>CM066035.1:514193506-516593506 GCA_033557465.1 Ichthyophis bannanicus
AAATAGGGGGAGTAGAACCCTGTACCCTGTTGGAGAATGGGTACTTCCTCTATTGCTTCTTGGGCAAGGAGTGTTGAGACTTCTTGATCCAGTAGATTGTCTGCAGAGGTTTGAGAATTGAACTGTCTTAGACTGTAGCTGTGAAAACGAAGCTTGTACCCCTCTCCTATAATGGACAGAGTCCAATTTTTTGCTGTTATTTGGTGCCATCTGTCGGCAAAATGTCACAACCTGCCTGGAATGTTTAGGGGTTCTGGACCCTTCAGATGCAGGAAGGCCAAGCTCTCTAGGAAGGAGTCAAAGCCCTTGAGGGTGCTGATCCTGTGGAGCTGATTGGCTTCTTTTGTTGTCTGGATTGTTGTTGTTGTCCCTTTTGGGCAACTTGACCATGACCTTGCCCTTGCTGGATAGAGGACGGATAAAACTTCCTCTTTTTGCTGAAAAATGGTTTTTTATAGGGTTTCATTTTGGCTGGAGTGGCTGTAGATTTTGACAATCTTTCTAAAGTGATATTGTCAGCATCTATCTCATTAGCCTTTTCCTGCCAATTCTTGCCAAAGAGGTTTTCTCCTTTGCAAGAGATGTTTCCTAATTTATACTGTACCCAAATCTCCAAGTCTGACGCCTGAAGCCAGGCAATCCGACGTGCACCAATGGCAATAGCAGAAGTTCTGCTGATGCATTCAAAGCAGTCAAAGGCTGCACGATTTACAAACTTGGAAACGTCTTGAGCATGCTTGACAAGAGTAAGGAAGTCTTGTCGTTTGTCATCAGGGAGAAGGGGGGCTCATAAGCTCCAAATCTCCTGTGACTTCTTTGAGGAACATCCCCATATATAAAATATATGAGCTGATGCTAGCTGAAAGCATGGAGGCCTGAAAGGTTCGATGCCCAAAGGCGTCAAGGGTCCTGCATTCACAACCTGGAGGACTGGATGCATGTCTTTTTGCACTTTTCATCCTACGCATGACTGACTCCACTACCATTGAATGGTTTGGCAGCTGAGTCTTTTGAAAGCCAGGACATGGTGGAACTCGATACATGGTGCCATATGTCCCAGTAATTGTAGCAGTTCTCGAGCAGTTACATGGTATCGAGTCTCCTAGAATGAGGAGACGTGATCAAAGGTGTTTCCCACATTCTGAGCATCAAATCATGAAGAATTTCATGAATGGGCAG
The DNA here is from genome assembly GCA_033557465.1 of Ichthyophis bannanicus. NCBI lineage: Eukaryota > Metazoa > Chordata > Amphibia > Gymnophiona > Ichthyophiidae > Ichthyophis > Ichthyophis bannanicus. The sequence continues at coordinate 514,194,686 of CM066035.1, forward strand.
AGTGGCTGTCTCTTTGGGAGCCTTAGGGTATTGAAGAATTTCCAATTCCTTTGCTATAGGTTCCTTTTCAGGAGCTATCGTGATTGAAAGGCCTCGGGACACATCATAAATAAAATCCTGAAAAGACATGTCCTCCGGAGGAGACATTCTGCGTTGAGGAGAAGAGTCGTCTTCCGGGAGAAGTACTCTGGTACCGGCAGAATTATCCGAGTCCTCGGAATCGGAGGATTCAAAGTATCTCTGATCCTGATGTTCATGCAAAGTAAGATATCAGTATCAATCAAATTCGGTACCGAGTTGGTCCGGTACCGATCTGTCAATGATAGAAAAAGTTGGCCTGGGAAGAATTTCCACAGGGGCTGGTACCATCGGTGAGTGGTTCCATACTGAAAAGCTTCTCTAGCCTTTCATTCCAGTGTAGACTTTTTATTTCCTTGAATACATTCTCAAGATAACTCATCAGGCAGGGACAGGAATATCTCCTCTCCCTTTGTCTGTTTCTTTTTGTTTTGCACAAGAAGATTTTCTCTGCTGTCTTTTTCAGCTGCTGTGCATGCAGGAGTTCCAGTGATTGAACTACTGGTACTTTTCCACAAGTTCCCGTCTATCTTCCACAATTTTTGTCTAGCCTCAGTAGTGATTCCAAGCTAGTCCTCATCTATCTTGGATAATCCTACTCACTTAGGCTTCTCACATTATCTTCTTTCTAGCCATCTCCTTTTTCCTAGGATGTGGCAACACACCTGACTTCAGTGAGTTTTATCTCATAATTCTCCTGCTGGTACCGGTATCGGTATCGGTGCCCGTCGAATCGTTGGTGGCGGTGCCAACGGTACTGCATCTGAAAGGAGAGCTGCAAGACTGCGTTCGATAGCGAGGAATCTCTGGTCTATCGCCGCTGCCGATGCCTGGGTGTCGGTACCAGTTGAAGTGTCCGGAACCCTTGAGCATGGTACCAGTAGTTCTGTCGAGGTCGAGGCCTCAAGAACATCCTGGAGCCTCGTTGGTGCTTTGGAGGCCGATGCCTCCCGCCAGGGCTGTTTTGCCAGTGTAATTTCCTCAAGGGCAATGCCAATGGCTTTTCGATGCTTGGAAGGAGATCTACCCTTTGAGGACCGGCTCTTATGTTTAGTTACCTGAGATCCATGGGAGGAAGACAAGGCTCTGGAACACGTTGATGCAATGGACATGGCATCTGAAGAAACGAGGGTACTGAGCTTTGCAGCCCGCTTCTGTCTTCCTCTTTTAGTCATTCCCATACAAGAGAGACACTCAAATGGAGAATGGTCAGGGCCTAAACATTTGAGACACCAGTCATGGGTGTTGGTGACAGATATGGTACCGCCACACTTAGTACATTTTTTAAAACCACTAGCTGGTTTTTCCATTTTTCAGGAAAATGGGGCCTAATGCCCAAAATAGCGCCTAGCACCAAAAAGAAAAGGCTTCTGAAGAGAAACAGTTCAGAAAGTATATATATATATTTTTTTTGAAAAGAAGAAAAGAGAACTGGCGGTACCGGTAGGTGTCAAGCGGAGGCAGATGCAACCACAAGAAATCAAGTTTAAAGAAGAAATTTTCTGTGGTGACAGGGTATGTGTCCTGTCGGCTCCGCGGAAAATGAAAAACTGAAGAGGGACAGTTGGAAAGGTGGGAAGGCAGCGCGCATGTGCTGAGGGATGCTCTCAAAAGTGTTCCTATTGGACGCTAGGGAGCGTTCCCGCGCAGGCTCCGTCAGTACCGACGATACCCATATGTGAAGACTACATATTCCTGCTTGTTCCTGGAGATCACCATTAACCTCCAAAACTCACTCAAGAAGCCTACCCAGAAAAACCTACCATAAATATTGCCGAGAGCCCTAGAACATCGAAACATCTTTTCTGAAAAACCAGTATACCAGATAATTACAATATAGATTCCTACATAAAAACTCCAATCTAACAGAATAAATGGCCTCGATTGCACATGCAGAACACAGAAGGACCCTCATCAAGAACAAAATAACTTAACATAAATGAAAAATACAAATATGGAGAAAAGATTGAACTAAAACACCAAGAAACTGGAATCTGCATATAGTAAAACCCCAGAGAAATGGAAAGATATTTAGATGCCCTCCTGTACAGTGCAAAATATAAAAATTGAACATATAAATTCCAAAGCCTAACATATTCCAGTCACTAAATTGAAAACACAATTCTTTTCTTCTACCTTTGTTGTCTGGTCCCAGTCTCTGGTTTTGCTTTTCTCTGTCTTCTAGTAACTTGCTTTATTTTATAGGGCCTTCAGTCCGTTACTTTTCTCCCCCCTTCACTTCCTTCCATCTCTCTCTGATTTTTTTCCTTTCAGCTTTCTTACATTTACTTTTCTCTCTATCAACTCAGATGTCACTCCTCCTTCTTACCATCCAGTCCTCAATTTTCCTCTTTTTATGCCATCTACTTACCACTTTTCAACCCTTAACACAGCCCTCCCATTCTCCCTCTCTCTCCTTCCCCAGCCTTTTACTAATTCTCCCCTTTCTCTCTATCCCTCCCATTGTGCAGCATCTCTCCTTCCCAATTTATTGTCTCCCCCATAGAGTGCCTCTCCCCCTATTTCTGATTTCATCCCCTCATGTCCAGCATCTCCTCTTTTCCTATCCATCCCCTCATGTCCAGCCTCTCCTTTCTCTCTTTTTCTATCCCTATCCCCCTCCTCCATGTGGAGAAGTAGCCTAATGATTAGAGCACTGGCTTGATAACCAAGAGATTGGAGTTCAATTCCTCCCATATCTTGTGTCTCCTCTCTATCTGCCCCTATCCCCCTTACGTCCAGCCACTCCTCTCTTTCTATCCCTATCCTTCTGATGTCAGCCTCCCCGCTCTCTGTCTGCCATGGGCACCGAATGGAGACTGGCAAATGAGGTCACCATCGCCCGGACATTGTGCGCCATGACTCGACACTCAAGAGGGATACCAGATTGACTGTGAACAAAGGCGATGCAGTCTGCCACCCAGATGGATATGGTCCACTTGGTGACAGCCAGACTCAGATGGCTGGAGTCGAAGGAGACAGTGGCCCTGGGTCCATTGCAAATAAAAGGACAGGGCTCATTTGCAGTCCAGGTTATGAAGGACAGCCAACGCTGAGTCGGTGTGGGGCTGTGGAAAGAAAGGTGTAAGTCGGAGACCACTTTCAGGAGAAACTTCGGGTGAGTTCGAAGCACAACCCTGCTCTTGTAAAATTTGGTATAGGGTGGCTTGGCTGCCAAGGCCTGAAGCTCAATGACCCTGCGGGCAGAGGTGAGTGCCACCAAGAAAGCTACTTTGTAGGAAAGGTAGCGTAAGGAACAGGTAGCCAGGGGCTTGAAGGGTGGCTTAGTAAGCTGTGCCAGAACCACAATGAGGTCCCATTCTGCCAGGGGTGGCCAGAAGGGAGGTTTGGAGAGCAATAAGCCCTGCATGAATCTGCTGATGAGGGGCTGCACCGACAGAGGCTTGCCCTCCACAGGATGGTGGTTGGCAGAGAGTACACGCAGATGCACCCGGACAAGTTGGACATACATCCAGACTGTGAGAGGTGCAGGAGATATTGAAGGACAGAATGCACCAGACAAGAAAATGGGTTCAATCAAGCCCGTCTTGTGGAGTCTTTACAAGAGGCTAGAAGGATTTCCTCCACCTCCTTGGAGAAGTTAGGGGGAGCTAAGGTGACCCGTTCAACCGCCAGGCCATGATGGACAGAGATCCCAAGTTGGGATGGAGGATCCAGCCCTCTTCCTGTGTCAGAAGTCCTGGGGAGCTCCTGAGAGGCACTGGGGGTTCCATCGAGAGATGGAGCAGCAAGGAGAACCAGGGCTGCCTGGGCTACCTCGGGGTTACAAGGATCATCAACACCCTGTCCAGCTGGGCCCCAAGGAGGGTCCAGGCTATCAAGAGTGTGGGAGGGAAGGCATACAGCAGTTATCCTGACCACGAGAGAAGTAAAGCATCCACCGCCACCCAGGAGGGATGGGGTTGGGGACTGCAGAATCGGGGCAGTTGAGCACTGGTCGGGCTGGCAAAGAGGTCCAGGTTGGGGGAGCCCCACAGCCAGAAAACCCGCACACTATCTCCGGGTCTAGGCACCACTCGTGTGGTTGAAGGACCCTGCTCAGTCTATCTGCCAAAATATTTCTCTAGCCCGGTAGGTAAACTGCCTTGAGGAGAATCCCGTGGCATATCGCAAAGGGACAAAGGGCCACAGCCTCCTGGCAGAGGTGGTAGGAGCCCATGTAGCCCTGCTTGTTCATGTAGAATATTGTCACCTGGTTGTCCATCTGGACAAGCACTGACCATGCTACAGGTGGTGCCTGAAGGCCCTGAGAGCGAGGAAGACTGCTCTTAGCTCGAGCAAATTGATCTGCTGCGGCTCTCCTCAGAGGACCAGGCCCCCAAAGTGTGGAGCTCTCTGCAATGGGCGCCCCAGCCATTAGGGAGGCGTCCGTCATGAGGTCCCTTCTGGGGGGGTTTGGGGGATGAAAAGCCATCCCCATTTACAGTTGCTGAGCATCCTGCCACCAGGTAAGGGACTCCGTTAGCTATCGAAACACCGTGACTCTGTTACGGAGTAGTCAAGTGGCCTGGGACCATTGGGACTGGAGACACCACTAGGCCACCTTCATATGGAGGCGGATCTCAGGAACCACGTGGACTGTGGAGGCCATGTGGTCCAGGATGTGAAGCAACATCTCGGCCGACACTAAGCAGTGTCTCTGTACACCGGCTGCAAGGGCTACGAGCTGATCCGCTCTGTCAAGGGGGAGGAAAGCCCTGGCCTGGACAGTGTCAAGGTGGGCCCTGAGAAGGGCACTCGAGGTGGGCACTCGAGTCGGGATGAGCTGGGATTTTGGACAGTTGATCATGAAATCCAGGTGCTGCAAGATCTGATGGTATGGCCGGTGGCTTGCCCGGCCTCAGAGGCTGTGTCCCCTTTTACCAGCCAATCGTCGAGGTAGGGAAAGATGCAGGTCTTTCGGAAGTGGAGGTAGGCCGCCAGACACCTGGTGAAGACCCTTGGAGTGAAGGCGAGGCCGAAGGGAGGAGCCCTGTACTAGTAGTGGTTGCCTCCGACCACGAACTGCAGGTACTTTCTGTGACTGGGATGGATAAGGATGTGGATGTAAGCATCCTTTAAATCCAAGGAGCATAGCTAATCTCCCTGCTGGAGAGGTAGGGCAACAGTGTTCCAAGGGAGAGCTTTAACTTCTCGTGCACCAGAAACTTGAGCTTCCTCAGGTCCAGGATGGGCCTCAGGCCCCCCGTCCTTTTCAGGACCAGGAAGTACCTGGAATAGAAGCCCTTCTTCCTTGAGGGGTGAGGCACAGGTTTCCATTGCCCCATCCCTGAGGAGGCCCATGAGCTCCTTGAGTAGCAGGGTCCAGTGTAAGGGAGACTGAGCGGGTTCCCGGGGAAAAAAGGGCGGAGGATTCTGTTCAAGGCGCAGAAGGTAGTACTCCCGGATGACCTGAAGAGCCCAGGAGTAAGTGGTGATGTGGGCCCACCGGTGGGCAGGGTGGACCAGGCATCCCCCTGTGGGGTGCTGGTCCTCCAGAGAAAGAGGGGATATGATGATGGCATCAAAACCCCGACCCAGGCTGGGCTGGAGCTGGGTCTTCTGACCTTTGGGTTTGCGCGGTCCCTGGCCTGTGCCCTTGCCTTGGGGACCCTGCTGAGGGGTTTGGACAGGGGCTTCTTCCCCTGTGGCTTCTTCCTGAGAAGAGCAGAGGTCTTCTGCGAGAGATGGGTCTCAGTGACATACTCGGTCTCAATCTCAGCCGCCTTATCCTCCAGCGGCTTGCTGAAGAGCTGTTCGCCAAGGCACGGAACATCCAGGAGTTTCTCCTGTACCCACTGCTTGAGGTCTGATGATTGTAGCTAGGCCTGGCGTCGAGTGCTGATGCCGACGGCGGCCACTCTGGTACTAAATTCGAAGCAGGTGTAAGTGACTCTGGAGAGGTATTTGAAACACTCCGCAACAGACTTTGATAGAGCCTGAAAATGCCAGAGATGGTCCCCATCGAGGGCAGCAGCATAGCCACTGAGCTCCTTGGCCAGGTCCCGCAGGAACATACTAATGTAAAGTTGGTAAATTTGGATGCGGCAAGCCAGCAGTGAGACCTGGTAGCATTTACGCCCCAGGGCATCGAGCATGCGGGATTCACTGACCGGAGGTATTGAAGAGTGCATTTTTGGGCTTTTTTGCCGGTGTATGGCTGACTCAACCACCATGGAGGTGTGTGGGAGCTGCGCCTTGCAGAACCCTGGCCCCCGCTGGAATCGATACATCATGTTAAGTCGCTGGCTCACAATGGGGACCGAGGCTGGGGTCTCCCACATCCGGAGGAGAAGCCTGGTGAGGATGGAAGGCACAAATGCTCAAAGAAATCAAGGAAGCTAAAAAAAGTTACAGCACAGTAACAATAATGGGTGATTTCAATAACCCTGATATTGACTAGGTTAGTGTCACGGCAGGACATGCAAGGGAGATAAAGTTTCTAGATGAAATAAATGACTGCTTCTTGGAGCTGCTGGTTCATGAACCGACCAGAGGGGAAGCCATTTTCGACCTAGTCCTTAGTGGAACATTAGATCTGGTGCAAAAGATAAGGGTGTTGAGGCCACTTGGCAATAGTGATCATAACATGATCGCGTTTGATTTAATTAATGGAGGAGGAATGGTAAAGAAATCCACAGTAATACCTTTTAACTTTCGAAAGGGAGACTATAATAAAATGAGGAAAATAGTTAAGAAAAAAACAAAAGGAGCTTGACTTACATCAAGCTTGGCTGTTGTTTAAAAATACTATCTTGGAAGCCCAGACCATCTGTATTCCACGCTTTAAGAAAGGTGGAAGGAAGTCCAAAAAACTGCCAGCATGGTTTAAAGGTGAGGTTAGAGAGGCTGTTGTTGCCAAAAAAGCATCATTCAGGAAATGGAAAAAAGAGCCAAATGACGAAAATTGGAAACAGCACAAGCATTGGCAAGTTAAATGCAAGACATTGATAAGGCAGGCAAAGAGAGAATTTGAGAAGAAACTTGCTGTGAAAGCAAAAAAAGTGTAATAAAGACTTTTTCAAGTACATTCATAGCAAAAAACCTGCGAGAGGGTCAGTTGGACCATTAGATAATAGAGCGGTAAAAGGGGCAGTAAGAGGGTTGAGACAAGCTGGCTAGAGCGGAGAGACTGAATGAATTCTTTGCTTCGGTCTTTACTGAGAAAGATGTAGGGATGTTACCCATGACTGCAGTGGTATTTAAAGGTGATACTGCGGAAGAATTGAAAGAAATATCGACACACTGGGAAGATGTATTTCAACTATTTGATAACCTGAAGAGTAGCAAATCACCTGGACCGGATGATACACATCCAAGGGTGTTAAAATAACTGAAATATGAGATTGCCGACCTGCTATTAGTAATCTGTGAACTATCATTAAAATCATCTCTAATACCTGAAGCTTGGAGGATGGCCAACGTAACACTAATTTTTAAAAAGGGTTCCAGGGGTGATCCGGGAAACTACAGACGGTGAGCCTGACGTCAGTACCGGAAAAAATGGTAGAACCCATAATAAAGAAAAAAATTACTGAACATGTAGATAGTCATGGCTTAATGGGAGACAGCCAACATGGCTTTAGACAAGGAAGATCTTGTCTTACTAATCTGTTATGTTTTTTGAAGGTATGAATAAACAGGTAGACAAAGGTGAGTCAGTTGATATAGTGTATCTGGACTTTCAGAAAGCCTTTGACAAGGTCCCTCATCAGAGACTTTTGGCAAAACTAAAAAGTCATGGGATAGGAGGCAGTGTAGTATTGTGGATCAGGAACTGGTTAAAAGATAGAAAGCAGAGGGTAGCGCTAAATGGCCAGTTTTCCCTATGGAGAAAGGTGAATAGTGGAGTACTCCAGGGATCTGGGTTTGCTGCTTTTTGACATATTCAAAAATGACCTGGAAAAGGGAATAACGAGTGAGGTTATCAAATTTGCATATTACACAAAAGTATTTAAAGTTGTTAAAACCCATGAGGATTGTGGAAAATTGCAAAAGGATCTTGATAAATTGGAAGACTGGGCATCCAAATGGCAGATGAAATTTAATATGGACAAGTGCAAAGTTATGCACCTAGGAAAGTACAACCCAAACTATGGTAACAGAATGCAAGGTTCCACATTGGGAATCACCACCCAGGAAAAAGATTTAGGCATCATCGTGGATAACATGCTAAAACCCTTGGCCCAGTGTGCAGCGGCGGCCAAGAGAGCAAATAGAATGCTAGGTATCGAAAGGAATTGGAAATAAAACAAAGGATATTATAATGCCTCTGTATCTTTCCATGTTGCGACCGCATCTTGAATATTGTGTGCCGTTCTGGTCGCCGTATCTTAGAAAGGATATAGCATTATTAGAAAAGGTATAGAGAAGAGTCACCAAAATAGTAAAGGGGATGGAAGGATACTTCTATGAAGAGAGGCTAAAAAAAGGTTAGGGCTCTTCAACCTGGAAAAGAGACAGCTGAGGGGAGATATGATAGAGGTCTTTAAATTAATGAATGGAATAGAATGAGTCAATGTAGATCGATTGTTTACATCATCAGAATATAGAAAGGCTAGGGGACACACAATGAAGCTACAGGGTAACCTATTTAAAACTAATAAGAGAAAATATTTTTCACTCAACGTGTAAGCAAACTCTGGAATTTGTTACTGGAGGATGTAGTAAAAGCTGTTAGTGTAGCTGGATTTAAAAAAGGTTTAGACAAGTTCCTGGAAGAAAGGTCCATAAACCAATATTAAAAGGGACCCGGGATATCAATGCTTGACCCAATACAAGCATTGAGGAACCTGTCTTTTGGGGAGGCTGCTAGGTACTTATGACCTAGATTGGCCACTGTTGGAAACAGGATACTGGGCTTGATGGACCTTGGTCTGACCCAGTATGGCATATCTTATGTTCATATTTTCTTATGACATAGAACATTGCGACCTGCTTGTCCATCTGGGCCAGTACCGTTTGGTGCCGCAACAGATTGTGGAATGCCCAAAGGGCCAGGAAGAGTGCCCTGAGTTCCAAGAGAATGATCTGTAGCTGAGATTCTGCCTGGGACCAGCAGCCCTGTATGTGAAGATCCTTACAACAGGCTCCCCAACTGAGGAGTGAGGCGTTCGAGGTCAGGACTCTCTGCGGGGTGTGGGGAGGGGGTGTCTGGAAAAGCATCCTGTACATATATATAGATATATTTCATGTCGATATATTCATCTCATTTAGAATAAGAAGTAATCTTATATTTGGTAGCTATGAAATAAATAAATAAATAATACATTTAAATATAGTATGAACATACAAGTTCATCAGTTCTATATGTTTTATAGGGATTTCAATTCCTCCTTCTTGTATGTGGGTATAGTAGATCGGTGTAGTCCCGTAGTTGAATGGTTGGGTCCTTTGTTTCACATCGGAGCTTGTAAAAAAATGGAAAGAGAATGGCATGAATAATATTTACATTTTTTTTTTTGTTTCTATACGTCATTGGTATTGTTTGACATGTCATGTCATCTTATTAACATTTCCCGCGCACATTGCCTCATTACTTTAGAGCGCAGACGCTGGCGTTTATGGTTAGAACAGCCGTCTGAACAAGTGCGGCATGTTATTTTTGTTTAACAGTGATCCTGTCGAATGTAGATTTTAGTCTCATTTAGGGTTAAATAGTTATTTCCTTTACTTTGTATCGTAGCTTGCAAGAAATGACAAAAGAGTGACATGAATCATTTACAGCCTTTGTCCTTTACGCGTTATCTCACTTGTCCTATACGTCATCTTATTTACATTTCCCGCGCGTACTGCCTCTTTATTTTAGAGCGCAGACGCCAGCGTTTATGGTCAGAGCAGCCGTCTGAACAAATGAGACACGTCATTTTTTAACAGTGATCCTGTCAAATGTAAGTTACAATTCAGTTTCACTTTAGTGTCGACGGGTTACACCCGACATTAAATTCACTAAATAAGTTACATCTAAAGGTACATGGTTTTAAAAAGGAGGTTAGAAGATGTAAAGTCCCTCATTCAACATTTAAGTAGTTTGCGCATCGAGAGGTATTTAGTATAAATGTGCTCATACATTTATGTTTATTTAAGAACTTTACAATATGATTCAACAGCATATAAAACATTTGGATTTATTTTAAAATAATAATGGTAGAGAGTAGTACAATTCCTAATAATGTTGAGCTGTGGCATTGATCGCCATACGAGCTCATTTTGAAAGCCCTAAATTTCTGCCCGATTGTTGTACAACGACGGCAGGCTCTCTCTTCCTCCCTCTTTTTCAAGTTATCCATTAAGGGTTATTTATATAATAGGAGGTGCATAAAAGGTTATATTTGACCTATATATGCGTTCTCACGGTGAATGCATTTTTACCCTTGTAAACATTTTTGATACGTTTTCTGTTATAGTGCAATAATGTCGGCAATTCTGCTGGACATAATTTTATCTTGGAAGAACAGCAAGAAATAACATATGTTACATACATTAGATTGTTGATTTTACCGTGCAGGTAATTTTTTAATGATTTAAAAAGAATATTCATAACAACCCCGTGATATTTATGAATGAGCGGTTTTAACCGCATACTAATTTTAAAATCATATGCTGGTTTTGCGATTCCACTGATTCCTTACTTTGTGCAATAATTCCCTTTGTAATATATTTAGTCTTGTAGCATAATAATTATTAACTGTGCTCGAGAGTTTACTATGGGATTTTATGAATTAGTTTTTAATATAGACATACATACTGATCATATATATGGTTTTCTTTTTTCTTTTATCCAAGTGATATAGAATGTATTGATTATACAAGTATACATAGAGGTATGTTTTTATGTTATTTATTATACATTGTGTCTTCTTAAGTTTTTTCATTTATGACAAGTCTTTTAAATAATGTTATATAATTTATATATGATTATTCACTTTTATTGTTCCGGCTTACGATACATCTCCATGCTGTGTGAAATTTAAATATAAATTTAGATTTTTATACATGTGTATCAAAGTTTACATTAATAATGATACAGTAGTTCAGTTTAAGGCCTTTTAAGTTTATACATTTGTTTAATTTTAATCTTAATTTCTTAATCTATATTTATGTCGTTTATATAATTGTTTTATATGTTTTAGTTAAGCCAGCCCCTGAAGAAGGCAAATCGAAACACGGGCCAGTGGCTTAATTTGACCAATAAAAGATATTCTTCCTTTGCTGTCTACGTTTATTGGACTGGGTTTTTTGGAAGAGCATCCTGGCCTGGAGGTGGCAGGAGCACTGCCACCAATCGAGGGACTCTGCTAACTGGCGGGTTACTCTGACTGTCCAGTGTACCAGTGGCTTGGGTCCACTGACAGCATAGGTACCACTGTGTAAGTGGGCTAGTGGGGTCACATGGACCGTGGAGGCCATATGGCCCAGCAGGTGGAGGAGGTGGTGGGCCGGGATCGATTGCCGGCATTGCACTTGAGCTACTAGCTCCTTGAGGTGTTCTGCCCTCTCTCTGGGAAGGAAGGCCTTGGCCTGCAGAGTGTTTAGCTGATCCCCTATGAACTCCAGGCTTTGGGCTGGGGTCAGGTGAGACTTGGGGTAGTTGATGATGAACCCCAGATGCTGCAGTGAGAGGATAGCGAACCCTGTGGCCTGGTGTGCCTCTATGGCAGTGCTGCCTTGCATGAGCAAGTCATCCAGCTAGGGAACGACAAAGGCCCCTTGTAGATGGAGGTAGGCTGCGACCACTGCTAGGCATTTGGTTAACAGCCTTAGTGAGGAGGCCAGTCCAACGGGCATCACCCTGTAATGGTTGTGCCCTCCTCCCAGCATGAACCTTAGGTACTGCCTGTGGGAGGAATGGATTAGGATGTTGTGTAAGCATCCTTTAGGTCGAAGGAGCACAGCCAGTCTCCCTGATGAAAGTAAGGCAGCAGTTCCAAGGGACAGTTGAACTTTTCCCTCACCCACTGTTCAAGGTCAGACAATTGCAACCAGGCTTGGCATCGGGCCCCAGTGCCTGCAGCCACGACATGAGCAGACTCCTTGAAACCGCCATAAGCCACTCGAGAGAACTTTGAGCAGTCCTGTACTGTCGAGGTCAGGGTCTTGAACCACTAGAGAGGTTCTCCATCAAGGCCTGATGAGAACCCAGCAAGCTCCTTGGCTAGTGCCTTGAGGTACATGCCTATGTAGAGCTAATAGGCCTGGACTCTGCACCCTAGTATCGAGACTTGGAAACATTTGCGCCTGGGAGTGTTGAGGGTTTGAGCCTCCCAACCTGGGGGAATGGAGGAATGGGTCTTTTAGCTCTTTAGTATGTGCATGGTCGACTCAACGACCATGGAGTTATGTGTTAACTGGGTTTCGTGAAAACGTGGGTTCTTGTGTATGCGGTACATCGTGCTGAGCTGGCGGCTGACAATGGGCACTGATGCCGGTGTTTCCCATATCCGGAGGAGCAACCGCTCAAGGATCGGTTGTACCGGCACTGTGAGGGTCTCCCAGGGAGGGGCCTCATACTGGAGGATCTCTAGTTCCTCGGTGCGTGGATTCTCCTCAGCCTCGGTCTGGACCAAGAGCGCCTTAGTCATATCCCGTACGAAGACGTGGAAGGCCAAGTCCTTGGGCGGAGACCAGCTTCGAGGTGCCGGTGGAGAAGGGTCAGAGGGGACATCTCAGTGTGGCCGGGTTCTGGGGATGCCTCATCCTCAGTCTCCCACTTGGAGTCGAGCGGTGACGAGGATTCAGAGGTCCTGCTCTCCACTGGTTGAGGCCCGTGCCCGGGGGCTTGCCGAGGACCTGTGGTCCGCATCCATTGGGGAGGACTGGATGCCTGAGGAATGGGATCGGGACCTAAACTCATGCCGAGGGCTTACTCGAGGCCAGTGGCACTCGATGTTCAGCTCAATGATCAGTGACCCCCTTGCAGTCAAGGGGCTGGTTGTTGGAGAGTATGAGCAGGGCGAACCGGCCTTCATTGCCTGCTGAAGGGCCAATATAGCAGTGATGTTCTGCTCCAAGGCCGCCATTCTGTCTCCATGCCAGAAGGCTCCGCAGCTTTTGGCGCGGGAACCAACAGCTTTGGGCCTGACGTCGACACTCTGGAGAGTGTGTCCTCTATAACCACCATGAACTCAAGTGCCCTTGGTTGGTCTCTGCCGGCTTAAGGGTCCCTTTTGGAAAGCTTGACTGGGCATCTCCCTGACCTCTCCAAGTCTCTCCGGTGCGATTTATTGGGTTTCTCCGGACTGACAGGGTAGGAAGAAGGGAAGGAGGAGTGGCACTATATGTAAAAACTACTATTAAAGCTTTGGAATTACAGAGCTTAAAAGGGAGAGAGGAGGCAGGGCCGGATTTACCTATACGCCATGTACGCCATGGCGTAGGGCCCACAGCTGGCAAGGACCCACAAAAATGAACAAGTTAGGCTTTTTTTTTACATAAAATTTAAAAAAAAACCTGCTGGCTGCCGCCGCGGGGCCCCCTCTGCTGCCGCGGCAGCATGGACTGACCCGCGGGGGCCCCCTCTGCAAGCTCGATCCCTCCCTCCGTGCCTCCCTCCCTCCCTCCGTGCAGGCTGTGAGAGACGCGAAGGCAGACTGTCTCCCTCGCGTCTGTTAAGCCCGCAGGGGCTGATAGGAAATTTGCCATCAGCCCCTGCAGGCTTAACAGAGACGCGAGGGAGACAGTCTGCCTTCGTGCCTCTCACAGCCTGCACGGAGGGAGGGACCGACAGACCGACATTGCAGAGGGGGCCCCCGCGGGTCAGTCCATGTTGCCGCGGCAGCAGAGGGGGCCCCGCGGCGGCAGCCAGCAGGTTTTTTTTTTAAATTAAATTTTACTTTAGGCCGGGGGGGGGGGGGTAGGACTGGTAATGGGCTATTGGGGGGGCTGGGACTAGAAATGGGATGGGGGATTAAGGCTGGAGGTGGGCTGATGAGGTTAGGACTGGTAATGGGCTGTGGGCTGTTGGGAGGGTTAGAACTGGTAATGGGCTTTGGGGGGGGTTAAGACTGGTAATGGGCTGTGGGCTGATGGGGGCTGTCTGGTAATGGGCTATGGGGGGGCTAGGACTGGAAATGGGCTGGGGGGGTTAAGACTGGAGGTGGGCTGATGGGGTTAGGACTGGTAATGGGCTGTGGGGGGCTGACTGGAAATGGGTTGATGGGGTTAGGACTGGAAGTGGGCTTATGGGGGTTAGGACTGGTAATGGGTTATAGGGGGGGCTTAAACTGAAAATGGGGTGATGGGGGGTTAGGACTGTAAGTGGGTTGATGGGGGGCTAGGACTGGTATTGGGTTGGGGGTTGCTAGGACTGGAAATGGGCTGATGGGTGGCTAGGACTGGAAATGGGCTGATGCAGGGACTAGAAGGGAATGGATGCTGGGTGAGGCTGGAACTAGAAGGGAGCTGATGTTGGGGAGGATTAGAATGGGATGGGGCTGGAAGAGTAAAATGGAGAAGGGAAAAATATTTTGTATGGGAGGGATAAAAAATCTACAATTGGCCGGGTATTGGGAGAGTAAGTGGGGATTGAGGATGGAAGGGTAAAATTTGAGTGGATGAAATAGGAATGAGGAAAGAGCAAAAGGAGAAAGATTAGTATGTTAAAGCAGATGTAGAGAGAGAATGGAAAAGAACTAGGAGAAAAGAAAGGACAAATGGACAGCAGACGATGGAGAGTTAGCAGAAGACACGAAGAAACCAGAAGAAAGTGGCTGGAGCAATTGCAGCTGAACAAAATGCACAAAAGGTAGAAAAATATCTCTTTATTTTGAATTTATTAATTGGAATATGTCAGCTCTGATAAATGTGCATCATTAACGTCTGCGCTTTGTTTAGTACAAGAGCAAATTAATGTATAATTTTATTTCTACAGTGTTGTACATTCCAAGTTTGGCTTTTGGGATTCCCAGTTTAATTATTGTCTTCCTGTTTCTAAATTGTGATTACTTGTTTGGTGATGGTCTATGTTCTGCATGTGTAACTGAGCTGAGGTGTTCTGTTTATATAATTCCTATTTGACATTGCCACTTGTTCTCTTTCCCCAGTAGGTCATGTATTGTTGTTCTCTGAAATGTATTGGTTTAATATTTGCAGTGTTGCCTTTTGATTGGTAGAGTATGGTGCTTTGTGAGTCCTGGTAGTGCTGTTAGGATACGGCGGGTTTGCTATGGGTTCTAAATGGGCAGTGTTTGTAGTAGTTCCTAATGTGTCTGGCAGTTGGCACTGGATTATAGTAATGTAGAAATTTTTTAGTCTTTCTTTATCCATACACTCATTAAGAGGCACGTTTACTAAAAGTTAGTATATGGTAACATTATGCAAATATTTATGCAAATGAGGCACCGCACCCCCCTTGGGCCGCCCCTGCTGGGGGCCCACAATTTTTGTTGGCATAGGGCCTCACTCAAGGTAAATCCGGCCCTGAGAGGAGGCATTGTGGGTTAAACTAGAAAGAGGGAAAGAGAAATCTATTTGCATTGGTGTGATATACAGACCTCCCTCACAAGAGGAAGAGGTGGACAGAGAGTTAATTGAAGACATACGCAGCATTGCTAGGAAAGGGGAAGTGCTACTGATAGGAGATTTCAATATGCCATATGCTGATTGGCACATTCCTGCTGCAGTATCATCTAGAAGTAAGGAGATCCTGGATTCTCTACAGGGAGAACTATTCAGGCAATTGTAACAGACCCCACATGTGAAGGGACCATACTGGACTTGGTGCTTACCAATGGTGAAAGTGTTTCTGATGTTGTAGTGGGAGATCATTTTGCATCCAGTGATCACCAGATGGTGTGGTTCAGTATTAGGACTAGGGTTGTTAGAATCCATTCCAAGGTGAGGATCTTAGACTTTAGGAAGACTATTTTTGCGAAGATGGGCCAATACCTCAGGGAGTCGTTAGTGGGATGGGAACAGCTGGGGGATGTAGAAAAACAGTGAGCAAAACTGAAAGGGGATATTTTAAGGGCAACCAACCTTTTTGTTAAAATGGTAAATAAAGGCAAAAGGAAAAGGAGACCGCTATGGTTTCTAAGGAAGTAGCTAAAAAGGTGAAGAAAAAGAGGGAGGCCTTCATGAAATACAAGAGATCACAGAGAGAGGAAGACAGGCATCTGTATTTGGAAAAACTTAAGAGAAGCTAGCAAAGTAGTCAAGAAGGCAAAGATTCAAAAGGAGGAGGAAATAGCCAATGCAATAAAATGGGGGAATAAGACATTTTTCAGATATATTAGTGAGAAGAGGAAGGGCAAGAGTGATATTGTCAGACTCAAGGGTGCAGGGGGGAATATGTAGAAGCTGATAAGGATAAAGCAAAATTGCTTAACAAATATTTTTGTTCTGTGTTCACAGATGAAGAACCAGGAGCAGGACCTCAGAAAACACCCACAAATAGGAACAGAAGCGAGGGACATCTTGAACAATTTTCAGAAGTCTGTGTTTGTGAGAAACTAGCTAAACTTAAAGTAGACAAAGCGATGGGACCGGATGGGATACACCCTAGAATACTGAGGGAACTTGGGGATGTTCTAACAGCTCCACTGACTGACCTTTTCAATGCCTCGTTGGAGTCGGGAGTGGTGCCAAAGGACTGGAGAGAGGCTCATGTGGTGCCTTTACACAAAAGCAGAAGTAAGGATGTGGTTGAAAACTACAGGCCGGTTAGTTTAACTTCGGTGGTGAGTAAATTATTGGAAACGCTGCTGAAAGAGAAAATAGTGAGGTTTCTGGAGTCCAGAGGATTACAGGATCCGAGGCAGCATGGATTCACCAGAGGCAGGTCTTGTCAGACAAATCTGATTGATTTCTTTGACTGGGTGACCAGGGAGTTGGACCGAGGGAGGTCTCTAGATGTGGTGTATTTAGATTTCAGTAAAGCCTTTGACACTGTTCCTCACAGGCGACTTATAAACAAACTGAGCACCTTAGGGATGGACCCTAAAGTTACTGCTTGGGTTAGAAATTGGTTGGGTGGGAGGCGACAAAGAGTACAAGTAAATGGAGCTCACTCTGAGGAGAAGGATGTTACCAGTGGTGTGCCCCAGGGATCTGTCCTTGGTCCGATTCTTTTTAACATCTTTGTTAGTGATATAGCGGAAGGGCTGTCGGGTAAGGTTTGCCTCTTTGCGGATGATACCAAAATCTGCAATAGAGTAGACACCCAGGAAGGTGTAGATAACATGAGAAGGGATCTAGCTATGCTTGAAGAATGGTCTAGAATTTGGCAGCTGGGATTTAATGTTAAAAAATGTAAGGTCATGCATTTGGGCTGCAGCAATCCAAGGGAGCAATACAGTATAGGAGGTGAAGTACTTTTGTCCACTAAAGAAGAGCAGGACCTAGGCGTGGTTGTGTCTGATGATCTTAAAGTAGCTAAACAGGTAGAAAAGGCGACGGCAAAAGCTAGAAGGATGCTTGGGTGCATACGGAGAGGAATGGCTAGCAGAAAAAAGGAGGTGATAATGCCTCTGTATAAGTCTTTGGTGCGACCTCATTTGGAGTATAGTGTGCAATTCTGGAGACCGCACCTTCAAAAGGATGTGAACAGGATGGAGTCGGTGCAGAGGGTGGCTACTAAAATGATTAGTGGGCTTCATTATAAAGCATATGAGGACAGACTTAAGGATCTTAATATGTACACCTTAGAGGAAAGGCGGGATAGAGGTGATATGATTGAGATGTTTAAATACCTCCGTGGCATAAATGTTCAGGGAGAGAGCCTCTTTCAATTGAAAGCAAGTTCTGCTATGAGGGGACATGGGATGAGGGTGAAGGGAGATAGATTCAGGAGTGATATGCAGAAATATTTCTTTACGGAAAGAGTAGTGGATCCATGGAATAGTCTCCCAGTGGAGGTGGTAGAGATCAGGACAGTAACTGAATTCAAAAAAGCATGGGACCAACACAGAGGATCTCTAAAGGTAAAAAGTGGACTTTTGTAGTTGCTGATATGGAAGGACAGACTAGATAGGCCATGTGGTCTTTTTCTGTCATCATGTTTCTATGTTTCTATGGTTCTATGACCTCTGGGATCTTCGAGGACTTCTTTTTCTTCCACTCCTGCTCCGGGATCCTCTCGGAGGATCCATTTATTTATTTATTTAGAATACATTTGTATACCGCTGCTTCCAGCGATCAGCAGCGGTTTGATTACAGCTTGGAAATTGCCAAATCAAGGCAGAAATTTCGAAGTAACAACACATTGATTTGCAAAAGGAGAGCACGGCACACAGAAATAAGGTCACAGGAGAGCACGGCACACAGAAATATGGCCACGGGAGTCCCGTGGCCATGGCCTCGAGTCTATGGCCACGGGACTCGAGGACGCCCGAGCATCGCGAGACATGCTTGCCTTGGAGCTGGGTGCCGGAGAAGGGGTGCCAAACAAGACCTCGGGAACATCTTTTCCTGCAATTCCAACCTCTTTTTGTTGATTTTTGCTGACATGGCCAGGCAAAGGTCACAACAAGAACTGCCATGTCCAGTCTTAGGTAGCGCAGGCAGCAGTTAGGGGTGTTGGTGATGGATATGGTTTGACTGCAGCGGTCACATTTTTTTAACCCACTGGGGACATGGTGCGATGTACCCAGATGGGTCCAACGACCCCTGGGTGAAAAAGAGCACATAGTGCAGGTCGATGGAACCTCGAGAAAAAAAAGTGGAACAGGATGGACCAGACGATGGCGTCAAAGATGCCAGCTCGGGGCGAGAAGAGGAACAGATACACTTACTGGAATGCTAAACTGAATTACTAAGTTTTAAATAAATTTTTATGGGAACACAGGATGTTTATTTATTTAGACAAGTTTTGTATACCACCTTATCCTTCAATCAAAGCGGTCACAACACAAGTGGGGGATACATTTAACACGCAGGGATATGAGACACATACACTAATACTTACAGGGAACATGGGCAATGGAGGGTTAAGTGGCTTGCCCAAGACCACAAGGAGCATCTGTGGGACTAGAAACCCCAGTCCTTCCGGCCCAAGGTTGCTGTCCTCTAGTGGGATTTGAACCCCCGACCTTCCGGCCTGAAGTACCTTGCCCCAACCATCAGGCTACTCCTCCCTCTATGTCCGTCTATTGGGCCCCATGGAAAAAACAAGACTAAGCAAGTTGGCACACTTGGGCGGGAATGGGACCACACGTGTGTGATGGCATCTCCCAAAGGTTTTCTTTGAAAGCTGAGGAGATGCTTCCGCACAGGATGTCAGCGACGACGTCACCCATATCTGAGGACTGACTTTCTGCTTGTTCCTGGAGAAACAAGAAGTACACAAGAAGCATACATCTATGGGGCTCTGAGGAAAAATGAAGAATGAGATGAGAACGCCCCAATAGTAAGTGGGAAGGCATGTGAATGCGTTTATATAGTCCATTCTAAAAGCTTCTAGAAAGAGCTGAGAATGTTCCCATGCAGTACTCTGTCGGTGACATCACCCATATATTAAGGCATTACCCGGCTTGTTCACTGAGAAAAAAGTGTAGTTACTCACCTGTAACAGGTGTTCTCCAGGGACAGCAGGAATCAGTACTCACAGATGGGTGACATTGGCACCGACGGAGCCCTTGTGGGAGCATCTCCCCAGCTTTCAAAGAAAGCCTTTGGGAGATGCCACCACGCATGCGTAGTCCCCTTCCTGCCCAAGGGTGCCATCTTGCTCAGTCAAATGACATAGCTGAAGATAGCAAAATAAAGAATGGTAAAGGAGCAACTCCAAGGGAAGAAGGGAGGTTTGTGAGGACTGATTCCTGCTGTCCCCGGAGAACACCTGTTACAGGTGAGTAACTATGCTTTCTCCAGGAACAAGCAGGAAGTTAGTCCTCACATATGGGACTCCCCAGATACAAGCTACCGGGAGACCCGTAGCAAAAGGTGGGCCCCCTCAAGGGAAGCCGCAAGCAGCAGCAATTCGGTCTGGAGTACAGACTACAGTAGGACCCCCTATGTCTGATGAGATCAGCACTCCGGTAGCCTGAATACAGAAGGGCCGGAGGGTAGGAGATGCCTAGACCCCGAAAAGATTATGGAGCACAGCCTGACCGAAGGTGCCATCCTGACGGGATTCTATTTTCAGGCAGTAATGGGCTGTGAAGGTATGGACTGAAGACCAGGTGGTGGCCTGGCAGATGTCCGCCATTGGAACAGAGTGCAGATTTACCACCGAAGCCTCCATGGCCTGGACACGATGCGCTATGACGCGACCATCCAGCAGGAGCCTCGCCTGTTCATAGGTGAGGGCAATACAGTCTGCCACCCAGGTGGACAGTGTATGCTTAGTCACCGCTTCCCCCAGCCTGCTGGGGTAGTAGGATACGAAGAGCTGGGAGGCCTTGCGGTGTTCCTGAGTGTGTTGGACATAGAAGGATAAGGCCCTCCTACAGTCCAGGGTGTGGAGGACCATTTCTGCCTGACTGGGGTGAGGTCTCAGAAAGAAGGTAGGAAGTGCCACCTCTTGCTTGAGATGGAACAAGGATACTACCTTCGGAAGAAATTTTGGGTGCGTACGGAACACCACCCTGTTCTTATAGACCTGGTATAGGGGGCTTCAGCCACCAAGGCTTGGAGCTCGCTAACCCTATGAGCGTACGTAAGTGCAACCAGGAAAACCACCTTCCATGAAAGGTAGCGAAGGTGGCAGGTAGCCAAGGGCTCGAATGGTGGATGGGTGAGTTGCCCCACCACCACATTGAGGTCCCATTCAATCGCTGGAGGGAGAACCTGGAGCTTAGACAAAAGCAGGCCCAATAGGAAGTGGCCTACTAAAGGTTGAGCCGAAAGGGACCTACCATCTACTGGGTGGTGGTAAGACGCCAGGGCATTGAGGTGCACTCTAACGGAATTAGACCTGAGTCCGGAGTGAGAAAGGTGGATAAGGTACTGCAACACTATAGCCACCAGGTAGGAGTAAGGGTCAGCCCTTCGCTCAGCACACCAAGCTGATAACCTATGCCATTTAAAGGCGTATGCCCTCCTCATAGAGGTCTTATGGGAAGCCAGCAGAACATTCTCCACCTCAATGGGAAGGTAGAGATGGGCCAGAGCTACCCTCTCAGCAGCCATGCTGTGAGCAAAAGAGACCCCAGGTTGGGGTGTAGGAGAGAGCCCCCCCTCCTGATATAGAAGCCCCGGGGCTTCCACCGCCAACTGCAGGAGCAGTGGGAATCATGGTTGCCGGGGCCATCGGGGGGCTATCAAGATGAGTGAGACCCTGTCGTGGAGGGTCATGAGTAAGGTCTTGGCAATCAGCGGCGTCGGAGAGGAGGCGAAGATGAGGCTCCCCGATCATGGAACTAAAAACGCATCCACCGCCACCCTGGAGGGGTGAATCTGCTGACAGCAAAAACAGGGCAACTGGAAGTTGTCCAGACTGGCGAACAGGTCCATCATGGGATCCCCCAGAGGCAGAAAAGCCGGCTGGCTACCTTGGGGTCCAGTTGCCACTCGTGCAGCTGGAAAACCCTGCTCAGCCTATCGGCCAAGAGGTTGTCCTGTCCCGGCAGGTACACCGCTTTGAGGAAGATACCCTTCTGGGTCATGTAAGAGCAGAGGGCCAGCATCTCCTGACATAGAGTGCAGGACCCCGTGCCCCTCTGCTTGTCCACATAGAACATGGCCACCTGATTGTCCGTCTGGACCAGGACTGACCGGTGGCAGAGGCGATGGCTGAAGATTCTCAGGGTGAGGTGAATGGCTCGAAGCTGCAGGGGAGATTGATTTGCTGGTTGTTTTCGTCTGGCGACCAGCAGCCCTGGGTGCAGAGTCCCTCGCAATGGGCTCCCCAACCGAGTAGGGAGGCATCTGTGGTGAGAACCATGGAATGTCTGGAGCTTTGGAAAGGCATGCCTTTCTCCAGGTGGTGAGACGACTGCCACCAGACCAGGGAGTCCGCCAACTGGCAGGTCACCCGAACCCTGTCTCTGAGGTGGCCGGTGGCCTGTGAACACTGGTCCTAGAGGCACCACTGCACCGTTCTCATGTGGAGACGGGCATCTGGAGTGACGTGGACGGTGAAAGCCACGTGCCCGAGGAGGTACAGAAGATGACGGGCAGACACCGAGGTGACGGTGTTGTATGTCCCGATCCAGAGACCTGAGGTGATCTCTGCCAGGTCCGTGGGCAAGAAAGCCTTTGACCGGCGGGTGTCGAGCTTTGCTCCTATGAATTCCAGGCACTGTGTCGGAAGAAGGTGGGACTTAGCATAGTTTATGATGAAGCCCAAGTGCTGTAGGACCTAAAAGGTGAGTGCAGTTGCCTGTTGCACCTTGGATGCCGTGTCCCCTTTTATGAGCCAGTAATCCAGATAGGGAAACACGAAGACTCCCTTAAGCCTGAGAAAGGTGGCCACGACTGCCAGGCATTTTGTGAACACACTTGGGGCAGAGGCGAGCCCAAAGGGAGCACCCTGTACTGAAAGTGCCTGCCCCCTACTACGAACTGTAGGTACTGCCTGTGGTGTGGGTGGATTAGGATGCGAGTGTACGCATCCTTGAGATCTAAGGAGCACAGCCAGTCTCCCTGCTGGAGGTACAGCAGCAATGTTCCAAGGGAGAGCATCTTGAATTTCTCCCTCACCAGGAGGGTACATCGGTGATGACCACGGCCCCGATGAGCGTGACACTGAGCATGACCGCGGCCGAGGATCGACTCAAGGCCACAGGACCTCGAGGATCGGCTCAGCCTCTGGGGACGTCTTTGACGTCGAACGCCCAGTGGTTGGGTAGAAGAACCGGACAAGCCAGACCACAGTGCCTGCTGCTGAGCCAAGAAGGCAGACAAGCTGCGCTCCAAGGACGCCATCCTGGACTTGAGTCCAGAAGGCTCTGCAGCCTTTGGTGTGGGCACCGAGGAACTCGGGCCTGACCTGGGTTCCCCTGAGGGGGAATCCTCGATGAGGATAGCCTCCGAGAATTGAGGTCAGTCCACTGCCAGATCCTGCTGGGGGACCTTCATCGGCTGCTCCTTCTCCGAAGTCTTGGGCAGGCTATTGGAGCTGCGGGACCCGGCCCGGGAGGAACCCTGTCTATCGGAGCCATCCAAGGATGCTGCCTTTGAGAGTTTCATCTTCCTTCTATGTTCCCTCAAGGGAGACCCCTTCTCTGAGGACCCACGAAGGTGCTCGGGTTTGGAGAACTCTTCCCGAGATGTCGGAACCTCAGACAAGGCCCTGGTCTTCGGAGGCATCGGGGAGTCAGGAAAAAATCTATCATGCTGCTGCTGGCGGCTATTTAGGGCCTTAGTAGACATCCGTTTGCATAAACTGCAGGCCGCCGGGTCATGGTCCAGCCCGAGGCAACTGAGACAGCAGTCATGTGTGTCGGTTAAGGACATGAACTTAGCACACCGATCACACTTTTTGAAACCACTGGTAGCCTTCGGGGAAAAAAGAACCCCTGCGAGGTCAAAGACCCTTCAAGCTGCCGGTGGGAAAAAAGGGGAGCAAAAGCGCCAAGAAAGAGCAAAAGCACAAAAGAGAACTGAACTCGACGCCAAGGCACTAAGATCAGTAGGCAGGAAGAGTATCAATGCGATACCGGAGACGAGTTAAGAACTCGAGAAGTAAAAATTAACTTTTTCCAAGGGAAAAACAGATGACGTCTGAAGGGCTCCATGGAAAAAAGTAGACTGAGCAAGATGGCACCCTTGGGCAGGAAGGGGACCGCGCATGTGTGGTGGCATCTCCCAAAGGCTTTCTTTGAAAGCTGGGGAGATGCTCCCATGAGGGCTCCGTCAGTGCAGACGTCACCCATATGTGAGGACTGACTTCCTGCTTGTTCCTGGAGAACACCCTAACTACAGATACAAAATGCTGGGTTCTAGTTAGGAGTCACCACCCAAGAAAAAGATCTAAGAGTTAATGTGGCTAAAACGTTGAAATTTTCAGCCCAGTGGGCTCTGGCTTCTCAAAAGCAAAAAGAATGTTAGGGGTTATCTGAAAAAGGATGGAGAACAAAACCAGTAATAACATTATGTCTCTGTAGACGTCCCTAGTATGCCTGCACCTTGAGAAATGTATGCAGTTCTGGTCACCACATCTCAAAAGGATATAATGCAACTAGAAAGGGTTCAGGGAAAGATGTAAAAAATGATGAGGGATAGAACACTGTCCTTATGAAGAGTGGCTAAACAAGTTAAGGCTATTCAGCTTGGAGAAAAATGTCAAAAAGAATATGGTATTAGTTTATAAAATTATGAGTGGGGTTGAACGATGAAACAGAATGGTTGTTTAAGTTGTCAAACTGCACCTCGTCTCCCAGGTGTCCTGGAACCCTTGACTCTTCCCCTCCTATCCACCCTGCTTTCATCCCCCATTCTCGTCCACGTTTCTCCTCTGCTTCTTTCTTTACCACCTCCACAATCAGTAAGAGAAGCCATGATTTTGATTGTGGAAAGAAAAGACCACAGCTTTATTGTTACGATGGCTCTTATCAAAAAATTCATGATGTGGGCATGTTGGCCAAAACCAGCTCTCAAGAAAACAAGATGGTTCTTCTACAAGATTGCCTTCCAATACCATCATTACCATTTTGCAGCCAGCTAGTAATGTAACAGGTGGTAAGAACGACTTTTGGAACTGGTGTACTTTTCTCAAAATAAAAACAAATTAATACATATTAGAATATTTTGCAGCTTTTTTCCTCTGTTTAAAAATAATGCACATCCTTATGAAACAAACCAACAGAAATACATTTATGTTTACAAGATTTTTAAATACAGTATCATTTGTATATAACACCCCCCTCCTTACTCCCCAATGGAGCCCTCCATCCTGTGTGCCGAATGAATCCAGGCAGAGATGCATGAGGAAATGGAAGGCCATATCCCCCACACCTTCCCAAAGAATATTTTCTTTTCCATGTTTTGCATTCTCCATCATAGCAGCTTGTGTGTGGCTTAAAATGCGGTTTCACATGGAGGTGTTCATCTGGCATCCTATTATACGCCAAGAACTGTGTCAGGGTTGTTTTTGCATACCACAGTTTCAGCTTTAATACATTGGACAAACTTGTTATTCAAAAACATATTGTAATAGAAAAATTATCATCTCCCCCATTCATTCAGTATGAATTAACTACAATTTAAGAAAAAAAATAGAATACATCATTAAACAAAGCTTTAAAATTCAGGACTCAAGTACTATACCTGAAGCATATTTTCTTACAGCACACTATACTGTGCAATTAAAATGTACATAAAAAATGTCCTTTAGAAAATAGATCAGAGAAACACAGAACATTATATATAAATTCATGTCCAGACAAAAGACAAAATTAAGCATTCCTTTAAAAATAGGTAAAAAAAAAAGAATACCTTGGAACCTTTGAGTCCCCCCAATTGGTCTTTGTCATTAAGTCCCCATACAAAAACTTTAGTCCTTATTGTAGCAGCTAATTCCAGACCTGCAGCTTTCTTCCTCACAAGGCTGTTAGGAGAAAAAAAAAGTTATTTATTTATAACAATGTCTTCTCCAAAGACAGCAGGATACCAAGCCATACAAGTGTGTGACTTAATCAACAGAGCTTGAGATGGATCTCTTGTTTAGAAACTACCTGAGCTTTATTTGCACACCTGTTGAGCATATGCAGGATGACCTTCATTATCACCATTGTATGGACCCCCTTCAGTCCTATATAAAGATTTAGTTTGGTGATCACCACTATTCTTCAAGTGAAAGCTATTTTGTCAAAATATCTTCACTGTGAGAACCAGGGTCATCATCAGACAAAATGACCTCCATCCTGGGCAAGAAGTTGGCTCAATTGTTCTGACATGCTCAGAATGACACTTAAGTAAAATAAAGTTTGCTCTTCCATAACCCATATCTATCCCACACTATCTCCCACTCTCCCACCCCCACACGCTACTCTTACCTCCACACATTTCCCCCAGTACACTTTCACACTCATCCCCTTTCCAGCCAGCCTCAGCAACCACTTGCCTCTCTCATTAGTTAGCCTATTACATCCTGTCTCTAACTCCATCCCCTGCAATCTCGCTCTTCCCCTTGTTTGTAAATAACCTCCTTACCTCACACCCCGCCCAACACACACACACACACATCTTTTTTAGAAGTTTGCAAAGGGACTGCCTCTAAAACAGTGCTATTGCTTTCGTTCTGGTACTGAGTCGCTCTATCGCTTAGAGCCATGCAGTGCATAAACTCCCATGCTTTCAGTAGGACTGATACTATGCACAAAACAACAGGGTGACTCAGCAAGAAGAAAGTGAACGCCCTTGAGTGGTCTAGCAAAACTCAGAACTGAATCAGTAGTAAATCTGTCCAATCTTCAGACAGTTCTCAGACAACTTGAAAGATCTTCAGCATTCTGTCAAAAAAAGAATGAACAAAAAGTGCACCTGTCCAATATGGAAAGTTGGCAGATATCTATCTTAACCCTTTCAGACCTCTGACTCTGGCTCTTAAATGCTGGAAAAGGGGCTTTCAACTAGTATTGAATCAAAATGTTTTAGGTTCCTATTCTTCACAACTTTTTGAATATTTCTAGAACTGTTTTTCCACACTGAACATGTAGAGTATGTAAATAGCATTGTATTCAGTGCAATACCTGCGGTACTTTCATTCCAAGAAAAATCATTTGGAGCCTAAGAGCATGTCCTATGTGCCAAAGGTCATCTGCCATGCATAACGAATTGACTCTACTAAGAGAAGACCTAGCTGCCATGCATAAAGAATTGTCTCTACTGAGGGAAGAGCTGGCTGCAATGAAGCACACCTCTTCTAGGATAGAGACTGAACAAAGTCCACCACTGCTCCCACAGAGTCAAACACACCAGGAACAAATGGATCACAGTGGGTTCGGGTAGATTGTGATCTGTGACACAGAGGCATCCTATACACCAAGAGATATCCCTGCATAATGCATTCTCTGCCTTGGTTAATGAGGATGCCCAATCCAAAGAAACTGAACGGCCCTTAGAGGAGTCAGTCAATGCCCAATCTCCTGCCAAAGCACCAAATATGAAGAAAAACTCACCAAACAGAAAACTACTACTACTTGGAGATTACATCATCAGAGACACCAACTTGGGAACACAGTTGAAAGGAGAGAAGATAATCAAATGCCTCCCAGGCTCCTCAGCCGGCAGGAATACATACCAAATTATTGATGTACTTAGCGTGGAAAGCAAACACTCCAAACTTGATGTTGTCATCCACTTGGGTACAAATGACCTGGCTAGAAATAGTGCCTCTACAGTCCAAAAGGACTTCCAATCTCTGGGAGAAAATCTCAAGCCCATTGTTAACACTGTAGCATTCTCAGAAGTTCTACCTGTTCTAGGTAAGGGGGCAAAAAGGCTAAATCGCATTAACAGCTTTAATACATGGCTCCAGACCTGGTGCAAACGAGAAGGATTCAGATTTATAGGCGACTGGGAAAACACATGGACCAACAAGAAACTATACTGTGCTGATGGACTACACCTTTCTATCGCAGGGAAAAGAATCCTACGTGAAAAATTCAGGCAGTATGTCGATTTGCATTTAAACTAGAAGAAGGGGGCGATGGACGGGGAAGGTCAAGTTCTGGACGTCACCCCCTGCAAAAGCAGAATAACAGAAACAACCACACTTTTAAACAACACATCAAAGGCAACTAGGAAGAAGTGGGTAAAATAAAATCAATGCAAAATACACACAAGCCAGTTAAATGCTGGAAAGCAATGAGCACAAATGCTCGTAGTTTAGCCAACAAACTTCCAGACCTGGAAGCCCTAATGGTGGAAAAGGACTTGGACATTGTGGCCATTACAGAAACATGGTTTAATGAATCGCATGATTGGGATATAGCCATACCTGGCTATAATCTATTCAGAAGAGACAGTGAAAATGTAAAAGGGGGAGGAGTAGCCTTGTATGTCAAAAGTAATGTTAAAGCTACTGAAATGCAGGGTGCATGGGGAAAAGAAGCAGCACTCTAGATCATGTTGGAAAGAGGAGATGGCACTGTCATCCATACTGCTGTAATCTACAGACCTCCGACTCAAATTGAAGAGAGAGATAAAAAATTGATTATAGATATTACCAAGATAGCAACAAAGGGGGAAGCGATCATATTGGGTGACTTTAATCTCCCCGATGTGGATTGGATTACTCCTTCTGCAAATCTGGAGAGAAGCAAAAAAATTGTGAACGCTACCAAGATGCATTACTTAGACAAATGGTGATGGAACCAACCAGGGAAAGCTCAACGCTGGATTTGGTGCTCACCAACAGTGATAGCGTGTCAAATGTCTGGGTGAGTGCCCCTGTGAGCAACAGTGATCATTACACGGTGTGGTTTGAGATAAAAGCCAAGGTGCAGTCCAATCATAGCAAGCTCAAAGTCCTAAACTTCAAAAACACTGACTTCAACAAAATGGCCAAGTACCTAAAGGAGGAGCTGACAGGGTGGAAGGGGATAAGGGACGTGGAATTGCAATGGGCTAAACTAAAAGGGGCAACAGATAAATATATAAGAAAAGTAAATAAAAATAAGAGGAGAAGGA
Source organism: Ichthyophis bannanicus (assembly GCA_033557465.1). NCBI lineage: Eukaryota > Metazoa > Chordata > Amphibia > Gymnophiona > Ichthyophiidae > Ichthyophis > Ichthyophis bannanicus. The sequence goes on from CM066035.1 coordinate 514,223,276, forward strand.
AACCTATTTGGTTTTCCAAAGAAATGGCAGTTCAAATAAGAGCAAAAAACACAGCTTTTGCAAAATTCAAAAGCTTGCAAACAGAAGAACACAGAAATGATTACAGGATCAAACTCAAGGAGACAAAAAGAGAAATAAGGATAGCAAAATCAAAGGCTGAGGAAAAGATGGCTAAAGATGTTAAGTACGGTGACAAAACATTTTTCAGGTATATTCAGGAAAGGAAGAAGATCAGAGGTGGAATTGCAGGACTCAGAAGTGCTGGGAACGGACTCGTGGAAAATGACATTGATAAAGCAAAATTACTAAACAAATAATTCTGCTCTGTTTTTACTAAACAAAATCCTGGAGAAGGACCACCTGTGACTCCCAAATATAAAAATGGGAATGAGGTAGATAGCACACCATTCGGAGAGGATGAGGTGTTAGAACAACTTGCAAAACTGAAAGTAGACAAGGCCATGGGACCGGATGGGATACATCCCAGGATACTGAAAGAGCTCAGAGAGGTTCTTGCAGGGCCATTAAAGGATGTTTTCAACAGATCCTTGGAAACAGGAGAGGTTCCCTCAGGACTGGAGAATGGCTGACATTGTACCTCTACACAAAAGTGGTGACAGGGAAGAAGTGTGAAACTACAGGCCCGTGAGCCTTACCTTGGTGGCGGGAAAAGTAATGGAGACGCTCCTGAAAGAGCAGGTAGTGAACTTTCTCAAAATCAGAGGGTTACAGAATCTGAGGCAACATGGTTTTAACGAGGGATGATCTTGCCAGACAAATCTGATTGAGTTCCTGGACTGGGTGACCAGAGAACTGGATCAAGGACACGCGATGGATGTCATCTACCTGGATTTCAGCAAAGCCTTTGATACTATCCCTCATAGGAGGCTTATCCATAAACTCAGTAGTTTGGGGATGGGTCCCAAGGTGGTAAACCGGATCAGAAATTGGTTGACTGACAGACAACAGAAGGTGATGGCAAATGGAGCTCACTCGGATGAAAGGAAGTTGATTAGTGGGGTGCCTCAGGGTGCGGTCCTGGGCCCGGCACTGTTCAATGTATTTGGGAGTGATATTGCTGAAGGACTGAATGGAAAAGTCTGTCCTTTTGCAGATAACACAAAAATTTACAACAGAGTGGACTCCCCCGAGGGAGTGCTTAACATGAGGAGAGATCTGCAAAAGCTGGAGGAATGGTCTGATGCTTGGCAATTGAGATTTAATGCGAAGAAGTGCAGTGTCATGCACTTGGGTAGCAGAAATCCAAAGGAAATGTACGCGATAGGGGGCAAGAGGTTGGTGTGCACGGAGCAGGAGAAAGACCTCGGTGTGATTATTTCTGTAGATCTCAAGGTGGCAAAATAGTGTGACAAGGCAGTGGCAAAAGCAAGGAGGATGTTGGGCTGCATTCGAAGAGGAATTATCAGCAGAAAGGAGGGGGAACTAGTGCCACTGTATAAGTCTCTGGTGAGGCCTCACTTGGAATAGTGTGTTCAGTTTTGGAGACCATATCTTGCAAAGGATGTAAAAAGAATGGAAGCTGTTCAGAGGAAGGCAACCAAAATGATTTGGAGCCTGCATCAGAAGCCTTATGAGGAGAGATTTGAAGACCTAAATATGTACACTTTGGAGGAGAGGAGGAATAGGGGAGATGTGATTCAGACCTTTAAATACTTAAAGAGAAATAATGAACAAACAAACCTCTTCCAGAGACGGAGAAGCTGTAAAACAAGAGGGCATGACATGAAGCTGCAAGGTGGTAAATTGAAAGGCAATGTCAGGAAATACTTTTTTACCCAAAGGGTAGTGGATGCTTGGAATACCCTCCCGATGAAGGTGGTGGGAGCAAACACAGTGACGGAATTCAGAGTGGCCTGGGACAGACACAGTGGATTACTTTACAGCAACAAGATTAAATCAAAATAAACTGAACCATCTAATTTCTCAACAAATAGGGGTGTCCTACATGGAGTGATGGGGGGAGGAGCGGTGGGTTCACCCCTAAACAAAGAAACAAAGATATGGGGAGGGATGAAGACATGGGGAGGGGTGCATCTGCTCCTGGTGGGTGCACCACTAAGTAAAGACATGGGTAGGGGTGCACCTACTCCCTAAAAGACATGGGAAGGAGTGCACCTAACTCCTTCCATATTGTTGGGCAGACTAGATGGACCACACTGGTCTTTATCTGCCGTCATTTACTATGTTACTATGTTACTGACCTGTTACAGGTTTTCTCCAGGGACAGCAGGAATCAATCCTCACATATGGGTGACGTCAGCACTGACTGAGTCCGCGCAGAGCATTTCCCCAGCTTTAAAAGAAAGCCTTTGGGAATGCCACCACGCATGCGTGGTCCCCTTCCCGCCCAAGGGTGCCATCTTACTCAGGTGCCATAGCTATAGCTCGTTCAAGAAGATGGCAAAAATATACAGCAATTCCAAGGGGATGTGGGAGGGCTCTGAGAACTGATTCCTGCTGTCCCTGAAGAACACCTGCTACAGGTGAGTAACTATGCTTTCTCGAGTAACAAGCAGGAAGTCAGTCCTCACATATGGGACTCCCTAGCTACAGGCTATCGAGGACCTGTAGGAAAAAGCACAGCAGCGCCATGAGCAGTTGCCAGTGAAAGCCGAAGGCAGCCCAAGGACCATGGGTCCATGGATGGCCATGTACCGGGTAGCCGGAACAAGAAGGGTCGGAGGGCAGGAATTGCTTAAACACCGAACAGATTATGAAGTACAGCCTAGCTGAAGGCAACGTCCCAACGGGACTCCCTCTCCAGGCAGTAATGCACTATGAAGGTGTGAGTGGAGGACCAGGTGGCGGCCCAACAGATGTCTGCTAGCGGTACCGAGCGCAGGCTAGCGACAGACGTCACCATCACTCAGACATTGTGAGCTGTGACGCGACATTCCAGGGGAAACCCAGCCTGGGCTTGGGCAAAGGCGATGCAGTCCGCCACCCAGAAGGACAAGGTGACCTTGGTGACCGCAAGCCCCAGATGGCTGGGATTGAAGGAAACAAAGAGCTGCCTGGAGCTGCAGTGGTCCCAAGTCCACTGCAGGTAAAAAGAGAGGGCCTCTTACATTCCAGGGTGTGGAGAATCGCCGACACCCAGTCAGCATGGGGCTTCGGAAAGAAGGGGGTCAGCATTATCTCCTACTTGAGATGAAAATATGAGACAACCTTCGGAAAGAACTTGGGGTGAGTCCACAGCTAACTCCTATAGAACCTCGTGTACAGTGCCTCAGCCATCAGTGCCTCGAGTTCACTGACTCTCCAGGTGGAGGTGAGAGATATCAGGAAGGCTGCCTTCCATGACATGGCCATGACATGTGCCAAAGGGCGGCTTGGTCAGATGTGTGAGGACCACTTTGAGGTCCCATTCTGCCGGAAGAGGGCAGGCGGGGGGCTTGGAAAGAAGCAGGCCTCACATTAAATGAGAGACAAGTGGTTGCCACGAGAGAGATTTGCCCTCGATGAGGTGGTGGTTCACTGGGATGGCACTCAGGTGAAAGCTGACCGAGTTAGACTTCAGTCCAGACTGTGAGAGGTGGTGCAGGTACTATAAGAACAAGCTGGTAGGGCATGAAAATGGGTTCGCTCAGAGCACCGAGTACACACTGAGAACAGTCGCCACTTGAAGGTGTAAGCCCATCTGGTCAAGTCGTTTCGTGAGGCCAAAAGAATGTCCTCGATGCACAAGGGGAGATGGTAGGCGGCTAGAGTGACACACTCAGCGGCCAAGCTGTGAGGGACAGGGACTGGGGAGAAGAAGCAGACTCTCCTCCTGCATCAGCAGCACCAGTGAGAACCCGAGCGGGACCGGGGGCTCCATCGAGGAACAGAGCAGCAGGGGAAACCAAGATTGCCTGGGCCACATCAGGGTTATGAGAATCACCGAGGCCCTGTCCCGCTGGACTTTGAGAAGGGTCTGGGCGATGAGGGGCATGGGGGGGAAGGCATATAATACAAGATGAGGAAGGCTTTGAGGGCCACCCTGCCCGGGTATGGGAGGGAACTGCAGAACCGAGGAAGCTGTGAGTTTGCTGGGCTGGTCTGGAGTCTCCCAATGCTGGAAGAGTCACTGCACCATTCAGGGACACAGGCGCCACTTGTGCAGCAGGAGGACTCTGCTAAGCCGGTCCGCCAATGCATTATCCTGACCCGGGAGCTAAGTGGTCTGGATGGTCATGACCTGGCTCACTGCAAAGCACAGGGCTGTTGCCTCCAAAAAGAGGCTGTAGGAGCCGGTACCCTCCTTTTTCTTCACATAGAACATCGTGATCTGGTTGTCTGTCTGGAACAGCACCGCTCGGTGTTGTAAGCGGTCCCTGAAAACACTGAGAGTGAGGCGAATGGCCCGGAGCTCCAGCAAATTGATCTGCTGCCAGGACTCCTCGCGGAACCAGGTCCCCTGAGTGCGCCATCCCTTGCAGTGTGCTCCTTAGCCTGCCAGGGAGGCTTCAGTGGTCAAGACCACTTGATGCACCGGGGCTTGGAAGGGCATGCCCCAAAGCAGGTTCCGAATTGCCTGTCACCAAGCCAGAGACTCCGCCGTGCTGGGGGAGACTGAGATGAGGTCTTGGAGACGGCCGGTCAACTGCGCCCATTACGCTTGGAAACACCATTGCATCGCCCGCATATTGAGACGGGCATTGGGCATGACATGGACCCTGGAGGCCATGTGGCTGAGAAGGCAAAGCATCGTGCGGGCCGGGATGGCATCGAGGCACCACACCTCGGCCTCTAGGGACACAAGGAAGTCTGTCCTGTCCTGAGGAAGAAAGGCCATGTCCCGAAAGACGTCAAAGCAAGCCCTGATGAAATCCAGGGACTGAACTGGGGTGAGATGGGACTTTGGGTATTTGATCACAAACCCCAGATGCTCCAGGAGGCAAATGGTGCAGTCCGTGGCCTGCCTGGCTTCGGAGGCCATGCCCCCTGTTACGAGCCAGTCTAGATATGGATAGACAAAGATGCCCTGTAGCTGCAGATGGGCCGCATCCACGGCCAGGCACTTCATGAAGACCCACGGGCTGGACGCGAGGCCGAAGGGAAGTACCCTGTACTGGTAATTTTTTCCCTGAACCATGAAGCGGAGGTACTTTAATTTTATTTTTATTTATTTAAAAGTATTTCTATACCGCCTTCTCCTTCAATCAAGGCGGTCTCCACAGCAAACAATCATAAGGTTGTTAGTGTAGCTGGGTTTAAAAAAGGTTTGGACAAGTTCCTGGAGGAAAGGTCCATAAACCATTATTAAGAAGTGACCGAAGATATCAATGCTTGACCCAGTACAAGCATTGTGGAACTTGTGTCTCTTGGGGAAACTGCTAGGTACATATGACCTAGATTGGCCACTGTTGGAAACAGAATATTGGGCTTGATGGACCTTGGTCTGACCCAGTATGGCATATCTTATGTTCTTATGTTATGTTAAGAGTGGTTCAAGTGTGTTCATGCAGTGATACATATTGTGTGTTTGTGGTGGTGTGTATTGGATTCTTGTTGAGCTATTTACATCATGCATTCTTATATACAAGGGTCAGGGGAGGGGGGTGGTCTTTTGTTCTTGCTTGGTGAGTGGATCATGTGATGTGTCCATAGTGTTCAATGAATAGTGTTGTCTTAAGTTGCTTCCGAAAGTCTTTGAGGTCTGTTGTTAGTCTTAGTTCGTCTGGGAGGGTGTTCCAAATTGCTGGTGCAGCCAGGGAAAGGGCTCATTCCGCGGTGTCCTTGCAGACCTTGGTGAGGTCTTTTGGGGTGTTAACACGATTGGAAGTGCCTCTCCTCCTTGGTCGTGTGCTTCTGACAGGCTGTATGAGTGTTTGTAGGCTGAGGGCTGATGACTGTTAGATCTTGAAGATGTTTATGACTGTCTTATATTTGATGCGTGAGCTGACTGGGAGCCAGTGTAGATCTTTCAGTATGGGTGTGATGTGTTCATGTCTTGTTGTGCCAGATATTATTCGGGCCGCTGTGTTTTGTGCCAATTGCAGCGGTCTGAGTGTTTGTTTTGATAGATCAAGGTAGATTGGGTTGCAGAAGTCCAGTAGTGGGGTTATTAGTGCCTGGCAGACTGTATGGAAGTGCTCTGGGGCGAGGAGGGGCTTAAGGCGTCGGATGAGTCTCATCCTGTGGTATGCGCTTTTGGTGGTTCTGCTTATGTGTGAATGTAGATTAAGTTCCTTGTCCAGGGTTACTCCGAGGTACTTTACTTCCGGTTTTATGGGTATGGTTGTGTCTTTTATCTTGATGTTGGGTGGAGGGACGAAGTCAGTGTTTCGAGTGATGATTAGTGCCTCAGTCTTGCTATAGTTTATGGTGAGGTTGTTGTTTTGAAACCAGTTGGTCATGTTTATGAGACAGTTTGTTATTTTGGAGTAGTCCAGGTTGTCGACTGTGATAGATGTGTATATCATGATGTCATCGGCATAGATTGTGTATTGCATATTGTGTTCTTTCATATCGTCGCATATTGGCTGGATGTAGAGGTTGAATAAAAGTGCTGATAAGGCTGATCCTTGTGGTACTCCTTGTAGGACTTTTATGGGTTGGGAAGCGTTGGGGCCTACCTTAACCTGTATCTGTCTGTCGGTTAGGTATGAGTGGAATCATTTCAGGGTGGATCCATGTAACCCAATGTTCTGTAGTCTTTCCAGTAGAGTTCTGTGATCCACTGTGTCAAATGCTTATGAGATGTTGATGAAGATCATTAGTATTCCTTTCTTAGGGTTGTATATGAGGCGGAGAATGTTATTGAAGAGTTATAGTAGGAGTGTTTCCACCCCGTGGTTGGGGCGGAAACCGTGTTGGTTGATGTCTAGTGGTGCGTGGTTGTCAATGTGATCTTGTAGCTGGTGCTGAACTGCCTTCTCAATTATTTTTGCCAGTAGGGATATGCTTGAGATCGGTCTGTATGCTGCTGGATTGTTCTTATCGAGTGTGGATTTCTTCGGGATAGGTCTTATCGTGGCGAGCTTTAGTTGATTTGGCATGTACCCTTGAGACAGAGAACTGTGCACCATGTTGTGGATGGTGTGGATGAAGCTCGATTTTGTGGCTTTGATCCATGTCACTGGGCATGGGTCTGTTGGAGCCGTGCTTGTATTGAGTGCGGTGATGATGTGAGAGAGCTGCTCTGTGGATAGGGTGTTGAATGTGCTCCAGGTTTTCGGGGGTGAGTGTGGCTTTGTTGGATCTTGGTTGTATTGCCGAGTGGAATTTTTCTTGGATGTGATCAGCAAATTTTTGTGGGTCTATTTGTACTTCATCTCCTGCTTTCTGTTCCTTGGTGAGGGTTTTCACGATTTTGAATAGCTCTCTAGGTTTGTTATTGGATTTGAGTATAATGTTTGTGTGGTATTCTCTCTTTGTTTGGTTGATGAGTTCGTTGTAGTGTTTTTGCTTTGTTAGGTATAGTTCCTGGGTATTGGATGACTTGGTGTGTCTCCATCTCAGTTCTAATTTTCTGAATTCCCTCTTTTCGCTTCGTATGGCTTTTGGGTACCATGGCTTGTGATGTAATTTGGTGCAGCGAGTTTTCTTGGGTCTATAATCTGTGGCTTTGGTGGCATCATTAATGGTGTTGTTACAGTTTCTGATTTGAGCTTCTAGATCATCTGTTTCTGAGGTTAGGTGTGTTATAGTGTCCTGTTGGAATCGGTCCCTGTCTTGAATATTCTTTGTGTGGGTGTGTTGTCTGGGTATTCGTCTTGTTTTCCTCCTTGTGGCACAATATTTATTTCAATTATGTGGTGGTCTGACCATGGTACTGGTGTGAGAGTGGGTGTTAAAATTAGTCCTCTCATGATTAGATAGTTGGGTGCGAAGATGAGGTCTGGCAATGATCCGTGTCTGTGTGTCGGGGTGTTAATTATTTGGGTGAATTGAAATGAACTCATCGCTTGAAGGAAAGCTTCTGCATCTTTGGTGTTGGTAGATTTGAGGTTGAAGTCTCCTAGCAATAGTGTGGGTTTGTGGTTTGAGCTGATTGCGCAGACTGCTTCGAGGGTGGAGGCTAGTTCATCAGGTGGTGCACGGGGTGCTCTGTAGGTGAGGCATAGGGTCATGTGTTTGTTCTCTACAGTGATAGTGTTGCATTGTTGGGTGTCTGTGGCACTTCGTGATTTGAACTTTAGGCTGTTCTTTGCAATTATCAAGACTCCTCCTCCTCGCCGGTGAGCGCGTGGGCAGTTGTATGCTGTGTATGTGTCGGGCACTAATTGATTGAGTAGTACATTGTCGGTGTGGGTGAGCCATGTTTCTGTGATGCACAGTATGTCGGGTTGTTGATCATCTATGTGGTCTGCTATTGTGTAGATCTTGTTACGTATAGATCTGGCGTTTATGATCTCCATTGATATTGACACTGGTGTGTTTGTTGTTCCGTGTGTTTCCTTTGGGTTTGCGTGGGTGTCGGTCTTGCGCCTGGTTTGCCTTTTGAGCCTGGGTGTTCTGTGTGTGTTCCCGCAATTATACTGTGGGCATGTGTATGTCCATGCTGTTGGTGGGGGTCATGGTGTATTTGTGTATGGGTGGTGGTTGACTGCGTGCGGTGGAAGGAGTTGTGTGAGGAGGAGGCTGATGGGGAGAATCAGGGTTGTATGTATGTTGTCTTCGGGGCTGTCTTTGCTGTATGGTTTTGTTTTCTTCACTTACGTTTATGTGTTTGGGGTGGATGAGGATGTGAGCGTAAGCATCCTTTAAGTCCAAGGAGCACAGCCAATCGCCCTGCTGGAGGTAAGGCAGTAATGTTCCAAGGGAGAGCATCTTAAACTTCTCCTGCACCAGGAACCTGTTGAGGTTCCGCAAGTCAAGGACCCCTGTCTGCTTCAGGACGAGGAAGTATCAGGAGTAAAACCCCCATCTGCGGGTTCTACTGTGCCATCCTCAAGAAGGCCTGTGAGCTCCTGACTCAGGAGGACCTGGTGCTGGGGAAGCTGACGTGGCTCCCTGGGAAAGTACAAAGGAGGGACCTTGTCCAAATAGAGACAATAACCTTCCCGAACGACCTGGAGAATCCAGGCATTGGTGGAGATGGACTCCCACCTGTGAGAGAAATGGACAGACACACCCCAACGGACAGCTGTCCTGCCTGAGGATGAGAGGCTATGCTGATGGCATCAAAACTCCGAGGCTGGTTGAGCTGGCATCGGGGGTTGGGTCTTGGGACTCTTTGGCTTACGAGGGCTGTGGGCCGTGGACTTTCCCTGGCCACCCTGAACGGGGGTCGACGATGCCGGCGGATAGGCCGGGTAGCCCCTTCCAATGGAAGAAAGGCTTCTTGCTCTGCTGCTTCTACCTGAAGAGGGAGGAAGTTTTCCAGGAGAGGTGAGTATGAGTCACATACTTCGTCTCGATCTCCGCAGCCTTATCCTCCATGGGCTTGCCAAAGAGCTGCTCCACGAGGCAAGGGACGTACAAAAGCTTCTCCTGGACCCACCATTCCAGGTCCGAGGACTGGAGCCAAGCATGCCGGTGGGTTCCAATGCCAGTCACCAACACCTGGGCAGAGAACTCAAAGTAATCGTACGCTGCTTGTGAGAGGTACTTCGAGCATTTTCCGACGGACTTTGAGAGGGCCTGAAAACGCTGAAGATGGTCTCCGTCAAGGCCTGGCGCAAAGCCTCTGAGCTCCCTAGCGAGATCACAGAAAAACATCTCAATGTATAATTGGTATACTTGGATGCAGCATGACAACATGGAGCCCTGATAATTCTTTCACCAAAGGCATCAAGGGAACGAGAATCTCTAACCAGGGGGGACTGACAAATGAGTCTTTAGGTTCTTTAGCTTCTGCATAGCCGATTTGATCTCCATCGAGGTGTGGGAAAGCTGGGCTTTCCAAAACCACGGATGCTGCTGAACCCTATACATAGCATCCAGGCGCTTGCTCACGATAGGGACAGAGGTCAGGGTCTCCCCCACATGTGGAGCAGGAGTTGGTTCAAAATGGGAGGAACCGGCACCAAGAGAGCCTCTCTCGGAGGAGCTTCATATTGCCCTCAGTGCAGGGCTCCTCCTCTGACTCAGTGGCAAGCGCCAGGTCATGCACCATGTCCCGGACGAACTCCAGGAAGGAGGTGTCCTCGGGAAGTGACCGCCACCTCTGTGTTGGCGGAGAGGGGTAGGAGGGGAGGCCTCGGTGGGACCGAGTCTCTGGGAAGGTCTCTCCATTGGACTCCCAGTCCGAGTAGTCCGTGGAGGACTCGAGATCAGGTGACTCAAGATGGGTTGGTGACCCGTGCCGGATCTCCAAGGCCAAAATTTGCCAGAAGACAGAGGCTCGCCTGTGAAAATCTTGTGCCTGAGGAATGGGATGGAGATCGAGATCCACACTGAGGATCCTCATGAGGCTTCTGGCTCTCGGGGATCACTACGGCGGCCAGGAGAGTCCTCGAGGTCAAGGTCCCTGTGGTCTCGAGGCGTGTGCCGGCGGGGTTGGGCATCAGAGTCGGCAGGGCAGCGAGGAACGCAGAAAGCACAGTTACTTACCTGTAACAGGTGATCTCTGGGAACAGCAGGAATAAGTCTTCACATATGAGTCTTCACATGTGGGTATCGTCGGTACCGACGGAGCCTGCACGGGAACGCTCCCCAGCGTCCAGTAAGAAAGCTTTTGGGAGCATCCCACAGCGCCTGCGCGCTGCCTTCCCACCTTTCCCAACCGCCTCTCTCCAGTTCGAGTTTTAAAGCTGAGACAAAGAGAGAGAGAGGAAAGGAAAGATAGATAGAGATATACAACTCCTAGGGGAGGTGGGTGGGTTGTGAAGACTTATTCCTGCTGTTCCCAGAGATCACCTGTTACAGGTAAGTAACTGTGCTATCTCCAGGAACAAGCAGGAATGAGTCTTCACATATGGGGACTCCCTAGCTGCAGATGCCAGAGGAAGACCCCAGGTTGTGTGTCTTTGAAAAGGACTCTACCTCCCCCCATGGATCTCTGGCATCCAACCAGGGTAGGTGGGTAGGAGTTGATTAGGAATGGAACAGGTGTTTGAGAACAGCCTGATCAAACAAGGCATCCTGGCGGGAGTCCTTGTCCAAACAGTAATGGGCTGTGAAGGTATGAACCGAGGCCCAGGTGGCCGCTCGACAGATTTGGTCGATGGACACAGAGTTTAGATGAGCCATTGAGGCTGCCATGGCTCTCACATTGTGAGCTGTGACATGGCCCTCCAGAGAAATGTTCCTACTCTGGTAGGCGAAATAAATACACTGAGCAATCCAGTTGGACAGTGTTCTCTTAGAGACTGGAAGTTCTAAATGAGAAGGATCAAAAGCAACAAAGAGTTGAGAAGACTTTCTATGTTGCTGTGTTCTTTGTAAGTAAAAAGCGAGAGCTCTCTTACAATCCAAGGTATGAGGATTCCACTCTGCATTTGATGCATGAGATCCTGGAAAAAATACAGGTAAATATACCTCTTGGTTCAGAAGAAAAGGCGAGACCACTTTAGGCATAAAGTGTGGATTGGTCCTGAGGACTACCTTATCATGATGGAACCTTGTATAAGGTGGATTAGCCACCAAAGCTTCCAACTCACTGATGCGGCGTGCTGAGGTGACTGCAATGAGAAAAATAACCTTCCAAGAAAAAAAATTCAAGGAGGTGGTGGCTAAAGGTTCAAAGGGTGGCTTCATGAGCTGGCCAAGAACCAGGTTTAAGTCCCATGCCACTGGAGGTGGTCTAATGGGAGGTTTAGTTAAAAGAAGGCCTCTCATGAATCTTGCTATAAGAGGATGAGAGGAGATAGGTTGTCCATTGAGAGGCTTGAGGGACGCTGCAATAGTACTCAAATGGACTCTTACTGAATTTGTTTTCAGACCTGCATGGGATAGATGCAGGAGATACTCTAGTAGAGAATTCAGAGGTATTGCAAGAGGGTTTAGACCCTTCTCTGAACACCAAATGGTAAATCTTTTCCATTTGAAAGCATAGGAACGTCTAGTAGAAGGCTTTCTAGAGGCATGAATAGCATCTCTGACCTGCTGGGAGAGATGAAAATCTTGAAGGTCTAGGCCCTCAGCAACCAAGCCCTGAGATGGAGAGACTGGGGGTTTGGGTGCCACAACATTCCTTCTTCCTGGGATAGAAGATCTGGTGCAGAGCCCAAGTCCAGGGAGGGAGCTTGAGAGAGATGCAGAAGTAGAGGGTACCACACTTGGCGTGACCAATGTGGTGCTATGAGGATCATGGTCCCTCGATCTCTCTGAAGCTTGAATAGTGTTTTGGGAATTAGGGGAATTGGTGGAAAGGCATAAAGGAAGTCTTGACCCCAGTGAAGAAGGAAGGCATCCTTGGCCTGAACTCCCTGACACGGAATTCTGGGACAGAACCGGGGAAGTTTGGCATTCCACGGACTTGCAAAGAGGTCTATGTCCGGGGTTCCCCAAATTTGAAAAATCCTGGCTACTTGGTCCATGTGGAGGGACCACTCATGTAGAAGCAGAACTCGACTGAGTCTGCCCAAGAGTTTTGAACGCCTGGAAGATATACTGCCAGAAGATGGATGTGATGCTCTCTGGCGAAGGCCCATAGTCGCAAAGCTTCGTTGCAAAGCGACAGAGAGCCAGTCCCGCCCTGCTTGTTCACATAGAACATGGCTACTTGGTTGTCCGTATGGATGAGGACTGTCCTGTAGCTGAGCAGGATACGGAACACTCTGAGAGCTAAGAATATTGCTCTGAGTTCCAATAGATTGATATGCAGAGAAGTCTCCTGTGGAGACCAGATGCCCTGGGTGGAGAGATCTTGCAGATGAGCTCCCCAACCCTTTGGAGAAGCATCTGTTGTGAGAGTTGCTTGGGGTAGCGGTTGCTGAAAAGGGGACCCCAGCAACAGGTTTTGAGAGGACTTCCACCACCGGAGAGACCAAAAAAGGCGAATGGAGTTTGCTATTTTGTCTGACAGGCAACCTGATGCCTGAGTCCATTGGGTGGACTGAGTCCATTGGGTGGACAGAGTCCATTGGGTGGACAAAGTCCATTGGGTGGACAAAGTCCATTGAGCTGCCCTCATGTGAAGGCGAGCATATGGAACCACATGCACGGTGGATGCCATATGGCCTAATAGTTGTAACATCTCTCGAGCAATTGGGACTTTAACTGAATCTGGGAGGCTAACTGCACCAGACGTAGGCAACGGGCCTGAGGAAGATAGGCCCTTGCAGTTGTGGTATCCAGCAAGACCCCTATGAACTCCAGAGACTGAGTAGGGGTGAGATTGGATTTTGGGATGTTTATTATTAGTCCCAAATACTGAAGGATACGCATTGTGCGGGTTAGACAAGTCTGGGCCTCTGACTGGGATGGGGCTCGAACGAGCCAGTCGTCCAGATATGGGAATACGAATATTCCTAGAGTGCGGAGAAATGCAGCTACTACTGCCATGCATTTCGTGAACAACCTTGATGCAGAGGCCAGACCAAAAGGAAGCACCCTGTATTGGTAGTGCTTTCCTTGAAAAAGGAACAGAAGGAACCTTTTGTGTGTTGGATGGATGAGGACATGGGCACTGTTCCCTCTAAGCTGTGTGCATGTGCGCGCGCACACACCTCGCCAAGCGAGCGCACATACTTTACAACAGAGCGCACAAAAATTACGGCTCTGATTCTGATAGAAAACAACACAGACGTCTTAAAATTTAAAAGTTATGATTGTAATTACTAGAAATTTCCCACTTCATTTAGTAATCGTCTATTTTCATTTAATTTGATTAAAATCAATGTGGTGTACATACTGTATTCTGACGTGTAGTCAAATTTTAAAGTATATAACTCCGAGTGTCATTATGTGGCGCACAAAAATTTAACCTTCCTTCAAAAGCTGCACACAGCTGATATTTTATGTGCACACAGCCTACAGAAAATTAGAGGGAACATTGGACATGGGTGTACGCATCCTTGAGATCTAGAGAACAAAGCCAGTCCTGACTCTGAAGGTATGGAAGCAGAGCCCCTAGAGAAATCATTTTGAATTTCTCCTTGAATAGAAATTTGTTCAATTCTCTGAGATCTAATATGGGTCTGTAGCCCCCTGTTTTCTTTGGGATAAGAAAATAAGGGGAGTAGAACCCTGAGCCCTGTTGAAGAAGAGGTACTTCTTCCAGTGCCCCTTGGGCAAGAAAGGTAGCAATCTCCTGACCTAGAAGGTTGAGGAGAGATGTTGGAGAATTGAACTGTTTCACCATGGTGTGAGGAGGAAGGCTTAAGAAGTGAAGCTTGTACCCTTCCTTTATGATGGAGAGGGTCCATTGCTCTGCTGTGATTTGCTCCCATCTGGGAGCAAAGTCAGTCAACCTTCCTGGAATGGTGAGGGGCTCTGGTTTTTCCAGAGCTAGAAAGGCTAAGTTCTCTAGTTGCAAGTCAAAGGCCCTGAGGAGGTTGAGGCTGCTGGGCTGTGATAGGCCTGGCAGCCTTTGACTTGGCCTGTTGAGGTGTTTGCTGACGCTTTGCAGCAAAACGACCTGCAGAAGATGTCTGCCCATGAGCAGGATAATATCTTCCCTTTTTAGAAAAAGATGTCTTTTTGAACAATCTTTTCTTAACAGGGGCAGAGGAAGACTTTGAAAGTCGATCCAAAGCAGAGTTCTCAGCATCCATTTGAGAGGCCTTTGCTTGCCAATCCCTGCCAAACAGGTTTTCACCTGTACAAGGAAGGTTTCCCAACTCATCTTGGACCCAGAGTTCCAAATCAGAGGCTTGTAACCAAGCAATTCTGCGTGCACCTATGGCAATAGCCGAGGCTCTGCTTACACACTCAAAAGAGTCAAAGGCTGCACGGTTGGAGAATTTGGAAACATCTTGGGCATGTTTGAGCCAAGTGAGAAATTCCTGCCTTTTATCTTCTGAAATTAAAGGAGCTAAAGTCTGCAGATGATCTGTGACTTCCTTTAGAAACATCCCCATATAGAGACTATAGGAGTTGATTCTGGCAGCAAGCATATTGGCCTGGAAAATCCTTCGGCCAAAAGCATCTAGAGTCCTACATTCACGTCCTGGAGGATTAGATGAGTGTCTCTTTGCACTCTTTATTTTCTTCATGGCAGACTCAACCATAATAGAGTGGTGAGGAAGTTGAGTCTTATGAAAACCAGGACAGGGAGGGACACGGTACATGGTGTCTAACCTATGAGAATGAGGAGAGGTGGTGAGAGGAGTCTCCCACATGCCCAACATGAGATCATAGAGAATCTCATGAATAGGTAAGGTAGCTGCTTCCTTAGGAGCCTTAGGATATTGCAAAGTATCTAATTGCTTGGCTCTAGGCTCTGACTCAGAGGCCACTGTAATGGAGAGGCCCCTAGCCACTTCCCTAATGAAGTCTTGAAAGGACAAGTCCTCTGGAGGAGACATTCTTCGTTTTGGAGAAGCAGACTCCTGAGGAAGAAGTACCGGTGCCTCGACCGAAGCCTCCGACTCATCAAAGTCCTCGGAGGAATCGAAGTATCGCCTGTCTGGATGCTCCTGTAAAGCCCGATACGCGTACCGAGTGGGATCGACATCGGGAGTAAGCGGTACCGGTTCGGTACCGATGGGCATCATAGGACAGGGTACCGTTGCAGTCGACACCAAAGCCAATGCAATCGGTACCGGCACCGGAAACGATGCCGGTGCTGGAGTCGGTACCGACAACGGAGATTGTTGCGGTACCGAAGGCGTCGAAGCCTGCATAAACGCCGTTAGGGTGCGCTGCATGGACAGAATCTTCTGATCCATCGACGCCACCAGAGTCTGGATGTCGGTACCGGTGGAGGCCACCGGTACCCCAGAACATGGCAACAGGTGATCGGTCGAGGCCGAGCCATCGATGTCAACCTGTGACCCCATAGATAATGCTTTGGAAGCCGGAACTTCCCGCCGGGGTAATTTTGCCGGTGTGGAATCCTCGAGGACAAGCCCGGAGGCATCTCGATGCTTAGAGGGAGATTTGCCCTTCGAGGACCGGCTAGATTTATGTTTGGTTACCTGAGATCCATGGGAGGAAGAAGCAGCCCTGGAAGACGTCAATGCCACTGAGGCTGCATCAGAGGGAAACAGGGTACTGAGCTTGGCTGCTCGGTTCTGCCAACCTCTTTTAGACATCATGGTACAGTACACACAATCCGTGATGGAATGGTCAGGACCCAAACATTTTAGACACCAATCATGGGTGTCGGTGACAGAAATAGTACCGCCACACTTCATGCACTTTTTAAACCCGGAAGCGGGCTTTTCCATGAGGAGAAAATGTTCAGGCCTAAGGCCCAAACCGCAGTGCACAGTTGAAGAAAGAAAGTTTTTTTTGTTTTTTTTTTTAATAAGAAAGAAAAGAAAAGACCGGCGGTACAGGTCTGACATCGAAGAAGGCAGACGCGACACAGAAAAATAAAGAAAAAAATAAAGAATTCTTCTGCGGTGACAGGAACACGACCTGCTGGCTCTGCGGAAAAGAAGAACTGGAGAGAGGCGGTTGGGAAAGGCGGGAAGGCAGCGCGCAGGCGCTGTGGGATGCTCCCAAAAGCTTTCTTACTGGACGCTGGGGAGGGTTCCCGCGCAGGCTCCGTCGGTACCGACGATACTCATATGTGAAGACTCATTCCTGCTTGTTCCTGGAGATACGCTGCATTCCAAGGCCAGCATTCAGGCCTCCCACTCGGAAGTGGGGCCCTAGACACCGACGCCAGGGTCACCAGGGTCAGGCGTCGAGGGGGTCCTCGCTGGGACGACTCTCAGGAGACCAGGCGCCTTCGCCGGAAGCCTCCATATCAGTTTAAGGTACCTTACTGGGCTGCTCCCTCTCCAATTCCAGAGACTGCCGAGGGAGGGCTGAGAGACTGGGTGCGTGACCTCTCACGCATGTCTGACCCTCCCTACAGAGTCCTCGAGACCTCCTACTTCTTCTTCCGCTAGCATTCAGGCAACCCCTGGTCAGAGTGCCTGCGGAGGAGCCTTGGGAGACTACGGAGGTTGCGGGGCCAAAGAGCAGGAGGCTATCGGAGATACCAGGGCCGCCTTACGGAAGAGATTATCCAGCTTGTGTTTACGACTCTGAATGGCCTTGGAGGATATCTTCTTACAAAGGGAGCATAGCTCCAGGTCATGGTTGGCTCTTAGACACCTGAGACAACAGACAACATGTTTTTGGAGCATCAATCATATTTCTTAAAACCAGAGGCCATTGGGGCAAAAAGGATTTCTGCGGTCTTGATGCAGCCAACATTTAAAAAGGGCACGAAGTGCAGTAAAAACAAAAAAGGCAAAAAAAGAAAAATCCTGAGACCAGGGCCGAAGCAGAGGTGCTCAGGAGGTGGGAAGAGGAACGGCGAAGGCCGATAAGCAAAAACTGGTTGGAAACACAGAAAATGTTTTCCGGGGACGAGAAGCACGTCAGAAGGGCTCCGCGGAAAAAGGGAGACTGAGTAAGATGGCACTCTTGGGCGGGAAGGGGACCACGCATGCGTGGTGGCATTCCAAAAGGCTTTCTTTGAAAGCTGGGAAATGCTCTGTGCGGGCTCAGTCGGTGCCGACATCACCCATATTTATTTATTTTATTTATTTAACCAGTTTTCTATACAGCCTTATCCTTAAATCAAAGCAGTTTACATTATGTAACTACTACAAACAGGTACTGGATATAGTTGTTCATCCCCAAAGGGCTCACAATCTATGTGTACCTGAGGCAACAGAGGATTAAGTGGCTTGCCCAAGGCCACAAGGAGTGACTATAGGACTAGAAACCCCAGTCTCACCCGCCTGAGATTGCTGTCACCAAATGGGACTTGAACCCATGGCCCTCCGGCCTGCGGTACCATGTCCTAACTACTAGGCCACTCCTCCCTCTTATGTGAGGACTGGCTTCCTACTTGTTCCTGGAGAATGAATTTTATATTTTAGAAAAAAGAATGTGAATTATGTACAAGAATGAAGAGTTTAGCAAGGCACTGCATTTTTCCTTTCCATCAATAAAATGGAGACATTTTACTTACCAATAATTTCCTTTCCTGGAATCCTGCTAGACCAGTCCAGACTACTGGGTTGTGTCCCCCTGCCAGCAGATGGGGAGACAGAGAAAAATTCCCAAAGCTTAGTGACATCTCCCAAGTAGAGCTTCAGTATAACCATAAAGCTTAGTTACTCACCTGTAACAGGTGATCTCCGGGAACAGCAGGAATAAGTCTTAACATAGGGGTATTGTCAGTACCGACAAAGCCTATGCGGGAACGCTCCCCAGCGTCCAATAGGAAAGCTTTTGGGAGCATCCCACAGTGCCTGCGTGCTGCCTTCCTGCCTTTCCAACTCCCCCTCTTCAGTTGAGTTTATAGCTGAGACGAAAGGAGAGAAGTAGACAAGAGAGAGAGGTAGATAGAGACAACTCTTGAAGGACTAGAAAGGGGGGCTGTTACTTCTGGAGAGAAATTTGAAATTGTGAGTATATACTTCTGGGAATTTTTCTGAAAGGATTTTTTTTTCTTTTAAAGCTAATTAATCTGTGAACCCACTACTTTTTTATTAAATCAGTCAGGGCCTAGTAGCAACAGTTTAAGATTCAATTTAAAACACAGAAGAGAACTTTCTGGTTACCTTTCATACCCAGTAGAGAGCTGTAGTTTAAATTTCATAGTCACTCAGGGCCTAGCATCAGCAAAGTACTTTTAGTTCCAATTTAAAACACAAAAGAGAGCTTTCTGGTTAACTTTAGAATCCAGCAGAGAGCTTGTAGTTTAAATTTCATAGTCACTCAGTGCCTAGCATCAGCAAAGTACTTTTAGTTTCAATTTAAAACACAGAAGAGAGCTTTCTGGTTAACTTTAGAATCCAGCAGAGAGCTTGTAGTTTAAATTTCATAGTCACTCAGGGCCTAGCATCAGCAAAGTACTTTTAGTTTCAAATTAAAACACAGAAGAGAGCTTTCTGGTTAACTTTAGAATCCAGCAGAGAGCTTGTAGCTTAAATTTCATAATAGGTTAGGGCCTAGCATCAGCAAAGTACTTTTAGTTTCAAATTAAAACACAGAAGAGAGCTTTCTGGTTAAATTTAGAATCCAGCAGAGCTTGTAGTTTAAATTTCATAATAGGTTAGGGCCTAGCATCAGCAAAGTACTTTTAGTTTCAAATTAAAACACAGAAGAGAGCTTTCTGGTTAACTTTAGAATCTAGCAGAGAGCTTGTAGTTTAAATTTCATAGTCACTCAGGGCCTAGCATCAGCTAAGTACTTTTAGTTTCAAATTAAAACACAGAAGAGAGCTTTCTGGTTAAATTTAGAACCCAGCAGAGAGCTTGTAGTTTAAATTTCATAGGAAGTTAGAGTCTAGCAGCAGCTAAGAGCTATAATTTAAATCAAATCAGAATTTAGCTTACCTCAGCAGCACAAGACAGGGTACTGTGTAGCAGCCCTCTTTTAATAAGTGTTATTTCCCTCCCTCCCCTGGGATAATTGTAGCTTTATAGGTACTTACACATCTTAAAAGACAGGAGGTGCTTTCAGGTGAAGCTCATTACCCAAATCAGTCATACAATAAGGACCTGAGATTAATTAAGCTTCAGGTGAACAAGGTATATTAAACGTATTAGGTACAGTTTTATTGGTATAAATACCCATAGCAACCCCTAGTAAGTAAGAACTTAAAGATCTAGACACAAACTTAAAACTAAGATGCAGACAGCAGTCCAGCAGTGGGATGGGGGCTTTCCAGTCTTTTGCATTGAGTGTCACATGTATGATTTTCTCCCAGTTGGTGAGAGGTCTTACGTGTGCACTAGGTGCAAGGAGCTCTTTGCTCTCAGGGAACAAGTCCGTTCTCTAGAGGCTAAAGTAGCAGACTTGGAAAACATAAGACAGACAGAGAGGTATATAGACGAGCCCTACAGGGATATAGTCCTGAAGTCCCACCTGCAGTCTGGCAGCATCCCTGTTGCCATGGAGGAGAGAGGTCACGTGACAGGAGAGCATCACCCTGGTGTGGCAGGAAGTGATCCTGTAACTAGGACCTGTCCTCCAGGTGATGTAAACCCCTCTCGCACCGAGGAGGTTTCTCCAGGGCCAAGTGCCCATGAGGGAAGGGTTAGAACAGCAGTTATAGTTGGTGATTCGATCATTAGGCATGTAGATAGCTGGGTGGCTGGTGGACGTGAGGATCGCCTGGTAACATGCCTGCCTGGTGCGAAAGTAGCGGACCTCACGCGCCACCTAGATAAGGTCTTAGATAGTGCTGGGGAGGAGTCTGCTGTCTTGGTACATGTCGGTACCAATGACATAGGAAAATGTGGTAGGGAGGTTCTGGAAACTAAATTTAGGCTTTTAGGTAGGAAGTTGAAATCCAGAACTTCCAGGGTAGCATTCACCGAAATGCTTCCCGTTCCACGCGCAGGACCCAAAAGGCAGGCAGAGCTCCGGAGTCTCAATGCGTGGATGAGACAATGGTGCAGAGATGAGGGGTTTGGATTTGTTAGGAACTGGGGAACATTCTGGGGAAAGGAGGGGCTCTTCCGAAGGGACGGGCTTCACCTTAACCGGGATGGAACCAGGCTGCTGGCATTAACCTTTAAAAAGGAGATAGAGCAGCTTTTAAACTAGATAATAGGAGAAAGCCGACAGTCGCCCAAGAGCACATGGTTCGCAAGAATGTATCCTTGAAGGATACTACAAAAAGCAGAGAGGTGCCAAAAAAGAGTAAAGTAGCCCAAATGCCCTCGAGTATGGAGCAGACAGAGCTTAAAGATCCCAAATTACCCATGTCTACCAATAGCCAAATTAATATGAATAAAATACCGTCTCTAAAATGCTTGTATGCAAATGCTAGAAGCCTAAAAAACAAGCTGGGAGAGTTAGAATATATAGCACTAAACCAGAGGTTAGATATGATTGGAATATCAGAGACATGGTGGAAGGAGGACAACCAGTGGGACACTGTGATACCTGGGTACAAACTATATCGTAATGATAGAGCTGATCAAATTGGTGGAGGGGTTGCGCTCTATGTTAGAGAGGGCATTGAGTCAGAAAGGATTAAAGTTTTGCAAGAAACAAAATTTGCTGTAGAATCTCTATGGATTGAAATTCCATGTACAAAGGGGAAGGCGATGGCAGTGGGGGTGTACTATCGTCCGCCTGGCCAGAATGAACAAATGGATGATGAAATGCTCAAAGAAATCAAGGAAGCTAGCAAAAGTTACAGTGCAGTAATAATAATGGGTGATTTCAATTACCCCGGCATCGACTGGGTCAGTGTCACAGCAGGACATGCTAGGGAGATAAAGTTCCTAGATGAAATAAATGACTGCTTCTTGGAGCAGCTGGTTCATGAACCGACCAGAGGGGAAGCCATATTAGACCTAGTCCTTAGTGGAACACCAGATCTAGTGCAACAGATAAGGGTGTTGGGGCCACTTGGTAATAGTGATCATAGCATGATCGCCTTTGATTTAATTAGTGGAGGAGGGATAGTAAGGAAATCCACAGTACTACCCTTTAACTTTCGAAAGGGAGACTATGATAAAATGAGGAAAACAGTTAAGAAAAAACTAAAAGGAGCAGTTGCAAAGGTTAAAGACGTACATCAAGCTTGGATGTTGTTGAAAAATACTATCTTGGAAGCCCAGACCAGCTGTATTCCACGCTTTAAGAAAAGTGGAAGGAAGTCCAAAAAACTGCCAGCATGGTTTAAAGGTGAGGTCAGAGAGGCTGTTGTTGCCAAAAAAGCATAATTCAGGAAATGGAAAAAAGAGCCAAATGACGAAACCTGGAAACAGCACAAGCACTGGCAAGCCAAATGCAAGGCATTGATAAGGCAGGCAAAGAGAGAATTTGAGAAGAAGCTTGCTGCGGAAGCAAAAACACAAAATAAAGACCTTTTCAAGTACATTCGTAGCAAAAAACCAGTGAGAGAGTCAGTTGGTCCATTAGATGATAAAGGGGTTAAAGGAGCACTAAGAGGCGACAAGGCGATAGCGGAGAGACTGAATGAATTCTTTGCTTCAGTCTTTACTGAGGAAGATGTAGGGATGTTACCCATGACTGAAGTGGTATTTAAAGGTGCGGAAGAATTGAAGGAAATATCGATACATCGGGAAGATGTCTTACAACTATTAGATAAACTGAAGAGTAGCAAATCACCTGGGCCGGATGGTATACATCCAAGGGTGTTGAAAGAACTGAAATATGAGATTGCAGACCTGCTATTAGTAATCTGTGAACTATCATTAAAATCATCTCTAATACCTGAAGATTGGAGGATCACCAATGTAACACCAATTTTTAAAAAGGGTTCCAGGGGTGATCCGGGAAACTACAGACCGGTGAGCCTGACGTCAGTACCGGGAAAACGGTAAAAACCATCATAAAGAATAAAATTACTCAGCATGTAGATAGTCACGACCTAATGGGAGACAGCCAACATGGCTTTAGACAAGGAAGATCTTGTCTTACTAATCTGTTATGTTTTTTTGAAGGAGTGAATAAACAGGTGGACAAAGGTGAGTCGGTTGATATTGTGTATCTGGACTTTCAGAAAGCCTTTGACAAGGTCCCTCATCAGAGACTTTTGGCAAAACTAAAGAGTCATGGGATAGGAGGCAGTGTACTATTGTGGATCAGGAACTGGTTAAAAGATAGAAAGCAGAGGGTAGGGCTAAATGGCCAATTTTCCCAATGGAGAAAGGTGAATAGTGGTGTACCCCAGGGATCTGTGCTGGGTCCGCTGCTTTTTGACATATTCATAAATGACCTGGAAAGTGGAATAACGAGTGAGGTTATCAAATTTGCAGATGACACAAAACTATTTAAAGTTGTTTAAACCCAAGAGGATTGTAAAAAATTGCAAGAGGATCTTGATAAATTGGAAGACTGGGCATCAAAATGGCAGATGAAATTTAATGTGGACAAGTGCAAGGTTATGCACCTAGGGAAGAACAACCCAAACTATGGTTACACGATGCAAGGTTCCACATTAGGAACCACCACCCAGGAAAAAGATTTAGGCGTCATTGTGGATACCATGTTAAAACCCTCGGCCCAGTGTGCAGCGGCAGCCAAGAGAGCAAATAGAATGCTAGGTATGATAAGGAAAGGAATGGAAAATAAAACAAAAGATATTATAATGCCTCTATATCGTTCCATGGTGAGACCGCACCTTGAATATTGTGTGCAATTCTGGTCGCCGTATCTTAAAAAGGATATAGCGATTTTAGAAAAGGTTCAGAGAAGAGCCACCAAAATGGTAAAGGGGATGGAAGGATACTCCTATGAGGAAAGGCTAAAAAGGTTAGGGCTCTTTAACCTGGAAAAGAGACGGCTGAGGGGAGATATGATAGAAGTCTATAAATTAATGAACGGAGTGGAACGGGTAAACGTAGATCGATTGTTTACGTTATCAGAATATAGAAAGACTAGGGGACATGCAATGAAGCTACAGGGTAAACTATTTAAGACTAATAAAAGAAAATATTTTTTCACTCAACGTGTAATCAAACTCTGGAATTTGTTACCGGAGGATGTAGTAAAGGCTGTTAGTGTAGCTGGGTTTAAAAAAGGTTTGGACAAGTTCCTGGAGGAAAGGTCCATAAACCATTATTAAGAAGTGACCGAAGATATCAATGCTTGACCCAGTACAAGCATTGTGGAACTTGTGTCTCTTGGGGAAACTGCTAGGTACATATGACCTAGATTGGCCACTGTTGGAAACAGAATACTGGGCTTGATGGACCTTGGTCTGACCCAGTATGGCATATCTTATGTTCTTATGTTAACTCCTAGGGGAGGTGGGTGGGTTGTGAGGATTTATTCTGCTGTTCCCGAAGATCACCTGTTACAGGTGAGTAACTACGCTATCTCCAGGAACAAGCAGGAATGTAGTTTTCATATATAGGTACTCCCCAGCTGAGAAATGCCAGGGGGATGACCCCAGCAAGCTGCGAACCCAAGGTGAGATGGGTCATGCTTCCTCCCATGGATCTCTGACATCGAAACCTGGGATGGCGGTTAGGAGTTGTACTAAGTCTGAAAGAGATGCTGGAACACAGCCTGGCCAAATGAGGCATCCCGACGGGAGTCCTTGTCTAAGCAATAATGAGCTGTAAAGGTGTGTACCGAAGCCCAAGTGGCTGCTCTACAGATGTCGTCAATGGACACAGAACGAAGATTAGCCATTGAGACTGCCATTGCTCTCACATTGTGAGCTGTGACATGGCTTTTGAGAGAAAGTCCCTTACTCTCATATGCAAAGGATATGCAATTTGCAATCTACCTAGAGAGAGTTCTTTTGGAAACTGGAAGTCTCAAATGACTAGAATCAAAAGCAACAAAAAGCTGAAAAGATTTTCTATGTTGCTTAGTTCTTTGAAGGTAAAAAGTCAAGGCTCTTTTACAATCTGAAGTATGAAGGTTCCTTTCTGCATTAGAGGCATGATGCCTAGGGAAGAATACAGGAAGGTAAACCGGTTGGTTCAAATGAAAAGGCGAAACCACCTTTTTATTTATTTATTTTTTATTTAACCAGTTTTATATACCACTTTATCCTTCAATCAACCTTTGGCATAAAGTGAGGATGAGTCCTCAGAACTACCTATCATGGTGAAATTGTGTATAAGGAGGATCCACCACTAAGGCCTGTAACTCACTGATGCGTCTTGCAGAACTGAGGGCAACTAGGAAGATGACCTTCTAGGAAAGAAATTTTAGAGCTGTAGTGGCTAAAGGCTCAAATGGCAGTTTCATGAGCTGCCCGAGAACAAGATTCAGATCCCATGCCACCGGCGGTGGCTTAATGGGAGGTTTTGTTAAGAGTAGATCTCTCATAAATCTTGCTACGAGTGGATGAGAGGAAATAGGCTGTCCATCCAGAGGTTTGCGAAAAGCAGCAATGGCATTAAGATGGACCCTTATCGAATTGGTTTTAAAACCAGAATCTGATAAATGGAGGAGATACTCCAGAAGCGACTCCACAGGCACTGAATGGGGGGTAAGTCCCGTTTGAGAACACCATATAGAGAACCTCTTCCACTTAAAGGCGTAGGATCACCTTGTGAAAGGCTTTCTGGA
Source organism: Ichthyophis bannanicus (assembly GCA_033557465.1). Classification (NCBI taxonomy): domain Eukaryota; kingdom Metazoa; phylum Chordata; class Amphibia; order Gymnophiona; family Ichthyophiidae; genus Ichthyophis; species Ichthyophis bannanicus. The sequence continues at coordinate 514,248,299 of CM066035.1, forward strand.
AGCCACAAGGATATCCTTTACCTGCTGAGAAAGGCTGATATCCGGGATTCGTAGGCTTTCAGTAACCTGGCCTTGAGATGCAGGGACTGGGGATTCGGGTGCAATAGGGTCCCGTTCTCCTGGGAAAGAAGATCTGGAGCATATCCCAACTCCAGAGGTGTGGCTTGAGAGAGACGCAGAAGTAGAGGATACCACGTTTGCCGTGGCCAATGTGGGGCTATGAGTATCATACGACCTCTGTCCCTGTGAAGCTTGAACAAAGTTTTGGGAATGAGGGGAATGGGTGGTAAGGCATAGAGTAAGTACCCACCGCAGTGGAGGAGGAAAGTATCCCTTGCCTGACAGTTTTGAGCCGCAATTCTGGAACAGAATCGGGGAAGCTTGGCATTCTGTGGACTTGCAATGAGGTCTATATCTGGCGTTCCCCAGATTCGAAACACTCGAGCAAGCTGGTCTGAGTGCTGAGACCAATCATGTGGCAGCAGTATTTGACTGAGTTTGTCTGCCCAAAGATTTTGAATGCCCGAAAGATATACCACTAGAAGGTGGATTTGGGCCCACAGTCGCAAAGCTTTGTTGCATAATAACATAAAGCCTGTTCCACCCTGCTTGTTCACATAGAACATGGCTAGTTGATTGTGGGTCTGGACCAGAACTGTCTTGTAGCTGAGATGGGTCTGAAAAACTCGGACTGCATGGAAAATGTCTCTGAGTTCTAGGAGGTTTAGGTGAAGACAAGTCTCCTGTGGGGTCCAGAGACCCTGAGTTGATAGATCGCACAAGTGAGCCCCCCAACCCAACTTGGACTCATCTGTTGTTAGGATGGTTTGGCATAGAGGCTGCTGGAAAGAAGAACCTATGAGGTTTTCCAGCGATTGTGGCCACTGCAGGGACGAAATGAGATGTGTGGAGTTTCTGATTTTGTCCGTTAGCCGACCCTAGGCCTGTGTCCACTGAGAGGATAGGGTCCACTGAGCTGCTCGCATATGAAGGCGAGCATAGGGAACCACATGGACAGTGGATGCCATATGCCCCAGAAGCTGAAGCATCTCCAGAGCAGTCAGGAAGACTTTCAGAGCTGCTTGGGAGGCCAGCTGTACTATATGAAGACAGTAAATTCCTTGACTGCCTTGTGTCTAGACAAGCCCCTATGAATTCTAGAAACTGAGAAGGGGTGAGATGAGATTTTGGGAGGTTTATAACCAGTTCCAAATACCAAAGGATTCACATAGTGCGAGAAAGAGCGAAGCTGGCTTCTGGAGCTGTTCATGCTCGAATGAGCCAGTCATCTAAGTAGGGGAAGACAAATATTCCTAAAGTTCTCAGGAACTGCCATGCATTTTGTGAAGACTCTTGGGGCAGAAGCCAGACTGAAGGGAAGAACCCTGTATTGGAAGTGTCTTCACTGGAAAAGGAATCAAAGGAATTCCCTGTATAGATGAGAATATGCATATATGCATCCTTTAGATCTAGAAAACATAGCCAGTCCTGACTCTGAAGGTATGGCAGGAGTGTTCTGAGGGAGATCATCTTGAATTTTCTCCGGAACAGATACTTTTTCAATTCTCTGAGGTCCAGAATAGGCCTTTGTCCCCCTGTTTTCTTTGGGATGAGAAAATAGGGGGAGTAGAACCCCGTACCCTGTTGGGATATGGGCCCTCTTCTATTGCTCCCTTAGCAAGAAGTGATGCGACCTCCTGACCCAAGAGATTGGTGGCAAGGACCTGAGAATTGAACTGTCTTATGATTGTAGGAGGGGGCATGCTGTGAAAATGAAGTCTGTACCCCTCTCGTACAATGGACAGGGTCCAGTTTTCTGATGTTATTTGTTGCCATCTTCTGGCAAAATGGCATAGCCTTCCCGGGATGGTAAGGGGTTCTGGACCTTTCGGGGGCAGAAAGACTAAGTTCTCTAGGAAGGAGTCAAAGCCGCTGAGGAGGTTGAGGAGGCTGAGCCAGTTGAGCTCTAGGAACTTGTGGCTTCCTCTGTTGCCTGGTCTGTTGCTGCCCCTTTTGGGGAGCATGAACTGGACAGTGGCCCTGATGGGTGTAAGATGGATAAAATCTCTTTTTCTTGTTGAAAAAGGGTTTCTTGACTGACTTTTTCTTTGCTGAGTTGGCTGTAGACTTTGATAGTCTGTTCAAGGTAGTATTTTCAGATTCAATCTGATTAGCCTTGTCTTGCCAATCCTTGCAAAGAGATTTTATCTTGCACCCATTGTTCTAAGTCTGATGCCTGAAGCCAGGCAATATCTCTCTCTCACTTTGCTTCTCCTCTCATCAAGAAACATTAGCTGCATTTAGCTGCTTTGTACATAGTTGCTTTTTGTACATAGTTTTATTATGTTCTCTGTTTATGAAACCTGTTTAATGTATACCCAGTTCATTGTCCTGTTCATTGTAAGCACTGATCAATTTTTGTGACGTGTAGTTTCTGTTCATTGTAAACCGCACTGATGTCAAATAGCGCGGTATAAAAGAAACTGTAAATAAATAAATAAAATAAATAAATATGACGTGCACTGATGGAAATAGCAGAGATTCTGTTAATGCATTCAAAGCAATCAAAGGTTGCACGGTTCACAAACTTAGAGACATCCTGGGCATGTTTGACCAGAGTAAGGAATTCCCCCCTTTTTTCCTCAGGGAGAAGAGGGCTCATGAGCTCCAAGTCTCCTGCAACCTCTTTGAGGAACATTCCCATATAGAGAATGTAAGAGCTAATCCTGGCTGCCAACATGGAGGATTGGAAACATCGACGCCCAAAGGCATCGAGTGTCCTTCATTCACGGCCTGGAGGATTGGAAGAATGTGTTTTAGCACTCTTAATCCTGCGCATCGCCGATTCCACTACCATTGAATGGTGTGGTAACTGAGTCTTTTGAAAGCCATGACAGCTTGGAACTCGATACATGGTATCAAGTTGTCGAGAGTGTGAAGTCACCATTAAAGGAGTTTCCCACATTCTTAGCATAAGATCCTGCAAGATTCTGTGAATGGGCAGGGTAGCTGCCTCTTTAGGAGCCTTAGGGTACTGAAGAATTTCTAATTCTTCTGCTCTGGGTTCCTTTTCTGGAGTCATCGTGATTGCAAGACCCTGAGCTAAATCACGTATAAAATCCTGGAATGACATGTCTTCTGGAGGAGACACATTCTGCGTTGAGGAGAAGGAGATGGATCCTCCGGAAGGATAGCTCTGGTACCGGCAGAGTCATCAGAATCAGAGGATTCAAAGTATTTCTGCGCCGAGTGTTCCTGCAACGCACAGTACCGGTACCACTCAAAGTCGGTATCGGGGTGTCTCGGTACCGGTCTGTCGATACCCGAGATAGACTCAAGGCTCGGCATGGGGGGGGGGAAGCATACCCACCGAGGCACTCGGTACTGGTGTCAGTACCGATACCTGTGGAACCGTCTGTAGCGGTCTTAGCGGTACCGAAGCTGCTAAGAGGGCCGCTAGACTGCGTTCAATAGCGAGGATTCTCTGATCCATCACTCCTGCTAATGCCTGGGTGTCGGTACCGGCGGGAGCGGCTACAGCACCAGTAGTTCTACAGAGGTGGAAGCCTATGGAACATTTTGGAGCCCCGTTAATGCTTTGAAGACCGAGGCCTCGCGCTGGGGCTGTTTTGCCGGTGAACTTTCCTCGAGGGCAACGCCATTGGCATCTCGATACCTGGAAGGAGATCTACCCTTTGAGGACCGGCCAGTCTTAGAAGACTTAAGTTTAGTTACCTGAGATCCATAGGAGGAAGATGAAGCCCTGGAATATGTCGATGCAACTGACATCGTATCTGCGGCAAAAAGGGTACCTCTATTCTGCAGGCCCCTCTTGGTCATCTTTCTGCAGGAGAGACACTCCGATGGAGAATGGTCAGAACCTAAACACTTAAGACACCAGTCATGGGTGTCGGTGACGGATATGGTACCGCCACATTTAGAACATTTCTTGAAAACACTAGCTGGTTTCTCCATGTTTGAAGAAAAGTGGGCCTAGTGCCCAAAATGGCGCCTAGCACCAAGAGGGGAAAGGCCCCTGAAAGAAAAAATCTTTTAGAAAGCTAGGGTTTTTTTTTTATTTTTTTTTTGAAAAGAAGAAAAGAACACTGGCGGTACCGGTAGGCATCGAATGAAGGAAGACGCGACCACAAAAAAAAAAAAAAAAAGAATAAGGATAAATTTTTCTGCGGTGACAGGGTATGCGTTCTGTCGGCTCCATGGAAAACGAAGAACTGAAGAGGGAGAGTTGGAAAGGCAGGAAGGCAGCACGCAGGCGCTGTGGGATGCTCCCAAAAGCTTTCCTATTGGACGCTGAGGAGCGTTCCCGCGCAGGCTTCGTCGGTACTGACAATACCCATATGTGAAGACTACATTCCTGCTTGTTCCTGGAGATCAAGAAGCAGGAATTCAAACTGCCAAGGAAGCACAAAACCCGATCAAAAATGAGTTCATAAACAAATAACTGTTTGAACAGCTAAATTGACAGGACTCACAGGCCAAGGAGGTATGTACATGACAAGGTACAGCAATGTCACAAATTCGTAAAGAGAGTCTTAGCTCAGGGAGAAGAGGGCTCTAAACAGGGAAGACGGACTAAACAGTTTAGAGGGGCAGGTCCTGGACAGCTCTAATAGGATTTCAGGAAAGGAAATTAGCTGTAAGTAAACCTTTTCCTTCCAAATACATCCTGCTAGACCAGTCCAGACTAAATCACTCCAGGGTGGGAAAAAACAGTTGCAGCCAAAACAGAGGCTCCAAAATAAGTTGCTTCTCGAGCTCAGATATCCAAGCAATAGCAACGTGCAAATCAGAGGGAGAATCAGGTAGACGCCCTACAAATAGTCAGCAGAGCTACCCTGGAGTACTCTCCCCAGGAGGTAGCCTGGGCCCACATGGAATGTGCCCGAAGACCTACGGGCAAAGGTTTGTTATATAAACTATAAGCTGACTCGATGTTCCATAAACTATAAGCTGACACTTTCACACCCATCCCCATTCTAGCCAGCCTCAACAACCACTTGCCTCTCTCATTAGTTAACCTATTACATCCTGTCTCTAACTCCATCCCCTGCAATCTTGCCGCTTTATCACTTTGAGCCATGCAGTGCATAAACACCCATGCTTTCAGTAGGAGTGATCCTATGCACAAAACAATAGAGTGCCTCAGCAAGAATTAAGTGGGAATTGAACCCCTCAGACTGGAGAGCTGGGGGTTTGATTCCCACCTGGGGACAGCAAACTCAGGCTGGAGGAAATTGGGTTTTTAGTCCTCCGTGTGGCTTTGGACAAGCCACTTGACACAGGTACACACAGATAGTGAGCCCTTTGGAGACGAGGGAATGCATCTAGTACCTGCTTGTAGTGACTGTAAACCGCTCTGATGCCCTTCAGCCTGGGCAGTATATCAAGAAATTTCATAAACATAAATGGTCTGCTTGATCCAGCACACAAAGGTCGCTTTGGAAGCGGTTGCTCCTTTTTGTGGACTAGAAGCCAGAGCAAAAAGGTGATCGGAGAGACGAAATGCATTAGAGAGTTTGAGGTAAAGGCATAACGCTTTACCAACATTCAACAAGTGAAGGACTCAGTTTTATTTATTTATTTATTTATTTATCTGTATTTATATCCCGCTTTTCACCGGGTCAAAGCGGTGGAACATATAACAGGGGGGGGGAATCAAAAAGTGTGGGGGGGGGGGGCCATCACCAGGGTCTACATTAAAGATTTTGGATGGACATAGAGACTGACAAGATAGACAGTTTATGGTCTGAGAATTTTGAAGAGAGTCGGGTTCCTGTTCAGAGATGTTCTTGGAATAGGATGGTTTTTAGCTGCTTTTTGAATGAAGGGAGATCACCGTTGTTCTTGATGTGGTTTGGTAGAGAGTTCCAGAGGGATGGGGTATAGAGTTCAAAGGCTCTGTTGCAAGTCCGTTGTGTAGCTTTGGTTCTTTTGTGGGGGATGGCAATGGAGCTGTTGGAGGATTGCCTGGTTGTTCTGTTGTGGGTTGGGCGAGGTAGAAGGGTGTGGAGTGGGGTGCCTTGTGTTTGGTGGATGGTTTTGTGGGTGAGTAGAAGAGCTTTGTACTTGATTCTTGCATCGATGGGGAGAATATGAAGGTCTCTTAGTATTGGGGTGATGTGGTCTCGTTTCTTTGCGTTGTGGATTATTCTCGCCGTGGTGTTTAAGGCAGTTCGGAGGGGATTGGTTTGTGTGGCAGGTAGGCCATGGTAAATTATGTTGCAATAGTCCAGATGAGGGAGTGTCAGAGCCTGCATTACTGTCCTGAAGTCCTGTGGTTCGAGGAGAGGTCGGAGACGTTGTACCGTTTTTGCCTTGTGGAATACAGCTCCGGTGGTCTTGTTGATTTGCTGTTTAAGGATTAGGGCTTGGTCAATGATAATTCCGAGATATCTTATGTGTGGTTGTATTTGAATTTGTGTGGTTCCCATGGTGAGGTGAGTGGGTGGTTTGAAGTCTGGGTCTTTTCTCACTATAAGCGCTTCGGTCTTCTTTATGTTAATGGATAAGTTGTTCTCTTGTAGCCAGTTGGATACGTCGATGAAGCAGGCTGATAGCTGGTCGTTTTTTGGGTCTGTGGTTGTAATTGGGGCGTAGAGCATTATGTCGTCAGCGTATATGTGGAAGTTGATGTTGTGTGCGCGTATGACTGAACAGAGATGACGGAGGTAAATGTTGAAAAGCATGGCTGATAATGTGGATCCTTGAGGTACTCCTTGATGTTGCTGGAATGGGGGTGAGGTTGAGGTTTTGGTGCGGATCAGTTGCTGTCGGTTGGTTAGATAGGACCTGAACCATCGGAGTACAGTATCTTTGATCCCAATTGCTTGGAGTCTGTGGACAAGGATATTATGGGAGATGGTGTCAAAGGCTGCTGATATGTCCAGGAAAATTAGGATGAATCCAGAGTGTTTCTCTTGGGTTCCAATGATGAGGGTGTTCATCAGTGTGGTCATGAGTGTCTCGACCCCATGTAATGGTCGGAATCCGTGTTGCTGCGGGTCCAGTATATTGTTGACATCCAAGTGTTCTTGAAGCTGACGTTGGACTATCTTCTCGATTATCTTTGCAGTGAGTGGGAGGCTCGCTACTGGTCTGTAAGAGGCAGGGTCTAGGGGATCTAGGTTGTGTTTTTTTAGGGTTGGTCGAATGACTGTGGTCTTAAGGGCGTCAGGCATGTGTCCTTGGGTAAAGGATTCGTTTACGATATGGGCTAAGGGTGTGCTCAGGTCTTCTTTAGTTTTCTTTATCCAGTCGGCAGGACAGGGGTCCAATGGGGAGGTGGTGGTGTTCAAGCAGGAGATGGTGGAAGATATTTCTTCTTTCGAGGTTTTGTCAAATGTATTCCAGTCGCTGTTCGGGGTGGGGTATGGATTTGTGTTGGTTGTTTCAGCATGGTGATGTAAGGTTTGTGGTTGCTGAAGCTGTTTGTATTGTCTGGCTAGAAGATCAGGGGAGATATCTGGCAGCTGGTCAGAATTACTGGGTGCCCTTGTCAGTTTTTTGACAATTTGGAAGGGTTCTCGGGGTTTGTTTATGGCTGTTGTGATGATTTTGGTGTGGTAGGTTCTTTTGGCATTGTCCGTTTCTGAGTGGTACACATTGAGTTCGTGGAGGTATTTTGCTTTGTCTTTGTCGCTTTTGGTTTTTCTCCATTTCCTTTCGGTTCTTCTAAGTTTAGTTTTCAGTTTTCGGAGGGTAGGGGTGAACCATCGGGCTTTTGAGGATATGGGTCTGGCATTAGTCTTGTTTCTAGTTGTGGTGGCGGCTGCGGAGATTGTAGTATTCCAGTTGTGGAGCAGGTCATCAAGGTTGTTGTAGTTTGTGTGTAGGTTAGGCAGGGTTTGCGATAGGAAGTCTTCTTTGTGAAATGCTTTGAATCTCCTTGTGTGATGTTCGTTTTCTCTGTTATTATTGAGTTGATAGGTGTGGGATATGTTGATGATGTAGTGGTCTGACCACGGTATTGGTGAGATTGTTGGTCTTCTGTATGAGGAGGCGGTTTGGGAGTTTAGAAATATGAGGTCAAGTGTGTTTCCTTTTTCATGTGTTGGTTCTTGTATGATCTGTGTCAGGTCCATTGCTGTCATGGCGTTGAGGAAGGTTTCTGCTTGCTTTTGCTGGAGTGATGGGAGGTTGAAGTCACCCAAAGACTGCTCTTTAAAAAAGGAAGGAAGGACAACTGATTGGTTGACATGAAAATTCAAAAGGACCTTAGGCAAAAAAGAGGGCACTGTTCGAATGGTAACCTCCTCCAGGGAAAAAGACAGAAAAGGATGCAGGCAAGAAAGTGCCTGGATCTCCGAAAGGCGCAGTGCCGAAGTGACTGCTATAAGAAAAACAGTTTTAAGAGTCAAATCTTTGAGAGATGCCCTATAGAGAGGCTCAAACGGGGCATGGGTGAGTGCACGAGCACTAGGGACAGATTCCAAGATGGGCCAATAGGACAAATAGGGGGCCTCAAGGAGCAAATGCCCCGCAAAAAAACAGTAAACATCTACATGAGAGGCAAGAGACCAACCATGGGGAGGCCCCCCCAAAGCATATCAAGGCCACAATATGCACCTTTAAAGAATTAAGGGTGAGACCCTTATCAAATCCGTCCTGAAGGAAGGAAAGGATATCTAGAATATCAACTCACCAAGGGGAGAGGGATCTCTTAGCACACCATGAAGAAAAGAAAAGATGCCAGATCTGAGGATAAGCACGTGAGGAAGAAGACTGTCAAGCCCGTAGTAGAGTGGCCACTACTTGTCGTGAGTAACCATTGTGATGCAAGCGATGCCGCTCAATAGCCAAGACGTAAGTGACTAAGGAGCGGGGTCATCCATGAAAATCGGCCCCTGAAACAGGAGACTACTCCAGACACCAAAGGCTAGGGGCGCCTCCTGCAGAGGCGGAGGAGATCGGCATACTATAAATGCTGAGGCCAATCTAAGGCCATCAGCAGTACCATTCCGATGAAGTACACGGCCGAAGGAAGAAAGATGTAGAGAAGCTGGTTTAATGGCCAGGTATGAGCCAGAGCATATAGGACATGAAACAGATTGACATCTTGGCATTGGAAAAGGTGGCCATTAAGTCTAGATTTGGATGACACCACTAACGCACAATGTTTGCAAATGCCAAGCAGCTAGTTCCTACTCGCCAGGGTCCAGGATATGACGACTCAAGAAATCCGCTTGAATGTTCTCCATTCCCACAATGTGCTGCGCAGAAAGCGCCATGAGGTTGGATTCTGCACAAGGAAATAGAAGACTCATTTCCAGGGCAACTCCGGGACATTTGGTAGCACCCAGTTTATTGAGAAAAGTCACAGTGGTGGAATTGTTGGAAAGTACCCGGACTGTTTGATCCTGGAGGTGGGACTGAACGAAGAGTAGAGACAGATGAACAGCCCGGGCTTCAAGGCAATTGATGGTCAAAGAGGCTTTTTGAATGGACCAGCACCACCTGTCCCTAGCAGTGAGCTTCCTAACCTGAAAGCTGGCATCCATGGTGACCACCACCCAAGGCGGAATTTTCAAGGGAACGTCCTTCAACAAGTAATGAGGACAAAGCCACCAGCGAAGACCGTGGCAAACCACTGAAGAAAGGGGTAGATGAATCTGATAATTCAGGGAGGATGGGGACCAGTGCGACAGGAGAGAGTATTGAAGCGGATGCATGTCAGCATGGGCCCAGGGGACTACATTGAGAGCAGAACCCATGGTGCCGAGGAGCTGTAGGCAATCCCAGGCAGTGGGAGCTGCCAGGCACTGGAAGGCGTGGAAGACGCAACCCACTCTCAAGTTGGAGCGGGCCGAGGAATTCCCGAGACTGAACGGGGCACAGATTCCTTTTGGCATAACTGACAACCCAGCCAAGATGGTCAAGAAAGGAGAAGACCTTAGAGATCACAGAAGTAGTCTCCTCGAAACTCGTTGCTCTGATCAACTAAACGTCTAGATAAGGATGAACCTGAATAACTTGGAACTGCAGGGAAGCTACCACTACTACCATCACCTTGGAGAAAGTGTGAAGAGCTGTGGCAAGACCAAGGGCAACGGTAAAAAACTGATAAAATTGACAGAGGACAGTGAAATGTAAATGCTGATATTGGTGGATTGGAATGTGAAAATATGCTACCGCCATGTCCAAGAATGCAATAAATTCACCTGGCTGAACAGCTTGAATGACTGTCCTACTTCTGGAGAGAGAACTCCAATTGTAAGTATTTACTTCTGGGAATTTTTATAAATCTTGTGGAAAAAATGAATTCTTTAGATTAAAGCTGATTAATCTCTGAACCCAGTGTATTTGATAAATTTTATTGTTCATTGTAAACCGCACTGATGCTGAATAGCGCGGTATAAAGGAGACTCTAATAAATAAATAATAAATAAATCAGTCAGGGCCAAGTAGCAGCAAAGAACTTTCAGTTAAAATGTAAAACACAGCAGAGAGCTTTCTCGTTAAATTTAGAACCCAAGACTCCCTCTATCTAAGCAAGGGCTGTGAGACTCCCCCTGGAAATTGGTCACAGATTACCTTAGAAGCACAGGACAGGGTACTGTGTAGCAGCCAGCTTTTAATAAGTCTTCTTTCCCTCCCTGCACGACACCCACTCACACCTTGGATAATCATAGCTTTATAGGTGCTTAAACCTCTTAAAGGAAAGGAGGTGCCATATGCACCCTCAAGTGCAGCTGTTTATCCTCATCAGGCATACATTAAGGACCTGAGATTAATTAAGCTTCAAGTGAACAAGGTACATTAAACGTATTAGGTATAATTTTATTAGTATAAGTATCCCCAGCAACCCTTAGTAAGTAAAGAACTTAAATATCTAAACACAACCTTAAAACTAAGATGCAGACAGTAGTCCAACAGCGAGATGGGAGCTTTCCAGTCTTTTGCATCGAGTGTCACATTTATGATTTTCTCCCAGTTAGTGAGGGGTCTTACGTGTGCACTAGGTGCAAGGAGCTCTTTGCTCTTAGGGAACGAGTCCAATCACTGGAAGCTAGAGTAGCAGACTTGGAGGAGATAAGGAAAACAGAGAGGTACATAGACGAGACCTACAGAGATATAGTCCTGAAATCCCCCCTCTAGTCTGGCAACATCCCTGTTGCCATGGAGGAGAGAGATCATGTGACAGGAAAGCATCACCCTGGTGTGGCAGGAAGTGATCCTGTAGCTACGAACTGTCCTACAGGTGATGTCAAACCCTCTCGCACTGAGGAAGTTTCTCCAGGGCCATGTGCCCATGATAGAAGGGTTAGGACAGCCATTACAGTTGGTGATTCGATCATTAGGCATGTAGATAGCTGGGTGGCTGGTGGACATGTGGATCGCCTGGTAACATGCCTGCCAGGTGCGAAGGTAGCAGACCTCACGTGCCACCTAGACAAGGTCTTAGTGCTGAGGAGCAGTCTGCTGTCTCGGAACATATTGGAACAAATGACTTAGGAAAATGTGATAGGGAGGGTTCTGGAAACTAATTTTAGGCTTTTAGGTAGGAAGTTGAAATCCAGAACTTCCAGGGTAGCATTTTCCAAAATGCTTCCTGTTCCATGCGCAGGACCCAAAAGGCAGGCAGAGCTCTGGAGTCTCAATGCGTGGATGAGATGATGGTGTAAGGATGAGGTGTTTGGATTTGTTAGGAACTGGGGAACATTCTGGGGAAAGGAGGGGCTCTTCCAAAGGGATGGGCTTCACCTTAACCGGGATGGAACCAGACTGCTGGCATTAACCTTTAAAAGGAGATAGAGTAACAATTAAACTAGATAATAAGGGAGAGCCGACAGTCGCCCAAGAGCACATGGTTCGGAAGAATGTATCTTTGAAGGATACTACAAAAAGAATGAAATTAGGGCAATTCAGCAGAGAGGTTCGAATAAAGCCAAAAGTAGCCCAAATGCCCTTGAGTATGGAGCAGACAGAGCTTAAAGATTCCAGATTACCTCTGCCTACTGATAGCCAGATTAATATGAATAAAATACAGTCTCTAAAATGTTTGTATACAAATGCTAGAAGTCTAAAAAAATAAGATGGTTGAGTTAGAATACATAGCACTAAATGAGAGGTTAGATATGATTGGTATCTCAGAGACATGATGGAATGAGGACAACCAGTGGGACACTGTGATACATGGGTACAAACTATATCGTATTGATAAAGCTGATCAAATTGGTGGAGGGTTTGCACTCTATGTTAGAGAGGGCATTGAGTCACAAAGGATTAAGTTTTGCAGGAAACAAAATTTGCTATAGAATCTCTAGGGATTGAAATTCCATGTAAAAAGGGGAAGGCGATGGCGGTGGGGGTGTACTATTGACTGCCTGGGCAACACAACAGGAGCAGATATCATGTAGGATGCAGAAAACTGTCTGAAACGTGATATCGTGGAAAGACAGAGCTTTTATTAAAACTATGACAACCCGACACAGGCCGTGTTTCGCTACACTTCGTCAGGGGTTTGTCTGGCGTATGCTAAAAACAAATGTACAAATACTTAAAACATAAAAAAACAGATCACTCAAAACGTAATCAATAATTCAATAAATGAATACATCAAATAATAAAAGCATCACAATAAAATGTAATCAAAAACATCAGTTAAAAACATCAATTAAAAGTAAATAAAATAAAAGAACAAATGTATCCAAAATGCAAAAGTATACATATGTCTAAAAATATTTAACCAGACCAGCATGCCACCGATGCCACTCTGTCCCATTTACTGAGCTTCACTGGTGTTAGGTAAACCCTGTGCACCAAAAAGAAAAGGCTCTGTGTAACAGAGGCCGCTTTGGCAATTCTGACCTGCCGGGCCCAAAAGCGTCTCCAACAACGCTGTGTTAATTGCAGGCTAGTATCTTGCTCCCAGACTCTCTGCAACCCAAGGAGCTGTGATAATGGCCTATGCTTTAGTTCCCTATAGAAGAAAGAGGCCACCCCGACAACCTGTCTCGCCTGCAAGATTTTGCTTTCCACTCCCCACTCGTCCAACAATGAGGTACACCCTCCCAAAGCTTTGCCTAAGCAATGTTTTAACTGGAGCCATTGAAAAAATAACCTACTGGGGAGGTGAAATTCCCACTGCAGCCTCTCAAAACTTTTCCACTTACTCTTATCCAGTAATTGCCCCACGGTCCAAATACCATTCTCATACCAATGCTTCCACGCAAAGGTATTTTGATGGATTTTAAAAGTGTGGTTGTACCACAAAGGGAGGCACGTAGAATTGTTTACACTGGGCTCCAACACACTAGCTAGCGCCCTAAAAGCCCTTTGCGTGTCTAACATGATCCTTGGCCGCTTAGAGTTTTCTCCAAAGACCATTCCTGGAAGGAGGTGCATAGGAAATGGGGCTGCATACTTTTCCTCTAAAGCCAACCAAATAGTTTACCCTGTAGCAATGAAGCTACAGGGTAAACTATTTAAGACTAATAAAATAAAATATTTTTTCACTCAACGTATAATCAAACTCTGGAATTTGTTACCGGAGGATGTAGTAAAGGCTGTTAGTGTAGCTGGGCTTAAAAAAGGTTTGGACAAGTTCCTGGAGGAAAGGTCCATAAACCATTATTAAGAAGGGACCCAGGATATCAATGCTTGAACCAATACAAGCATTGTGGAACCTGCGTCCCTTGGGGAAACTGCTAGGTACATATGACCTAGATTGGCCACTGTTGGAAACAGAATACTGGGCTTGATGGACCTTGGTCTGACCCAGTATGGCATATCTTATGTTCTTATTAAAAAGTTAAAATAATGTGACATATAAAACATAAATACCTCTGATGAAGACCATTAAACCAGAAAGTCTTGTACCATACTGTTTTAAACTATTAGAAATCTGTACACTCTAGAAGGAATGTGAATAAATAAACTAAAAACAATTATAAACAAATAATAAATACATGAAATATATGAGTAGAACATGGAGAACAGAGGAAATAAGGCACACAGCTGTTAAACATCATATTCCCTATAATAAGGGAAAAATGGGGGGAGCAGGAGTGAGAAAAGGAAAAAATGCCGAAAAAGGGAACGTGTGTATATTCCAAAAAATGTGTGCAAAAAATGCAAATGAGTCTTTTAACACATATGGAATGAATAAAGCAAAAAAATAGCATGATTCTATTTTACATATTTCCTCAGAATCAATATTAATTGACAGTGGGACTAATCTTAATAGGAAGAACACGGTGTATCAGACATGAGAAAATGTTAAATGGCAAAAAACCTCCCTTAAAAACAACCTGTTTGTCATATTACTTAAACACTGTGATCTGAATAAAAATGTAATATCTTAATTTCATAAATCTAATGGATCACAAAGAACGTATCTTCTAAATATAGGAATGTGCTCAAGGAAAAATTAAACTTGCATCATGCAGATACCACTGAGAAAATGTCTCAATCGTAAATATAAAAAATATATAAAATGCTGTGCCAACCTTTGCAGCTAAAACCAATATGAAAAGAGTTTTAGATTAAAACCTGTTAAAACGGCAGAAATACCTTCTCGACAGCAGCAAACGCTTGCCTCAATGTAGAATGTGATGGCTAAAAAAAGCCCGCAGCTGCGCATTAAAAAAGGGGAAGGTGGAGGGGGCGGAGTAACCTCAAAACGCAGGGAACTTGTATCACAAATAAAACTATGGCTACTGTGAAAAAATATAGTGTAAAGCCCCCTCCATAGGCAAAACACAACCATGCACAAAAAAATAGATCAAAGAACGTATCTTCTAAATATAGGAATGTACTTAAAGGAGAATTAAACTTGATCATGCAGATGCCACTGAGAGACCATGTAAATCATAAATATAAAGTGCTGTGCCAACTTCTGCAGCTAAAACCAATACGAAAAAATGGGGGAAACATTAAAACCGCAGAATACCTTCTCAACAGCAGCAAACGCTTGCCTCAATGTAGAATGTAATGGTTAAAAAACGCCCGTACCAGCACATTAAAAACGGGGGAGAGGAGGGGGCGGAGTTACCTCAAAACGCGGGTAACTAGTATAACAAATAACACGATGACTACTATAAATAAACATAGTGTAAAGCCCCTCCATAGGCAAAAGCGACCATGCACAAAAAAAGGGTATCTACTGATCTCCCTCAGATCTTCCATAAATATTATAACAATATAATCGGACTATAGTTGAACCGATACAAAGAACACTGGCATAAGAAACAAACTGGAAGAAAAAGAAGATATTCTTCCGCAAATGGACAACCAAGGGGAAACAGCGGAAGTATGACCACTGCCTACCAGATGGTAATAAATATTCTTTATTAGGGACCCAACTTAACAAGTTTCGGCCTCAGCCTTCGTCAGGGGTCTATTTAGGGACCCAACTTAACAAGACCCCTGACGAAGGCTGAGGCCGAAACTTGTTAAGTTGGGTCCCTAATAAAGAATATTTATTACCATCTGGTAGGCCGTGGTCATACTTCCGCTGTTTCCCCTTGCTTATAAGAAACAAACTTGCAATGTTGAGGGAGGAAAAAATAAAAATAAAGATAAAAAATAATAAAAAATAAATGAAACAAAAACAAAAACAAAAAAAACCAAAAAGAAAGTGATAATAAAACTTGGCACAAAAATCAATGTAAGCTTCAAACAGATTCTGGAAGCGTATACTGCAAGGAGGAGTACAAAAAACATTATAATCAAACTGGAAACCAAATTTAAACTAAAGACTTAAAGGAAAACAGATAAATCTTTATCCAGGTTGAGCCTGTTAGGTGCCAGAGTATCTAATAAAAAATGTATCTCTGTTCGAGCCTCATGATGATCTTATTAATATCTTATTAATAACCTAATGACAAAGCAGACTCACAGGAGCAACAAATAAGAAGTCTACAAACTAACCAGAAAACACACCAAAACCAAACTCCCCCAAACTACTACTACTACTACTATTTAGCACTTACAGAGTGCCACGCATGCAGCGCTACACAGCTAGCCTATAAGAGGTGGCTAACATACAAGAGACAGTCCCTGCCTGTTAGAGTCATGCTCATCGGAGCTACAATCTAGTTAGAGCAGAAAAGAGCATTAGTCAGTTCTGCGGAAGGCGGTGTGGTACAGTTTGGTACAGCTTGGTCTAAAGTTTGGTCATAAACGTTAATGGGGTTAGGGTAGGATGAGGATGGAAGTCAGGATCTGAATGCAACGGTGAAGAGGTGGGTCTTCAACTTGGATTTGAAGAGGGCCAGGGAGGGCGCCTGGCGCACAGACGCAGGAAGGCTGTTACAGGCATGTAGCGCAGCAAGGTGAAAGGAACGCAGTCAGGAGTTTGTGGTGCGAGTGAAAGGCATTGAAAGAAGCAAATTGGACTAGGCTGAGAGGGAGAGAGCCCAGGCTGGGTGGAGAGAGGAGGGGGTTTAGAGGGGGGAGAGTTGGAAGCGAGGGGGGGGGCTTAGGCAGGGGAGTGGGGGGGGGGGCTGGGGAACAGTTGAGGTGGGTAGGTGGGGAGGGAGAGAAGGTCACCGAATTGGAAGTCGTATCTCCGCAGAGGAGAGTTACGAGGGGGGGAGAGGGAGGAGGGGAGGGAGTAGCGAGGGGGGGAGAGGGAGGACGGGAGGGAACAGCGGGAGGGGGAGTGGGGGGTGGGGGGAGGAGGGGTGGGTAGGGGGGGAAGAGGGGGTCAGAGTGGGAGGTGGGGGCGGAGGGTCTTAGGGGGACGAGGCAGGGATCTGGGGGTAGGAAAGGAGTTAAAAATTCTCACGTTAAATGTGAAAGGTCTAAATTCACCAATGAAAAGACAGAAATTATATAAGGAGTTAACAAGACACAATGCAGACATAGTGCTGTTGCAGGAGACACATCTATTGAGACAACATGAGACATTGGTGCAACCCCGGGGGTACAAGCACCGTATGTTCGCTTCTAATCTTAAAGAGAAGAAGAAAGGCGGGGTGGGGGTCTTCATCAGAGAGACAGGCCCCATGGAGGTCCAGGTAGTGTCCTGGGATAGGGGGGGGGCGGTATCTCTTGCTGAGGGTAAAGATAGGTGAGGAGTGGTTTTGCGTGGTAAATGTGTATGCCCCTACGGGCCCGCAAACTGAATTCTGGGATGCTTTGAGTGCGCAAGTGGCGGCAATGGGGGATGGGGTCCTAATCTGTGGTGGGGATTTCAATGTGGCATGGGAGGTAGGGAGAGATACGACTGGGCGCAGGGAGGGGAGAGGCACAGATAGGAAACATTACCACAATTTTGTGCGGGAGAACGGCCTGATAGATGTATGGCGGACACTAAACCCGGGGCGGAGGCAATTTTCTTTTTATTCTGCAGCACATGGCACTTACTCCCGGTTGGATGCCATATGGGTAGGGAAGGAGTTAACAGGGCGGCTCCTAGGGGGCGAGATGGAACCCATTACCTGGTCCGATCATGCTCCGGTGGTGGTGCGGGTGCGGGTGGAAGGGGAAGATAGAGGCCGCCAGTTCTGGAAGTTGAATGAGGGGCTCCTTGAGGACGAGAGGGTGGTGCGGGAGATTGAAAGGCTCATCCCGGAGTACTTTGACCAAAATGGCGGTGGGGAAGTGCTGGATGGAACAGTCTGGGACGCCTTCAAGGCTGTAATTAGGGGGGTTCTCATAAAGTGGGGAGCCCGCCTAAAGCGAGAGAGGGCGGAGAGGGAGGACCGGTTACGTCGGCAATTGCGGGAGATGGAGGAAAGAGACGGTCAGGACGGAACTGGACAGGTACGGGGTGAGGTGCTGGCACTACGAGCCCAGGTGAATGCTCTTGAAGCGGAGAAGATACAATTCCGCCTGCAGCTGTTAAAACAGAGGTTCTTTGAAGGGGGGAATAAAGCGGGGAAACTTCTCGCGAGACAATTGAAGAAGCGGAGGGAGTGGAATAGGATTACACAGATTAGGAGTACAGGGGGGGTAGTGCGAGAGGCTCCACGAATAAGGGAGGAATTTGTGTCCTTCTATAGCAACTTGTATGCAGCCCGAGCTGCAAGGTCGGGAGAGGACATTCGGGAATATGTGAGGGAAGCAGGGCTCCCGACTCTAACGGGAGACGAACAAGAGGGGCTCGACAGGGAAATACAAGCTGACGAAGTCAGCCAGGCTATCAAGGGCTTAAAAAATGGAAAGGCCCCAGGGCTCGATGGACTGACGGCAAAGTTTTACAAGCGCTTTGGGAGCCTCTTGCTGAACCCGTTGACCAGGGTATTTAATGGACCGGGAAGGGGGGAGGCACTGCCTGAATCAATGGGCTGGGCAGGTATTACGCTTATCCACAAAGAGGGGAAAGACCCGCAGGAGTGTGCGTCTTACCGTCCGATCTCGCTGCTGAACCTAGATGCGAAACTGCTGGCGAAAGTACTAGCGGTGCACCTCAATGGAGTGTTAGGTAAATTGGTGCATGAGGACCAGGCTGGATTTGTACCAGGCCGGCAAGTGGCGGATCATATCCGCAAAGTGTTAAATGTGATGTGGTCGACACAGCGGCAGAGGACGGGGGCCTTGTTGGTATCACTGGATGCAGAGAAGGCCTTTGATCAGGTGGCCTGGGATTTTCTCTACGCGGTGTTGGAGGCCCAGGGGTTTGGACCGGGGTTCACACAGTGGATAAGGGCTCTCTATGCTAGGCCGAAGGCATGTGTTCGCGTGAATGGGGGGTACTCTGGTTTCTTCCCCCTAGAAAGAGGGACGCGGCAGGGATGTCCACTGTCCCCCCTACTTTTTGTGCTATCCTTAGAGCCATTGGCAGCGAAGTTGCGCGGCAGCCCTGATATCACGGGGGTTAGGGTGGGACGGCAGGAATGCAGAACGTCCCTCTTTGCAGACGATATACTGCTGACACTCACGAATCCCAGCGAATCTCTGAGGGCAGTGATGAGAGAGATTCAAGATTATGGTGAAAGGGCGGGCTTCCGGATTAATTGGGGGAAATCGGAGATCTTGAGTGTAGGGGGGGAGGGGGAGGGGCAGCGTGACTGGCAGCAGAATTTCCCCTTCAAATGGGCAAAGACATCGATCCGGTACCTCGGGGTTCATCTCGGTAGAACCTTGGAGGAGTTGTATGATTTAAATTACAAGAAGTTGGTGGGGCAGGTGGAGGCGAAGCTACAAGGCTGGAGCAGGGGGTATTACTCGTGGTTTGGACGAATAGCGACGGTTAAGATGATGCTTCTCCCCCAGTTCCTCTTTCTGTTTCAGGCTTTGCCAGTCCCAATCCCCCCGAAAGTGCTAAAGAAGATCCAACAACAGGTCGAGCGGTTTATCTGGGGGTCGAGGCGTCCACGGGTGGCGGCAAGGACGCTACAAGTCTCGGTACGGGAAGGAGGGATGGGGGTTCCCAATTTCCGACTATATTATGCGGCAGCACAATTGCGAGCAGTCTACGCGTGGTTGCGGGAACCCAGAAGCAGTGGGTTCAGCTGGAACTGGCCGAATACAGGCCGGGTGCACTTGAACGGTTAGTATGGGAGGGGAGGGGAGAGAGAAGGGGTGGAATCCCATTGTGGGGCATACTTTGAAAGTGTGGCAGCAGTATAGAAAGCGGCTGGTGGGTGACAAACGATGGTCGGCCACCATGTCATTACAAGCCTGCTGTGCGGAGAGCGGGGGACCGGGAGCCACAGTGCTCCGTAACTGGGCGGCGTTAGGATTGTCCCAGGTGTCCCAGATTGTGGTAGGAGGACATTGTAGAGGATTTGAGGGGGTCCGGGACCTCTATCGTTTGGGGGAGGTAGATAGATTCCCGTATAGGCAGCTATGTTCGGTAGTGAGTACAAAGGAAAGGGAGCAAGGGGGATGGGGGGGAGGTGAATGGTTTGAGGGTGCCTGCCTAGGATCCCTGGGAAGCCAGGGGATGCTCTCCAGGATTTACAGAGGGTTGACAGCGAGGGGGGAAGACAAGTTGAAATACATGGAAGCGTGGGAGAAGGATTTAGGGGTAAGCTGGGGGGTGGAGGAGTGGGAGACAATGGCATTAGGTATAGCACGATTCTCCATTGCCACGACATTGCGAGAGAATGGGTTTAAGGTGCTGAGTCGCTGGTATCTCACACCGGAGCGGTTGTGTAAGGCAGGGGTGTTGCAAACGGATGAATGTTGGCGAAAGTGTGGGGAGCGTGGCTCCTGGCTGCATATGTGGTGGACGTGTCCGGTAGTGGGAGAGTACTGGCACCGCATAGGGGCAAACATCAACAAAATGATGGGGGCGAACCTTGAACTTGGCCCTGAGATGTGTCTCCTGCATAGACCAGATGGGAAATGGGAGGGGGATTGGAACATTATTTGGTATTGTGTCACAGCGGCCCGCTGCGAAATTGCATGGTACTGGAATAGACCAGCTCTACCCTCCATGGCGAGCTATGCACGCAGGGTGTCGCATCTTTATGCCATGTATAAATTGACTGGGGAGCGGGGAGGGAGAGGGGAGCAAATGGAGAAGCGGTGGGCAGGGTTTTGGAGGTGGTTGCGGGAAGAGGGGTGGAAGTAGGGAGGGGGTGGGGGGATGGCAAATAGGAGGAGAAATGATTAGACTGTGTGTTAGTTGAAGAGTTGTCTCTTATGCTGTTTGCTGAACCCTTGATGCCTTGGAGTTGTTGAGTATATGCTAATGTAACTGTTACAAATGTTAATAAAAATTTAAATAAAAAAAAAAAAAAGAAAGAAGCAAATTGTTAGCGGAGTGCAAATTTTGAGAAGGGACATAGGGAGAGATAAGAGATATGAGGTATTGAGGGGCCATAGAGTAAATGCATTTATAGGTCAGCAGGAGAAGCTAGAATTGGATGCAGAATTGGACAGGGAGCCAGTGAAGTGACTTGAGGAGAGGAGTAATGTGGGCATGGTGAGGCTGGCAGAAGATTAGTCGAGCAGCGTGATTTTGAATAGACTGAAGGGGAAGGAGGTGGCTCACGGGGAGACCAGCGAGGAGTAGGTTGCAGTAATCGAGGCGACAGGAGATTAAGCATTTTGGTAGTGTGTTCAGAGAGGAGGGGGCGGATCTTGCTGATGTTGTAGAGGAAAAAGCGGCAGGTCTTAGCTACAAGCTGGATATGAGCGGAGAAGGAGAGAGAAGTATCAAAGATAACCCCTAGATTGCGGGCCGAGGAAACAGGAAGGATAGTAGATCCATCCACATGGACTGAGAGAGGAGGGATTGGGGGGGAGGAGTTGGGTGGAAAGACAAGGAGTTCAGTCTTGGCCATGTTCAGTTTCAATCGGCGAAGAGACATCCAGGCAGTGATGTCCGAAAGACAAGCAGAGATTATGGACTGCGTTGCCGGAGAAATATTAGGTGTAGAGAGGAAGATTTGGGAGTCATCGGCATAGAGATGGTAAAGGAGGGGGCCCAAGACAGTTCCCTGGGGTACACCTACATGGAGTGGGGTAGGGGAGGAGGAGAAGCCGCCAGAGCATACACTGAATGAGCGATGGGAGAGGTAGGAGGAGAAGCAGGATAGTACAGAGTCCTTGAAGCCAAGCGAGGAGAGGGTGGTGAGGAGAAAGGTCATGGTCAACGGTGTCAAAGGCAGCAGAAAGGTCAAGAAGGATGAGGATAGAATAGAGGCCCTTAGATTTAGCCAGGAACAGGTCATTGGTGACTTTTGTGAGTGCCATTTCAGTGGAGTGTAGGGGATGGAAGCCTGATTGTAGTGGGTCCAGGAGGGCCTGGGAGGTGAGGAAGTCGAGGCAGCGACAGTGGACTGCTCGTTCTAATAGTTTGTATATGAAGGGAAGGAGGGAGATGGGTCAATAGTTAGAAGGATATGTGGGATCAAGTGAGGGTTTCTTGGTTTCTTGAGGAGGGGTGTGACAACAGCATGTTTGAAGTCAGCGGGGACAGTTGCAGTGGAGAGTGAAAGGTTGAGGATATGAGTGATGAAGGGGACAACGGTGAGGGAGGGATGGCGGGAGCTGAAGAGTAAATGTTAGTAGGTGATGGTCAGATGAGGGAAGGATAGATTTGCGGAAGTTTGAAGGAGAGGAATTGGAGAAGAGTATTAGGTCAAGGCAGTGGCCGTGTAGGTGTGTGGGGGCAGTGGAGCAAAGTTGGAGGTCAAACGAGGAGGTAACAGCGAGGAACTTTGAGGCATGGGGGTCGGAGGGGTTGTCGATGTGAATGTTGAAATTGCCAAGAATAAGAGTGGGGGAGGAGGGATCCATAAAGGCAGAAAGCCAGGAGTCGAAATAGGTGAGGAAGGTTGATTTGGAGTTGTCGGGTGGGCGATAAATAACAGCTACACGGAGGGGAAGTGGTGTGAGGAGGCAAATGGAGTGGACTTCGAAGGAGAGGGGGGAGTGTGACTGGGGTGGCAGGAGGGGTAGAGTAGGAGACCAACACCACCACCGCGACCAGTAGATCGAGGTGTATGGGAGAACTGGTAGCCCCCATAGCAGAGAGAGGCAATTGATGCAGTGTCATCTGGGGGGAGCCAGGTCTCGGTCAGGGCAAGAAGGTGTAGGGCATTAGAGATGAAGAGATCGTGAATAAAAGTAGTTTTTTTTAATGACCGAGCATGCGTTCCATAGGGCGCAAGTAAACGGGAGAGCGGAGGGGAGGGGGGAGGAGAGAGATGTGGATAAGGTTGGATAAGTTACGTGTGGATTCCTGTCAGAGTAGCATGGGGGTCTATTTCTAAGGTAGTACCGAGATTTAGAGGGAGATTTCTTATCAGAGTAGCGTGGGGGTCTATTTCTAGGGTAGTATCAGGATTTAGAGGGAGTAGGGTGTAGGTGGGTATGTCTGGGTGTATGTGCTCTCCAAGAGGGACATGAGGGAGGGGAAGTGAGGGATAAATTGATGGTATCAGATAGGTTATGTGAGGAATTATATTTGGGGGTAGGGTTGGAGTTGATATCTATGGTTGAGTGATTGTGGGATGAATGGGGGAGGGCAGGAGGGAGGAGCGAGATGTGGATGAGATTAGATAGGGTACGCGAGGAACTTTCTTTGATCTCCTGGCGGCGGCGGCGGCGTGAGTGTGGGCTCCTGCTGGAGCACGCCGCTTAAAGGGCCGATCGCCCTTTGATCTCCTGGCGGAGGCGCAACCCCCCCCCCCAAATAATCTAAGAACCCCCCTTTTTTTGGTCTCCCCCCCTAAACACGGGAGCCTCCTCACCAAAAAGGAGCTTACCTAAGCAGACAGCTGCCCCTTCTCCTCACCTAAGGAATGGGACAAGCACCCTAACTGGAGCAAGGAAACACAAGCAGCTCTGTGTCCACTCTATAGACCGCAGGCCCCACATATAAGCTGACATTCTTCCGGCCTGAGCGCACAGACAATAATACAGAGGAGAAGAGGTTCCCGGGACTGGACTGGAATTCTTCAAGGAAAGCTAATTAGCAGGTAAGGCCTAATTTCACCTTCCTTATTGCCCCTCCAGTCCAGTCCTGCACCATAGGGATGTAACAGAGCCACCTAAGTACGAGAGGGACCTGCGAGCCTGGCCCGGATGGCTGCTGAACCGAATCTCGCATCCCCCACCACCTGCACATCCAATCGATAGTGCTTTACCAAGGAATGTAAACATGACCAGGTGGCCGACCGACAGATATCCCCTGGAGGAACCAAGCTGCACTCCACCCAGGAAGCCGCCTTTGCCCTTGTAGAATGTACCCATAGGCCTTGCAGAACCCTCTTGCCCTGTAACTGATAGGCCGCCACAATCGCTTCCTTGATCCACCGAGAGATGGAGGATTTCGCCACCACTTCCCCATTATGTGGCCCCCCAAACAGAATGAATAACTTGTCCGACTTCCGAAAAGAAGTCATTTTCTTCAGATATCTACGCAGAGAGCGCTTAATGTCCAGAAGACGCAAACGTGGGTCCCTTACCTCCTCAGCCAAACCCGACAAAACAGGCAGGGAAACTGGCTGATTCAAGTGGAACGGAGTCACCACCTTTGGCAGAAAAGCGGGCACCGTCCACAAAGTGACCTTCTCCTTCGAGAAGGATAGAAAAGGCTCCCTACATGAAAGAGCCTGGAGTTCCAAGATCCTTCTGGCCGAGCAGATTGCCACCAAAAACACCATCTTCAGAGTCAGATCCTTTAGGGAACATGCTGCTAGCAGTTCAAAAGACTGACCAGACAGCGCTGAAAGCACCAGGTTAAGGTCCCAGGATGGCACCAGTACCCGCACCGGAAGGAGAAGGTGCCTCACGGCCCGCAAGAAACTCACCACATTGTGATGCGTAACCAAAGAAACCCCCTGGATACGGCCCCGATAACATGCCAATGCCGTTATCTGCCCCTTCAAAGACCTTCTCCAATCCGGCCTGCAAAACGTCCAACATGTCGGGCACCAACACCGCCAGCTACCTGCATCCCTTCTCAGCATACCAGGCTTCAAAAACTCTCCAGACCATAACATACAACAGGGACATTGACGCTTGCGGGCTCTGAGAAGCGTGGAAATCACCGGTGCGGAATATCCCCGCTTAGTTAATCGAGCCCTCTCAAGAGCCATGCTGTAAGCGAGAATCAATCCACCTGCGGTATGAGGACTGGACTCTGAGTCAATAAATCCAGTCTGTTGGGAAGCTTCCACGGGTTGGCCATCCTCAGGCGCACCAAGTCCACGTACCACAGCCATCGTGGCCAATTGGTGCAATTAGGACCTCTAACCTCTGAGAAGTCTCCACTCTCTACACCACTCAACCGATGAGTGCCCAAGGAGGGAAAATATAGAGCAGCCCCTGGGTGGGCCAGCACTGCATGAGTACGTCCAAGCCCTCGGACATTCTTTCTCTCCAGGGAACCGGGTCGATCGCCGCTGCAATCGTCCCCAATAGTTTCAGATAATGCCACACCGCTGGCCTCGCCATATGCAAAAACTAACACACTAACAAACATAGCGCCTCCGCTCTCTGTCGCGGAATGAACACAGAGACCCCGTGGGTGTCAAAATGTGCCCCAAGGTACTCAAGGGAAGGGTTCAGGTGACTCTTGCCGACGTTGATGACCCATCCTAGACTGCTCAGAAAATCCATCACCCAAGCCATGGTCTGTGCACTCTCGGTCTCAGACTTTGCCAGTCGTCCAGATACAGATGCACTAATATGCCCTCGCGCCGCAAGGCTGCTACTACCACGACCATCACCTTGGTGAAGATCCGCAGTGCCGTTGCCAGGCCGAACGGCAAAGCCTAAAACTGAAAATTCCCATGTGCACCGCGAAACACAGGTATTGGTGATGATCTGGATGAATGGGGATATGCAAGTACGCTTCCGTTAGATCAAGCGAAGTCAAGAACGCTCCCTCTCGCACAGCTAACATCACCGGCCTGAGGGTCTCCATACGAAAACACGGAACCCTCAGACACCTGTTGACATGCTTGAGCTCTAGGATAGGAGGCAGTGTACTATTGTGGATCAGGAACAGGTTAAAAGATAGAAAGAGGAGGGTAGGGCTAAATGGCCAATTTTCCCAATGGAGAAAGGTGAATAGTGGTGTACCCCAGGGATCTGTGCTGGGTCCGCTGCTTTTTGACATATTCATAAATGACCTGGAAAGTGGAATAACGAGTGAGGTTATCAAATTTGCAGATGACACAAAACTATTTAAAGTTGTTAAAACCCAAGAGGATTGTGAAAAATTGCAAGAGGATCGTGATAAATTGGAAGACTGGGCATCAAAATGGCAGATGAAATTTAATGTGGACAAGTGCAAGGTTATGCACCTAGGGAAGAACAACCCAAACTATGGTTACATGATGCAAGGTTCCACATTAGGAACCACCACCCAGGAAAAAGATTTAGGCGTCATTGTGGATACCATGTTAAAACCCTCGGCCCAGTGTGCAGCGGCGGCCAAGAGAGCAAATAGAATGCTAGGTATGATAAGGAAAGGAATGGAAAATAAAACAAAAGATATTATAATGCCTCTATATCGTTCCATGGTGAGACCGCACCTTGAATATTGTGTGCAATTCTGGTCGCCGTATCTTAAAAAGGATATAGCGATTTTAGAAAAGATTCAGAGAAGAGCCACCAAAAATGGTAAAGGGGATGGAAGGATACTCCTATGAAGAGAGGCTAAAAAGGTTAGGGCTCTTTAACCTGGAAAAGAGACGGCTGAGGGGAGATATGATAGAAGTCTATAAATTAATGAACGGAGTGGAACGGGTAAACGTAGATCGATTGTTTACGTTATCAGAATATAGAAAGACTAGGGGACATGCAATGAAGCTACAGGGTAAACTATTTAAGACTAATAAAAGAAAATATTTTTTCACTCAACATGTAATCAAACTCTGGAATTTGTTACCGGAGGATGTAGTAAAGGCTGTTAGTGTAGCTGGGTTTAAAAAAGGTTTGGACAAGTTCTTGGAGGAAAGGTCCATTAACCATTATTAAGACCGAAGATATCAATGCTTGACCCAGTACAAGCATTGTGGAACTTGTGTCTCTTGGGGAAACTGCTAGGTACATATGACCTAGATTGGCCACTGTTGGAAACAGAATTACTGGGCTTGATGGACCTTGGTCTGACCCAGTATGGCATATCTTATGTTCTTATGTTCTTAGGATAGGGCGAAAAATACCATCCTTCTTTGGGACTACGAAATACAGCAGGTATGTCCAACAGGTAGATCGCGATCGGGAGGGGTAAGAGGTAGATCGCCAGCCCCACCTGGCTCCATCCCTCCAGCAGATCGCCTCGTCGCTAGGAGAAAGCTCGTGCCGGCAGGTCATCTGCCGTGGGCTTGCCGCCTCTGCTGATCCTTTGCCTCTCTTTTTTTCCTGCTTGTGGGAATCTTGCCTGCGGGTGTATTGGGAGCGCTTGTTGTTTTCATGCCAATAGTTTGTGGGTATCCCAGGGGGCCACCGCCCGCGCCCCGCAACGAGACACCACAGGCCCGGTGTCATACCTGGTCTCCTGCTTCTCAGAATCACCCATTCCTGCCCCCGCCCCAACACCCCTTAGAAGTGAGTTATATACCAGGCGATATCTATTTGCCTGGGCTTTACCTGAATACACTTACCATATTAGTTGTGTCATGTGCTGATCGTTGGTCGCTTTATAGTTTGCTTTCATTAAATGTTTTCAGGTAGACACAACAACGTGTCAAGAATTTGGTGATTTTAGCAGGCTTTTCCAATTTTGTTCTAACTTGCCTATGTCTTGCCTTCGAATTGGTTCAAACCACTGTGACTTTTGCTTGCCTCTGCAATTTTATTTTGCCTAGCCTTTGCGTTGATTCTACACTGTGTGCAGAATTTATTAAATTGTGTGTGGTGGTATTAGAACTTGTTTGGCGGTATTTGATTTTATCTGGTTTGCTGGACAGGTGTTTTGAGTTTTTTTGATGATTGTTTGGTGGTATTTGATTACTGGTGCCAGTATGATGAATTCTTATTTCTACTTTTAGAATTGCATGTGTGGTTCTGGCATCCAGAGGTCTTCAGTTCCTGTTGATTTTTAATACTTTGGGACAGTGACAGTTTTGGACCAGATTCAGCCAGTGCTTATACTAACTTAGCAGATTTGGCCTTCTTACATCCAGCCACTCCAGTATAACAAAGATGAGCGTTCCAAAGAAGAGCAAAACCTACCACTTTCATGATGAATGGGAAATGGATTACTTCTTCATCATGGTGAAAGACAAGTGTTGTTGTCTAATTTGTAACGCCCCAGTATCCTTGCCCAAAAAGGGTAATCTGGAACGTCATTATAAGGCTCTGCATAGCAATACGTTTGATGCTGATTTTCCTCCCAAAAGTGAAATTTGTAAACCGAAGCTCAAAGAACTTAAATCGAAATTGGCTACTCAGCAACAGTTGATGGCAAAGCCAAGGTCACATTCGGTCAATGCAACCATAGCATCTTTCAAGGTCAGCAATCTGATCGCAAAGAAATGCAAACCTTTCACTGAAGGGGAATTTGTAAAAGATTGTTTTCTTGAAGCAGCTGACAATCTTTTTGAAGGATTTAAAAATAAGAAAGCGATCATAGCTGCTATTCAAGATGTACAATTGTCAAGAAACACCGTTGTGCGGCAAATAGAAAAGATGTGTGGAGACACAACTGAACAATTGTTGGAGGACGTTTCAAATTGTGCTGTTTTCTCATTGCAACTGGATGAATCTACAGACATAAGAGACAAAGCCCAGTTACTAGTCTTTATCCGGATGGTTTTTGAAGACTTCAATGTTTAAGAAGAACTACTTGGAATGATTTCTTTAAAAGGGAGAACTACCGGTCAGGAAATATTCAGTTCTTTCCATTCTTTTGTGACAAAGTGTAATCTTCCATTGCATAGACTTGTTTCCATCACTACTGATGGAGCAAGAGCAATGACAGGTGAGGTTAACGGTTTCATAGCCCTCTGTAGACAGCATGACTGCTTCCCAGATTTCCTTTCTTACCACTACATCTTTCACCAGCAAGTTTTGGCAAGCAAGAGATTCAATACAAAGACCGTCATGGACATCACTTTCAAAATTGTAAGATCACTTCAAAGACGGCTTTTCAATCTTACTCTTGATGAAGGGGCAGCGGAAATAATTTTGAACACAGATGTAAGGTGGCTAAGTAGGCACAAATTTCTGCAAAGATTTCGTGATTTGCTGAATGAAATAAGAAGTTCTTTGAAGGAGAGGGGAGATGACCAAGCAGAGTTGGAAGATGAGGAGTGGTTATGTGATCTGGCATTTCTCGCTGACTTTACAGTCAAACTAAGCGATATGAACCTTGAACTACAAGGTAAAAACAAATGCATTGGCGAGATGATGAGTACAGTTTCATTCTACAAGAACAAATTTGAGCTAATGATGACTGACCTTGCAAACAACGCTTTTGATCATTTTCCTAATACGCAGGACCATCTGGGACAATATCCAAATTTTGTTTTTCAGAACGAGAAGTATGTGACAGAAATCTGTTCTCTTATCCAGGAATTTGAAAATAGATTCTGTGACTTCCAAAAAATTGGAACAGTTGTGGAATACTTGTCATACCCATTCAAAGTAGATGTGGACATTAAAGAAACTGCAGCTGCTATCAGTAAAAATTACTCATTGAACAAGCCATCTCTTGAAAACGAAATATTAACCCTTAAAAATGACATTTTTCTCAAGACCCGTGCTGAGCATGAATTGTTTTGGAAGCTAGTGCCTAGAGACAAATTTCCCATCTTGAGAAGATGCAGTGAAGCTGTACACTCCTGTTTCGGTTCAACTTATTTGTGTGAATCTGCGTTTTCCCATCTGAAAATGACAAAGCGTATAAAATTTTCCAACATGACAGATGAACATCTCCAGGATTCCCTGAGACTGGCCCTCACGCAATATTCACCCAACTTCAAAAAGCTGGTGGATGAAATGCAGGCTCAGATGTCTCACTAATGAGCAAGAGTAAAATATTAAAGATTGTGCAAGATCAGCCTGGATCAATACTCGGCCTAAATTTAACACAAATTACTCAATAAAAGTTAAAGAAAGTTATTAAGACAGTTAATTAAATTTATTTAACAGTTTTTTATACCGCTTTATCATTTCAATCAAAGCGGTTTACATTGTAACTTAAACTTGGTAAACATACATTAAACAGGGATGTTGATAACTTGGATTTTTCTGAGCAATAGAGGGTTAAGTGACTTGCCCAAGGCCACAAGGAGTGCTAGTGGGAATCAAACCCTGGTCTCTGGGTTCCTAAGCCAGTGCTCTAACCACTATGCTACTCCTCCACTCCTTAAAGAAAGTTATTACTCAATAAAACTTTAAGAAAAAATGTACTTTCCATTTCCCTTCGCAGTTCTTACTGGATCTTCGTCTGTTTTGTTTTTGCTTAATTTGCTTAACAGCTGATCACATCCAAGTAAATGAAAGAAGGTTCATTAAAAATGGGGGGGGGGGGGAATCCTCCAACTTCATTGGGTTAAAATTTAATTTGAAACAATTTTAATGGTGGTAGATCACTGACACTTTTGGCCGGAAAAAGTAGATCACGACCTGTTTGAAGTTGGACATGCCTGAAATAGAGTATCAACCTTTTCCGCACTGATCCCCTGGCACTGGCACCACTGCCTGCAAGCTTAGCAGCTGCTCGAGCATCTGTTGCACCACCCGAGCCTTTTCCCGGGCCTTGCAGGGGAAACACACGAAGGCTGGCGCTAGAGGCCTGACAAATCCCAGCACATAGCCCTCCCAGATCACCTGTAGCACCCACTGATCTGACATTACCCGGACCCAGGCAGGGTAGAACTCCCGCAAACGCTGCCCATGGGCCCCACTCACGTCACTGTGGCTTCTTATGGGCCGGGGAGGAGGCCGAGGAGCCAAAATAGCCTCTGCTCTCCCCTCGAGAACCCCAAAAGGGCAGAGCCCTAGAAGAAGCGCCCTCTTTGGTAAGTAATGTGTATAGACTACTGTATATAGTTACATAATGTACATAGTTTCCCTTTATTACCAAGTTCAAATTCCTGTTACTTGTAAAATGCACTACAGTTTTTCTGTATGTATATGTTTGGTTCCATGTAAACCGCGCTGATGATAATAGTGCGGTATATAAGAGATGTTAAATAAATAAATAAACAAAATAAGTAGCAAATCTCACAGTCCTGAACTGGCGAACCTCCCGGGGCTGCCCCCCTTCCTGCTCCGGCTCCACGATTCTCCTTCAGCTTATCCTCAGGGAGGCGACCACCCTTGGACTCCCCCAAGGGTGGCACCAGCTTCTCCAAATCCTCTCTCCAAATCCTCTCCGAACAGCTGCTTCTCCTTGAACGGCAGCTTGTTCAACCGAGCCTTAAACACCACATCTGCCGACCAATACCACAGCCAGAGGTAGGGACAGGCCGCCACCACTGAGGCCATACTGTTAGAGAGAGCCCGGACCATGTTATAAAAAGCATCAGCTAAGTAGGCTGCTCCGGTTTCCAACTGTGCCACCGCCCCTGAATCCTGGGAGCCCTCTGTTTCCTTGGGGATGCTCTGTGCCCAACACAAGCAGGCACATGCCACCAGTGCCCCACAAGCCGAGGCCTGCAGGGACTGTGCACTAACATCAAAAGCCTGCTTCAGCAGCGTGTCCAGATTATGGTCGTGGACGTCCTTGAGTGCCACACTTCCATCCACTGGAATGGTGGTTTTCTTCGTCACCGCCGACACCGCAGCATCAACTCTCGGGGAATAGAACTCTCCTCCTTCTCCCCTTCCACCAACGGGTACAACCGGGCCATGACGCATGACACTTTGAGCCTGGTCTCCGGGAGCTCCCACTCTTCCCAAATCATTTGCTTAATTACTCTATGTAAAGGGAAAACTTTCTGCAGCTTATGAAACGCCTGCAGTATCTTGGAGATTTTAACATTCATGTCGATAACCCCTCTGATCCTTATGCTTTAAAGCTCCTCTCCCTTACCTCCTCGTTTGACCTCCAACTTTGTTTCACTGCCCCCACTCACCAGCATGGCCACTGCCTTGACCTGATATTTTTCTCTAGTTGCTTACCCTCGAACTTCTGTAGCTCAGTTCTTCCCTTATCTAACCATCACCTTTTAAGCTTTAATCTTCATCACCCACTGCCTCAGCCTCGTCCTGTCTCCTCCAACCTATTTAGAAATCTTCATGCTATTGATCCCTTGGCTCTCTCTTCCACTATTTCTTCATCTCTTTCTTCCACTATGTCATCTAAGTCTGTTGACGAGGCAGTAACTTCTTATAATGCTGCACTCTCCTCAGCTCTGGATACTCTCGCAACGCCCATGCCATGTCCTGTGAGACGTTCTGCACCACAGCCCTGGCTTTCACCCACTATCTGCTATCTACGTTCCTGTGCCCGTATTGCTGAGCGTGCCTGGCTCAAATACCACTCCCCTGCAGACTTTCTACACTTCAAATTCATGCTTGTCTCTTTCCAGTCAGCCATAGCTCTTGCCAAACAAGACTACTATGTCCATCTGACTAACTCTCTTTCCTCAGATCCTCGCCGTCTCTTTACTACTCTCGGCTCTCTTCTCAAAGTGCCTCCGCCTCTGATCCCTCCCCCTCCCTTTCTGCCCAAACCCTGGCTATTTCCATGACAAAATCCACAAGATCACCCTCCAATTCCTCACAAAGCCAGCTTCCCCTCTTCACTCCCAACTCTCCCTCCCCCTACCTCTGCTACCCTCTCTTCCTTTCCTGTAATCCCTGACAAGGAAACTGCACACCTTCTTTCTTCCTCCAAACTCACCACCTGCTCCTCTGATTATTTTTTATTTTTTTAAAATTTTTTATTTTCGTTTTCTTGAATAGACAAAGCATACAGCCAAGGAAAACAAAGAAAAAACGCACCAATACAATATCCAAGGAAAAATATACACATCAGAAAACCCACATCAAGGGAGAATAAATCCCAATAAACCCAACTAGAAAAAAAAAAAAAGAAGAAACCAGGAGTAATTTAAACTCCACTCTGGGGAACAACTATCTCACCACCCACATCCTTTACAACCTCCTTTTGAGCCAGAAAAGACTGCAATTGAACAGCATCAGTATACACAAATGTTTGTCCCTCAAAGGTAAGCACACGACGACAGGGAAATTAAAAAAAAAAAAAAAAAAAAAGGAAGCCCCCAAAGCCACCACACAAGATTTTAATGCCAGGAACTGCTTACACCGGGCCTGGGTAGCCTTTGCTTACATCTGGAAAAACCTGGAGCTTTTGACCACAAAAAGGAATTTCTCGAAATTTAAAGTAAGCACGCAAAACACATAGTTTGATGGATTCAGAACCAAAGGTAACCACTAAAGTGTTACGTTTGGAAATGACATCGTCAGGATCTTCCAAAAAAGCAGTAAGATCCTGACCATCCGAGAGATCCAAAGAAGGCAAAGGACCCTCATCCGCACCAACAGGAGGAGGGGACCTTAAAGGGAGATAATACATATGGATAACATCCATATTGCCTTCAAGTTTTAACACCTCTGTAAAATACTTTTTTAAGAGAACCTCAGAAGATAATAAATGAGTAACAGGAAAATTGAGGAAATGTAAGTTCTTAGCCCTGGACTGATTTTCTAAAACCTCCAGCCGATAGGAAAGAAAAGAAGAATCACGGATTAAAGCAGTATTATTATCAGAGCAGGATTGGAACTGAGAATCAGCCCTGGCCAAGGACCTAGCAAACGAAGCCATTTGCTTATCAGTATATTGCATTTTACAAACAACATCATGAGTAAACTGACAAAGAGAAGACACAGTTGAAGATAAACGCATATCAATATTATGAATAGCAGTCCAGATGTCCATTAGAGTTACCTCTCCAGGAACTAAAGTCTTGGCCGACCCTTCAGGAACTTTCGGAGAAACAGGCTGTGGAATTGGAGGAGACGCTTCGGGAGACAAATCCGATAAGGTAGATGATAAAGGAGGAAGAGGGAAGGACGGTGGTGACCGGGAATGAGAGCTCAATGAAGCACCCTCCGAAGACGATGTAGCAGGAAGCAGGGAAATCAAATGCTTGTCCATGGGACCCACAACCTCAGCTCCTTGCACTTTAACACTAGATTTAGCAGACAATTTCACTTTCTGTTTTCCCATGGCTCAGCTCAGATCTCAGCTTCTCAGTAGCGCCAAAGGAGCGCGGCCTGCCCCTTAAGTCACGCCCCTTTGGCCACGTCACGCAGGCTGCGACACGTGGCCGCATGTAGAAGCCGCCGGGTTAAGTAGAGGGATGGGGAGGGGTCCTCCGCAGCCGGGACCATCCTCCTTCCACCTGCCCGGTTTAGAGCAGGACCTCCAGGCACCTGCTATGCTGCTCCCGCGGCAAAAGACACCTGCCGCGTCTATTCCCCCGAACAGGACCTCACTCCACCAACCTCCTGCTGCAGCCGGGTTAAGTAGAGGGATAGGGATGGGGAGGGGGCCTCCGCAGCCGGGACCGTCCTCCTTCCGCCTGCCCGGTTTAGAGCAGGACCTCCAGGCACCTGCTATGCTGCTCCCACGGCAAAAGACACCTGCCGCGTCTATTCCCCCAAACAGGATCTCTCTCCACCAACCTCCTGCTGCAGCCAGGTTAAGTAGAGGGAAGGGGAGGGGACCTCCACAGCCAGGACCATCCTCCTTCCGCCTGCCCGGTTTAGAGCAGGACCTCCAGGCACCTGCTATGCTGCTCCCACGGCAAAAGACACCTGCCGCGTCTATTCCCCCAAACAGGATCTCTCTCCACCAACCT
Organism: Ichthyophis bannanicus; assembly: GCA_033557465.1. Lineage (NCBI taxonomy): Eukaryota > Metazoa > Chordata > Amphibia > Gymnophiona > Ichthyophiidae > Ichthyophis > Ichthyophis bannanicus. The sequence continues at coordinate 514,282,459 of CM066035.1, forward strand.
CCTGCTGCAGCCAGGTTAAGTAGAGGGAAGGGGAGAGGGCCTCCACAGCCAGGACCATCCTCCTTCCGCCTGCCCGGTTTAGAGCAGGACCTCCAGGCACCTGCTATGCTGCTCCCGCGGCAAAAGACACCTGCCGCGTCTATTCCCCCGAACAGGATCTCTCTCCCCTGCTCCTCTGATTATATCCCCACCCGTCTCCTAAGCCTCATCTTCTCCACCATTGTCCTTTCCATCTCTCATATTCTCAACCTATCGCTCTCCACTGCAACAGTCCATACAGATTTCAAGCATGCTGTCATCACACCTCTCCTCTAGAAACCCTCACTTGATCCCACCTGTCCTTCTCATTATCGACCCATCTCTCTCCTTCCCTTCACTTCTAACCTACTTGAATGTGCGGTTCACCGCCGCTGTCTCAACTTCTTCTCCTCTCATGCCCTCCTGGATGCCTTACAGTCTGGCTTTCGTCCTTCACACTCTACTGAAATGGCTCTTGCCAAAGTCTCCAGTAACTTATTCCTGGCAAAATCCAAGGGCCTTCACTCTGCCCTCATCCTTCTTGACCTCTCTACTGCTTTTGACACTGTTGAACACAACCTTCTCCTCGATACCCTATCCTCGCTTCGTTTTAGGGGCTCTGCACTATCCTGGCTCTCCTCCTATCTCTCCCATCGCTCTTTCAGTGTGTGTAATGGTGGCTCCTCCTCCTCTGCTACCCTGCTCCCAGTTGGTGTACCCCAAGGATCTGTCTTGGGTCTGCTTCTTTTCTCTCTCTACATCCAGTCCCTTGGTGCACTTATCTCTTCCCATGGCTTTCAGTACCATCTGTATGCTGATGACTCCCAGATCTACCTCTCTACGCCTGAAATCTCTCCGGCAATCCAGACCCGGATCTCTGCCTGCCTTTCTGACATTGCTGCCTGGATGTCTCACCGCCACTTGAAACTGAACATGGCCAAGACTGAACTTCTTATCTTTCCCCCTAAAACCTCCCCTCCTCTTCCTCCTTTCTCAGTCTCTGTGGAAAACTCTGTACTCCTTTCTGTTTCCTCAGCCCGCAATCCGGGGGTTGTCTTTGACTCCTCTCTCTCTTTCTCCACACATATCCATCTGATAGCTAAGACATGCCATTTCTTTCTCTATAACATCAGCAAAATCCGCCCTTTCCTTTCTGAACACACTACTAAAACGCTTATCCACTCCTTAATCACCTCCTGTCTTGACTACTGTAACCTACTCCTTGCTGATCTCCCTTTGAATCATCTCTCTCCCCTTCAATCTGTTCAAAACTCTGCTGCGCGGCTAATCTTCCGCCAGCCTCGTCATGCCCATATTACTCCTCTTCTCAAGTCTCTTCATTGGCTCCCTATCAGTTTCTGCATCCAGTTCAAACTTCTCCTGCTGACCTATAAATGCATTCACTCTGCGGCTCCTCACTATCTTTCTTCTCTTATCTCCCCTTACAGCCCCCCTCGGGAACTCTGCTCTTCTAGCAAACTGCTTCTGTCTGTGCCCTTCTCTTCTACTGCTAACTCCAGACTTCGCTCCTTTCACCTTGCTGCACCTTACGCCTCGAACAAACTACCTGTGTCTGTACGCCAGGCACCTTCTCTAAGCCTCTTCAAAATCCAGGCTGAAAACCCACTGCTGCTGCTTTTCTATCTTGACCCACCTGATCTCCTTTTTCTTTCCTCTTGCTTTATCCCTACCTACACCTTCTGTGTTTGTCTAAACTAGATTGTAAGCTCTGATGAGCAGGGACCGTCTCTTACATGTCTGTGCAGCGCTGCGTACGACTTGTAGCGCTATACAAATGCTCAGTAGTAGTAGTAGCAGTATCGGATCTTCTAGCACCTCGTCCTAGGCAGTCCCTGCCGAGAGCATGTTCAATGTCTTAAGCGACTCAACTATGAGAATCGCCAACTCCTTCCAGAAGACCCAGACCACCCTGGACTTGTCCTCCTGAGGGAGCTTGCCCTCTTCCATTTCCTCCAATTCCAAAACAGGATCTGTCTCTCCTTCTGAGGAGAAGGAGCCTGCCTTGTCTGAAGCCTCTCTGAGGCGCCGCTTCACTGGCCCTGGTGATACGTCTGCCCCTGCTCACAGTGCAGACCGCAGGGCCTTTCTCTTAACAGTGCTGTGTCCCATGTCTTCGGCCTGCCGCTTGAGACAAAAAGCTTGATGCAGCAGCAACACAAATTCCGTGGAAAAATCTCCAGGGATCCCACCACCTGACACCTGCGAGGACGACGGGCCTGGAGACCCCAATTCCTGATGACCAAGCTGTAACACTGGCGGACTCATTCCGAGTCCCCTCTCCCCCTATGGAGAGGGGGCAGAACTCAGAGAAACCTGCCCCTCCGGGCCCCCAGCTTCCTCCTGCATGGTCTGCTCCGCCGTGCACATCTTGGCCGCACACCCCCACCAAACTCCTTCTGCAGAGAGCATGCTCCTGTGTGTCCCACAAGCTCCACACTGTAGCCTCGCTGGCAATGTCTCCCCACCACTGGGAAGAGTAACCGCCAATGTGAGACTCTTATCTAATATGCTTGACCTTGTCCATCTTTTTTTTTGTTTTTTGACGCTCATGGATCTAAGGGTACCTGCAGTTCCAAGCAGATGCAAGAAAAAACAAACTAAAGCCAAGAAAACTGAACCCCCCCCCCCCCCGAAAGAAAAACTAAAGCAACCCTACAGAAAAAGGGAAAGAAATAAATCGCGGAAGCTGGCAAGGACCGCTACAAACTTCCCACACAAAGAAAATCGGCCGTCCAACCACCCGTCCTGACTGGGCCTCTGCCACGCAGCCCGCCATCCCACACCAAAAACTCCTTTCTATAACAGAACTGCCCGAGGCTTACCTTCGTCCCGGAAGACCACCGACGGCCCACAGTGCTAAGCCGCAACGCGGCTTCGGCACTGCGATGGGATCAGAAGAGAAAAAGGAACCAGAAGTGCCTGCTGCTCTGACGCTACTGTCCCCCTCCTGCACACAATATTCCTCACCCGCAGAACGGGTTCGGGAGCAGTGTCAGCCTCCTCACTCGCTGACTGGCAACCCTCAGTCTTCGGAGCTCCCCCCCACCGCTGGTGCCTTTTTATTTTATTCTATTTTTTTAAACACTGAATCCTTCAGAGCTCAGAGGGTGTGTGTGTGTGTGGGGGGGGGGGGGGTAAAGGAGGCCACTCAACATGGAAACAAACAAAAAAAACAAACCAAAGTCCAAAACAAAAACCAAAGTGGTCACTAAAAACCCAACTAAGGAAGAAAAGAAATAAAAAACAAAGCAAGCCTCTTAGTAGTCCCTTCCGTGATCGCTGCACCAAGGATCACCTCTCCAGCTGCTTGGAGACTGAGCATTACTGGGGCTGGTGCCAGCTGTCTATGTACCCCGAAGTCATCGAGTTTGAGCATGTCACAAACTCGATGATCTCAGGGTACATAGACAGCTGGCACCACCCACCAGCCCCAGTAATGCTCAGTCTCCAAGCTTCTGGAAGAGGTGCACCACCCTATGGTGCGGGACTAAACTGGAGGGACGATAAGGAAAACTAAAGTTGTTAAAACCCATGAGGATTGTGGAAAATTGTACGAGAATCTTGATAAATTGGAAGACTGGGCATCCAAATGGCAGATGAAATTTAATGTGGACAAGTGCAAAGTTATGCACCTAGGAAAGAACAACCCAAACTATGGTTAGACGATGCAAGGTTCCACATTAGGAACCATCATTCAGGAAAAAAGATTTAGGCGTCATCGTGGACAACATGTTAAAACCCTCTGCACAGTGTGCAGCAGCAGCCAAGAGAGCAAATAGAATACTAGGTATCATAAGGAAAGGAATGGAAAATAAAACAAAGGATATTATAATGCCTCTGTATCGTTCCATGGTGCGACCGCACCTTGAATATTGTGTGTAATTCTGGTCACCGTATCTTAAAAAGGATATAGCGTTATTAGAAAAGGTATAGAGAAGAGCCACCAAAATGGTAAAGGAGATGGAAGGATACCCCTATGAAGAGAGGCTAAAAAGGTTAGGGCTTTTCAACCTGGAAAAGAGACGTCTGAGGAGAGATATGTTAGAGGTCTATAAATTAATGAATGGAGTGGAACGGGTAAACACAGATCGACTGTTTACGTCATCAGAATATAGAAAGATTAGGGGACATACAATGAAGCTACAGGGTAACCTATTTAAGACTAATAAGAGAAAATATTTTTTCACACAACGTGTAATCAAACTCTGGAATTTGTTACTGGAGGATGTAGTAAAAGCTGTTAGTGTAGCTGGGTTTAAAAAAGGTTTGGACAAGTTCCTGAAGGAAAGGTCCATAAACCATTATTAAAAGGAACCCAGGATATCACTGCTTGACCCAATACAAGCATTGTGGAAGCATTGTGTCTTTTGGGGAAACTGCTAGGTACTTATGACCTAGATTGGCCACTGTTGGAAACAGGATACTGGGCTTGATGGACCTTGGTCTGACCCAGTATGGCATATCTTATCTTCACCTAAAGACAGCACTTGACTCCCTTGAGGTCCAGGATAGGATGGAAGGAGCTGTGCTTATTGGTAATGACAAAGTAAATGGAATAGTGACCAGAACCTCTTTCAGAGGGATGAACTGGGCATACTGCATTTAGCTGAAGGCGGTGGTGGTGAATCAGATATACAGCTGCTGTCTTGGCCGCAGAATCGCATGGAGAGATCAGGAAGATATTTGGCACAGGCTCAGTGAAGCTGAGAGCATATTCCTGTGTTACTACCTCGAGTAGCCACCAGTCTGATGTTATCTCGGTCCATTCACGGGAAAAATACCCTAAGCGTCTGCCCACAGGAGGCCCCCCAGAATGGACCTGGAAACTGTCAAAGATTTGGTGGAACCTGAAAACTTGTTGGACGAGGAGAAATTGTCTCATTTTCGACGGATACCCTGAAAAGAGTGAGGTTTAGAACCAGTGCTATTCAAAGAACCACTGGATTTGCCAGGCTGGTAGCGACAAACATCTCTGAAACAAACTCTTTTAAAATGAGGATGCGGACGACGACATGCCAGAACAACGGAAATTGGATTTGGGCATATCCTCTGGCAAACGTTGAGGCTTGACTTCCCCCAAATCCTTCACAAGTTTTTCCAAATCCTCACCAAAACTAAGATGGCCCTTGAAAGGAAGCTTGGCGAGACAGGACTTTGAAGCAGTATCCGCATTCCAATAACGGAGTCAACACCAAGCCACTGTAGCAGCAGCTACAGACTGAGCAGATGAGTGCTGTAGATCATAAAAGGCATCTGCAAAAAAGGCAGTCACCGACTCTAAACGAGACAAAGCCAGATCATACAGAAGTGACTGAAGCCATCAGAGCAGAGCATGTGCAGGTGAGACCTCTGCAGACAGAGGCCTACAATGCCAAAATTGATGACAAGAAAGTGATTTTTAAGTGGCCCTCCACCTTACGATCCGTCTAATCATGGAGGACAGTACTGCCATCTACAAGAATGATTGTGCATTTAGCGACTGCAGTGCCCAAAGTGTCTACTTTAGGGAAATGCAACCACTTGTCAAGATCATCCGAAGACCAAAAGTAAACACGCCCCAAGCAACGAGTGGAGTCTAAAGATACATCAGGAGAATCCCACTCTAAGTAGATCATCTGTTGTAGTTCCAAGGAAAATGGAAAAGCCTTAGAAGGTTTCCTGATGCCCATGATGATTGGGTCTGTCTGAGGTGTGGAGGAATCCGAAAGCTGTTGGACTTGAGAGTCCGAGAGGTGTAGAGCCTCTGTAATTTAAGCAATGAGAGCAGGAAGCTCTTTCTTATGGAATAACCAGATATCCAGAGTCAACTCATGGTGCAGCATCAGGTTTCAACACCACCAATCACCCTGTTCCCTGGTCTGACCACCACACTATAACATTCTTAATGACCATTAAGGGCCACAAACAACTCCAGGAACCGTGGCACCCAAAACGAAAATTCAGTTCCTCCAACAAGGAAACATTCCTGCAGGACATAATTCCGAAACTCTAGCAGAACACCCAAGACCTGGACACTATCATTGTAAACTGGAACACTACCATCTCAACAGCTGCAGCAATCACAAACCCAAAACGCACACACACACGTAAAAGGCCCAGCGCACCTTGGTACTCAGATAACATCAGAGAAGCTAAAAGAGCTTTAAGGAGACTTGAAAGAAAATGGAGGCGTGACAAGACACAGGACTCACTTCTGCAATACAGACACAAGCAACAGGAATACAACAATATAATCAGTGAAAGTAAACAACAATATTACACCAACAGCATCATGAAGGCAGAAAAGAGACCCAGAGAACTCTTCAGTATCGTGCTGTCAGTGTAGCTGGGTTTAAAAAAAGGTTTGGACAAGTTCCTGGAGGAAAGGTCCATAAATCATTATTAAGAAGGGACCCAGGATATCAGTGCTTAACCCAATACAAGCATTGTGGAACCTGTGTCTTTTGGGGAAACTGCTAAGTATGTATGACCTAGATTGGCCACTGTTCGAAACAGGATACTGGGCTTGATGGACCTTGGTCTGACCCAGTATGGTATATCTTATGTTCTTATGACAGCTCACCAAAGACTCTATACAACAGGACAAACATATTGTTGACCCCCAACTTTATGCAAATTTCCTAACCAGAAGACATGGCAACCGCTCCTGAAACCAGGCACCTACAACTGCTAAACCTATAACCAAGGCACATAAGACTACAAAAGGGGACTGCTACTTCTGGAGAGAGATCTCCAATAGTGAGTGTATACTTCTGGGAATTTTTCTGAAAGGAATTCTTTGGATTTAAGCTGATTAATCTGTGAACCCAGTGTATTTGTTAAATCAGTCAGGGCCTAGTAGCAGCAGTTTAAGTTTAAATTTAAAACACAGAAGAGAGCTTTCTGGTTAAATTTAGAACCCAGCAGAGAGCTTCTAGTTTAAATGTCATACTAAGACACAGCCTAGCAGCAGCAAAGAGCTTTAATTTAAATCAAATCAGAATATAATTTAGCATAAAAGGCAAAATAGGGTCGGTATTCTTTGAGCAATAAATAAAGTCTTCTAGAGACCTTTACAAAGAGGCATTCTACCTAGGGGGCAAGAGACTTGTGAAACCTTTTAAATAGGTGTTAAAGCCAGATGGCAGGTCAAAAGGCCATTTTGAAAGACTTCTTCTATCCAGCTTAACTTAGAAGCAGAGGACAGGGTACTGTGTAGCAGTCCTATTTTCATAAGTCTTATTTCCCTCCCTCCCTCCCTCCCCACACACACCTACCCCTGGGATAATCATAGCTCTCAGGTGCAGCTCTTTATCCAAATCAGTCATACATTAAGGACCTGAGATTAATTAAGCTTCAGGTGAACAAGGTATATTAAATGTAATAGGTACACTTTTATTAGTATAAATATTCACAACAACCCTTAATAAGTAAAGAAAGATCTAAACACAAGCTTAAAACTAAGATGCAGACAGCAATTGGGCAGCGAGGTGGGGGCTTTCCAGTCTTTTCCATTGAGTGTCACATGTATAAATTTTCTCCCAGTTGGTGAGAGGTCTTACGTGTGCACTCGGTGCAAGAAGTTCTTTGCTCTCAGGGAACGAGTCTGTTCTCTAGAGGCTAGAGTAGCAGACTTGGAAGACATAAGAAAGACAGAGCGGTACATAGACGAGACCTACAGGGATATAGTCCTAAAGTCCCACCTCCAGTCTGCCAGCATCCCTGTTGTCATGGAGGAGAGAGGTCAAGTGACAGGAGAGCATCACCCTGGTGTGGTAGGAAGTGATCCTGTAACTAGGACCTGTCCTCCAGGTGACGTAAAACCCTCTCACACAGAGGAAGTTTCTCCAGAGCCATGTGCCCATGAGGGAAAGGTTAGGACAGCCGTTATAGTTGGTGATTCGATCATTAGGCATGCAGATAGCTGGGTGGCTGGTGGACATGAGGATCGCCTGTTAACATGCCTGCCTGGTGCGAAGGTAACGGACCTCACGCACCACCTAGATAAGGTCTTAGATAGTGCTGGGAAGGAGTCTGCTGTCTTGGTACATGTCGGTACCAATGACATAGGAAAATGTGGTAGGGAGAATCTGGAGGTTAAATTTAGGCTTTTAGGTAGGATGTTGAAATCCAGAACTTCCAGGGTAGCGTTCTCCGAAATGCTTCCTGTTCCATGTGCAGGACCCAAAAGGCAGGCAGAGCTCCAGAGTCTCAATGCGTGGATGAGACGATGGTGCAAAGATGAGGGTTTTGGATTTGTTAGGAACTGGGGAACATTCTGGGGAAAGGAGGGGCTCTTCCAAAGGGATGGAACCAGGCTGCTGGTATTAACTTTTTAAAAAGGAGATAGAACAGCTTTTAAACCAGATAATAGTGGAAAGCCAACAGTCACCCAAGAGCTCATTGTTCAGAACAATGTATCCTTGAAGGATACTACCAAAAGCAGAGAAGTTCCAAAAAAGAGTAAAGTACCCAAATATCCTTGAATATGGAGCAGACAGAGCTTAAAGATTCCAAATTACCCATGCCTACCAATAGCCAGATTAATATGAATAAAATACAGCCTCTAAAATGCTTGTATGCAAATGCTAGAAGGCTATAAAATAATATGGGAGAGTTAGAATATATAGCACTAAAAGAGAGGTTAGATATGATTGGAATATCAGAGACATGGTGGAAGGAGTACAACCAGTGGGACACTGTGATACCTGGGTACAAACTATATCGTAATGATAGAGCTGATCAAATTGGTGGAGGGGTTGTACTCTATGTTAGAGAGGGCATTGAGTCAGAAAGAATTAAAAATTTGAAGGAAACAAAATATGCTGTAGAATCTCTATGGCTTGAACTTCCATGTAAAAAGTGGAAGGCGATGGCAGTGGAGGTGTGCTATCAACCGCCTGGCCAGAATGAACAAATGGATGATGAAATGCTCAAAGAAATCAAGGAAGCTAACAAAAGCTACAGCACAGTAATAATAATGAGTGATTTCAATTACCCCGGTATCGACTGGGTCAGTGTCACGGCAGGACATGCTAGGGAGATAAAGTTCCTAGATGAAATAAATGACTGCTTCTTGGAGCAAAAGAACAGGGTGTTGGGGCCACTTGGCAATAGTGGTCATAGCATGATCGCGTTTGATTTAATTTGTGGAGGAGGGATGGTAAGGATATCCACAGTACTACCTTTTAACTTTCGAAAGGGAGACTATTATAAAATGAGGAAAATAATTAAAAACTAAAAAGAGCAGTTGCAAAAGTTAAAGACTTAAGAACATAAGATATGCCATACTGGGTCAGACCAAGGTCCATCAAGCCCAGTATTCTGTTTCCAACAGTGGCCAATCTAGGTCATATGTACCTAGCAGTTTCCCCAAGAGACACAAGTTCCACAATGCTTGTACTGGGTCAAGCATTGATATCTTCGGTCACTTCTTAATGGTTTATGGACCTTTCCTCCAGGAACTTGTCCAAACCTTTTTTAAACCCAGCTACACTAACAGCCTTTACTACATCCTCCGGTAACAAATTCCAGAGTTTGATTACACGTTGAGTGAAAAAATATTTTCTTTTATTAGTCTTAAATAGTTTACCCTGTAGCTTTATTGCATGTCCCCTAGTCTTTCTATATTCTGATAACGTAAACAATCGATCTACGTTTACCCGTTCCACTCCGTTCATTAATTTATAGACTTCTATCATATCTCCCCTCAGCCGTCTCTTTTCCAGGTTAAAGAGCCCTAACCTTTTTAGCGTTTCTTCATGGGAGTATCCTTCCATCCCCTTTACCATTTTGGTGGCTCTTCTCTGAACCTTTTCTAAAATCGCTATATTCTTTTTAAGATACGGCGACCAGAATTGCACACAATATTCAAGGTGCGGTCTCACCATGGAACGATATAGAGGCATTATAATATCTTTTGTTTTATTTTCCATTCCTTTGCTTATCATACCTAGCATTCTATTTGCTCTCTTGGCCGCCGCTGCACACTGGGCCGAGGGTTTTAACATGGTATCCACAATGACGCCTAAATCTTTTTCCTGGGTGGTGGTTCCTAATGTGGAACCTTGCATCGTGTAACCATAGTTTGGGTTGTTCTTCCCTAGGTGCATAACCTTGCACTTGTCCACATTAAATTTCATCTGCCATTTTGATGCCCAGTCTTCCAATTTATCAAGATCCTCTTGCAATTTTTTACAATCCTCTTGGGTTTTAACAACTTTAAATAGTTTTGTGTCATCTGCAAATTTGATAACCTCACTCGTTATTCCACTTTCCAGGTCATTTATGAATATGTCAAAAAAGCAGCGGACCCAGCACAGATCCCTGGGGTACACCACTATTCACCTTTCTCCATTGGGAAAATTGGCCATTTAGCCCTACCCTCTGCTTTCTATCTTTCAACCAGTTCCTGATCCACAATAGTACACTGCCTCCTATCCCATGACTCTTTAGTTTTGCCAAAAGTCTCTGATGAGGGACCTTGTCAAAGGCTTTCTGAAAGTCCAGATACACAATATCAACCGACTCACCTTTGTCCACCTGTTTATTCACTCCTTCAAAAAAACATAACAGATTAGTAAGACAAGATATTCCTTATCTAAAGCCATGTTGGCTGTCTCCCATTAGGTTGTGACTATCTACATGCTGAGTAATTTTATTCTTTATGATGGTTTCTACCATTTTTCCCGGTACTGACGTCAGGCTCACCTGTCTGTAGTTTCCCGGATCACCCCTGGAACCCTTTTTAAAAATTGGTGTTACATTGGCGATCCTCCAATCTTCAGGTATTAGAGATGATTTTAATGATAGTTCACAGATTACTGATAGCAGGTCTGCAATCTCATATTTCAGTTCTTTCAACACCCTTGGATGTATACCATCCGGCCCAGGTGATTTGCAACTCTTCAGTTTATCTAATAGTTGTAAGATATCTTCCCGATGTATCGATATTTCCTTCAATTCTTCCGCACCTTTAAATACCACTTCAGTCATGGGTAACATCCCTACATCTTCCTCAGTAAAGACCGAAGCAAAGAATTCATTCAGTCTCTCTGCTATCGCCTTGTCGCCTCTTAGTGCTCCTTTAACCCCTTTATCATCTAATGGACCAACTGACTCTCTCACAGGTTTTTTGCTACGAATGTACTTGAAAGGGTCTTTTTTTTTTTTTTTTTTAGGTTTAAAAAGTTATTTATTTAGAAAATTTCAGGTAATACAAGGAAATGCACAAAAACATCAAATACAAATACAAATATGTATCATCCCCCAAAAACTAGCCCACAAAATGAAGCATGATCAATTGAAAACAAATAAGAAATCCTGAGAGAGAGTGGAAAGTTTATATAACCCCTTATTACTAAGCGAGAACCACAATAATATAAAGGAAAATTTAACAGCGTCATCCTGACTTTTGCAAAAAGGTCTCTAACTGTGTAGATTAAAAAAAAACATATGAATTATTCTGATATGAAACAAGGCATTTACAAGGGTATTTAAGCATAAAGGACGCTCCCATTGCAAGTGCCCGAGGGTGTAATGCAAGGAAAGCCTTCCTCCGTAGTTGAGTGGAACGAGAAACATCAGGAAATACCTGTACCTCTTGACCAAAAAATTTATCCCTCCGATGTTTAAAATAAGCTTGAAAAATCATATCTTTATCTTTCTCTGAAGAAAAAGAAACTAAAAGTGTAGCACGAACGGAAATTTCCTCTAAAGAAGTTTCCAGAGAAGTGGACAAATCCAAACTTTGAACTGAAAGCTGATCCATTTCCCCCGCCTCAATATTCACAGCCCCCGATTCGAGAGCCGGACCCACTTTAATACCAGAGGGTAAGTAATAGATTTCTGACAAAGAAATAGAGTCCGGTTCAGGTATCTTGAGGACATCTCGTAAATATTTAGAAAATAAAATAGTTGGAGAAAGAAAATGAGTGCGGGGAAAATTCAGTAAACGAAGATTCCTTGCATGTAAAATATTTTCTAACATTTCATCACGACGGTGAAGGAGCAGAGAGTCCTGAACTGAAGATGTCAGGGCCCGCTGCATCGAAGATATTTGACCGGCCATTTTAGTATCCTGAAACTCAAGAGATGATAACTTATCTCGATGCTCGGTCAAGACGGATACCGTCTCAAAGGTAAATTTAGACAACTGAGAGAAAGAGGAATTCAACGAAAGCTCCGTTCGTGAAACAATCTGCCATATATCTAACAGAGATATTTCTTTAGGAGGATTGACCTCTTCCGATGTATGCGTATAATCAAAAGGACGAGGCATATTAACAGCTGGAAAAGGCAAAGTCAAAAATGAATCAGGAAGCTCAACTGATAAGGGAAGGACATCCCCCAACACCTGAGGGGAGACCTTACCCAATACCTTAGGTTCGTCGCTGGGTGGGGTACAAACCCTACGCGGAAGAGGAGTACCTTCTAGAGAGCTGGGACTAACGGTGGCGGAGGAATCAGACATATCGGCGGGAGGGAGAGGCACCCCGGACTTAAAATGAGAGTCCAAGGGGCCCACCACCTTCACCGCTTTACCTGTAGGTGTAGCAGACAATGGTACTAACTTCTTTTTCCTTTTCCCCATCGAGATGTTAAAGTCAACAGCTACTCAGCTCCTCAGTGCTCCAAAGGGGCTCAAAAGGGGCGTGCCCCTTTGGCCACGCCCCTTTGGAGCACGCACCCTCGGGCACGCGCCCGCGGTGCGCGTCCCGCGGTGGGGCAAGTTCTTATAGCCCTTACTGGTCACGTGGTCGGCAGTCCACACCGGCACGGCTCAGGAGCTCCACTCTCAATGCAGATAACCAGGTAAATTTTAAAGAACACGCTAAAGGGAACTCCGCGGTGGGGCAAGTTCTTATAGCCCTCACTGGTCACGTGGTCGGCAGTCCACACCGGCACGGCTCAGGAGCTCCACTCTCAATGCAGATAACCAGGTAAATTTTAAAGAACACGCTAAAGGGAACTCCGCGGTGGGGCAAGTTCTTATAGCCCTCACTGGTCACGTGGTCGGCAGTCCACACCGGCACGGCTCAGGAGCTCCACTCTCAATGCAGATAACCAGGTAAATTTTAAAGAACACGCTCAAGGGAACTCCGCGGTGGGGCAAGTTCTTATAGCCCTCACTGGTCACGTGGTCGGCAGTCCACACCGGCACGGCTCAGGAGCTCCACTCTCAATGCAGATAACCAGGAAAATTTTAAAGAACACGCTCAAGGGAACTCCGCGGTGGGGCAAGTTCTTATAGCCCTCACTGGTCACGTGGTCGGCAGTCCACACCGGCACGGCTCAGGAGCTCCACTCTCAATGCAGATAACCAGGTAAATTTTAAAGAACACGCTCAAGGGAACTCCGCGGGGGGCAAGTTCTTATAGCCCTCACTGGTCACGTGGTCGGCAGTCCACACCGGCACGGCTCAGGAGCTCCACTCTCAATACAGATAACCAGGTAAATTTTAAAGAACACGCTCTTGAAAAGGTCTTTATTTCGCGTTTTTGCTTCCGCAGCAAGCTTCTTCACAAATTCTCTCTTTGCCTGCCTTATCAATGCATTGCATTTGACTTGCCAGTGCTTGTGCTGTTTCCAGGTTTCGTCGTTTGGCTCTTTTTTCCATTTCCTGAATGATGCTTTTTTGGCAACAGCAGCCTCTCTGACCTCACCTTTAAACCATGCTGGCAGTTTTTTGGACTTCCTTCCACTTTTCTTAAAGCGTGGAATATAGCTGGTCTGGGCTTCCAAGATAGTATTTTTCAACAACACCCAAGCTTGATGTACGTCTTTAACCTTTGCAACTGCTCCTTTTAGTTTTTTCTTAACTGTTTTCCTCATTTTATCATAGTCTTCCTTTCGAAAGTTAAAAGGTAGTACTGTGGATTTCCTTACTATCCCTCCTCCACTAATTAAATCAAAGGCGATCATGCTATGATCACTATTGCCAAGTGGCCCCAACACCCTTATCTCTTGCACTAGATCTGGTGTTCCACTAAGGACTAGGTGTAATATGGCTTCCCCTCTGGTCGGTTCATGAAGCAGCTGCTCCAAGAAGCAGTCATTTATTTCATCTAGGAACTTTATCTCCCTAGCATGTCCTGACGTGACACTGACCCAGTCGATACCGGGGTAATTGAAATCACCCATTATTATTACTGCGTTGTAACATTTGTTAGTTTCCTTGATTTCTTTGAGCATTTCATCATCCATTTGGTCATTCTGGCCAGGCGCTCGATAGTACACCCCCACTGCCATCGCCTTCCCCCTTTTATATGGAATTTCAATCCATATAGATTCTACAGCAGATTTTGTTTCCTGCAAAACTTTAATCCTTTCTGAGTCAATGCCCTCTCTAACATAGAGCGCAACCCCTCCACCAATTTGATCAGCTCTATCATTACGATATAGTTTGTACCCAGGTATCACAGTGTCCCACTGGTTGTCCTCCTTCCACCATGTCTCTGATATTCCAATCATATCTAACCTTTCATTTAGTGCTATATATTCTAACTCTCCCATCTTATTCTTTAGACTTCTAGCATTTGCATACAAGCATTTTAGAGAATGTATTTTATTCATGTTAATTTGGGTATTGTTAGACATGGGTAAATTGGGATCTTTAAGCTCTGTCTGCTCCATACTTGAGGGCATTTGGGCTACTTTACTCTTTTGTGGAACCTCTCTGCTTTTGGTAGTATCCTTCAAGGATACATTCTTCCGAACCATCCGCTCTTGGGCGACTGTCGGCTTTCCCCTAATATCTAGTTTAAAAGCTGCTCTATCTCCTTTTTAAAGGTTAATGCCAGCAGCCTGGTTCCATCCCAGTTAAGGTGAAGCCCATCCCTTTGGAAGAGCCCCTCCTTTCCCCAGAATGTTCCCCAGTTCCTAACAAATCCAAATCCCTCATCTCTGCACCATTGTCTCATCCACACATTGAGACTCCGGAGCTCTGCCTGCCTTTTCGGTCCTGCGCGTGGAACAGGAAGCATTTCGGAGAATGCTACCATGGAAGTTCTGGATTTCAACTTCCTACCTAAAAGCCTAAATTTTGCCTCCAGAACCTCCCTACCACATTTTCCTATGTCATTGGTACCGACATGTACCAAGACAGCAGACTCCTCCCCAGCACTATCTAAGACCTTATCTAAGTGGTGCGTGAGGTCCGCTACCTTCGCACCAGGCAGGCATGTTACCAGGCGATCCTCACGTCCACCAGCCACCCAGCTATCTACATGCCTAATGATCGAATCACCAACTATAACGGCTGTCCTAACCCTTCCCTCATGGGCACATGGCCCTGGAGAAACTTCCTCGGTGCGAGAGGGTTTTACATCACCTGGAGGACATGTCCTAGTTACAGGATCACTTCCTGCCACACCAGGGTGATGCTCTCCTGTCACATGACCTCTCTCCTCCATGGCAACAGGGGTGCTGCCAGACTGGAGGTGGGACTTCAGGACTATATCCCTGTAGGGCTCGTCTATATACCTCTCTGTCTGTCTTATGTTTTCCAAGTCTGCTACTTTAGCCTCTAGAGAACGGACTTGTTCCCTGAGAGCAAAGAGCTCCTTGCACCTAGTGCACACGTAAGACCTCTCACCAACTGGGAGAAAATCATACATGTGACACTCAATGCAAAAGACTGGAAAGCCCCCATCCCACTGCTGGACTGCTGTCTGCATCTTAGTTTTAAGTTTGTGTCTAGATCTTTAAGTTCTTACTTACTAGGGGTTGCTATGGGTATTTATACCAATAAAACTGTACCTAATACGTTTAATATACCTTGTTCACCTGAAGCTTAATTAATCTCAGGTCCTTATTGTATGACTGATTTGGGTAATGAGCTTCACCTGAAAGCACCTCCTGTCTTTTAAGATGTGTAAGTACCTATAAAGCTACGATTATCCCAGGGGAGGGAGGGAAATAACACTTATTAAAAGAGGGCTGCTACACAGTACCCTGTCTTGTGCTGCTGAGGTAAGCTAAATTCTGATTTGATTTAAATTATAGCTCTTAGCTGCTGCTGCTAGGCTCTAACTTCTTATGAAATTTAAACTGCAAGCTCTCTGCTGGATTCTAAATTTAACCAGAAAGCTCTCTTCTGTGTTTTAAAACTATAAGTACTTTGCTGTTACTTGGCCCTGAGTGTCTATTAAATTTAAACTACAAGCTCTCTGCTGGGTATGAAATGTAACCAGAAAGTTCTCCTCTGTGTTTTAAATTCAAACTTTAATTGCTGCTACTAAGCCCTAACTGATCCAACAAAAAACAGTGGGTTCACAGATTAAGTAGCTTTAATACAAAGAATTCTTTTTAGAAAATTACCAGAAGTATATACTCACAGCTGCAGATTTCTCTCCAGAAGTAACAGTCCCCCCTTTCTAGTCCTTCAAGACTTACATCAAGCTTGGGTTTTGTTGAAAAATACTATCTTGGAAGCCGAGACCAGCTGTATTCCACACTTTAAGAAAAGTAGAAGGAAGTCCAAAAAACTACCAGCATGGTTTAAAGGTGAGGTCAGAGAGGCTGTTGTTGCCAAAAAAGCATCTGTCAGGAAATGTAAAAAAAGAGCCAAATGACGAAAACTGGAAACAGCACAAGGACTGGCAAGTTAAATGCAAGGAATTGATAAGGCAGGCAAAGGGAGAATTTGAGAAGAAGCTTGCTGCGGAAGCAAAATCACATAATAAAGACTTTTTCCAAGTACATTCATAGCAAAAAACCTGTGAGAGAGTCAGTTGGTCCATTAGATGATAGAGAGGTTAAAGGGGCACTAAGAGATGACAAGGCGATAGCAGAGAGACTGAATGGATTCTTTGCTTCGGTCTTTACTGAAGAAGATGTAGGGATGTTACCCATGACTGAAGTGATATGTAAAGGTGCGGAAGAATTGAAGGAAATATCGCTATACAGTCAAACCTCAGTTTTCGTTTGCCCCAGTTTTCGTATGCTTCGGTTTTCAACGTCTTTTTTCATTGAGATTTTGTCCCAGTTCTCGTACATCTGCTCGGTTTTCGTACAATTTTAAAATGGTCCGTTCCAGGGGGGGGTCGTTCAGTAAAGTACAGTACTTAGCTTGTTTTTGAGATCCAGACCTCTTTGCTTTCAGCGATCCTTTGCGAAATACAATAGCAAGGAATCAATGAGTGAGAGTCTGGCTGATCTGATGCTTCCGACACGCTCAATTAGAGGACTCCCTGCTGGGACTCCCTGCTGACGGCGAAACTTTAATGGGTCTTCCAAACATGCCAGTCCTGATGGGTCTTTCAAACTTGCTGCTGAGCATTTCTTACAGCTTGTAATTTGCTTTTGAGATGGAATCGGAGGCCGGTGAGAGAGTCGGGATCAGATTACAGTGCTGTATCTGTGTGTGTGTGCTGTCCTGTGACGATCGGGCAGGTGAGAGAAGTGACAGGATCTGTTCTACTGCCTGGCTGAGGCTTCAGGGCCAGTGCTGCTGCAGCCATTGCCACATGGCTCTGGAACGCATGCTCAGCTCTGCGTTCCAGGTCACCTGAGCGGGAGAATGGTGTTTCCGGTGGCTGTGGCTGGTGCCTCTACTGGAGGCTTTATTTTTGTGGATCCTTCTTGTTTTTTCTTTTTTTTTAAATTCCTGTGCCAGTAAAAGACAAAGAAGGGAAGTAACCCCGGATAGGGCCTTGATACCTGAGGTCCTTATAGAGGGGGATTCCTCTTCCAAACAATAACCTCTCCTCCTCCCTCTCCCCTCCTCACCGTCTTCCATATGCCAAAAGAGTCTTCAATAAAGGTAAAGGTGATGTTAAATGTTCATTTATCCATTTCATTAGTCATTTATATTTATTTCTCATTGTTTTCTGTATGAAAAATATAGTTATTCTCTATAAAATGTATTTTTTGTGAATATTTTTGGGTGTCTGGAACGGATTAATTGGATTTACATTATTTCTTATGGGAAATATTGCTTCAGTTTTCATACGTTTCGGTTTTAGTCAGACTTTTTTGAACGGATTAATCATGAAAACCGAGGTTTGACTGTATAGGGAAGATGTATTACAACTATTTGATAAACTGAAGAGTAGCAAATCACCTCGACCGGATGATATACAACCAAGGGTGTTGCAAGAACTGAAATATGAGATTGCAGACCTGCTATTAGTAACCTGTGAACTATCATTAAAATCATCTGTAATACCTGAAGATTGGAGGATGGCCAACACAACGCTAATTTTTAAAAAGGGTTCCAGGGGTGATCTGGTAAACTACAGATTGGTGAGCCAGACCTCAGTACAGGGAAAAATGGTAGAAACCATCATAAAGAACAAAACTGCTGAACATGTAGATAGTCATGGCTTAATAGGAGACAGCCAACATGGCTTTAGACAAGGAAGATCTTGTCTTACTAATCTGTTATGTTTTTTTGAAGGTGTGAATAAACAGGCAGACGGTTGATATAGTGTATTTGGACTTTCCAAAAGTCTTTGACAGGATCCCTCATCAGAGACTTTTGGCAAAACTAGAGTCATCGGACAGGAGGCAGTGTACTATTCTGGATCAGGAACTGGTTAAAAGATAGAAAACAGAGGGTAGGGCTAAATAGCCAATTTTCCCAATGGAGAAAGGTGAATAATGGTGTACCCAAGGGATCTGTGCTGGGTCCACTACTTTTTGACATATTCATAAATGACCTGGAAAATGGAATAACGAGTGAGGTTATCAAATTTGCAGATGACACAAAACTATTTAAAGTTGTTAAAACCTATGAAAATTGTAGAAAATTGCAAGAGGATCTTGATAAATTGGAAGACTGGGCATCCAAATGGCAGATGAAATTTAATGTGGACAAGTGCAAAGTTATGCACCTAGTGAAGAACAACCTAAACTATGGTTACACGATGCCAGGTTCCACATTAGGAACCACCACCCAGGAAAAAGATTTAGGCGTCATTGTGGCAACATGTTAAAACCCCCCGCCCAATGTGCAGCGGCAGCCAAGAGAGCAAATAGAATGCTAGGTATCATAAGGAAAGGAATGGAAAATAAAAGAAAGGATATTATAATGGCTCTTTATCGTTCCATGGTGCGACTGCACCTTGAATATTGTGTGCAATTCTGGTCGCCGTATCTTAAAAAGGATATAGTGTTATTAGAAAAGGTTCAGAGAAGAGCCACCAAAATGGTAAAGGGGATGGAAGGATACCCCTATGAAGAGAGGCTAAAAAGGTTAGGGCTTTTTAACCTGGAAAGAGACGGCTGAGGGGAGATATGATAGAAGTCTATAAATTAATGAACGGAGTGGAACGGGTAAACGCAGATCGATTGTTTAAGTTATCAGAATATAGAAAGATTAGGGGGGACATGCAATGAAGCTACAGGGTAAACTATTTAAGACAAATAAGAGAGAATATTTTTTCACTCAACGTGTAATCAAACTCTGGAATTTGTTACCGGAGGATGTAGTAAAAGTTGTTAGTGTAGCTAGGTTGAAAAAAGGTTGGACAAGTTCCTGGAGGCAAGGTCCATAAACCATTATTAAAATGGGACCCAGGATATCAATGCTTGACCCAATACAAACATTGTGGAACCTGTGTCTTTTGGGGAAACTGCTAGGTACGTATGACCTAGATTGGCCACTGTTGGAAACAGGATACTGGGCTTGATGGACCTTGGTCTGACCCAGTATGGCATATCTTATGTTTTTATGTTCTAAACTGGGATAACTTCACTATCCCCTCCCTTACACAGATAGAGCACATCATGGATGCGCTCAATACTACAACCTCCTCAACTGACCCCTGCCCTGTGGCATGGATCAAGGCCTCAAAAGACCAGCATGGCAAACACCTTCAAAAAATGGTAAAACTGTCCCTCCAACAGGGCTACATGCCATCTGTCCTCAAGCAAGCTGCTATACGCCCAGCTCTCAAGAAAAATTCCCTTGACCCAGAAAGAGTAGTTACTCACCTGTAACAGGTGTTTTCCAGGAGCAGCAGGAATCAGTCCTCACATATGGGTGACGTCGGCGCTGATGGAGCCCCCGTGCAGAGCTTTTCCCCAGCTTTCAAAGAAAGCCTTTGGGAATGCAGCGCGCTTGCGCGGTCCCCTTCCCGCCCAGTCTGATGACATAGCTAAAAGACAGCAAAATAACAAAATGAATCATATGACTGCAACACCAAGGGGAGGAGGGAGGGTTGTGAGGACTGATTCCTGCTGCTCCTGGAGAACACCTGTTACAGGTGAGTAACTACTCTTTTCTCCAGGACCAAGCAGGAAGTCAGTCCTCACATATGGGACTCCCCAGCTTAAGGCTACCGGAGACCCTAAGCTGAAAAAATGAGCTTCCTCTAGAGCCCCAGCATGTGAGAAAAGAATCTTCTCTGAGAACGCCCCTGACCGGTAGCCCAACACCAGGGCCGGAGGGTAGGAGTTGCCTAAACCCCAAAGAGATTATGGAGTACCGCCTGTCCGAAAGCACTGTCCCTGCGGGACTCCCTCTCAAGGCAGTAATGGGCCACAAAAGTCTGGCTTGAAGACCAAGTAGCAGCCCGGCAGATGTCTGCCAACGGAACAGAGCTGAGATGAGCCACTGATGCAGCCTTCGCCCTGACACGGTGAGCCGTAACTCGACCCTGCAAGGAGAGGCTGGCTGCCCTGTACGCCCAGGTGATACAGTCTGCTACCCAAATGGACAGGGTACGCTTGGAGACAGGTAACCCCAATTTATTAGGGTCAAAAGAGACGAAGAGCTGCACAGCCCTTCGGTGCTCCTGCGTACGGTCAAGGTAGAAGGACAACGCCCTCCTACAGTCCAGGGTATGCAAGACCATCTCAGCCCGGCTGGCATTCGGCCTGGGAAAGAAAGTTGGAAGAACAACCTCCTGATTGAGGTGGAAGGAGGAGACAACTTTTGGAAGGAACTTAGGGTGAGTCTGTAAGACTACTCTGTTCCTATAGAACCTAGTATATGGTGCATCTGACACTAGGGCTTGAAGCTCACTCACTCGCCTTGCTGAGGTAAGAGCTACCAAAAACAACGCTTTCCAGGAGAGAAAGCGCAAAGGACAAGTAGCCATAGGTTCAAATGGTGGGCAAGTAAGCTGTTGCAAGACCACATTTAACTCCCACTCAGGGGCAGGCGGATGAACCGGAGGCTTGAGCAAAAACAGGCCTTTATTTATTTATTTTATTTATTTAGCGTACATTTGTATACCGCTACTTCCAGCGATCAGTAGCGGATTAGATTACATATTGGAAACTGTCAAATCAGGACAGAAAAATTTGTAGTATATACAAGGTGATTTGTAGGGTGAGCACAACACACAGTAATTAGGTAATTGGGTTTCTTTTCGTAAGGAGGGAGGAGTTATTTACATATGTACATTTTTACATATATACATCTTTGGCTCTCTGGGTAGCACAGCTTAGGCCACATGGAAGCGAGCCACCAAAGGGTGGTTTGAGAGAGCTTAGGCCACATGGAAGCGAGCCACCAAAGGGTGGTTTGAGAGAGACTGACCCTCCACCGGTGAGTGGTGCGCTGAAAGAGCACTAAGATGAACTGTTACAGAACTGGACTTAAGGCCTAGGTTGGACAGGTGAAGCAAATACTGCAGCACCACAGGTACTAGGCAGGAGAAAGGATCCTCGTTGTGTTGAGCACAGCAGGTAGAGAATCTACGCCACTTAAGGGCATAAGACATCCGGGTGGAGTGCCTCCTAGAGGCCAAGACCACGTCCTCCACTTCCCTAGGCAGCAGTAAGGGTGCTAGAACTACTCTTTCAGCAGCCAGGCCATCAGATTGAAGGACTGGAGGTTGGGGTGTAAGAGAGATCCCTGCTCCTGAGACAGGAGATCTGGTTGCATCCCCAGAGGAAGCGGAGAGTCCGCCGCTAGTTGCAAAAGAAGTGGGAACCACGGTTGCCTTGGCCATCTGGGGGCCCCCAGGATCACCGAGGCCTTGTCCCGGAGCACTTTGAACAGTGTCTGGGGCACTAGAGGCGTGGGAGGAAACGCATATAGGAGGCCAGTAGACCACGGAATGAGAAACGCATCCGCTGCTAATCTGAGAGGATGCGGTTGTCTGGAGCAGAACCTGGGAA
This sequence comes from Ichthyophis bannanicus, assembly GCA_033557465.1. Classification (NCBI taxonomy): domain Eukaryota; kingdom Metazoa; phylum Chordata; class Amphibia; order Gymnophiona; family Ichthyophiidae; genus Ichthyophis; species Ichthyophis bannanicus. The sequence goes on from CM066035.1 coordinate 514,304,551, forward strand.
GTTGACGGTTCAGAGGACTGGCAAAGAGATCTATGGTTGGGAGACCCCATCTTAGGAAGATCTGTTGAACCACCAAAGGATTCAATTGCCATTCGTGTGGCTGCAGGATCCTGCTCAATCTGTTTGCCAGGTAATTCTCCTGTCCAGGGAGATAGACCGCCTTGAGAAGTATGCCATGATTGACTGCCCAGGAGCACAGGTTCTGCGCTTCCTGACAGAGAAATCGGGACCCCGTGCCCCCCTGTTTGTTCACACAGAACATAGCAACTTGATTGTCCGTCTGAACTAAGATGGACTGGTGAGAGATGACAAGAGGGAAAGTCCGCAGGGCTAAGCGGATAGCTCGCAGTTCCAAGAGATTGATCTACTGTGCGGCCTCCCAAGGAGACCACAGGCCTTGAGTGCAGGCTCCCTGGCAATGAGCTCCCCAACCTTGAAGAGAAGCATCGGTTGTCAGCACTTGAGAGTGGGGAGGTGCCTGAAAAGGCACCCCTTGCACCAGATTCGGAAGATGAAGCCATCACTGTAGAGAAGACTCTAGGAGCGTAGACACTCGCACCTTGTCCTGCAGGTGTCCTGTGGCTTGGTGCCACTAAGTTCTGAGGGCCCACTGAGCTGGCCTCATGTGCAGACGGGCATTTGATGTTACATGGACCGTGGAAGCCATGTGTCCTAAGACCCTCAGGAATTGTCTGGCGGAGACCAATGTTTCCTCTAATTTTCTGTAGGCTGTGTGCGCATAAAATATCAGCTGTGTGCAGCTTTTGAAGGAAGGTTAAATTTTTGTGTGCCACATAACGACACTTGTAGTTATATACTTTAAAATTTGACTACACATCAGAATACAGTATGTACACCACACTGCTTTTAATCAAATTAAATGAAAATAGACAATTACTAAATGAAGCGGGAAATTTCTAGTAATTGCAATCATAACTTTTAAATTTTAAGACGTCTGTGTTGTTTTCTATCAGAATAGAGCCATAATTTTTGTGCGCTCTGTTGTAAAGTATGTGCGCTCGCTCGGCGAGGTGTGTGCGCGCGTACACGCGCACAGCTTAGAGGGAACAGTGGCGGAGACCAGAGAATTGCTGTGAAATTGTCTGGCCAGATCCATCAACCTGTGGGCCCTGTCCACGGGTAAAAAGGCCTTTGCCTGAAGGGTGTCTAGCCTTAGTCCTATGAACTCCATGTTCTGCGAGGGGCGCAAAGTGGACTTTGCGAAGTTTATAACAAACCCCAGATGCTGGAGTAAAGTGACAGTGCGAAGGGTGGCTTGGTTGGTCTCCTGTTGGGACTGGCCTCTGATGAGCCAGTCGTCCAGGTATGGGAAGACAAAGAGTCCTTGCACCCTGAGGTAGGCCACCACCACCGCCAGGCACTCGGTGAAGACCCTGGGGCGGAGGTTAGGCCAAAAGGCAGTACCTTGTACTGATAATGGTTTCCTCCCACTACAAATCAAATATATTGTTTGTGGTCTGGAGGAATAAGGATGTGAGTATAAGCATAGAAACATAGAAACATGACGACAGAAAAAGACCACAAGGCCCATCTAGTCTGTCCTTCCATAACAACAACTACAACAGTCCACTTTTTACCTTCTTTACCTTTTAAGCATCTTTTAGGTCTAAGGAGCATAGCCAATCTCCCTGCTGGAGGTAGGGCAACAGGATTCCAAGGGTAAGCATCTTGAACTTTTCCCTCTCCAGGAACTTGTTGAGATTCTGCAAGTCTAGGATGTGCCTGAGGCCTCCTGTCCTTTTTGGTACTAGAAAGTACCTGGAATAGAGGCCTTGCCCCCTCAGGTGGTGGGGCACCGGTTCCACCGCCTGTTCCTTTACAAGACTTGCTAACTCCTGCAGGAGTAGGTCCCTGTGCAGAGGAAGTCTTAGAGGCTCCCCTGGAAAGTAGGAGGGGGGTACCTGGTGGAAGTGGAGGAGATAGCCCTTCTGGACTATGCTTAGCACCCAGGTATCCCTTGTTACGGCTGGCCACCTGTGGGCATACAGGGCCAGCAGGCCTCCTGTGCTGAGAGGGGCCAGCTAAGGAGGAGAGGCTATGTCACTGGAGTCAAAACCCCGCTCCCTGCTGTGCAGGAGCCGGAGCTGGTGGCTTGGGGGTTTTCTGCCTACGGGGCCCATGTCCCTGCCCCTTGGCCTGCTGACCCTATTGGGGAGCTACAGAGGCCTGAAAGTGAGGGTATGATTTATAGGCAGATGACTTCCTCGGGTAAAAGGTCTTTTTTCCCGAGCCCTTCTTCTTCTGAGAAGGAGCAGAGATTTTCCTGGACAGCCTCGGACTCGAGTTCTGCAGCCTTTTCAGCCATGGGCTTGCCAAAGAGGTTTTCACCTCGGCAGGGGACATCGACCAACTTGTCCTGCACCCATGGCTCGAGGTCCGATGACTGTAGCCAGGCCTGACGGCGTGCACCGATGCTGGCCGCGGCTACCCGGGCCAAAGCCTCAAAGCTATCATAGGCTGCTCAAGAGATAAACTTTGAGGACTCTCGGATACCCAATGACAGGGCCATGAACCTCTGCAAAGGTTCCTCGGAGAGACCAGCAGAGAACCCGGCAATCTCCTTTGCCAGGTCTCGAAGGTACATGCCCATGTACAGCTGGTAGGTCTGGACACGGCAAACAAGCATAGAGCCCTGGAAGCACTTCTAACCGAGGGCATCCAGGTTCTGGGCCTCCCGGCCGGGAGGCACCGAGGAGTGCATCTTCTGACTCTTCAGACGATGCATGGCCGATTCCACAACCATAGAGTGGTGCGGTAGTTGTGCCTTCTGGAACCCGGGGCTCTTGCGGACTCGATAGATGGAATCGACCCGCTTGCTCAAAACCGGCGTCGAGGCCGGCGCCTCCCACATGCGGAAGAGCAACCGCTCCAGCATCGGAGGAACTGGTACAGTAAAAGCCTCCTTGGGGGGAGAGTCATACTGTAGGGCTTCGAGCTCCTCGGCTCGAGGCTCCTCCTCAGGGTCCGCGGAGAATGCCAAGGCCTTGGCCATATCCCCACGAAGTCCAAGAACCGGGTATCCTCCGGGGGGGGGGACCTTCTCCGAGGTTCAGACTCCAGCGAATCCGATGGGACACACCGGGTCCGAAAGGTGTCTGGCGACTCCTCGTCCTCAGTTTCCCAGCCCGACCCCTCGGAGGAGGAATCGAGTGGCTCCGGTCGGGCAGGCACTGATGCCATCCGCCCCGATGCCGAGGGTACCGGCGTCGATGACCTCAGTCCCGAACGGGAGGCCGAGGGAGACCTTGGCTGAGGATCGACTCAAGAGCGCATGGACTCGAGGATCGGCTCAGCCTCCGGGGTCGACTTGGACGTCGATGTCCCGGTGGTCGGGGCAGATGCACCGGTGAGACTGGCGATCAGTGCCCGCTGCTGTTCCATGAAGGCAGCCAAGCTGCTCTCCAAGGCCGTCAACCTGAATCCGAGCTCAGGAGACTCAGCAGCCCCCGACTCGGGCCCGATGTCGGCTCCCCCGGAGGAGCGTCCACGAGGACTACAGTACTCACGTGACCCGGGGACTCCATCTCCACACGAGGCTGTTTGGCGGGCCTCTCCGACTCCGAAGACCCGCCATAAGGAACTCTCTACCTGAACACATGAGATCCACAAGGGACATTAAGGACTTCCGTAAGATGTTAAAAACACTTTTGTTTGCGAAACACTATGGTTCCTCCCAGTGATCATAACCCACTGTCAACGACCTCTCCTTTTTCTCCTCCTTTACCCCTTACATAAATTGTAAATAACTCCCACTGTAAACTAATTTGATTAAAGGAAAAGGTGGTATATAAATATGGATAGATAGATAAATAAATAAATAAAATCCTGACCGTCTTCTCGAGGCTCCTGGTCATCTTCCAATAGCGAGAGCTCTCCTTCTCCCCGGCAGGACTCTGAAGTGATAGAATGTTCATCTGAAGGACTGTCACCATCTTCCCCTGCAGGGCGCCAGTCCCCTGGAGGAGAGGAGGTATCCTTGGCCAGATCTAAAAAAGCTCCAGCCAAACGTTGGCGGGCACACTTTCTAGACGGTGGATCATCGGCGGTTGGAGTAGCCAAAGTACCCGAGTGCCACATATCCCAGACCTGACAAAATAACTGCATAAACTGGAAATTGGAGCAGTCAGCTGAAGTCTGCATAGACTTAATATAGAGTTGTAGAGGGTGAGAAGGCTGCTCAAGCGACAAAACCAGAGGAAGGGCACCTTGAGATCTAGCATCATCCTGAGGTAACCCAGAGGGAGCTAAAGCATGAGACCTGGAAAAGCTAATGGAACCAGGACCTGCAGATGCAGAAGGACCCCCTTGATCAGAACCACAAGAGGAACACAAACTATCTGTCAAAGTCTTACATTTCTTCCCACAGCCTAAGCAGCGATGTAGAGAAGACGACTTTTTCCCAACAGGATAAAAGAAAAAGTCACAGGAAGAACCTGGGAGCCAAAACTCAACAGACTCTGAAGAAAGATGGCAGCAGCGGCACAAAAATTATGGTGGGAAACAGTAAAACAGAAGCCGGAAGCAGCCAACAACTGACCATGTGAAGAGAAGCAGGAAAAAGGGCAACTGCAGATAACGGAGCACACCAAAAAAAGAAGGGATTGGAGGAGTAGCCTAATGGTTAAGAACACTGGCTTGGGAACCCAGAGACCAGGGTTTGATTCCCTCTAGCACTCCTTGTGGCCTTGGGCAAGTCACCTAACCCTCCATTGCCTCAGAAAAATCCAAGTTATCAATGTCCCTGTTTAATGTACATTACCAAGTTTAAGTTTCAATGTAAACCGCTTTGATTGAAATGATAAAACGGTATATAAAACCTGTTAAGTAAATAAAAATAAAAGGGAGGCGCACGTGGTCAGAAGAACAAGATATCGCCAAAAAACAGATCATGAGGCTGCTTTAAAAGAGAACCGCAAAAGAAATAAAACACACTGCTCTCAAAAGAGGAAAAAACAGGTGAAGAAGGAAGGGTCCTGAGAAGAAAATACTGCCAGACAACTTCCTCAGCAACTGGGTCCTAGAATAAGGTGTTTTGGGTTTTCTTTTTCAACTTTAAGGAGTTAGAAAAATTAAAAAAAGGTGATTGCCAATTTTGCTGATAGAAGTCTTGCTTGCAGATCAGTCAGAATGGAAGACTGCAACTGCTCCTCATGAGCAGAAGCATTTCCGTTCAGAGGTGCTCTAGTGGTCCTCTTGACCAGGGATAGCTCTGGAAAGTGAAGAAAAGGGCAAAGAAGGGACACCACAGTGTGCACAACTGCCAAAACTAGCTACACTGACACTAAATCGCTTCTCAGAGAACGCTAGGAGCTAGAAGAAGTCCACCATCTTCTGAAACAGAGAAAATACTGAAGCTCCCCTTTGTGGATGGGTTTTTATACCAAGGTGATGTCACAAAGCTTCGGGAATTTTTCTCTGTCTCACCATATGGTGGCAGGGGGACACAACCCACTTGTCTGTACTGGTCTAGCAGGATGTATTTGGAAGATGTATTTTGGAGAGAAAGATTGTAGAACTGGGATTGTGTGGGCAAATTGGATAGGTGTATGGACTTTTTCTGCTGTCCTTTTCTATATTTTTAGATAAAGCAAAGATTGTTCAGAATTATTTATTTACCTTACTGAAAGTTTTGGGAGAAGCTTGGTCACAGACACATATGTGGTAAATCATACAAAACATAAAAGTGCAGGAGTGTCCAGAGGTCTGGAATACTGAGGAAAGTGTAGTTACTCACCTGTAACAGGTGTTCTCCAGGGACAGCAGGAATCAGTCCTCATATATGGGTGATGTCGGCGCCGATGGAGCCCACGCTGAGCATTTCCCCAGCTTTCAAAGAAAACCTTTGGGAATACTACCATGCATGCGTGGTCCCCTTCCCATCCAAGGATGCCATCTTGCTCAGTCAGATAACATAGCAAAAGGAACTTAAAACTATGCAGGAAGGCAACTCTAAAGGGAGGAGAGAGGATTGTGAGGACTGATTCCTGATGACCCTGGAGAACAACTGTTACAGGTGAGTAACTACGCTTTCTCCAGGAACAAGCAGGAAGTCAGTCCTCAAATATGGGACTCCCTAGCTCCAGGCTGCCGAGGACTGAACCACGACAGCACTATCGGTGAACCAACAGGTGGCCATAAGTTGCAGAAGATGAGTCCCTACAGAGAGACTCTGCAAGACCCTTGCGTCCAGTGACAACTTTACTCTGGTAGCCTGAACACAGAAGGGTCGGAGGGCAGGAGTTGCCTATACCCTGAAAATATTGCAGAGTACTGCCTGCCTGAAGGCACTGTCCCTGTAGGACTCGCTCTCCAGGCAGTAATGAGCTACAAACGTATGAATCGAAGACCATGTAGCAGCCCTGCAGATTTCCGTGACCAGCACTGAACGGAGGTTGGCTACCGATGTGGCCATAGCTCGCACATGATGTGCAGTGATCCGGTGCTCAAGGGAGAGGCCAGCTCACTTGTAGGTGAGGGTAATGCAGTCCGACACCCAAGTGGACAGATTTCACTTCATTACCAGGAGCCACAGCCTACTGGGGTCATATGACATAAAGAGCTGAGGAGCTTTGCGATGAGCCTGGGTCTGCTACAGGTAGAAGGACAGGGCCTGCTTACAGTCTAGTGTATGCAGTATGAGTTCCTCCCTGCCGGCATGAGACAGTGGGAAGAAGGTGGGAAGGACCACCTCCTGGATGAGGTGGAAGGAGGATACCACCTAGGGGAGGAATTTAGGGTGTGTGCGGAGCACCACCCTGTTTTTATAGAACCTTGTATAGGGTGGATTCACCACTAAGGCCTGGAGTTTGCTCACTCTCCAAGCGGATGTGAGGGCCGCCAGATAAACTACTTTCCAGGATAGGTATCGTAAATGGCAAGTGGCCAGGGGCTCGAACAGCGGCCTGATGAGTTGGGAGAACACCACATTCAAGTCCCATTCCACCGCAGGGGGACGGAAAGGGGGCTTCGATAGAAAGAGACCCTGCAGAAAACTGGAGACCAGGGGTTGGTTTGAGAGGCATTTTCCCTCTATAGGGTGATGGTACACGGCTATGGGGCTCAGAAGTACCCTCACTGAATTTGACTTCAGACCGGTTGCAAGAGGTGCAGTAGGTACTGCAGTACAAGTTGCATGCGGCAGGAAGAGGGATTCTCTTCTCTCTCCGCACACCAGACGGAGAATCTTCTCCATTTGAAGGCATACGTTCACTTGGTGGAAGGTTTTCGAGAGGCCAGCAGGATCTCCTCGACTTCCCCCAGGAGAATGAAAGGGGCCACGGCTAACCTTTCATCAGCCACGCTGTCAACACTAGCAACTCCAGTTTGGGCTGCAAGAGGGAGCCCTCCTCCTGGGACAGGAGATCCAGATCCCGACCCAGTGGGACTGGGATTGCCATCGACAAGGAGAACAGCAGAGGAACCAGGGTTGCAGGGGCCATCTGGTGGCGATTAGAATCACTGATGCCTACTCACTCTGGTTGTTGAAGAGGATCTTGGCCACTAGGGGAGTCAGTGGAAAGGCATAAAGAAGGCCCTCTGACCATGGGATCAGAAAAGCATCCACCACCACTCACCCCAGGTACAGCAGGCGTGAGCAGAAGTGGGGTAGCTGCATGTTGTCCGGGGAGGCGAACAAATCTATTGCGGGCCTGCCCCAGAGGCGAAAGAGTCTGTGCGCCATCCTGGGGTTCAGACGCCATTTGTGTGGGCGCAGGACTCTGCTGAGCTTGTCCACTAAGCAAATATACTGACCAGGAGGTATACTGCTCGCAGGAGCATGCCATGGCACACAGCTAAGGAGAGCAGAGTCCCTGCCTCCTGACAGTGGGAGTGCAAGCCCGTACCCCCCTGCTTGTTTACATAAAACATGGCGACCTGGTTGTCCATCTGAATCAACACAGGTCAGTTGCACAGCAGGTGGCGGAATACTTGCAGAGCCAGCAAGATGGCCCTGAGTTCCAGGAGGTTGATCTGTAAGAGACCAAGTGCCTTGAGTGCGGAGTTCTCTGCAGTGCATCCCTCATCCCAGGAGGGAGGCGTCTGTGGTGCAGGTGCTTGGAATGGCATCCCTGCTTGGAGGTGGCTTAAGGACTGCAACCAGTTGAGGGAGTCTGCTAGTTGACGGGTGACCCTGAAGTACAACCTACCCATGGCCTGAGTCCACTGGGAGCGAAGGCACCACTGGGCTGCTCGCATGTGCAGGCAAGCTAGAGGCACGATGCAGACCGTTGAGGCCTTGTGGCCTAGTAGGCGGAGGAGGAGGTGAGCTGATACTGACCGGTGAATCTGCACCTCTCCTGCCAGATATACAAGGCAATGTGCCCTCTCTTTTGGAAGAAAGGCCTTGACTTATAGTGTGTCCAACTGGGCCCCTATGAACTCCAGGTTTTGGGCTAGAGAGAGGTGGGATTTGGGGTAGGTGATGACGAACCCCAGGTGCTGCAGGAGGCGGATTGTTCACCCTTGGCCTACCTGGCCTCAGGGGCAGTGCTACCTCAGATGAGCCAGTCATCCAAGTAAGGGAAGACAAAGGCCCCTTGCAGGCACAAGTAGGTAGCCGCGACCGCCAGGCACTTTGTGAAGACTCTTGTTGAGGAGGCCAGGCTGAAATGAAGTACCCTGTACTGGTAGTGCTCTCTCCCACCACAAACCTTAGATATCAGGGGATCAGGATGTGGGTATACGCATCCTTTAGGTCTAAGGAGCACAGCCAATCTCCCTGGTGGAGGTAGAGCAGCAGTGTTCCAAGGGAGAGCATCTTGAACTTCTCCCTCATCAGAAACTTGTTCAAGTTTTGCAGATCCAGAATGGGCCTGAGTCCCCCAGTTCTTTTGGGGACAAGGAAATACCTTGAGTAGAAACCCTTTCCCCATCGATGTCTGGGTACAGATTCTACCACCCTGTCCTTGAGCAGGCCTGCGAGCTCTGAGATGAGCAAGGTCTGGTGAAGGAGAGACCACACAGGCTCTCCTGGGAAGAACCCTGGGGGTGTTTGATGGAACCTGAGGATATAGTCCTCCTATACCACCTGTAGGACCCACTGGTCCATGGTGACCCCGGCCCACCTGTGGGTGAAGCGCTCCAGGCAGTCCCCTGTGAGCTGGGGAAGGTCTCCCGTGAGGCATGAGGCCCTACCCGAGAAGTCAAAATCTCCCCACAGGGTGGGTGGGAGCTGGGGAGCTTTTGGCTTTCTTTCGGGGGAGGGTCGAGGTCTTCCTTGAGAGCTTCAATCTCGGCCACCTTGTTGGCCATGGGTTTGTCAAATAAGTTTTCCTCGGTGCAGGGGACGTCTAGCAGTTTTTCTTGCACCTATTGCTTGAGGTTGAAGGTTTGCAACCAGGCCTGGCACGGGGCCCCAATGCCTGCTGCTGCTACCCGGGCTACAGACTCAAAGCCATCATAGGCGGCGCGGGACAGGAACTTTGAGCAGTCCCAGATCATGGCTGTCAGGGCTTGGAACCTCTGGAGTGGTTCCCCGGCGAGGCCTGCAGAAAAGCCTGCCTGTTCTTGGATGAAGCCCTTGAGATACATGCCTATGTATAGTTCATAGGCCTCTATCCAACAGCCCAGTATAGAACCCTGGAAGCACTTGCGCCCGAGGGTGTCAAGCCTCCCTGCCCAGGGGACCAGAAGAATAGTTCTTCTGACTTTTGAGCTTTTGCATCGAGGACTCCATGACCAATGAGTTATGTGGGAGTTGAGATTTTTGGAAGCCAGGGCCCTTCTTGACGCGACAGATTTTTATTTATTTATTTATTTTATTTATTTAACACTCATTTATATACCGCATCTTCCAGTGATCAGATGCGGTGTACAATTAACAACAGGTTAACAAAGCAAGGTTTGTTTTACATAGAACATCTTAAACATCTTAAATTTTACATAGAACATCTTAAATTAAACAAGGCTAAGTCTAGTCATCTAAACAGTATAATTAGACTGGAACAGTGTGCAAAACAATTAACTAACAATGTAGTGTCTATAAAGTAAGACAGTACACAACAGATAAACTATATACATGTGGAAGTTTAGGGCATAAGAGATTGGGTCGTCAGTTCGTTTAAGCTATGTGTGTTGTCAATTTAAGTGTGAGAGGTTTGTACTTTAAAATCATATACTTGTTTAGCCTTTGTCTAAGTTGACTGCAAGGTTTTCCATGGAATTATAGTGTTTTGTGAATAGATACGTTTTTAATTTTTTTCGGAATTCCATGATCTCTGTTAGCGATCGTAGATCCTCTGGTAGGGAATTCCAGATAGTTGGAGCTATGTGGGAAAAGGCTCTATTGTTGGTTAATTTATGTGCTTTTTTGAAGTCTTTCGGAATCTTTAGTTTATTTAATTGTCCTTTTCTGTGAGTAGGCTTAGTTGGTTCTTTGCATATTAGGTTACATAGTGTAGTCGGAGCCATGTCATTTAATGCCTTGAATGAGGTTATTATTGTTTTGTATATTATCCTGCTTTGAATTGGTAACCAGTGAAGGGATGCTAGTATAGGTGTTATGTGCTGTAGAGAGTTTATTTTTAAAATGATTCTAGCTGTTGCATTTTGGGCTAGTTGCATTCTTTTAATGTTCTGTTTTGAAATGCCCATTAGTATTAGATTGGCAAAATCGAAGTGCGGGGTTATGGTAGCCTGTATTATATTGATAAAATCTTGAAAAATACTAGCGGGCGTAATTGTTTGAGGATTTTAAGTTTGAAATAAATTTTCTTTATAGTGTTTCTAATGCGTGTTTCCATTGTAAGGTGTGTATCTAAGATAACACCTAGATATCTTATTTCATTTTTTATTTTAATTTCTTGGTCTTGTAGTGTTATGTGGGTTGGGGGGATGAATGATTGATTTTTTGTTATGATTATGACTTCAGTTTTGGCATGATTTATGTGGAGGTTTTGAGATTTTAGCCAAATTGTAATTTCATTATAACAGTCTGAGAGGAGTTGTAACGGTAGGTTAGGGATCGTAAATGGTATGTACATCATAATATCATCTGCATAGAGGTGATATTGTACTCCAAATTTTTTGAATATATTACAGACCGGTTTTATGTAGATATTGAAAAGTAGGGCTGATAGTGCTGAGCCTTGTGGTCAGGGCCGGATTTACCTATACGCCATGTACGCCATGGCGTAGGGCCCACAGCCGGCAGGGGCCCACAAAAAATGAACAAGTTCATTTTTTTTAATACAATTTAAAAAAAAACCTGGTGGCTGCCGCCGCGGGGCCCCCTCTGCTGCCGCAGCAGCACCAACTGACCCGCGGGGGCCCCGTCTACAAGCTGAAGCCGTCGGTTCGATTCGTTCCTCCCTCCCTCCCTCCGTGCAGGCTGCAGGCTGCAGGCTGTGAGAGACGCGAAAGGAGAGTGTCTCCTCGCGTCTCTGTTAAGCCCGCAGGGGCTGATGGGAAATTTCCCATCAGCCCCTGCGGGCTTAACAGAGACGCGAGGAGACGCTCTCCCTTCGCGTCTCTCACAGCCTACAGCCTGCAGCCTGCACGGAGGGAGGGAGGGAGGGAAGAACGAACCGAACCGACGGCTTCAGCTTGTAGACGGGGCCCCCGCGGGTCAGTCCGTGCTGCCGCGGCAGCAGAGGGGGCCCCACGGCGGCAGCCACCAGGGTTTTTTTTAAATTAAATTTTACTTTAGGCCGGGGGGGGGGGGTAGGACTGGTAATGGGCTATGGGGGGGGGGTAGGACTGGTAATGGGCTATTGGGGGGGCTGGGGCTGGAAATGGGCTGGGGGGGGTTAAGGCTAGAGGTGGGCTGATGGGGTTAGGACTGGTAATGGACTGTGGGCTGTTGGGGGGCTTAGAACTGGCAATGGGCTTTGGGGGGGGTTAAGACTGGTAATGGGCTGTAGGCTGATGGGGGCTGTCTGGTAATGGGCTATGGGGGGGCTAGGACTGGAAAGGGGCTGGGGGGTTAAAAAGGGAGGTGGGATGTTGGGGTTAGGACTGGTAATGGGCTGTTGGGGGGGGTTAGAACTGGTAATGGGCTTTGGGGGGGGGTTAAGACTGGTAATGGGCTGTGGGCTGATGGGGGTTGTCTGGTAATGGGCTATGGGGGGCTAGGACTGGAAATGGGCTGGGGGGTTAAAACTGGAGGTGGGATGATGGGGTTAGGACTGGTAATGGGCTGTGGGCTGATGGGGGGGGTAGGACTGGCAATGGGCTATGGGGGGCTGACTGGAAATGGGTTGATGGGGTTAGGACTGGAAGTGGGCTGATGGGGGGTTAGGACTGGTAATGGGTTATAGGGGGGGGCTTAAACTGAAAATGGGGTGATGGGGGGTTAAGGACTGTAAGTGGGTTGATGGGGGGCTAGGACTGGTATTGGGTTGGGGGGTTGCTAGGACTGGAAATGGGCTGATGGATGGCTAGGACTGGAAATGGGCTGATGCAGGGACTAGAAGGGAATGGATGCTGGGTGAGGCTGGAACTAGAAGAGAGCTGATGTTGGGGGAGGATTAGAATGGGATGGGGCTGGAAGAGTAAAATGGAGAAGGGAAAAATATTTTGTGTGGGAGGGATAAAAAATCTACAATTGGCCGGGTATTGGGAGAGTAAGTGGGGATTGAGGATGGAGGGGTAAAATTTGAGTGGATGAAATAGGAATGAGGAAAGAGCAAAAGGAGAAAGATTAGTATGTTAAAGCAGATGTAGAGAGAGAATGGAAAAAATCTAGAAGAGAGAAGAAAGGACAAATGGACAGCAGACGATGGAGAGTTAGCAGAAGACACGAAGAAACCAGAAGAAAGTGGCTGGAGCAATTGCAGCTGAAAAAAATGCACAAAAGGTAGAAAAATATCTCTTTATTTTGAATTTATTAATTGGAATATGTCAGCTCTGGTAAATGTGCATCATTAACGTCTGCGCTTTGTTTAGTACAAGAGCAAATTAATGTATAGTTTTATTTCTACAGTGTTGTACATTCCAAGTTTGGCTTTTGGGATTCCCAGTTTAATTATTGTCTTCCTGTTTCTAAATTGTGATTACTTGTTTGGTGATGGTCTATGTTCTGCATGTGTAACTGAGCTGAGGTGTTCTGTTTATATAATTCCTATTTGACATTGCCACTTGTTCTCTTTCCCCAGTAGGTCATGTATTGTTGTTCTCTGAAATGTATTGGTTTAATATTTGCAGTGTTGCCTTTTGATTGGTAGAGTATGGTGCTTTCTGAGTCCTGGTAGTGCTGTTAGGATACGGCGGGTTTACTATGGGTTCTAAATGGGCAGTGTTTGTAGTAGTTCCTAATGTGTCTGGCAGTTGGCACTGGATTATAGTAATGTAGAAATCTTTTAGTCTTTCTTTATCCATACACTCATTAAGAGGCACGTTTACTAAAAGTTAGTATATGGTAACATTATGCAAATATTTATGCAAATGAGGCCCCTTATGCAAATGAGGCCCCGCACCCCCCTTGGGCCGCCCCTGCTGGGGGCCCACAATTTTTGTTGGCGTAGGGCCTCACTCAAGGTAAATCCGGCCCTGCTTGTGGTAAACCTATTTCTTGATTATATGTGGTGGAGGTTTGATTACCTATTCTTACATTTTGTGTTCTGTTATTTAGGTAAGAGGTGAACCATTTGTGAACTGTAGAGTTTATGCCTATCTGACTTAGGTTATTGAGCATTATTGAGTGATGTACACTATCAAAAGCCGCTGATATGTCAATGAAAAGGAGGATAAATGCTTGTTTATGATTGTCGATTCCTCTTAGGAGAGTATCGAATAAAACTGTTAGGAGTGTATCTACTCCGTGGCGTGGGCGAAATCCATATTGTTGGTTGTCAAGTGGGTAAGATGCGTCTATGTATTCCTGTGTTTGTAATTGCACTACTTTTTCAATTATTTTGGCTAAAAATGGGATGCTAGATATGGGTCTGTATGAAACTGGTGATGTTTTATCTATTTTGCAATTTTTTAGAATTGGGCGTATTTGTGCGTGTTTGAGCGAGGGTGGGAGGTAACCTTGGGATAATGAGAGGTTAACTATAGGGAGAATGAAGGATAATAGAGTTGGCAGTGTGTTTTTTATCCATGAAACTGGGCATGGATCTAAATAAGAAGTTGTGGTATTGAGTCCAGAAATGATAGATTTTAATGTCATATTTGATATGGGGTAGAAGTCTGACCATTCGTCTACAGACTGGTGAGGAGTGTTAATAGTTTCTAAGAACATTGAGGGCTTTTTTGATTTGTTTTGATAGTGTGTAGCTAGAGTATGTACTGAGATGTCGGTGATTTCATTGCTGGAAGTTTGAGCGTTATTTGTTAGATTTCTGACAATAGAAAATAGCTCTCTAGGTCTGTTATATGATTTTGATAAGGTTGCAGCATAGTAGTTTTTCTTTGTGCTGTCTAATGTTTCCTTATATATTGTGAGATGGTTATTGTATATTTCCTTGTGTATAGTCAACTTAGATTTTCGCCATTTAATTTCATGTTTTCTTAGTTCTTTTTTCATTTGTTTTAGTGTGTTGTTAAACCATGGTGAGCTGTTTGTTTTAGGGTGTGCCCTCTGTTTATTTGTGTGATTAATTTTAGCTGCATTGTTGATAGTTTTATACCAATTGTTGACAGCATCATCTAAATCTGATGTGGTTGGTAAGAGGTAGGGGATTGTTGAATCAAGGAAATCAGATGGTGTTGAGATGTCGGCTGACCACTGGCACTGAGGCCGGGGTCTCCCACATCCACAGGAGCAGTTGCTCGAGGATGGGCTGGACTGGCACTCTAAGAGTCTCCTTTGGCGGGCACTCATACTGGAGGATTTCCAGTTCTTCAGTGCGCAGGTCCTCCTCTGATTCAGTCAGGACCGAGAGGGCCTGGGCCAGGTCCTGGATGAAGTCGGGGGAAGGCCACATTCTTGGAGGGAGAATGGCGCCGGGACTCCAGAGCAGATGACTCCGAAGGGACATCTCGGTGTCAAGAGGTCTTGGGAGAGGCCTCAATATCAGTTTCCCAGTCAGAGCAGGAAGGCATCAAGGACTCCGAGGCTCAGGACTCCGATGCCTCAAGGACAGCCCTGAGGAACTGGGATCCCCGGTGAGTCTTGGGTCAGACTCCTGGGGACTAGCTAGGGAGGACTAGACTCCCGAAGATTGGGACAGTGACCTTGTGCACTGCCGAGGACTGCCCTGCAGTCGGGGGCCCGGTTGTCGGGGCAGATGCTGCGGACGAGCCAGACATCATCGCGCCTGCTGCAGGACCAGGATGGCAGAGATATTCTGCTCCAGGAACGCCATTCTGGTCTTGGCACAGAGGACCCTCTAGCCCGACTCGGGCATTCTAGCAAGTGTGTCCTCGATGAGGACCACGGCCTCCAGGAGCCTCGCACAGTCACTGTCAACTGAGGACTCCTTCTTAGAGACCTTGAGGGGGCGCTGCTCAGAGTCACCCGAGTCCCACCACGGAACCTTACCGTGTTTCACCGGTGAAGCCTTGACTGGTTTCGAGGTCTTTTTCTTTTTCTTCCCAGGGGCATTTTTATGACCACACATCGCGGGAGGTGCTCAGCTTGGGGTTCAGCATCAGGGAAGCCGCGGCTGAGTCAGACCATGGGAACATCCTTTCCTGCAAGTCTGACCTTTTCTTGTTGGTTTTTGGAATCATGGCCTGACACAGGTTGCAGGTGGCACTGTCGTGGTCTGGGCCAAAGCAACTCAAGCAGCAGTTGTGGGTGTCTGTAACAGACATTGACTGCATCGGTCACACTTTTTGAACCCACTGGGAGACATGGTGGGGAACACCCGGACGGGGTTGGCGACTCCCAGAGAAAAAGGGCGCAAACCTTGGTTGAGGCATGCCTCGTCAAAAAAGAAGGGAGAGAGCCGAGAACAGCGCCGGGGATGGCACCGGCTGGAGGCGGGAAGAGGAACCAGTATGCAAACTGGGGAAACACACTATTAAGATCATTTTTAAGATGATTTTTCTGGGGAAACAGGACAAGTGTCCATTGGGCTCCGCAGAAAAAAGGAGATTGAGCAAGATGGCTCCCTTGGGTGGGAAGGGGACCACGCATGCATGGTAGCATCCCCAAAGGCTTTCTTTGAAAGCTGGGGAAATGCTCCGCGCATGCTCAGTCGGCGCCAATGTCACCCATATGTGAGGACTGACTTCCTGCTTGTTCCTGGAGAATGATTCTTAGATATCTTGAACTTTTTTGAGGATAGATTTGATAATAATTGATTTGTATGGACAAAGGGGCTTATTGAATCCAGGAGACTTATGAACACAATACTCTGCTGAAATGGATATATTTATTTATTTATTTATTTACATTCTCTTATATACCGCGCTATTCTGCATCAGTGCGGTTTACATTGAACAAACTGAAATTATATTGAACAGGGCATTATAACTTGGAGATAACTATTTTACAGGGAACATGGGCTATGGAGGGTTAAGTGGCTTGCCCAAGACCACAAGGAGCACCTGTGGGACTAGAAACCCCAGTCCTTCCGGCCCAAGGTTGCTGTCCTCTAGTGGGATTTGAACCCCTGACCACTGTTCCCTCTAAGCTGTGCGCGTGTGCGCGCGCACACACATCGCCGAGCGAGCACACATACTTTACAACAGAGCGCACAAAAAATACGGTTCTGATTCTGATAGAAAACAACACAGATGTGTTAAAATTTAAATGTTTTTGTGTATTTACGGTTTTCACAAGTTCTACAATATTTTCTAGTGCAATCAATATGGTGTAGTCAAGTTTTAAAGTATATAACTCCGAGTGTCGTTATGCGGCGCACAAAAATTTTACCTTTCTTCAAAAGCTGCACAGCTGATATTTTATGCGCACACAGCCTACAGAAAATTAGAGGGAACATTGCCCCCGACCTTCCGGCCTGAAGTACCTTGCCCCAACCACTTGATAGGGGAGGAGGATTTCACACAGTCATATCTGTATATGACCTGGATGGGCACTGAGGTACTACAAGAGGTCAATATGGAGACCTAATAAATGCAATCTAGTGATTGGAGCATCAAATTAAAAACCTGAAAAAAAAGCTTTCACATCCTGCATTTCATACTAAGATCCTCATTACCTTAGGTAAATCACATTACCCTCAACAGTTTTCATTGTTGGTGGCCTCATTGAAAACATCATGGATAATTTGATGCTACTTTGTATTTTGCAAGATTCAGAGATTACCTCCATCGTCGTCAGCATAATTGCAGATATATCTAATGCCAATGCGCAGCAGAAAGGCAGATGATGAGTAATTATTTATTTATTTATTTACTTATTTATTTACAGTTCTTATATACCGCACTATTTGGTATCAGTGCGGTTTACAAATAACAAAGATTTTGCATCAGAACAGAGGATCTTTTGCTTACATTGAAACAGGGATTGCAACTTGGGACTGAAACAGTCCATGAAGAAATCTGCAACATAACGAAAACCAGCAGCCACTCTCAAGTCCAGCTATTCACTAAATAGACTGTAAGTTACAATTTCAAGTGCTCTTGCAAGAAATGGTCATATGCAACAAGTAATGTAAGATTGTAAAAATAGCACACAACTGCTTAATCACTACATGCTCCAGATAGTAAATATTCCTTTACTTGCTATTTCAAAAACATCACAAATGCGTTAGTACTTACAACTAATATCTTTGCTAGTATTCACATTTGTGCCCACAAGGTTTTCCAATAGTGCAAACTTCGATGTTATTTCATTGTGCTTGCTAATACGTTGCCATTCATTGCTGTCAGCATCCTCTCATGTAACATTTTCTCCCATATGGCTAATACTTCTCACATATATCTACATTGTTTCTAATCTGTATACACAGTTCCCAGTACCTCTCACATTGGTAAGTTGTTATTTGTACCTAGCTACACTCCATTAAACTATCTCTGCCTAACCAAATTGCTCCTCTCACTATCTAAGCTTCTATTACACCTTTCTGTAACTAACTAATCTCCAGTGTACAATCTTCCCCTAACCAGATATTAATACTTCACCACAATAGTACAAACCATCTCTCTAAAACCTCTCTCTCAAGTAACATTCCTCACACCCACACAATGGCCCTCCACTTCAAGATTATAGTAGGCCTATACCTCCTCCTCATAGGTCTTATACCGGATATCCTAGCTCTAATTTCTTCAGAAAATTCCATACCTATCATACATAACAACTGGCAAAAATGGTCAGGCACCAACCACCACAATGGAAATTGGTACCACCGCTCTCATCACCATTATTTATTATACATACCTCTCCAGCACTCTACAAAGTCAAACGCAGAAAATTACAATCAACCATGCCCTCTCAAATGTGCCCTCATTAATGCTCGCTCGCTTCGTAAAAAATGGCCAGCTGTCATAGACATAATAACATCTAATAACCTTGACATACTTATGGTCACTGAAACATGGCTATCGCCCGAAGACAATATTATTCTTAACCAGCTCCTCCCCGATAACTTTGACGTCTTCATCAGCAGTAGACAAGGCAAAAGAGGTGGAGGGGTACTTATCCTCGCCAAGGCTGAATTTCAACTTAAAATGATCGACTCTTCCAGCAATAACCGCCTTGAGACCGTCTCTATCTCTAACAGCATTCTCTCTATAAACTTAATCTACAGAGCGCCATCACCTTCACCAGATGACCTTTCGACTATCATAAATCTTGCCTCCAATTCACAGAATCCAAACAGACCCAATTGGATCCTAGGAGACATTAATCTACCGTCTCTACAAGACAACCAATCTGATGCCTTCATAGATGCTCTAGAATCTTTAGGTTACAAGCAAGTGATACAACAATCCACACATACTAAAGGTAACATCCTGGATCTCATATTTGCCCCACTATCAGCTCTCAACCAACTTCAAAATATTATACTATCAATTACAGATGTCCCATGGTCAGACCACAATCTCATTTTGTTCCAGATTCCCATTCAAAAGAGTAAATATTCTGATATCAAGAACCTAAACAAATATGCAAATACCACATCCAGAAGCTTCCAACCTTTTAACAGGGAACAGATCCTCGCAGAAACTGACGCAATCTTTAATGACTCCACCCTAAATCTGGATGAGATTATCACTTCTTGGAACAACAGACTCAACCGCATTTCATCTCGTCCACCCAGAATCAACCTCTCAAGAAGAAAAGTTACGGCACCTTGGTTTACATCAGATCTGAAAGAATCCCTAAAACTCTTGCGAAAACTCGAGAAGAAATGGAGGAGATCACGCACCAATACTAATCAGACCTCATACTTGCAACACCTTGACGCCCACCGTAAAGCCATTTCAGAAAAAATGAGACTAGATCATACAGACTCCCTTAAACGTGCTATAAACAAACCCCATGATCTATTTACCCTTGTCAAGAAATTAGCCAAGGAACCATCACAGGAACAACAGTGCGAAATCAACCCACAAGAATATGCCCTTTACATACAATCTAAGATGTGCTGTACAAATAAAATTACAATACCCCCTATCTTGAATATTCATGGGCTCCCAGCTCCGTTAGTTTCATTCTCAACCCCCTCCCTGAAGCTAATTGAAGATACAATCTCATCTCTCAACTTATCCACAGCACATACTGATCCGTGTCCAGCCTTTTGGATTAAAGACCTTCGCAAAGAGCTTGCTCCAATAATATCCAAGATCATAAGCCTATCTTTTGATACCGGCTCATTCCCTGCTGCCCTCAAACAGACCTCCATCAGACCTCTCCTAAAAAACCTCAAGTTAGACCCACAAAAAACAGACTCTTACCGACCTATCTCCAGTATACCCACTCTTGCTAAAATAATTGAAAAAATAGCTTACAGACAACTGCAAGATCATATCGACACTGAAGCGCCTTTGGATACCTGTCAACATGGATTTAGGGAATTCCACGGCGTCGAAACGCTCCTCACCTCTCTTCTGAACAGCTTAAACTCTGATATCGACAACATCAAACAGGGCTTTGTTCTCATCTTCTTAGATATCGCGGCTGCTTTTGACTCGGTCTGTCACGATCTGCTCATTATCCGCTTAAGAGAGAAGGGCCTTTGTGGAAATGCCCTCGAATGGTGCAGCTCATACCTCTCAGAAAGATGGCAGCAGGTCCGCTCTAATGGCGAAACATCAGATCCATTTCACCAAGGACAAGGAGTCCCGCAAGGTTCCTCTTTGTCATCACTATTATTCAACATCTACATGCAACCCTTATGCGACATTATCAAGTCTTTCAATGTCAACTACATGATATATGCTGACGATGTGTTACTATATATCCCTTTCTGCATAGATAAGATTAATCTCACCCCCATAACCAACTGTTTTAATGCCATCTCAGATTGGCTACTGACTCAAAATCTCAGAATCCAGAACAAAAAAACAGAGGTTCTTTTCATCTCAAGGAACCCTAAGTTTACACCACCCACATTTCTTGAAGTTCAAGATGCCAAGCTGCAAGTAAAATCCCACATCCGATACCTTGGAGTGACCTTGGATCAGAATCTAGATATGAAGACCCACATAGCCAACACCGTAAGGACAATTTATTTTAAGATTCTCTCCCTCAGACATCTCCGCCAACTGATTGATCCAGATGATTTCCGTACGGTCTACCAGGCTCTGGTTATACCGCACTTTGACTTCGCAAACTGTATATTACAGGGGCTCCCCCAATCTACCCTTAACCCACTTCAACTAGCATTAAACAGCGCAGCAAGAATACTCTTCGGGGTTCCAAAAAGAGAACATGTAACACCTCTCCTGAAACAATTACACTGGCTCCCTATCCAAGCGAGAATTACCTTCAAGACCTTGCTTCTAGCCTTCAAAGCTCAAAAAGGGCTTGCTCCTCCTTCACTTTCGGAGTTAATCCTACCAATTCCTTCCAACAGGAGTAGAAGAACCACTGAACTAAACATGCTAAGAGTTCCAAAAGAGTCCTTAAAATACAACTCCGCAACTGTAAACCGATCCTTCAGTTTATGTGCCCCAAAGCTATGGAACACCCTCCCACCACAAATTAGAACCATTACTGACCTCTTCCAGTTTAGAAAGGCCTTGAAGCATCACCTTTTCATCAAATATTTCCCAGAAAACACAATAAAACAAGATCACTCAAATAACACCATTCCCGTTCTTAACACGCCACCTCTGCTAACCCAATAACTTTTCACACCTCTCTCTCATACTATGAAAATTCTTTTAGGCTTTATTCCTTTCATTTGTAAATAGCCAATGTGTTGTATTCATTGTAAATAATTTCCCCGGTTATCCAAGTTTTTGTTCCTTGTTCTATGTAAAAAACAGATAACATGTACCTTATCTGATGTTTTCTTGTTCTATGTAAACCGCGCTGATTATAAATAGAGCGGTATATAAAAGATGTTAAATAAATAAAATAAATAAACTATATACAAATCAATAATGGTGGTTGTAAAACTATTTACAGTTTATAATGCACATTAGAATTGTAGTGCAGGAGGCTTATAATCTATACTTGCTATGAGTATGTCTGAGGGCAGGTCTGTTATGTGTGTCGTTAGGAGTTAAGTTGTTGGAATGTCAGAGGCTGAGTGGGTGAGGTGAGGTGCTGGGAGTGATTGTGTTAAGTTAGGGTGGATGAAGTGAAGGCAGAATAAGTGGTGTTTAAGGGCTTTTCTGAATTCTGAGAGGTCAACAATTGCACATATGTGAGGTGGGAGACTGTTCCAGCACCTAGGGGCATAGAATGTAAAGGCTCTATTACTAGTTGTTTGAGTACATTTAGTGGACTCAGGTGGTATAGACAGCGTATTGGCCACTGCTGACCTTCTTAGCCTGTTTGTAGGGGTAATGGTCAGGAATGCAGTGAGGGATGAGGGGGCTAGCCTGTTAATTGCTTTAAATGCAAGGAGTAAGACCTTGTAGGTAATCCTGCATTGTAACGGTAGCCAGTGTAGTTCCATAAGTATGGGCGTGATGTGCTCTTTTCTGGAAATGCCACAGAGAGTTCGGGCTGCTGCATTCATCGCCATCTGCAGTGGATTGAGGGTGCTCTTAGGGAGACCGTGTAGGATGATGTTTGCATAATCAAAATTATTTTGTTTATTCTCTGGCCCAAATCCTCCTTAAAGATTCCAGATACTTAAATCTGCAAAGGTTTCAAAAAAAGGGGGGAGATCTTCCTGGGTCACTAGATGAGACATAGTGCGGGCTGAGATACTGACACCTGGAGAGTGTACACTGGTCTCTGAAGGTTGAGCAACTTCCTGATAAGGCTGCTTGAGAAGAGGTAGGACAGCCACCAATATCGCCCTGCTTCCAGAAACATGTGATGCTGGAAACAATAATGCAGAGCGCCTTGCATGCATAAGGAAGGGGGAGTATTCAGTCCCTACTCCCATGCCACCAAACTAGAGGATGAATGATGTCCCATAAAGTCAATGCACTGCCAATGGATGATGCGATTGCTGTGTCCATTTATACCAACGCATTCAATAGAAATGAAGGACTGCTGGACTTCAAAGCTTGACTGAAAAAACATTCAAACCATTTTTTCCAGAGCCTAAATGCATTAGGACAACCTTCTTGCCCGGTGTCACAATGCTAAGGAAATACATAGCTCGCATACTTTGTCTATCATAGTGTTATGTAACATTTCCTTTTTTTTTAAAGTCCTTGTTCTATGTAAAGCCTCATAGGCATTGTTGTTTTTTTTAATAAACTGCTTTGACTTTTTGATTTGTTGTATATGAATTTATGTAAAGAAATAAACCATGAAGGTCTACAGAAGACGTAATGTGACTGCAGCACACATACACATCTTGAAGCTTCTGACTTCTCTCTGATATACTGTTGGAAAACTGAATAAAAAAAATCAACAACACAGTTAGAAAAGAAAAAAAAAAACAGCCAATTCAGAAGTGCTTACTGGGGACTTAATGCCTCTGTCCACAGTATAAGCAAAAGAAAAACAGTCCAACTGAAGAGGTCCACGTGGGAACAACAGACAAACAGATGGAAAGGAGCTCCACACAATGACAACATGGGTCATCCTTCTTAAGCTCTACAAACCTCAAAATAGGACATGCATTCTTGACTCTGTGATGACATCAACCACTTGTACAAATTGCTATCCATCTTATCTTTGGAGAAAAAAATTATATTTCCTAGTGCTGAAAACTCAATTTCTCTAAACCTACAAATGAAAAACAAAAACAGCAACATATTTCCAATTTACTGTGGGGTCAATATTCGGTGGCAATGGAGCAGCTGAAATTAACAACATCTAGCCATAGAAAACCCGTGCAGTTAAATTTAGGTGAACCATATGTGCAAAAATTGAGCCACTTAGCACTTTGCTGACTATTGTGCTTTCTGGCTAAATCTGAAAACCACACTTCAGGTACATTCTAAAATAGCCCTTCTTAGTCTGAATAAATCTATGCAAACATTAATTCTGTGCATACAAAACTTAGCTTGATAGTTGACGCAGAATATTTAACCATTAGATTTGTATAGATAAATGTACATTTTAATCCTACACCTTCTTAGAATACCGAAATCTGCACAAATTTTACGGTTAACATTTATAATCTCTAGGCCCAATATGCAGCAGCGAAGGCTAGCTAAACTAATGTAGCTAGCCTCTGCTGCTGAATTTTAAACCCGGATATTTAATACTGTGGTCATATCTGGCCCCAGCATTGCATATCTCGTTTTCCCGGATCTGCAGGAAGCTAATCAGGCAGCGGACCTTTGCTGAATAGCCATAACCGGGCAGCGGTTCAATATAGCTGATGCCTGGTTGTGGCCGAGTACTGCCCATCGGACCATTGCTGCATGCCCTTATGCTAACCGAGGCATACAGTGGTGTCACCTGCAGATATTTAGTGGCACTAACTATGTTAGTGCTGTTGAAGATCCCACTGAGCGCCATTTACATGGTTTGCCTTTGAATATCAGGCCCTGTAATGATTGAATCTATACATTTATACTGCACATTAATCCAAAGAATTACAAAATCAAATTAACAGGGACACACAACAGAAGAGAAGCGCTATCACGATTCTGGGTGAAGTGTTTGATACCGATTCAGAAAAAAAAGACTCTCCTCTATCAGACCATATTTTATGAGTATGATTGGAAGGGTGCATACTTGTAGTAGTCTTTACCTTCCAGTGTTTGCTTTATCATCATCATCTTCCTCATTATCAGAAGCAAGGAAAGGAATTACAGCTGAATTTTCATCTTCTGCTTGGATTCGTCCCAAAATGCTAATGCCATGAATTTTACAGTCTATTCCAGAGCTTCGGCACTGTTTTATAGCAATCTCAATATACCTGTGGTACTAATAAAACACAAGGAGAAGAACAGTTACAAACATCCTGCTTAAAATAAAACTTGGATTTATTTGTTAGCTTTTGCTACAGATCCTTAGACCAAAAATAGGTAAGCAATATGCTCACAGATTCTGACAGAGAATCGAGTCAAGTGTTCTCTTAAATGAGCAGTTGCAGAAACCCTAAGGAAGAGCCCAGGCTCTAGTGCAGGGTTTCCCAAAACAAATTTAAAACTGATTTTTGTGTGTAGCAATGCTGTAAGAAAACAGGATGCAAATCAGCTGCATGCAAAAGATCAGCATTAAAGAAGGACAAGCCAGACATATGCACAGAGGGACCTGCATTAAGCCTGGCGTCTGTGCACATGTTGTTTTGCCTTACCAAAAAGAAAAGTCACGTAAGGTAAAGATTGACAATTCACTTTAGATGACCAGACCCCCTGATCCCACCCCGACTGTGGTTCCCTCTGATTGCCCGACCATCTAAAACAATCACCAGTGCCCTTCCTCGATCACACCCCACATCCAAAAAAAAAAAAAATCACCCCGTATCTTAGTACCTCCCCACCTCCCATGCTGCCATCTTAAAAAATGGCAGCACCTGGCCCCTGCACGGTGCATCCCTGTTATATAAGGCAACATTTCTTTATATGGACTCTCCAGTGCATCCTGGGGCACATGTCGCAGGGACAGCTATCCCAGGATGCAGCCCAGAAGGAGTCACTCTGCCATATAGTGCATGTACTGAGTGGAGCTGGGCACCACCATTTTTCAAGATGGTGGCGTAGGGGCAGGAGAGTGTGGCATCACTATCACCCCTGATTTTTAAAGTACTGAGGAATGAGGGGTGGCAATGCTTATTGTAATGGTTTCAAATGGGTGGGAGCTAGGGGACAGTAGGCCACTTTCTTGGTTTGAGGGGGTGGAGAATGTGGAATAGGGGACCACTGAGGGGTGATTTTGTTTGATGGAGAGGGTGATTGTGGGGGAGGGGGTGGTTTGGAAGGGGCAGAGATTGGGGGATCATTTGGCTCCCACTATATCCTTATGTTTGCCTGAAGCAGGTGGTAAGTTATTGCAGCAAAAGAAATGTTTCAGCTCAGTTGTTTGTTTGTTTGTTTTTTTAAATATTGGATGTGATTTAAAATTCATTATTTGTCATGCGATTATCATGCCCACTGCGCTATGCTTTGGTGCAGTACTTTTGCTGGCTCTTTTCTCAAGCTATCTTATTTTCTGCATTGCAGATAAGAACTAATGTGGAAAAAAACATTAGAAAAATTAGAACATAAGATATGCCATACTGGGTCAGACCAAGGTTCATCAAGCCCAGTATCCTGTTTCCAACAGTGGCCAATCTAGGTCACAAGTACCTAGCAGTTTCTCTAAAAGACACATGCTCCACAATGCTTGTTTTGGAGCAAGCAATGGATTTCCTAGGTCCTCTTTAGTAATGATTTATGGACCTTTCCTCCAGGATCTTGTCCAAACCTTTTTTTAAACCCGGCTACACTAACAGCTTTTACTACATCCCTTGGTAACGAATTCCAGAGTTTGATTACACATTGAGTGAAAAAATATTTTCTCTTATTAGTCTTAAATAGGTTATATTGTAGCTTCATTGCATGTCCCCTAGTCTTTCTATATTTTGATGGCATAAACAATCAATCTACGTTTACCCGTTCCACTCCATTCATTAATTTATAGACCTCTATCATATCTCCCCTCAGCCTTCTCTTTTCCAGGTTGAAAAGCTCTAACCATTTTAGCCTCCCTTCATAGGGATAGCCTTCCAAACCCCTTTACCATTTTGGTGACTCTTCTGCTGCCAGCACAGTGTTTCCGCATTAACACCATAGTGCTCCTTCCCACTCCACCGGAACCTCCAAACACCAGCATCACAGCATTTAAAAATAAGCACTTCTGGCACGAGCACACTAACTTAGAGGGAGACCAGAAGGAGATCAGTGGCAGCGGACAATCAGCAAGAGGTGAACTCCTCCCCACTCCACTGGAATCTCCGACGATCCGCAACACAACATTTCAAAATCAGTGCCTTCTGGTGTGCCTAAGGAATGAATGGAATGAAGCGTATCCAGATTTGCCAAACTTAATGCAGTTTCAAGTACTTGAAAAGCTTCAACAGGGACGCTCCAATGCTACTGACCTTAGGCACTGAATTAATCTCTACAGCAACTTGTGTTCCCCTACTCATCTTGAAATTATAACCAAAGTTCACAAATCTCACAATACCTTCAGATCAGTTAAAAACAAACAAGATGCTACAATCTGCTCCTCCCACCACTCACTTTAGTAACTCATAATACTCCCATTCCAGTACTACACAATACAAGACAATACCATACATATGTTTGCTAAAGCCACCGCTAAAACATCCATGCAGACCCACAGAGATCACACCCACCATGAAATAAGAAAATAATTACAAGTAAAAACATTACCACTCACCTATTAGTTGCACATTAACACGCGATCAGCTCGTAATAAAATAAATAATAAAGTTGACTATATTCACGATAAAAACAAACAATGTGTATCACAGAATCATGGCTCTCAACATAAGACAACATGCTACTAACAACTTAATCCTCCTAATTAGAGTATATTCAGCTGCCCTAGGACAGGAAAAAAGAGGAGGAGGGGTCCTAATCATAGCGACCAACAAACTTAACCTATTACTAGTCACATCTCGCTCCACAGAAACCTTGGACATCCTTACACTCTCAAGTAGAGAATTCTTCATCTGCAGAGCTCAGACTCAACAAACTGATGACCTATCAACCTCCTAGAGGAAGAATGCATACATACTGCTCTGAATAAACCCATTATCTTACTTCGAGATCTAAATCTCACTTCCACTTCCCCGAAACACACTGTCTCTCTCATAAATGCCATGGAATCCTTGCATCTACTCGTCACTGAGCCCACTCATGCCAAAGGACCTACTCTGGACCTCATCTTTGCCCCGAACTACTTTCCATACTCCAAACTGGCTTTTTCTCTCTCCCCTGTCCCTTGTTCTGTTCATTACATGATAGCCTTTATGCTATCAACAGGATCTAAAAACTTAATATCATCACCACAACAACCCTGTAAACATCAGTTCAAAACATTTGACAAGTAATCTTTCCTAAGATTCCTAGATGTCATTATCATTAATCTAGATAGTATAGTAGAGGTCTGGAATAACACTCCATCTAAAACTGCAGTCATCCCCTTGTATAAATCAACCTGCACTACTCTGATTAAAATGAATGTCCCTTAGTACTCTTATGAAGTCAGAAAACTAAAATGCAAACTCTGACATACTGAAAGAAAATGGAGGAAAACAAATGATACATCTCTCAAAGAAGACTATATGATCAAGCAAAAGGATTACACTAATCTTTTAAATAAACATAAAAATAATTCTATTCCAACATACTAACGAAATCCCTCAATAGACCTGGAGAGCTTTTCACAATAATTTCCTCCCTCACAACAGTCCCCAGTGATTCAAAATAAACCAACACAAACCCTATTATATACCCACAATCTATGGCAGATTATCTCTACAACAAAAATGAATGCTCACTATCAAGCAATTATTCCAAATTGTGACAACCTCTCGAAAACATTCAGACTGGTGTTTAAGGAAGAACTCATCGACTTCATAAGAGACATTAACACTATTAGGTCACCTCTACATCATGGATAAAAATGATAAGAAATTAATTTGCTTTGATATTACAGAAAATTGTACATGCATCACTACCACAAGGATACTTACCACCTGTGCTAAAACAAACCTCGATTAAACCTATATTTAAAAAACCTCTCTCTTGACCAATTTTCCCCAAGCTCCTCCAGACCTATATCAAGCATCCCATTTATTTATGTATTTATTATTTAACTGTATTTATTTATTTAACTGTATTTATATCCCGCTTTTCACCGGGTCAAAGCGGTGGGACATATAACAAGGGGGGGAATCAATGGTGGGGGGGGGCCATCACCGGGGGTTCAACATTGATGATTTTGAGATGAACATAGAGACTGACAGGGTAGCATAGTTACTGGTCTGGAGTTCTTGGGGAAGAATAGGGGGGTTCCTATTCAGAGATGTTCTTGGAATAGGACGGTTTTTAGCTGCTTTTTGAATGATGGGAGATCACCGTTGTTCCTGATGTGATTTGGTAGAGAGTTCCAGAGGGATGGGGCATAAAGTTCAAAGGCTCTGTTGCAGGTCCGTTGTGTTGCCTTGGTCCTTTTGTGGGGGACTGCAATGGAGCTGTTGGAGGATTGTCTGGTCGTTCTGTTGTGGGTTGGTCGAGGTAGTAGGGAGCAGAGTGGGGTGCCTTGCGTTTGGTGGATGGTTTTGTGGGTGAGTAGAAGAGCTTTGTATTTGATTTATAGCAAACATAACTGAAAAAAATCGTACTACACCAGCTTCAAGACCACATAGACACTCACTCGCCTCTTGATCCTCAACAACACAGATTCAGACTAGATCATGGTATGAGACACTCTTCTCATATCCCTTTTTGACACCCTAATAAAAGGAATAGAAAAGTCACAGCAGGGATTTATAATTGTCTTCCTTGATATAACTGCTCCATTTGACTGGATTCACTACCCAACGAGACTAAAGAAAAAAAGGTCTCAATGATACTATGCTACATTGGTTTACATCCTACCTATCTGACCGTCAACAACAAGTTAGAGAAGGAGCACATCTATCTAACCCATTTAATCTACATCAAGGCATCTCCCAGGGCTCCGCACTATCTGTGTTCTCTTCAACATATATATTCAACCCATATGTGCAACACTCAGGAAATTCAAAAATTATCATCATCTATAATGTTTTATTCCCCATTCAACACACGAGCTCCTGACTTCTCACTTGTCTCAGATTGTTTTGCAGCCATCACTGAAAACCTTGCCCAGATAAACTTAACAGTAAACAGCCAGCAAAACAGTAATGCTCCTTGCAACAAGAGACGCCTCTTTCATAACCCCTGGTAAAATAAAGTTGCATGAGATTACAGTGAAAAGTGAAATTAAATATCTAGGCATAACTTTTGGATCAAAACCTTAACACATCTTCTCCATTAAGAAAACAGTAAAAGCAGCCTACTTCAGGATGAAATCACTCCAAAACTTACGTCTACTATTGGAGCACAACAATTTCAGCACAATATTACAAGCTATTATCACACAATTCTTAAGATTATGACAACATCTTCTACTAAGGGTTTCCAACATAAGAACATAAGATAAGCCATACTGGGTCAGACCAAGGTCCATCAAGCCCAGTATCCTGTTTCCAACAGTGGCCAATCTAGGTCAAACATACCTAGCAGTTTCCCCAAAAGACACAGGTTCCGCAATGCTTGTACTGGGTCAAGCATTGATATCCTGGGTCCCTTCTTAATAATGGTTTATGGACCTTTCCTCCAGGAACTTGTCCAAACCTTTTTTAAACCCAGCTACACTAACAGCCTTTACTACATCCTCCGGTAACAAAGCAGACTCTGTATCCAATATAAATGGCACAAAACACTACTGCCAGAATAATTACTGGAACCAATCTATTTCAACACATCACTGTAAACCTCAAAAGCCTTCACTGGCTACCAATAGCATTAAGAGTAAATCACAAAGTCGTCATCATCATATTCAAGATTCTCCACAAACAGAAAGCCCCCTGCCTCAATACTCTTATCAACAGTGCACCTGAAACTAGATTACAAAAAAGTGTAAACCAGAATCTTCTTGTAATTCAGCATCAAAAGATAAACTGTACACAAAATAACAACAGACCCTTCACGCTCTTTGCTCCTTCCAGAGCCCATTAGATCAGCTCAAACTTTACAGGATCTTAGAAAGAAGCTAAAAACTCATCTCTTCATTAAATATTGAGTCTGATGTGATCACCTAACAATACGGCCACTTGTATTCTAATAAGATTTCTTCCCCACTTTCAATCCTAGTTACCTGTACCCCCTCCTGTCTTCAAAGTTTTATGTATTCCTTGACTCTAATTTCCAGAGTCAGCTCTACTGTTCATTGTAAACAGTTTTGCTTTTAAGAAAGGCGGTATACAAAATCTCTTAAGTAAATAAATAAACCAAAAAGAAAACACTGGAGGATGGCATAGCAAAAGTGATGTCAAGTTTTCCAGCACAGCTATTGGCATAGAATATGGAAGAAACAGCATAGTTACTCACGTAACAGGGATAGCAAGAATCAGTCCTCATATATGGGTGATGTCAGTGCCGACTAAGCCCCCCGTGGAAGCTTCTCCCCAGCTTTCAAAGAAAGCCTTTGGGAGATGGAACCACACATGCGTGGTCGCCTTCCGGCCCAAGGGTGTCATCTTACTCAGTCAAATGACATAGCTAGAGTCGACAAAAGAAAAAGGCAAAAACTGTACAGCAACTCCAAGGGGAGGAGGGAGGGTTGTGAGGACTGATTCCTGCTGTCCCTGCAGAACACCTATTACAGATGAGTAACTATGCTTTCTCAAGTAACAAGCAGGAAGTCAGTTCTCACATATGGGACTCCATATCTACAGGCTACTGAGAACGTAGAAAACAAGGCACAGTCATGAACAGCCGCAAGTAACTCTGAGGAAAGACTCTAAGGACCCCAGTGTCCAGGGAGAACCATCGGTCCGGTAGCCTGAACAAGAAGGGTAGGAGGGTAGGAATTGCCTAAACCTCGAACAGATTATGGAGTACGACCTGGCCGAAAGCGCTGTCATGTAGGGACTCCCTCTCTAGGCAGTAGTGAGCTGCAGAGGTGTGAACTGAGAACTGGGTGGGATCGTGGCAGATGTTTGCCATAGGGTAAGAGCGTAGGCTTACAATCGAGGTTATCATAACCCTGACATTGTGCAAAGTGACCCATGCTCCAACGAGAGCCCAGCCTGATCATGGGAAAAGCTGATGCAGTACGCCACCCAGGTAACAGCCTCCCCCAGTCAACTGGGGTAATAGGAAACAAAAAAATATGAGGCTTTGCGGTGGCCCTGGGTACATTGCAGGTAGAAGGACAGGGCTCTCTAACAATCCAGAGTATGGAGAACGGTTGCCGCCTTGTCGGCGTGGAGCCAATGAAAGAAGGTGGGGAGCACCACCTCCTGGTTGAGATGGAAGGCGGATAACACTTTTGGAAGGAATTTATGGTGGGTGTGAAGCACGAACCTATTCTTGTCTAACCTGGTGTAAGGTGGCTCAGCCACCGAAGCCTGAAGCTCGTTGATTCTCTGGGCAGAGGTGAGACGACTTTCCAGAAGAGCTAATATAAATGGCAGGTAGCCAGGGGTTCAAAAGGCAGCTTGGTGAGCTGTGTCAAAACCATGTTGAGGTCCAATTCCGCTGGGGGCGGATGGATGGGAGGCTTAGAGAGCAAAACTGGGTAATGAGAAGCTGCGCAGAAAGAGGTTTGCCCTCTTTGGAATGATGGTGTGCCGAGAGCGTGCTCAGGTGCACTCTGATGGAGTTGGACTTGAGTCCGGTTTGTCAAAGGTGAATCAAGTTCTATAGCATCATGTGCACCATTGCTTCACCCACCATACTGAGAATCTGCACCACTTGAAGGTGTAGGCCTGTCTCGTGGAGTTCTTACGAGAGGCCAGGAGGACTTCCTCCACCTACCTTGAGAGGTTGAAGGGTGCTAAGAAACATAGAAACATGAAGTTAGAAAAAGACCACATAGCCTATCTAGTCTGTCCTTTCATAACAACAACTACACCAGGCCCCTTTTTTCCTTTAGAGATCCTCTGTGTTTGCCCCATGCTTTTTTGAACTCAGCTACTGTTCTCATCTCTAACACCTCCACTGGGAGACCATTCCACGGATCCAACACTCTTTCCGTAAAGAAATATTTCCGCAAATCACTCCTGAATCTATCCACCCTCACCCTCATCTCATGTCCCCTCATAGCAGAACTCTCTTTCAATTGAAAGAGGCTCTCCCCCTGAACATTTATGCCACGGAGGTATTTAAACATCTCAATCATATCACCTCTATCCCACCTTTCCTCTAAGGTGTACATATTAAGATCCTTAAGTCTGTCCTCATATGCTTCATAATGAAGACCACTAACCATTTTAGTAGCCACCCTCTGCACCGATGCCATCCTGTTCACATCCTTTTGAAGGTGCGGTCTCCAGAATTGCACACTATACTCCAAATGAGGTCGCATCAAAGACTTATACCGAGGCACTATCACCTCCTTTTTTCTGCTAGCCATTCCTCTCCGTATGCACCCAAGCATCCTTCTAGTTTTTGCCATCGCCTTTTCTACCTGTTTAGCAACTTTAAGATCATCAGACACAACCACGCCCAGGGTCCTGCTCTTCTTTAGTGGACAAAAGTACTTCACCCCCTATACTATATTGTTTGCATGGATTGCTGCAGCCCAAATGCATGACCTTACATTTTTTAACATTAAATCCCAGCTACCAGATTCTACAACATACTTCAAGCTTAGCTAGATCCCTCCTCATGTTATCTACACCTTCCTGGGTGTCTACTCTATTGCACATTTTGGTATCATCCGCAAAAAGGCAAACTTTACCTGACAGCCCTTCCGCTATATCACTAACAAAGATGTTAAAAATAATCGGACCAAGGACAGATCCCTGGGGCACACCACTGGTAACATCCTTCTCCTCAGAGTGAGCCCCATTTACCTGTACTCTTTGTCACCTCCCACCCAACCAATTTCTAACCCAAGCAGTTACTTTAGGGTCCATCCCTAGGGTACTCAGTTTGTTTATAATTTGCCTGTGAGGAACAGTGTCAAAGGCTTTACTTAAATCTAAATACACCATATCTAGTGCTCTCCCTCGGTCCAACTCCCTGGTCACCCAGTCAAAGAAATCAATCAGATTTGTCTGACAAGACCTGCCTCTGGTGAATCCATGCTGCCTCGGATCTTGTAATCCGCTGGACTCCAGAAACCTCACTATTTTCTCTTTTTATTTATTTATTTATTTAGCTGCATTTATATACCGCTTTTCACCGGGTCAAAGCGGTGTTACATATAGGGGTGGGTAGATTAAGTACGAGGTTAGGGCCAACACCGAGGAGGCAACATTGATGATTTTGAGATAGGACAGACTTTGGACATGGGACAGACTTTAGACATAGACAGGTTAGTATAGCTTTGAGTCAGAGGTTCGTTGTGGGCGAGATCAGGGGTTTGTGGGTTTTTTCGGTGGGATTCGCGTTGAAGCATTCCTGGAAAAGAATGGTTTTTAGCTGATTTCTGAAAGATGGTAGGTCGGTATTGTTTCTGAGACAGCTCGGTAGTGAGTTCCATAAGGATGGAGTATAAAGTTCAAAGGCTCGATTGCAGGTCCGTTGCAAGCATTTGGTTCTTTTGTGAGGGACGGTGAGGGAAACGGTGGAGGCTTGTCTAGTAGTTCTGCCGTGAGCTGGGCGGGCCAGTAGGGCACGAAGCTGGGTGTTCTGTGTTTGATGGATGGCTTTGTGGGTGAGCAGGATGGCTTTGTATTTAGTCCTTGCTTCAAGGGGAAGAATGTGTAGTTCTTTCAGGATTGGGGTGATGTGGTCGGTTTTCTTTGCCCTCTGAATGATTCTCGCAGTGGTGTTCAATGCTGTTCGGAGGGGGTTGGTCTGTGTGGCTGGGAGGCCATGGTAGATTATGTTGCAGTAGTCCAGATGTGGGAGTATCATGGCTTGCATCACGGTTCGGAAGTCTTTATGTTCCAGAAGGGGTCTGAGATGCTGCACTGTTCTTGCCTTATGGAATATAGTTCCGGAGGTTTTTGTGATCTGTTGCTTTAAGGTGAGGGCTTGGTCAATAATAATGCCCAGGTATCTTATCTGTGGTTGTATTTGGATGCTTGTGGTTCCTATGTTAGGTGGTGTGAAGTTTGGGTCCTTTGTTACTATGAGAGCTTCAGTTTTCTTTATATTGATGGATAGGTTGTTTGCTTGTAACCATTCAGACATGGCTGTGAAGCACGCTGAGAGGTTGGTGTTTGCTGGGCTTGTGGTCGTAATGGGGGAGTAGAGCATGATATCATCAGCATATATGTGGAAGCTGATGTTGTGAGTGCGTATGACTGTGCAGAGTGGCTGGAGGTAGATATTGAAGAGCATGGCTGACAGTGTGGATCCTTGAGGTACTCCCTGGTGTTGTTGGAATGGGGGGGAGGTTGAGGTGCTGGTGAGGATTAGTTGTTGTCTGTTGGTTAGGTAGGATTGAAACCACTTCAGTACGGTGTCCTTGATCCCAATAGTCTGTAGTCTGTGTATGAAGATGTTGTGGGAGATGGTGTCAAAGGCTGCAGATATATCAAGGAAGATCATGGCATATCCAGAGTGTTTTTCTTGAATTCCTGTGAGGAGGGTGCTCATCAGTGTGGTCATGAGGGTCTCAATTCCATGTAGAGGGCGGAAGCCGTGTTGTTGTGGGTCCAGTATGTTGTTAATATCCAGGTGTCCCTGAAGCTGCTGCTGGACGATCTTCTCTATTATTTTGGCAGTGAAAGGTAGGCTTGCTATGGGTCTGTAGGATGCTGGGTCTAGAGGATCCAGGTTTTGCTTTTTCAAGGAAGGTCGGATGATCATAGTTTTGAGGGTGTCTGGCATGTGTCCTCTGGAGAAAGATTCATTGACAATATGGGCTAATGGCGTGCTCAGTTCGTTTTTTGATTTCTTTATCCAGTCAGTGGGGCATGGGTCCAGTGGAGAGGTGGTGGTGTGGAGGCAGGAGATGGTGGTTGAGATTTTGTCTGTTGATGTTTCTTTGAAGGTGGTCCAGTCACTGTGCAAGTTGGGGTGGAGGTTCTCTGCAGTTGTCTGTGGGTTTGGCTGTGGGTTTTGTGGTCGTTGTAGTTGTTTGTATTGACGGGCCAGTAGCTCTGGTGGAATCTGCGGTAATTGGTCAGAGTTATGAGGCGCTTTTGTCAGTTTTTTGATTATTTGAAAGAGTTCACGAGGTTTGTTTATGGAGGTATTGATGATTTTCATGTGGTAGATTTTCTTTGCTTTGTCAGTCTAGTAGTGATATGCGTTGAGTTCATGTAGGTATTTCATTTTGTCATTTTCGTCGTTGGTTTTTCTCCATTTTCTTTCAGTTCTTCTGAGTTTTGTTTTTAGCTTTCGGAGACCGGGGGTATACCATCTGGCCTTTGAGGAAGGGGGTCTGGTGATGGCTTTGTTTGTTGATGCTTCAGATGCTGTGGAGATCGTAGTATTCCAGTTGTGTATGAGGTCATTGATGTCACTGGAGTTCATTTGTAATTTGGGTAGAGTTTGTTCTAGGAAGTCTTCTTTGTTAAATGGTTTAAATCGTCTTACGTGGTGTCCATCATCGTTGTTGTTCTTATGTTGGTAGGTGTAGGATATGCTGATGAGGTGGTGGTCAGACCAAGGTACCGGCGAGATCTGTGGGATCTTTCCTGAGGCGGTGGTTGTAGAGTTGAGGAATACGAGGTCTAATGTGTTGCCTTTTTCATGGGTGGGTTCTTGTATGATCTGTACCAGATCCATTGCAGTCATAGCGGTGCGGAAGGTTGCTGCTTGTTATTCTTGAAGGGATGGGAGGTTGAAGTCTCCTAAGATGATTTGTTCCTTAGCCGAGCTGGTGCTTTCTGATATGTGTTGTAGTAATCTTGGTAGGTCAGTGGTTGCGGTAGGTGCACGGTAGATTAGACATATTGAGAGGTGTTTATTGGTGAGGGTGAGGAGATCCGCTTCGGTGGTAGTCTCTGAAGAAAGGATCCTGAGGTGGAGGTTGGTTCTTGCTATGATGGCGACACCTCCTCCTTTGGTGTGCGCCCGGGAGCAGTGATGGAGGGTGTATCCTTCTGGGGCTAGTTGGTTCATTAGTACTGTGTCAGTGTCGGTCAGCCAGGTTTCCATTATACATAGGAGGTCTATCTGCTCAATTGTGATTAGGTCACGGAGCATGTGGTATTTAATTCTAACAGAGCGTGCATTGATTATAGAGATGGTGATGTGGTGATGGGATGGGGGGTTGGTGATGTGGGTTGATATATGCTGTGATTGGGAGTGAGTTTGTTTCGGTTTGTGAGTGAGTGTGTGTTGAGCTGCAGGGTAGGTGGGCCAGAGTAGATTATTGAGTGTGCTTGGAGGGGGGGGGGTAGAGGGTTAAGAGGGGGGTGAGGAGGTAGATGGGGGCTAAGCAGCGTTTCCAATAATTTACTTACCACCGAAGTTAAACTAACCAGCCTGTAGTTTTCAACCACATCCTTACTTCCGCTTTTGTGTAAAGGCACCACATGAGCCTCTCTCCAGTCCTTTGGCACCACTCCTGACTCCAACGAGACATTGAAAAGGTCAGTCAGTGGAGCTGCTAGAAAGTCCCCAAGTTCCCTCAGTATTCTAGGGTGTAACCCATCCGGTCCCATCGCTTTCTCTACTTTAAGATGAGCTAGTTTCTCACAAACACGGTCTTCTGAAAATTGTTCAAGATGTCCCTCGCTTCTGTTCCTGTTTGTGGGTGTTTTCTGAGGTCCTGCTCCTGGTTCTTCATCTGTGAACACAGAACAGAAATATTTGTTAAGCAATTCCGCTTTATCCTCATCAGCTTCTACATATTCCTCCCCTTCACCCTTGAGTCTGACAATACCACGTTTGCCCTTTCTCTTCTCATTAACATATCTGAAAAATGTCTTATCCCCCCATTTTATTGCATTGGCTATTTCCTCCTCTTTTTGAATCTGTGCTTTCCTGACTACTTTGTTAGCTTCTCTAAGTTTTTCCAAATATAGATGCCTGTCTTCCTCTCTCTGTGATCTCTTGTATTTCATGAAGGCCTCCCTCTTTTTCTTCACTTTTTCAGCTACCTCTTTCGAAAGTCATAGCAGTCTCCTTTTCCTTTTACCTTTATTTACCATTTTCACAAAAATGTTGGTTGCCCTTAAAATATCTCCTTTCAGTTTTGCCCACTGTTTTTCTACATCCCCCAGCTGTTCCCATCCCGTTCAGCAGCTATGCTGTTAACGACAGGGTCCCCAGGTTGGGGTGAAGAAAGGGGCCCTCGTCCTGGGTCAGTAGCCCCAGAGTGTTCCTCAAAAGGACCAGGAGCAGCATCGAGAGGCGGAGCGACAGGGAGAACAAAGGCTGACAGGGTCACCACGTGGCCACCAGGATCGTGGAGGCCTTGTCCTGCAAAACCTTGAAGAGTGTTTGGGCGATTAGTGGCATAGGAGGGAAGGCATACAGAAGGCCCTCCGACCACGGGATGAGAAAAGCGTCCACCACTATCAGGGACAGATGCGGTTGGGGACAGCAGAAGTGGGGCAAGTTGAGCATTGGTTGGGCTGGCGAAGAGGTTCAGACTTGGGATTCCTCAGAGTCGAAAGAGCCACTGTGCCACCATGAGGTCTAGTCGCCATTCGTGTGGCTGGAGGACCCTGCTCAGCCTGTCCACTAGGGTATTGTCTTAGCCTGGAAGGTAGACTGCCCTGAGTAGCATTCCCTGTCCGATCACATATGAGCAGAGGGCTACTGCCTCCTGGCAGAGGCGCTGGGACCCTGTGCCTCCCTGCTTGTTCAGGTAGAACATCGCGAGCTGGTTGTCTGTTTGGACTAGCACCAACTGGTTTCACAGGCAGTGGTGGAAGGACTTGATCGCCAGGAAAATGGCCCAGAGCTCCAGTAGGTTGATCTGTTGCTGGCTCTCCGCTAGGGACCAGCTGTTCTGCATGCACAGTTCCTCACAGTGGGCACTCCAGCCCAGTAGTGACCTGTCCCTCTGGGGATTTGGGGGCTCGAAGGGCATGTCCTCCTCCAGGTGCTGTCTGCCCTCCCACTGCGAGCTGACGGGACACTAAGACCCTGTCCCAGAACCTGCCCGTGGCTTGTGTCCACTGTGAGCGGAGACACCACTGAGCCGCCCGCATATGGAGGCAGGTGTTGGGAACCACATGAACTGTGGATGCCATGTGGCCCAGTAGGCAGAACATGGACCGCACAGACACTGCATGATGGCGTTGCACCTTGGAGGCCAGGGCCCTGAGGCGATCTGCCCTGTCCAAGGGAAAAAAGGCCCTGGTTAGGAGAGTGTCCAAACGAGCTCCTATGAACTCCAAATCGTGCGTTGGAGTGAGGTGAGACTTGGGGTGGTTTATCACGGACCTCAAATACTGCAGGACCTTGATAGTGCGGGCCATGGCCTGTTGCACCTATGTGGCATGTTCCCCTTTACGAGTTAGTCGTCTAGGTATGGGACGATGAAGGCCCTTTGGAGATCAAGTAAGGTGGCCACCGCTGCAGGCATTTGGTGAAGACTCTTGGTACAGAACATAAGAACATAACATCATAAGATATGCCATACTGGGTCAGACCAAGGTCCTTCAAACCCAGTACCCTGTTTCCAACAGTGGTCAATCTAGGTCATACATACCTAGCAGTATCCCCAAGAGACACAGGCTCCACAATGTTTGTACTGGGTCAAGCATTGATATCCTGGGTCCCTTTTTAATAATGTTTTATGGACCTTTCCTCCAGGAACTTGTCCAAACCTTTTTTAAACCCAGCTACACTAACAGCCTTTACTACATCCTCTGGTAACAAATTCCAGAGTTTGATTACACGTTGAGTGAAAAAATATTTTCTTTTATTAGTCTTAAATAGTTTACCCTGTAGCTTCATTGCATGTCCCCTAGTCTTTCTATATTTTGATAACGTAAACAATCGATCTACGTTTACCCGTTCCACTCCATTCATTAATTTATAGACCTCTATCATATCTCCCCTCAGCTGTCTCTTTTCCAGGTTGAAGAGCCCTAACCTTTGTAGCCTCTCTTCATAGGGGTAGCCTTCCATCACCTTTAGCATTTTGGTGGCTCTTCTCTGTACCTTTTCTAATAACGCTATATCCTTTTTCAGATACGGCGACCAGAATTGCACACAATATTCAAGGTGCGGTCGTACCATGGAACGATACAGAGGAATTATAATATGCTTTGTATTATTTTCCATTCCTTTCCTTATGATACCTAGCATTCTATTTGCTTTCTTGGCTGCTGCTGCACACTGGCCGGAGGGTTTTAACATGTTATCCACCTTGACTCCTAAATGTTTTTCCTGGGTGGTGGTTCCCAATGTGAAACCTTGCATTGTGTAACCATAGTGTGGGTTGTTCTTTCCTAGGTGCATAACTTTGCACTTGTCCACATTAAATTTCATCTGCCATTTGGATACCCAGTCTTCCAATTTATCCAGATCCTCCTGCAGTTTTCCACAGTCCTCAGAAGATAGGCCGAAAGGTAGTACCCTGTACTGGTAGTGGTCGCCCCTGACCATGAACCTTAAGTACTGCCTGTGACTGGGATAAATAAGGATGAGGGTATCCAAGGAGCACAGCCAATCTCCCTGAGATAGGGCAGCAATGTTCCAAGAGAGAGCATCTTGAACTTCTCTTGCACCAGGAACTAGTTCAGGTTTAGCAAGTCCACACTGGGCCTTAGACCCCCTGTTCTTTTTGGGACCAGAAAGTATTGGGAATAGAACCCATTGCCCCTGAGGTGGAGGGGTACTGGTTCCACGGCTCCATCCCTGATGAAGCCTCTGAGTTCCTTCATTAGAAGGGCATGGTGCAGGGGAGTCAGAAGGGGCTCTCCTGGAAGGAAAGTGGGAGGTGTCCGGTCAAAGAGAAGGAGGTAAGCCTTCTCTGACCACCTGGAGGGCCCAGGTGTTGGTGGTTATGGCAGATCACTGATGGGCAAAGTGGATCAGATGCTTCCCCTGTTTACAGCTGCTCTCTCCACCCCCCCCCCCCCCCGGAAGGAGAGGCTATGCTCAGGGAGTCAAAGCCCGACCCAGCCTGGGCAGGAGCTGGTGTTTGGGCCTTTCTACCCTTAGGCTTGTGTTGGCCTTGGCCCACTCCTCTGCTCTGGTGACCCTGCTGTGGGGTCTGGAGGGCTTGGTATTGGGGATAGCCTTGGTAAGGCTTGCCTTTTCTGTGTAAAGGGAGCCTCTTCCCTGATGGTTTCTTCTTGGGAAGGGTGGAGGTCTTCCTGGAAAGCCAAGTCCTCGTGAAGAACTCTGTCTCCATCTCTGCTGCCTTTCCCCCCATTGGTTCATGAGAATTTGGAATCGCTGGAAGTGATCGCCACTGAGACCCGCCGAGAAACCTGTGAGTTCTTTTGCTAGATCTCGGAGATTCATGGCAATATACAGCTGGTAGGCTTGGATTTGGCAACCCAGCATCAAGCCTTGGTAGCATTTGTGTCCAAGGGCGTCGAGGGCACAGGACTCCCTGCCCAGGACATGGAAGAGTGAGTCTGGGCTTTTCTGTCGGCGCAAGGTCGATTCCACTACCATAGAGGTGTGAAGGAGTCGTGCTTTCCGAAATCTGGGGCCCTGCTGGATCCAGTACATGGTGTCAAGGCGTCGGCTAACTATTTGCACCGACACCTGTCCTCCGACTCAGTGGTGAGAGACAAGGTTTTTGCCATGTCCCGAACAAACTCGAGGAACGATGTGTCCCAATGTGTCCTCGGGTGGGGACTGGCACCAGGGGAGACAAGTCTGAGGAGAGATTGCGGTGTTTACACATCTCCAGAGAGGCCTTGCCCTCCGACTCCCATTCCGAGTAGTCGGTCAAGGCCTCGAGGCCAGATGGCACTTGAGCCATCGGTTTCAGGTTGGGTCTTCGGTGACCAACGTAGGCAGCTTGGTTGGAGCCACAAGCGCTTGCCGGGGAGGATCTCGCTCCCGAGGACTGGGAGCGGGATTGAGACCATCGCAAAGAACCGGCTCAAGGGTCGGAGCTCTCGAGGATCATCTCAGCAGCCCGGGGAGTCCTCGATATCGAGGTTGCTGCAGTCTCAGCACAAGCACTGACGGTGCCGAGCATCGATGCTTGCTTCACGGCAAGGCAGGCAGTGACACTGTGTTCCAATGCTGTCATCCAGGCTTCCCACTCAGGAGTCACAGCCTTTGACGCAGACACCGGAGTAGCCGGGTCTGACGCTGGTAAAGAGATGGAGTCTTCAACTGCACAGGCCTCAGGGGTCCGTGACCCATCACTGGAGGCCTCAGCATCTGTTCTGGACACCTTTGCTGGCCGCTCCGACTCCTCAGATACCCTCCAGGGACTGACACACCTGGCATGGGACTTGTCATGTGTGTCTGATTCCCAGTATGAGGTCCTCAATGGTTTCTTGTTCTTCTTGCACTCCCGCTCCGAGGAACCCTTGTTGGAGTGTCCATGGGCCCAATCGGGCGCTGCGGGAGCTTTACACATCTCTGAGGTTCTTGAAGGGCCTTAGAGCACAATGCTACTGGGGATACCAGGGCAGAATCTGACCTGTGAAAGATGTTGTCTCAATTCTGCCGACAACTTTGGATGGCCTCCACTGACATCTTTTTGCAGATGGTGCAAACCTCTGGGTCATGGTCGGCACCTAGACACCAGAGGCAGTAGTATGTGTATTGGTTATGGTTATGTTTATGCAATTTCTTGAAATACCGTCCAGGCTAAAGGCATCAGAGCAGTTTACAATCACTACAAGCATGCACTGGATGCATTCTCTTATCCCCAAAGGGTTCATAATCTGCATGTGTACATGAGGGAACAGAGGGTTAAGTGGCTTGCCCAAGGCCACAAGCAGCGCCTATAGGACTAGAAACCACAGCCCTTCCGGCCTGAGATTGCTGTCCCCAGGTGGGAATTGAACCCCTGGCCCTCCAGTCTGAGGAACCTTGTCCTAACCACTAGGCCACTCCTCATGGGACATGTTCTTTGCACATCAATCACACTTTTTGAACCCACTGGCCATTGGGGCAAAAAGGACCCCTGTGAGGTTATTAAAGGGTGTGAAACCACACTGGAAGAAAAAATTAAATACTGTTACAAGACTCGATGCTGGAGCAATGGGGTTCAGAAGAGGGATAAGGCTAAGCGGAGAAAGAAGGGCAGTTTTATGCATAAAAATATCAACTTTTTTCAGGGGAAATTAAACAGACGTCTGTTGAGCTCTGTGGAAAAAGGAGACTGAGTAAGATGGCACCCTTGGGAGGGAAGGGGATCACACATGCGTGGTGGCATCTCCAACAGGCTTTCTTTGAAAGCTGGGGAGATGCTTCCATGGGGGCTTCGTCAGCGCTGTCACCCATATGTTGTGAGGATTGACTTATGTTGTGAGGGAGAATAAACACATTTAAGGTTACATACAACAATCTCACTAAAATTAGATGAATTAGTGATTTATCTTCAGGAGCATTTA
Source organism: Ichthyophis bannanicus (assembly GCA_033557465.1). Classification (NCBI taxonomy): domain Eukaryota; kingdom Metazoa; phylum Chordata; class Amphibia; order Gymnophiona; family Ichthyophiidae; genus Ichthyophis; species Ichthyophis bannanicus. The sequence continues at coordinate 514,347,120 of CM066035.1, forward strand.
TTCACAATAAAATGTTGTCAACACCATATTCTACTTCAGTTTTCAGATTTCCAAATAATCCAATCATTGGCAATAGCATTTAAAACATTTTCAGTTTTGCAGAGGAACACTTTCCTTAATTTACAGTGTACTTGAGGACTTGGATATGTAACGGCCTGCAACAGAGGAGTTTAACATGGAGCTTAACATGGAGCGAAAAGCATACATTTCTTCGGGACTGTATACAAATGACAATCTGCAGAAGATATGAATTCTGCAAGTTCTCATCAGGAAAAATGTTGGTGAAATAGCACGATTCCTTCGGCCCTGGCAATAACAGTAGATCATGTTTAAAACATTTTGCATTCTTCACAATCAACATCTACTCACCTCTGTGCAGTCACTGAGCAGAAGCACAGTTGTATCTGTGGGGTTAATACTGACCGTCTTTAGTTCTATGAGGTTATTTAGAGAATTTCCACCTAGCACAAAAAAAAGCATTTGATGTGTTATTCTTAAGGTCCTTCATACTGCACATATAGAAACCAGCCCATTCAGTGCAGTGTTTAATATAACAAAGAATAATCAAATTAAATCATACTAAAAACAAGGTCATATTTTGCCAAGAAAACCCAGAAGCTGCTGGGTCGCCAGGAGTCAGCACTGACTCAAATGCACACATTGCATTTTGCATAAACAACAGCATCAAACATAAGACAAAAATAATATACATGACCCTAACACAGCCTACCAATTATACTTAATTCTCATCTAACCACACTCAAAACCTTATTTACCAGTCACCTATTCTCAGCTTCTTTCCCTACCCCTTTTATTCCAACCAAGGCAATAATCTTAATCCATAATAGAAAACAGCCATATTTTAATCAGATTTCATAATACTTCATAATTTAACTACAACCTGGGTTCTTTTAGGGATACTTTTCCACCAAGTGGGAAAAAGCACCAAAAACAACCTAGACCTTCCATGCTCTCCTCATAGCTCCTTAAATATTGGTACCTTCGACAGACATGATTAGTTTAAAATGATTTTTACCAATAAATGCCCAGGATTTTGTGAAGATGAAAATCTGTATAAACTGATTTTTCCCCCTAATTTTGAAAACATTGCAGTCACAGGTCCCCACCATGGAAGACTCATCTTCTCATGGCTACTGCTATCAGTGAGGTTAACGACAGGAGCCTCCACCATTGCCATTTGCTACAACTTAAAGTGACCTCAGCCATGTGACCAGTGTCCTGCAGTTTTGAATTCACTACTCGGCAGTCAAATTATTATGCCATGGCACATAACATCCTCAATTATGTCACAAATGCCCGACACAGCTTTCTGAGTCTGAAGTCCTGTAGTGTCAGAAACGATATTTAAAGGTGAGGAATCAGAGGAATTGAATCAAAACTCAGCGAGCCTAGAAGATGTAATAGGGCAATCTGTCAAAATAAAGAGTAGCAAATCACCTGGACAAGATGGTATACATCCCAAGATTCTGAAAAAGGAAAATCTTCAAAGGTTAGGGTTCTTCAGTTTGGAGAAGAGAAGGCTAAGGGGTGATATGACAGAGGTCTATAAAATGACGAGTGGAATAGAACGAGTAGACATGAAGGTGACATTTTACTTACAAGATAATGTCCTTTACTGGAGTCCTACTAGGCTAGTCAAGACAAGTGGGTCGTGTCCCCCTACCAGTAGATATGGGGACAGAAAAAAAAATCTAGATGTTTCTTATGACCTCATCCATATCTGGGGAAGCGAGGGGAAACTATCATAGTATTTGTACCCAAGCCAAGGTCAAGACCTCTGACAGCACATAGCCTCAGTGAGGGTAACAAAAGCCAATAGTCTAAAGAACATATATACAGATAGAATATAGATGGATAGAAGATCTGCTAAGAGGAATATAGTCTGCAAGGCAAAACCACAAAAAACAGCAGATCATAACAGATCATAGGGGTGTGTCCTGGTCTGGACTAGCGGGATTCAAGAAAGCGTAGTTACTCACCTGTAACAGGTGTTCTCCGAGGACAGCAGGAATCAGTCCTCACATATGGGGGACGCTGGCACCGACGGAGCCCTTGCAGAAGCATCCCCCCAGCTTTCAAAGAAAGCCTTTGGAAGATGCAACCACGCATGTGTGATCCCCTTCCTGCCCAAGGGTGCCATCTTGCTCAGTCAAATGACATAGCTAAAAGACGGCAAAAATAAAAAATGGTAAAGGAGCAACTCCAAGGGGACGAGGGAGGGTTGTGAGGACTGATTCCTGCTGTCCCTGGAAAACACCTGTTACAGGTGAGTAGCTACACTTTCTCTGGGAACAAGCAGGAAAGTCAGTCCTCATATATGGGACTCCCTAGCTACAGGCTACCGAAAGCCTATAGCAAAATAGGGGCTCCCTCACAACGAGGTTACGGAGCACAGCCTGGCCGAAGGCACTGTCCTGTCGGGACTCTCTTTCCAGGCAGTAATGGGCTGCAAAGGTATAAACTGAAAACCAGGTGGCGGCCCGGCACACGTCCACCATCGGGACAGAGCGCAAGTTTGCCACTGAAGCTGCCATGGCGCTGACACGGTGTGCCATGACATGGTCTTCCAGCAGGAGCATTGCCTATTCGTAAGCGAGGGCGATACAGTCTGCCACCCACATGGACAGCGTACACTTGGTCAGCGCCTCCCCCAACATACTGGGGTCACAGGAGATTTTATTTATTTAATTTCTCTTCTATACCGCGCTATTCAATATCAGTGCGGTGTACATTTAACTGTGGCTTATTGCAGTTGTGACTGTATTGTATTTACAATAAAACAGGAAATATAACTTGGCTAGAAACTGGGGTAACTGTCTATAACTTATTTACATTATATACACTAATAACTGTGCTGTGCGCAGTGATGCTTACTTGAGGTTGCAGCCTTGGGGCTGGCTGCACTCTGGTGTGGGGGTCTTGGTGCTTGGTGGACATGCTTGCTAGCTGACCTATGGGGCTGTTATCTGGGTAATGCCATATGAATAGGTGGTGTTTCAGCGCCTTCCTGAATTGGGTCAGATCGGTGATTGTTCGGATGGCCATAAGGAGGCCATTCCATCATCTAGGTGCGTACAGCGTGAAAGCGCTATTAGATGTCATGTGGGTGCATTTCGTTGTTTCCTTAGGGATAATCAGTGTGTTGATAGCTGTGGATCTTCTGGACCTGTTAGGGGGTGTGAGATGGATTAACTCGGTAATGGAGGTGGAGGGTTGATTGTTTATGGCCTTGAAGGCCATTACTAGTATCTTAAAACATAGTCTGCCTTGGACTGGTAGCCAGTGGAGTTTCTTTAGGATTGGTGTGATGTGGTCCATTCTTGAGACTCCGTATAGAATCCTGGCAGCTGCATTCATTGCCAGCTGAAGGGGGTTCAGTGATGCTTGCGGGAGGCCGTATAGTATTGCATTGGCATAATCGAAATGTGGGATTATTAGTGCTTGATAGATTGTTCGGAAGTCTTCGGGGACCAGCAAGGGCCATAGGTGTCGTAATGTCCGTATTTTGTGGTATATTTTCTTTACTGTGTTTTTTATGTGGGTTTTCATGTCCAGCCGTTAGTCTAGGGTGACACCTAGATATCGGATTGTGGGTTTTACTATCAGCTCGGCGTTCTTCACCTTTAAGGAGGCAGGGGGGGGGGGGTGAAGCCTTGGTTCCTCGTGATGAAGAGGACGTCTGTCTTGTTGTGGTTTATTCGGAGATTTTCAGTATGGAGCCATTCGGCTATTGCGTCGAAGCAGCCAGTCAGTGGGGAAAAGTCTGGCTGATCGGTTGCAAATGGCATGTAAAGTAGAACATCATCTGCGTAAACCAGGCAGTTGACGTTGAATGAGCGAATCAAGGAGCATATGGGCAGCATCAATGCTGATAACGAGGACCCTTGTGGTACACCCTGTTTTTGTAGGAATGGTTCCGAGGTCGTGGTACCAGCTCTTACATGCTGCCATCTGTTGGTCAGGTAGGATTTGCACCAACCTAGCGCTGAGTCTTGTATTCCCTTTTCCTCGAGTCGTTCCAGGAGTATCTCGCGACTTACAGAGTCAAAAGCCGCTGCGATATCCAAGAAGATCAGAGTGAACCCTTGTTGCATGTTGTCGATTCCAGAGATTATAGTATTGAACAAGGTGGTGAGGAGGGTTTCCATGCCATGTGCCTCCCTGAATCCATGCTGACTTGAGTCCAAGGGGGCATGAGTCTCTATGTGTTGTTGTATTTGGTGTTGGACTACCTTTTCAATTATCTTGGTGAGCAGTGGGATGCTCGATATTGGTCTGAAGGATTCGACCTTCAGGGGGTCCAGTTTGTTGTTTTTCAGCAGGGATGGATGTATGCTTCAGCCTTTGTGGAAATGAACTGGTTGAAAAGGATTGATCCATGAGTTTGTTGAGGAATTGGCTGAGATCACAACGTAGTTCTTTTACCCAAAACGCAGGGCAGGAGTCGTTTGGAGCAGTGGTGGTGTTGATGGAGGCGATGGTGTCCTCAATTTCTCTCTTTGACAGGGTGGTGAATTTGGTCAATGGTGTTGGGTGGGGTGGTTTGTGTAAGGGTATGTTGCTTGTGGGGCTTCTGGTCTTGTCGGTCTGTTGCATCTTTGATTGGAGGTATTCGGCATATTCCTGTGGTTGCGGCATGAGTGGCTGCTCCGGGGCTGGTTCCCTTGTTAATGGCTTCACTATATTGAAGAGATCGTGTGGTTTACTCAGCGAGCGCTTTAGGAGGTCTGTGTGGAATTGCTTCCTTCTTTCTATTACTGCTTCACAGTGCTTTCCTAGGTGTAGGTTATATGCACTCTGTGCTTCAGTGGATCTAGATCGGCGCCATCGTCTCTCTAGCTTGCGTAGGTGGAGGAGTGATGAACGCAGTTCAGTGGAGTACCATGGTGCTGGCTCGCGTCTCCTTGGGGCTTTGTTTGTGGTTGGGAGCTGAGCACTGGTGCTGAGGCTATTGTCCCAGCTAGCTATCATTTCCTCGAGGTTAGGGGCCGATGCGTTGAGACGTGGAATGACTTTCTCCAGTATTTCTTCTTTGACAAACAGTTGGAATCTTCTGGTTGCTGGTTTTGAGGGGCAATTATCTCTGCTGGTGTTGTTATGATTGTGGCAGTGGGTGGTCATTTGGAATCTAATCAGGCTGTGGTCGGACCATGGTATTGGGGTTATAGACATCGCCAGGTCATGGTTCAGTTCGACTGCTGCTTGTGGTGCAAAGACTAGGTCCAATTTGTTTCCTCTCACGTGGGTAGGTGCATTGACTAATTGTATCCTAACCCATCGAGGGCTTCGAGGAAGGCTGTGGCTTGGGTATCTTGAAGAGTTGGCAGGTTGAAATCACCTAGTATCCAATTTGGGGATCGTGACCTACTGGTGTTGCAGGCAAGGTCTATTACTGTCGAGAGGTCGTCTGGAGATGCAACCGGTGCTTGGTAGAGTAGGTTGATTGTGCAATGATTGTTGGCTATGGTGACTGTGTCTAGGTGGGTTGTACTGGAGGTGTTAATCAATTGGAATTGTAACTCTGTTTTGGAGAGGATGAGTGTTCCACCACCTCTCATATTTGCTCTGTGGCAGGAGTGCAGCGAGAAGTTGTGGGGTAGCATCAGGTTGAGGAGAGCAGAGTCACATTCGTATAGCCATGTCTCTGTGATCATTAGGATGTCCAGATCGTGGAGTGTTATCAAATCTGTGACTGGCCATTTTTTGCGGATTGAGCGGGTATTGATAAGAGCACATTTCAGCGTATGGGGGTGCGGATGTTTCTCAATGTGGGGCTTTTTGGTGTGTTGTAGAGCGATGTGCAGCATGTGGTGGTGGAGCTTGTGGTTGGTTTCCATTGAAGAGTGGTGAGGGTTCCCTGCCCATCTCTTCCCATTGCTCCTTAGGATTGGTATGGTGTTGTGGGCTGGCTTAAGAGCAATGGATCCAAAGGGTAGCCCAGCAAGGAGGTAGAAACTGGCTATTGCTATAATGGGGTGCATCTTTGTCTGTTCCCAGAATGGGAGGTGAATGGTGGGCTGTTTAGTCTACTGCAATTAGATAAGTTAGAGAGTCTATTTGATATGATACAGGCAAACAGATAGATCGGCACGCTATCTAGGCAATTAAGTCGTACAGCTATTATGCAGGCAGATACATCAGGCACTCTATCTAGTCAAATAGATATTATGATAAATCAGGCACTCTATCTAGTCAGACAGTTATTATGCAGGCAGATAGATCTATAGCCTGTGTGTTTGTTCTGGGGGTCAGTGTTCAAATAGTGGTTCGTGTTTTAGATCCTTTGGTGAGAACGGTGTGTGAGTCTTACTTGCATCTGCATCTGGCTTCGTGCTGGTTGTTTCGGTCTCTACGGTGGCAGTGTGTGGCCTCAGGGTTTGGCTTCTGCCTAAGGGCCATGCCAAAGGGCCCTCTGGCGAGGCCCTCAGGCGTGGGCCCGCCGGGCGCGGGTGAGCCCGATGGTGCTTCTTTTAACTTGTCTGCGGGCTGTTGCGGGCTGCCCCGATTGGGCAGGGCGATGCTGGCTCGGACCGGTTCCCTGCAGCTCTATCCGGCTCGGAGAGCTCAGGCAGGGCCAGAGGTGGAAAGCACGTTGGGAGCCTCTGATTCCATGCGCCCGATGGCACTTCTTTTAACTTGTCTGCGGGTTGTTGCAGGCTGCCCCAATTGGGCAGGGCGATGCTGGCTCGGACCGGTTCCCTGCAGCTCTATCCAGCTCGGAGAGCTCAGGCAGGGCCGGAGGTGGAAAGCACGTTGGGGGCCTCTGATTCCGTGCACCCGATGGCACTTCTTTTAACTTGTCTGCAGGCTGCCCCGATTGGGCAGGGCGATGCTGGCTCGGACCGGTTCCTTGCAGCTCTATCCGGCTCAGAGAGCTCAGGCAGGGCCGGAGATGAAAAGCTGAGAAGCTTTGCAGTGGCCTTGAGTGCGCTGGATAGAGAAGGACAAAGCCCTCTTACAGTCCAAGGTGTGAAGGAGTGAGGTCTTGGAAAAAAGATAGGGAGCAGCACTTCCTGGATGAGATGGAAGGGCGACACTAACTTTGGCAGGAATTTGGGGTACGTGCAGAGCACCACTCTGTTCTTGTAGAACCTGGTATAGGGTGCCTCTGCCATGAGGACCTGAAGCTCGCTGCAAACGGAGGTAAGCGCGACCAGGAAAGCCAGCTTCCAAGAGAGGTAGCAGAGGTGGCAGATAGTCAGAGGTTCGAAGGGCGGGTGAGTGAGCTGCCCCAACACCACGTTAAGATCCCATTCGGTTGCCGGACGGCAAACCGGGGGGGCATCAATAAGAGCAGGCCCCGAAGGAAATGGGTCACCAACGGTTGGGTCGAGAGGGGCTTACCATCCACTGGATTGGGAAGAGGCTAGGCTGAAGGAGAGCACCCTATATTGAAAGTGCCTGCCCCCACTATGAACCGTGGATGAGGATGTGGGTATAAGCATCCTTGAGGTCTAAGGAGCATAGCCAGTCTCCCTGCTGGAGGTATGACAGCAATGTTCCAAGGAAGAGCATCTTGAACTTCTCCCTCACCAGGAATTTGTTGAGGTTGCGCAGGTCGAGGATGGGTCTTAGGCCCCCTGTCCTTTTTGGCACAAGGAAGTACCTGGAGTAGAACCCCTTGCCCTTGAGATGGTGGGGCACCAGGTCCACTATTTTGTCCTCGAGCAGACCTGCCAACTCCTTCAGAAGGAGATCCCGGTGGATGGGAGACCTGAGGGGTTCTCCCAGGAAATAAGGGGGAGGTGTCTGAGTCAGGTGGAGGAGATAACCCTCACTGACTACCCTTAGTGCCCAGGAATCGGTGGTGATGGTCACCACCTCTAGGCATAGAGGGTCAGATGTCCCCCTCTGGGCTGCTGATCTCCTTGGGGTAGAGAGGCTATGCTCAAAGAGTCAACAACTCCCCCCGGCTGGGCCGGAGCCGGTGCCTTCTGCTTACATGCCCACGTCCCTTGGCCTGCTGACCCTGTTGGGGAGCTGGGGAGGCCTGATAAGCTGGGTAGTTTCTGTAAACAGCTCCCTTCCTCGGGTAGAAGGACTTTTTATCCAAGCACTTCCGTCGGGGAGAGGCAGTGGTCTTTTTAGAGAGCCTGGTTTTCGTCATATATTCGGTCTCCAGCTCAGAAATCTTGTCGGTCATGGGTTTGCCAAAGAGATTCTCTCCTTGGCAGGGAACATCGACCAATTTGTCCTGAACCAATTTGTCCTGAACCCACTGTTTGAGGTCGGACGACTGAAGCCAAGCTTGGCGGCGTGCACCAACGCCAGCCGCCGCTACTTGAGCTGCCAACTCAAACCCATCATAGGCTGCTCGAGACATGAATTTGGAGAATTCACGGACTGCTTTGGCCAGGTTCTTGTACCGCTGCAAAGGTTCCTTAGAGAGACCAGCCGAGAACCCGGCAAGTTCCTTTGCCAGGTCTCTCAGGTACATGCCCATGTACAGTTGGTAGGCCTGGATACGGCCGATGAGCATTGAGCCCTAGTAGCACTTTCTGCAGAGGGCATCCAGGGTGTGAGCCTCCCTGTTGGGAGGCACCGAGAACTGCGACTTCTGGCTTATCAGCCGATGCATGGCTGACTCTACCATCATGGAGTTATGTGGCAGTTGTGACTTTTGGAAGCCAGGGCTCCGGCGGACTCGATACATCGAGTCGAGCCGTTTGCTCACCACCAGCACCAAAGCCGGTGTGTCCAGCATTCGGAGCATCAGCTGTTCCATGATGGGAGGGATGGGCACTGTGAGCGATTCCTGCGGAGGGGCCTCATATTGGAGGATTTCCAACTCATACACCTGAGAGTCCTCCTCCGACTCGGTGGGGAATGCCAGGGCCTTAGAGATATCCTTGACAAAATCAAAGGTAACCCATATCCTCGGGCAGGGACTGCCGTTGAGGCTCTGAGATGGGACAGTCAGATGGAATGTCGTGGTGGCGATGGGTATCGGGGAACTCCTCGTCCTCCGTCTCCCACTCGGAGTAGTCCGTCGAGAACTCGTAGGAGGGCTGCTCCGTGGGCCTCAGGGTTCCCGATGCCCTGCGGCCAGTGCTCAGTAGACTTGCTGGGGATGACTGTGGTTCCGTCAAGCAGGACTCGGATTGCAACCTTGGCTGAGGATCAACTCGAGGCCTAAGGACCTCGAGGATCGGCTCGGCCTCCAGGGAAGTCTTGGACATCAGCCCGGTAGTCGGAGCGATGAACCGGTCGTGCCGGACAACATTGCATGCTGCTGGTCCCTGAAGGTAGACAAACTGCGCTCCAGGGCCGCCATTCTGGACTCCAGACCAGAAGGCTCCGCAGCCTTAGGTGTGGCACCGAGGGGTACAACGCCAGCTCCCCCGAAGAGGATCCTCGATGAGGATAGTGTCTGGAGACCAATGCCAGTCTTTCCAGGTGACCTTTGCAGGCCACTCCTTCTCAGACACCTCAGACAAACGTCTTGGACTGCGGGACCGAGCCCAAGGAGCACCCGGCTGGTTGGAACCATCCAAGGATGCTGCCTTCGAGGGTTTCTAATTCTTCCTGGGTTCTCTCGAGGGAGACCCCCTTTCTGAGGACCCACGACAAGGCTCGGGTTTGGAAGGCTCCGCCCAAGATGTCAGGGCCTCAGACGAGGCCCTGGCCTTTGGAAGCACTGGGGACTCAAGGAAAAAACTTATTGTGCTGCTGCTGGCGGCTCTTGAGGGCCTTACTGGAAACCTCTTGTAGAGAGGCTGCCGGGTCGTGGTCTGGCCCTAGGCAACCGAGACAACAGTCGTATGTGTCGGTCAAAGACATAATTTTGGAGCACCAATCACACTTCTTAAAGTCACTGGTAGCCATGGGGGAAAAAAGTACCCCTGCGAGGTCAAAGACTCTTCGGGCTGCCAGTGGGGGAAAAAAGGCGCGAAGATGCCTGAAAAAGTAAAGAACAAAAATCTACAAAAATAGACCAACGAGGCAACTAGGTCGGTAGGCGGATAGAGCACCGGTGTGATACCGGAGGTGAGTATGAAACTTGGAGAGAAAAATCTACTTTTTCAGGGGACAAACCAGATGAACGTCTGAAGGGCTCCACAGAAAAAAGGAGATTGAGCAAGATGGCACCGTTGCATGGGATGGGGACCATGAATGTGTGGTGGCATCTCTCAAAGGCTTTCTTTGAAAGCTGGGGGGATGCTTCTGCAAGTGCTCCGTCGGTGCCGACATCACCATTATGATACATACTTCCTGCTTGTTCCCAGAGAAAGGGATATTATCTGTTAAGTAAAATGTCACCTTCATATAGTTTTGCTAGGCTAGTCCAGAAGCACCAAAGCTACAATTCCACTGGACAGGAAGAAGACATGAAAGCTTTCAAGACCTTTAAGTCAAAGGCCATGTATGCCTGAGAGTGCATAACTAAGCGGTGATGTTGTCAACAGTTTAAAGTGATGAACACACTGCTGCCAATAAATGTCTATGGGAGCTTTGCCCAGGAGGAAGCCTGAGCCCAAGTGGAATATGTGTGCAAATGCTCTGCAACTGGCCAGATCCATAACAGATAGGCCGAGGCTACTGCATCCTTTATCCAGCTTCCCAAGATATAATTTATAGACCCCCCTTTGACCTTACATAGGTCTGCAAAAAAGGAAAAAAAAAGTCTGTCCAACTTTGAGAAGGGGTTAGTAACTTTCAAGTACTGAAGAAGCACCCTCCTAACATCCACCAGGTGAAGGTCCTTATTCTTTTCCTGGCACGGTTCCTTCAGGAAAGAAGACAGTTGATGGGCCAAGCCACCTCTTATTTGTTTGCGTGACCCTGGGATGTCTGCACCCCGAAATGGGCTCCACAGGAGAAAAAGTTGACATTCATAATCAGGAGAAGCCACTGGTGATCGTCTAGAAGACGACCTTTAAGCAGATACAGACTGCTCCCACCATCACAGGCTGGATTCCACCAATAGGAGAAGAGGAAGCCTGATCTCAAAATCCTGAGAACAAGACAACCAATGGGACAGTCTCAACCAAGAGACTATCTCAATTGTTACTACCATCGACTCTAGGAGCTGAAGGTAGCCCCACAACTTGGGAGCCTGCTGCTTCCAAAAAGACATCAGCTGAGACAGCAGCTTCTCTGTTCTCTTCTGGGGCAGGAAGACCTTTTCTAAAGAGGTGTTAAACCAGGCTCCAAGATACTCTAGCAATTGGATAGGCTTCAGGTAGCTCTTGTTGTAGTTGATCACCTAGCCCAGACTTTCCAGAGAGTGTGCTACTTAGGCCAATCCCGAAAGAGCATCCAAATGCGACCTGGCTCATACAGGACAGTTGTCTAGGTAAGAATGAACACAAATCCCTTTGTGCTGCACAGTGGCAGCAGACACTGCCATGATTTTGGTAAATGTTCTCAGTGCAGTGGAGACAGAAGGGTAGGGCAGAAAACTTAGTGCTAACTGAGAACAAAGAAGCACAGGAAGTACATCCTCACAAAGAGATTGCAATAAAGATAAAAGTAACCCAGATGCCCGTAAGTACAGAGCTTAAAGATTCCAAACTACCTCTATCAACTGATAACCAGATTAATATGAACAAAATACAACCTCTAAAATGCCTGCATGCAAATGCTAGAAGTCTAAAAAACAAGATGGAAGAGCTAGAATATATAGCACTAAACAAAAGGTTAAATATGATTGACATTTCAGAGACCTGGTGGAAGGACGACAACCAGTGGGACACTATATTTAGTAATGATAGGATAGATCAAATTGGTGGAAGGGTTGTGCTCTGTGTTAGAGAGGGAATTGAGTCGCACACAATTACACAATTAAAGTTCTGCATGAAACAAAATACAATGTAGAGCTTATTTGGACAGAAATCCCATGTAAAAAGGGGAAGAGATGGCAGTGGGGGTGTACTACCAACCGCCTGGCCAGAATGAACAGATGGATTATGAAATGCCAAGAGAAATCAGGGAAGCTAATAAAAGTTACAACACAGTAATAATGAGTAATTTCAATTACCCCGGTATCGACTGGGTCAGTGTAGGACATGCTAGGGAGCTAAAGTTTCTAGATGAAATAAATAACTGCTTCTTGGAGCAGCTGGTTCATGAACTGGCAAGAGAGGAAGCTACTCTGGACATAGTCCTTAGTGGAACACAGCATTTGGTGCAAGAGATAAGGGTGCTAGGGTAACTTGGCAATAGTTGTCACAGCATGATTACATTTGATTTAATAAATGGAAGAACAACGGCAAGGAAAAGGGAGACTATGATAAAATGAGGAAAATAGTTACGAAAAAACTAAGAGGAGCAGCTGCAGAGGTTAAAGATTCACATCAAATATGGGTTTTGCTTAAAAGTACTATCTTGGAAGCCCAGATGTATTCCACACATTAAGAAAAGTGAAAGGAAGCCAAAAAACACCAGCATGATTTAAAGACAAGGTTAGAGAGGTTGCTGTAGCCAAAAAAGCATCTTTCAAGAAATGGAAAAAGGAGCCAAATGACAAAAATGGGGAACTGGAAAGTTAAATGCAAGGCATTGATAAGGCAGACAAAGAGAGAATATGAAAAAAATAGTTTATGGTGGAAGCAGAAATGCATAACAAAACCTTTTCAAGTATATTTGCAGCAAAAGGTCTGTGAGAAAGTCAGTTGGACATTTGGATGATAGGAGGGTAAAAGGGTCTTTACTGAAGAATAAGTACAGAACTTACCCATGTCTGAAAAGCTATTTAAAGGTGATATATCAGAATTAGTAAAAGAAATATCGATAAACTGGGAAGACGTATTACAAGCATTTGATAAACTGAAAAGTAGTAAATAAACTGGACAGGATGTTATACATCCGAAGGTGTTAAAAAAACTTTAAAGATGACATTGCAGACCTACTAGGAGTGGAGTGGAGGAGTAGCATAATGGTTACAGCACTGGCTTGGAAACCAAGAAACAGGACGCGATTCCCACTAGCACCCCTTGTGGCTTTGGACAAGTCGCTTAACCCTCCATTGCCTCAGAAAAATCCAAGTTATCAATCTTTGTGTTTAATGTACATTACCAAGTTTAAGTTGCCATGTAAACCGCTTTGACTGAATGATAAAGCAGTATAAAAAAACCTGTTAAATAAATATTAGTAGCAATCTGTGAACTATCATTAAAATCATCTGTAGTACCTAAATATTAGAGAATGTATTTATTTATTAAACCAGTTTTGCATACCACTTTATCCTTCAATCAAAGTGGTTGACAACACAGTGGGTCTACATTGAACGAGAGGGGAGGGGCGACAAGATGTGCATACAGACTTTAGTCAATTGGTTCTTTGTTCTCCTCTATGCATGTCGGTGGGGCGTAGGTTCTCTACGTTACATGTGCAAAGTGTTCTGTGAACAGGAGGGTTTTGAGGGATTTGCAGAAGTTCTTGATGTTGTTTAGGGCTCTTAGTTCATCCGGGAGGGAGTTTCAAAGAGCTGGCGCTGAGAAAGAGATAGCTCTGTTGGAGGTAGTCTTTTTTGTCTTCTGGTATCCCATAGGTGTGGGGAGTCTGTTATTGCCGTTAGCTCGTCTAGGTCTGCTGGTTGTTTCTCTGGTTAATGTGTTGTGCAGGACATTTGCTGAACACTGATGTATGATTTTGAATAGCCAATGTATCACCCATTTTTAAAAAGGCTTCCAGGGGGAATCCACGAAACTACAGACCGGTGAGCCTGACTTCAGTACCGGGCAAAATGGAATAAACCATTACAAAAAAAAACAAAATTACTAAATATGTAGATAGTCATAGTTTAATGGCAGAATGCCAACATGGATTTACCCAAGGCAAGTCTTGACTTACTAATCAGTTATATTTTTTGAAGATGTAATAGGTAGACAAAGATGAGAGGGTTGATATAGTGTATCTGGATTTTTAGAAAGCCTTTGACAAAGTCCCTCATGAAAGACTCTTGGCAAATTAAAAAGTCATATGGTAGGAGAAAGTGTACTACTGTGGATCTGGTACTGGTTAAAAGATATAAAGCAAAGGGTAGGGCTAAATGGCTAATTTTCCCAATGGAGGAAAGTGAACAGTGGAGTACCCCAGGAATCTGTGCTGGGTCCACTGCTTTTTAACATATTCATAAAAGACCTGGAAATGGGAATAATGAATGAAGTGATCAAATCTGCATGTGACACAAAACTATTCAAAGTTGTTAAAACTCAAGATGATTGTGAAAAATTGCAAGAGGACCTTGATAAATTGCAAGACTGGATGTTCAAATGGCAGATGCAGAATAGCGCGGTATATAAGAGAATGTAAATAAATAAAAATAAATAAATAAATAAATAATATGGACAAGTACAAAGTTAGGCACCTAGAAAAGAACAACCCAAACTATGGCTATACAATGCAAGGTTCCAGATTAGGAACCACCACCCAGCAAAAAGATTTAGGCGTCATCATGGATAACACATTGAAAGTCTCCATCCAGTGTGTAGTGGCAGCCAAGAAAACAAATAGAATGCTAGGAATCATAAAGAAAGGAATGAAGAAAAAAAAACAAGATTATTATAATGTCTCTGTATTGTTCCATGGTGCGACCGCACCTTGAATATTGAATGAAATTCCGGTCACTGTACCTTTAAAAGGATAAAACAAAATTAGAAAAGGTACAAAGAAGAGCCACCAAAATGGTAAAGCGGATGGAAGGATAGCCCTATGAAAGAAGTTTTAAAAAGTTAGGGCTCTTCAACCTGAAAAAGAGATGGCTGAGGGGAGATATGATAGAAGTCTATAAATTAATGAATGGAGTAGAACGGGTAAATGCAGATCCATTTTTTGCGCATCAAAAAGTAGAAAGACTAGGGGACACTCAATGAAGCTACAATGTATCCCATTTAAGGCTAATAGGAGATAAAGCACAGTTACTTACCTGTAACAGGTGATCTCTGGGAACAGCAGGAATAAGTCTTCACATATGGGTACATCGGTACCGACGGAGCCTGCGCGGGAACGCTCCCCAGCGTCCAATCAGAAAGCTTTTGGGAGCATCCCACAGCGCCTGCATGCTGCCTTCCTGCCTTTCCCAACTGTCTCTCCTCAGTTGAGTTTTAGAGCTGAGACAAAGAGAGAGAGAGAGAGGGAAAGGAAGAGAGATAGAGAGAGAGAGACAACTCCTAGGGGAGGTGGGTGGGTTGTGAAGACTTATTCCTGCTGTTCCCAGAGATCACCTGTTACAGGTAAGTAACTGTGCTATCTCCAGGAACAAGCAGGAATGAGTCTTCACATATGGGGACTCCCTAGCTGCAGATGCCAGGGAGAGATCCCAGAAGTTGTGCGTCCCTGGGACAGGGCTGCACCTCCCCACATGGATCTCTGGCATCCCATGAGGGATGGTGGATAGGAGTTGATTAAGTATGGAACAGGTGTTTAAGAACAGCCTGACCAAACAAGGCATCCCAGCGGAAGTACTTGTCCAAGCAGTAATGGGCTGTGAAGGTATGAACCGAGGCCCAAGTGGCTGCTCGACAGATGTCGTCGATAGACACAGAGTTCAGATGAGCCATTGAGGCTGCCATGGCTCTCACATTGTGAGCTGTGACATGGCCCTCCAGAGAAAGGTTCTTGCTCTGATAGGCAAAAGAAATACACTGGGCAATCCAGTTAGATAGTGTTCTCTTGGAGACTGGTAGTCCCAAATGAGAAGGATCAAACGCAACAAAGAGTTGGGAAGACTTTCTATGTTGCTGAGTCCTTTGTAAGTAAAAAGCCAGAGCTCTTTTACAGTGCAGGGTATGAAGATTCCTCTCTGCACTTGATGCATGAGGTCCTGGAAAAAAGACAGGTAGGTAGACCTCCTGGTTGAGGTGAAAAGGCGAGACCACCTGAGGCATAAAGTGTGGATTAGTCCTAAGGACTACCTTGTCATGATGGAACCTTGTATAAGGTGGATTAGCTACGAGTGCTTGCAATTCACTAATATGACGAGCTGATGTGAGTGCAATGAGAAAGATAACCTTCCAAGAAAGGTATTTCAAGGAGGTGGTAGCTAAAGTTTCAAAAGGCGGCTTCATAAGCTGACCAAGAACCAAGTTTAAGTCCCATGCCACCGGGGGTGGTCTAATGGGAGGCTTTGTTAAAAGGAGGCCTCTCATGAATCTTGTTACAAGAGGATGAGAGGAAACAGGTTGTACACTTAGAGGCTTAAGGGAAGCTGCAATAGCACTCAAATGGACTCTTACTGAATTTGTCTTAAGGCCTGCATTAGACAGATGGAGGAGATACTCCTGCAAAGATTCCAGAGGTATGGCAAGGGGATTAAGACCCTTCCCAGAACACCAGATAGTAACCCTCTTCCACTTGAAAGCATAAGAACGTGGAAGGTTTTCTGGAAGCATAAAGAACATCTTTCACTTGTTGAGAAAGATGAAGATCCTGGAGATCTAGGCCTTCAGCAACCAAGCCCTGAGATGCAGAGACTGGGGATTGGGATGCCATAACTTTCCGTCCTCTTGAGAGAGGAGGTCTGGAGCAGACCCTAACCCCAGGGAGGGAGCTTGAGAGAGATGTAGAAGCAGAAGGTACCACAACTGCCGTGGCCAACGTGGAGCTATGAGAATCATGTGGCCTTTGTCTCTCTGAAGCTTGAACAGGGTTTTGGGAATTAGGGGAATGGGTGGAAAGGCATAAAAGAAGTCTTGACCCCAGTGAAGGAGGAAAGCATCCCTTGCCTGAGCTCCCTGAGCCAGATTTCTGGAACAGAACCAGGGAAGTTTGGCATTCCACGGACTTGCAAAGAGGTCTATGTCCGGGGTTCCCCAAACTTGAAAAATCTTGGATACCTCGTCCATATGTAGGGACCACTCGTGTGGAAGCAGAACTCGACTGAGTCTGTCTGCCCAAGAGTTTTGAACACCTTGAAGATAAACTGCCAGAAGATGAATGTGATGCTCTCTGGCGAGGGCCCACAGTCGCAAAGCTTCGTTGCAAAGCGACAGAGAGCCAGTTCCTCCCTGCTTGTTCACATAGAACATGGCTACCTGATTGTCCGTGTGGATAAGGACTGTCTTGTGGCTGAGCAAGGTGTGGAAAACTCGCAGAGCAAGGAAGATTGCTCTGAGTTCCAAGAGATTGATATGTAGACAAGTCTCCTGTGGGGACCAGATGCCCTGGGTAGAGAGGTCCTGAAGATGAGCTCCCCAAACGATTGAAGAAGAGTCTGTTGTAAGAGTTGCTTGGGGTAGAGGCTGTTGAAAGGGGGACGCCAGCAACAGGTTTTGAGTGGACTTCCAACACTGGAGGGACAAAATGAGGCGACTTCTGTTTGCTATTTTGTCTGACAGGCAGCCTAATGCCTGGGTCCATTGGGTGGATAAAGTCCACTGAGCTGCCCTCATGTGAAGGCGAGCATATGGTACCACATGTACCGTGGATGCCATGTAAGGGAAGACGAATATTCCCAGGGTGCGCAGAAAAGCAGCTACTACTGCCATGCATTTCGTGAACACCCTTGGTGCAGAGGCCAGGCCAAAAGGGAGCACTCTGTATTGATAGTGCTTCTCCTGAAAAAGGAACCTAAGGAACCTTCTGTGAGTTGGATGGATGAGAACATGAGTGTACGTATCCTTGAGATCTAGAGAACAAAGCCAATCCTGACTGTGAAGGTATGGCAGCAGAGTTGCTAGAGAAACCATCTTGAATTTTTCCTTGATTAGGAATCTGTTCAACTCTCTGAGATCTAAGATGGGTCTGAAGCCCCCTGTTTTTTTTGGAATAAGAAAATAGGGGGAGTAGAACCCTGTGTCTTGTTGTTGAAAAGGCACTTTCTCTATTGCCCCCTGGGCGAGAAGAGTGGCAACCTCCTGCTCCAACAGGCTGAGGAGGGAGGTTCGAGAATTGAACTGGTGCACTCTTGTGAGAGGGGGCAAGCTTGAAAAATGAAGTCTGTACCCCTCTCTTATGATGGAGAGTGTCCAATGCTCTGCTGTAATTTGCCCCCACCTGGGAGCAAAGTCAAAGGCCCTGAGGGGGCTGAGGTTGCTGGCTGGAGCAGGCCTCGCAGCCTTTACTTTGCTCTGTTTGGAGGATTGCTGACGTTTGGTAGGGAACTGAGCTGCAGAAGATGCCCGCTGACCATAAGCAGGACAGAATCTTCCCTTTTTAGAAAAAGCACACTTACCTGTAACAGGTGATCTCTGGGAACAGCAGGAATAAGTCTTCACATATGGGTACGTCGGTACCGACGGAGCCTGCGCGGGAACGCTCCCCAGCGTCCAATAAGAAAGCTTTTGGGAGCATCCCACAGCGCCTGCGTGCTGCCTTCCCGCCTTTCCAAATGTCTCTCCTCAGTTGAGTTTTATAGCTGAGACAAAGAGAGAGAGAGAGAGGGAAAGGAAAGATAGAGATATACAACTCCTAGTGGAGGTGGGTGGGTTGTGAAGAGTTATATTCCTGCTGTTCCCAGAGATCACCTGTTACAGGTAAGTAACTGTGCTATCTCCAGGAACAAGCAGGAATGAGTCTTCACATATGGGGACTCCCTAGCTTTAGATGCCAGGGAGAGACCCCATAAGTTGTGTGTCCCTGGGACAGGGCTCCACTTCCCCTCATGGATCTCTGGCACCCCATCAGGGATGGTGGGTAGGAGTTGATTAAGTATGGAACAGGTGTTTGAGAACAGCCTGACCAAACAAGGCATCCCGGCAGGAGTCCTTGTCCAAACAGTAATGGGCTGTGAAGGTATAAACCGAGGCCCAAGTGTCTGCTCGACAGATGTCGTCAATACACACAGATTTCGGATGAGCCATTGAGGTTGCCATGGCTCTCACATTGTGAGCTGTGACATGGCCCTCCAGAGAAAGGTTCTTGTTCTGATAGGCAAAATAATTACATTGGACAAACCAGTTAGAAAGTGTTCTCTTGGGAGACTGGTTTTCCCAAATGAGAAGGATCAAAGGCAACAAAGAGTTGGGAAGACTTTCTATGTTGCTGTGTCCTCTGTAAGTAAAAAGCCAGAGCTCTTTTACAGTCCAGGGTATGAAGGTTCCTCTCTGCACTTGATGCATGAGGTCTGTCAGACGGCTGCCTAGGGTGAGAACTTACACAATCTTGACGATGCATATATTCATATGATTCTTGCAAGGTATTGTGGGTAATGTAGTTCTTTCACTCCCAAACACAGCTGAAGACAATAATTGAGTTGTGATACCAGTGGTAAGGCCAATAAAATACTTCTTTTATTGATGGGGTTTAATTCACCCAGCACAAATATGCTTGGTAGCAATATAAATGAGGTTACTTGCTTGCAGTGTTTAAATGGATAACATAAAGTCACAAAGCAAACCAGAAAACAACCTTCAGCTTGTCAGGCAATTAGCTAATGTTTTCTTAGCAAATAATTACCAAATAAAAGGCACAAAGAAATGAATAAACTTTGCTTGTTAGGTTAACTTCTGCTTATTTTCCACGCAGATCCAGCAGTGATTATCCCTGGCTCACACACACAATCAGGTGCAGCTTTAATTACTATCAATTGTCCAGCTGAAACCCCTCTAGCTGGCTGGCTGCTACTGTGTGAACCCAAATCCTGCTTTAAGAGCTGTTTGCAGTAGAATAAGGAACAAAGTTAGGTTTCTTTGTGATGGCTGATGTGTTTGCTCACAGAAAGCTAGCAATAGCATTTAGATAGAGAACAGTCCATGTAATTAATAGATTCATCTGCTGTATCTCCCCCTTCATCAATCAGCATAGGGTCACTATCATACATTGGCACAGACGAGTCTTTCCATAAGGCACTATCATGAGAATGCTTATTCCCTTGCTGCCATTCACTATTATAGATAGGGTCTGGATCAGTGTTCATACCTGAGCCTCTCCTGCTATCATAATTCCTCTCTGTATAGCCTGGCCAGTATGTAATCCAGTTCTGATGTCCAGCCTTCCAATCTTGATCCCTGGACACTGGATCTTCCCTCACATACCTTCTGGCATAGGTCTGAAAGTTCCTTCCACGTGCAGTCTTCTCTCTTCCAGGTAGCCACTGGTGATTCCTATCTCTGCCATTCCATTCCTCTGGCTGACTCCAGTCCAATGGACTCTGCTGGCATTTGGAATACCTCCCAGTATAGGTACTGCCTTGGACCCTCCCAGATGTTCCAATGGCCTTTCTTCTCTTCCTTCCAGAGAGTTTCCTTCTCTCTCTATCCGCTTGGCTTGGCTTCTGCTTCTCGAGATGATGTTGGTGCTTGAGCTTGAAGCTGTTGCTGTCTCTGTTCCTGAAGCTCGGCTGGAGCTTGTAGCCTGTAGAATAAGCTCTATTCTTATTCTGTCCTAATGTGTGCTCCTCCCTAACACAGCGCAGCTGTGTTGAGTCAGGCCCTGCCCTTTGAGATGAGTGCTTAGGGATTACCTCATAGCTCTCTTGATTGCACACACGTTTTCTCACTTCAGCCCCTCTCATGGCTGCTGGAAACCTGGTGCATTCTGGGACTGGTAGTCTTTTATGTGAAAACTCTGTTTTCTTGCTTCTACCAGAACTGACAGGTTGCTTGTTCAGAGTCACATCATCTTTTCTATAGCTCCTACCTGAGCTATGATAAGCTTCCTTATCACAGGTCCTGGAAAAAAAACACAGGTAGGTAGACCTCTTGGTTAAGGTGAAAAGGCGAGACCACTTTAGGCATAAAGTGTGGATTAGTCCTAAGGACCACCTTGTCATGATGGAACCTTGTATAAGGTGGATTAGCTACTAGTGCTTGCAATTCACTAATGCGGCGTGCTGATGTGATTGCAATGAGAAAGATAACTTTCCAAGAAAGGTATTTCAAGGAGGTGGTAGCTAAAGGTTCAAAAGGCGGCTTCATAAGCTGGCCAAGAACCAGATTTAAGTCCCATGCCACCGGGGGTGGTCTAATGGGAGGCTTTGTTAAAAGGAGGCCTCTCATGAACCTTGCTATAAGAGGATGAGAGGAAACAGGTTGTCCATTTAGAGGCCTGAGGGAAGCTGCAATAGCACTCAAATGGACTCTTACTGAATTTGTCTTAAGTCCTGCATTGGAGAGATGAAGGAGATACTCCAGCAACGATTCCAGAGGTATGGCAAGGGGGTTAAGACCCTTCTCAGAACACCAGATGGTAAACCTCTTCCACTTGAAAGCGTAAGAACGTCTAGTGGAAGGTTTTCTGGAAGCATGAAGAACATCTTTTACTTGTTGTGAAAGAGGAAGACCCTGGAGATCTAGGCCTTCAGCAACCAAGCCCTGAGAGGCAGAGACTGGGGATTGGGATGCCATAACCTTCCGTCCTCCTGAGAGAGAAGGTCTGGAGCAGACCCTAACTCTAGGGATGGAGCTTGAGAGAGATGTAGAAGCAGAGGGTACCATACCTGCCATGGCCAATGTGGAGCTATGTCTCTTTGAAGCTTGAACAGGGTTCTGGGAATGAGGGGAATGGGTGGAAAGGCATACAGGAAATCTTGACCCCAGTGAAGGAGGAAAGCATCATAAGAACATAAGAACATAAGACATGCCATACTGGGTCAGATCGAGGTTCATCAAGCCCAGTATCCTGTTTCCAACAGTGGCCAATCTAGGTCATACGTACCTAGCAATATCCCCAAAAGACACAGGTTCCACAATGCTTGTACTGGGTCAAGCATTGATATCCTGGGTCCCTTTTTAATAGTGGTTTATGGACCTTTCCTCCAGGAACTTGTCCAAACCTTTTTTAAACCCAGCTATACTAACAGCCTTTACTACATCCTCCGGTAACAGATTCCAGAGTTTGATAACACGTTGAGTGAAAAAATACTTTCTCTTATTTGTCTTAAATAGTTTACCCTGTAGCTTCATTACATGTCCCCTAGTCTTTCTATACTCTGATAGCATAAACAATTGATCCACATTTATCCGTTCCACTCCATTCATTAATTTATAGACCTCTATCATATCTCCCCTCAGCCATCTCTTCTCCAGGCTAAAGAGCCCTAACCTTCTTAGCCTCTCTTCATAGGAGTAGCCTTCCATCCCCTTCACCAATTTGGTGGCTCTTCTCTGTACTTTTTCTAATAACGCTATGTCCTTTTTAAACATAGAAACATAATGACAGAAAAAGACCAGATGGCCTATCTAGTCTGTCCTTCCATAACAACAACTACAACAGTCCACTTTTTACCTTTAGAGATCCTCTGTGTTGGTCCCATGCTTTTTTGAATTCAGTTACTGTCCTCATCTCTACCACCTCCACTGGGAGACTATTCCATGGATCCACTACTCTTTCCGTAAAGAAATATTTCCGCATATCACTCCCGAATCTATCTCCCTTCACCCTCATCCCATGTCCCCTCGTAGCAGAACTTGCTTTCAATTGAAAGAGGCTCTCTCCCTGAACATTTATGCCACGGAGGTATTTAAACATCTCAATCATATCACCTCTATCCCGCCTTTCCTCTAAGG
Source organism: Ichthyophis bannanicus (assembly GCA_033557465.1). Taxonomy (NCBI): domain Eukaryota; kingdom Metazoa; phylum Chordata; class Amphibia; order Gymnophiona; family Ichthyophiidae; genus Ichthyophis; species Ichthyophis bannanicus. The sequence continues at coordinate 514,369,529 of CM066035.1, forward strand.
TGCACATATTAAGATCCTTAAGTCTGTCCTCATATGCTTTATAACGAAGCCCATTAATCATTTTAGTAGCAACCCTCTGCACCGACTCCATCCTGTTCACATCCTTTTGAAGGTGCGGTCTCCAGAATTGCACACCATACTCCAAATGAGGTCGCACCAAAGACTTATACAGAGGCATTATCACCTCCTTTTTTCTGCTAGCCATTCCTCTCCGTATGCACCCAAGCATCCTTCTAGCTTTTGCTGTTGCCTTTTCTACCTGTTTAGCTACTTTAAGATCATCAGACACAACCATGCCTAGGTCCCGCTCTTCTTTAGTGGACAAAAGTACTTCACCTCCTATACTGTATTGCTCCCTTGGATTGCTGCAGCCCAAATGCATGACCTTACATTTTTTAACATTAAATCCCAGCTGCCAAATTCTAGACCATTCTTCAAGCTTAGCTAGATCCCTCCTCATGTTATCTACCCCTTCCTGGGTGTCTACTCTATTGCAGATTTTGGTATCATCCGCAAAGAGGCAAACCTTACCCGACAGCCCTTCCGCTATATCACTAACAAAGATGTTAAAAAGAACCGGACCAAGGACAGATCCCTGGGGCACACCACTGGTAACATCCTTCTCCTCAGAGTGAGCTCCATTTACTTGTACTCTTTGTCGCCTCCCACCCAACCAATTTTTAACCCAAGCAGTAACTTTAGGGTCCATCCCTAGGGTGCTCAGTTTGTTTATAAGTCGCCTGTGAGGAACAGTGTCAAAGGCTTTACGGAAATCTAAATAAACCACATCTAGAGCTCTCCCTCGGTCCAACTCCCTGGTCACCCAGTCAAAGAAATCAATCAGATTTGTCAGACAAGACCTGCCTCTGGTGAATCCATGCTGCCTCGGATCCTGTAATCCGCTGGACTCTAGAAACCTCACTATTTTCTCTTTCAGTAGCGTTTCCAATAATTTACTCACCACCAAAGTTAAACTAACCGGCCTGTAGTTTTCAACCACATCCTTACTTCCGCTTTTGTGTAAAGGCACCACATGAGCCTCTCTCCAGTCCTTTGGCACCATTCCAGACTCCAATGAGGCATTGAAAAGGTTAGTCAGTGGAGTTGCTAGAACGTCCCCAAGTTCCCTCAGTATTCTAGGGTGTATCCCATCCGGTCCCATCGCTTTGTCTACTTTAAGTTGAGCTAGTTTCTCACGAACACAGTCTTCTGAAAATAGTTCAAGATGTCTCTCGTTTCTGTTCTTATTTGTGGGTGTTTTCTGAGGTCCTGCTCCTGGTTCTTCATCTGTGAACACAGAACAAAAATATTTGTTAAGCAATTCCGCTTTATCCTTATCAGTTTCTATATATTCCCTCCCTGCACCCTTGAGTCTGACAATACCACTTTTGCCCTTCCTCTTCTCACTAATATATCTGAAAATGTCTTATCCCCCCATTTTATTGCATTGGCTATTTCCTCCTCCTTTTGAATCTTTGCCTTCTTGACTACTTTGCTAGCTTCTCTAAGTTTTTCCAAATACAGATGCCTGTCTTCCTCTCTCTGTGATGTCTTGTATTTCATGAAGGCCTCCCTCTTTTTCTTCACTTGTTCAGCTACTTCCTTTGAAAACCATAGCGGTCTCCTCTTCCTTTTGCCTTTATTTACCATTTTAACAAAAAGGTTGGTTGCCTTTAAAATACCCCCTTTCAGTTTTGCCCACTGGTTTTCTATATCTCCCAGCTGTTCCCATCCCACTAACAACTCCCTGAGGTATTGGCCCATCTTCGCAAAGTTAGTCTTCCTAAAGTCTAAGATCCTCACCTTGGAATGGATTCTAACAGCCCTAGTCCTAATACTGAACCACACCATCTGGTGATCACTGGATGCAAAATGATCTCCCACTACAACATCAGAAACACTTTCACCATTGGTATGGCCCCCTTCACGTGTGGGGTCTGTTACCAATTGCCTGAATAGTTCTCCCTGTAGAGAATCCAGGATCTCCTTACTTCTAGATGATACTGCAGCAGGAATGTGCCAATCAACATCTGGCATATTGAAATCTCCTATCAGTAGCACTTCCCCTTTCCTAGCAATGCTGCGTATGTCTTCAATTAACTCTGTCCACCTCTTCCTCTTGTGAGGGAGGTCTGTATATCACTCCAATGCAAATAGATTTCTCTTTCCCTCTTTCTAGTTTAACCCACAATGCCTCCTCTCTCCCTTTTAAGCTCTGTAATTCCAAAGCTTTAATAGTAGTTTTTACATATAGTGCCACTCCTCCTCCCCTTCTTCCTACCCTGTCCTTTCTGAATAAAGTATAGCCAGGTAGAGTTACATCCCAGTCATGGTTTTCTGTGAACCACGTTTCTGTAACTGCCACTAAATCCAAGTCAGCCACTCCCACCAAAGCTTCAACTTCAGGGATCTTATTTCCCATGCTACGGGCATTAATACACACTGCTTTCCATATGTTACCCATTTCCATAAAGGTATTTAATGTATCACCTACCTGGGGGCTTTCACCTACCTGGGGGCTTTCTTCACCCATCCCCAACGAATCTAGTTTAAAGCCCTCTTCAGTAGATTAGCCAGTCGACTACCAAAGATGTGTTGACCTCTCTTGGACAGATGGATGCCATCTCTGCTTTGCAACCCTTGGAACAGCATCCCATGGTCTAGGAAACCAAAACGCTCTCGATGACACCATCCACGCAGCCATGCATTCATCTCCAGGATGCGAGCCTCTCTGCCTTGGCCTTTACCCTCAACAGGGAGGATTGAAGAGAACACCACCTGTGCACCTAACTGCTTCACCCTCTGTCCCAGAGCCATGAAGTCACTTTTGATACTTTCCGAGGTATACCTGGCAGTATCATTTGTTCCAACATGGATTAGCAACATTGGGTAATAGTCAGTGGGCTTGATGAGTCTCGGCAAACTCTCCGTAACATCTTGGATTTTGGCACCAGGCAGACAGCATACCTCTCTGGACATCAAGTCTGGTCGGCAGATGGGCGCCTCAGTACCCCTCAGAAGAGAGTCTCCAACCACCACTACTCTTCATTTCCTTCTGGTCACTGATTCCGCAACTTTGGGGTACTTGAACTCTGGTTCTTCCCTTTCCAGGGATGCTTTCACCTCATCCACTTCCAGGGCTGCATAATGGTTCTTCAATTCAAGGGCTGGAGAAGTTAAGATATGGTGCCCAGAATTGCACACAATATTCAAGGTGCGGTCGTACCATGGAGCGATACAGAGGCATTATAATATCCTTTGTTTTGTTCTCCATCCCTTTCCTTATGATACCTAGCATTCTATTTGCTTTCTTGGCCGCCGCTGCACACTGGGCGGAGGGTTTTAACATGTTATCCACGATGACTCCTAAATCTTTTTCCTGGGTGGTGGTTTCTAATGTGGAGCCTTGCATCGTGTAACTATAGTGTGGGTTGTTCTTTCCTAGGTGCATAACTTTGCACTTGCCCACATTAAATTTCATCTGCCATTTGGATGCCCAGTCTTCCAATTTATCCAGATCCTCCTGCAGTTTTCCACAATCCTCTTGGGTTTTAACAACTTTAAACAGTTTTGTGTCATCTGCAAATTTGATAACCTCAGTAGTTATTCCCTTTTCCCAGTCATTTATGAATGTGTCAAAAAGCAGCGGACCCAGTACAGATCCCTGGGGTACTCCACTATTCACCTTTTTCCATTGGGAATATTGGCCATTTAGCCCTACCCTCTGCTTTCTATCTTTTAACCAGTTCCCGATCCACAATAGTACACTGCCTCCTATCCCATGACTTTTTAGCTTCGCCAAAAGTCTCTGATGGGGGACTTTGTCAAAAGCTTTCTGAAAGTCCAGATACACTATATCAACCGACTCACCTTTGTCTACCTGTTTATGCACATCTTCAAAAAAACATAGCAGATTAGTAAGACAAGATCTTCCTTGTCTAAAGCCATGTTGGCTGTCTCCCATTAGGCCATGACTATCTACATGCTTTGTAATTTTGTTCTTTATGATGGTTTCTACCATTTTCCCTGGTACTGACGTCAGGCTCACCGGTCTGTAATTTCCCGGGTCACCCCTGGAACCCTTTTTAAAAATTGGTGTTACGTTGGCGACCCTCCAATCTTCAGGTATTACAGATGATTTTAATGAAAGTTCACAGATTACCAATAGCAGGTCTGCAATCTCATATTTCAGTTCTTTCAACACTCTGGGATGTATACCATCCGGTCCAGGTGATTAGCTACTATTCAGTTTATCAAATAGTTGTAATATATCTTCCCGGTGTAGCGATATTTCTCTCAATTCCTCTGCAGTATCACCTTTAAATACCACTTCAGTCTTGGGTAACATCCCTACATCTTCCTCAGTAAAGACCGAAGCAAAGAATTCATTCAGTCTCTCTGCTATAGCCTTGTTTCCTCTTACTGCCCCCTTTTAACCCTCTATCATCTAATGGTCCAATTGACTCTCTCACAGGCCTTGCCTGAGCCCCCTGAGCCGAAGTTCTGGAACAGAACCGGGGAAGCTTGGCATTCGATGGACTTGCAAAGAGGTCTATGTCCGGGGTTCCCCAAATTTGAAAGATTTTTGACACCTGGTCCATTTGTAGGGACCACGCGTGTGGAAGCAGAACTCAACTGAGTCTGTCTGCCCAAGAGTTTTGAACACCTGGAAGATAAACTGCCAGGAGATGAATGTGATACTCTCTGGCGAGGGCCCACAGTCGCAAAGCTTCGTTGCAAAGCGACAGAGAGCCAGTCCCTCCCTGCTTGTTTACATAAAACATGGCTACCTGATTGTCCGTGTGGATAAGAACTGTCTTGTGGCTGAGCAGGGTGTGGAAAACTCGCAGAGCAAGGAAGATTGCTCTGAGTTCCAAGAGATTGATATGTAGACAAGTCTCCTGTGGGGACCAGATGCCCTGGGTGGAGAGGTCCTGAAGATGAGCTCCCCAGCCCACTGGTGAAGCATCTGTTAGAGGCTGTTGAAAGGGGGACCCCAGCAACAAGTTTTGAGGGGACTTCCACTACTGGAGGGACAAAATAAGGCAACTTGTGTTTACTATTTTGTCTGACAGGCAACCTAATGCCTGGGTCCATTGGGTGGATAAAGTCCACTGAGCTGCTCTCATGTGAAGGTGAGCATATGGTACCACATGTACGGTGGATGCCATGTGGCCCAGCAATTGTAACATCTCTCGAGCAGTTAGTAGGGGTTTTAACTCTGCTTGAGAAGCTAACTGCACCAAGCAAAGGCAACGGGCCTGGGGAAGATAGGCCCTTGCCCTTGTGGTATCCAGCAATGCCCCTATAAACTCCAGGGAGTGGGTAGGGATCAAATTGGATTTTGGGATGTTTATTACCAGCCCCAAATACTGAAGGATACGCATTGTGTAGGCTAGAGAAGTCTTGGCCTCTGTTTGAGTGGGAGCTCGAATGAGCCAGTCGTCCAGGTAAGGGAAGACAAAGATCCCCAGGGTGCGCAGGAAAGCAGCAACCACTGCCATGCATTTCGTGAACACCCTTGGTGCAGAGGCCAGACCAAAGGGGAGCACTTTGTATTGATAGTGCTTTTCCTGAAAAAGGAACCGAAGGAACCTTCTGTGAGTTGGGTGGATTAGAACATGAGTGTACGCATCCTTGAGATCTAGAGAACAAAGCCAGTCCTGACTCTGAAGGTATGGTAGCAGAGTTCCTAGGGAAACCATCTTGAATTTTTCCTTGACTAGGAACCTGTTCAACTCTCTGAGATCTAAGATGGGTCTGAAGCCTCCTGTTTTCTTTGGAATAAGAAAATAGTGGGAGTAGAACCCTGTGCCCTGTTGTTGAAAAGGCACTTCCTCTATTGTCCCCTGGGCAAAAAGAGTGGCAACCTCATGCTCCAACAGGCTGAGGAGGGAGGTTGGAGAATTGAACTGGTGCACTCTTGTGAGAGGGGGCAAACTTGAAAAATGAAGTTTGTACCCCTCTCTTATGATGGAGAGTGTCCAATGCTCTGCTGTAATTTGCCCCCATCTGGGAGCAAAGTGACATAACCTTCCTGGAATGGTGGAGGGCTCTGGTCCTTCTAGAGCCAGGAAGGCTAAGTTCTCTAGCAGAAAGTCAAAGGCCCTGAGGGGGTTGAAGTTGCTGACTTGGAGCAGGCCTCGCAGCCTTTGCTTTGCTCTGTTTGGAGGATTGCTGACGTTTGGAAGAGAAATGAGCTGCAGAAGATGCCCGCTGACCATAAGCAGGATAGAATCTTCCCTTTTTAGAAAAAGGTGTTTTCTTAAACAACCTCTTCTTAGCAGGAGCAGCTGTGGATTTGGATAGTCTATCCAAAGCAGAATTTCCAGCATCCATCTGATTGGCCTTTGCTTGCCAATCCTTACCAAACAGGTTCTCACCTGTACAAGGGATATTTCCCAATTCATCTTGAACCCATGTCTCCAGATCTGATGCTTGAAGCCAAGCAATCCTATGTGCACCTATGGCAATAGATGAGGCTCTGCTTACACATTCAAAGGAGTCGAAAGCTGCACGTTTGGAAAATTTGGAGATATCCTGGGCATGTTTGAGCCCAGTGAGAAATTCTTGCCTTTTATCTTCAGATACAAAAGGACTTAAATTCTGCAAATGGTCAGTGACTTCTTTTAAGAACATGCCCATGTAGAGACTATAAGAATTAATTCTTGCAGCAAGCATGGAAGCTTGGAAGATTCTTCTTCCAAAAGCATCCAGGGTTCTACATTCACGTCCTGGAGGATTAGAAGCATGTCTTTTGGTACTTTTAATCCTTCTCATTGCAGACTCAACCACAATAGCGTGTTGAGGAAGTTGAGTTTTATGGAAACCAGGACAAGGAGGGACACGATACATGGTATCCAACCTGCGAGAATGAGGAGAGGTGGTTAGAGGTGCTTCCCACATCCTTAACATGAGATCAGACAGAATCTCATGAATAGGTAAGGTAGCTGCCTCCTTAGGAGTTTTAGGATATTGTAAAATATCTAACTCCTTGGCTCTGGGTTCTGTCTCAGGTGCCACTGTAATAGAGAGACCCCGAGCCACCTCTCTGATAAAGTCTTGAAAAGACAAATCCTCTGGAGGAGACATCCTTCGTTTAGGAGAGGAGGACTCCTGTGGAAGAAGCATCACTGCATCGACTGACTCTTCAGAATCCTCAGAGTCCTCAGAGGAATCGGTCTGTCCGGATGCTCTTGCAAAGCCCAATACCCGTACCGACCGAGATCGGTATCGGGAATAACCGGTACCGGGGTATCGGTACCGGAGGGCTTCAGCAGACAGAGTACCAGCATAGCGGACACCGATGCCGATATAGATGCCACCGGTACCGGGATCGGTACCGATGGCGATGCTAAAGCCGGTACCGGCAGAGTAGTCTGTTGCGGTACCACGGGCGTCAATGCCACAAGGAAAGCCACCAGACTGCGTTCTATGGACAGAATCCTCTGATCCATTGACGCTGCCAATGCTTGGAAGTCGGTACCGGTGGAAGCCACCGGTACCCCAGAGCATGGCACCAGGAGATCTGTCGAGGCCACGCCATCGAGATCATCCTGGAACCCCGATGATGATGCTTTAGAGGCCGAAGCCTCCCGCCGGGGTAATTTTGCCGGTGCAGAATCCTCGAGGGCAACGCCAGAGGCATCTCGATGCTTAGAAGGAGATCTACCCTTCGAGGACCGGCTAGATTTATGTTTAGTTACCTGAGATCCATGTGAGGAAGAAGAAGCCCTGGAAGACGTCGATGCCACCGAAGCCGCATCAGAGGGAAACAGGGTACTGAGCTTGGCAGCTCGGTTCTGCCGACCTCTTTTAGATATCATGGAATGGTCAGGGCCTAAACATTTTAGATACCAGTCATGGGTGTCGGTGACGGAAATGGTACCGCCACATTTTGTGCACTTTTTAAATCCTGAGGCAAGCTTTTCCATATTTAAGGAAAAAAAGTTTTGGGCCTAAGGCCCAAAACGCAAGTGCACCTGAAGAAAAAGAACGGAAAAAAGGTTTTTTTTTTTTTTTTTTTTTTACAAGAAGAAAAGAACAAAGACCAGCGGTACCGGTACAGCATCGAAGAAGGCAGACGCGACACAAAAGAAATAAAGAAAAAATAAAGAAATTCTTCTGCAGTGACAGGAACATGACCTGCTGGCTCCGCAGAAAAAGAAGAATTGAGGAGAGATAGTTGGGAAAGGCGGGAAAGCAGCACGCAGGCGCTGTGGGATGCTCCCAAAGGCTTTCTGATTGGACGCTGGGGAGCGTTCCTGCGCAGGCTCCGTCGATACCGACGTACCCATATGTGAAGACTCATTCCTGCTTGTTCCTGGAGATTATTTTTTTCACACAATACGTAATCAAACATTGGAATTCGTTATCGGAGGATGTAAAAGCTTTTAGTGTAGCTGGGTTTAAAAAAGTTTGGACAAGTTCCTAGAAGAAAAGTCCATAAACCATTGTTAAAGAGGACCCAAGGAATCCATTGCTTGACCCAGACAAATACTATGAAAACGGTGTGCCTTTTTGGGAACCTGAAAGTTACTTATGACCTGGATTGGCCATTGTTGGAAACAGGATACTGGGCTTGATGGACCGTGGTCTGACCCACTATGGCATTTCTTATGTTCTTATGCTGCTGATCGTCGTAAATAGGGATGTAGAAATAGGCTTCGGCCAAGTCCAGAAATGCAAAAAACTCATCTCACCAGACCGCTCTGACGACAAACCTCAACATCTATTTGCAGAAGTTAAAGGTTCTTAGGTGAACATTGATATCCTTCAAATCCAAGACTGGGTGAAATGACCCACTCTTTTTCAGCACCACAAAGTAGATGGAATATTTATTTATTTATTTATTCATTTATTTGCATCTCTTATATACCGCGCTATTACAATCAGTGCGGTTTACATTGGAACAGAACATACAACAATGTAGCAGTTACATTGGGTTTACAATAAACATGGGATACAAACTTGGATAAACAGGGGAAAAACTATGTACAGTGTTATAGAAGTAGAGGATTAAAGATCAAATGAGGGCATGGTTAAGGGTTGTAATGTGAAGAGTGGATAGGTAATTGCCCCTTTTTGCAGATGGCACCGTACGACAGCCTGGAGGCTGAATAGTCTCTCCAGAGTGGCTTGAATGGTGGTCTCTTTGGTCGCAAACCCTCATGGAGACATCACAAAGGTATCTGGGATGGGATCCTTGCATTCCAACATATAGTCATACTGAATGATGTTAAGAGCCCACAAAGCAATAAACCATAAATCTAAGGTCACATGGGCCCATTCCTGAAAAAAGTGACAGAGACAACTTCCTATAAGAGGCACCACAGAATGGACCCCCAACTCATCATTGTGTCTGATGGGAGAACCCAGATATGGAGGAGGAGGAGGAAGACTCACAGGGTCTGCAAATCCCTTGCGAAAGGATGGAATCCAGGAAAGAGTCACTGATGGCCTCCCCGGGCAAAACTTCCAGGAGTCTTTGAAACCACGGGAATCCTGGTCGAGGGAGCGAGGAGAATGTGACTTAGAGAAGAAGGGACCACACTTCTCAGGCCCCTTAGCTCTATCATCCGGAAGACGATGCAGTTTCGATGCTCCCAGCTCCTTGACCATCTTCTCCAATTCTTCCCCAAACATGAGCTTCCACTTGAAAGGACACTTAGATAAATGGGACTTGGATGGTATGTCTGATGTCAGATAGCAAAGCCAAAGCCAGCAATGTGCCACCATGGAAAAATGAATATCTTTGTTTGCCACACAGACCAGATCATACATAGCTTCTGACAGGAAGGCCGCTGCCGACTCCACAAACATCAAAGTGTCAGTCTGAGGCAATGACTGGATCCAATGGAGAAGGAATGTGCCATAAGCTCCCTGAATATCACTTTGGAAAATAAGGGAGGCAGCTGAAAACTGGCTCTTCATGAAAGCTTCAACCTTGCAATCCACTGCGTCTGAGGGCTGCACCACCTTTCACTGGGAAGGGAATGTTGTTTTTGGCGATGATCATCGTTTACGCATCCACTGGGGTTACTGAATCTAGGCAATGTCCTCCTGAGAAAGAGAGTGTAGAGCCTACTCATGATCCTGTCCCTTTCTCAGAGACCTAGTGGAAGGAGGATAAACAATGGGACACTGTGTTACCTGGGTACAAATTATACTGCAATGACAGCACTGTTCAGATTGGTGGAGGGGGTTATGTTATATGTTAAAGAGGGCGTGGAGTCAAACAGAATAACAGTTCTGCATAAAACAAAATGCACTGTAGAATCCCTATGGATAGAAATTCCATGTAAAAAGAAGAAGGGAATGGCAGTGGTGGTATACTACCGTCCATCTGGCCAGAATGAACAGATGGATAAAAAAAATGGCCAGAATGAACAGATGGATAAAGAAATGCTAAAAGAAATTAGGGAAGCTAACAAAAGTTACAATAGCATAATTTCAATAGCTGATTTCAATTACCCAGGTATAAACTGGATCAATGCAACAATCAGGACATGCTAAGGAGATAAAATTTCTAGATGAAATAAACAACTGCTTCATGGAGCAGCTAGGCGAGGAACTCACATGAGGGGAAGCCATTTTAAACCTGGTCCTTAGTGGAATGCAGGATCTGGGGCGAGAAATAACTGTGTTGTGGCCACCTAGCAAAGCAATCATAACATAATCACATTTGATTTAATAAATAGAGGGAGGACAGCAAAGAAATCCACTGCACTATCATTTAACCATTCAAAAGGAAACTATGATAAAATGAAGAAGATAGTTAACAAAAACTTAAAGGAGCAGCTGCAAAGATTAAAGGCTTACATCTAACCTGGACATTGTTTAAAAATACTATTTTGTAAGTCCAGACTAGAAGTATTCCATGCTTAAAGAAATGTGGAAAGAAGTCCAAATGACTACCAGCATGGTTTAAAGATGAAGTCAAGAGGCTGTTTTAGCCAAAAAAGCATCTTTCAGAAAATGGAGACAAATGATGAAAACAGGAAACACAAGCATTGATAAGTCAGGCAAAGAGAATTTGAAAGGAAGCTTACTGTGGAAGGAAAAACTCACAAATACACTCATAGCAAGAAACAAGTGAGAGTCAGTTGGATGATTAGAAGATAAAGAGGTAAAAAGGGAAGGAATACATTTCAAGGTTATAGCAGAGAGAATGAATGAATTCTTTGCTTCAGTATTTACTGAAGGTGACATAGGGAAGTTACCCATGCCAGAAATTATATTTAAAGGTGATGCATCAGTGGAATTAAAACAGATCTTGATAAACCAGAAAGATGTAATACAACAATTTGATAAACTAAAGAGTAGTAAATCACTGGACCGGATGGTATACATCTAAGGGGACTGAAAGTACTCAAAAATTATATTTCAGACCTACCATTAGTAATCTGTGAACTACCATTAAAATCATCTGTAGTATCTGAAGGTTGGAGAGTGGCTAACATAACGGCAATTTCTAAAAAGGATTGCAGGGCTGATCCGGCGTACTACAGACCAGTGACCATTTTATTTATTTATTTGTGTGATTTTTATACCGTCATATTCAAGCAATCATAGTGGTTTACATAGAACAACTGAGTTACATTGAACAGGATAATAGTTGCATGTGAATAACAAGTAGAGATATATACATAGTTAATATAAAATTTAACTATTTACAAATTATCTGAAAATAAAGAGACTTGAGTTTTCAATTTTGTGTATTTTTAAAGGGGGGGGGGGTTTGTGCAGTGGGTGAAAATGGGGTATGTGGCTAATTCATGCTAAACTGGATTATGTCGGGTTAACGGTTAGAGTTGTGTCTTTTTGTCCTAATGAATAAGAAGGTTTTAAGTTGTGTGCGAAAAATGGAGAAGTCAGTGATATATCGCAGTCATTCTGGTAAACTGTTCCAGAGCATTGGAGCGAGGTACTCAAATGCTCTGTTACTAGTGTGTTGTTTCGTCTTTCGGTATTCAGGCGGAAATAGGAGAATATTATTCATGGAGGCTCTTCTGTGCCGATCATTTGGCTTTTTTTGATTAGCAGGAGTAATGTAGAGGGTGCTAACTCCCTGATGATTTCAAGTGTTATCATAAGGAGTTTATATTTAATTCTACTCTGTACAGGGAGCCAGTGGAGGGCATGAAGTATTGGTGTAATATGGTCTGTATAGTGAGAGTTAGAGATGATATGTGCTGCCATATGTTGTGCCATTTGAAGGGGGTGGAGAGTTTGTTTTGGTAGGCCCTGGAGTAAACTGTTACAGTAGTCTATATATGGGGTGATCATTACTTGCATCAGTGATCTGAAATCATTACTATGAAGTAAGGGCTTCATGTGTTTTAGTAAGTGGAGGGTTTCAAAATGTTATCCATGACGCCGCCTAAATCTTTTTCCTAGGTGGTGGTTCTTAATGTGGAACCTTGCATTTTGTAACCACAGTCTGGTTGTTCTTTCCTAGGTGCATAACTTTACACTTGTCCACATTAAATTTCATCCTCAAGTCGGATGTGGGGGAGGGAGGGGGGGGAACAGGTAATTCCATAAATATGGGGTGGTAAAGAAAAAGACATAATTCCTAGTGTTTTCGTATTGTGCTTTTGAAGGAGGATGGATAAATAGCCTATTTCCATGCAGTGAGCGTAAGCAACGTGGGACAGCATAAGGCAGGGGGTTCTTAATCTTTTTACGACTACATACCCCCAATGGATTGCTCAGTATATTCCCATACCCACTTCACCTGACTGTCAAAATCATATATATGTATATGGCTAGAAACAGAACAGTTTAAAAAAAATCTTAAGGATTTTATCACATTTATTCAAATCACAAAGACACAAACTAGCAACAACTAGTGAGATTTTTTGCTGTCGTTTTTGTGCAATCAAAACAGGGAATTGAGGTATAGTTACTGAGAATGTCAGTCGCACGTCACCTGACACATCACGTTGATTTCTTCACTTTATTTCAGGTTTAATATGCAAAGAATCCTTTTTCACAGAGATAAGTATTTGTGAAGGGAACCAAAACATTCACTGTCCTCATTGCCAAACTAGGGTAAACTGTAATTTGCTCACACCAAAACTGCCTGATATCCAGCTAAGCCTTTTCAAAGTTAGCTTTCTTTTTTGGGTCTTTTTAGAATTCAATTAAATCATCCTTTGCTAAATCGTTGTCACTCATCGTAGATATATCAAATAAGAATGGGTTCATGATCCAAACTGATTCCATGCTAAAATCATTAATATCTGAATAGTAACCCTCAAAATCTGTACTAAGGACTTCCAAATGGTTCCTAATTTAACTATTCCACTGGCAAGCAGGCAATATTTTATAATCTCATTCTGTGTTAATAACTGTGATAATAATTTAAATTTGAATCTAACATATTTTTTTAATTGTTCAGAGATCTAGTCCCATATCCCCATCGTTTGGTTCCGATACCCCCGGTTAAGAATCCCTGACATAAAGTATTATAAGGGATGAGAGGAAATCAAGGATTTTCCTGTACAGGGACATGTGGGACAAGGTAAGGATTTCATGGCGCGCTCGATACCGGACTGGAAGCCAATGGTTTTGGATCAGCAAAGGTGTAACATGGTCAAATTTCCTTGCCTGGACTAATACCCATACGGCTGTATTATGAATAGTCTGTATTTTCATTAATTGATAAGAGGGGATACCTGCATAAATAATATTGCAGTAGTCTAAGCAAGCCACAATTGTACTGAGAACAAGTGCGGTTTGTGCTGAGGTCCAAAAAAGGGAAAATGGCTCAGAACAGAAAAAGAGGACTTAAAGGTTTGACTGATTTGTGAGGCAAAGGATACTTCATAATCAATTTGGACGCCCAGGTAGCTAAATGAGGGACACAGAGCAATATGAACATAAGTCACAACTGGGGCAATTTATCATCTGCCTATTAATTCCTCTCTAGGCAGACTACAGCATTGCATACACGCTTTACATAAAAAAATAAACAATGTTGGGGTTATTCTGTCCCACGAATAGAGGGGACGTCCATCCCCGTTATTCGTCCCCCCGCCAGCGTCTAACTTCCCCGCCGGTTGTACGGGGAAGTTAGACAGGAGCGGGGAAGGGGTGGATCATGGGTGGAAATAGGGCAGGCGGTCGCTGGCGGTGGGTGGTCGCTGGCCCTGGATGTACAGGGACGATTCTAATGTCAGCCCTGTATGTCCAGGGCCGGCGATTTGTACGAGGAAGCTATTCTACCTCTAAGGTGGAATAACTTCCCTGGACAACATGGATCGGTGGGCCCGGGGCACAGATGGGGAGGTGGGGGGGGGGAGGAGGTGGGGGGGCGGCGGAGGACATTCCCTGCAGCCCAACCCTGGCCCTGGACTGCGGTGAAACCAGTTCTGCAGCCGGCAGACAGGGATTGCAGCTTTACAATGGAGCCATGGTGCTATGGCAACCGGGCACCATGGCGCCGCGGCTCCATTGTAAAGCCCTGACTGAGTTAGTCGGGCATGTCTTGTACATGCAGGCTAGGTGAATCGCAGTCCCGGCCTGCACATACAGGACTGTTTGCGATTCTGGTCCCGCAGGGGTACCCCACGAGATCAGAATCGCAACACTTTCTGTACGTCCGGTTCAGACCGGGTGTACACTTGGGACGTCCGGGACAGAATGAGCCTGTATAGACATACAACACAAAATTATCTTGATAATTTACAAAACAAGCAGTGCTCACTTAAAAACATTCAAGTACATATTCATAAAACAAGTGTTTCAATATCTTAGGAAACTGCATAAAATCCTTCTCATTACGTAACTCTAGGAGGACTGCTTTTAATGCCTCAGGGCCTGCTAACGATAGTGTACTGAAAGTACAGCCAACAGTTTAGCTTGGCTGGAATGTAATGATCTGGTTGGCTCGTATTTCTTGATCACAATTACCAAACGTCAACATATACACATTTGCACATAAAACATAAGCTTTTGAAAGCGAAATTCAGCTTCAGAGGAAAACAATATCAATCCTGTCTTCTGGCAGTGATATGTTCCATCAGTTTAAACCCAATGATGATTTGAATGAGCAGAATTATGATAGCTTGCATGGACTACCATTTGAACTTTCATCAAATGCATTACAGTAGTAATGGAACACCACTGCAAAAAGGGACATTTGGGCTTTCCTCACTTGAATGATTTGCTACGGGAGTAGCTCCAACCCAATCTCAAGCTGTAATACTTCTACACAATACAATTCTTTTCTTCAGTCTCTAAGGTTTCTTATCAACTTTCAGAAAACCACCTTCTCCACGACCAACATCAATATATTTATAGAAGTGGTTTTGAAGACTTGCACTCCAGAGCTTTCCTGCTCGAAGAAAGGATTCAAATCCTCTTATCTCATGTGAACATAAGAATTGCCATACTGAGTCACAGCAAGGTCCAACAAGCCCAGTATACTGTTTCCAGCAGTGGCCAATCTAGGTCACAAGTACCTGGCAGATTCACAAAAAGGCACACAGGTTCCACAATGCTTGTATTGGGGCAAGCAGCGGATTTCCCGGGTCCTCTTTAATATAGGTTTATGGACCTTTCCCTCCAGGAACTTTCCAAATCTTTTTTAAAATGAAACTACACTAACAGCTTTTACTACATCTTCTGGTAACATATTCCAGAGTTTGATTATGCGTTGAGTAAAAAACTATTATTTCTTATTAGCCTTAAATGGGTTACACTGTAGCTTCACTGTATGTTCCCTAGTCTCTCTACTTTTTGATGGCGTAAACAATTCGATTTACATTTACACATTCTACTCCATTCATTAATTTATAGACCTGTATCATATTTCCCCTCAGGCATCTCTTTTCCAGGTTGAAGAGTCCTAACCTTTTAAGCCTCTCCTCTTTCTATCCCCTTTACCATTTTGGAAACTCTTCTCTGTACCTTTTCTAAATCCGCTATATCCTTTTTAAGATATGGTAGCCAGAATTGCACCCCGTATTCAAGATGCGGATGCACCATGGAACAATACAGAGGCATTGTATTATCCTTTGTTTTATTCTCCATTCCTTTCCTTATGACTCCAAGCATTCTATTTGCTTTCTTGGCCGCCACTGCACACTGGCAGAGGGTATCAACGATGACGCCTAAATCTTTTTTCCTGTGTTGTGGTTCCTAATGTGGAACTTTGCCTCGTGTAACCATAGTTTGGGTTGTTTTTTGCACTTGTCCACATTAAATTTCATCTGCCAATGGAACATCCAATCTTTATCAAGGTCCTCTTAAGTTCAAAGCTTTTTTATTATTGAACAACAATACAGACAACAACCATGGTTCCATTATAAAGCATAATTAGACAATACAACCAATCAATATCAACCCTTACCCTTCACTCTCCTCCCCCCATGCCTGAGATGTCCCTCTACTCCAATGCTCAGTCACTGATGATCCCACCCTCCCTCCCTTCCTAACCGCCTCCCTACCCCACCCCACACCCCCCTTTGACCAGAGAAGGTACTAAAGTACAAAATGTGTTTCAGCAAGGACGAACCCTTATACCATGCCGGAAAGCACAGTTACTTACCTGTAACAGGTGAT
Organism: Ichthyophis bannanicus; assembly: GCA_033557465.1. Lineage (NCBI taxonomy): Eukaryota > Metazoa > Chordata > Amphibia > Gymnophiona > Ichthyophiidae > Ichthyophis > Ichthyophis bannanicus. Next base: position 514,386,101 of record CM066035.1, read on the forward strand.
CTCAGGGAACAGCAGGAATTAGTCTTCACATGTGGGTACGTCGGCGCCGACGGAGCCAGCACGGGAATGCTCCCCAGCATCCAATCAGAAAGCCTTTGGGAGCATCCCTCGCGCCTGCGCGGTGGCTTCCCGCCCTTCCCACTGCCTCTCCCCAGTTGAGTTTCATAGCTGAGACCGAAGGAGAGGAAGAGGAAGGAGATAGAGAGAGAGAGATACAACTCCTAGGGGAGGAGGGAGGGTTTTGAAGACTAATTCCTGCTGTTCCCTGAGATCACCTGTTACAGGTAAGTAACTGTGCTATCTCCAGGAACAAGCAGGAATGAGTCTTCACATGTGGGGACTCCCTAGCTGAGGGTGCCAGGGGAGATCCCATAAAATGCGTATCCCTGGACAGGACGGCATTTTCCCAACCTGGATCCCCGGCATCCCCTGAGGGATGGGGGGTAGGAGTTGAGAAGAGTTGCAGAGGAACAGCAAAACCCTAAAGACTACAGGGAAAAAGTCTTTAGAATGCATGCCAAGTATCATTAAGCATTTAATGAACCAGTATAATACAGAGCTTACCTACGGGATTGTAGGAAGTAGGACTGCGACGGAGGTACTGTAGATGCAGTAGCGAAAACTCCAAGGGAACTTCCCAGCAGTGAGGACGAAGTTCCAAGTCCGGAAGGGCAGGTGACCCAGGTGTCAACTGGATCAGGAGAAGAACGGCAGGTCTTCAGTGGAGAGCTCTATGTGAAAACTGAGAACTCCTTAGGTTTAAGTAGAAGACTGACCGATCTGGAATGAGCCCAGTCCGGAAGGGAAGAGAGGGTATGGGAAACAAATAACCCCTTTTCCCCGGGAGAACATGGGTGTACTCCAGAGTACCGAATGAATACACAGTCTTTCCTAGCAGGTAAGAGATAGGAAGACATTGATAGTGATCCCACATAGATAGGGAGGTGTATAACAAAAATAGAAGCTGTTGACTTCACAGCAGTAATTCTGAGCATAACCGGTCCCAGTTACCGTGCCGTATGATAAAAGGCTAGCGGACTGTCTGGACCCTTTGAGAAGTAAAACCTAAGTACCTACATCTTGGGAGATAGCCGGTAATACACAGGGTGCTATGAACATATCCCAATATGCGCCTACCCTATCTATCTATATATGTATATATATAAACATATAGGGAGCTACATACATAGCTATACAGATGTGGGAGTATCTGTCTATACAAGTGAGATATATCTGTATAGCATTCAGATATATGTATCTATATCTATCTCTCTCTCTCTCTCTCTCTCTCTATATATATATATATATATATATATATATATATATATAGGTATAGAGGGGCATGGCAAATGTCCCCCCTCCCCCCGGTACCAAAACATGTATGTAGAGGGCACATACATACATGAGTATAACACTGAGAATCCAGGCCTGCCCTGAGCCGCAGAAGAACGTCCACCTGGTGAAGGTGACGTGAAAGATTCATCCAAGGGGTGACCCACCCGAGAGTGTAGAGAATCCCTTTCTGCGGCGCAGGGAGCAGATCAGAGAGGATTAACAATATAACGGCGTGAAGAACAGAGGATAATGTCCGTCCGGTAAGCGCACGCCAGGAGCATTTTAGGCTTCTGATGCGTCCCCGGGACATTCACACAGAAACATGCCCTCCGGACCACAATGGGAGGCAAGAGGGTATAATTATCTATATAGCCATGGAGTGACTATATAAGCTTCTTCTGTTATGGGGGACCCTCAGAGATAAGGTCCAATGCCCTATGGGAAAACTCTCTGAAGATTGCAGAGAGCGGAGGGCAGGGGGAGGGTGAGACCAACCTGACAGGAGTCAGGCAAGTCGCCACATCCTAGGAAGGATAGGGCTAGAAGAAGAAAGCCTGCAGTGAGTGTTATCACGCACGATAGCTGAGGCAGCTGGCAGAGGCAGGAAACACTCACCAGAACTCCTGCACGCACAGCAACTGAACAACAGAACAAGGGATTCTCCGGTAGAGGGAGAACAGACAAGGGAGCGGAGACTTTCCGGCCCTGTCGGAGGAGTTGTTCAGAACATGCGTTGAAGGATAGCAGAAAAGTCTATACTGGACATAGAAGGGATGGTTCGGTAGGGCACCCACACAACAGGGGAGCCCTGGAGAGAGGGGTGTGGAGGACGCACCCTAGGGTAAGTCAGTTGAAGGATAGAGCGGCCATGAGAGGCCAGAACTATCATGGGATAGCTTTGATCTCCCTCCACCAACGAAGAAAGGGAGAATACCTTAACCCCTGAACAAAGCAACTGAACCACCTGTCATACAGAAACGAAATCCCAGTGTAGAGCTGGGAGAGTAAACCTCTGGTAAGAAGAAGTTAAGTGCAGGTTGCCGCATACCGGAGCCTATGGCTGCCTGGTATGAGTGCCCGGTCTCGGGTCCGGGAACTGCTGACTGGGGTGAGATACCCCTTGCTTGGGCATACCTGGAGGATGGGCGGGCGGATGAAACTTTCTCTTCCTCGGGAAAGAAGGTCTGGCAGGACATTTCCTACCCCCTGGGGAAAAAGCAGGCCTAGGGTGGCTTCCAGCGCTAGGGAGGTCAGCGGAGCACTGCGCAACCTGACGCAAAGCCTCGCTATTGAAAAGGTTGTCTCCAGTACTCGGAGAATTACCCAGATTATGTTGTGCCCATCTGCACAAGTCTGAAGCCTGCAGCCAGGCTGTACGACGCGCACCAATGGCAATAGCAGAGGACCTGCCAACAGACTCAAAGGAGTCAAAAGAAGCACGAGAAAGGAACCAAGAGATATTCCTGCAATGATAAAGGAGCAAGGAATATTCAGAGGCCTTAGATTCGGACAAAAAGGGAGACAAAAGAGATAATTTCTCTGTGACCTCCCGAAGTGTCAGGCTCATATAAAAAATATATAAAATAATTCTAGCAGCCAACATGGACGTTTGGAAGGTTTGACGCCCAAAGGTATCAAGCGCTTTAGATGCACGACCTGGAGGACAAGAAGAATGCTTCTTCCTGTTTGCGACCTTTCTCAGTGCCGATTCCACCACAATGGAATGATGCGGAAGCTGGTGCTTCTGAAACCCCGGAGAGGGGGGCACCTGATACAGCACATGCGTGGCTGTAGACGGCGCAGGAACCTTCAGAGGTGACCGCCAAACCCCTAGGAGAAGATCCTGCAGGGAAGGATGTAAAGGAAGCATTATGGCTGCCTGTTCCGCAGGACCCTGATTTAGAGAAGGACCAGGGATAGGAATGGCAAGCAGGTCTGCCATGTCGAGGAGAAAATCCTGAAAAGAAGGCACTCCCAGAGGAGCAATTCCTGGGGAGGCTGAGGTTGGAGGGGCCGCTTGGACACCAGAAGACCCACTGGGCTGGTGCTCCAAAGGGGTCCCACTAGATCGAGAAGGGTACCGACAGTCCCGAATCAAGGCAGATAGTACTGCATCGTCGGTTCCTGGAATGGATTCCAAGCTAGGCATCGAAAGGATCGATGGCACCGATGGAACCGCAGGGATCGGCATCAGCCCCAACTCCGGTCTCGGGGACGGCCCTGGGCTCGGAGTAGACAGCGGGGGCGGCTGAAGCGATCCCGAAGCCACCGGAGAGCAGTGGCGATTATCCTCGGTACTGCGTCGCCGGAAGGGACAGAAATCGGTCCCGAAGCGTGTCGGAACCAAGTCTTCGAGACTGGATATCGATTCGAGGCTGGGTATCGAACCGAGCGAGGTTATCGACGCCCTCCGAGGAGGCCCCGGCGGCGGTGGCGGTGCCGGCAATGCCGGGCCCGGAAAGCGAATCGGAACCGCATCGATTGGTGCCGCAGACATCGGGAACCTCCGGGGAGGACACTCGGTGAAAAGGGGCACACTCAACACCGGCAGCGATGTCGGGAGATAGGCACCGCTAGACGCCGGTACCCCTCCCGAGCCTGGCTTGCCAAGGGGAAAACCCTTCCGGGGCGTACCAATGGACCCCGAGGGTACCCAGGTTACCTGACGACGGGCCCCAGAGGGTAGAGAAACGCTCAACCCCGGCGCCGATGCCGGGGCATCGGCGCCCCCTGACGCTGGAACCAACTCCGTGGTTGGCCAGGACGAAGGGAAGCCAGCCTGGGTCATATCGATCAAAGGCCCCGAGGCCCCCCAAGGACAAACCCCAGTGACGAGCGGAGCACTCGACGCCCACGTTGATGCCGGGAGATCGGCGCCGTCCGAGGCCGGCACCAGCCCCGCGCATGGCTGGAGTACAGGAACGCCAGTCCGGGACAGGTCGATCGGCCCCGAAGGTACCGGGGCCAGGTGGCGATCCCTGGTGAAGAGTGAAGCACTCGACACCGATGCCAACGCCGGGGAGGCGGTGCCGCTCGAAGCCGGTACCACCCCCGTGCAGGACTGGGATGCAGGAAAGCCAGTCTGGGTCGAATCGATCGGCCCCGAAGGTGCCGAGGACACCAGATGACGATCCCTGGTGAAGAGTGGAGCACTCGACGCCGACGCCGAGGAATCGGTACCGCCCGAAGCGGGTACCACCTCTGCGCATGGCAGGGATGCAGGAAAGTCAGACTGGGTCGAATCAATCGGCCCCGAAGGCACCGAGGACACCAGTTGACGGATCCCTGGTGAAGAGTGGAGCACTCGACGCCGATGCCAGGTAATCGGCACCGCTCGAAGCGGATACCGCCCCCGAGCATGGCTCGGGAATGTTCTGTGAGGAGCAAATCCCAGGAACAACCCGAAACCCCGTGGATGCTCTGGAGCCCGAAGACTCCCGGCAGGGTTTATTCGCCAAGGGGGACTTGAGGGGGAGGCCGGGGCCGTCATCATGCCGAGCATGAGACTCACCCCTCAAGACTTGGCTAGACTTAACAGACTGTTTTTGGGTTACCTGATCCTGGAGAGAAGAGTAAACCGATGACCGCGCCTTAGAAGGAAAAACGTCATCGAGGGACACCCGAAACAGGGAAGGTCTTCTCCCGATACTGAAGCCCGGATGACCGGGGGAAAAAGGATCAGGGCCCAAACAAGAGAGACACCAGGCATTTGAGTCTAGGTAAAAAACTAAGTCTCCGCAATGAAGGCACTTCTTAGGGGAAGAAGGCTCCATGCTGGAAAGGCGTGGTAGGCCTCAGAAGAGACTCGAGGAAAATTTTTCCTCCGAAAGATTAAAAGAAAGAATAAGGCACCGGTGGTGCCGGTGTCGGCAGGAAAAAGGCCGCGACCACAAGAAACAGAAAAAAAAGGAAAAATTAAGAAAAAAGTTTCTGCGGTGACAGGAGGTACGTCCTGCCGGCTCCGCGGAAAAACGAAAACTGGGGAGAGGCAGTAGGAAGGGCGGGAAGCCACCGTGCAGGCGCGGGGGATGCTCCCAAAGGCTTTCTGATTGGATGCTGGGGAGCATTCCCGTGCGGGCTCCGTCAGCGCCGACGTACCCACATGTGAAGACTCATTCCTGCTTGTTCCTGGAGATTGATTCTTATTCTGACCCAAGTCCCCGATGATACCTACCCCCCTACCCTACTCCCCCGTCACCTCTTCCATGGGTGGGCCCCCCTAGAGCCCCCATAATCTCCTCACAGGTCATTTAATATGTAACTTTGACTACGGGCAGGCATTATCTGGATATAATCATCCCAGACCGTGTGGAAGCGGGGCAAGCGTCTACACTCCGCCAATGCCCATAATTTATCAATCTGCAGGTATTGGTGCAGGGCATTCTTCCATTGCCAGTAACTGGGAGTTTCCGTGGTTTTCCACCCCTGGAGAATTATGCGAGTCGCTAGTGTCCAGGAGAGACACAGCCAACGTTGTCTTCCCTGCCCAGAAACCTCCACCCCCCTCCATCACATGTAATAATGCCATTTGTGGGGTAAGCCCCACTGATGACAGAGCACCCCTTCTGTAAAATTATGAATTTCCTGCCAGTATTCATTAAACCTTGGGCATGTCCAAAGCAAGTGGATTAACAGGGCTCCCTCTTCATTGCACTTGGGGCAGTTTAGCCATCCCTCATATCCCGGGAGAGAAATATGCTCGGCGGATTACATGGTATTGCATATCTCGAAGGGAGGCCATAGCGATGAAACGCTGGATCTGACCAATTAACTTCCATATATCTTCTCCGGGCAAAGAAGTGCTGAGGTCAGAATTCCAGATCCCTGCCAGGCGGTGACACGACGTTTTGAATGCCCTAGTGGCAAAGGAAGAATGTACCTGAGACACAGTTATTCTACCCGAAATGTCTGACAAGAAAAATTCTTCTAAGTCCGTGCAAAAATCACTGAGCAAGTTACCGACTTTAAGCTCCGGAGTTGATAATATGAAAAAAAAATCTCTCTCATTTAGACCAAACTGTGTACTAAGTGTCAATAATGCGCCATCCTCCGTGAGAACTTGTACTAAATACTGCAGGCCCACTTGTCACCAATGCCAAAAACGTATCGAAGTAATACCCAGCAAGAAGTCCATATTCCCATGAATGGACAAGTATACAGACTGTGTGTCAGAGTGGTTTAAGTGTTTACAGATCCATTTCCACACTTCGCATGGTCTCAATGAGAGGGCAACAACGCAAGGAAACCAGCAGTCTGTTCACGGCTGCATGTAGTATATACTGAAGATAGAGAGGAGCCACCAGGGCTCTCTCACAGGTCAGTACGGTGTACTCCTGTGTCTCAAAAAGCCAATCTTTAAAATGGTGAAGTAAACATGCCAAATTGTATGCCCGAAGATCACGGGCACCCATCCCCCCCTTCCAAGAGCCTTTGTGTTGAAATTGCAATCCGAACTAGAAGGTTCAACCAAAGAAACAAAGATAGTAGACGATCGAGTTTACTGAGATCCTTTCGCAAGAGCCAAATAGGAATCATTTGGAGCATGTATAACCACTGTGGAAAAAGTACATCTTAAATAATGCAATTCATCCTCCAAGGGAAAGAGGAAGATCTCACCACTTTGCTAGTTGTTGCTCCGTGTAAGTCAGGAGGGGTACTACATTGGAGCTGTAGAGATTTTCTGGGGCCAAGGGCAAAGTCACCCCTAAGTATCGAAAGGAACAAGAAGCCCACCTGAGCAGAAACCCATCTGTCAAAGACTCTCGTAAAGAATCACTACTAGATAATGCCTCAGATTTGTCTAAATTGATTTTGTACCCCGAAAAACTGCCAAAGCAGGCAAATTCATCTAAAAGAGCCTGAAGAGAGCTCACTGGAGACGTAAGGTAAACCAAGAGATCATCGGCATAAGCTGCTACTTTGAATTCATGGGGTCCAATATACATTCCTTGTATCTGCAAATTCCGCCTGACTAGTGATGATAACGGTTCCAATGTTATTATCACACATAATAGTAAGAATAACTGGGGGGAGAGGGGACAGCCCTGGTGTGTACCCCAGCCTAGGGGAAATTGGGTTGTATAGTTGCCATTGATCAGAATTTGGGCCCAAGGTTCTGAATACAGAGCATGCACTGCTTGAAGAAAGGGACCTTCAAAACCAAACCGTTCCAATGTCCTAAACATGTATTCCCAGCCCACTCTATGAAAAGCTTTCTCTGCATGAAAACTAATGAGTAATGACAGGATGTCTGCCGCTCTACAATGGGTCATTGCCGCCAATATTTGGCGAATATTACCTACCGCCTGACGTCCCTTGACAAACCCTTTGTGGGATGGATCAAGGAGGAGATGATCTCTGATAGGCGCTCTGCCAATACTTTTGCCATGATCTTAAGATCAACATTTAATAAAGAGATGGGGCGGTAGGGACCCGGAAGCAACGAGTCCTGCCCTGGTTTAGGAATAACAGTAATCAATGCCTCATTGGTAGCGTATGGGAATGACTGGACTGCAGTTAATTTTGTTGGTACATTTCTGCGAGGGGCAAACACACTTTATCATTAAATATTTGATAAAACTCCGCACTGAACTCATGCGGACAAGGTGCCCGGAGTGTACGCAAGCCCCCAATCACTTTCTGAATCTTAAATGGAGTGAATGGCTCGTTTAAAAGGGCCTGCTGTGTCAAATCTAGGCGGGAGAGATCGGATTTCTGTAAATAATCGTATATGTCTTGATCATCCCCATCTTCTGCTGCATAAAGCTTATGATAATATTCCAAAAAATACCTGTTCCACCGCCTCTTGAGAGGTCTTTATCAAACCAGCTGTGGTTTTTATTGCCACAACTGTTTTGGTACCCCCCATGGCCTTCACCGAGGACAGGAGTCTACTTGAGCGGTTGCCAAACCGACAGAGTTTGTATTTATAATACAACATCGAACGTTTCCCTCATGCATGAAAGAGTAGTTACTCACCTGTAACAGGTGTTCTCCAGGAGCAGCAGGATTCAGTCCTCACTTATGGGGGTGACATCGACGTCGATGGAGCCCCCGTGCGGAGCATTTCCCCAGCTTTCTAAGAAAGCCTTTGGGAATACAGCACGCATGCGCGGTCCCCTTCCTGCCTAAAGGTGCCATCTTGCTCAGTCAGATGACATAGCTAAAAGACAGCACAAAAAAATGTAAAAATAAACTATGTACAACTGCAACTCCCAGGGGAGGAGGGAGGGTTGTGGGGACTGATTCCTGCTGATCCTGAAGAACACCTGTTACAGGTGAGTAACTACTCTTTCTCCAGGACCAAGCAGGAAGTCAGTCCTCACTTATGGGACTCCCCAGCTTCAGGCTACCGGGGGACCCAGAGCTGAAAAATGAGCTCCTTCTAGCCGCAGCATCAGAGAAAGGATTTCACTGAAACATACCCCCCCCCCCCCCCCACCGGTAGCCCAACCAGAGGGCTGGAGGGTAGGAGTTGCCTAAACCTCAAAGAGATTCCGGAACACTGCCTGACCGAAAGCACTGTCCCTACGGGACTCCCTCTCCAGGTAGTAATGGGCCGCAAAAGTCTGGCTTGAGGACCAAGTTGCAGCCCTGCAGATGTCTGCCAACGGTACAGAGTGGAGATGAGACACTGAGGCAGCCAATGCCCTAACACGGTGGGCCGTGACCCGACCCTGCAAGGGAAGGTCAGCTGCCCTATAAGCCCAGGCGATACAGTCAGCCACCCAGATGGACAAGGTACGCTTGGAGACAGGTAACCCCAAGTTATTAGGGTCAAAAGATACAAAGAACTGAGTAGCCCTCCGATGCCCCTGCGTACGTTCAAGGTAGAAAGATTTATTTATTTATTTAACATTTTTTATATACCGTCTTTCTACGAATCAAAACGGTTTACATAGAACAAAAAGCAGTGTTTTTCAACTGTTTACATGGAACAATTAACAGGATACAGAATAAAACAAAATAAAACAAGAACAAAATTATATTATACAATTAATTACCTTGAACAGAGAACAACTATTTACATATTTACAAATGTATGTGCAAGGCTACGGATGGGAGTATTGTAAAGTTTAAAAAGAACAAGGGCAGGGGGGTAGAAAATAAGGAGTTTAGGTATTAGGGTGGGAGAGAAAAATGATCAAGGAAGAGATGAGTCTTTAACTTTTTCCGGAAATCAGTGTTCAGTGTGGCTCACGCAGTTGCGCAGCATAAGGAATAAGGCCCTCCTACAGTCCAGGGTATGCAGGACTGTTTCAGCCCGGCTGGCATGGGGCCTAGGGAAGAACGTTGAAAGAACTACCTCCTGGTTGAGATGGAAAGAGGAAACAACCTTTGGGAGGAACTTAGGATGAGTCCTAAGGACTACCCTGTTCCTATAGAAGCGAGTGTATGGCCTGTCACAGACCAGGCTTGAAGCTCACTCACCCGTCTGGCCGAGGTCAGGGCTACTAGGAAGAGAGTCTTCCAAGAAAGGAGAGGACATGTAGCCATCGGCTCAAAAGGTGGGCGAGTCAGTTGCTGCAAGATCACATTCAACTCCCACTCAGGGGCTGGTGGACAGAGAGGAGGCTTGAGCAATAGCAAGCCTCTGAGAAATCTGGACACCAAGGTATTAACTGACAAAGAGTGTCCTTCCATCAGAGAGTGGTGAGCTGCCAGAGCAGAGAGTTGGACCCGAACAGAATTGGACTTAAGGCCCTGAGTGGACAAGTGCAGCAGGTATTGAAGCACTACAGGTACAGTGCAGGCGAAAGGATCTTCCTTGCACTGCTGACACAAGGAGAACCTTCTCCACTTCGGGGCATATGTTTTCCTGGTGGATGGCTTTCTAGAGGCCAAGACCACCTCTTCCACTTCCTGAGGCAAGCCCCAGGGAGCCAACACTACCCTTGCAGCCTCCAGGCCAACACTACCCTTGCAGCCTCCAGGCCATCAAATTGAGAGATTTGAGATTGGGGTGCAAAAGGGAACCCTGATCCTGAGAGAGAAGATCGGGTTGCAACCCCAGAGATAGAGGTGTGTCCACTGCAAATTGAAGCAAAAGTGGGAACCAGGGCTGCCTCGGCCATCTGGGAGCTACCAGAAGTACAGAGGCCTTGTCCCTTAGAATCTTGAACAATGTTCGGGCCACCAGAGGTGTGGGAGGAAACGCATATAGGAGGCCCTGGGACCAAGAAATCAGGAAGGCATCCGCTGCTAACCTCAGGGGGTGTGGTTGCCTGGTACAGAACGTGGGTAGCTGGTGATTCAGGGGACTGGCATAGAGATCCATGGATGGAAGCCCCCACTTCAGAAAAATTTTCTGAACCACCAACGGGTGCAGTTGCCACTCGTGAGGCTGCAGAATCCTGCTTAACCTATCCGCCAGGAAGTTCTCCTGGCCAGGGAAATACACAGCTTTGAGAAACATGTTGTGCTTGAGCGCAAAAGAACACAGGGCCTGTGCCTACTGGCACAGGGGCCTGGAACCTGTGTCCCCCTATTTGTTCACATAGAACATGGCTACTTGATTGTCGGTCTGAACCAGAACAGACTGGTGAGCCAAACTGTGCAAGAAGGTCTTGAGGACTAAACGGATAGCCCGCAGTTCTAGTAGGTTGATCTGTTGCGTGGTCTCCCATGGAGACCATAGGCCTTGAGTGCACTGCCCCAGACAATGTGTACCCCAGCCCTGCAAGGAGGCATCTGTCGTCAACACCACTGTGGGGATAGGCACTTCAAAGGGCACTCCCTGTAGTAAATTGGGGGGGGGGGGGTGTAGCCACCACTGCAGGGAATTCAGGAAGGGTTTGGACACCCTTACTTTGTCTGCTAGGTTCCCTGTGGCTTGCTTCCACTGAGCCCTGAGGCACCACTGTGCATTGGGGGTCACATGTACTGTCGACGCCATGTGGCCTAGGAGCTGTAGACAGAGTCGGGCAGAAACCCTTGTCATGCTGAGAAACCGGGATGCCAACTCCATGAGCCTTTGAGCCCTGTCTTCTGACAAGTAAGCCTTTGCTTGCAGAGAGTCCAGTCGCACCCCTATGAACTCTAGGTTCTGGGAGAGGAGCAAAGTGGACTTTGGGAAGTTTATGACAAAGCCTAGGTGTTGAAGGAGTGATACAGTTCGAAAGGTGGCCTGCCTGGCCTCCTGGTAAGTCTGACCCATGATGAGCCAGTCGTCCAGATAGGGGAAAACAAAAACACCTTGATTCCTCAAGTAGGCCGCCACTACAGCCAGGCACTTTGTAAAGACCCTTGGGGCGGAGGTGAGGCCAAAAGGCAGTACTTTGTACTGGTAATGGTTTCCTCCCACAATGAACCTGAGGTACTTTCTGTGGTCTGGATGAATGAGGATGTGAGTGTATGCATCCTTTAGATCTAAGGAGCATAGCCAATCTCCCTGCTGGAGGTAGGGCAGAAGAGTTCCAAGAGTAAGCATCTTGAACTTTTCTTTCTCCAAGAACTTGTTGAGGTTCCTCAGGTCCAGAATAGGCCTGAGACCACCGGTTCTCTTTGGCATGAGGAAGTACCTGGAGTAGAAACCGTGCCCCTGCAGGTGAGGAGGTACAGGCTCCACCGCCTGGTCCAGAAGCAGACCTTGAAGTTCCTGGAGGAGGAGGTCTGTGTGTAGAGGAGGCCGTAGAGGCTCTCCTGGGAAGTATGCAGGGGGCAACTGCTGGAAATGGAGCATATAGCCTCTGTAGACTATGCTCAATACCCAAGCATCCCCTATAATGGGTGGAAACCTGTGGGCAAACAGGGCTAGATGACCTCCTGTGCAGGAATGGGGCAGCAGAGGTGGAAAGGCTATGCTGTGGGAGTCAAAAAAACCCTCCCTGCTGAGGAGGAGCAGGAGCAGGAGGCTTGGGAGTCTTCTGCCTACGGGGCCCATGCCCCTGCCCCTTGGCCTGCTGACCCTGCTGAGGAGCTGGGGAGGCCTGGTACTGAGGGAAAGGTTTGTAGGCAGCTGCCTTTCTCGGGTAAAAGGGCTTTTTACCCGAGCCCTTCTTTTTGTGAGAAGGGGCAGAAGTTTTTCTGGACAGCCTTGTCCTAGTAAAGGTGCTCAGTTTCGAGCTCAGCCGCCTTCTCGGCCATGAGCTTGCCAAAAAGGTTTTCACCTCGGCAAGGGACATCAACCAACTTGTCCTGCACCCAGGGCTCGAGGTCCGATGACTGCAGCCATGCCTGGCGTCAGGCTCCGATGCCGGCTGCCGCTACACAAGCCGAAGCCTCAAAGCCATCATAGGCCGCTCGGGACATGAACGTCGAGCAGTCCCGGATTCCTGAGGACAAAGTCTGGAACCTCTGCAAAGGATCCCCAAAGAGGCCAGCTGAGAACCCGGCAATCTCTTTCACCAGGTCTCGTAAGTACATGCCCATGTACAGCTGGTAGGACTGGACACGGCAAGCAAGCATCGAGCCCTGGAAGCACTTTCTGCCGAAAGCATCCAGGTTCCGGGCCTCCCTGCCGGGAGGCACCGCAAAGTGCATCTTCTGGCTCTTCAGACGATGCATGGCTGATTCCACCACCATGGAATGGTGCGGCAGCTGCGTCTTCTGGAATCCAGGGCTCTTACGGAGTTGATAGATAGAATCGACATGCTTGCTTAAAACCGGCGCTGAGGCCGGTGCCTCCCACATCCAGAAGAGGAGCCGTTCCAGCATCGGAGGGACCGGCACATTAAAGGCCTCCTTCGGAGGAGAGTCATACTGGAGGGCCTCGAGCTCCTTGGCTCGAGGCTCCTCCTCGGGGTCCGCGGGAATTGCTAACGCCTTGGCCATGTCCCTGACGAACTCCGAGAACCTGGTGTCCTCTGGTGGGGACCTACTCCGGGGCTTGGACTGCGGTGAGTCCGAAGGGACGCACCGAGTCCGAAAAGTATCGGGGGACTCCTTGTCCTCCGTCTCCCACACAGACTCATCCGAAGAGGAGTCGGGGAGCTCCGACCGCGCGGGTCTCGGTGGCACCCGCCCCGACGCCAAAGGCACCGGCGTCGACACCCTCAGTTTCGAGCGGGAGGTCGAGGATAATCGTGACCGAGGACGACTTCGAGCCTTCATGGTCTCGAGTATCGGCTCGGTCTCCGGGGTCGACTTTGACGTCGATGTCCCGGTGGCCGGGGCAGATGCACCAGCGAGGCTGGCCATCAGTACCCACTGCTGATCCATGAAGGCAGACAGTCTGCACTCCAAGGTTGTCAAGCCTGAGTCCAAGCTCAGGAGACTCAGCAGCCACTGAACCGCCGGGGCCCGACGTCGGCTCCCTCGGAGGCGAGTCCACGAGGACTACAGGACTTACGTGTCCGACAGGTTCTGGCTCCATGCGAGGCATTTTGGACGGCTTCTCCTGCTCCAAGGGCCCGGGGTGGCGGTCGGGGGTCTTAGACCTGGCTCTCGAGGAAAAAGGGACCTCTTCCGACGCCGCCCTCACGAGCCGTTTCTTCCACTTACGTTCCCGATCGAGGGACCCCCTGTCCTTAGAACCCCGGCGATGCTCGGGATCAGACTCCCGAGACGTCGAGGCCTCAGACGAGGTCCGGGCCCGGCCGGAGGCAGAGTCCGAGAAAATCCTCTCTTTCTGATGCTGATGGCTTCGGAGTGCCTTGGTGGCCATTTTGCCACACAGGCCATAGATCATAGGATCGTGATCTGGGCCTAGGCACCGAAGGCAGCAGTCGTGTGTGTCGGTGAGAGACATCAGTTTCTTGCACCGATCACGCTTTTTGAAACCACTGTAAGCCATCGGGGAAAAAAGGGCCCCCGCGAGGTCAAAAGACCGACTTTCCAGGGAAAAGGCAAAAAAGGGCGCGAACGCCAGCCACGAAGGGCAAAAAACAAAAAATAGGAGACGGGCTCGATACCGGTGTACCGAACCCGGCGGGAAGGGGAACTGGTGTCGAACCGGAGAAAAAGGGCGAAGAAATCGCAAGAAAAAACGTAAACTTTTCCGGGTGACAAGGACAGATGTCCGATGGGCTCCACGGAAAAAGAAAGACTGAGCAAGATGTCACCTTTAGGCGGGAAGGGGAACGCGCATGCGTGCAGTATTCCCAAAGGTTTTCTTAGAAAGCTGGGGAAATGCTCCGCACGGGGGCTCCATCGGTGTCGATGTCACCCCATAAGTGAGGACTGACTTCCTACTTGGTCCTGGAGAAGTAAAGTATTCAATTAGCTTTGAAGACCCAAATATGCAGAGCGATTCTCCATTGTGTCTTGATGTCCCAATTTCCTATGCAACAACCAAAGTTGTCTCCCCCATTCTACCAATTTCTGATTCTGGTCTCTCCTCCTTTTACTCACAAAGCCTATCACCACTCCCCGTAAATATGCTTTCGCCGTTTCCCAAAACAAGCATGGATCTTGGTCTCACACATTTGTTTCAGTGAAGTGGTCCCAGTGCTGTCTCAAATAATGAAGGAAGACCGTGTCACCCCTCAAGTAAAAGGGAAAATGTCAACCCAGCATTCCACCCCTCTTAGGGGGCCAAGTGAAGGTCCAACCATACCATCCCATGGTCATTAATTTGGATGTTTCTAATCTTGGCTCCCTCTATCCTACTTAACGATCTTTGTGAGATAAAAAAAAGTAGTCCAATCGACACAATGTACTGTGTTCCCTGGACAGATGCATATTATCATGTTCACTGGGGTGTAATGTCCACCAAATTCCAGCAATTTGATAGTTTCACAAATCGTTGTGAGCCTGCGTCGTTGCTCAGCTTCACCCTGTCTCCTCATCCATTCCTTTTCTTATGATACCTAGCATTCCATTTGCTCTCTTGGCTGCTGCTGCACACTGGGCAGAGGGTTTTAACATGTTATCCACAATGACGTCTAAATATTTTTCCTGGGTGGTGGTTCCCAATGTGGAACCTTGCAACGTGTAACCATAGTTTGCGTTGTTCTTCCCTAGGTGCATAACTTTGCACCTGCCCACATTAAATTTCATCTGCCATTTGGATGCCCAGTCTTCCAATTTATCAAGGGAGGAGTAGCCTAGTGCTTGGGGCAAAGTACTTAAGGCCGGAAAGTCGGGGGTTCAAATCCCACTAGAGGACAGCAACCTTGGGCCGGAAGGACCAGGGTTTCTAGTCCTACAGATGCTCCTTGTGGTCTTGGGCAAGCCACTTAACCCTCCATAGCCCATGTTCCCTGTAAGTATTAGTGTATGTGTCTCATATCCCCGCGTGTTAAATGTATCCCTCAATTGTGTCATGACCGCTTTGATTGAAGGAGACTGTCTAAATAAATAAATAAGATCCTCTTGCAGTTTTCCACAATCCTCATGGGTTTTTAACAACTTTAAATAGTTTTGTGTCATCTGCAAATTTCATAACCTCACTCATTATTCCCTTTTCCAGGTCATTTATGAATATGTCAAAAAGCAGCGGACCCAGCACAGATCCCTAGGGTACACCACTATTCACCTTTCTCCATAGGGAAAACAGGCCATTTAGCCCTACCCTCTGCATCTTTTAACCAGTTCCTGATCCACAATAGTACACTGCCTCCTATCCCATGACTCTTTAGTTTTTCCAAAAGTCTCTGATGAGGGACCTTGTCAAAGGCTTTCTGAAAGTCCAAATACAATATATCAACCGACTCACCTTTGTCTACCTATTTCTTCACACCTTCAAAAAAAGAAAACAGGCTCACCGGTCTGTAGTTTCCCAGATCACCCCTGGAACCCTTTTTAAAAATTGGCGTAACGTTGGCCATCCTCCAATCTTCAGGTATTACAGATGATTTTAATGATATTTCACAGATTACTAATAGCAGGTCTGCAATCTCATATTTCAGTTCTTTCAACACCCTTGGATGTATATCATCTGGTCCAGGTGATTTGCTACTCTTCAGTTTAACAAATAGTTGTAATACATCTTCCATTTCAGTCATGGGCAACATCCCTATATCTTCCTCAGTAAAGACCGAAGCAAAGAATTCATTCAGTCTCTCCGCTATCGCCTTGTCGCCTCTTAGTGCACCTTTAACCCATCTATCATCTAATGGACCAACTGACTAGCTCACAGTTTTTTTGCTACAAATGTACTTGAAAAAGTCTTTATTATGAATTTTTGCTTACGCAGCAAGCCTCTTCTCAAATTCTCTCTTTGCCTGCCTTATCAATGCCTTACATTTAACTTGCCAGTGCTTGTGCTGTTTCAAGTTTTCGTCATTTGGCTTTTTTTTCCATTTCCTGAAAGATGCTTTTTTGGCAACAGCCTCTCTGACCTCACCTTTAAACCATGCTGGCAGTTTTTTGGGCTTCCTTCCACTTTTCTTAAAGCGTGGAATACAGCTGTTCTGGGCTTCCAAGATAGTATTTTTCAACACCACCCAAGCTTTGCAACTGCTCCTTTTAGTTTTTTCTTAACTATTTTCCTCAATTTATCATAGTCTCCCTTTCGAAAGTTAAAAGGAAATACTGGGAATTTCCTTACCATCCCCTCCTCCACTAATTAAATCAAACACGATCATGCTATGATCACTTTTGCCAAGTGGCCCCAACACCCTTATCTCTTGCACTAGATCTGGTGTTCCACTAAGGACTATGTCCAATATGGCTTCCCCTCTGGTCAGTTCATGAACCAGCTGCTCCAAGAAGCAGTCATTTATTTCATCTAGGAACTTTATCTCCCTAGCATATCCTACATTGACACTGACCCAGTCGATACTGGGGTAATTGAAATCACCCATTATTAGTACTGTGCTGTAACGTTTGTTAGCTTCCTTGATTTCTTTCAGTATTTCATCATCCATTTGTTCATTCTGGCCAGGCAGTCAATAGTACACCCCCACTGCCATTGCCTTCCCCTTTTTACATGGAATTTCAATCCATAGAGATTCTACAGTGAATTTTGTTTCCTGCAAAACTTTAACCCTTTCTGACTCAATGCCCTCTATTACATAGAGCGCAACCCCTCCACCAATTTGATCAGCTCTATCATTACGATATAGTTTGTACCCAGGTATCACAGTGTCCCACTGGTTGTCCTCCTTCCACCATGTCTCTGAGATTCCAATCATATCTAACCTCTCATTTAGTGCTATATATTCTAACTCTCCCATCTTATTTTTTAGCCTTCTAACATTTGCATACAAGCATTTTAGAGGCTGTAATTTATTCATATTAATCTGGCTATTGGTAGGCATGGGTAATTTGGAATCTTTAAGCTCTGTCTGCTCCATACTCAAGGGCATTTGGGCTACTTTACTCTTTTTTGGAACCTCTCTGCTTTTGGCAGTATCCTTCAAGGATACTTTCTTCCGAACCATGCGCTGTTGAGCGACTGTCGGCTTTCCCCTATTATCTAGTTTTAAAGCTGCTCTATCTCCTTTTTAAAGGCTAATGCCAGCAGCCTGGTTCCATCCCGGTTAAGGTGAAGCCCATCCCTTCGGAAGAGCCCCTCCTTTCCCCAGAATGTTCCCCAGTTCCTAACAAATCCAAAACCCTCATCCCTGAACCATCGTCTCATCCACGCATTGAGACTCCGGAGCTCTGCCTGCCTTTTGAATCCTGCACCTGGAACGACAAGCATTTCTGAGAATGCTACCCTGTAAGTTCTGGATTTCAACTTCCTACCTAAAAGCCTAAATTTAGCCTCCAGAACCTCCCTATCACATTTTCCTATGTCATTGGTACCGACATGTACCAAGACAGCAGACTCCTCCCCAGCACTATCTAAGACCTTGTCTAGGTGGCATATGAGGTCCGCTACATTCGCACCAGGCAGGCGTGTTACCAGGCAATCCTCAAGTCCACCAGCCACCCATTTATCTATATGCCTAATGATCGAATCACCAACTATAACGGCTGTTCTAACCCTTCCCTCATGGGCACAGGGCCCTGGAGAAACTTCCTCGGTGTGGAGGACAGGTCCTAATTACAGGATCACTTCCTGCCATATCAGGATGATGCTCTCCTGTCACGTGACCTCTCTCCTCCATGGCAACAGGGATGCAGCCAGACTGGAGGTGGGACTGTAGGACTATATCCCTGTAGGTCTCGTCTATGTACCTCTCTGTCTTTCTTATGTCTTCCAAGTCTGCTACTTTAGCCTCCAGAGTTCGGACTCATTCCCTGAGAGCAAAGAGCTCTTTGCACCTAGTGCACACGTAAGACCTCTCACCAACTGGGAGAAAATCATACATGTGACACTCAATGCAAAAGAATGTAAAGCCCCCATCTCACTGCTGGACTGCTGTCTGCATCTTAATTTTAAGCCTGTGTTTAGATCTTTAAGTTATTTACTTACTAAGGGTTGCAGTGGATACTTACAATAATAAAAGTGCACCTAATACGTTTAATATACCTTGTTCACCTGAAGCTTAATCACAGGTCCTTAATGTATGACTGATTTGGATAAAAAGCTGCACCTGAGAGCAGCTCCTTTCCTTTAAGATGTGGAAGTACCTATAAAGCTACGATTATCCCAGGGGTGGCAGGGTGTTGGGGAGGGAGGGAGGGAGGGAAATAAGACTTATTAAAAGAAGGCTGCTACACAGTACCCTGTCCTGTGCTTCTAAGGTAAGTTGTGACCAACTTCCTGGGTGATTAACAGTCCTTGCTTGGATAGAAGGAATCTTTCAAAATGGCCTTTAGACCTGTCACCTGGCTTTAACACCTATTTAAAAAGTTTGACAGGTCTTTTGCCCCCTTGGTAGAAGGCCTCTTTATTTATTGCTCAAAGAATACTGACCCTGTTATATTCTGATTTGATTTAAATTAAAGCTCTTTGCTGCTACTACTAGGCCCTGAGTGAGTATTAAATTTAAACTACAAGCTCTCTGCTGGGTTCTAAATTTAACCAGAAAGCTCTCTTCTGTGTTTTAAATTTAAACTTAAACTGCTGCTGCTAACTGGGTTCACACTGGGTTCACAGATTAATCAGCTTTAATCCAAAGAATTCCCTTCAGAAAAATTCCCAGAAGCATATACTCAGTATTGCAGATCTCTCTCCAGAAGTAGCAGTCCCCTTTTGTAGTCCTTCAAAACTTCAGCCTCTCATGCCTTTTTTGATCTGTTCCAGTTTGAAATTGACCATTGCGGACACTCCATATGCCTCCCAGACCCACCAACGCTTTAATTTAGCCTGTTCAAGGTCAGGTGGGTCTCCTGAAGAAAGGCAACATCCACCTGTTTGTCCCAGAGTGCCTTAAGCCCCCTTATGTCTTTTTATCAGACTCCCAATCCCACAGACATTCCATGTGAGCAAGCGTAGCTTTCTACCACTCATGGGATGGCACAGAGATAGTACACATAATACCCATCAAATAAATAGCAATTGGGAACGGCCCCCCAGCCTAGCTCGTTCCCCTTCTGTCCTAGTAAGCCCCACTGATGGAAGAGATCCCTATACCCATCTTTTTTTTCAAAATTTTATTTAGAACCATCAACAAAAAGCAACAAGTACACAGCAAAGAATCACCACTCCCTGGGGTTGGCTCTTATCCCCAGGGGCAGTACACATTGATGGTTACATAAAATTTTTCAAAAAGTAATTACCCTCACCCCCTTCCCCTCCCCCCACCCCCACCCACCTCCCCTCCCCCCCATAGCAAGGCCACGCAGGACCATCTGGAAGTTCTACATATCACCCAAATAACATTACAACAAATGAGGGTATCAACATCCCATCTGCAAGACCGTATTACGGGTCCGGGCACTCAGGCTTTGAATGTATGGATCCCAAATGAGCAAGAAGGTGGACCATCGCCGGACATGGCCCCGGGCAGCCCTACACTCCAGGAGCATAAGCTGGTGGAAGGAGTTCCACCATTCCCAAAAAGAGGGCGGGTGGACCTCTCGCCACCGCCGCAACAGAGGCCCTTTACCCACCAGACATGCCTTACGCACGAGCCAGCGACCCCACTTCCCCTTGGGAGAGGCGAGGGCCAAGAAATCCAAGACCACCAAGGCTGCATCCCAGTGAACAGGTTGTCCCAGCAGATTAGCTACATACAGAGCAATCCTCCGCCAATAGGGGCGAAGCCGCCGGCATCCCCACCACATATGCAACAAAGTCGCCATTGGCGCCGCACACCGTGGACAACTACCGTCCGCAGTCAGGTGGCAACGAAGGGCCCTCCGCGGGGAGAAGTGGACCCTAGTTAAACATTTAAATTGGATTTCCCGCCAACGGGCCCCATCCACCAGGCTCACCACACACCGTAGGGCTACCAGGATGGTGCCCTGGGGGATATCCTGCCCCATTTCGGCCCCCCAAGCCTGTTCCACTCTACAGTAGTCTAGCCGCTGGCGAAACTGCTCCAGCCGGAGGTGAAAACCCCGAATTGACGGTCAGGCCCCTATACCCATCTTACCCAATTATCTCATAGGGTAAGCCACTCTTCCCTATTCATATTATCCTGAGGCCCCACCCCACCCCCCCTACCCCACTCCTCTGCCCCATGCTCTACAGGAGCCCACCGGAAGTCCGCGGTGGCATTTGGATCCACCCTGTGTCAAAGTCACATTCCGAATATCTCATGTAGTATAGCGTGTGCCCCCTTCCCTAAGTAAATACCCATGCAAACACTGCCTTCAGCCCACCTAGGCCTCCCCACTCCAATGGGCTCCCAGCCCCCATCACTGTTTGCACTGCCGCCTGGGGTCTCAACCCAGAGAGCTGGCAGGCCATAGTCCCATGGCTAAATTACTTAGCTACTGATCCCGAACTCATGGAACCTCTCATGACTGATCTGTCAGCACAACACAAATGTAATCCTCCCCCTAATCGCCCAACACAGCCCACACTCCGTCCCATGTAGAGCCCCCTCCAATACCCTTCACTATACTTTAGAATTGAGGTACCTGTGTATTTAAATAAACATTTACAATCTGATTGTAGTGGAGGAGTAGCCTAATGGTTAAGAACAGTGGTTTGGGAACCGAGAGACCAGGGTTCGATTCCCACTAGCACTCCTTGTGGCCTTGGCAAGTCACTTAACCCTCCATTGCCTCAGAAAAATCCAAGTTATCAATGTTCCCGTTTAATGTACATTCCCAAGTTTAAGTTTCAATGTAAACCGCTTTGATTGAAATGATAAAGCGGTAATAAAACCTGTTACATAAATACAGTCAAACCTCGGTTTTCATGATTAATCCGTTCAAAAATGTCTGACTAAAACCGAAACGTATGAAAACCGAAGCAATATTTCCCATAATAAATAATGTAAATCCAATTAATCCGTTCCAGACACCCAAAAATATTCACAAAAAATACATTTTATAGAGAATAGGTTAGGTTGTATTCCTTTGGGTAGTGGCTGCTTTAAGGCTGGATCCCACAGGGCTTTGAGCTGGCTAACTGGTACCAGATGTTTTTATATTTCTTCTTTTTTTAATTATTTTTGCTTAACCTACAGTACCTTATTCTGTGCCGAGGGTGGTTTCCTGCTACTTCCTGGTATGAGCTTTCTCTTTCTTCCCCTTCGCTGCTGGATGCCACTCGGGTTTCACTGCTCCTTTTTTCCCCTCCGATCTTCCTGCCTTGTTCTTGCTTTCGCTACTCCCCGCAGCAGTCCCCCGACTCACTTCGCCTATTCACAAGGCTGTCTGCTAGGCAGTCCCGCTCCCCGCCGGTTCTCTTACGTGGCTCCTGGTGCACGTTTGTTCTCCGACGCTCTCCCCAGCACTCCGTTGCCTTGTCATCTGCACTATCACGCGGTTCCCCTCTCCGCTGCCACAATCTTCAATTTATGAATCCTCCGTTGGTTTCTGCGGCCCCTTCATTGCTCCGCTGCCCGATCGCTGCTAGGGAAGCACAAGGCTTTGTAATGGAGCTCTTCTACAGCCCCGCCGTGGAGCCCGATGACGTCACCGGACCATTTCAAATTCTACGAAAACCGAGCGGACGTACGAGAACCGAGACAACATAGCAATTAAAAAAATCATCGAAAACCGAAGCTAACGAAAACTGGGGCATACGAAAACCGAGGTTTGACTGTAACTAAATATTGTTATGGTGCGCGCTGCTCAATTATCGAAGATGTCCGAGCATCTGAAGAGAACAAAACTTGGTGGCGTAGTAATTTGTGCACTAATAAAAGATGCTTCTAAAATAGGGGAGGGGGCGGGAAGGGGATCAACCCTCCCGCTCCCGGCCAGCCCCTCCACTCCCGGGATAGGGGTCTCAGTCAAGAACGGTGCCGCTCAAGCAAGGTGAGGCCACCAGAAGAGGAATCAAATGTTTAATGTATGGCAGCAAAAATAGTCATTTCCACTATACCACCAGAGCTACCCGCTCTCTACTTAACAGTGCCCTACTGACATCATCGGGCTCCCATGGCAGCCTCTAAGAGGAGCGCACCCCATGCAACATCGAAGCATCTCTGCTAGTTTATCACTTTAGGCCTAAATAAAGCTATAAATACAACAAAGATCGTTTCTTAACCCAAAAACACCTAACAATGGAAGCCAATAAAGAGGTGCCCCATTAACCCAATTTCGTGATCAGTAGTAAACAGCAGTAAATATATCCCCCTGCCCCAACCCCCACATGTTACTGTCGAAAAAGGCACACCAGGGCCAGTAAACGTCCACCAACCCTCATTAACCCAATGGAAGGAAGGAGCATACTTTAGTATAATATGTTTATGAGCCCCCACAACGTTTATGTTTATTTACTTTATATACCGCTAAACAGTAAATAGAAATTACACTTACCTGATAATTATTGTTCCTTAAGGAACTCCAGTTCAGTCCTCCACCTCTGGTAGTGCTACTCCTCCTGCAGCTTGGAGAATGGACAAGTTAAACTCTTGTTGCCACTGGATATGTCCTATCGGTCTTCTCCCATCATCCCCCAGTGAACTACTGACAAAGCAGACTCAAAAGAGCAACAAATAAGTAGCTAACTCATAAATTATCACTCTAAATTTAAATTTTTAACTCTTAACACTAAATTCTCCTAATAAAGAGGAAGGCAACAACCTCCTCCCTGCCTCTGCCCTCCACCCCACCAGAACAGAGAAAGAGGGTGAAGACGAAGGAGGGAGATCAAGAATGACAGATAAAGAAAGATACCATCTTGTCTCTGGTATATCAAACATACTATACTCTTAGTGCTCGAAAAGTCCCCCTCCACCCTGAAAACCCACAACTGCCTTGCTCATCACCGGGCGGGATTAAGGACTGAACTGGAGTTCCTCAAGGAACAACAATTACCAGGTAAGTATAATTTCTATTTCCTTATCGTTCCTCCAGTTCAGTCCTCCACCTCTGGGATGTAACAGAGCAGTAATCATTGGGAGGGACCTTTCCACCCAGATCGCAACACTGCCGACCGAAAAGAGGCATCACTCGCCGCCTGAACATCCAGAGGATAGTGCTTGCTGAAGGTACGGAGAGACGACCACGTCACCGCTCTGCAAATCTCCACTGGTGGAACCAAACTGTGCTCCGCCCAAGACGTAGCCTGAGCCCTGGTGGAATGTACCTGCCGGCCTTGCAAGATATATGCTGACGTTATCGCCTCTCGGACCCACCTGGAGATGGAGGCTTTGGCTATTCTTGATGTCCAGACGCCGAAGACTCCGGTCTGAACCGCATACCTCTGACACCCCTAACACTGGTAACGAGACCGATTGATTAATATGAAAATGGGGAACTACCTTAGGCAGAAAGGACGGCACCGGACGCAAAACCACTTTTCCCTCGAAAAGGACAAAAAAGGCTCCCAGCAAGAGAGCACCTGCAACTCTGAAACACGCTGCGCCAAACAAATGGCCACCAAAAATACTGTCTTTAGGGTCAAGTCTTTGACAGAAGCCTGACATAAAGGCTCAAAAGGTTCACTGATCAACGCTCCTAACACCAGGTTGAGATCCCACGGAGGCACTATTATCCTGTGTGAGGGCTGCATCCTAGACCCTGCCTTCAGGAAACGCACCACATCAGAATGAGAACCCAAGGCAACACCCTGGACTTTACCTCTATAGCAGGCCAGAGCTGCCAGCTGGACTCTTAATGAGCTGGCTGCAAAACTCTTCTCAAAATAGTCCTGAAGGAAGCTTAACACCACGGGCACTGACGCCGTAGCAGCTCGGACCTGACGTCAAGAACACCAATCCTCAAATATACGCCATACCCGTACATATGCCAGGGAAGTGGACCTCCTTCTGGCCCGCAGTAAGGTCGTAATGACGGCCGTCGAGTAGTCTTTCTTCCTTAACCTCGCCCTCTCAATGACCAAACCATAAGTGAGAACCGATCCACCTGGGGCATCCGTAGCGGACCCTGTATCAACAGCTTCTCCAATGTTGACAATCTCCAGGGCACCCCGTCGAGAAATCGGATGAGGTCAACATACCATGGTCATCTCGGCCAATCTGGAGCCACTAGCAGCACTCTTCCCCGATGGGCCTCAATGCGCTGAACCACCTGTCCTGAGTGCCCAGGGAGGGAAGACATAGAGGAGCCCGGATGACGGCCACCATTGTATCAGCACGTCGATGCCTTCTGACATCCTCTCTCGCCTGCGGCTGAAGAAGCGATTCACCTTGGCCAAGTGAAAGGTCGCCATGAGATCCATGACCGGCGGACCTCATCTGTGAACTATCTGAGCAAACACGTCTGGATGGAGTTCCCATTCTCCAGCATTCACCCGGACTCTGCTGAGAAAATCTGCCATCACATTGTCTGTTCCCGCGATGTGCGCCACCAAGATTGCCTGTATCCGGGGCTCCATCCAGGCAAACAGAGCCTCTGCTTCCGCTTCCATGGCAGCGCTTCCCATTCCGCCCTGCCAACTGATGTAGGCCACCGTGGCGGAATCGTCAGACAGCACTCGCACTGCCCGACCTCTTACCTTGGCTTTGAATGCCTGAAGAGCGAGTGCCACTGCCTGTAGCTCCAGCCGAGAGATCGACCAGGCAGCCTCCTGCCCACTCCAAGTCCCTTACGTGAAGAGATCCTCGCAATGTGCTCGCCAACCGGTGAGACGTGCATCTGTCAACACCGGTAGCCATAACGGTTGCTCCAGGGTTAAGCCCGCCTCCAGCTTTCCTGGACAAAGCCACCACCAGAATGACCGCCTGACTCGAAGACGCAGGGAAGACGTTTGCTTAGAGCGTCGTTCTGATGAGACCAGCGCCGCAGGAGAGCCTTCTGTATGTGTGCTCTTGCCCAAGACACCACCTCTAGAGTTGCCGCCATTGTTCCCAGCAGCTGAAGATAGTTCCATACTGATGGGGCTGTGGTTGCTAAGAACCTGCGCACTAATCTACGAAGAGCCTGAGCCCACCGATCCGGCAAGAACACCCGGGTGTCGAAGCAGACTCCCAAGTACTCTAACACCTGCGTCGGGATTAAGCGGCTCTTGGTAAAGTTGATTACCCAGCCGAGCTTCTGCAACAACTTCACCACCTTGTCTGTGACTTGCTCGCTCTCGACTTTGGACTTCGCCCGAATCAGCCAGTCGTCCAGGTAAGGGTGGACCAAGATGCCTTCTTTCCGCAGAGCTGCCCCACTACCACCATAATCTTGGTGAAGCTGCGTGGAGCGCCTGAAACTGGTAATGCCCCCATGGAAGGGCGAACCTCAACAGCTTTTGATGAGCTGGTCTGATTGGAATGTGTAAATATGCTTCGGTAAGATCTAAGGAGGTCAAGAACTCCCCCTGCCCAACCGCCACTATTACCGAACACAAGGTTTCCATCTGAAAGTGAGGTACTCAAAGACAACGGTTCACTCCTTTTAGGTCCAGAATAGGCTGGAGAGATCTTTCTTTCTTTGGTACTACAAAATAGATGGTGTAATGCCCGACACCGAACTCCTCTGGAGGCACCGGTACTACCGCCCCCAGCTGTAAGCGACGATCCAATGCTTGACGAAATGCTAGGGTTTTCCGCAGACCTCTGCAAGGGGAAAGGACAGTAACTGAATTCAAAAAAGCATGGGACAAACACAGAGGATCTCTAAAGGTAAAAAGGGGACTGTTGCAGTTGTTATGGAAGGACAGACTAGATAGGCCATGTGGTCTTTTTCTGTCGTCATATTTCTATGTTTCTATGAACAAATCTAGTACTGGTCAAGCGAAATCCAGGGCATAGCCTTCGCAAATGATTTCCAAGACCCATTGGTCGGAGGTTGTTTGGATCCAGGCAGGAAGGAAATCTCGAAGTCGGCCTCCTACCCTCTGCCTTCCCACCTGGGTCCGCCTCGCTTCATTGCGACTTTCAGGTAGCGGCTGCAGAGAATGCTGCAAAACCCCTTCCTGCTCCCCGAAACCCACGAAAACCCTGGGCCCTGGCAGCGAACCTTCCTCTTTGAAAACTTCCTTGCCGAGAGGTACAAAATCTCCTGAAATCTCGAAACTGGCCCCGCACCGAGGACTGCGACTTCCCCTGCTTGGGCTTGTCTTCCGGCAGCCTCCCTCCTTTGGATTCTCTCAGATCCTTAACCAATTTATCCAAATGCTCCCCAAACAAAAGCCTGCCTTTAAATGGGAGCTTGCTGAGGCACGCCTTAGAAGACCCATCAGCCGCCCAATTTCTTAGCCACAGATAGCACCGGACGGCTACCAGTGAAGACATACTATTTGCCAATGCTCTAATCAAATCGTAATGAACATCCGCTAAGTACGCTGACCCTAATTCTAGTCTTGTCATGTCCAACAATTGCTCCTGCTCCGGCTGGACAGCCTGCCGTAAGCACTGAGACCACCGGAGACAAGCTCTTGCCACCCAAGCCCCACAAATGGAAGCCTGGAGTGACAGTGTTAGCCTCAAAAGCTTGTTTCAACAGGCCGTCCACTTTCCTGTCTTGCACATCCTTCAAGGCCATGCTGCCTTCCACTGGGATAGTTGTCTTCTTGGTGACCACCGATACTGCTGCATCTATCCTTGGGGACCAAAAGTCGACTTTGACGTCGATGTCCCGGTGGTCAGGGCAGATGCACCAGCGAGGCTAGCCATCAGTACCCGCTGCTGATCCATGAAGGCAGACAGTCTGCACTCCAAGGCTGTCAGCCTGAGTCCAAGCTCAGGAGACTGAGCAGCCACCGACTCGGGCCCCGACAGTGCCGGGCCCGACGTCAGCTCCCTCGGAGGAGAGTCCACGAGGACTACAGGACTTACGTGTCCGATGGGTTCCGGCTCCATGCGAGGCATTTTGGACGGCTTCTCCTGCTCCAAGGGCCCGGGGTGGCGGTCGGGGGTCTTAGACCTGGCTCTCGAGGAACCAGGGACCTCTTCCGACACCGCCCTCACAAGCCGTTTCTTCCTCTTACGTTCCCGATCGGGGGACCCCCTGTCCGAGGAACCCCGGCGATGCTCGGGATCAGACTCCCGAGACGTCGAGGCCTCAGACCAGGTCCGGGTCCAGCCGGAGGCAGAGTCCGAGAAAATCCTCTCTTTCTGATGCTGACGGCTTCGGAGTGCCTTGGTGGACATTTTGCCACACGGGCCACAGATCATAGGATCGTGATCTGGCCCTAGGCACCGAAGGCAGCAGTCGTGTGTGTCGGTGAGAGACATCAGTTTCTTGCACCGATCACACTTTTTGAAACCACTGGAAGCCATCGGGGAAAAAAGGGCCCCCGCGAGGTCAAAGGACCGGCTTTCCAGGGAAAAGACAAAAAAGGGCGCGAACGCCAGCCACAAAGGGCAAAAACCGAAAAAATAGAAAACGGGCTCAATACCGGTGTACCGAACCCGGCGTGAAGGGGAACCGGTGTCGAACCGGAGAAAAAGGGCAAAGTAATCGCAAGAAAAAACGTCAACTTTTCCGGGTGACACGGACAGACGTCCGATGGGCTCCGCGGAAAAAGAAAGACTGAGCAAGATGGCACCTTTAGGCGGGAAGGGGACCGTGCATGCGTGCAGTATGCCCAAAGGCTTTCTTAGAAAGCTGGGAAAATGCTCCACAGGGGGGCTCCATCGGCGTCGATGTGACCCATAAGTGAGGACTGACTTCGTGCTTGGTCCTGGAGAAAGTTAGAATATATAGCACTAAATGAGAGCTTAGAATATGATTGGTATCTCAGAGACCTGGTGGAAGAAGACAACTAGTAGGACACTGATACCTGGGAACAAATTATATGGTAATGACAGAGTAATCATATTGGTGCAGGGGTTGCACTCTATGTTAAAGAGGGCATTGAGTCACACAAGATTAAAGTTTTACAGGAAATAAAATACAATGTAGATCCTCTATGGATTGAAATTCCATGTAAAAAGAGGAAGGCAATGGTAGCGGGGGTGGGGGGTGTATTTTACCACTGACCACCTGGCGAGAATGAACAAATGCATGATGAAATGGTCAAAGAAATCATGGAAGCTAACAAAAGTTACAATAAAGTAATAATAATGGGTGGTTTCAGTTACCCTGATGTCAACTGGTTCAGTGTCACAGCAGGATATGCTAGAGTGTTTCTAGATGAAATAAATTACTGCTTCTTGGAGCAGCTGTTTCATGAACCATCAAGAAGGGAAGCCATTATGGACCCAATCCTTAGTGGAACACAAGACCTGGTGCAAGAGAAAAGAGTGTTAGGGTCACTTAGCAATAGCGATCATAGCATGATCTTGTTTGATTTAATAAATGGAAGAAGGCCGGCAAGGAAATCACTTTCAAAAGTGAGACTATGATAAAATGAGGAAAATAGTTAAGAAAAAACTAAAAGGAGCAGCTGCAAAAGTTAAAGATTTACATCAAGCATGGGTGGTGGTTAAAAGTACTATCTTGGAAGCTCAGACCAGCTGTATTCCACGCTTTAAGAAAAGTGGAAGTCCAAAAAACTGCCAGCATGGTTTAAAGGTCAGATCAGAGAGGCTGTTGTAGCCAAAAATGCATCTTTCAGGAAATGGAAAAAGCAGCCAAATGAGAAAAACTGGAAACAACATAAGCATAGATAAGTGAGATGCAAGGTATTGATAAGACAGGCAATGAGAGAATTTGAAAAAAAACTTGCCTTGGAAGCAAATACACATAATATAAACTTTTTCAAGTACATTTGTAACAAAAAACTCAGCATATACAGGCAAACCGATTAAAAACTTTGGAGGATCTGCTACAACAACAGAAGGAGAAAATTTACAATCTTGAAAACCGAGTGTGGCGGAAAAATCTTTGTTTCATTGGTATCATGGAAATGTTACAGATAGCGAGTTACAGGGCTTCTTGGAGAGCGGGATCACATAACACCTAGCCAGCAACATGCCGCTAGGCCCATTGAAACACGAGCATGTGCATCGCCTGGGTCTTAGAATGGAGGGAGCCCGATGCCCAATAGCACTTATCACACTCTTTTTGGAATTCTGTCAAAAAGAAGCTGTCTTTCGGGCCGCCCGTAGCCGCCAAAACCAATCTGAAAGCTCGTGTCGAATATTGGTGTTCCAGGACTACTCAGTGCTGGTGAGTCAGAAACGCCGTGCCTTCTCCAAAGTCTGTGGGCGGCTCATGAACAAAGACCTATGCTTCTCTTTACTCTATCCTGCAAGATTAAGAGTGGATTATCAGGGGCAGCCAAAGTACCTGACAATGTCAGAGGAGGCCAAGGCACTCGTGGACAATCTGAACTTGAAATCTAGGCCCTAAGGCAAGAGGCTAGCTGTAATTGGAGTGAAGTACATATTAATATGTACATATATTAATGCTGACAATTGGGAGCTGGGAAATGCCAACATATTTTCACAGAACGCGTCCGGAAACTTGTGGCTGAACTCAGAACGATGAATGCAATATAGACAGAGCCCCTACAGGGAGAAATTAGCTTTTGAGTTTTGATGACACCATCCTCACTATGATTAACTCCAGTCTTTCCGCAGGTGTTTTTCCACAACCTTGGAAACACGCTCTTGTTTGCCCTATTCTTAAGAAGCCCTCACTCGACCCCAAGATCCCTGCTCACTACTGTCCGGTGTCTAATCTTTCTTTTCTTTCTAAGATTCTGGAAAAGGTTGTATTCTCACAGCTGTCTTCTCACCTTGAAGCTCCTCACTTTCTTCACCCTCGCCAGTCCAGTTTCCGGCCTGGTAACAGTGTGGAAATGGTTCTTCTTGGATTTCTTAACTTCACTTAGCACATGATCACGGTGACTACTCGGTGGCGGTGTCCTTGGACCTTTCTGCTGCTTTGATCTCGTCAACCATTCCCTTCTCTTGGCCCGCTTACGTGAGGCTGGTCTTTGCAGCACGGTTCTTCACTGGTTTCACTCTTTCCTCTCATCTAGGTCTTACTCTGTTCTCTCTTTGTCCACCCCAGTATCTTCCTCTGAGCCTTTCCCCCTCCCCTGCGGTGTTCTACAGGGTTCAGTATTGGCCCCCCTCCTCTAAAATATTTTTCTCTCACCACTTGCCTTACTGGTTCAACATGGGATTTCCGCTTTCTACTATGCTGACAATCTGGTTCTTTTGCATCACACTTCTCCGCTTCATCCCGATCTCTCCCCTCTCAATTCCTGCCTCTCTGCAGTTGCCAACTGGCTCACTACTCATTGCTTACAACTTAATCTAACAAAAACTCTTGCTATCTGGTTCACCCACGGTAGCCCCTCTCCTCTGGTGGCACCTTCCCTCTCTGGCTCACCTATCCCCTTGGTATCTTCCTTTCGTTACCTGGGTGTTTTCTTTGACTCTGATCTGTCCTTTCAGGATCACATTTCTCATGTCTCCAAAACATCTTTCTTCTTCCTTCGCCAAATTTGCGCTATCCGGCCCTTTCTCACCACACAGGCACTCATTACCCTTCTGGTGTGTGGAGATCTTGTGGGAATCCAGAAGCATCTCCTCCACCTCACTGGAAAGATTAAAGGGGGCCAAGGCTACCTGCTCAGCAGCCAGGCCATGAGAGTCAGGAACCCGAGGTTGGGATGCAGGAGAGAGCCCTCTTCCTGTTGTAAAACATCACCCCATCTGATTGTCGGTCTGGACCAGGACCGTTTTGTATCGTAGGTGGTGACATAAAGCCCGGAGAGCTAAGGCCACAGCACAGAGCTCCAGGAGGTTGATTTGCTGGAGGCTCCAGGTTGGCAATCATCTGCCTGGGTGAAGAGGTTGCCGCATTGGGCTCCCACCCCAGTTTGGAGGCATACGTCATGAGGACCCTCTGGGGTGCGGGTATCTGGAAAGGCATACCTGCCAGTAGATGCTGGAGGGGTTGCCACAAGTCGAGAGAGTCGGCCACGGATCCCTGTCGCATAGGCACCTCATGGCTTGTGATCACAGGGAGCAGAAGGCCCACTGGGCCTTACGCATCAGCAAGCAGGTGTCCGGGGCAACATGCACCGTTGATGCCATGTGTCCCAGCAGGCAGAGCATGTGGAGGGCTGATGTCGAGCAACAGTGCTGGGTGTCCGCTGTGAGCGCTTTAAGGAGAAGGGACCTGTCCCTCGGAAGAAAAGCCTTGGCCTGGATGGTATCCAGTTGTGCCGCTGGAGATAAGACTTTGGGTAGTTGATGACAAACCCCAAGTGCTCTAGAACAAGGATAGTGCAGCCCATAGCCTGATGCACTTTGGCAGCGATTCTGCCCTTTACCAACCTGTCATCCAGATGTGGAAAGAAAAAAATGCCCTAAAGCCTGAGGTGGGCTGCGATTACCGGCAGGCACTTGGTGAATACCTGTGGGGCAGCGGCCAGACCGAAGGGTAGTACTATGTACTGATAGTGAGCTCCTCCTACCACGAAGTGAAGATACTGCCTATGGAGGGGGTAGATCAGGATGTGAGTGCATGCATCCTTTAAGTCCAAGGAGGATAGCCAATCTCCCTGCTGAAGGTATGGCAGCAACGTTCCAAGGGAGAGCATCTTGAACTTCTCCCACACCGGGAACCTGTTGAGGTCCTGCAGGTCTAAAATAGGACAAACTCCTCCGGTCCTTTTGGGGACAAGGAAGTAGCGGGAATAGAACCCCTTGCCCCAAAGGTGAATGGGGACAGGTTCCACTGCCTTGCTTGCTAGGAGGCCTGTGAGTTCCTCCTGGAGAAGGACCCAGAGAAGGGGAGTGTCTGCTGGAAGTGGGGGTGGTAACCCTCCCTGATCACCTGGAAAGCCCACGTGTCTCTGCTACAGGGCTGTGCCTCCTGAGGGAAGAGAGGCTATTGCTCAAGGATCAAAAGCCCCCTCCAGGTTGTTCCAGAGGTACGGTCTGGGGCTTGAGGGCCTTGGGCTTACAGCCATGCCCCTTTCCCTTGGCCTACTAACCCTGTTGGGGAGCTGGAAAGACTGGGTACTGGGGTAGTTTCCAAAAGTCCTCCTCTTTTTAGGGCATGAGGGCTTGCTGCCCGAAGCCTTCCTACAGGAAGGGTCAGCGGTTTTTTTGGAGAGCCTGGTCCTTGTCAGGAACTCAGACTCCAACTCAATGGCCTTATCCATCATGGGTTTGCCAAAGAGGTTCTCTCCCTGGCAGGGGACATCAACCAGCTTGTCCTGCACCCATTGCTCCAGGTCGGATGACTGTAGCCAGGCCTGGCATCCGGCACTAATGTCTGCAGACGTTACTCTAGCCACCGACTCGAAGCCAACATAGGACCACTTGGAGCACTCTCTGACTGCGTAGGCTAGGGTCCGGAACCGCTGGAGGGGTTCCTCCAAGAGACCAGCCGAGAACCTGGTGAGTTCCTTCACCCGGTCCCTCAAGTACAAGCCCATTTATAGCTGGTAGGCCTGGATCCGGCTGAAAAGCATCAAGCCCTGGAAGCATTTTCTGCCTATGGCATCCATGGTGTGGGCCTCCCTACCTGGGAGCACAGAGGAGTGTGTTTTCTGGCTCTTGAGCCAATGCATGACTGACTCCAACACCATGGAGTTAAGAGGAAATTGGGCTTTTTGGAAGCCAAGGCTCCGGCGGACTCAGTACATGGAGTCCAGCTGCCTGCTCATTATGGGCACAGAGGAGGGGGTCTCCCACATGCACAGGAGTAGCTGTTGCAGGATGGGGGGGAACTGGCACCGTAAGTGCTTCCTTTGGGGGAGCCTCATACTGAAGGATCTCGAGATCCTCCATTCGAGAGGCCTCCTCCGACTCGGTGGGGAAGGCGTAGGCCTTTGACATATCCTTCACGAAATCAAGGCAGGCCATGTCCTTGGGTAGGAATCGGCACCGCATCTCCGGGGTGGACGGGTCCACGGGCACATCCCAGTGGTGGCTGGTGACTCATTGACCTCGGTCTCCCAGTCTGACTCAGAAATGGTGGAGGACTCCAAGGTCCTCCGGGTCTCAGGATTGTTCCCCAGCACGAACATCTCTGATGCCATGGCGGCCCTATGATCAAAGCTGAGGGCACTGAGACGGAAGACTGAGGCCCTACGGATCAGGACCAGAAGCAATGCAGAGGCATCTCTCGAGGCTTGAGGATCGGCTCAACTTCTGGGGAATCCCTCGACATGGAGGGTCCCGTGGTTGGTAATGATGACCCGGAGGAACAGGCCATCAAAGCCCACTGCTGACCAAGAAGGCAGACAAACGGTGCTCCAAGGCTCCCATCCTGGCCTCAAGGCCAGATGGCTCCACAGCCTTTGGCACAGGCACCGAGGACTTCGGGCGCTAGCTCCATCGATGCAGTATCCTCGATGAGGATGGTCTCAGGAGTCTGAGACCAATCACTCGATGTCAACAGCTCCCATTGGGGCAACTTGGAAGGTCTATCCTGGCCGTCACCCTCAGCCTTACATTGTGGGCTGTGGGTGCTGGGTTTGTGGGATTTACCCAAGTTCCCTGACTCGTCACCCAACAAGGTGTTTGAGGGCTTCCGGCTCTTCGAGCAGTCCTCATTGGTAGAGCTCTGACTGGAAGGTCTGTGGTCTCAGGGCTCTGAGGCCGCTCGGTCTCCGCAAGGGTCAGAGGACCCGGAGGAGGTCCTGAAGCATGGTCTTGCGGACCACTCCAGGGTTGAGTTGATCTTCTGGAAGATGGACCCTCACTGCTGCTGATGCTGGTGCTCCAGGGAGTTCCTCTGGGACTGCAAGGGTTTTTTTTTTGTTGTTTGAACTGCTTCCTGGCCCAATGGCAGGCAGAAGAGGGAGGTTCCCGGAGGCAGGAAAAGGGCAGTGGTGAGCCCGTTTTGGAGGAGAGGGTTCTGGAAGCAGAGGGGCACAGAGGGCTCATATTTAAATAGAAAGAGGGAAGCCTTGTACGTTCTTTGGGCTGGAGCAGGCCTGAATTATGAAGAGAGAGTCCTGACAGCGGGCCAATCACGGGAGAGCCGTGATTGGCCCGCTGGAATAGGGAGGCGGGACATAAGCACAGAGCCTTCCCTATGGTGGCCACAGAAACCAAATTTAATTAATTGAGGCAGGGGGCCTTGGAATTGGGCCTAGTAGGCCTTAAAAGTGTCCCATGGCCACAGAAGGGCTCAAAATTTGTTAAAAGGGCCAGGAGAGGTGCAAAGGAGGGAGCAGAGGTCCTGATTTTAAAAAGTACGTCAAAAGGCCCTTTTTATGCTATTACACCTGTATAATGTGTTAATTGACTAATGAGTGATTTAATTCTCACCCTTTCTCACTTGCAGGTGAGAATAATCAAAGGGGGTAATGTGGTAGGCTATGGCCTAGCATGGCCTGCTACTATGAAAGGCCTGTAAATTAGGCCTGGATCCTAATTCCCATTATAGCTAGAAAAGAACCAAAAATCTGTGAAAAATGAGAAAACTGTTTTAAAATGCTTAATAAGAAGTTTTCATGAATTCATGTGTCTTCTATTATTCTCTTGTGTGTGAAAGAACAAAAATGTTTCGGTATATGCATTCCAGAAGCCAAAGTTAACCTTGCAGAAAAGTAACGAGATTAAGAACTGTACCATTGTTCAAGCAATCCTAAAGGAGGGGGCCGGTTGCTAGGCTCCGGAGGGATTTCTAATTGGACAAATGAAGGGAATGTATAACCAATGAAAAGTTTGCATGTATCGAGTTGGAACCAATAGAAAGTTCTCATGTATCAAACTGAAAAAGAGGTATAAATGGTTATGTCTCTGTATAAACCTTTGCTCAGTTCCTTTTGAAGCTTTGACTGACTGGGCCTGTGCACAATAAACTGGCTTGGACCCTGTCAATTGACTCCTGGATTTATTCATTGACTGCACTTTGCCACAACATATTCTTGGTGTGTTGGCTGGGAAGTGCGAGTAGTAAATGGTATTCAAGTGAATAATCCATGTAATTCGCCTTGAGGTTTGGTCCGGTTGGAACCATGTCTGTCCGACCGCAGGGGAACTTCTCAGGCGCCACCGATCACTTTATATCGGAGAGGGTTCCGCCTGCCTCGGCGGGCCATCGGGTCCAGCTGGCCAACACCTCCGACCCGGGGGAGTCCAGGGTCCAACCCACGAACTGGTTTGGTATCAGGAACTGGATCCAGTGAGTAGATATTTTCTTGTTTAAAAGTCAGTGCAGCCTGGGGAAACAGTCTTGCATGAGTATGCGCAAGACTGATTTGGTATAGTTGGTATAGACTAACTGGGAAAAATCTCACATAAGTATGGGCGAGACAAGGGAGCCTGATCACCTCCCATAAGGGCGGTCCTAGTAAGCTCCGCGTAAGTGAAAGCGGAAGCTGAAGCCATCGACCCTTCTTGTTTGAAATAGTTAGTTAGTCAGAAAAACCTGGGCACTTGAAAAATGATTTCTTGTTAAAATATGATTGCTTGTGTGAGTGAGAAAAGGAGGAAGCGTTTGGTGTTCGTCTGTTCTTACTGTTTGTTGTTTGTCTCTGATTTGTGTTATCTGTTAAAACCGCGAGTTTCCCTTCTGGTATGATGTAAGATTATTCTGTTGGGTAATTTGTGACAGTTTACCGATTAAGAAATAGTAGTAAGAAAAGAAGAAAAGACGCAAACGCTTATGCTAGAGTCACTGTAAACTCAAGAAGCTGTTTCACTCATTTCAGTTTTCCTTTCGCACAGCATGAAGCTAGCTAGCGGAGAGAGACGGGGCGTGTTTGAAGAAAGGAATGTGCAGTGTCTTTTTAACCCTGTGAAGGCTTAATCTCAATACTTTGTAGCTGGGTTAATTTGTGCTTATTTCAGGAAAATTGTACCTGTTTTATTCAATATGTTTTAATAAGTGATGTTCCTTCTGCTATGGTCATGTATTATATATCATTTGATAAGAATGTTTAGTCAGGATTGTGGATCCCGATAGTTTTGGGCTTAGCCTGGAAAGGGTTAAGTTCTTATTAACCCCTTTCGAGTTCCTGTACTTGTACGGACCAAGTGAGAAGAATTTTTGTAGGGCTAAAGGTATAATGCATTTGTGGGCTTAGCTTAAATAACACAAAACAAAGCTAAGCCCACAAATGCATTATACCTTTAGCCCTACAAAAATTCTTCTCACTTGGTCCGTACAAGTACAGGAACTCGAAAGGGGTTAATTAGAACTTAACCCTTTCCAGGCTAAGCCCAAAACTATCGGGATCCACAATCCTGACTAAACATTCTTATCAAATGATATATAATACATGACCATAGCAGAAGGAACATCACTTATTAAAACATATTGAATATGTTCAAACCTTCAGTAAGTACTGTAATGGTTTAAATAGGAAATGATAGAAAAATTCAGGAAACTGCTTTTGTTTTCCCTTTGTCCTACGAAGTAGAGGTTAAGAACCATTCCGAGCCAGTAGTACCAGATCGCGACTTGAAAGTGATTTAAATCCTGAGTGAATAAGGAGTTCATCGTGTTTGAATTCTAGTTCCTGATATACTGCAGCATCCATCTCATAGAAGACATACTTATTGTTAATAAAAATAAGATAGGAAGAAAACAAAATGTATATGTATTCTAGATATCCACCCACTTTATGGAAAAAGTATTTGGAATGTCTTTTGAATATCTGCTTCCTAAAACTGTAGGATTTAAAGTAATTTCTTTTGCAGAAACATGCTGATTACGGCTGGCAGTTAGTTTTCATGCCAAGTAATTTTATTCCAGTCATGCGTAACAGATATGTGGCCGTCATGTTAAGAGCTATAGTTCTTTCTGTTGGGATTGTTGTTATAACATGTTGCAAAATAATAGTTTTATATTTTAAGGACTTTATCTAAATTGTAGTTATTTAGAATGAGCACACATCCATTTATGCTTAGTCCACAGGAAAATGCAGCCTGACTGGTGTGGGGGGGTCAGAGTCCACGCAGATTTTGTTGAAATGTATGACTAGGAATTGTAGCGAGGGAGTTGCTGGAAACTACAGAAATGCTCTGTGAAAGGGAGTGCATGGCCCCGTATTTATTAGATTGTACAGAGAATGTTCCCTGATCAGTTCCCCTACATAGGATTCCCGGTTAAATGTTTGAGAAAAAAAAAACAAACTGCCCGTTTATTATCTTTATAGGCCAGTTCCCTGAGCTCTGCCACCACCCCGGGAAGAGCCTGGGGCGGGGGGGGGGGGGATACCTCCCTGCAAATGTCACCAGCTACCTCCGCAGCAGGAGGACGTGCACCCCCTCTTGACCGAAAGCCCCGGTACAGTTTAAAGTACTCAGAGTAGGCCACAGTCCACCGATGACACTACAAGCAGGGATTTATTTGCTAGTTCAGCCCGATTGGCGTATGCCTTCAGATGTACAACTACCAGTAAAAGGGAGGGTCACGTAATCCCATTGCACTAGGTCCAGGGCCAGCTTTGCACTAGCCAGCTGACCAGCTTTGTTTCTGCCACTGATTTACTGAACTGAAAGCTGCATTATGCCTCCTACACTGAGAAACCATAGGATTTGATTGTCCTAATCGAAGGAGCAGAGGAAGTGAAAGGGGTCGTGGAAATGATCGGGCCCCCACTGGGTGTGAATCAGTGCGCCCATTGCAGAGAAGAAGGACATTAGAGAAGTGAATGCCCGTATCTTGACACCACCCCCAGGAGGGGAGGAGGGGGTGCTTGATTTTAGAAAAAATAAACCGAGCACAGTGTTCCAGCAAGAGAGGGAAGCAGCCATAGAGTGAGTGGCAGCCAAAGAGAGCTACAGCATGGATGAAGACTAGGCCAGACCGGACTCCAAGTTTCCCTGGGTCCTCAGGAGCCTATGGTCAGTCTGAAAATAGGGGACCAATATATGGACTTTATGGGGGATACAGGAGCAGAATACTAAAGCCAGTAGCCCCTTTGTTTTCTTGAGGCATCACCATTGTCAGAGCTACTGGGGCTAAGGCCACAAAGCCTCTCCTGCAGAACCGCATGTGTGAACTAGGGGGACAGAAAATAACGCACCAGTTATTGTATAATGCCCTATTCCACTTCTGGGCCGAGACATGCTTGTTAAGCTCCAGGCACAAATATCTTTTGCTGAAAGGGGAGACATGCAAATGACTGTGAACCCAAAGCCTGCTGGGATTGATGGTGCTGACTGTTCCCCGAGAAGAAGAGTAGCGGTTCTATAGTGCATCTCCAATCAAGCCAGCTAGTTCCTGTATACCCACCAACCTTATAGCCCCACCTGAAGTATGGGCAGAAGATAATCCACCTGGCCTAGTGAAGAATATAGCCCCTGTCATTGTCACCCTCAAGCTAGGAGTGGAACCAGTGCATGTGAAGCAGTATCCTCTCCCTCGACCAGCCATTGAAGGAATCCACTGCCATTTGATGAAACTGCTGAAGTATGGACTTCTCCAGGAATGCCAGTCACCCTGGAACACCCCCCTTCTCCCAGTTAAGAAGCCTGGGACAGGGGATTACCGCCCAATACAAGATCTGAGGCGAGTGAATGATGCAACTGAAACTATACACCCAGTGGTACCAAAATCCTTATATTCTCTTGGGACTGATCCCCGCTGAGACTACTCATTTCACCGTCCTGGACCTGAAAGATGCCTTTTTCTGTGCGCGCCTAGCCCCCACCAGTCAACTTTTGTTTGTTTTTGAATGGCAAGACCCCACAACAGGAAGGCGGGGCCAACTCACCTGGACTAGATTACTTCAAGGTTTCAAGAATTCACCTACTCTCTTCAGTGCTATTTTAAATCAAGATCTTTCCAGCTACTATGTGAACCCAGGAGAAAGGGTTCTTCTCCAGTATGTGGACAACTTGCTTATAGCCACCAACTCAGAAAGTGAATGTCTACAAGCCACCAGTGAACTCTTGCACCTTTTTTTAATGAGGCTGGATACAAAGTCTCAAGAGCCAAGGCGCAATTATGTCAAACAAGTTAAATACCTAGGATTCCAGTTGTCCAGCAGAATTAGACGCCTGGGACCAGAACGCAAAGAAGCTGTATGCAGTATTCCTACTCCAACCACCAGGAGGCAAGTGAGAGCCTTCTTGGGTGCCGCAGAGTACTGTCGTATATGGATCCCCAATTTTGCGCTGCTAGCAAAACCATTGTATCAAGCTACCAAAGGAATGGAAAAGTCTCCATTCGAATAGGGACTTTGACAGGATGCAGCCTTTTGATCTTTGAAAACCACTCTGATGTTATCACCAGCTCTGGGTCTACCAGATGGCCAGAAAACCTTTCAATCACTATGTTCATGAGTCACAAGGAAATGTTCTAGGAATGTTGACTCAATCTCATTGGATCTTGGCAACAACCAGTAGCCTATTTGTCAAAACAATTGGATGTAATTGCAAAAGACTGGCCCCTTGTTTGAGAGCTGTTGCAGCTACAGCCCTCCTCCCCGCCCTTGATTGGTGTAGATCATACCTTGAGGGAAGAGGTCAGCAAGTAAGATCAAGATCAACTAAATCAAAACCCTTCCACCAAAACCAGGGCGTCCCTCAAGGATCATCATTATCATCTTTCATGTTTAACATTTACGTCCAGCCCGTCTGTAACATCATAAGATCCTTCAATGTGCAATATCAGCTATACGCCGATGACATCCTTCTATATATGCCATTCTCCACAAAACAAATGGACCTCTCACCTCTTATTGAGTGTTTTGACGCAGTATCCGAATGGTTCCTATCTCAAAACCTCCGTATTCAACATAAAAAAACGGAGGTACTCTTCATCACGAAAAATCCAAATTTTACCCCGCCACCTCATATAAAAGTGAAAGAAGCCGAACTCCAAACAAAACCGGCAATTCGTTACTTAGGAATCACATTGGATCAATGCCTAGACATGAAAGTACACATCTCCCACATTGTCAAAGCCGTATATTTCAAGATCCGGTCACTCAAACACCTACGAACATTACTGGACCCAAGTGATTTCCGAACTGTATATCAAGCCCTTATCTTACCCCATTTTGATTTCGCCAATGCCATTCTCCAAGGACTCCCACAATCGTCACTGGCACCCTTACAACTTGCCATGAATGCCGCTGCTAGAGTTCTTTTTGGAGCAGCGAGGTATGACCACATCACACCATCTTATTGCAGCTCCACTGGCTCCCTACACACGGAAGAATCCTATTCAAGACCCTGGTACTTACCTTTAAAGCCATCCACGGCATAACTGCTGAAACATTAGTCAATCTACTTCAGCCCACTCCGCCCAACAGATCCAGAAGATCCACAACAGCAAACACCCTAATTATACCAAATTCATCAACAAAATGCACATTAACAACATCCAACAGAGCATTCCGTTTTTATGCCCCCAAGTATTGGAATTCACTACCTCCAGAAATTCGAGCCATTACTGATCTCATGCAATTCAGGAGGGAACTCAAGCACCACTTATTTATACAATACTACAAGATAAATCATAATCCACCATAGCTGCACATAATGCCTACTTTTAATACCTATCCGTAGATTGATTACTGTTACATATGTAAATAGCTGTTTTGCATGTCCCCTAAGTTATCCAAGTTGTATTTCCCTGTTCTATGTAAAAACCAATACTGTTATTTATGGTTTCTTGTTCCATGTAAACCGCGCTGATACTAAAGAGTGCGGTATATAAGAAAATAAAATAAAATAAATATAAATAAATAGTGAGCAATCTTCAAGTTACTGCACCACACTCTGTTCTAACCATTATGAAACACAAAGGAAACTTCTAGCTAATTCACAAATGTTGAGGTATCAGAGTATGCTGTGTGAAAACCCCCAGATACAATTGAAGGTCAGTCAAGCTCCGAATCCTGCTACATTGTTATCAGTTGGTCTTGAACCCCCTGATCATGACTGTTTAGAAACTATGGACACTATATTCTCAAGTCACCCTGATTCGACTGATGTTCCTTTGGAGAACCCTGGACGGACTTTCTTTGTAGATGGAAGCAGTCTTGTCATTAATGGACATTGTTGTGTCAGATATGCAGTAGTGACCCTTGATCCGGTAGTTGAGTCCTCAGTCCTGGCCCCAGGAAATTCAGCACAGAAAGCTGAACTGATAGCTCTTACTAGAGCACTGACAATAGGAAAAGGGGCTCTGTCTAACTGTGTACCCAGATTCCAAGTATGCCCTTACAACCTTGCATGCACATGGGGCCCTGTACAAAGAATGAGGGAGGATAACCTCAGGAAACAAGTCCATTAAGTATGGCCCCTAGATATTGATATTATCAGATGCATACTGCTTACAGATTTCAGAATTTAGGAAAAGTAGAATGTATGAATAGAACCCTGAAATCTCAGTTGTCCAAACTTTGCCAAGAAGTTCACCTGAAGTGGCCCCAGGTTCTTCCTATAGCCCTTCTTAGGATATACTTAGCCCCTGCTAAGTCTTTAGGAGTTTTCCCTTTTGAGATTCTGTATGGGCGACCCCCGCCTATTGTATAGTAGATAAAGGGAGATATGGAACAGATTAGATCTGAAATTACTAGACAAGAACTATTGGTTTTAAGTTCTGTTTTGCAGAGTCTTCATACGTGGGTACAAGACCAGCTGCTCATTCATCTAACAGAACCCCTGCATCCTCTCAAGCCTGGTGTGGATCAAAGAGTGGAGAAAGATA
Source organism: Ichthyophis bannanicus (assembly GCA_033557465.1). Lineage (NCBI taxonomy): Eukaryota > Metazoa > Chordata > Amphibia > Gymnophiona > Ichthyophiidae > Ichthyophis > Ichthyophis bannanicus. Next base: position 514,428,209 of record CM066035.1, read on the forward strand.
CCGTTGACACTGCATTGGAAGGGACCTTATGTTGTCATCTTGTTAACCCCAACAGCAGTTAAAGTTGCAAAACTCGAACCCTGGATTCATCACAGTTGAATAAAGTCAGCAGCCATTGATAGCAATGTCGAAAGGAAGGCAGCTACAAAGATATTAGCTATGTGGCAATATTACCCTATGCTATTATACCTGTATAATGTGTTAATTGACTAATGAGTGATTTAATTCTCACCCTTTCTCACTTGCGGGTGAGAATAATCAAAGGGGGGAATGAGGTAGGCTATGGCCTAGCATGGCCTGCTACTATGAAAGGCCTGTAAGTTAGGCCTGGATCCTAATTCCCATTATAGCTAGAAAAGAACCAAAAATCTGTGAAAAATGAGAAAACTGTTTTAAAATGCTTAATAAGAAGTTTTCATGAATTCATAAGTCTTCTATTATTCTCTTGTGTGTGAAAGAAAAATGTTTCGGTATATGCATTCCAGAAGCCAAAGTTAACCTTGCAGTAGAAAAGTAACGAGATTAAGAACTGTACCATTGTTCAAGCAATCCTAAAGGAGGGGGCCGGTTGCTAGGCTCCGGAGGGATTTCTAATTGGACAAATGAAGGGAATGTATAATGTGGCGCCGTGGCACCCTCCTAGGCGGCTGCCTAGTGGGGGCGACCGGTCATCACACTTGATTCTATGCTTTAACGTAGTAGCTGAGGCCCTTCTAGTGTAGTTGTGGGCTTATTATTAAAGCAGTCCGAGTGGATGAGGCTGACACAGGAAAATTTGTTATAAATTTTTTTTATTTTTCTTTGCAGCGTCAAATTGGCAACAGGCCTTGATAAAGGTTCCCAAACAGCAAACAGAAAGAAGGATATTTTCTCCAACAAAAACTTTTCAAAAGAGACATTCAACTGCTCTAGCAAAGCAGTTTCTTCACTCTTTGTTTTCTAACTTAAATTCTTCTTCACTTAAGTAAAACACTTTAAACTCGGTTACATGCACAGTCCAGCAATCTTCTCAGCTTCTCCCAGCTGCTACAAACCAGCGTGTGATTATGTGCTGCCTCTTAGCTTAGAAATTAACAGCATTTTAACACAGCTCCAGCATTAGTAAAAATGGCTGCTTTTAAAGCATGAGGTTTTCCACCTTTTTATCTGCCCTTCTCAATGGCATTATTTGGCACCAGCACTTCTTATACTTTCCACACAGCCTTCAATAAAACTTCTAAGCATTGCTTGTACAAAAACCACATTCCATAGATTCATCAGAGGACACTGGATTATCTTGATAAGACCCAATTTCCATCTCCTCCTCTGTGCTGTAAGGCTCAGGGCTTGGGACACGTTCTGGAACGTCTAGCTGTACTTTCTTTAAAAGTTTAAAAAGCTTTTCCCACTTGAGATTCCTTCTCCCCTTTGGAACTGGGTCAGAACCTCTTGCCCTTCTTCCCCTTACTGAATCAATTTCAGGAAATGTTTGGTTTACCTGGCTTGCAGAAACCCTTCCTCTCGAAGGCTTTCTGAATTGTTTGGTTATGGGCTCAGAGCTTGAGCTGCTGTCTTCAGAGTCCGAAATGTAGTTCTGAATCTTTCCCCAGCTCCTTTCTTTCCTCTGGCCCTGCCACTTGCCTTGGCAGTTCAGGCTAGTCCCTTTAGAATCACCAGGACTCTCAGCCCTGCAGTGCTGTCTCCTCTCCTGGCTTCTCTGGACTCTCTGCTTTCCTCTGCCTCTGTCCGTCTCCCCCTTCACTTGCTGAGTGACGCAGTTTAAATGCTCTGTAGCCTGCTTCCTTCTCTGGCCCCACCCTCTCTCTCCCTGCAGCTGCTCTGGAGACTGGGTGTGGCTTCAGGCTAGCTCTGCAAGTGTGTGTTTTAGTTTCACTTTCTCTTTGGGACCTATGCTTAGGTGAGCCCATCCCCCACTTATGGAAAAAAAACTATTTTTTCTCTCTTTCAGAGGGCTGTGCTGCACCCGCATCACCACAATAACCAATGAAAAGTTTGCATGTATCGAGTTGGAACCAATAGAAAGTTCTCATGTATCAAACTGAAAAAGAGGTATAAATGGTTATGTCTCTGTATAAACTTTTGCTCAGTTCCATTTGAAGCTTTGACTGACTGGGCCTGTGCACAATAAACTGGCTTGGACCGTCAATTGACTCCTGGATTTATTCATTGACTGCACTTTGCCACAACATTACTATTTTATAATTCTATAATTTGAACCTCATTTAAACTTATTGAAGTGATAAAATATGTGTTTATATAGAAACTAGCTCCGGATCCATAGATCGCATTATAAGGTGGCAGAGAAGCGTAAGGATCTAATTTTAAACCCACAACTGTAAGTAAAGATGATGCTTGTCAGGTACTCAAAAATAAAAATGTTAATAAAATCTTAAGGGAATGATTTAGAAAAAGTTGAAGTGGTCCAGCTTTTATGGAAAGCCTATTACTGAGCTGAAATTTTGTTTAAGGTAAAGGAGGATGCTTATTGGGGAACGTTTTTGAAGTTGTGCAAGAGGAAGGACACTGAAGCTGCTGACTGGAATCTAGTTGTTTGTCCTCGACTTTGGCAGTTGGGGGCTGTGATTGGTAAACAACAGGAGCTATATGTTTGAGAGGAACTAAAGAAGCAGAATTTATATTTTAGTGTTGCTTAGGAGAAGATAATTTTAAGAGACTGGGATTAATAAGGGAAATTTTGGTGAAGAATAGCCAGGGTAAAATTGGTTTACACTGAAGTTCTGGCTTAAAGGAATTTTAATTTTCTCTGATTTAATAGAGAGAAGAAGAAGAAAACCCGGTGCTCTTTTGTGCAAAGGTTAGAAAGTTATTTTGAATTCAGGGTTTGAGAATCTGAGATGCTTGATTTCTATTAGAAGGAATTTATAGCCTGGGATAGAGATTCTGGTGGGATCTAAGAGATACTGACTCCTAATTAAGACAAGCAGGAGTGATGTCTTGATATCATACTCCTAGAAACCTTTAACTGGTGTCTGCAATAGAAAACTGGCTGACATAGGCTGTTTCTGAGGTGTTTTTCAAAGGAAATTAAAGAATCTCTCTGTAACGTGTGAGAAAATATTTTGGGAAACAGAATCAAATGAAGATTGAATAATATACAAGGAAAACAGGTTCACTGTTTCAATATAATATATTTCAATATAGTATAAATAGGATGAAAAATCCTAGATGAGGTGTGAGCTTGAATAGAATGGAATGTTGAAACTGACAGGCTGTGTTAGTTGTCACTGAAGCCTTGAATCTCCAAGCTGAGAGTTCTTTGCAAATTCTAATTTTTGCATCTTTCTGAGAAAAGAGAGAGGCATTCCTAAGAGAATTAGGTAAATTTTTAAAGGATAATAGGCAGGGAAGGAGGCTTTAGCTAACAGGGTTTAGACAGGGTCCTTAATTATCATTTGTTTTTGTTATAAAGGGACAGTACCACAGTCCAGAAAATCTTATTCAGTGAGACTGTGAGTCCCTACAGGATTTAGAGTTTTGCCTTATTCCTTTTTTTAAAGCTAGGTGATCCTGACTGAAGAATTTCAACTGCAAACTACCATCAACAATGCTGAAGATCCAAAAGAAACTACTATGGGCCCCATCACAAGAGCGCTGAACAAGAGACATTTGTGAGTTATACTGCACTTTCACTGAATTGATCACTGAACTGAACTCAAAGGTTTTCAGGTATAGATTTCTTTGAATTTAATCTGAGTGAGGTTCATGAACTCTAAGTTGTAACTCAAAAGATTCTTGAGTGAAGAGGTTTATTGTCAATATTTTGGTAAAGGAAGAAGTAGTGTGAAGCAACACCCATTTTGGGAATTTTATATTATTATCTCCACATACTGACATTTGTGTTTTTTCCTGTATCTAAAAATAAATGTTATCCCAAGTATATTGAGAAAGGTATATTTATTGTATATATTTCTCGGGCTAAAATTGTAACATTACCTTGGTCTGAGTATATTATCATTTTCAATTTAGATTTAATTTTTTTGTTCTGTTAATCCTTTTACTAATTGGGAGGAAAGACAGAGCGAGGTTAGTGAATCTCTGTGAAGACTTCAGACTCAGAGATATCCCTTGGCCCATCGACTATAACAGTAACATCTGTAGGAGTCTGAGTTTCCCATAACACCCTGGCTTCTAGAGAGAGAGAGAGAGAGAGAGAGAGAGGGGCCACACACAAATTTATCAGTTTTAACCCAAAGAATTCCCTATTCCCCACCTTAGAATATATTCCAGAAGATAAATACTTACAAGTGCAGATCTATTTCCAGCTGTAGTAGCTTTTGTTATTTTTCAAGACTGTCCATGTGGTGCCCAAGGTCACAGCACCAGTGTACCTCCAAATATTAGTCCATATGGCAGCATCAGCTTATGTCATTCCACTGGCTCTTTTAAAAATGTGAAGAACACAATGGAATCCACAATTCTAGTTGAATCACTGCTCTCAACCTTTCCCCTCAGTCATTTACCCACCACTTCAACTATATCTTACCTTACAATGGAGGATTCTCAGAACCAAACTGTCACTAGGAGTCCCTCTTTGCTCCATGGCAACATCACTTAGTCCTTACCATAGACGCTTTCAACTTTGGCTGGGGTGCCCATATTGATAATTATCATTCATAAAGAATGTGGTCAAGATATGAGAGGACTCTTCACATCAACCATCTAGAGCTCAGAGCAATATTCTATACCTTCCTACACAAATTCCAGAATTACCCTGTATTAAATTCAGATAATCAAGTAGCAATGTTTTATGTCAACGAACAAGGAGGCACAGGATCTCTCTGACTCTGTCCAAAGATAGTCAGAATTTTGGATTACGCCATAACCAATCACATACAGTTTCAAGCCACAAAAGAACATAATATATGCCATGCTGGGTCAGATCAAGGGCCCATCGAGCTAAGTATCCTGTTTCCAACAGTGGCCAATCCAGGTCACAAGTACACTGGTCAACAAATTTTTACAAAAGTCATGTTACTGAAATAAAAATAGTAATTTCTTATCAATTTTTATATGCTGAACACAAATATGACAGTGAAATTGCAAAGTTGGCTCTAGTATTTTTGTAATCTACAAGAATTAATGTTTACATCACGAAATGCATGTCAATAGTAAATATAATAGGCCTTCGGTTAATACCTGTAAAAAAACAAGTCATGGACTACTTCTTAGATTTTTTTGCCTGTCTCTTGTACAGCTGTTCGGGAGCTTCTTTGGGGAGTGTCCAGCAGTAGTCAGCCAGCATTGTAGTAGACAATTTTCCCTGGTATCTTTGCTCCATCGTTGCAATATCCTGGTGAAAATGTTTGCCCTGTTCATCACTAACCATACCACAGTTGTCAGGAAAGAAATCGAGATGGGAATCAAGAAAATGGATCTTTAGAGACATATTGCAGCTAAGTTTCTGATACTGCATCAGCATGTCTTCTACTAGTTCCTTGTAGTTTTCTGCCCTAACATTCCCGAGAAAGTTTGTTGACACTAGGCGAAAAGCAGTCCATGCTTGTTTCGCATCACCCTGCAGCAAGTTGCTGAACTGGTCATCTTTGAAGAGCTTTCAAATCTGAGGACCCACACAAACTCCCTCTTTAATCTTTGCTTCGCTGAGTCGAGGGAATTTTTCATACAGGTATCGGAAAGCTGGCGAAGTGCGGTCCATGGCTTTCACAAAGTTTTTCATCAAACCTAGTTTGATGTGAAGGGGTGGTAGCAGGATTTTGTGAGCCTCAACCAGAGCTGGGTGCTGGATATTCTTCTCTCCAACTGTTACATTTTGTCTGTGATTCCATTCCTTCCGCAAGTAGTGCCAATCCCTTGCTCGGCTATCCCACTCACATAAGAAACACATGTATTTTATACATCCCTGCTGCGGTCACGTTAAAAGGGCAACCACCTTCAAGTCACCACAGAGACGCCAGCTGTACTTGTTATAGTTAATGGAAGTCAGTATATGCTTTAGGTTATCATATGTCTCTTTCATATGGACGGCATGTGCTACTGGAATAGATGGAAGATGGTTTCCATTTTTCAAAAGCACAGCCTTCAGGCTCAGTTTCGAAGAGTCTATAAATAGTCTCCAGTCTTGTGGGTCATGAGTGATTTTTAAGGCATTCATGAGGCTTTCAATATCGGAACAGAATACCAGATTACTTTCCTTTCTGAAGAAAGGCTCCAACTGCTGGTGGCGCTTTCGATATGAAGTAATGTTGACATCTTCTTCTAGACGATTCCATTTTTGGAGTCTTGATCCTAGTAATTCTGCCTTATTCTTGGATAAGTCCAAATCACGAACCAGGTCATCTAGTTCTTCCTGTGTTATTCTGTGTGGAGTTGATATGCATCCCAGTGAAAATCTGGGTCACTGCATGCTGACGGACCAGGAGAAGAACAGGTCGGCTCACCCTTGTCCTCATCAGATGAATCAAGAGAATCTTCTGATGGAGGTTCTGGAATAGGAAGTCCCTCACCATGTGGAACTGGTCTCAATGCAGACAGAATGTTTGGGTAGACTATGCTCAACTTCTTTTGCTTCATTATTCCGCTGGAAAGAGGAACCACCAAGCAGAAGTAACAGTCATTTATGTGGTTGCTTGGCTCTCTCCACACCATGGGGACTGCAAACGGCATTGATGGTCTTTTGCAATTCAACCACTGTGAAAGCTGTGTTGTACATGTAGCGCAGCATATATGAGGGGCCCAAGGCTTGTCTTGGTCACCAATCTTGCATCCAAAGTAAAGATGATATGCCTTCTTCAGTTGAGAAGTGATACTTTTCTTCTGGTTGGCAAGTGTCACTTCCCCACAAATGTAGCAGAAATTGTCAACGGTATTAACGCACTTTCGTGGCATTACTGTTCTGTATTGTACCTAAATGGCTAAAATTATATGATTAATAAAAGATACATGTAACAGTAGCTTAAACTGTCTCACACACAGTCTGAAATATTTTAAATGCTCAACCTTTCCGACTGCGTATAGTACACTGCTAACATCAGATGGCTTCAGCAGCCGTCTGGCAGTAGTATTGCATTACATCAGAAAATGATGCAATCAACTTTGGATGATGTGTGCATGCTGGCATTATGTAATGTGATGCAATATTACATCATTCAAGGCTTATTTGGGATGTTGTTGATGTCCTACTGGATAAATTTACACGGTGAAACATTAAAAATGAACATGCAATATCTTCAAAACAAGAGCCAATAAAATGTTTTTAATGTTATATTTGTGTTCAGCTCACCAAGATACTACAGATTAGGGCCTTTTAAAGTCAGTAACAATTTCAATGTTGACCAGTGGTATCTGTCTGGTTCCACTTGTCCCATGGATAAGCAGTGGATTTACCCAGTTCTCATTAATAATGGTTTATGGACTTTTCCTCCAGGAAATAGTCTAAACCTCTTTTAAACCCAGCTATACTAACGCTTTTACTACATCCTCTGATAATGAATTACCGAGTTTGAATAAGCGTTAAGTGGAAAAATATATTCTCTGATTAGTCTTAAATGTGCTACATTGTAGCTTCATTGTGTTCTCTAGTCTTTCTACTTTTTGAAGGAGTAAACAAGCGATCTACATTTACTAGTTCCACTCCATTCATTATTTTATAGACCTCTATCATATCTCCCCTCAGCCATCTCTTTTGCAAGTTGAAGAACCCCTACATCCCAGGTTCCCAAAATTCATTAGCAGAACAACTCAGCAGAGTGCTTTATTTTTCGATATGACCCTGCTTCATGAATGGGAAATTCCTCAAATCAATCTTTTTGCTAGCAGGAAGAATGAAAAACTTCCTCTCTTCTGCTCCATTCTACCATCTATCCACCAAGTAGTTACAGATGCTTTAGTGTTTCAATTGACTTGGATGTTTCTCTATGCTTATCCTCCAATTTCAAGAGTTCTTATAATAAGTTCAAAGAAAGTTGAACCACCATGATTCTAACAGTACTTTAGTGGCCTCAGCAAAACTGGCTTCCCCTTCTTTGGAAGTTGGTCCCTGCTCACAAGCTGCATTAGGTCCCAGAGTTCATAACTCAGAAATATGGCTATATCTCATTCATCCAACTTTCTAGTCTTCATAGCCTGGAAAACGAAAAGCCGTTAATAAGTCCTTGGTATACAGCAGACAATTCAGGATATTTTAGACCAAATTTGTTTTGATAGAAAAGTAAACATCACCACTCCTGACACATGGGTACTCTTATATGTGCCTGGGAGAACGAAACATATTACAAATACAGCTTTTTCATTTTTCTCCCAAAGGAACTAGGCCCTCTCCACCAACCCACCCATATCCCCTCCCCAACTACTGCAGCTGTCCGGTCCACCCAACCCCGGCACTCAGCGGGGAAGGAACCCCCAACAACATTCAGATAGGGAACCCAAAATCAAAGAGCCTCATCCAGCCTACTCCCACCTAAGAAGCCAGGAAGGCACAGCCATCCTCAAGTCCTGATCCAGGCAGCTAACCCACCTCTCCCCTTATCCCCCCCTTCCCTCCCTTGGGCTGCGACTGTCCAGTGAGGTCCACACAAATCTATAAGAATCTCCATAATGTTCAGTATTGGAGCCTCCAAGCCTCAGCATCGCCAATCCTATAGGTTGTTTAGAACAAGGCTCCTGTTTCTGGATGACAGGCCAGTCCTCCCAGACCGTCAAGAACTTCCCCACTCTCTGCTTTCCACCTTTTTAGCCCACAGTCTGTCCAATTGCATATGTTGGTGAATCATATTATGCCAGTGCCAAAAGCTCGGGGGCTCGGGAGCTACCCAAATGGACAAAATAGCCTTCTTAGCCAACATTCAGGTACCCCTGAGCCAATATACCTAACCCTCCAAGACTACCTTTTCCGGAGAATGGAACAGTGCCTCCCTTGGGAAGCAGGGACCATTGACAACATAGCACATGTTCTATGTATGCATGCACCTCTTTTCAGTATTGTTGGGTGAGGGGGCATTACCAGAACATATGACTCAGAAAAGCCCTTGACTGCCCACACTTTGGGCAGTCTGTTTCTGAACACTCCATCGCATAAGCAAGAATCAGTGCCATGTAAACCTGTCAAACAATTGGTACTGCATATTTCACAGACACACCCAACTGGTAGACTTGGGAATCTTTGCAAGAAACTTCAACAGTCTCTCACCTGCCAAAGCCATGGTCAATACTGCATTCCATTTTGCAACCAAAGCATCACAAGTGGCCAATGCAGTAGCTTTCATAAACAAACTATGGACTGAAGAAAATGTCCTCGGCTAGGAAATATCTTTCAGATCCATACAGAAATCACTGGAAACATTCTCTCCCGTTATTCTCCCTATGTAACTATACAGCTGAAGATACAAAAACACTTCACCAGGAGCCAAGTCATATTGACCCTCAAAGGACAAGAAACTACCATCTCCCATCAATACCTGATCCAACTAACCAAACCCTTTTCTTTGCCAAATCTGAAAGTCCCTGGTAAAGAATCCCAGCGTAAAATCTACGCTACCTTGAATGGACAAATATACCAATTGCGCCGCCCAAGTACTGCAATCTGGAACAAAATCCATTTTCACATCTTGCGGATAGGTGAGATCAGAACAGAGAAACGCAAATGCACTGGTAACCTGCTAAGCTGAGCATAAAGGAGATATTTAAGAAGCAAAGGGGCAACCAGAGCCTTTTCGCAATCCAATGTTGGAAAATCAGCAGCGTCAAAGAGCCAGTCTCGCAAATGCCACAAGAGGACGCAAGGACATTTCAGATTAAAGAGATCCATGCCCCCTCTCTCCCAGGAGCCCATAAGAGAACGAACGGCAAGCAGAGCTTTCTCCCAGGCCACAAGAATTTTGAGAGCAGCCCCTCGACCTTCCACAATGAAAGAGTCTGGAGAACATAAAGCCATTGGGAGAAGAGGACCATTTTTAAATAGTGCAATCTGACCCCCCAAAATAAAGAAAGATCATGCCACCTATGTAAATACGCTTCCATCTCCCGAAGTAGAGGGTGGGGGGGGGGGGGCATTGTATATATATAGCTTAGAAATGTCTGCTGGTAGCACAATCAATAAGTAGAAACATAGAAACATAGAAACATGATGACAGAAAAAGACCACAAGGCCCATCTAGTCTGTCCTTCCATAACAACAACATAGAAACATAGAAACATGATGACAGAAAAAGACCACAAGGCCCATCTAGTCTGTCCTTCCATAACAACAACATAGAAACATAGAAACATGATGACAGAAAAAGACCACAAGGCCCATCTAGTCTGTCCTTCCATAACAACAACATAGAAACATAGAAACATGATGACAGAAAAAGACCACAAGGCCCATCTAGTCTGTCCTTCCATAACAACAACATAGAAACATAGAAACATGATGACAGAAAAAGACCACAAGGCCCATCTAGTCTGTCCTTCCATAACAACAACATAGAAACATGATGACAGAAAAAGACCACAAGGCCCATCTAGTCTGTCCTTCCATAACAACAACATAGAAACATAGAAACATGATGACAGAAAAAGACCACAAGGCCCATCTAGTCTGTCCTTCCATAACAACAACATAGAAACATGATGACAGAAAAAGACCACAAGTATAGAAAGGAGTCCGCTGCCCACTGAACCGGAAACTCTCCTTGCTTAGAGCACTGCAAAATCTTGTTATGTTGGTAAGGCCTTTGATTTGTCCAAGTTCAACTTATATCCTCATAACTGTCCAAAACAGAACTCCTGAAGCAATGCACCGAGGGAGGTTGGAGGGTCAGTCAAATGCACTAAAAGATCATTTGCAAAGGCCGAAATCTTAAAAGAAAAGAGGCCTATTTGCATGCCGTTGATAGCCCCCATTTGCTCAAATGCGACTCAACAGAAGCTCAAGAGCCAATATGAATAACAAAGTAAAAAGAAGACAGTCCTGACGTGTGCCTCAGTACAAACAAACTCTCAGTCAGAAACCCACTGACAAGCACTCGAGCACGAGCGTCATCATACAGGGCATGGACAGCCTGTAGGAACAAACCTCGAACAACAAACCGCTCCAACACTAAGAACAGATATTCCCAGCTGACACTATTAAATGCTATTTCAGCATCAAAGCTGATAAGCAGGGAGGGATCTCAAGGGCCGAGCAGTGAATCAGATATGCCAAAATCTGACACATATTTATCACTGCATGCCTACCCCGCATAAAGCCCACCCTGAGAAGGATGTATCAACTTGGGTAGCACAGGTTCCAAGAGGTTTGCCAAAATCTTAGAAAAAAATCTTCTGATCAACATTTATCAGGGATATCAGCCTATAAGATGACAGCAATGTTGGGTCTTTACCTGGCTTGGGGATCACAATAATCAGCATCTTGGTATGATATGAAAAGCCCCCCAAATCGACATATTGTGCATAGACTTCTACCAGTGGGACACTCACCTTGCCCTGCAACAATTTAAATAAACTCATCTGGACCAGAGGCACCGGTAGTATCCAGACCCTTAATTGCAAGGTGCAGTCAGAATTTGTGAGGTGTTCCGCCAGCAACTCCAGTAGAACAGTCTCTTGCAAGTAGTCCCATGCAAACAACCTATCAATGGCGTCCACCTCATAAAGTCACCAACAGAACCTGTGGAAAGCCTCCTCCAGGGAAGCCTGAGTCTCGCACAGGTCCCCACTAGGACTCTGGACTGCTATAACAAATCAGGGGCCCCTCCCACTCCTAATCAGAGAGGACAGCAGCTTCTCTGGCCGATTGATAAACTTATACAGATACGCCAAAAATACCTCAAGGATTGCTGGGTTCTGGAATGAACGAGCATGTTACGTTAACTCTATGCAGACAGGTATGCAGTATGATTCTCTTCTGAATCATATCTATGTAGCCTGACATTCAGTGCCCTTAGTTGTTTCCCCAGGGTCAGCACTCGTTTTCGCTATCCCTTGTTTCTGCCGACTAACAAATCCAATGATCACTCCCCAGAGGTAAGCGTTCGCCGTCTTCCAGAACAAAGCAGGGTTATCCTTATGTATGCCATTAGTCTCTTCAAAAATAATCCATTGGTTCCATAGAAACTGTCTAAACCCCTCATCTCCATACAAATAAAAAGGGAAGTGCATGTGGCAGGAACATTGTACTCCTCAATCCAAGACCAGATCCACCCACACCATGGCATGGTTAAAAATCTGAATGCCACCTATACTGGCGTCATTAAGCACTGTCACCAAGTCATTGAGCATCAGAAAGTAGTTAATCAGCGACCAAGAGCCATGCATGCGGGATAGGTAAGTAAAGTCCTTCTCAGCTAGGTGGAGGAATCTGCAAACAGCTAACAAATCACAGCTCTTGTACAGGCTTAAAAGACGTCTTCGCTGCCTGACATCCTCCCTCCCCCCCTGTCCGCTTTGATGAATGGTCTAGAAGCACACCAAACTCACAATTGTAGCCCTGCCCAGAATAACTTGATGATCCCCGATGGAGGAGAGATGATGCACCAACATGTCAAAAAAAGACAAGATCACATGTATTGGGACCATACACACTACCCAATATGACTGGCTTACCATATAGGCTGCCATAAACAAACACAAACCTGCCCCCAGAGTCACTTATAACCTTGATCAGCTGAAAACACAAGGCCTTACAAAGAAGTATAACCACTCCTGCCTTCCCTCCCCTTCCCTCCGAGAAGGCCCATAGAGTGAACCCGCCCACCATCACTTCAACTCAGTATGCTCATTATTGTCATATGGGTTTCTTGAAAGAAGGCCGATAGGAGGAATATTATGTATATATCAGAAGGAATTTTATATATGTATCAGACATATCAGGGTTATTACAAGTATGCTTGCTGCCAGTGTAGGCCACAGGTCATTTGCCAAGTCTGCAGAAGAATCTTTTAGTCTGCTTGCTGTGTATGTAGGACACAGGTCAGTTACCAACTTTGCAGACAAGTCTGTTAGCTTGTTTATTGTGAATGTAGGACATAGGTCATTTGTTAACCTTGCAGAAAAAGCTCTTTAGCATAGCTTTGCAAAAGGAATGCACACACATTGTATGGAGCAATAAGTAAAGAGAGCAAAGGAGACAAGATATGCTGATTCCCCTCTTTCAAGTTAACCTTTTAACTCTGCAAACAGCTGTGCAAAGATGACCCCTTACCCAAATATAATTCAGAAGCCTTGCATCTTTCTGTAACTTTCTATGACGAATATGGTACATTTTTAGGCTATATACTAATGAATAAACTGAGCAGCTTATATCATACCTACAGTGTGCTTATTTGATGTTTCCAAGCACTTGTACTAAGAAGCAGGATCCAGGGAGACAAAACCAAATTCATAGCATCAGTTGTGGTACCTGAGATAGAAGCATCAGTTGTGGTAAATGAGATATACATGAGAAAATAGTATCAGTTGGGGTAACTGATACATAGAAAGCATAGTTACTCACCTGTAACAGGTGATCTCCGGGAACAGCAGGAATTTAGTCTTCACATATGGGGACTCCCTAGCTTTAGATGCCAGGGAGAGACCCCAGAAGTTGTGTGTCCCTGGGACAGGGCTCCACTTCCCCCCATGGATCTCTGGCATCCAAACAGGGATGGTGGGTAGGAGTTGATTAGGTATGGAACAGGTATTGGAGAACAGCCTGACCAAACAAGGCATCCCGGCGGGAGTCCTTGTCCAAGCAGTAATGGGCTGTGAAGGTATGAACCGAGGCCCAAGTGGCTGCTCGACAGATGTCGTCGATAGACACAGAGTGCAGATGAGCCATTGAAGCTGCCATGGCTCTCACATTGTGAGCTGTGACATGGCCCTCCAGAGGAAGGTTCTTACTCTGATAGGCAAAGGAAATACACTGTGCAATCCAGTTGGACAGTGTTCTCTTGGAGACTGGAAGTCCCAAATCTTTATTTTTATCTTTATTTCTTAATTTGATATACCGCTTTGGCCGAAACATAAAAGCGGTTTACAATAATAAAAAAGACTACGCTCCCTAACTATAGGAAAACAGGAATGCCATAGTAAGATAGGAAAGGGGGAAAAGGACAGTGCAAAACACACAATAAGTACACCAGACACAGCTAACAGAACTCAGGAAGGGATGGCAGGAGAGAGGTCGAAGGCTTGTTGGAATAAGTGGGTTTTCAACAACTACTTAAACTTTGAGTAAGAGGATTCCAAACGGAGGGAGGATGGGAGGAGGATCAAAAGCAACAAAGAGATGAGAGGACTTTCTATGTTGCTGTGTTCTTTGCAAGTAAAAGGCTAAAGCTCTTTTACAGTCCAAAGTATGAAGATTCCGTTCTGCATTTGATGCATGAGGTCTTGGAAAGAACACAGGCAGATAGACTGCCTGGTTAAGATGAAAAGGCGAAACCACCTTTGGCATAAAGTGTGGAGGAGTCCTAAGGACTACCTTGTCATGATGAAACCTTGTATAAGGTGGATCAGCCACCAGTGCTTGCAACTCACTGATGCGACGTGCTGATGTGATTGCAATGAGAAAGATAACGTTCCAAGAAAGGAATTTCAATGAGGTAGTAGCTAAGGGTTCGAAAGGAGGCTTCATGAGCTGACCAAGTACCAGGTTTAAGTCCCATGCCACCGGTGGTGGCCTAATGGGAGGCTTAGTTAGAAGGCGGCCTCTCATAAATCTTGCTATAAGAGGATGGGAAGAAATGGGTTGTCCATTTAGAGGCTTGAAAGAAGCTGCAATAGCACTCAAATGGACTCTTACTGAGTTAGTCTTGAGTCCTGCATTGGATAAATGAAGGAGATACTCAAGTAATGATTCCAAAGGTATCGCTAGGGGGTTAAGACCCTTCTAAGAACACCATATGGTAAACCTTTTCCATTTAAAAGCATAAGAGCGTCTAGTGGAAGGCTTCCTGGAAGCATAAAGGACATCCTTTACTTGCTGAGGGAGGTTAAGATCATGAAGATCTAGGCCTTCAGCAACCAAGCTCTGAGATGCAGAGACTGGGGATTGGGATGCCATAACATTCTGTTCTCCTGTGACTGGAGATCTGGAGCAGACCCTAACTCCAGGGAGGGGGCTTGAGATAGATGTAGAAGCAGAGGGTACCTCACTTGCCGAGGCCAATGTGGAACTATGAGAATCATACGCCCTCTGTCCCTCTGAAGCTTGAACAGGGTTTTGGGAATTAGGGGAATGGGTGGAAAGGCATAAAGGAAGTCTTGACCCAAGTGAAGGAGGAAGGCATCCCTGGCCTGAGAACCCTGAGCTGGAATTCTGGAACAGAACCGGGGAAGTTTGGCATTCAATGGACTTGCAAAGAGGTCTATGTCCGGGGTTCCCCAAATTTGAAAAATCTTGGCCACCTGGTCTGCATGTAGAGACCATTCGTGTGGAAGCAGAACTCAACTGAGTCCGTCTGCCCAAGAGTTTTGTATGCCTGGAAGATACACTGCCAGGAGATGAATCTGATGCTCTCTGGCAAGGGCCCATAGTCACAAAGCTTTGTTGCAAAGCGACAGAGAGCCTGTTCCTCCCTGCTTGTTCACGTAGAACATGGCTACTTGATTGTCCGTGTGGATGAGGACTGTCTTGTAGCTGAACAGGGTATGGAACACTCGAAGAGCAAGGAAGATTGCTCTGAGTTCTAGGAGATTGATATGTAGATGAGTCTCCTTTGGAGACCAAGTGCCCTGGGTGGAGAGGTCTTGCAGATGAGCTCCCCAACCCACTGGTGAAGCATCTGTTGTGTGAGTTGCGTGGGGTAAAGGCTGTTGAAATGGGGACCCCAGCAACAGATTCTGAGTGGACTGCCACCACTGGAGAGACAAAATGAGACGATTTGTGTTAGTTATTTTGTCTGACAGGCACCCTGATGCCTGGGTCCATTGAGTGGATAAGGTCCACTGGGCTGCTCTCATATGGAGGCGCGCATAAGGGACCACATGCACTGTAGATGCCATGTGGCCTAGTAGTTGTAACATTTCTCGGGCAGTGAGCTGAGGTTTTAGCACTGCTTGAGAAGCTAACTGCACTATGCGGAGGCAACGGGCCTGGGGAAGATAGGCCTTCGCTTTTCTGGTATCCAGCGAAGCTCCTATGAACTCTAGAGACTGAGTGGGAGTTAGACTGGATTTTGGGATGTTTATGACCAGACCCAAATACTGAAGCATACGTATTGTGCAAGATAGGGAAGTCCTGGCCTCTGACTCTGATGGGGTTCGAATAAGCCAGTCGTCTAAGTAGGGGAAGACAAATATCCCTAGAGTACGGAGAAATGCTGCTACCACAGCCATGCATTTCGGGAACACTCTTGGTGCTGAGGCCAGGCCAAAAGGAAGCACTCTGTATTGGTAGTGCTTTCCTTTAAAAAGGAACTTTCTGTGAGTTGGATGGATGAGAACATGAGTGTACGCATCCTTGAGATCTAGAAAACAAAGCCAATCCTGACTCTGAAGGTATGGAAGCAGAGTTCCTAGAGAAATCATCTTGAATTTCTCTTTGAACAGGAATTTGTTCAATTCTGTAAGGTCTAAGATAGGTCTGTATCCCCCCCGTTTTCTTTGGGATAAGGAAATAGGGGGAGTAAAACCCTGTACCCTGTTGATGAATGGGTACTTCTTCTATTGCCCCTTGGGCAAGAAGCATAGTGACCTCTTGATCTAACAGGTTGATAAGAGAGGTCTGAGAATTGAACTGTCTTATCATTGTGTGAGGGGGCATGCACAGAAAGTGAAGCTTGTACCCCTGTTTTATAATGGAGAGTGTCCAATGCTCTGCTGTTATCTGCTCCGACCTGGGGGCAAAGTGGCATAACCTTCCTGGAATGGTGGAAGGCTCTGGTCCATTGAAGGCCAGGAACGCTAAGTTCTCTAGATGAAAGTCAAAGGCCTTGTGGAGGATGAGACTGCTGAGACAGTTGAGGCTTGGCAGTCTTTGCTTTCCTTTGTTTAGGTGGTTGCTGACCTTTTCGGACAAGCTGACCTGCAGAACGTCCCTGCTAGGAATAAGAGGGATAAAACCTCTTCTTTTTCGAGAAGGAAGGCTTCTTGAAAGATTTCTTTCTGGCAGGATCAGCTGTGTCTTTGGACAACCTATCCAAAGTAGAGTTGTCAGCATCCATCTCATTGGCTTTTTCTTGCCAATTCTTGTCAAATAGGTTCTCACCTGTACAAGGGATATTTCCCAGTTTGTCCTGCACCCAGAGCTCCAAATCGGATGCCTGGAGCCAGGCAATTCTTCGTGCACCTATGGCAATGGCAGAGGTTCTGCTTATGCACTCAAACCAGTCAAAAGCTGCACGATTGACAAACTTCGAAACATCCTGTGCATGCTTAACCAGTGTGAGATAATCCTGCCTTTTGTCCTCAGGAAGAAGAGGGCTCAAAACCTCTAAATCTCCTGTGACCTCTTTAAGGAACGTTCCCATATATAAAATATAGGAACTGATCCTGGCAAAAAAGCATGGAAGCCTGGAAAGTACGACATCCAAAGGCATCCAAAGTTCTACACTCACATCCTGGAGGATTAGAGGCATGCCTCTTTGCACTCCTGATCCTTCTCATAGCTGACTCCACAACAATGGAGTGGTGGGGAAGCTGAATTTTTTGGAAGCCAGGACAAGGAGGGACTTGATACATAGTATCCAGTCTGTGAGAGTGAGGAGAGGTGGTAAGAGGTGTCTCCCACATTCTCAACATGAGATCATGTAAAATCTCATGGATAGGCAAGGTAGCCGCCTCCTTAGGAGCCTTGGGATATTGTAAAATCTCCAACTCCTTAGCTCTGGGCTCTGTTTCAGGAGTCACAGTAATGGACAAGCCACGAGCCACCTCTCTGATGAAATCCTGAAAGGAGATATCCTCTAGAGGAGACATCCTATATTTAGGGGAGGAAGGCTCCTCCGGGAGAAGTATCCCGGTACTGGCAGAGCTGTCAGAATCCTCGGAGTCCTCTGAGGATTCGACATACCGTCTTTCTGGATGCTCTTGAATAGCCCGATACCCGTACTGACCGAAGTCTGTACCGGGGGTAATCGGTACTGGTGTATCGGCACCAGACGGCATTGCATGACTGGGTACCGGCAAAGCCGATACCGATGTTGATGTTGATGCTATTGGTACCGGTACCTAAATTAGTGCCAGTACCGATACCGGTACCGACATCGGTGCCGGTACCGATTGAACGGTCTGATGCGGTTCCGAGAGCGTCAATGCCGCAAGGAGAGCCACCAGACTGCGCTCAATAGCCAGGAACCTCTGGTCTATCGACGCTGCCGATGCCTGGGTGTCGGTACCGGACGCAACCGGTACCCCAGAGCATGGCACCAGTAGTTCTGCCAAGGTCGAGGCCTCGAGAACATCCTGGAGCCCTGATAATGCTTTGGAAGCCGAAGCCGCCCGCCAGGGCAATTTTGCCGGTATGGAACCCTTAAGGGCAATGCCGGAGGCATCTCGATGCTTGGAAGGAGATCTACCCTTTGGGGACCAGCTAGATTTATGTTTAGTTACCTGAGATCCATGGGAGGAAGACAAAGCCCTGGAAGACGCCGATGCCACCGAAGCTGCATCAGAAGGAAAAAGGGCGCTGAGCTTGGCAGCTCGGTTCTGTCGACCCCTTTTGGACCTCATGGCACAAGCCATGCACTCGAAGATGGAGTGGTCAGGACCTAAACATTTAAGACACCACTCGTGGGTGTCGGTGACGGAGATGGTACCGCCACACTTGGTGCATTTTTTAAAACCCGAGGCGGGTTTCTCAATAGTGGAGGGAATTTTGGGCCTAAGGCCCAAAATGGCGTGCACCTGGAAAGTTTGGAAAAAAAGGAATATTAATAATATTATCTTTTAAAAAGAAAGAAAGAAGAACCGGCAGTACCGGTATAGCATCGGGGAAGGCAGATGCGACCACAAAAAAAAAAGAATAAAGAATACAATTTTCTGCGGTGACAGGAACATGACCTGCTGGTTCCACGGAAAACGAAGAACTGGAGAGAGGCAGTTGGGAAAGGCGGGAAGGCAGCACGCAGGCGCTGTGGGATGCTCCCAAAAGTCTCTAAATGGACGCTGGGGAGCGTTACCACGCAGGCTCCGTCGGTACCGACGATACCCATATGTGACGACTACATTCCTGCTTGTTCCTGGAGATTAAAGAATCCAAGCTGAGCTGAGGAGCTAACAGATTAAGCTGAACTGAGGTAGCTAATAAAGGCTAAGTGAGTACGCTAGTCCCACATGTCTTTAAGGATCTTATGACACTTTATGGAAAAGCCAAAGTCACAAATTCCAGGACACTAACTGCACTCCCTTGTTTCTTCACATCACTCTGCTCCTGACAGAATTGTCCACATAGAACCCAGCACAACAAGCTGAGGCACCCTCCCAGCCTAAGACCTTCTCATGCTGATCCCCAAGGAAAGACACAGCAAACCCCTCCTCTCCAAGCACCCTGAAATAAAACAAGCATAGGAAAGAACCAACCTCAACACCCAGAAAAAAAATGCCCCCACCATCTAAAGCTTCTCAATACTCCCCTTGAGAGTACTCAAGGGATACTCAATAATCCCTACCACCTCAGTCCACCTGCTGACAATCAGCATATGGGTCCTCTGTGATGTGACCATGACCCCCCCAGCAACAGAGAGACACCCCTGCCAGGCCTACCCTCCCATCACCAGCACTGTAATAAATTATGCAGCCCCCGATAACTCGTGCACAAATCAAGAGTCCCATCAAATCGCTCCACCACCCTCCCTTCCTGCTGCCAAATTACCTTTTGAGAACCTACCCCACCCCTCAGTAGCATAAAGATCTGGTCTGAGCCCAACAATAAGTATGTCCCTTTCCCACTGTCAACCTTACATTGCAAACCGACACACCTGTAGAGGCACCTCCCCTCCCTCCTCCACAGACACCTCACTCCCATTAACAGCATGTACAAAAAAATCCAATAGATATAAAAGAAACCAAACAAAGCAAAAAGGGGGTACATATCTGGAGAGGGCATGGTCCACCATAGAGGAGTCCGAGCCTCACAGTAGGGCTGGTGCAAGTCCAATAGGAGCAGGTCCTTGGGGACATTAAAGGCTATGCCCAACAGCAAATCCAACATCATATTGATACTGAGGCACCACTAGATCCTTCCCAACATGGCTTCAGGGAAGCACACGGAGTTGACACTGTCCTTACAACCCTCTTTAACGACTTGGTCACAGGAATAAATAATTCCCGACAAGGATTCGTACTCATCTTTCTGGACATCTCTGCCGCCTTTGATTCTGTGAACCATGATATACTCCTACAACGCCTAAAAGAAAAGGGGATTCAAAGCACGGCACTGGAATGGTGCAAATCCTACCTCTCCAATAGATGGCAACAAGTCAAGGCAGGCCACACATCCTCAGAACCATTTCTACAGACCCAGGGGGTGCCTCAAGGTTTGTCCTTATTAGCACTGATGTTTAATATCTACATGCAGCCGATATGTGACTTGATCCGATCCTTCAACATACAATGCCTTGCTTATGCAGATGACATCCTCCTTTACATGCCGTTTACAGTACTCGCCCCAATAATAAGATGCTTTGAAGCTGTAGCTGACTGGCTGTTGACACAAAACCTACGGATCAACCATGACAAAACTGATGTTCTATTCGTCACGAGGAACTGGAAATTCATACCTCCTCCAGCACTACATGCCAACAATGCAGAGTTAAAATCCAAATCTACCATCCGTTATCTAGGCATCACGCTCGATCAGCACTTTGATATGACAACTCATGTAAAAAACGTCACGAAAGCAATATATCATAAGATCAGAACGCTGCGTCACCTTCGCCCCCTTCTGGATTTTACCGATTACCGGACAACCTTCCAGGCATTAGTCCTCCCACATCTGGACTTTGCCAACATCATCCTCCACAGACTCTCACAATCAACCTTAAATCCGCTCCGCCTAGCTATGAATGCAGCTGCAAGAGTCCTTTCTGGATCGTCAAGATCTGACCACATAACGCCAATCATGAAAGAACTGCATTGGCTACCATTACGTGCCAGACTCCAATACAAGTCAATTGTCCTTACATTCAAAGCCCTAAATAACTACCCCACTACGCCAATCAGCAAGATAATCCACAGTACCCCTGAAAATAGAAACCGGAGGCCTCAAACAACGAACACCTTAGTAGTCCCCAAGATGACGACAAAATGCACAAAGACAACCTCCAACAGGGCCTTCTCCATATTTGCTCCTTTAAACTGGAATGCCCTTCCCCATGAAATCCGAGGCATTAAAAATCTAGCCCCATTCAGAAAAGCCTTGAAACACCACCTATTTACAAAATTCTACCCAGAGACAATCCGTGGTGAACACTCAATTGACAAACTACCTCCCAGCCGCCCTAACACCCTAACACAAACAGATAATGGTTAGCCTACTCATAAGTTCCACCGCTAACCATCACACGTGTACTATCCTCCCACGAACACACATGTATCAGCTAGAAGAGTTAGAGAAGTGTACATAGTATAAAGTTAGCTTGTATATAGTTTCCCCGGTTTTCTCCATGTTTAATATCCTGTTTCACTGTAAACTCAATGTTACCTGTATGCATTGTAGTATGTTTTCTCCGATGTACACCGCACTGATTATAATAGCGCGGTATAGAAAAAATGTTAAATAAATAAATAAAAATATGCCCAAAGACACAAAGAACAGGAGTCTTCCCGCCCCTCAATGGCACCAAACTCCAAACCCACACTCATACCTGTTACACCTCTCCCCACTACCAAGCTGACATCCATTCACCACAAGTTTCTACACAAACACTCATTTAACCACTCACCCCAGCCCCCCTGCAGACGCTCAGAGAACAAAATAGCACGTGCAAACAACCTATTCAATAGGCAAGGCAAGACAAGAACAGAGCCATGGCATCTCAGAACAAAATATGGGACTCACAATCCAACTGGTCCATAGTCCCAAAAGAGCTAGTCCTGAATATCAGTGAGGGAAGAGGTAAACCCTGCTCCAACTATCAAGAGCTCCAGCCGAAGAAGCGTCCACTGAAATGCAGCCCCTAAATCCACATCAGTGTGGAGGTCCAAGTCACTGGTACAGGATAAAAGAGCAATGCATGGCAGGACTGCACCATAAGAGGACCCACAGAAGCATCCACCGGGTCAAGTTAAGGCTCCACAAGCCATCAAAAGCAAAGAATCAGGGCTCGGTTGCTGGTCACAGTTCTCCCTACCGTTGTTCCTCGCAGAACTTCTTGGCTGGCTCTGGTGTGTCAGAGAAGTGAGGTATGCTATTGTAGTACAGCCACAGTTTAGCAGGGCATTGCAGCACAAAATGGATCTGATGATCAAAGAGCCAGGAACACGCCAGTGAGAAAGCTTTCTGCCACTGCAGGACCAGCATGTTATAGTTCTGGAATATCAAAATATGCTATCCCTTGTGCAGCACTGAGCGCTCTCTGCAGGCCAAGCAAAACACTTCCTCCTCCGGTGCGAAGTTGAGGAATCAAGCTATGACTGCCTGCAGGCTTCCACCCGGCTCACGCCAATGAGCACACTCAGTCCATATGGGGCAAGATGATTGGTTCAACTTCAAGGCGAGCAGCAGCCATGTCTCGAGGAAGCCCCACAGCTCATGTTCCATGATATTTTCAGGCTCTCTGATTCTCCAAATCATCGATCTTTTTGGATTGCTTGGCCACAGTTTCCTTTAAGAGCGCAAAATCCTGGGTGAGCTAAGAGGTACCATCTTCCACCTCACTCACTAGCTGCTCCAACTCGGTTACACGGCTCTGGAAAGACTCTAGAGATCTGAAATGTCCAGTGTCTTGATGTAAAGCTGATCAAATTTGGAGTCAAGGGCAGCCACAACCATTTTAGTTGCCTCCCCCTGCAGATCACTGGAGAACTGGAGATGGCTCAAGGCTAGATCTTCGGCCGTCATCCTGGAGCTGGTGGGCTACACTTTTTCCTTTTCTTTCCATGGGGGTTTGGTCACCATTCATTGTGAAAAAGGTACCAAGCTGCAGCAGATGGTAATGGAGAGTACAGCGGGACCCAGCAGGTGATGAAGCACGCCAAAATTTATAAAATTATAATAGAAAGTAATGGAAAGGACCTAGGAGCTCCGCAACTGTGCTTATGCATATGCTCACCACATCACATGACCTCCTCAGGATATTTAAATAGCTGCCAGAAAGACTTATACTAAACATACATAGGCTTTGAAATGGAAAAGATTCTCAATATGGTGCTCTTACAATGGTCAGTACCCCAACTCATGCCCTTCTGCAACCACACTACAGTATCACTATTATTTGTGTTATCTAGATCCCCAAAAGGCCTGGAAAAGAGTACATCTCAGTGTTCTGCCAGCTTATCATGATTTGGTAGATAACGTTCTGGTGGCACAATCCCATATACTTCCCAGTTCATAGAAGGCCTTCTTCATGTCAAGCCTTGCTCACCAAAAAAAACACTTATTCCATAGGACTTCAACTTGGTGCTCTTATGAAGTTCCCTATTGAATCTTTGGAATCTTATTCGCTCAGGTTCCTTACTTGGAAAGTTATCTTCCTGATGGTAATCATTTCAGCTAGAAGAGAAAGTGAACCTCAAGTTTTAGGGACCTATGAACCTTACATTCAGTTCCTTCATCATAAGGTTGTACTTTGGACACATCCTAAGTTCTTACCTAAAGTAGTCATCAGATGACATAGCAAAAAAAGGACTTTAAAAAAAATGTAGGGAGGCAACTCCAAGGGGAGGAGGGAGGAAATGTGAGGACTGATTCCTGCTGTCCCGGAGAACACCTGTTACAGGTGAGAAACTACGCTTTCTCCAGGAACAAGCAGGAAGTCAGTCCTCACATATGGGGCTCCCTAGCTCCAGGCTGCCGAGGACCAAACCATGACAGCACTATCAGCAAGGTGAGTCCCAACAGAGAGACTCTGCAAGACCCTAGCATCCAGTGACACTATCACTTCAGTAGCATGAACACAGAAGGGTCGGAGGGCAGGAGTTGCCTACACCAGGCAGTAATGAGCTACAAACGTATGAATCAAAGACCATGTGGCGGCCCTGCAGATTTCCGTCACTGGCACAGAGCGGAGGTTGGCTACTGAAGTGCAGTAATCCGGTGCTCAAAGGAGAGGCCCGTTCGCTCATAGGTGAGGGCAATGTAGTCTGCCACCAAGTGGACAGAGTTCACATCGTTACTGTGAGCCCCAGTCTACTGGGGTTATATGACACAAAGAGCTGAGAAGCTTTGCGATGGGCCTGGGTCATCTGTAGGGCCTGCTTACAATTTAGCGTATGCAATATGAGTTCCTCCCTGCCAGCGTGGGGCTGTGGGAAAAAGGTGGGAAGGACCACCTCCTGGTTGAGATGGAAGGGAAATACCACCTTGGGGAGGAATTTGGGGTATATACGGAGCACTATCCTTTATCTTATAGAACAGAGTATATGGTGGATCTGCCACCAAGGCCTGGAGTTCACTCACTCTCCAAGCGGACATGATCGTCACCAGAATAAACACTTTCCAGGTATCTCAAATGGCAGGTGGCCAAAGGCTCGATTGGCAGAATACTGAGTTGGGAGAGCACCACATTAAGGTCCCATTCCACTGCCAGAAGGCGGAGAGGGGGCTTTGATAGCAAGAGTCCCCGGAGGAACCTGGAGACAAGAGGCTGGTTTGAGAGGGATTTCCCCTCTACAGGATGATAGCGAGCGGCTATGGCACTCAGGTGTACTATCACTAAATTAGATTTCAGGCCGGCATGCAAGAGGTACAGTAAAGACTGTAGCACTAGTTACATGTGGCAGGAGAAAGGGTTCTCGTCTCTCTCTTCAAACCAGATGGAGAATCTTATCCACTTGAAGGCATACACTCATCTGGTGGAGGTTTTTTGGGAGGCCAACAGGATCTTCTTTACTTCCCCCGGGAGAATGAAAGGAGACAAGGCTACCCTTTCAACAGCCATGCCCTCAACGCTAGCAACCACAGGTTGTGGTGCAGGAGGAAGCCCTCCTCCAGGGACAGGAGATCCGGATCCTGATCCAGCGAGACTGGGAGTGCCAGCGACAAGAAGAGCAGCAGCGGGAACCAGGGTTGCCGGGCCCATCTGGAGGCAATCAGAATCACTGATGCCTGCTCTCTCTGGACCTTGAAGATGGGTCTTGGCCACCAGCAGTGTGAGTGAGAAGGCATAGAGGAGGCCATCGGACCACAGGATCAGGAAGACATCCGCTGTCACCCTCCCAGGTGCGGCTGGTGTGAGCAGAAGCGAGGCAGCTCTGTGTTGTCTGGGGGGGGGTGGGCGCAGAAGAGTCTTTGCGCCACCCTGGGGTTCAGACACCATTGTCCGCTAAGCAATTATCCTGACCTGGAAGGTATACTGCTCGCAGGAGCATTCTGTGGCGCACTGCAAAGGAGAGGAGAGCCACCACTTCCTGGCAGGGTGTATGAACCTGTGCCCCCCTGCTTGTTTACATAAAACGTGGCCACCTGGTTCATCCGTCTGGATCAGCACAGGGTGGTTGCAAAGAAGGTGGCAGAATGCTCACAAGGCCAGGAAGATGGCCGTGAATTCCAGGAGGCTAATCTGCACGAGCGACTCCTACTGTGACCAGCTGCCTTGAGTGCGGAGGTCTCAGCAGTGTACCCTCCAACCTAGGATAGAGGTGTCCGTGGTCAGGACCCTCTGTGGCGCAGGCGCCTGAAGGGCATCCCGGCTTGGAGGTGGCATAGGGACTGCCACCTGCTGAGGGAGTCCGCCAGTTGGCGGGTGACCCTGACCCTGTCACACAACCTGCCTGTGGCCCGAGTCCTCTGGGAGCGGAGGCACCACTGGGCTAACCGCATGTGCAAATGGGCTAGGGGCATGAAGTGGATTGTTGAAGCCATCTGGCCTGGTAGACGGAGGAGGCGGCGAGCCGGTACCAACTGGTGAGTCTGCATCTCTCCTGCCAGCTGCACAAGGCAATGTGTCCTTTCCTTTGGGAGGAAGGCCTTGACCTGTAACATGTCCAACTGGGCACCTATGAACTCCAGGTTTTAGGCTGCAGAGAGATGGGATTTGAGAGGGAGGAGTGGTCTAGTGGTTAGGACAAGGTACTTCAGGCCGGAGGTTCAAGTCCCACCTGGGGACAGCAATCTCAGGCCGGAGGGACTGGGATTTCTAGTCCTGTAGGCACTCCTTGTGGTCTTGGGCAAGCCACTTAACCCTCCATTGCCCATGTTCCCTGTAAGTATTAGTGTATGTGTCTCATATCCCCTCGTGTTAAATGTATCCCCCAATTGACCGCTTTGACCCGGTGAAAAGCGGGATATAAATACAGCTAAATAAAATAAATTTGAGTAGTTGATGACGAACCCTAGGTGCCGCAGGAGTTTAGATACTTCGCCCTGTGGACTGGCTGGCCTCGAGGACCATGCTGCCTCTGATGAGCCAGTCATCCAAATAGGGGAAGACGAAGGCCCCTTGTAGGTGCATGTGGGCAGCCATGACCGCCAGACACTTTGTAAAGACTCTTGGTGAGGAGGCCAGGCCGAATGAAAGTACCCTTTACTGGTAGTACTCTCCTCCCAACACCTTAGGTGCTGTCTGTGGGAAGGGTGGATCAGGATGTGGGAATATGCATCCTTTAAATCTAAGGAGCACACAGCCAATCTCCCTGGTGGAGGTAGGGCAGCAGAGTTCCAAGGGACAGCATCTTGAATCTCTCCCTCACCAGAAACTTGTTCAGGTTTCGCAGGTCTAGTATGGACCTAAGGCCCCCAGTTTTTTCAGGGACAAGGAAATACCTGGACTATAAATCTTTTCCCCATAAATGCCTGAATACAGGCTCTACCATCCTGTCCTTGAGCAAAATTGCAAGCTCTGAGAGGAGCAAGGTCTGGTGGAGGAGAGGTTGCACCGGCTCTCTGTAATCTTCTGAACTGTAATCTTCTGGTCTACTCTCCGTTTGGTCCTGGGTTCATTTCACAGAGACAGTAGGGTAAGCAGCACAAATAAGACAACCAAACAGGCGTGGCTTGGAAACAGGTCTTTATGTAGAAATAGGCTTATTACATAGGTATAGAATAGAGTTATAAGGTTGTTAGAAAGCTGCTTCAGTTTACTTCAATGAATCTGTGTGTGTGTGTGTGTGTGAGAGAGAGAGGCAAGAACATGTGGGTCAGAGCCTCATAGTAAGAAGAATAGGGAGAGAGAGAAAGAAGTGGGGGACGGGAGAGAAGTGGGTGTCAGAGCCTCATGGCAAGGTGTGTCCGATGAAAATAGGAAGAGAGAGAGAAAGAGGAAGTATTTCTGTCCTTTATAGTGAATTTTCTCTAGCACCTCCCTTTGAGGTCTGCTATTGTTTCCAGCACCTCCCTTTGAGGTCTGCTATTCTTGATTTAGCAAGGAGTGGCTGCAAACTAATCTCATCAGGCCTGGAGACTGCCATCACCAGGGGGTCAGAGCTAATCTTATCTTGTAAACTACCCTCATTAACTTTGGAGACTGACATCACCAGAGTAACAAAGCTGCTTGAAATCCAAGGTCTGTGAAAAAACCATGACACCTATGTCATGCTGATGTATGCTGATACTCTCCTGGGAAGAACCCTGGGGGGGGGGGGGATGTTTGCTGGAACCCGAGGAGATAGCTCTCCTTTAACACCTGTAGGACCAACTGGTCCATGGTGACCCTGGCCCACCTGTGGGAGAAAAGCACCAAGTGGCCCCTGTGGGCTGGGGAAGGTCTCCTGAGGAAGAGGAGGCTCTGCCCGGGGAGTCAAAAACTCCCCCCAGGTTGGGTGGGATCTGGTGGCTGAGGATTCAGAGCCTTTGGCTTCATCTGCTCATGGCCCTGGCTGTTGGGCTGGGGCCCTGTTGCTGGTGCTCCAAGAAGGGTTGGTAATGGCCCTGGTGAAAAGACCCTTTTTCCTCGAGAGCTTCTTCCTGGTCATGATCTCGGCCTCTATCTCGGCTGCCTTCTCGGCCATGGGCTTATTTTATTTATTTATTTATTTAGCTGTATTTATATCCCACTTTTCACCGGGTCAAAGCGGTCAATTGGGGGATACATTTAACACAATAGGATATGAGACACATACACTAATACTTACAGGGAACATGGGCAATGGAGGGTTAAGTGGCTTGCCCAAGACCACAAGGAGT
This sequence comes from Ichthyophis bannanicus, assembly GCA_033557465.1. Lineage (NCBI taxonomy): Eukaryota > Metazoa > Chordata > Amphibia > Gymnophiona > Ichthyophiidae > Ichthyophis > Ichthyophis bannanicus. The sequence goes on from CM066035.1 coordinate 514,456,371, forward strand.
GCCTACAGGACTAGAAATCCCAGCCCCTCCGGCCTGAGATTGCTGTCCCCAGGTGGGACTTGAACCCCCGGCCCTCCGGCCTGAAGTACCTTGTCCTAACCACTAGACCACTCCTCCCTCAAACAAGTTTTCCCCAATGCAGGGGATATCGAGCAATATCTCTTGCACCCATTGCTGAAGGTTGGAGGTCTGCAACCAGGCCTGGCGCCAGGCCCTGGATGCCCGCTGCTGCTACCTGGGTTGCGGATTCAAAGCCGTCATCGGTGGCGTGGAATAGGAACTTTGAACAGTCCCGGATACTGGCTGTCAGGGCTTGGAACCTCTGGAGGAGTTCCCCAGAGAGGCCTGCAGAGATGCCCGCCAGTTCTTGAATGAGGCCCTTGAGGTACATGCCTATGTACAACTCATAGGCCTGTATCAGACAACCCAGCATGGATCCCTGGAAGCACATGTATGATTTTCTCCCAGTTGGTGAGAGGTCTTACATATGCACTAGGTGCAAGGAGCTCTTTGCTCTCAGGGAACGAGTCCGTTCTCTAGAGGCTAAAGTAGCAGACTTGGAAGACATAAGAAAGACAGAGAGGTATATAGACGAGAACTACAGGGATATAGTCCTCAAGTCCCACCTCCAGTCTGGCAGCATCCCGGTTGCCATGGAGGAGAGAGGTCACGTGACAGGAGAGCATCACCCTGGTGAAGCAGGATGTGATCCTGTAACTAGGACCTGTCCTCCAAGTGATGTAAAACCCTCTCGCACCGAGGAAGTTTCTCCAGGGCCATGTGCCCATGAGGGAAGGGTTAGGACAGCCGTTATAGTTGGTGATTCGATCATTAGGCATGTAGATAACTAGGTGGCTGGTGGACGTGAGGATCGCCTGGTAACATGCCTGCCTGGTGCGAAGGTAGCGTACCTCACGCGCCACCTAGATAAGATCTTAGATAGTGCTGGGGAGGAGTCTGCTGTTTTGGTACATGTCGGTACCAATGACATAGAAAAATATGGTAGGGAAGTTCCGGAGGCTAAATTTAGGCTTTTAGGTAGAAAGTTGACATCCAGAACTTCCAGGGTAGCATTCTCCGAACTGCTTCCTGTTCCACGCGCAGGACCCAAAAGGCAAGCAGAGCTCCAGAGTCTCAATGAATGGATGAGACAATGGTGCAGAGATGAGGGTTTTGGATTTGTTAGGAACTGGGAAACATTCTGGGGAAAGGAGGGGCTCTTCCGAAGGGATGGGCTTCACCTTAACTGGGATGGAACCAGGCTGCTGACATTAACCTTTAAAAAGGAGATAGAGTAGCTTTTAAACTAGATAACAGGGGAAAGCCGACGGGCGCCAAAGAGCGGATGGTTCAGAAGAATGTATCCTTGAAGGATACCACCAAAAGCAGAGAGGTTCCAAAAAAGAGTAAAGTAGCCCAAATGCCCTCGAGTATGGAACAGACAGAGCTTAAAGATTTATTTTATTTATTTATTTATTTACATTCTCTTATATACCGCACTATTCTGCATCAGTGCGGTTTACATTGAACAAACTGAAATTACATTGAACAGGGCATTATAACTTGGAGATAACTATTTTACAGGGAACATGGGCTATGGAGGGTTAAGTGGCTTGCTCAAGACCACAAGGAGCACCTGTGGGACTAGAAACCCCAGTCCTTCCAGCCCAAGGTTGCAGTCCTCTAGTGGGATTTGAACCCCCGACCTTCCGGCCTGAAGTACCTTGCCCCAACCACTAGGCCACTCCTCCACTCCAAGATCCCAAATTACCCATGTCTACCAATAGCCAAATTAATATGAATAAAATACATTCTCTAAAATGCTTGTATGCAAATGCTAGAAGTCTAAAAAATAAGATGGGAGAGTTAGAATATATAGCACTAAATGAGAGGTTAGATATGATTGGAATATCAGAGACATGGTGGAAGGAGGACAACCAGTGGGACACTGTGATACCTGGGTACAAACTATATCCTAATGATAGAGCTGATCAAATTGGTGGAAGGGTTGCACTCAATGTTAGAGAAGGCATTGAGTCAGAAAGGATTTAAGCTGTGCAGGAAATAAAATTTGCTGTAGAATCTCTATGGATTGAAATGCCATGTAAAAAGGGGAAGGCAATGGCAGTGGGGGTGTACTATCGACCGCCTGGCCAGAATGAACAAATGGATGATGAAATGCTCAAAGAAATCAAGGAAGCCAACAAAAGTTACAGTGCAGTAATAATAATGGGTGATTTCAATTACCCCGGTATCGACTGGGTCAGTGTCATGGCAGGACATGCTAGGGAGATAGTTCCTAGATGAAATAAATGACTGCTTCTTGGAGCAGCTGGTTCATGAACCGACCAGAGGGGAAGCCATATTAGACCTAGTCCTTAGTGGAACACCAGAACTAGTGCAAGAGATAAGCTTGTTGGGGCCACTTGGCAATAGTGATCATAACATGATCGCCTTTGATTTAATTAGTGGAGGAGGGATTGCAAGGAAATCCACAGTACTACCTTTTAACTTTCGAAAGGGAGACTATGATAAAATGAGGAAAACAGTTAAGAAAAAACTAAAAGGAGCAGTTGCAAAGGTTAAAGACTTACATCAAGCTTGGATGTTGTTGAAAAATACTATTTTGGAAGCCCAGACCAGCTGTATTCCACGCTTTAAGAAAAGTGGAAGGAAGTCCAAAAAACTGCCAGCATGGTTTAAAGGTGAGGTCAGAGAGGCTGTTGTTGCCAAAAAAGCATCTTTCAGGAAATGGAAAAAAGAGCCAAACGACGAAACCTGGAAACAACACAAGCACTGGCAAGTCAAATGCAAGGCAGGCAAAGGGAGAATTTGAGAAGAAGCTTGCTGCAGAAGCAAAAACGCGAAATAAAGACTTTAAGTTCATTCGTAGCAAAAACCCTGTGAGAGAGTCAGTTGGTCCATTAGATGATAGAGGGGATAAAGGGGCACTAAGAGGCGACAAGGCAATAGCGGAGAGACTGAATGAATTCTTTGCTTCAGTCTTTACTGAGGAAGATGTAGGGATGTTACCCATGACTGAAGTGGTATTTAAAGGTGCGGAAGAATTGAAGGAAATATTGATACATCGGGAAGATGTATTACAACTATTAGATAAACTGAAGAGTAGCAAATCACCTGGGCCGGATGGTATACATCCAAGGGTGTTGAAAGAACTGAAATATGAGATTGCAGTCCTGCTATTAGTAATCTGTGAACTATCATTAAAATCATCTCTAATACCTGAAGATTCGAGGATCGCCAATGTAACGCCAATTTTTAAAAAGGGTTCCAGGAGTGATCCGGGAAACCACAGACCGGTGAGCCTGACGTCAGTACCAGGAAAAATGGTAGAAACCATCATAAAGAATAAAATTACTCAGCATGTAGACAGTCATGGCCTAATGGGAGACAGCCAGCATGGCTTTAGACAAGGAAGATCTTGTCTTACTAACCTGTTATGTTTTTTTGAAGGTGTGAATAAATAGGTGGACAAAGGTGAGTCAGTTGATATAGCGTATCTGGACTTTCAGAAAGCCTTTGACAAGGTCCCTCATCAGAGACTTTTGACAAAACTAGAGTCAGGGGATAGGAGGCAGTGCACGACTGTGGATCAGGAACTGGTTAAAAGATAGAAAGCAAAGAATAGGGCTAAATGGCACATTTTCCCAATGGAGAAAGGTGAATAGTGGTGTACCCCAGGGATCTGTGCTGGGTCTGCTGCTTTTTGACATATTCATAAATGACCTGGAAAGTGGAATAACAAGTGAGGTTATCAAAGTTGCAGATGACACAAAACTATTTAAAGTTGTTAAAACCCAAGAGGATTGTGGAAAATTGCAAGAGGATCTTGATAAATTGGAAGACTGGGCATCAAAATGGCAGATGAAATTTAATGTGGACAAGTGCAAGGTTATGCACCTAGGGAAGAACAACCCAAACTATGGTTAAACGATGCAAGGTTCCACATTAGGAACCACCACCCAGGAAAAAGATTTAGGCGTCATTGTGGATAACATGTTAAAGCCCTCGGCCCAGTGTGCAGCAGCGGCCAAGAGAACAAATAAAATGCTAGGTATCATAAGAAAAGGAATGGAAAATAAAACAAAAGATATTATAATGCCTCTATATCGTTCCATGGTGAGACCGCACCTTGAATATTGTGTGCCATTCTGGTCGCCGTATCTTAAAAAGGATATAGCCATTTTAGAAAAGGTTCAGAGCAGAGCCACCAAAATGGTAAAGGGGATGGAAGGATACTCCTATGAAGAAAGGCTGAAAAGGTTAGGGCTCTTTAACCTGGAAAAGAGACGGCTGAGGGGAGATATGATAGAAGCCTATAAATTAATGAACGGAGTGGAACGGGTAAACTTAGATCGATTGTTTACGTTATCAGAATATAGAAAGACTAGGGGACATGCAATGAAGCTACAGGATAAACTGTTTAAGACTAGTAAAAGAAAATATTTTTTCACTCAACGTATAATCAAACTCTGGAATTTGTTACCGGAGGATGTAGCAAAGGCTGTTAGTGTAGCTGGGTTTAAAAAAAGGTTTGGACAAGTTCCTGGAGGAAAGGTCCATAAACCATTATTAAGAAGAGACCCAGGATATCAATGCTTGACCCAGTACAAGCATTGTGGAAGCTGTGTCTTTTGGGGAAACTGCTAGGTACGTATGACCTAGATTGGCCACTGTTGGAAACAGGATACTGGGCTTGATGGACCTTGGTCTGACCCAGTATGGCATATCTTATGTTCTTATCTTCACTTGCGCCCGAGGGTGTCGAGGGCTCAGTCCTCTCTGCCTGGGGGAACAGAAGAGTAATTCTTCTGGCTTTTAAGCTTTTGCATAGCGAATTCCATGACCATGAAGTTATGCGAGAGTTGCGACTTTTAGAAACCCGGGCCCTTCTTGATGTGGTAGATTGCGTCGAGGCATCGGCTGACCACCAGCACTGAGGCAGGGGTCTCCCACATTTGCAGGAGCCGCTACTCGAGGATGGGCTATACCGGCACTGTGAGAGTCTCCTTTGGTGGGGACTCATACTGGAGGATCTCCAGTTCATCAGTGTAAGGGTCCTCCTTTGATTCAATCAGGACCAAAAGGACCCAGGCCATGTCCCGTATGAAGTCGTGGAAAGCCACGTCTTCAGGAGGGGATTGGCGCCGGGGCTTCGGGGGAGACTGCTCCTTAGGGATGTCTCTGTGTCGGAAGGTCTCAGGGGAGGCCTCAATGTCGGTCTCCCAATCAAAGCTGGAGGGTGTCAAGGACTCCAAGGCTTGAAACTCCCCCAACCTTGAGACCTGCCCCGATGAACCGGATCAGACTCCCGGAAACTGGCCGGGGAGGACCAGACACCAGAGGATCGGGACCGGTACCTTTATCGGCACCTGGAGACTCCCCCACAGTCGGAAGCCCAGTTGTCAGGGCAGATAACATAGACGAACCCAACATCATAACCTGCTGCAAGGCCAGGATGGCAGAAATATTCTGCTCCAGGGCCGCCATTCTGGATTCAATGCCAGAAGGCTCCACAGCTGTCTGTGTGGGCACAGAGGGTCTGATGCCGGCACTCTTGCAAATGTATCCTCGACAAGGTCCATGGCCTCAAGGAACCTCGCACTGTCACTCCCGGCCGAGGACTCCTCCTTAGAGACTTTAAGGGGGCGTTGCTCGGAGTCACCCGAGTCCCACGAGTCCCACCACAGGACCTTACTGAGTTTCACCGGTGGAACCTCGACTGGTCTCGAGGATTTTTTTATTTTTCTTTCTAGGGTCGGGGGTCTTAATGGGGGATCCACCGCCGCAGGACTCCGAAGATGCCCAGGCCTCGCGGGAGATGCTCAGCTTGGGTCTCAGCGTTGGAGAAGCCAAGGCTGAGTCAGACCGCGGGAACATCCTCTCCTACAATCTGACCTTTTCTTCTTGTTTTTCGGCATCATGGCCTGGCACAGGTTACAGGTGGTACTGTTGTGGTCCGGGCCAAGGCAGCACAAACAGCAGTCATGGGTGTCTGTAACAGACATGGTTTGACTGCAGCTTTCACACTTTTTGAACCCACCAGGAGACATGATGGAAGACACCCGGTCGGGGTAGACGACCCCCAGGCAAAAACGGGTGCTAATGCTGGATGAAGCCAAGCCTCATCAAAAAAGAGGGGAAGAGCCATGAATGATGCTGGGGATGGTGCCGGCTCGAGGCAGGAAGAGTAACCGGTACACAAACCAGGAAAAACAACTTTTATTTATTTATTTTATTTAACAATTATTTATATCCCGCATCTTCCAGAGTTCAGTTGCGGTTTACAATAAAACAACAATCCACAAAGCAAGAACTTGGTTTTACATCGAACATCTTATAACAATAAACAATATAATGGTTAACAGCGTGAGCTAATACATGACAGCACAAAACTGGCTTGTAAACTATGTACAATAAACTATATACAATTACAAGTTGTGGGCACTTAAGAGTTGAATCATGGTGTTTTTAGATCAGTGTATTGTCTGTTATGTTGTTGGGTTTAGTATTACTCAGTCAGGTGTTTTTTTATCTTTTATCTAACTTTTAAGGATAACTTTTAGAGGATTTTTTCGGGGAAAACGGGACAAGCGTCCATTGGTCTCTGCGGAAAAAAGGGGACTGAACAAGATGGCACCCTTGGGCGGGAAGGGGAACACACATGTGTGGTAGCATTCCCAAAGGCTTTCTGTGAAAGCTGGGGAAATGCTCCATGCGGGCTCCGTCGGCATCAATGTCATCCATATGTGAGGACTGACCTCCTGCTTGTTCCTGGAGAAACAAACTTTATTAAAAATTTGACCTATGCAAAGGCAACAAAACAAAAGGAGAACAAAGCCAGACATGGCCATGTTTTGGCGTGGCCTTCCTCCAGTGGCTATGGTTTGTAAATGACAATGTATGACTGTAGATCTTGCCTTTTTACTGCTACCTGAGGGCCGTTGATACAGAAGTTATAGAACAGCGATTGAAACATTTAATGTTGAAAGGCAAGATCTACAATCATACATCCCCAGTTACAGATGATAGCCCCTTAAGAAGGCCATGCTGGAACACGGCTGTGTCGGGCTTTGTTCTCCTTTTGGTTTGTTGCCTTTGCAGTGGTCAGGTTTTTAGTAAAGTTTGTTTTTGGATATTCACTTTGTTTTTGCTGCTGTGGTACTTGCGAGTACTTGTGCCTCTTTTTTGTGGACTGTACAATATTCTCCACACGTCCAGCAGATGCAGTGAGCAATCCTCTTGGAGATCCTTCTGTGCAAAGGAAGGAATGAAAAACAAACATTAGTCTGGTCTCAATGAGAAAAGGACATCTCCCTTAAGAGACGGATGGCATAGTCTTCGAAGGGCAAGACACTGTCAAAGACCAGAATGGTTCTCTGCAATACAAGGGCTCAGAATGGATACTACTTGGTAAGTGGTGAAGCCCCTAGAAAGCCACCACAAGGAGCTTTTTCACTAGGGAGGCCTCATACATGGGCCTAAGGTAGGGCCCCCTCAGTGCCCTTTACCTCCAAAAGACCCATGGAGGCTCAACTTGACACACAGGTAGATAGAACCTTCCCACTCTGAGGGAGTGGGCAATGCCAAGGCACACTGCCCAAGAAACCAATGGATTTGACTCTTCTAGCACCACAGAGCCACACTCCAAACCTTGAGAATTTAGGACCATACCCTAGAACAAGACAGACTTCCAACAGCCTGAAAAGCTAAGGATATAGAGGCTCACTGGGTCATAAGCAAGGAGACTACTACTGCTCCAGAACAGCCCGTCTTGGAAGCCTATGCCCCATAAGGGCCAGGTCAGATGTGAAAAGCAACTGAGAATATCCATTACCAGGAGCCTCCACAATGGTAGACCCTAATCATGAGGTAGAAAGAGATAAGAGGCCTATGCTTCCTAGACTGTACCCATTTTTGTTAGACCCATTTAGGACCACAAGGATCCCCAGGCCTAGATGGACCTGAAACCTGTACTAAGGATGGCTCAACCAAGACCAGAGAGGGAGACCTACAGCATCCCTTTCAGGTGTCATTTGAAGCAGGGCAATCAAACCCACTATCCGCAGCGCCTTCCCATGGCACAAGTAGCTCCACATATTGCCATTTGCATGAGTGGCCATCAATTAAAATACTACAAGGCCCTGCCCTCATACTATGAAGTGCATGTAGGAGAGTGGGGCTCTCACTTCATCCGGACCCATGGAGTTCTGATGCAGAAAAGCAGCCTGCAGTTTGCCAAAGCTTGAGGCGTGCACTGCAGACAGGGTAAGCAGATGCTGCCTTTTCCAACTCTGCCCATGACTTTGAAGTCCACTTCAGACCCAGAAGTTCTGCATCGTGGACAGAGACACACTACCACAAACACACAGCTCATTCCATTCACTAGAAGAAATCAAACCACTCGCTCCAGTTTCCTGGCAGATCGCCCCAGAGATCTCCTGGACCAACTGGTGCTGGTTATGGCACCCCCAGCCCTAAAGGCTGGGATCTGAAATGAGAGGCACTCCATCCAGTGCTTCCAACTGTACGGCCATCAGATGCTGGAACCACAACCAACACCTCAAATATACCTTGATCTTCCAGGGAGAGGAAGGGACTGGCCGAACTATGGGAAACATGAAACCCAGAAGGGTAGCAGATGCTAGCTAAGTCCAGTGGCTGATCAGAATGCTAAGCTCGGTGTGTCAGGATTAAGATTTTTATATCCAACGTGATAAGATATAGGGCGCCAACGTTGATCCGCTAACAGCAGAGAAGCATGATCAAATTTATGAGCCCAACACATTAGCTTCACCAGTGTGTTTTGTACCATCTGTAGTCAATTGATAAGCACATAGAGCATTATACAAAGAGTTGCAGCAGTCTAATTTAGAGATGACTAGAGAGTGTAAAAGTGGTTTCCAAACTGTGGGTCAAGACCTCATATGGGGGTCACATGGGGTGACAGAAACAGGGCTGCTCCCCCCTTCTCTTTGCACATCTACTGTGGCCTGTACCCAGTAGTGGCAGTCAGCATAGGGCTTGAGTGTCACAGAATGTTCACAAACCCTGCCTGTTCCTTCTGTGTGTGCTTCCTGGAGTACTAGGGTCTCTGAGTACACAGTACAAAACGAAGCCCTGTGCTAACTGGAAGCTACTTTGTCATCACTGTTGCTTCTGCTGTTTTTGTGTATTGCATATGTGAGAAGAGGAGCAAGTTGAAGATCAGCTGTTTTGTTATCATCATTTGAAGTCACATGAATTTAAGTATTAAAATAGGGTTCACAGTGGATAAAAGTTGGGAAGTACTGGTGTAAACAAACATTCAAATCAGTAAGAGAGAGAAAAGGTTACAACTGTAGTTCTTTGTGCTGTAAAAGACAAAGTAGACTCAAGCAGGGCTTATTTTTGAAGGGGTATGTGGTGGTACGGAGTACCATCACCTTTTTCATTGCCTGCTAAAACTGACCCATGGTCCTCATTTATTAATGAAAGAGCCCTGCATATGACTACTGGCACTTTTTTTTCCTAGGAAAAATGCACTGGACTCAAGTATATACCTAACAATCATCTCATTTCTCTTTCTACTTCATTTCATATCTTAGGTATATACTTGAGTCCAGTGCATTTTTCCTAGAAAAAAAAGTGTCAATAGACACATGGGGGTAAAATAAGTTGCCCAACCTAGCATCCCTGCTACTGTTGACATCAGTCTACCCCCTTGGGCCATCCCTGATAAACCTTTTAAGGGACAGTACCATATAAAATAAAATTATCCTGAAGAGAAGTAAAATACTGGGTAAGGGTGAAGGAAAGGATAAGAAACTCGATGGAGGAGTGACCTAGTGGTTGGGGCATGTTACCTCAGGCCGGAGGGCAAGAGGTTTGAATCTCGCTATGTAGGCAGGGTCAGCTAGAGGACAGCAACCTTGGGCTGGAAGGACTGGGGTTTCTAGTCCCACAGGTGCTCCTTGTGGCCTTGGGCAAGCCACTTAACCTTCCGTTGTCTCAGGTACAAAAACAGATTGTGAGCCCTTCAGGGACAAGGGAAAAAAATATATATACAATGCATGAATGTACACCGCTTTGACTGGTAGAAAAGCAGTATATAAGCCTAGTTAAAGATGAGGGGGGGAAAGAGAGGACAGAAACTAGAGAAGAAGGGAAGAAAAGAGCTAATGCTAGGAGCAGGGGGAAGAACAATAAGAGAAATGACTAGGGGAGGGGAGAAAGAAAGAAGAGACATTAAAGGGTAGAGGGAGGAGTGGTTGGAAAAAAAACAGAATGATAAAAAGAGGAGATAGTCTAGAAGAGGTGAGGAACTGATGTTGGGAGGCAAAGAAGAGGGGGATAAAGCATACCTGTAACAGAGGTTCTCCGTATACAGCAACAGTATGAAGTCACACTCTAAGTACTGTCCATTGACAGTGTCTGTGCCGATCCTGCTCTGGTCTCCTTCAGTCAGTTGAAAATCAGCTGAGTGCAGAATTAAGGCACATAGAACAGCAACAGGAACAGAGAAGAACGGAAGGAGACATGAGGCAGCTGGATGTCACCAGATGCTGTAGATTGCATGGAGTGGTGAAGAGGATGCAAGTCAACCAGTGGTGGGGGTCTGTGCAGATGCTGCATGCAGCTATTAGCTGTGTGCGAGGGGATGGTGGGCGGGTGAGGGTGGCTGTATACCTCGGCTGTATACAGAGAAACCCCGTTACAGGTAAGCAACAATGCTTTCTCTAGATACAAGCAGGGGATATGCAGGCACACTCTAGGTGAGTCCAGAACTGAGGGCCACTGAAAATTCCCTTAATAGATGTGGCCCAGGTGAAAATTGGGAAGCAGAGACTTTAGGCGAAGAGGTTGCTCAGGACAACCTCGCTGAAGGCAAGGTCCATGGCTGAAGAGCGATCCAAGCTGTAGTGCTTTGTGAAAGTTTGTACAGAAGTCCAGGTAGAGGCTCTGCAGATGTCCTGAGGAGGAATGGCAGCCAAATTAGCAACTGTAGCTGCTGTGACAAAAAGATGATGTGGTCCCACCCGTCCAAGTAAGGTTTGACCCACCTGAAGCTAACAAAAAGAAATACAGTCTGCGATCCAGGAAGAGATAGTCTGTTTAGATGCAGGTCTCCTTGGATTGTTAGGGGTAAAGGTGACAAAAAGTTGAGAAGACTGACAAAGCTGTTTGGTAGCTTGCAGACAGTATAGCAAAGCTTGTCTGCAATCCAAATTATGTGCTTGTTCAGGTGACTCCGGCTGTGCTGCTGGAAAGAAAGTAGGAAGCACTACAGATTGACTAAGGTGAAAACGAGACAATCTTTGGAAGAAACTTAGGATGGGTACATAACAGAACTTTATCATGCAGAAACAGAGTATATGGAGGATAATGGACGAGAGCCTGGAGCTTGCTGACATATCTTGCAGAGGTGATAGCGACTAGGAAAATAGTTTTTCAAGTGAAAAAGTTTAATGAAGCATTAAAATCATCTGTAATGCCTGAAGATTGGAGGATCGCGAATGTAACGCCAATTTTTAAAAAGGGTTCCAGGGCTGATCCGGGAAATTACAGACCAGTGAGCCTGACGTCAGTACCGGGGAAAATGGTAGAAACCATCATAAAGAACAAAATTACACAGCATGTAGATAGTCATGGCCTAATAGGAGACAGCCAACATGGCTTTAGACAAGGAAGATCTTGTCTTACTAATCTGATATGGTTTTTGAAGGTGTGAATTGACAAAGGTGACTCGGTTGATATAGTGTATCTGGACTTTCAGAAAGCCTTTGACAAGGTCCCTCTTGAGGGACTTTTGGCAAAACTAAAAAGTCATGGAATAGGAGGCAGTGTACTATTGTGGATCGGGAACTGGTTAAAAGATAGAAAGCAGAGGGTAGGGCTAAATGGCCAATTATCCCAATGGAAAAAGGTGAATAGTGGAGTACCCCAGGGATCTGTACTGGGTCCGCTACTTTTTGACATATTCATAAATGACCTGGAAAAGGGAATAACGAGTGAGGTTATCAAATTTGCAGACGACACACAACTATTTAAAGTTTTTAAGGAAAATCATTTTTATTGGCATTATTCCAAACAGAACATATTAACATAATCATACCGAGTGAGTAATAGATCCGCCTACAACATCATATATCACATTCTCTAACATTTACATATCTCTACCCAGTACTCCTTATTTCTCCCTCTGTTGACTACCCAACCCCGCACAGAAAAACTTCCCTTCCCCCCCAGGACCCGGCCAGACCGGGCCTCCAGCCAGCTGCGCCAGGCCTCACTTGCCCATCAATCAACATCTTCTACACCCCAACACAGATATCATACATCAAGATATATATCACAGAACAAAGTCCCAAAATAGCAAATTATCATAATAACAAAAGGGTCATATACATCAAAATATTCAACAATAGTAAACATATCAGGACAGCCAAAACCATCATAGATAGTACAATGGGCCCTTCCCATAATACGCTGTGGAAGGCCCTATTCCACCCAATCCCTACCCCCATACCAGCACCACTTCCACCCTTCCCCCTGAACCCCTCTGCCCCCATCCCGCTCCCCCCCCCCCCACAATCCCCTCCTTACTTCCCCCCAACCCTCACCCCTCCCTTCCTCTCTACTAAATGCCCTATTATGATTGCCCAATATAACCTCCATCTTCGGTACAAAGAATCAATTACATACACATTAACATTAACATGAAGGCAGAATGCTCATAACTCCTCCCTTTCCAGTCCCTCCCGACAATGCCCACCCTGACCATCAGGGGGCAACCAAGTACTGCGCGCCCTAAAGTTAGCTATGGGCTGAGCTCCATATCCGTTTGCTCCGCTCTACCGCTTCCCCCCTATATTCCTCGCTGTGCGCATCTCCATATCTCTCAAGTCCCACATTGCTTGCTCCCATTCACCCACCCCCGGTGCTTTGTCTGCCAACCAATGTCGTAAGATACATTTCTTGGCCACTAAGAAGCCTTCCTCACAAAGCTTACACTCCCCGCTCGCTAAGGGCATCTCCCCCTCATGGGGCCCCAAAAGTGCCCATTCCGGGGATATCCTCAACATCCGGCCCACCCAACTACCTAGTTTAGTTCGAACCTCCAGCCAAAAACTTTGGATATGCGTACAGTTCCAGAACCGATGAACTAGAGAACCGACATCGATCCCACACAGTGTACACACATCCGTTTCTACTAGACCCACCCTCACCGCCCAAACATTATGACCATAAGCTCTCCACAGAAACTTGTATTGCACTTCCTGCATCTGTGCCGACTCTGAGAGCTCCCTAAGCGCCCCAAAAACTGCTGCTAGCCTCTCTACGGTTACTGTTGGCATACTATCCCTCTGCCACCTCTCCGCCAGGCACTCCAATCTTCTGTGCTCTTCACCAGATCTACCTCCGGGAACTAATTCACTCCGCAGTAATTTTGCTGTGATTTTCCCCTCTAGGGCTCAAAAGAGATCCAACAGACCTCTTCCCTCCAGCACCAGACCCTTATGTTTTTGCAAACCACGGACGTAATGCCGCGCTTGCAGATAAAAGTAGAAATCTCGTTGCGCTAGCTGGTATCTCTCTCTTAACGAGGTAAAGGAATCTAACTCCCCTGCTCCTACGATTTTCAGATGCCCAATGTAATGTATGCCTTTCTGGTCCCACTCTCTCGCCACCCGTCCTTTAGCCCCTGGACTGAAATCCCTATTACCCATCAAAGGGATACAATCCGTCTGTTTCAAATCTACCCCTCTATGCTGGCACGGAGTCCTCCATGCCTGTCGTATCCCACTCAAGCACCTAGATCCCCTCCACTCTGCCGGCAAGTCGCTTTGCGGACAATGCAACATCATAACTTTATGTTGTTTCCCAGACATATCATCAAGCAAGTCCAGTGGCAGAGTCTCCCTATCACCCTCTATCAAATCCCTTAAGGCCCTTGTCAGATACAGTAGATTGTAGGCCCGCAAAGAGACCAATCCCGCTCCCCTTAACTCTGCAGATCCCATCAGCGTTGCCATGGCAATACGGGGCTTGCGCCTTCTCCACAAAAATCGAGATAGGTGCCCCTGTAATGTCTGCAAGTCTTTTCTTGAGATCCACACTGGGATATGCCTCAAGACATATAACCATTTGGGGACTTCTATCATATTGAAAAGAGTTATGCGACCCTTCAGCGAGAGAGGCAACTCCTGCCATCGCTTTAACCTGACTATTGTACTTTCCAACCTGAGCGGGATGTTAACATGATACAAATGTGTTGTTGAGGCCGGAATCTGTATTCCCAAATATCGGAGCTGACCTTCCGCCCAGACTAAGGGGAAATTACCTCTCCACTTATTCCTCACATTACCGCTGACTTCTATCGCCAAAGACTTGGCCTTATTTATCTTTAATCCCGAGAAGGTCCCAAACCTCTCAATCAGCTGTAGGGCACTCTCCAACGAGGACTGGGGATTAGTTAAACACAACATCATATCGTCCGCAAATGCACTGACTTTTAGCCCACCATTCCTCCACTGCATCCCCTGTACTGTCTCAGACTGCAGCAATGTTAGCAGCAGCGGTTCAAGCTGAAGCACGAACAGCAAGGGCGAGAACGAGCAGCCCTGTCTGGTTCCCCGCTTTAACACGAATGTGTCTGACTTATCCCTTCCAACTGTAATATACACTAGGGGGTCTGTATATAAGGCTCTCACCCACTCAACAAAAGCTCCCTCCAGACCAAATCTGCGCAATGTTTCAAACATATACTTCCAGGAGACCCTATCAAAAGCCTTTTCGGCATCTAGACTAACTAACAACAGTGGTTCCCCCTCCTGCGTACAGCGCTCCATTCCCAACAATATGCTGCTTATGTTCTTTGCCGCTTCCCGGCCTCTCACAAAGCCCGCTTGATGTCTACCTACCAAATCCGGTAATAGAACCTGCAGTCTCTCCGCCAACACAGAGGCCAAGACTTTCATATCATAATTTATCAAAGAGATCGGCCGGTAGGCAGCCGGGTTTTCCGGATTTTTGCTCTCCTTATATATAAGAGAAATGGATGCCGTTCGCATATCTCTGGGAAATCTCCCACTCTCCAGCACCTTGGCGTATAGTGCTGCTAGGATCGGCGTTACCTGACCTTCTAACATTTTGTAAAATTCAGATCCATATCCATCAGACCCCGGGCGCCTTATGTGGCTTCCCTCTCCTAATAACTTTCTGAATTTCGCCCCCTGCTATAGGCTTATTCAAGTCCAGTAGGCCTTGTTGAGAAATCTGAGGCAATTTAACATTATCCAGAAACGTCCTCTCCTCCCTGCGGGCCTCCGCGTCTGGTGTATACAGAGTCTCATAAAATTGTCGAAAGACTTCTGCTATCTTCTTGGAGTCACTGTGCTTCCTACCTTCTTTATCGCGAACAACGGTTATGGCTCTAGTGCCTCCCCCCTCCTTCACTAAGCGCGTGAGGAGTTTGCCGGATCTATTCCTGTATCTGAATAACTGATATCGATAATACTGTAGTGAATACACTGCTCGCTCTTGAAGCAGGCCATTCAATTGCTTTTGGGCCTCTAAGTACGCCTGCAAGCTCCTCCCCTGCAGGCCCCCCACTCTTCAAGTCCTCGAGCTCATGAGTTAAACATGTTATGGTGCTATTGAGTTTTTCCTTCTCTCTGGACATGTAAGCGATAACATGCCTCCTCAATTACCACCTTGCCTGCTTCCCAGAGTGTGGCCACAGAATTGCTACTCCCTTCATTAAATTTGAGGTACTCATCCCATTTTCACTGCAAAAATTTCTGAAACTCTTTGTCCTGCCACTTTTGCCTAGGGAAAGACCATCTATAGCACCCCGAGCCTGTGCCTTTCCAATCAATCAACACCATGGCATGATCTGATATCACTATGGGCCTTAACTCCGCCTTCAACACATTCCCAAAGTCTCGCTCCGAGACCAGTATGTAATCTATTCTCGACCAGGTTCCGTGCACTCGAGACAGATGGGTATAATCACGTTCCCCCTCGTGTAGTACTCTCCAAACATCTAACAAACTGCCCATCTGACATAAATAACTCACCCCTCTTCTAACCCATCCCCCTCCCTGTTTTGGATTAGACTTATCTAGGTCTGGGTCGTGCAGACAGTTAAAGTCTCCTGCCAAGATTACTGGGGCCTTCGGGGCTGCTGTTATTTTCCGCAACAAGATCCTGAAAAACTCATGTTCATAAACATTCGGGGCATAGACATTGCCTATAAACAGCTCTGTTCCATTCAAACGCACATGCAGGAACAGGAACCTACCCTGGGGGTCTCCATCCTCTGCTAATACTTCTACTTGGGTCCCTTTTCGTACTAAAATCGCCACTCCTTTTTTCTTCCCCCCCCCCCCCGAGGTGGCGTACACATGTCCTACCCAGTCCCTCTGTAGTTTAATATGCTCCACAGCACTTAAATGTGTTTCTTGCAACAAAGCTACGTGGACCAGTTCTTTTTTCAGGGCCTGTAGGACCTTCGTACTCTTAACAGGTGTTTTTATGCCTCCCACATTCCAGGAGACTATGCGTAAATCAGGTCCCATCTGCGTCTTGCGTTTTGGTGTGCTCCACTTCGGTGTTGATTGTTCTACGCCCAGTTGCGAAGGGCCGCCCAGCCTCAGCCCCCGCTGTGCTCCTCTCCTAGGCCCATTCTTGCACACAGTCAATCTTTTGAAGGCAACCCGTGTGATACCCCCCCACGTACCCCCACCCCCCTCCTCCTTCCCCCCTCCCCCGCCTATCAACTGTTCCCCTCTGCAAATCCCTGTCCTCTCCCCCCTCCCCCACCCCTTCCCCTTCCCCAACCCCTCTAAAACCTTTACAATGTTATACCTCAGCTACACCACTGAGGTCTAGTCCCAACCGATGCTGCAGGGGTGCCTCGAGCTCACCCCCTCCCCCCAACCTCGCATCCCATTTACAGTACAGAACCCCCCCCCCAGATACCTTCTAGTACCTCCGTTGCCTACATAGCAGAACAGTCCAAAGAGTCTATTGTGTTGATGCATGCTCCATTTCAGGAATGTAGACATCTCCAGCGAAGATCTTCAGTTACATCAGTCATACATGTCCACAAGACCCATATACTCTGTACGTTCTCCACCCTGCTATTGCAATCTCGACCACTCATCAAGACAGGTCTGCCACCGGTACCCCAGTCCGTGTACTCTCCAGCCGCTCCACAAACTGTTTTGCCGCCGCCATTGTCTCAAAGATGTGATTCTTCCCTTGAAATAAGACTCTCAAGGTTGCAGGGAAGGCCAGCGTAAAGCGCAGTTTATGTTTAAAAATTGCCAAACAGACCGTAGAGAACTCCCTCCGCTTTGCGGCAACAGTTGCCGAGTAGTCTTGAAAGAGCAAAAGTTTCTGATTTTCCAATCGCAGCTCACCTTTTCTCTGATAGACCTGCAACACATGCATTTTGTGTTGAAAGTTGAGAACTCACAATATTACCACTCTCGGCCTACTCCCCTCATCCCGCCGAGCTCCAATGCGATGTGCCCTTTCAATTTTGAATTGGCCCACAAGAGTGTCAAGGCCTAGCTCTTCCGGCAGCCATTTTTCCAGCATGGGGAGTAGCATGCGTTCCGTAGTAGACTCCGGGATCCCCACGATGCGCAAATTATTCCTGCGCAATCTATTTTCAAGATCATCGATTTTGAGTTGCAAAGCGTCAATTTGCTTTTTGTGTTCCAGAGTCACCTTCTCCTGTTTGCCTTCCCCATCCTCGAGGCATGCCACGCGGTTCTCTAGCTCCTCCACTCTCCTACCAAACTCCGACAGCACATCTCCCACTCCTTCGAGTTTCTTCATAATAAGATCAAATTTGGGGTCCAGTAGTTTAACTACTTCTTTGGCAAGCTCCTCCGGTGCCGAGTCGGCGCTCTCACTTCCAGGCGAGGACGGCTGCCTCGGCATAGCAGATATCAGCACAGGCCCCGATTTGCCAGCTTTCTCTCTCTTTTTTTTTGCAGGCAAAGGCATCCTTCTCTCCCGCTGTAAGCCACCAAGGATGGTTTGTCAGCTCTTTTTTCCCTGACTGTTCTACTGATCAAATTAGTGCGTATGGGGGTGATAAAATCAGATTAATGTTCGAGGCATCCCCAGAGCGAGTAAGGAAGCGTCCTCACTCACTCATGCATCACGTGGACTCCCCCTGTTTAAAGTTTTTAAAACCCAAGAGGACTGCGGAAAACTGCAGGAGGATCTGGATAAATTGGAAGACTGGGCATTCAAATGGCAGATGAAATTTAATGTGGACAAGTGCAAAGTTATGCACCTAGGAAAGAACAACCCACACTATGGTTACACAATGCAAGGTTCCACATTGGGAACCACCACCCAGGAAAAAGATTTAGGAGTCATCGTGGATAACATGTTAAAACCCTCCGCCCGGGGGCAGAGCTAGCTGCGGTGCCGAATGGACGCGTGATTCAGAGCTCCTGAGGCTACTGAAGAATCCTGCAATAACCTATAGCGAAATTGGCATTATTATTTATTCCTTTTGCGTCCCCTAAGTGTTGCCTTCCCAGGTAAACCATTTGAGATGACTACCTTGAAACTGGCGCGGCTGGAATTCCAGCCGGGTCCAGGGTCCTCGGCAAAGCGCTCTAAATCAGACACTGGGTCCCCACACAAAATGGCCGCGACGGAGAAGGAGAATGCCGCGGAAAGCCTGCGAGAGATACTACTGGAGCTGAAGACTGTAAAGGAAATGATTGTTAATAATGCGGCCTCTTTGTCGGCCATCCAAGAGGACATGAACGAGGTAAAGGAGAAATTGATAGAAACAAGCTCGCGAGTAACGGCTGTGGAGGGCCAAGTACAGAAGCACAAAATACTGCTCAACCAAGTCGGCCCCCTGATTAAACGTATCAAACACATGGAGGACTCCCTTGAAGATCAGAACAACCGGGCACGTCGCAGTAACATTCGAATTGTGGGTGTCCCTGAAGGGGCTGAAGGATCCGACCCGATCGCCTACTTAGAGAAAATCATACCGGAGGTGCTAAAGCTTTCCTTTACTAGACCCTTTGAATTGGAGCGAGCACACCGTGTCCCCACACACAAGGCCGAGAATGTCAGGTACCCTCGCCCTCTGGTCATGAAAGTCTTACGTCACGTACAGGCCCTGCAAATCTTGCAAGCAGCTAGAAAGAACCCATCTTTGCAGATCCAAGGACAAAAAGTTTCTTTTTATCCTGACCTTAGTAAACAAACTATGGATCGCAGAAAAGCGCTGCTCGCGTGTAGGCCCATGCTGCAGAGTGTGCAGGCAAGGTATGGCCTGTACTACCCCGGCACCATGAGGGTTACGCTCCATAACGCAACGAAAAACTTTGTTGATGCCGACAAATTACGATCCTTCTTGCAAGAGCATAGTGGCATGGAATCCTAATCTACACACCTTATGGAAGTTGGTTTATCTTTTTATGGTAACAAGTAAACCTGGTGTGGGGAAGCTAGATTGGACTCTCTGGACACATTCTCATGTTGCTGCTTTCTTTCTACGGCCTCTGCTGGGAAGCTGACCTTGGTAATCTGCAATGATATACTAGCTTTTGACTAGCCTAATAGATATGGAAATGAAAGTGTAAATGCATATGTTTGAACTGTTCGGGGATCAGTTATATAATGGTGAAAAATATGATAACTGTAGGCAGTTGGTAATGCTATTTCGCATAGAGTATGCAAATGAAGTTCAGAAAAGTAGCTGAGGGGGGGAGATAGGCGTACTATAATGGCACGGGTGGTAGATCTCACCTTGAAATGTATGTATATAAAGTTTGATTGTTTATCATGGCCAGTCCAACCCATTGTTCCGCTTACGCTCCAGCAAGTAATAAGTGTGTGGAGCAACAGTAGACCCTTGTTGAACATTACTCCTCCTTATATCCACGATGGCATCTGATTTGAGCATACTCACGTTGAACGTAAAAGGAATTACTGATCCCATAAAGCGCAAAAATTTTTTTAACATACTGCCAACAGAAGAAAGCTGATATAATATATTTGCAGGAGACCCACTTGTCAGAGAGAGAATCGCTTAAAGTAACATCCTCCACATATCAAGTTGCAGTGGTAGCTCCAGCGGTGGGACGAAAAGGAGGGGTGCTAATATTGATTTGCAGAAAGTTCCACTCTTCCCTGAAGGATATGAGAGCAGACCCCATGGGTAGATGGGCCAGAGCCACACTGCAATTAGATCAAGTACTGATTACGCTCATGAATATTTATGCACCAACATCTGATGACCCCAGCTTTTACAAAGGAGTGGCTATGGAATTAACGGAAGTGGCCCATACTAATATAATCCTGGGTGGCGACTTCAATATGATATTAGATCCCTTATTGGATAGGACCCCATACAAAGCAATCACGAAACCAAATTCGCATGCAGTTGTACAGGGCATTATAGAAGAATCACGCCTAGCAGATCCATGGCGGCTTTTTCACCCATCAGACCGGGAATATACGTTTTACTCTATGCCGCATAATACTCAAACTCGAATTGATTACTTCCTGATCTCGTCTAGTCTACTCCAACAAGTGGTGTCGACTACCATACATGCTGGCACTGTCTCAGATCATGCCGCAGTTTCCCTGGTCTTGCAACCGGAACATTCTCGGGAAATGCCATCTCGGTGGACGTTTGACAAATCATTATTACAGGACGAGACCTTCGGCATGTACATAAATAATATCATAGAGACTTTTATCCAATGTAATGACCCTTCAGACACTTCCATTTGGGGGTGGTGGGAAGGCTTTAAGGCGACACTCCGAGCTCACATCACAACATATACCATACGAAGGAATAAGAGCAAGAAGAAAGAGCGTGAAGAGCTGGAGGGGCAAATCAAAGCCGGGGAGCGGCTCTTGGCCAAGAACGCTGATCCAATGATCTTGATTCATTTGCAGCGCTTAAGATACCGATATAATAACATGCTGTATAAGGAAGCTCACACCATGGTGCACACTCAACGCAGCACTTATTACCATGAGAACAACCGAGCGGGTCCCTTACTATCCAGTTGGCTTACAGCACGGAAGAACATGTCACAGATCGCAGCCTTGCAGGATGCAGGAGGAGATCTCCTTGTTCAAGATGAGCAGATACTGCGGTGCTGTAGAGATTTTTACGAGACCCTCTACCGAACAGAAGTCGGCTGTAGTGCGGAGGCCTTTGCTGACTTTGTGTCCGACATCTCCGGACCTAAGCTCCAGCCAGAACAGGCTCAGGAATTGGAAAGAGAGATCTCAACGGCGGAGATACGCAGAGCAATTGGACAGATGGCTCGAGGCAAGGCATCGGGACCTGATGGACTCCCATTGGAATTTTACCACCAATATCAGCATTTACTGTCTCCGATGCTGGAGATTTACTACAATGGGCTCTGTGTGCCTGATCCGGAGGTGGGTGCCTTGGCAGAAGCCACCGTAGTGATTCATCCGAAACCAGGACGAGACCCTCAGAAAATAGAAAACTACAGACCCATATCACTCCTAAATGCCGATTACAAAATCTATGCGAAGGTGCTCGCCAACCGACTGAACCCGCTTCTCGGTACTTTGATACATGCAGATCAATGTGGTTTTGTACAAGGCAGATCTACTGCGGATAATGGACGACTGTTGGCCCACGTATTACTTGCAGCGCAGAAGATGTCGGAACCTCTTGTGGGACTATCCCTAGATGCCGAGAAGGCTTTTGATCGTTTAGAATGGTCCTTCCTTTTTCGAGCTTTACGCTGGTTTGGGATTGGAGAGACCTGTCTCAGCAGAATAATGCTGCTGTACGCCAAACCAACGGCACGTATTGCAGCCAAGTCAGGAATATCGGCCCCATTCGAACTTCAAAGGGGCACCAGACAAGGATGCCCTTTGTCTCCACTCCTCTTCAATCTGGCTCTGGAAGTACTTGCGATTGCGATACGCCAACAAGAAAACATTGTAGGAGCCGAACTTGCCGATGGGCAATGTAAGCTATCTGCCTACGCCGATGATCTTCTGCTCTTCCTTCAGCCAGAAACCCTACCAACGGTCCTACAAGTCATACAGCGTTATTCGGCAATTTCTGGATACAAAGTGAATCTCTCAAAAACCACTTTGATTCCGCTGAATGCAAGTGTATCCGCACAGATGCTGCATGAATACCCTTTCCAAGTGGCTTCATCGTCTTTCAAATACCTAGGTGTGGTGTATGGTCCCACTCTGCAGGCGACATTACACCACAATATATCCAATTGTAAAGCAATAGTCCGTGATTGCATTAATAAATGGACCCCGTTGCATCTGACCTGGTGGGGGAGACTAGAAACCATAAAAATGGTACTGGTCCCTAAGATCAGCTATATCCTAAGTATGATACCTGTGTTCTTTCCTCCGTGCTTCTATAAACAAGTCAATGGTATGCTTATCTCCTTCCTATGGGGTAATAGAGTCCCTCGTATTGCCGCCTGGAAGCTTCGACTGCCCAAAGCCCAGGGAGGGGTACATTTCCCAGATGCTAAGTGGCTGCATCAAGCCTCTCTGTTACGACAGGGTTCACAGTGGGCCTCAATGGACGACGAAGACAATGGGCCTAGATGGCTGAGAGTTGAGCAAGCTTTAAATGGCCCCTTTCGGACATGGATGATGATAGGGATGACACAATCGCCGGGTAAGCTACAGAATGTGGTAGTGGGTGCAACCCAAGAAGCCTGTAGGAGCCTCGCGAAATGCATTGAAGATGGGGACGACTTTTCCGCTGACATGCCGTTATGGATGAACCCTCGACTCTGCATAGACGGGAAGCCAATTAGATGGATGAAGTGGATAGATCACGGTATTGTGACGCTTGGCCAATTGCTGCTGGGGAAAGCTTTCAAAACATTTGGAGCTTTGTGCACTGAATTTGGGTTACCACCCTCCTGCATGTTTCAATGGTGCCAGCTTCGGCATTGTTTGAGCAAAGCTGGCGTATCCCCAGTTCTGATGCTCTCGGGATGGCCGCTCCTGCAAAAAATGCGTGAGATCCAAGAGGGCACGCGGGCAGTCTCCAAATGCCTCATGCTCCTCCGCTCGAGAGGGGGGAAAGAATGTTTGAAGGTGCAACTGGAGTGGCTAAACGATACAGGGGATTGTTTTGACACGGAGCAGTGGAGTTCCTTTTGGGACTCTCAAGTAAGAGTCACTAGAGCCGCGTCATTAACACAATCTTTATACTTTCTGGCGCACCGTGCTTATCTTACACCACAACGAAAGATGAAATGGGCGGCTCAAGAGGGCAACCGCTGCTGGTCGTGTAATACCGCTATTGGAACTTTATCTCATATGCTTTTCTACTGTGATATGCTGAAAGAGTTTTGGGGGAGAGTTTGGCAGCGTGTGTCGAGTATCTTCAATATACAAGCTCAGCTCACCTATCAAATTATTGTTTTTAAATCCATGATGATTAGCCCCCAACTGTCTAAACCTGACAGTCAGCTCTTGGATCTTATGATCAGCTTGGCACTGAAACTTATTTTAATGCATTGGAAAAACTTGGATCAGGTGCACTTCGAGCAATGGTGGAACTTATTGTGCCTCCATCAGAGCTACGAGGAACTATATACCATTAAAAGCCCTTGGGCAGGCAAATTGGGGAGGAAATGGAGTACATTACATAATTATGTCGGATCAAGGCATTAGAGCATCTCACACAGCCTCTCTACATTATTGGCGGGGCTGTACTCTGGATATGGACTGGTCATGACTTATGTTGTTTCAATGTTTTCACTTATGTTTGTATGTTACGTTACATTGCTGCTGTTATTCTGATTATTTTTGCTACAAGGAGATGTATATGGTTTCTTGTAAAGAGATGTATTATGTACTTCACATCTCGTGTATGTTTATGTTATAACCTTTTCTTTTCTGAATAAAGATATGTTAACAAAAAAAAAACCCTCCGCCCAGTGTGCAGCGGCGGCCAAGAAAGCAAATAGAATGCTAGGCATCATAAGGAAAGGAATGGAAAAATAAAACAAAGGATATTATGATACCTCTGTATCGTTCCATGGTACGACCGCACCTTGAATATTGTGTGCAATTCTGGTTGCCATATCTTAAAAAGGATATAGCGTTATTAGAAAAGGTACAGAGAAGAGCCACCAAAATGGTAAATGGGATGGAAGGCTACTCCTACGAAGAGAGGCTTCAAAGGTTAGGGCTCTTCAACCTGGAAAAGAGACGGCTGAGGGGAGATATGGTAGAGGTCTATAAATTAATGAATGGAGTGGAACGGGTAAACGTAGATCGATTGTTTACACTATCAGAATATAGAAAGACTAGGGGACATGTAATGAAGCTACAGGGTAAACTATGACAAATAAGAGAAAATATTTTTTCACTCAACGTGCAATCAAACTCTGGAATTTGTTACCGGAGGATGTAGTAAGAGCTGTTAGTGTAGCTGGGTTTAAAAAAGGTTTGGACAAGTTCCTGGAGGAAAGGTCCATAAACCATTATTAAAAAGGGACCCAGGATACCAATGCTTAACCCAATACAAGCATTGTGGAACCTGTGTCTCTTGGGGATACTGCTAGGTACGTATGACCTAGATTGGCCACTGTTGGAAACAGGATACTGGGCTTGATGGACCTTGGTCTGACCCAGTATGGCATATCTTATGTTCTTATGACCCCAGGGACTCAAAAGGGGATTTCATGAGTACTGAGAGAACCACAGTGAGATTCCACACTGGAGCAGAAGACTTCAGAGGAGGCTTAGTGTTCATTAGACCCTTCATGAAGCGAGACACTAAGGGATGCATCGAGAAAGGCTTGCCATCTCCATGATGATGAGTCACAATAATGGTGGAGAGATAACGAACTGACAGTGTCTGTAGTCCAGAGTCAGACAGATGAAGGAGATAAATGAGAACATGACTGAGAGGACAGGAGATGGGGTCCAACCCCCACAATGAAGCCCAATGAGAGAAAAAAGTATATTTAGAATTATAGGAATGCCACGTTGAAGGGCGCCAAGACATCTGGAGTATACTTGGACTTCAGCTGGCATGGAATGGAGAGGATCAGTTAGCCAGTCAACTTCCAAGTGGCTAGGGCAAGCGATTGGAGAATGGGATGGAGGAGATGAATTTCCTGCTGCATTAAGGGGAAAGGATGAAGTGGAAGAGTCCAGGGACCATGTTGCGCCATGGCAAGGAAATGCGGGTACCACATCTATCTGGGCCATCAAGGGACAATGAGGATTACAGTCGCTCTGTCTGCAAGAACTTTGAGTAATGTCCGAAGAATGAATGGCAATGGCGGAAAAGCATAGAGGAGGCGATCCGCCAAAGAGATGAGGAAGCATCCGTGCCGCCCGTCTGTCTGAGCTGGGATGAAGGGTCCAGTAGAGTAGACACTTGGCATTGTCGTCTGAAGCAAAGAGATCCACTTTGGGTGTCCCCCAGACCTGGAGAATGGGGAAGAAGGGTCCAGAGACCACTTGTGATGATCGAGGTGCCAACTGAGGGATTCCGCTAACTGGTTTTGGATTCCGCGAAGGCATATCGCAGAGAGGAAGACTCTGATGGATTGGGCATAGGGCCATAAGCAAACGGCTTTGTGGCAAAGCCGGAGGGAGCCGGAGCCACCATGCTTGTTGATGCAGAACACAGTGACTTGATTGTCAGTTTACACAAGGAGTGATTTGTCACAGACCCAAAGTTGGAAGGCTTGAAGGGCATAGTAGACTGCAGGCATCTCCAAAAGGTTGATGTGTAAAGAAGGCTCTTTGGTGGACAAATGACCTTCAGTGGTGATATGCAGGAGAAGAGCACCTCCAGCCCATATGAGAGGCATCTGTGCTTAGAATAAGTTGATGCGGTGGCTGCATTAAAGGACATCGCACCGTGAGGCTGGATGGGTGTGTCCACCACCGAAGGGACTGGCACAATTGACGACTGGATCCGAACAGAGAAACCTGGCATCGAAGGGATTGGGTATGCCGATTCCAATTGAGTTTCAGGTGCCACTGGAGAGGGCGCATGTAAAGGCGTGCGAGCAGAACCACATGCACTTAGACTGCCATGTGTCCCAACAGGCAGAGGACAATGTATGCTGAAATCGGTGGAGAAGCCAGGAAATGGGTGGTGAGCTGTTGCAGGATGGTTATTCTCCAGGGAGGTAGGTAAGCTCGCACTACAGTTGTGTCTAAGTGAGCTCCTATGAATTCTAGAATCTGAATAAGTTTGAACTTGGACTTCTGGAAGTTGATGACGAAGCCAAGTTGCTGGAAGAGCAAGGCTGTCAGTGGAAAGATGCTCGGGTCGAGGCTTTATCTGGACCTGAAATGAACCAGACATCCAGATAGGCCTTGTCTGTGTAGGTGTGCCACAGCAACCGCCAGACAATTTGTCAAGACTTTTCTAGCTGATGAAAGCCCGAAGGGTGGAACTCTGTACTTACAGGTTTCAGTCTTGAAGCGGAACCTCAGGAATTTCCAGTGATGAGGGTGAATGGGAATATGGGTGTAGGCATTTTTGAGATCTAGAGTGGCGAGCCAGTCAGTCTGAGGTAAGAGAAGTAGAATGGTGGCTAGGGACGGAATCTTGAAATTTTCCTTCATGATAAACAGGTTGAGTTCCTGGAGATTGAGGATGGAGCAAAGGTCTCCAAACCTCTTTGGGATAAAGAAGAACTGAGAATAGAAGCCCTAGTTGTGTGCTAATTCTGGTACAGCTTCAAATACATGGCTGCAGAGTAAGACCGTTATCTCTTCTTCAAGAATGGGCAGGTGAAAGGGAGGGGGGGGGGGTCTTGCTTGGCCAGAGTAATCCCCAAGGGGGGATGGCCGTCAAATTGAGTTTGTAACCTGTTGAAATTATGCCGAGAACCCATCGATCTGAGGTAATGGAATTCCAGGCTTCCTGGAAGTGCTGGACTTGCACTCCTACATGTAGATAGTCAAAAGCTGGGGGTCGTCTTGGTGGGTTGCGCTGAGGCGACAGCAGGTTGCTTCTTGTCTCTAAGTTGGACGCTGAAGATATGCAGGAGCAGGAGGACGCTGAGGTGGAGGCTGAGAATAAGGTTGAAAACGTCATCAATGGTAATAATGCTAGAAGTACTGGTAATGGAAGGCTCTCCTGTACTGAGGGGGTATGGAGGAAGGCGGGACGGCTGGGTAGGCTCTGGTGGTTGAGCTGAGAGTTCTTACACTGTGGAGGAATGGTCTTTTACCTCAGAAACAGCCTCCTGTACTTTTGAATCAAAGAGGCTCCTTGACAGTCTCCCCGAGACTAGAAACCCTGAGCCAAGCTGTGCGTCTAGCAAAGATCGATGTAACCATGATTCAAGCAGCTGAATCAAAGGCATTATAGGTAGCCCTAATGATATGAATAAGGGACTCTTGTAGATTATCTTGAAGGGACTGATCATCCGGCACTGGAATGGAAGTCTGATCCGGCATCTTAAAGAGAAGATCATGATGGTATTGGAGCATTTGTAGTTGCGGTGCTAGTATTTTCACATTGAGGATGCCACTCTGAAAAGTCTTTCTATCAACTGCATCCAACATCCACTGACGGAATTTGGGCATGAGCTTTTGAAAAACATGGCTTTCTTGAGGACTACCTCAGAGACAACAGACTGGTGAGGAAGCTGTTGATATTAGAAACCCGATGCAGAGAGCACCTGTATTTGAGGTCCAGATGACACGCCGTGGCGTGTCCTGACGCAAGCATGCTACAGATAAACGCAAGGAGATCCTGAAGGACGCGGGCTGGCATGGCGAGGACCTCCTTGAGAGTACTACAGGCCCGTAAAATAGATTGGTAGTTTCTTTTATTAGTGGGGGTTTGAGAGTTACTGAGCGCTAGGGTCCTAGATAGCTTTTGGAGAAATTTTGAGTAGGAAAAATCCTCAGGAGGAGGGACTCGCTGTCGAGTAGGCCTCAGCATCCAGAGATTTAGGATCTTGGCAATCCAGAAAGGGCGGGAGACATCTAGGGGAGGCTGGAAAAGGCTGGTGGAGGGACTTTCTGGAGATGGTAAAGGTTCAACAGGAGCAGCAGCTCCTAGGAAGGCTATGCTGTACCAAACAAACCGGTGTAAGAACTGCAGGAAAAGTTCCGTAGAGGAGGATGCCCTGTCCATCAATGGGGCTAGGGGAGACAAGGTCGTGACAGGGTCCGAGTGCTGCCTCGTTTTCTTAGAGATATGGGAAGAGGTCTCTGACTTCCCTCAGACTTAGGCTCATGGGGCCGTGACCCATTGGAGATATGAATGGTGGCAGGGTTGCTGCCACGGGTATGTTTAGATTTGGACATACGTATGTTTGTGACTTACCGGGGTAGCCGGCCTCAGGGAATGAGTCACAGAGGCTGAGTGAGGAGGAGATGGAGTTGGGCCTCTTGCCTGATTTTTGAGGCTCTGGGTCGCCTTCTTTGACAATGGCGACTGTAGGGATTCAGCCTCTGAGCGCGCAGCGGCCCCTTCATTTCCCGATTGTGCCTTGTCTGGACCCGATGGGATAGGGATTAAGCAGCAGCCAATGACATCCTTGGCAGTTCTGAACTGTGCAGGAGAGAAGCTTAAGGAAGTCTTCTTTTTTAAACTGACAGAATGCTGTCAGTGACTTGCACCTTTCTTTTTTTGGTGATGAGAGGCTGAGGAGAGGGTGGAGGGGGACCTACACAACCTCTGTCGTAGAGTTGCTGCTTGGTTCCTGGGGTTGTTTTTGTTTTTTTTAAAGAAAACCCAAGCACGGGAAAAAAAAAACGCAGCAGCAGAGCCAAAGTCTCAACATGCTTTTTAAGAAAAACCCAGAAGTGCCAGTAGAAGGGGAAGCCGTGGTAATTGGGGGGGGGGAGGACAAGAAAGGAAATTGAAAACATGCAATCCCAACGGAGGAGGGGAGAGCCGTGCAGCACTGAGAAGGCGGAATAGGAAGACTGAAGGAGACCAGAGCGAGACGGCAAGGCGGGAACCGGCACGCATGTCGGGAGAGCTGGGCACAGGCACTGTCAATGGATAACACCTGGAATGTGCTTGCATAACCCTTGCTTGTTTCGGGAGAAAAGAGGGAAATACTGGGGAGAGAGGGAAGATGTTTGACAGAGGTGAGAGAGAGATAGTTAATCCCTGGGAAAAGTGATTAACATTTATCATCTAGCCTGTCAGGATTTTGAAATGTTATGTGGTCCACCCATAAAAAATTTAGGACCATTTGCCCTGGAATCCTATTCCCCACCTCACTCCCAGAACTCACTTCTCTTTTGCCAAAGCACTCGGTATTTTTTGTAAGTATCTACAGTAGTTTCTGTCCACCAAATTAAAGCAGATATTAATACAGTAGCAGGAGTCATTTTTTCAATTAATGTTTTACGTGGTTTTCTTACTATAACATACACTGATAATGCAAGAAAACCTGGCAATGAAAGTCTTTATTTATTCTGACCGTGTATCATGAACTCTTATCAGCTAAAGGGTTACCTGAAACGATAACCAGTGAAGGCATATAACTGCTGTCAGCAGGATCCACAATCATCTTCAGTCTGTGAATTAGCACATCAGGGAAGAAATCCAAACGAATCCAATGCTAAAAGACAAAATAACAAACAGAACTCATTAACTCTCCAGACAAATGTGAAGAAAGAGAATTTTAACTAGAACAGATATGCTTCTGAAAGATTTCATTTTTGAACAGTATCTATCTACACAGTGAGAAAGTGTAGTTACTCCCTTGTAACAGGTGATCTCCGGGAACAGCAGGAATTTAGTCTTCACACATGGATATGGTCGATACCGACGGAGCCCACGTGGGAACGCCCCCCATCGTCCAACAGGAAAGCTTTTGTGAGCATCCCACTGCGCCTGCATCGCTGCCTTCCCGCCTTTCCAACTCTCCCTCTTCAGTTGAGTTTATAGTTGAGACAAAGGAGAGAAGGAGAGATAGAGAGAGAGAAAGAGAAAGACAACTCCTAGGGGAGGTGTGTGGGTTGTGAAGACTAAATTACTGCTGTTCCCGGAGATCACCTGTTACAGGTGAGTAACTACGCTATCTCCAGGAACAAGAGGAATGTAGTCTTCACACATGGGGACTCCCCAGCTAAGAGATGCCAGGGAGATGACCCCAGAAAGCTGCAAAACCTAGGCTGAGATGGGTCATGCTTCCTTCCATGGATCTCTGGCATCAAAACCCGGGACGGCAGGTAGGAGTTGTTTGAAATCTGAAAGAGATGCAGGAGAGGCATCCTGACGGGAATCCTTGTCCAAGTAGTAGTGGGCTGCAAAGGTGTGTACTGAAGCCCAAGTGGTAGCTCTACAAATGTCGTCAATGGACACAGAGTGAAGGTTAGCCATAGAGGCTACCATTGCTCTCACATTTTGAGCTGTGACATGACCTTCGAGAGAAAGTCCCTTACTCTCATATGCAAAGGATATGCAATTAGCAATCCATTTAGACAAAGTTCGTTTGGAAACTAGTAGTCCAAGATGACTAAAGTCAAAAGCAACAAAAAGCTGGGAAGACTTCCTATGTTGCTTAGTTCTCTGAAGGTAAAAAGCCAAGGCTTTTTTACAATATAGAGTGTAGATTTCTTTCTGCATTGGAAGCATGAGGCCTAGGAAAAAATACAGGAAGGTAAACCGATTGGTTTAAATCAGGGGTCACCAACCTGCGGTCCGCGGGCCGCATGCGGCCCACGAGGTCCCTTCGAGCGGCACGCGAGGCTCTACCCCGGTTAACATTACGTGCGGCCCGCCAAGCATTCCCGCCATTGTATCCACGCGCTCGCAGCTCACTGACGACCACCTGCAAGCGTCCCTTCTCCTGTCAGTGTCATCTGTGAAGCCGGACTTTAAACGTTTGTCTGCTAGCATGAATCATCAGCCATCTCATTAAATTCAATAAAGGTGATCAGCCATTGTTTTCATAATTTTGCGTTTGTTGTTTTTTTTCGCGGGGGCGGGGAGAAGGGGGGTGCGGCCCGCGAGGCTCCCAGTAGTCGGCTGTGCGGCCCGCGGCCCTCTGGAGGTTGGTGACCCCAGGTTTAAATGAAAAGGCAAAACCACTTTTGGCATAAAGTGAGGGTGAGTCCTAAGGACTACTTTATCCCTGCTGGGATTTAATGTTAAAAAATGTAAGGTCATGCATTTGGACTGCAGCAATCCAAGGGAGCAATATAGTATAGGGGGTGAAGTACTTTTGTCCTCTAAAGAAGAGCAGGACCTAGGCGTGGTTGTGTTAGATGATCTTAAAGTACCTAAACAGGTAGAAAAGGCGACGGCAAAAGCTAGAAGGATGCTTGGGTGCATACGGAGAGGAATGGCTAGCAGAAAAAAGGAGGTGATAATAGTGCCTCTGTATAAGTCTTTGGTGCAACCTCATTTGGAGTATAGTGTGCAATTCTGGAGACCGCACCTTGAAATGGATATAAACAGGAGGGAGTCGGTACAGAGGGTGGCTACTAAAATGGTTAGTGGTCTTCATTATAAATCATATGAGGACAGACTTAAGGATCTAGCACAGTTACTTACCTGTAACAGGTGATCTCTGGGAACAGCAGGAATAAGTCTTCACATATGGGTATCGTCAGTACCGACAGAGCCTGCGCGGGAACGCTCCCCAGCGTCCAGTAAGAAAGCTTTTGGGAGCATCCCACAGCGCCTGCGCACTGCCTTCCCGCCTTTCCCAACCGCCTTTCTCCAGTTCGAGTTTTAAAGCTGAGACAAAGAGAGAGAGAGAGGAAAGATAGATAGAGAGATACAACTCCTAGGGGAGGTGGGTGGGTTGTGAAGACTTATTCCTGCTGTTCCCAGAGATCACCTGTTACAGGTAAGTAACTGTGCTATCTCCAGGAACAAGCAGGAATGAGTCTTCACATATGGGGACTCCCTAGCTGCAGATGCCAGGGAGAAACCCCAGGTTGTGTGTCCTTGAAAAGGACTCCACCTCCCCCCATGGATCTCTGGCATCCGACCAGGGTAGGTGGGTAGAAGTTCATTAGGAATGGAACAGGTGTTTGAAAACAGCCTGACCAAAAGAGGCATCCCGGCGGGAGTCCTTGTCCAAACAGTAATGGGCTGTGAAGGTATGAACCGAGGCCCAGGTGGCCGCTCGACAGATTTGGTCGATGGACACAGAATTTAGATGAGCCATTGAGGCTGCCATGGCTCTCACATTGTGAGCTGTGACATGGCCCTCCAGAGAAATGTTCCTACTCTGGTAGGCGAAAGAAACACACTGAGCAATCCAGTTGGACAGTGTTCTTTTAGAGAATGAAAGTCCTAAATGAGAAGGATCAAAAGCAACAAAGAGTTGAGAAGACTTTCTATGTTGCTGTGTTCTTTGTAAGTAAAAAGCGAGAGCTCTCTTACAATCCAAGGTATGAAGATTCCTCTCTGCACTTGATGCATGAGGTCCTGAAAAAAAAAACAGGTAAATATACCTCTTGGTTCAGATGAAAAGGCGAGACCACTTTGGGCATAAAGTGTGGATTGGTCAAGAGGACTACCTTATTATGATGGAACCTTGTATAAGGTGGATTAGCCACCAAAGCTTGCAATTCACTGATGCGGCGTGCTGAGGTGACTGCAATGAGAAAAATAACTTTCCAAGAAAGAAATTTCAAGGAGGTGGTGGCTAAAGGTTCAAAGGTTGGCTTCATAAGCTGGCCAAGAACCAGGTTTAAGTCCCATGCCACTGGAGGTGGTCTAATGGGAGGTTTAGTTAGAAGAAGGCCTCTCATGAATCTTGCTATAAGAGGATGAGAGAAAATAGGCTGTCCATTGAGAGGCTTGAGGGACGCTGCAATAGCACTCAAATGGACTCTTACTGAATTTGTTTTCAGACCTGCATGGGATAGATGCAGGAGATACTCTAGTAAAGAATTCAAAGGTATTGCAAGAGGGTTAAGACCCTTCCCTGAACACCAAATGGTAAATCTTTTCCATTTGAAAGCATAGGAACGTCTAGTAGAAGGCTTTCTAGAGGCATGAATAACATCTCTGACTTGCTGAGAGAGATGAAAATCTTGAAGGTCTAGGCCCTCAGCAACCAAGCCCTGAGATGGAGAGACTGGGGTTTGGGTGCCACAACGTTCCTTCTTCCTGGGATAGAAGGTCTGGTGCAGAGCCCAAGTCCAGGGAAGGAGCTTGAGAGAGATGCAGAAGTAGAGGGTACCACACTTGGCGTGGCCAATGTGGTGCTATGAGGATCATGGTACCTCGATCTCTCTGAAGCTTGAACAGTGTTTTGGGAATTAGGGGAATGGGTGGAAAAGCATAAAGGAAGTCTTGACCCCAGTGAAGGAGGAAGGCATCCTTGGACTGAACTCCCTGACACAGAATTCTGGAACAGAACCGGGGAATTTGGCATTCCACGGACTTGCAAAGAGGTCTATGTCCGGGGTTCCCCAAATTCGAAAAATCCTGGCTACCTGTTCCATGTGGAGGGACCACTCGTGTGGAAGCAGAACTCGACTGAGTCTGTCCGCCCAAGAGTTATGAACGCCTGGAAGATATACTGCCAGAAGATGGATGTGATGCTCTCTGGCGAAGGCCCACAGTCGCAAAGCTTCGTTGCAAAGCGACAGAGAGCCAGTCCCGCCCTGCTTGTTTACATAGAACATGGCTACTTGGTTGTCGGTATGGATGAGGACTGTCCTGTAGCTGAGCAGGGAATGGAACACTCTGAGAGCTAATAATATTGCTCTGAGTTCCAAGAGATTGATATACAGAGAAGTCTCCTGTGGAGACCAGATGCCCTGGGTGGAGAGATCCTGCAGATGAGCTCCCCAACCCATTGGAGAAGCATCTGTTGTAAGAGTTGCTTGGGGTAGCGACTGCTGAAAAGGGGACCCCAGCAACAGATTTGGAGAGGACTTCCACCACTGGAGAGACCAAAAAAGGCGACTGGAGTTTGCTATTTTATTTATTTATTTATTTACATTCTCTTATATACCGCACTATTCAGCATCAGCACGGTTTACATGGAACAAAATGCTCAGTACAAATAACATGTATGAGTTTACAGATAACAGGGAACAAAAAACTTGGATAACAGGGGTAACTATTTACAAAACTTACTACATGGAAACAAAATCAAAGAGGATGCATAGAAAACACAATCCACGTCATGGGTATGAGTTTCAACTTGGTGTGTTGTTGGTATGCTATAAGTTTGTCTGGGAATGTGGATGGTATGGGGTGTCTTGGGGCTCTAAGGGATGCAGTTGTCTGACAGGCAACCTGATGCCTGAGTCCATTGGGTGGACAAGGTCCATTGAGCTGCCCTCATGTGAAGGCGAGCATATGGAACCACATGCACGGTGGATGCCATGTGGCCTAATAGTTGTAACATCTCTCGAGCAGTTAAATGGGACTTTATCTGTATCTGGGAGGCTAACTGCACCAAGCGTAGGCAACGGGCCTGAGGAAGATAGTCCCTTGCAGTTGTGGTATCCAGCAAGGCCCCTATAAACTCCAGAGACTGAGTGGGGGTGAGATTGGATTTTGGGATGTTTATTACCAGTCCCATATACTGAAGGACACGCATTGTGCAGGTTAGACAAGTCTGGGCCTCTGACTGGGATGGAGCTCGAATGAGCCAGTCGTCCAGATATGGGAATACGAATATTCCTAGAGTGCGCAGAAATGCAGCTACTACTGCCATGCATTTCGTGAACACCCTTGGTGCAGAGGCCAGACCGAAAGGAAGCACCCTGTATTGGTAGTGCTTTCCTTGAAAAAGGAACCGAAGGAATCTTCTGTGTGTTGGATGGAGGAGGACATGGGTGTACGCATCCTTGAGATCTAGAGAACAAAGCCAGTCCTGACTCTGAAGGTATGGAAGCAGAGCACCGAGAGAAATCATCTTGAATTTCTCTTTGAATAGAAACTTGTTCAATTCTCTGAGATCTAATATGGGTCTGTAGCCCCCTGTTTTCTTTGGAATTTAATTTTAATTTAATTTAATTAGCATGTTTTTATATACCGCAACTTCCATAGATCAGTTGCGGTTTACAATGAACAACAATGAACAGGCAAGGCTGTTTTACAAGGAACGGCAGTAAACATCAGTGCTGTTTTTACATATAACAGTGTAAACAATAATGGGTTCAATCTATCAGTAACAGATTGATGGATTGAGAACTATATACAGAGAACATGTTTAATAAGAATAATAAGAAAATAAGTGGAGTAGAACCCTGAGCCCTGTTGAAGAAGAGGTACTTCTTCTATTGCCCCTTGGGCAAGAAGGGTAGCAATCTCCTGACCCAGAAGGTTGAGGAGAGATGTTGGAGAATTGAACTGTTTCACCATGGTGTGAGGAGGAAGGCTTAAGAAATGAAGCTTGTACCCTTCCCTTATGATGGAGAGGGTCCATTGCTCTGCTGTGATTTGCTCCCATCTGGGAGCAAAGTAAGCCAACCTTCCTGGAATGGTGAAGGGCTCTGGTTCTTCCAGAGCTAGAAAGGCTAAGTTTTCTAGTTGCAAATCAAAGGCCCTGAGGAGGCTGAGGCTGCTGGGCCGTGGCAGGCCTGGCAGCCTTTGACTTGGCCTGTTTAGGTGGTTGCTGACGCTTTGCAGCAAAACGACCTGCAGAAGATGCCTGCTGACTATAAGCAGGATAATATCTTCCCTTTTTAGAAAAAGATGTCTTTTTGAACAATCTTTTCTTAACAGGAGCAGAGGTAGACTTTGAAAGTCGATCCAAAGCAGAGTTCTCAGCATCCATCTGAGTGGCCTTTGCTTGCCAATCCCTGCCAAAAAGGTTTTCACCTGTACAAGGAAGATTTCCTAATTCATCTTGGACCCAGAGTTCCAAATCAGAGGCTTGTAACCAAGCAATTCTGCGTGCACCTATGGCAATAGCCGAGGCTCTGCTTACACACTCAAAGAGTCAAAGGCTGCACGGTTGGAAAATTTGGAAACATCCTGGGCATGTTTGAGCCAAGTGAGAAATTCCTGCCTTTTATCTTCTGAAATAAAAGGAGTTAAAGTCTGCAGATGATCTGTGACTTCTTTTAGAAACATCCCTATATAGAGACTATTGGAGTTGATTCTGGCAGCAAGCATATTAGCTTGGAAAACCCTTCGGCCAAAAGCATCTAGGGTCCTGCATTCACGTCCTGGAGGATTAGATGAGTGTCTCTTTGCACTCTTTATTTTCCTTATGGCAGACTCTACCACAATAGAGTGGTGAGGAAGCTGAGTCTTATGAAAACCAGGACAAGAAGGGACACGGTACGTGGTGTCTAACCTACGAGAATGAGGAGAGGTGGTAAGAGGAGTCTCCCACATGCTCAACATGAGATCATAAAGAATCTCATGAATAGGTAAGGTAGCTGCCTCTTTAGGAGCCTTAGGATATTGCAAAATATCTAATTGCTTGGCTCTAGGCTCTGACTCAGGGGCCACTGTAATGGAGAGGCCCCTAGCCACTTCCCTAATGAAGTCTTGAAAAGACAAGTCTTCTGGAGGAGACATTCTTCGTTTTGGAGAAGAAGACTCCTGAGGAAGAAGTACCGATGCCTCGACAGAAGCCTCCGACTCATCAGAGTCTTCGGAGGAATCGAAGTATCGCCTGTCTGGATGCTCCTGTAAAGCCCAATATGCGTAACGAGTGGGATCGACATCGGGAGTAAGCGGTACCGATGGGCATCATAGGACAGGGTACCGTTGCAGTCGACACCGAAGCCGATGTCGATGCAATCGGTACCGGCACCGGGAACGATGCCGGTGCCGGTACCGGCAACGGAGATTGTTGCGGTACCAGAGGCGTCGCAGCCTGCATAAACGCCGTTAGGGTGCGCTGCATGGACAGAATCTTCTGATCCATCGACGCCACCAGAGTCTGGATGTCGGTACCAGTGGAGGCCACCGGTACCCCAGAACACGGCAACAGGTGATCGGTCAAGGCCGAGCCATCGATGTCAACCTGTGACCCCATAGACAATGCTTTGGAAGCCGGAACTTCCCGCCGGGTAATTTTGCCGGTGCGGGATCCTCGAGGACAAGCCCGGAGGCATCTCGATGCTTAGAGGGAGATTTGCCCTTCGAGGACCGGCTAGATTTATGTTTGGTTACCTGAGATCCATGGGAGGAAGAAGCAGCCCTGGAAGACGTCGATGCCACCGAGGCTGCATCAGAGGGAAACAGGGTACTGAGCTTGGCTGCTCGGTTCTGCCGACCTATTTTAGACATCATGGTACAGGACACACAATCCGTGATGGAATGGTCAGGACCCAAACATTTTAGACAGCAATCATGGGTGTCGGTGACAGAAATAGTACCGCCAAAAAATAAAGAACTTCTTCTGCGGTGACAGAAACACGACCTGCTGGCTCCGCGGAAAAGAAGAACTGGAGAGAGGCGGTTGGGAAAGGCGGGAAGGCAGCGCGCAGGCGCTGTGGGATGCTCCCAAAAGCTTTCTTACTGGACGCTGGGGAGCGTTCCCGCGCAGGCTCCGTCGGTACCGACGATACCCATATGTGAAGACTCATTCCTGCTTGTTCCTGGAGATTAATATGTACACCTTAGAGCAGGGGTGGGCAATTCTGGGCCTGGAGGGCCGCAGACCAGTCAGATTTTCATGATGTCCCTAATGAATATTCATGGCCCTATTTCCATACAATGGAAGACAGTGGATGCAAACAGATCTCATGGATATTCATTAGGGACATCATGAAAACCTGACTGGTCTACGGCCCTCCAGGACCGGAATTGCCCACCCCTGCCTTAGAAGAAAGGCAGGATAGAGGTGATATGATTGAGATGTTTAAATACCTCCCTGTGGCATAAATGTACAGGGGGAGAGCCTCTTTCAATTGAAAGCAAGTTCTGCTACGAAGGGACATGGGATGAAGGTGAAGGGGGATAGATTCAGGAGTGATATGCGGAAATATTTCTTTACGGAAAGAGTGGTGGATCCGTGGAATAGACTCCCAGTGGAGGTGGTAGAGATGAGAACAGTATCTGAATTCAAAAAAGCATGGGACAAACACAGAGGATCTCTAAAGGAAAAAAAGGGGACTGTTGTAGTTGTTGATATGGAAGGACAGACTAGATAGGCCATGTGGTCTTTTTCTGTCATCATATTTCTATGTTTCTATGGTGGAACCTTGTATAAGGAGGATCAGCCACTAAAGCCTGTAGCTCACTCATGCGTCTTGCAGAAGTGAGAGCAATTAGGAAGATCACTTTCCAAGAAAGAAACTTTAGGGATGTAGTGGCTAAGGGTTCGAAGGGCGATTTCATGAGCTGCCCAAGGACAAGATTCAAATCCCATGCCACCGGTAGTGGCTTAATGGGAGGTTTTGTTAAAAGTACACCTCTCATAAACCTTGCTACAAGTGGTTGAGAGGAAACATCCAAGGGCTTGTGGAAAGCTGCAATGACACTACGATGGACTTTTATGAATTGGTTTTAAGACCAGAGGATGACAAATGGAGGAGATACTCCAGTAACGCCTCCACTGGCACTGAAAAGGGATTAAGTTCCTTTTCTGAACACCAAATAGAGAACCTTCTCCACTTAAAGGCGTAGGCTAGCCTTGTGGAAGGTTTTCTTTAAGCCAAAAGGATATCCTTTACCTGTTGAGAAAGGTTGATATCCTGGAATTCTAGGATCTCAGGAGCCATGCCCTGAGGTGTAGAGACTGAGGATTCGGGTGCAATAGCATTCCATTCTCCTGGGAAAGAAGATCTAGAGCACATCCCAATTCCAGAGGTTTGGGTCGAGAGAGATGTAGAAGCAGAGGTTAGCACGGTTATCGTGGCCAGAGTGGGGCTATGAGGATCATATGGCCCCTGTCTCTCTGAAGCTTGAAGAGAGTTTTGGGAATGAGGGAATGGGTGGGAAGGCAAAGAGGAAGTCCTGACTCCAGTGGAGGTGGAAGGCATCCCTTGCCTGACAGTTCTGAGCCGGCGTTCTGGAAAACAACAGGGGAAGTTTGGCATTCTGAGGACTTGCAAAGAGGTCTATATCTAGAGTTCCCCAGATCTGAAAAATTCGAGCAATTTGCTCTGGATGAGGAGACCACTCGTGTGGCAGCAGTACTCGACTGAGTTTGTCTGCCAAGAGATTTTGTGTGCCTGGAAGATACACCGCCAGAAGGTGGATTTGAAGATTTCTGGCAGAGGCGTAGAGCTTCGTTGCACAAGGCTTGAGACCCCATACCACCCTGTTTGTTCACATAGAACATGGCTACTTGATTGTCTGTCTGGATCAGAACTGTCCTGTAGCTGAGGTGGGTTTGGAACACTTGAAGAGCATAAAAGATGGCTCTGAGTTCCAGAAGGTTTATGTGAAGACAAGCCTCTTGGTGGGTCCATAGACTCTGGGTGGAGAGATGGTCCAAGTGAGCCCCCCAGCCTGACTTGGACACATCTGTCATCAAGGTGGCTTGATGTAGTGGCCGCTGGAAGGGAGAGCCTACCAGAAGGTTTTCCAGCGATTGCCACCACTGTAGGGACGGAATGAGATGTGTCGAGTTTCTGATTTTGTCCGATAGGCGACCCGAGGTCTGTGTCCACTGAGAGGATAGGGTCCACTGAGCTGCCTGCATCTGAAGGCGAGCATAGGGAACCACATGGACAGTGGATGCCATATGCCCCAGCAGCTGAAGCATCTCTCGAGCAGTTAGGAAAGTTTTCATAGCTGCTTGAGAAGTCAGCTAGAGTTTTTAAAGACAACGTGGCTGTGGCAGGAAAGCCTTTGACTGCCTAGTGTCGAGAAGAGCCCCTATGAACTCTAGGGACTGAAACGGGGTGAGATGAGATTTTGGGAGGTTTATGACCAGTCCCAAGTACTGCAGGATTTGCATCGTGCGGGAGAGAGCGAAGCTGGCTTCTGGAGCTGTTGATGCTCAGAGGAGCCAGTCGTCTAAGTAGGGGAAGACGAATATCCCCAGCGTTCTCAGGAATGCTGCTACTACTGCCATGAATTTTGCAAAGACTCTTGGGGCAGAAGCCAGTCCAAAGGGTAGAACCCCGTACTGGTAATGTCTTCCTTGAAAAAGTTATCAAAGAAACCTCCTGTGATCTGTATGGATGAGAATATGCGTATATGCATCCTTTAGATCTAGAGAACATAGCCAATCCTGACTATGAATGTAGGGAAGAAGTGTTCTTTAATTTTTCTCGGAACAGATACTTGTTCAACTCTCTGAGGTCCAGTATGGGCCTGTATCCCCCTGTTTTCTTTGAGATGAGGAAGAAGGGGGAGTAGAAACCCATGCCCTGTTGGGATATGGGTACCTCTTCTATTGCTCCTTGAGCAAGTAGAGAGGTGACCTCCTGACACAAGAGATTGGTGGTAGGGCCCTGAGAATTCAACTGTCTTGTGATGGTGGGAGGGGGCATACTGTGAAAATGGAGTTTGTACCCCTCTCGTACAATGGAAAGAGTCCAGTTTTCTGATGTTATTTGTTGCCATCTTTGGGCAAAATGATAGAGTCTGCCGGGGATGGTGAGAGGTTCTGGACCTTTCAGGGGCAGAATGACTAAGTTCTCTAGGAAGGAGTCAAAGCCCCCGAGGAGACTGAGTCTGCTGAGCTGGTTGAGCTCTTGGGACTTGTGCCTTCCTTTGCTGTCTGGGCTGTTGTTGCCCTTTCTGGGGAGCATGAACTGGACAGTGGACAGCCTGGGTGTAAGGTGGGTTTCTTAGTTGTCTTTTTCTTTGCTGGGTTGGCTGTAACCTTTGATAATCTGTTCAAGGTTGTATTTTCAGAGATCAATCTAATTAGCCTTGTCTTGCCAATCCTTGCCAAAAAGAATTTCTCCTGTGCAAGGAATATTCCCCAGCTTATCTTGCACCCATTGTTCTAAATCTGATGCCTGAAGCCAGGCAATGTGGTGTGCACCGATAGAAATAGCAGAGGTTCTGCTAATACACTCAAAGCAATCAAAGGTTGCACGATTCATGAACTTAGACACATTCTGGGCATGTTTGACCAGGGTGAGGAAGTCTGTCCTTTTATCATCAGGGAGAAGTAGAGCCATAAGCTCTAGATCCCTTGTAACCTCCTTGAGAAACATTTCCATGTAGAGAATTTAAGAGCTGATCCTGGAATTGTGGAACTCGGTACATGGTATCAAGTCTCCAAGAGGGTAGAGACACCGTTAAAGGAGCTTCCCACATCCTTAGCATGAGATCATGCAAGATTCGGTGAATGGGAAGGGTAGCTACCTCTTTAGGAGCTGCCAGATATTGAAGAATTTCTAGTTCTTCTGCTCTCGGTTCCTTCTCAGGAGTCACCTCGGGCTACATCACGTATGAAATCCTGAAAAGACATGTCCTCTGGAGGAGACATCCTGCGTTGAGGAGAAGGATCCTCCGGAGAATCACCCCGGTACCGGTGGAGTCGTCAGAATCATCGGAATCGGAGGACTCAAAATATCTCGTGCCAGGTGTTCTTGCATTGCTTGATGCCGGTATCTATCGAAGTCGGTGTCGGACTGTCTCGATACTGGGCCCTCGATACCGGATATTGATTCAAGAGCCGGCATGGGGGGAAGCACATCAGTTAAAGCAGGTGCGGTCGGTATCGGTACTGATGACTGCAGAACCGTCTGAAGCGGTCTTAGCGATACCGAAGCTGCTAAGAGATCCGCCAGACTGCGCCCGATGGCTAGGATTCGTTGATCCATAGCCCCTGCCAATGCCTGAAAGTCGGTACCGGAGGAAGCGGCTACAACACCAGAACATGTCACCAGGAGTTTTCCTGAGGTGGAAGCCTCTGGAACATCTTGGAGCCCCGTTAGTGCTTTGGAGGCTGGGGCCTCCCGCCGGGGCTGTTTTGCCGGTATGTTTTCCTCGAGGGCAACGCTAATAGCATCTCAATGCTTCAAAGGAGATCTACCCTTTGAGGACCAGCCGGTCTTGGAAGACCTGGGTTTAGTTACCTGAGATTCATGGGAGGAAGATGAAGCCCTGGAAGACGTCGATGCAATGGACATCACATCTGCAGCAAAGAGGGTACCGAGTTTTGCAGCTCTGTTCTGCAGGCCTCTCTTGGTCATCTTTCTACAGAGGAGACACTCCGATGGTAAATGGTCAGGACCTAAACATTTAAGTCACCAGTCATGGGTGTCAGTAACAGAAATGGTACCGCTACACTTCAAACATTTTTTGAAACCACTAGTTGGTTTCTCCATTTTAGAAGAAAAGAGGGCCTAGTGCCCAAAATGGTGCCTGGCCACTAGAGAGGACAGACCCTCCAAAAATAATTCATTTTTCTTTTTTTTTTTTTTTATTAGAAAAGGAAGAAAATAAAGAAAAGACCGGTGGTACCGGTATAGGCGTCGACGGTGAAGGCAGACGCGACCACAAAGAAATTTTTCTGCGGTAAAAGGGTTTGCTGCCTGTCGGCTCCACTGAAAACGAAAAACTGAAGAGGGAGAGTTGGAAAGGTGGGAAGGCAGCGACACAGGCACAGTGGGATGCTCCCAAAAGCTTTCCTATTGGACGCTGAGGAGCATTCCCGCGCGGGCTCCGTCGGTACTGACAATACCCATATATGAAGACTACATTCCTGCTTGTTCCTGGAGATAATGTTTTAAGAGAATAATAGAAATCTAACAGTGTAACTACCACTGAAAAAGTTTTTAAAGAAAACTGGTACTCCTTTACTCCTTCTACTGCTCATCATGTCTATAGCACTGCTGGGCATGCACAGCACTGTACAAATACACATAAGAGACAGTCCTTGCCCCCAGAGCTCCCTTCTAATAAGCCTCTCATGAAAATTGCCTTAGGAACCTAGCATCATCTATTTGTCTGTACCTACTGTTTAAAAAAAAAAAAACGGACTTCCGGTGACGTCATCAGGACAGATGGTGGGGTAGAGGGAGAGCTCCGCCATCTAAGCCTGCGAAAAAGGGGCTTAATTACCCCTATTTGAGCTAAATGTGAGGGGCAAAGGAGGGGAATCGGTGCCGCTAGACCCGAGAGTCGGGGAGCGGCGAAAAGAGGCAGATCGGCCCTGTATAGGCAACCCACCTGAAGGAGGTGCCTTACGAGAGACCGGAGGCGCCGACCACGTGGTGGGCCTGCATCCGTGGGTTGAGCGCAAGAAGTGTGGAGAGGCCGAAGTAGAAAGGAGTGCTGAGTGCACGGCCTGGCAAGTGGAAATCCCGGTCACCGGGTAATGCATCAGAGAGGTGGTCCTGGGAGGAAATCAAAAATCCACCGCGGCAGGGGGGCCGAAGCGTACAGTAATCCCCGCTTGCCCATCTGAAGTGAGGAGCTGAAGGGAATGGCGTGCGGCGGCGGCTTGAGTAGCGCAGCTTGCTCCAATAGTGCCGATCGTGGAGGAGGACCGGGCAGAGCCTGTGGGAGTGCAGAGCGATGTAAGAAGTGCTGTGGGGGAAGTTTTTAAAGTGTGGAGAGGGCATAGAGGAACCCCAAAGGAGCAGCCAGCAGTGGAGACGGAAGAAAACAAGCACGGAGTGAGGTGAGAGCACCACCAGGCAAGGAGAGTTGCGGAGAGGAGGCCACAGAGGGACCAGAGCCCAGGAGGAGTGGAGGAGAGAGTTTGTTCTTGAGGGGCCTCAAGGCCTAGACGTTGTAGGGGGGACAGGGAGAGGAGTGGTCCCAGTGCTGCAAAATAGATCATAGCAGCAACGCCCTACAGTATCCTCAGCCAATGCAATAAACAAAGCTGTGCCATAAAACGATCCTAACCCTGAGCCAAGATGGATAAAACTAAAGCAGGGATGTCAGCGCGAAAGAAGTTGGCTGAATTTCGATCATCGTACGGAGCAGTTAAGAGTGGCAAGGAGGGGGTCAAAGAGAACAGCAAGCAGTCAGTAGAGTCCCAGGAGCTGGGAGAAGAGTTGGAGTGGAGTTGTAGCCCTGGAGGGATTGCACAATTGAAAGACTGGCTCACTGAGTTGAAGGAGGAGATTAAATCAGACATCGGTGGGGTGGCACATGAGCTCAGAGAGTCCATACACTCCCTGAGACAAGATATCGGTGAGATTGGCAATCAATTGGAAGAAATGGAGACCCAAATGCAGTAGCAGGGGGAGGAAATGGACGAGATGCAAAAAGGCTGGGCAGACCTTAAACGCGCTCAGGAGGAGCAGCAGATGAAGGTGGAGGACCTAGAGGACAGATCCCGAAGATGCAAT
The DNA here is from genome assembly GCA_033557465.1 of Ichthyophis bannanicus. Classification (NCBI taxonomy): domain Eukaryota; kingdom Metazoa; phylum Chordata; class Amphibia; order Gymnophiona; family Ichthyophiidae; genus Ichthyophis; species Ichthyophis bannanicus. The sequence goes on from CM066035.1 coordinate 514,500,516, forward strand.
CTCTGGGTCAGGGGCCTCCCAGAAGCAGCTAGGTATCGAAACTGTGAGGATGTGATTTGTTAAAATCTTTAGTTCCCTGCTTGAGACAGCAGACCCAGAGGGGGGCACCGAGATCGAATTGTCACAAATAGAGAGAGCACATAGGAGCCTGGGCCCCAAAAGAGACAATAAACCAAGAGACATTGTGGTATGCCTGGGCTCCTTCAGGATTAAAGAAAGGTTGCTGATGGCAGCCAGGAAAGTGCGGCAGTTCCAGTGGGAAGACCACTCATTGGAGCTTTTTCAAGATCTATCCGGAGGAACACTGCAGCGCAGGAGGGAATTCAAAGAAGTTACGAAATACTTGAGAAAAGAGCACATAAGATATAAATGGCTGTTCCCATTTGGCCTGTTGATCACGGCCAGGGGTAGGTCGAAACGGGTGCAAACTATAGAGGAAGCATGGAGAGCGCTGAAAGACTTGGAGATGCCGAACATCCCTGAAGGGTGTGGGACTCTAGCCCGACAGACAGCTACCACGTCAATGTCCTCACATTTATCTCAGAGAGCTCAGCGGTGGCACCGTGTCCCAGCGGAGGGCCGAAGACTGGTGCGATTGCAGGGGGAGAGCCCCAGGACAAGAGCTGAGGAGAATGGAGCGGGTTGAAGCAGAACAGTTAAAGCTATGTGATTTGCAGTAATGTTATGTATATATATTTTTTGTTTTTGGTTGTTGCTGTAGGGGTGCATCAGGAGGGGGAAGGTAAAGGGGGAGGTAGTAAGAGAGTAGGAGGTCAGGGGGTAGGGAGGGGGATGAAGGAGGGGAAGAACAGGGGCAGTGGAGTGAGGGGTTGGGGGAAGGCAGGAGAGGGTAGGTTGAGGTTAAGGTGGGGGGGATAAGGGTGAGAGTGGGGGGGATAAGGGTGAGAGTGGGGGGCGGGGGGGATAAGGGTGAGAGTGGGGGGCGATGGGGAACGGAAGGGGAGGGACAGGCAGGCCCGGAGGCAGTCACCATAATGGAAGACAAATCTCTCTTCGGAGAGAGTTGTGGGGAGGGGAGGTTGGCGGAGGGGGGAGAGGGGGGGAGAGGGGGTAGGATTTTAGACGGGTTGGTGGTGGGGAGTGAGGTATACCAGAATGGGTGAATTAAAAATTGTATCGCTAAATGTTAAGGGCCTGAACTCGCCTTTTAAGCGGCAGAAGCTGTACGATGAGCTGGCTCGCCAAAAGGCGGGGATAGGGCTGATACAGGAAACGCATCTTACCAAAACAACGGAGTTTATGGTCAAGCCCAGGGGATTTGGGATCTGTCTTCACGCCTCTAACACAGTTGAGAGAAAGAAAGGGGGGGGGGTGGCCATTTTGTTAGCCTCCAGATTAAAGACCCAGGTGCACTCCGTTGTTAGGGATAAGGGAGGGAGATATATCCTGGCGAGGGTGCGGGTGGGGAATGAGTGGTATTGCATAGTGAATCTATATGCTCCCACGGGGTCACAGGGTGAATTTTGGAAGCAACTGACGGAGGAAGTAGGAAACATGGGGGAGGGTACCATAATATATGGTGGAGATTTTATAATCTCACCTGGAATCCAACAAAGGATGCAACTGGGGTTCGAGAGGGTAAGCGGGCGGATGGGAAAAGATACCGAGAGTTTGTGGTGCAGAATGGACTGGTTGATGCATGGCGGTTACAATACCCAGGGAGGAGACAATTTTCATATTTTTCGCCCATGCATGGGTCATACTCCCGGATAGATGCAATTTGGGTTTCTAAGGAAGTAGGGGGTCGGATTATGGAAGCAGCTATGGAGGCCATTACATAGTCTGACCATGCCCCTGTGATGGTTTCCCTGCGAACGGCGGACGAAGGGAAGGGGCTCCAATATTGGAGATTAAACGAGTGATTGTTGAATGACGAGAGGGTCCGGGAAGAGGTAAGGAGGGAAACTAGGGAGTACTTTATAACTAATGATAATGGGGAGGTTGCATGGGGAGAGGTCTGGGACGGCTATAAAGCAGTGATACGAGGGGTGCTCATCAAGTGGGGAGCACGGATAAAGAGGGAAAGAGAGAGCAGGGAAGGGGCTTTGAGGATTCGCTTATTAGAACTGGAAGAGATGGATGCGCGGGGGAGGTCGAGATCTCATCGGCGACAGGCAATGGTGGTGCGGGCACAGTTAAATGAGCTGCAGACAGACCGTATACAGTACCAGATGCAACTTTTACGGCAAGAGGTCTTCGAGGGGGGAGATAAGGCCGGGAAATATTTGGCGCAGAAGCTATGACAGAGAAAGCTGCGCTCCCATATCATTCGAGTCCATCATAAGGGAGAGGCCGCGGTAACTAAAGATGGAGAGATCAGGGATGCCTTTAGAGAGTTTTACCAGGAGCTTTATAGAGTTCGTGACTCGGCAACAGAGGAAGGAGTGAGCAGATATCTCGATTCAGTAAGCTTGCCTAAACTGGGGAGGGAGCAGCAAGGTGAAATGAATAGGCCGATAAGTGGGGAGGAGGTGCAGAGGGCAATTCGGCAATTAAAAATTGGGAAAGCCCCAGGACTAGATGGGTTAACAGCGCCATTCTATAAGCGGTTTGGGAATCTCTTGATTGAGCCGCTGGTGAAGTTATTTAACTTGCCCAGGGAGGGAGGGAGACTTGCGGACACGATGGGGTGGGCGGGGATCACGGTTATTCATAAGGAGGGGAAAGACCCGCAGGACTGCGCATCTTATCGGCCCATTTCTCTGCTTAATCTTGATGCCAAGTTACTAGAAAAGGTACTAACAGCGAGACTAAACAAGGTAATTGGAAAGTTGATACATCAGGACCAGGCGGGCTTCATATCTGGTAGACAGGTTGCAGACAATATTAGGAAAATATTGAATATAGTCTGGTCAATTGAACTGAGTGGGGAGGAAGCCTTGCTCCTGTTGCTGGACGCCGAAAAAGCCTTCGATCAGGTAGCATGGCCCTTCCTATTTCAAGTGTTAGAGAGGGTTGGGCTGGGAAACGAATTTCTGGCTTGGATAAAGGCACTGTACAAACATCCGCAGGCATGTGTGAGGGTGAATGGGGCGTATTCGGGGTTTTTCGCGCAGGGGAGGGGTACACGGCAAGGGTGCCCTCTTTCGCCGTTGCTCTTCGCCATAGCGTTAGAGCCGTTTGCACAGAGGGTGCAAGAAAGAGCGGATATCCTGGGATTACAGGTGGGGACGAGGGGCTATAAGATTTCCCTGTTTGCAGACAATATTATTCTAAGCTTGGGTAGACCTAAAGTGAGCATTCCAATAGAAACAGAATCAAACCAAGGACAGATCCCTGGGGCACACCACTGGTAACTTCCTTCTCCTCAGAGTGAGCTCCATTTACTGTACACTTTGTTGCCTCCCACTCAACCAAATTCTAACCCAAGCAGTAACTTTAGGGTCCATCCCTAGGGTGCTCTGTTTGTTTATAAGTCGTCTGTGAGGAACGGTGTCAAAGGCTTTACTGAAATCTAAATATACCACATCAAGCGCGCTCCCTCGATTCAACTCCCTGGTCACCCAGTCAAAGAAATCAATCAGATTTGTCTGACAAGACCTGCCTCTGGTGAGAACATAAGATATGCCATACTGGATCAGACCAAGCTCCATCAAGCCAAGTATCCTGTTTCCAGCAGCGGCCAATCTAGGTCATACATACCTAGCAGTTTCCCCAAAAGACACAGGTTCCACAATGTTTACATTGGGTCAAGCAGTGATATCCCGGGTCCCTTTTAATATGGTTTAGGACCTTTCCTCCAGGAACTTGTCCAAACATTTTTTAAACCCAGCTAGACTAACAGCTTTTACTACATCCTCCGGTAACAAATTCCAGAGTTTGATTACATGTTGAGTGTAATATTTTCTCTTATTAGTCTTAAATAGTTTACCCTGTAGCTTCATTGCAAAGCACGGTCCCGGTATCTATCGAAGTCGGTACCGAGTTGATCCGGTACCAATCTGTCGATTCCAGCCAAAGATGGCATGGGAAGAAGTCCCACCGGGGCCGGTACCGTTGGTACTGGTGTATGTACCAGTTCACGTCGGACCAATGGTACCGCAGCTGAGAGAAGAGCTGCGATGCTGCGTTCGATAGTGAGAAACCTCTAGTCTATCGACGCTGCCGATGTCTGGGTGTAAGTACCGGTGAAAACGTCCGGGACCCCTGAGCATGGCACAGGTAGTTCTTGCGAGGTCGAGGCCTTAAGAACATCCTGGAGCCCCACTGATGCTTTGGAAGCCGAAGCCTCCCGCCGGGGCTGCTTTACCGGTGTGGTTCCCTCAAGGGCAATTCCAATGGCCTCTTGATGCTTAGCAGGAGAGCTACCCTTTGATGACCGGCTTTTATGTTTAGTTACCTGAGATCCATGGGAGGAAGAGGCGGCCCTTGAAGATGTCGATGCAATGGATCTGGCATCCGAAGAAAAGAGGGTACCGAGCTTTGCAGCCCGGTTCTATCTTCCTCTTTTAGTCATCCCCATAAAGGAGAGACATTCAGATGGAGAATGTTCAGGCCATAAACATTTGAGACACCAATCATGGGTGTCAGTGACGGAAATGGTACCGCCACACTTAATACATTTTTTAAAACCACTAGTTGGTTTTTCCATGTTTTAGGAATATGGGGCCTAGTGGCCAAAGACAGAATTTTCTGCGGTGACAGGTATGGATCCTGTCGGCTCCGCGGAAAACGAATCAATACTCAATGAGCATGCCAACAGTAGTGAGACATGATCTCCCTTACCCACCCTAGCCAATGAAACGTAATTACTCACCTGTAACAGGTGTTCTCCAGGAGCAGCAGGAATCGGTCCTCACATATGGGTGACATCGGCGCCGATGGAGCCCTCATGCGGAGCATTTCCCCAGCTTTCAAAGAGAGCCTTTGGGAATGCAGCGCGCATGCGCGGTCCCCTTACCGCCCAAGGGTGCCATCTAGCTCATTCTGTCGACATAGCTAAAAGACAGCAAAAAAGAAAATGAAGTATATGACTGCAACTCCAGGGGAGGAGGGAGGGTCGTGAGGACTGATTCCTGCTGCTCCTGGAGAACAACTGTTACAGGTGAGTAACTACGCTTTCTCCAGGATCAAGCAGGAAGTCAGTCCTCACATATGGGACTCCCCAGCTCTAGGCTACCATGAACCCAGAGCTGAAAAAAATGGCTCCCTCTCAAGAGCCTCGGCCTCCGTGATAAGAATATTCTCTGAGAACGCACCCCGTACGGTAGCAAAACACAAGGGCCAGAGGGTAGGAGTTGCCTAAACCTCAAAAAGATTACGGAGTACTGCCTGGCCAAAAACAGTGTCCCACTGGGACTTTCTCTCCAGACAGTAATGGGCTGCAAAAGTCTGTCTTGAAGACCAAGTTGCGGCCCGGCAGATGTCTGCCAACGGAACAGAGCGGAGATGAGCTACTGACACGGCTTTCGCCCTGACATGGTGGACCATGACCCGACCCTGCAAGGGGAGGTCGGCTGCCCTGTACGCCCAGGCGATGCAATCTGCCACACAAGTGGACAACGTATGCTAGGAGACAGGTAACCCCATCCTATTAGGGTCAAACGAGACGAAGAGCTGAGTAGCCCTTCAATGCTCCCGTGTACATTCTATATAAAACGACAACGTCCTTTTACAGTCCAGGGGTATGCAAGACTGTTTCAGCCCGGCTGGCATGCGACCTGGGAAAAAAGGTCAGAAGAACCACCTCCTGATTGAGGTGGAAAGAGGGGACCACTTTTGGGAGGAACTTGGGATGGGTCCGTAGGACCACCCTGTTCCTATAGAACCGCATGTGCGGTCTATCAGAAACCAGAGCTTTTAGTTCACTCACATGCCTGCTGAGGAAAGAGCCACCAGGAAGAGCGCTTTCCAAGAGAGGAAGCAAAAACGGCAAGTATCCATCGGCTCAAATGGTGGGCGAGTAAGTTGCTGCAAGACCACGTTCAAATCCCACTCAGTCGCCGGTGGAAGAACTGGAGGCTTGAGTAGAAGCAGACCTCTGAGAAATCTGGACACCAAGGGGTAAACCAACAGAGACTGTCCTTCCACCGGTGAGTGGTGCTCTGACAAAGCACTGAGGTGGACCCGAACAGAGTTAGACTTAAGGCCTAAGTCTGAAAGGTGAAGTAGATACTGCAGTACTACTGAGCACACCATACCATAAACATACGCCACTTGAGGGCATAGGACTTTCTGGTGGACTGCCTCCTAGAGGCCAAGGACCACCTCCTCAACCTCCTTAGGTAGAAGTAAGGGAGCTAGCACTATTCTTTCAGCAGCCAGGCCATCAGATTGAGGGACCTGAGATTGGGGTGCAGAAGGGAACCCTGCTCTTGAGACAGGAGATCGTGTTGCAGCCCCAGAGGGAACAGAGCTTCCACCACCAACTGCAGAAGAAGTGGAAACCACGGCTGCCTCGGCCATCTGGGGGCTACCAGAATCACCGAGGCTTTGTCCTGGAGAATCTTGAACAGAGTTCGGGCCACCAGGGGCGTGGGAGGAAACGCATACAGGAGGCCCGTAGACCAAGAGATCAGAAAAACATCTGCTGCCATCCTCAGGGGATGCAGCTGTCTGGAGCAAAACCTGGGCAGCTGACGGTTTTGTGGACTTGAAAAGAGATCAATGGATGGAAGCCATCAGCGGAGGAAGATCTGCTGGACCACCAATGGATTTAACTGCCATTAATGAGGCTGGAGAATCATGCTCAGCTTGTCTGCTAGGAAGTTCTCTTGACCAGTTAGATAAACTGCTTTGAGAAACATGCCTTGTTTGATTGCAAAGGAGCAAAGGGCCAGAGCCTCCTGACATAGGAGCCTGGACCCTGTGCCCCCTTCTTTGTTCATGTAGAACATTGCCACCTGATTGTCCGACTGAATTAGGACAGAATGTTGAGAGAGGGCATGACAGAAGGTTTGCAGAGCTAAGCGGATTGCTCACAGCTCTAAAAAGTTGATTTGCTGTGTGGCCTCCCGAGGGGACCACAGGCCTTGAGTACCCGTGCCCTGGCAATGTGCACCCCAGCCCTTTAAGGAAGCATCTGTCGTCAGCACCCTTGTGTGTGTTGCAGCCTGAAAAGGCACACTCCTGAGAAGATTTGGCAGATGTAGCCACCACTGTAAGGAGTTCAGAAAGCATCAGGACACCTTTACTCTGTCTCGGAGGTCGCCAGTGGCTTGTGTCCACTGATCTCTGAGGCACCATTGAGCAGCCCGCATGTGCAGACGGGCATTCAGGGTCAGTGGATGCCATGTGGCCCAGATGCCGCAAGTAGTGCCTGGCGGAAGCATGAGAAGTGCTTTGGAACTGGTTGGCCAAGTCCATCAGTCAGTGGGCTCTGTCCTCGGGCAAGTAAGCTCTTGCCTGAAGGGTGTCTAGTCTCGATCCTATAAACTCTAGGTCCTGAGAGGGGAGCAAAGAGGACTTTGCGTAGTTTATGACAAAGCCCAGATGCTGAAGAAGAGAGACAGTGCGAAGAGTGGACTGTCGGGCCTCCTGGAGCGACTGTCCCCTGATTAGTCAATCGTCCAGGTACGGGAAGACAAAAATCCCCTGATTTCTGAGAAAAGCCGCCACCACCGCCTGACATTTTGTGAAAACTCTGGGGGCAGAGGTTAGGCCAAAGGGAAGTACCCTGTACTGAAAATGGTTTCCTCCCACCACAAATCTGAGATATTGTTTGTGGTCTGGATGGATGAGGATGTGAGTATAAGCATCCTTTATTCCTTAGTCACAGTTCTGTCCTTAATTTGAGCATCAACCAGGTCTCGAAGCTGCCTATTTTCATGTTCCTTCCTGGAGATTCTCCCCACATGTTCCTCTATTCCACTGGAGAGATTAACACAAGTTGTCTTCACTCCAACAAACTCAGTACTTACAGATCTCACAAACTGATTCAGAGAAGAGCTCAAGGATGCCAAGTCACCTCACAGCACATCCATTGTAATCACCGCAGGTCTCATCAACTGAAAAGTTACTGGAGCAACCTCCTCTTGAGCTTTTGCCACAGCCGTATCCACCTCCAATGTCACAAACTCTAACATTGTTCCATGCTGAGCATTGACTCCAAGAGAGGGAACACTTAACACCAGGGTATCCCCTTCTCTTCCTTTCACTGGGAGTTCATTGGAGCCTTGCTAGACACCCAAATCGTCTAGTAGAACTAGCATCACAGATGCTCCTAAGAGACCATCTGACAGCCCAAGAGATGATGCAGCTTCTTGGGCACATGGCATCCCACATTCCCGACTACATATGCGGATAGTCCATTGGACTCTGGCCTCACAGTGGAAGCAGGCCTCAGGCCGTCTCAGGTTCAGGATCCAAGTCACCTCCCACTTAACCACATCCTTATCCCCATGGTGATGGTGCTGTCCAGAAAATTCTGCTCTTAGGGTCATCTTTTCAAATGCCTCTGTCAGTGCATCCTGACAACAAATGCCTCCAAGTGGGGTTGGAGAACCCATCTGGGCAACCTGACTACACAGGGATTCTGGACAGTGCAGGAGTCACAACTTCAGATCAATCTCCTGGAACTTCAGGCTATTTCCAATGCTCGCCAGGTGTTCCAACACCACCTCACAGCACAACAGATCCTTGTCAGGATGGACAATCAGGTTGCCATATTTTATGTGAACAAACAGGGGGGAATGGGCCCTCTTTGAGGAGGCAATCCACCTCTGGTCCTTTGCCATTGCGCATCAGGTGCACCTCCAAGCAGTTTATCTACCGGGGGAATGCAATGTCTTGGCAGACAGACTGAGTCGCACGAATAGTCTCTCCATCTGGACACAGTGTCCTATATCTTCCAGAACTGGGGAACTACAGATATAGATCTGTTTGCAACTCCACAGAATGCCAAGTTTCCTTGTTTCTGCACAAGGACTCCCACATCCCCGAACCAGCAAGTGGATGCCTTCCACCTGCACTGGGGTCAGGGTCTGCTTTATGCATTCCCTCCCATACTCCTTATTCCCAAGACGCTTTTCAAGCTTCAGCCCAACAGGGACTCCATGATTCTCATAGCCCCTCATTGGCCGTGGCGATTGTCATTTCCGCTGCTACTATGTCTGACTCAGACTCATCCTCATCGATTGGGATATGCGCCAGATCTCCCCTCTCAGGACCACGGCTCACTACTCCATCCCAATCCACAGTCGCTCTACCTCACAGCTTGGCTGCTGAGAGCATAGCCTTACAGGGCTTTCACTTTTCTCAACAGGTTAAGGAGATCCTCCTAGCTTCTAGAAAGCCCTCCGCTAGACATTCATATGCTTTTAAGTGGCATAGATTTTTAATCTGGTGTTCCCAGAAGGATCTCAATCCTATTTCTGCTCCAATGGAGTCACTCCTTCAGTATCTCCTCCACCTGTCCTCGACAGGTCTAAAGACAAATTCAGTGAGAGTCCACCTTAGTGTCATTGCAGCTTCTCATCATCTGCTTGATGGACAGCCCATCTCCTCACAAACGCTAGTAGCGCATTTCATGCGAGGTCTCCTGCTGTCCAAACCTCCCATTAAGGTAGCTTGGGACCTCAATGTTGTTCTAGCACAGCTCCTCAAGCCTCCCTTTGAACCATTAGCCACAACCTCACTTAAGTTCCTCTCATGGAAGGTGATCTTCCTAATTGCCCTCACTTCAGCTAGACATATTAATGAGCTTCAGGCTCTGGTGGCAGATCCTCCCTGTACCCGCTTCCCACCACGACAAAGTACTCTTCTGGATTCACCTACACTTTATGCCAAAGGTGGTGTCTCCCTTCCATTAAACCAATCAATTTACCTTCCAGTTTTCTTGTCTAAGGTGCATGTGTCTAGAACAGAAGCAACCCTACACACTCTTGACTGCAAGCGTATGTTGGCCTTTTACCTCCAAAGGACTCAGAATCATCATAAAGACTCGCAGTTGTTCATCTCTTTTTACCCCAGTCACGTGAGATTACCTTTCTCTAATCGTACACTCTCCAGATGGATAGTGGACTGCATTTTATTTGCCTATTCAAAGCAGGACTCTCCCTGGAAGGGCAGGTCACTGCTCACAATGTTCATGCCATGGCCACCTTGATGGCAAACCTATGCTCAGTAGCCATCGACAAAATTTGCAAAGCAGCAGCTTGGTCTTCTATCCATACCTTTGCTGCCCATTATTGTCTGGACAAAGACTCCTGTCGGGATGCCATGTTTGGTCTGGCTTTTCTCCAACACCTCTTTCAGACTTAGAGGCAACTCCTACCCTCCATCCCAGACTTTGAAGATACCAGAGATCCATGTGGGATCCATGACCTCATCATGCCAGCTCCGAGACGAACCTCTATTGGTTTTGAGGTCACTTCATCTGGCATCTGGGAGTTAGGGAGTTCCATATGTGAAGACTACATTCCCCACTTGTTCCTATAGATAGCATAGTTACTCACCTGTAAAAAGTGATCATCAGGAACAGCAGGAATTTAGTCTTCACAACCCACCCTCCTCCCCTAGGAGTTTTAGGGTTTTCTCTCTTACTCTCCTTTTTATCAGCTACAAACTCAACTGAAGTTGGGAAGATGGGAAGGCAGTGACGCGGGTGCAGTAGACTGCTCCCAAAGGCTTTCCTATTGGACACTGGGGAGCATTCCCACACGGGCTTCGTCGTTACTGAAGTCACCCATATGTGAAGATTAAATTCCTGCTGTTCCCGGAGATCACCTGTTACAGGTGAGTAACTACGCTTTTGGTTCCAGCAGAAACATTACCAAAATTGTGTGCTCCCCTTCGGCTTAGCCTCTGCACACTGAGTATTCACAAAGTGCATGTCACTGGTTGCTGCCTACCCTTCGCACTTTGGGGATCTTTGTCTTCCTGTACTTAGGCAATTGGCTAATCAGGGGAGAATCCCTACAAGAGGTAATGCTCTCCCTTCATTGCACCATCACCATGCTCCAGCATCTGGGATTCGTATTAAACTGTCCCAAGTCGCACCTGGTGTCAACCCAGCGGCTCGAGTTCATCAAAGTACTTCTGGACATTTAACAGGTCGGAGCTTTCATTCTTCTGAATTGCTGTACCAGGCTGATCGAGCTAACCAACAAGATAAAAGTCACACTTGCCTAACAGCTCAAGAGATGCTATGCCTTTTGGGGCACATGGTCTCTCTCTCATATATACATTCTCATATATATATATATATGATAGATATATAATTATTAAATACAAATGTAGAGAGCTCAGTGTTTCACCATCTCAGCTTAAATATACTGTACCTATACTGACTCTATTGCTTATACTTCCTGTACTCACCTTATGAGAGATTTTAAGTTCTGCTTTGATTGGTCTTGCGATTGCCCGTCTGATGATGTACTTCATGATCATGTTTTGGCTTTTGCCTTTGCCTTTGTTTTTCTCTGGAATAATGCTTGTTCCTACTCATCTTCTCTTCTTGTTCCCGGCATATACTATTGTGCTGCTTACTTTCTGCCTTGTCACTTCTTCAGCTTCTTCTTTTCTCCTCTGGTGATATTAACCCTAACCCTGGTCCACCATAATCTCTCTCTATCCGCCACCATAATCTTACCCACATTCTTCTTCTCCCCCCCTCCTCTCTTCCCTTCTGTGGTTTATGGAACATTCATTCTATGTCCAAGAAGCTTTCCTTTACTTGTTTTTTTCTCTCAAGCTTTTCATCTCCTTGCTGTCACAGAAACCTAGCTCCACCCCAATGACACCACCTCGGTTGCTGCCCTTTCTCACGGTGGCTTCCATGTCTCCCAGTCCACATGGTGGTCACGGTGGTAGAGTGGGGTTTGTTCTTTCTCCTTCTTGTCAATTTCAACCTCCCATTATAATTCAGTCTCATTCCTTTCCATCCTTTGAAGTTCACGCTATTCATCTTTTCTATCCCCTTTCTCTTCGGTTTGCCGTAATTTATAGACCTCCTGACAAGTCCATTTCTTCTTTCCTTTCTGATTTTTGACTCTTGGCTCTCCTTGTTCCTGGATCCTTCCTCCACATCCCTCATTCTTGGTGATTGCAATTTTCATATGGATAACCCCTCTGACCCCCTATGCATCTCATCTCCTCTCCCTCACCTCCTCTTTCAACCTCTGTCTTTGCTCAACCTCCCCCACTCATCAGATTGGTCACTGACAATCTCATTTTTTATTCTAATTTTCTACCCTCTAACTTCCATACCTCAGTTCTTCCATTATCTGACCACTACCTCTTAATTTTCTCTACTTCACTCCCCTCCTCAATCTCGCCGTATCTCCTCTTTTCTTTTTAGGAACCTTCATGCAATTGACCCTCTTCGTCTCTCTGCCTCTGTTTCATCCCTTCTTTATTCCACCTTGTCTGCTAAGTCTGTTGATGTGGCTGTTTCTTCGTATAATGCCAATCTTTTATCCTTTTTAGATTCCCTTGTTCCAACTGTTCCTAGTCCTGTGAAGCGCACTTCACCTCAACCCTGGCTGTCCTCTATTGCCAGTTATCTTCGCACTTGTATCCGTTCTGCTGAGGGCTCCTGGTTCAAATCCTGCTCCCTCTTTGACTTCCTACATTTTAAATTCATGCTTTTCACTTACCAGTCTGCACTTTCTTTACCCAAGCAAAACTATTTTATCCAACTGATCTCTGGCCTAGCCTCTAACTCCCGTCGCCTCTTTTCTACTCTTAATTCCCTTCTTAAGGCACCTCCTCCTATCCCTGCTCTTCTCCGCCCAAGCCTTGGCTGACTTTTTCTGTGATAAAATTCTTAAGATCACTGTTCATTTCCCCACTAATCCTTCTTCATCCCCTATTCCCTCTCCCGAATATCAACTTTCTCTCCTCTTACCCTACTTTCTCTTCCTTTCCTATAATCTATTAAGAAGAAACTGCATTACTCCTTTCTTCTTCTAAACTCTTCACTTGTTGTTCTGATCTTATTCACTCTCCGCTTTTATACTCTATCTCTTCCTTTGTTATCCCTTCCATCACTTATATTCTTAACTTGTCCCTCTCCTCTGCAATCTTCCCTACATCATTCAAGCATGCTGTCATCACTTGGCTTCTTAAGAAACCTTCTTTTGACCCTACCACTCCTTCTAACTTTCATCCCGTTTCCCTTCCCCCTTTCCTTTCTAAGCTTATTGAGCATGCTGTTCTCCACTGCTACTTTGATTATCTCTCTTCTCATGCCCTTCTTGATCCCTTCCAGTCTGTTTTTTAGCCTTTTCATTCTACAGTAATGGCTCTGGCCAAAGTCTCCAGTGATTTATTCTTGGCTAAGTTCAAAGCCTTTACTCTGTTCTTATCCTTCTTGATCTCTCTGCTGCTTTTGACACTGTCGATCACTCTCTCCTTCTCGACACCTTATTGTCTCTTGGTTTCAGAGACTCCGTGTTGTCTTGGTTTTCTTCCTATATTTCCAGTCATTCCTTTAGTGTTTGTTCTGGTGGCTCCTCCTCTACCTCTATCCCTCTTTCATTTGAAGTCCCCCAGGGGTCTGTAATTGACCCTCTCCTCCTCTCTCTCTACACCCAGTCACTTGGTGCCCTCATCTCTTCCCATGGTTTTCGGTACCATTTCTATGATGCTGACACTCAAATCTATATATTTTCTTTAGACATTTCTCCTTTATTTCAAACTCATATCTATGCTTGCTTATCTGACATTGCTGCCTGGATGTCTAACCGCCATCTGAAATGGAATATGGCTAAAACTGAATTTCTCATCTTTCCCCTTAAACCCTCCCTCCTTTCTCTATATCTGTTAATTTACTTTTCTTTTTCCTGTTTCCTCAGCCTGCAGTCTTGGGATCTTCTTTAATTCCTCTCCTTTTCCCCTCACATTCATCAGATTGCTAAAACATGCCGCTTCTTTCTCTATAACATTAGTAAAATTTGCCCTTTCCTCTCTGAAAACATTACTAAAACTTTGGTTCATTCTCTACTTACTTCTTGTCTTGGCTACTGTAACCTTATTGCTGATCTCCCTCAGTGTCATCTTTCTCCTCTTCAATCTATTTAAAACTCTGCTGCATATTTAATCCTCTATCAACCCCTCTACTTTAATTTTACCCGTCTTCTGAAGTCACTTCACTGGCTCCTCTTTTGCTTCCATATCCATTATAAACTACTTCTTTTAACCTACAAATGTATTCATTCTTCTGCTCTCCACTACCTCTCTTCTTTACAACCCCCATCATGAACTTCGCTCCTCCTCTAGTCTTCTGTTCTCTTTACCCTTTGCCTCCTCTGCTAACTCCAGACTTCACTTGTTTCACTTGCTGTTCCTTATGCCTGGAACAAACGTCCTTTAACCTTGCGTCAAGCCTCCTCTCTCTCCCTGTTCAAATGTATGCTAAAGTTTTACCTTTTTGTGTCTGCTTTCAACTCCTGATTCCTCCCTTTCCTCTAGCTGTTGTTTGTGCTATATTGTTTGTCTATTTGCTAGATTGTAAGCTTTTCAAGCAGGGACTGTCTATTTCTACATTTGTACAGTGCTGCATATTCCTAGTAACGCTTTTTAAGTTTTTAATAATAAAATAGATATCCATGCTCTTATAATAGCCAGTGCTAAGAAAAGTATTAATCTCAGTATAGCATAAATTGATTATAAGAAAGCTTTTGATAGCGTCCCACACTCTTGAATAATAAATTACCTTGAAATGTATAAAATAAATCCTGGTTTGATAGAGTACATTAAGTTCACCATGACAATGTGGCCAACCACACTCTCTTTTTAAAATATGAAGATGGTCAGTACATCATTCTTAATATTAAGATCCAGCGAGAAATATTTCAGGGGGATTCCATGTTACCCCATCTGTTTTGTGTAGCGCTTAATCCAATGAGTACTGTCATCAACACTTTAGGTTTCAGGCTAAATCTGTATCCCAAAGAAAGTAACAGCATCCCATTTGTTATTTGTAGATGATCGTAAGCTCTACATTTCCAGCAGCCAACAATTAGCAGAGCAACTCTATGTTTTGAAAAGCTTTTCTGATCACATCAGGATGACCGTTGGCCTTGGCAAATGTGCTAAGGCAACTCTTTTAGAGGAAAATTGAGCAAGACGGAAAATATCTCCCTGGCTGAAGGCTGTGACACCAAGGACCTTGAACAGGAAGGCATATATAAGTATCTCTTGAGTAGAGGACGGAACAACTCTCATGCAGAAATTACTGAAAGAAAATTTCAATATACTACAGGAGATAAAAATCGTTATTGAAAAGTGCTTTAACATCACAAAATAAGATATAAGCCAATATCAGCTGGCAATTCCTGTACTCTCATACAGCTTTGGGGTTGTGGACTGGCCTCTTCAAGATCTTGAAAAATGGGATGTGTGAACAAGAATACTTCTCCATGCTCATGAGGTAATTTACAAGAATCTGTGTATGCCGTGTACATCCCTAGAGATGAAGGAGGGGTAGGCCTCATAGAGACTGATTACACATCTACACAGCTACTATCATAGGCCTCCTTGGATCCAAATATGCAAAAAGTGTTGAAATATGAAAGTAAACCTCCAAAATGTGTTTCCAATCATCAGACTTGGACAGGCATTCCAACGACTAGAAGGAATGAGTGAGAATCCACAAGCATACACAGGGAAGGAAGTAACAAAATCTGCAAAACAGGAGAAAAAAACTCTTCAAAGAATTAGATCAACAAACAAGGAAAAACAACTGGCAAATACACAAATACAGTGGGAAATACAGAATGTTACTTCAGGAACCCTCTGTCAATCAATAATCAACACATGCATGGTTAAGGATGGGTGAACTGAAACTGAAGGATAAGAGGTTGATAGTTGCAGCACAGGACAGTGCCTTGTGGACAAGATGGTTTATAGTGAACATTGAAAAAACTGCCAGTACAGACATTCAGTTGTGGTCAACATTATTGGCATTCTTGCAGTTCAACCCCTTAATGTCCAATATATCCTAAAAAAAAAGGTGGCTAGTGAAATGGCTTTGAATTATATATGCACACAAATTTCACACACAAAAGAATCAAATAAAACAAGAGCAATTAAAAAAGGAAATAGTAGGAAATAGTATAAAAACTGGAACATTGACAGGACATGATTATTGGCACTGTTATAAATAATTCCATTCAGCCTGAACAGAAGAACCACATTTATTTCAGTAGTAGACTGGCTAATTTACTGTAGAGGGCTTTAAACTAGATTCGCTGGGGATGGGTGAAGAAAGCCCCCAGGTAAGTGATACATTAAATACCTTTATGGAAATGGGTAACAGGGATAACATATGGAAATCAGTGTGTATAAATGCCCGTAGCATGGGAAATAAGATCCCTGATGTTGAAGCTTTGGTGTGAGTGGCCGACTTGGATTTAGGGGCAGTTACAGAAACATGGTTCACAGAAAACCACGGCTGGGATGTAACTATACCTGGCTATACTTTATTCAGAAAGGACAGGGTAGGAAGAAGGGGAGGAGGAGTGGAACTATATGTAAAAATACTATTAAAGCTTTGGAATTACAGAGCTTAAAAGGGAGAGAGGAGGCATTGTGGGTTAAACTAGAAAGAGGGAAAGAGAAATCTATTTGCATTGGCGTGATATACAGACCTCCCTCACAAGAGGAAGAGGTGGACAGAGTTAAATGAAGACATTGCTAGGAAAGGGGAAGTACTACTGATAGGGGATTTCAATATGCCAGATGTTGATTGGCACATTCCTGCTGCAGTATCATCTAGAAGTAAGGAGATCTTGGATTCTCTACGGGGAAAACTATTCAAGCAATTGGTAACAGACCTCACACGTGAAGGGACCATACTGGACTTGGTGCTTACCAATGGTGAAAGTGTTTCTGATGTTATAGTGGGAGATCATTTTGCATCCAGTGGTCACCAGATGGTGTGGTTCACTATTAGGACTAGAGGGCTGTTAGAATCCATTCAAAGGTGAGGGTCTTAGACTTTAGTAGCACTAACTTTGCCAAGGTGGGCCAATACCTCAGGGAGTCGTTAGCGGGATGGGAACAGCTGGGGGATGTAGAAAAACAGTGGGGAAAACTGAAAGGAGATGATATAAGGGCAACCAACCTTTTTGTTAAAATGGTAAATAAAGGTAAAAGGAAAAGGAGACCGCTATGGCTTTCAAAAGAAATAGCTGAAAAGGTGAAGAAAAAGAGGGAGGCCTTCATGAAATACAAGAGATCACAGAGAGAGGAAGACAGGCATCTATATTTGGAAAAAATGAGAGAAGCTAGCAAAGTAGTCAGGAAATCAAAGATTCAAAAACAGGAGGAAATAGCCAATGCAATAAAATGGGGGGATAAGACATTTTTCAGATATGTTAGTGAGAAGAGGAAGGGCAAAAGTGGTATTGTCGGACTCAAGGGTGAAGGGGAGGAATATGTAGAAGCTGATGAGGATAAAGCAGAATTGCTTAACAAATATTTCTGTTCTGTGTTCACAAATGAAGAACCAGGAGCAGGACCTCAGAAAACACCCACATACAGGAACAGAAGCAAGGGACATTTTGAACAATTTTCAGAAGACTGTGTTCGTGAGAAACTAGCTCAACTTAAAGTAGACAAAGCGATGGGACCGGATGGGATACACCCTAGAATACTGAGGGAACTTGGGGACATTCTAGCAGTTCCACTGACTGACCCTTTCAATGCCTCGGGAGTGGTGCCAAAGGACTGGAGAGAGGCTCATGTGGTGCTTTTACACAAAAACGGAAGTAAGGATATGGTTGAAAACTACAGGCCGGTTAGTTTAACTTCGGTGGTGAGTAAATTATTGGAAACGCTGCTGAAAGAGAAAATAGTGAGGTTTCTGGAGTCCAGCGGATTACAGGATCCGAGGCAGCATGGATTACCAGAGGCAGGTATTGTCAGACAAATGATTGATTTCTTTGACTGGGTGACCAGGGAGTTGGACTGAGGGAGAACCTTAGATGTGGTGTATTTAGATTTCAGTAAAGCCTTTGACACTGTTCCTCACAGGTGACTTATAAACAAACTGAGCACCTTAGGGATGGACTCTAAAGTTACTGCTTGGGTTAGAAATTGGTTGGGTGGGAGGCGACTAAGAGTGCAGGTAAATGGAGCTCACTCTGAGGAGAAGGATGTGGCGTGCCCCAGTGGTCTGTCCTTGGTCCGATTCTTTTTAACATCTTTGTTAGTGATATAGCGGAAGGGCTGTCGGGTAAGGTTTGCCTCTTTGTGGATGATACCATTCACCAGGACCAAGCAGGAAATCAGTCCTCACATATGGGTGACGTCGGTGCCGACGGAGCCCTCGTGCTTAGCATTTCCCCAGCTTTCAAAGAAAGCCTTTGGGAATTCAGCGCGCATGCGCGGTTCCCTTCCCGCCCAAGGGTGCCATCTTGCTCAGTCTTTCTTTCTCCGCGGAGTGCAATGGACGTAGTTCGTGTCACCTGGGAAAAAGTTGATTTTTTTCTACGATTTTCACATCTCTTTGTCCGGTTTGACACTGGTTCCCCTACCCGCCTGGGCTCGGTACACCGGTATCGAGTCTGGAACTTCTTTTTTCGTTTTTTGTCCTTTGTGACTAGCGTTCGTGCTTTTTCTGTTATTTTCACTGGCAGCCCGGTCTTTTGACCTTGCAGGGGCCCTTTTTCCCCCGATGGCTGCCAGCGGGTTAAAAAAATGTGATCGGTGTAAGAAACTTATGTCTCTCACTGACACACACAACTGCTGCCTCCGATGCCTCGGGCCCGACCATGACCTGCTGGTCTGTGGCCAGTGTGGCAAGATGTCTTCGAAGGCGCTTCGGAGCCGTCAGCATCAACGTGAGAGAATTTTTTCGGAGTCTGCGGCCGGCCGGGCACGGACTTCGTCAGAGACCTCGACATATTGGGAGTCTGACCCCGAGCAGCGTCGTGGGTCCTCTGAGAGAGGGTCTCCCACCCGGGAGCACAAAAGTCAGATTTTTGGTGGGAGGAAACCATTTTCAGTAAAGGGTACTTCCCTTTGGCCTGACCTCTGCCCCCAGGGTTTTCACCAAATGCCTAGCGGTGGTGGCGGCTTTTCTCAGAAATCAGGGGATTTTTGTATTCCAGTACCTGAACGACTGTCTAATCAGGGGCCAGTCATGGCATCCACTATACATATGACCCTGAATGCCTGTCTGCACATGCGGGCTGCTCAATGGTGCGCCTCAGAGATCAGTTGACACAAGCTACTGGCGAACTTCGAGACAGAGTAAAGGTGTCCAGATGGCTTCTGAACTCCTTACAGTGGTGGATACATCTACCAAACCTTCTCAAAGGTGTACCTTTTCAGACTCCAGCACACACCAGGGTGCTGACGACAGATGCATCCTTAAAGGGCTGGGGTGCACATTGCCAGGGCATGTGCGCTCAAGGCCTATGGTCCCCTCGGGAGGCCACACAGCAGATCAACCTTTTAGTGCTGCGAGCAATATGCTTAGCTCTGCAAACCTTCTGCCATGCTTTCTCTCATCAGTCTGTCCTAGTTCAGACGGACAATCAGGTAGCAATGTTCTACATGAACAAACAAGG
Organism: Ichthyophis bannanicus; assembly: GCA_033557465.1. Taxonomy (NCBI): domain Eukaryota; kingdom Metazoa; phylum Chordata; class Amphibia; order Gymnophiona; family Ichthyophiidae; genus Ichthyophis; species Ichthyophis bannanicus. The sequence continues at coordinate 514,519,997 of CM066035.1, forward strand.
AGGCACGTGATCCAGGCTCCTATGTCAGGAGACACTGGACCTTTGCGGTCAGACAAGGCATGTTTCTCAAAGCAGTTTATCTACCTGGTTAGGAAAACTTCCTAGCAGACAAGCTAACCAGGATTCTCCAACCTCACGAATGGCAGTTGAATCCATTAGTGGTCCAGAAGATCTTCCTCCGCTGGAGACTTCCATCCATCAATCTCTTTGCAAGTCCACTAAACCGTCAGCTGCCTAGTTTTTGCTCCAGACAGCCGCATCCCCTAAGGATGGCAGCAGATGCTTTTCTGATCTCTTGGTCTACGGGCCTCCTGTATGCGTTTCCTCCCATGCACCTGGTGGCCCAAACTCTGTTCAAGATCCTCCGGGACAAGGCCTCGGTGATTCTGGTAGCCCCAAGATGGCCGAGGCAGCAGTGGTTTCCACTTCTTCTGCAGTTGGAAGTGGAAGCTCCGTTCCCTCTGGGGATGCAACACGATCTCCTGTCTCAAGAGCAGGATTCCCTTCTGCACCTCAATCTCAGGTCCCTCAACTGATAGCCTGGCTGCTGAAAGAATAGTGCTAGCTCCCTTACTTCTATCTAAGGAGGTTGAGGAGGTGGTCTTGGCCTCTAGGAGGCAGTCCACCAGAAAGTCCTGTGCCCTCAAGCGGCATAGGTTTAAGGTATGGTGTGCTCAACGCAATGAAGATCCTTTCTTACATTATTTCTTCAAATTAGACACCTGAATCGTAAAATCCTGCAAAGTTGAACATATCCTTTGAAGCCGCAAAAATTGGCTAATTGGAAGGCTCAATCTTAATTTATATGGATGGAAACTCTGAAACATGAAGATACTAACTGCAATCAACTTCTTTCCCATACAGATCAGCAAGGCAGTCTTTGTTCAACATTAAAAATCATAATAGAGCCAGAAAATGGATTGCTGATGACACATGTAAACGGGTGCCAGGCCTTCGCCTAGGGTGCGAAGGTTGGGGTTACCCTGATGTCTTCTGTTAGCAAATAATAGTCGTAAGTCGAGTGTTCAAGGCAAAACATAACAAGGAATTTATTCCCCTTCCCAAAGGATTTTCAAGTGCAAAACAAAACATGGAAAACAAACAACTTCTTCTCCAAGAAAAATATCTTCTTTTTCTTTGCTATATACAAAACTTAGCATAAAGACTCAATGTTGTCTGCAAGGCATATCGTACAATCCATAGGAGCATATTCGGGTTTACTAGGGCTACACTCCCACTGCATATCTTCACATTCACTGTGTGTGGGGTTTGGCTTCAGACCTCTACTGCTGTCTCTGGTAAACCCCTCATTGCGAACTCGGGTATCTCACAAGAACACAGTTCCATACAGCGAGGTTTAAAAGTACCTATAGCTGTAGTGTTTCTTCCCCGGCTCTCCTTTTGTTCCCTCCATTTATCAGGAACTCCTTTATAACTTTCTGCTGACACTTCTTGTGTTGAGCAGAGCCCTGGCCCTCTGTTCCGAACAGAACTTCTGGCTTTCCTTATTATAGTGCTAGGCTCCCACCTGTAGGAATGCTGAAGCCTCTCCTCTGGCAGTGAGGTCTGGGAGACTCCCTGCTCTCTCGGTCCAGGTAAGTTCCTAGCCACAGGGTGTGCCTTCCTTCCTTCTGCTTCCCTTCTGCTTCCTTCCTTCTGCTTCTCTCTCTGAGCTGCAATCTGGTTCCTCACAGGACCTCCAGCTGCCTGTAGTCTGTGTGCTTCTCCAGCCACGTTTCTCTGAAGCTTCTCCTCTGCTGCTTCCTGCTTCTCTGACACGCCCACTGCTTCTCTCTGGGGAATCACAGCACTCCCTTCTCTCTGGGGAATCACAGCACTCCCTTGCTGGAGCTACCCTCCGGCTTTTATCTCTCTGTTCCCTGCAGGCTGGCTCGGCTTTCTTGCCCAGGTAAGTGTAATCAAGCTCTAAGCTTGCTGCTTCGTCAGAGCTTGGGTGTGACAGCTCTGCTCCTCTCTTTCCCTGTTTCTCATGAGCTGTATATGCTGGCTGACTAACAGTTTCAAAGGTAAATTCCTCCTTTCTATCTATTTGCAAAGATTCTGTGTGGGCTTCTACGTCACACACATCATTGTGATTTTCAGATTGAGTGTTTAGAGTGTTTAGCCATTCACTTCCAGAGCTGAAACATGATGATGATCATGTTTGTGTTTTTCTCAGATGAACTTGTGCAAGATAAGTGTTCAGTATTTATACTTTACTGCTGACAAGGATTTAGTTATTTTCCATTGAACGGTAATAAGAAAAGAATTATCAATATAATGAACCCCGAAGGTGTGTATCTTTTAAGGGTGAATTGAACACATACATTTTGAGGTTTAGAAGATAAAAAGCATAAAGATAATGGGACCAATGATGATATCTATTTAAGTAGAAATGGTGAAACCTTGAGCTCTCTGCAATTATATTTGATGGTCCTATATATACATATTTTTTTTTATTCCCAAATACTGATGTATTTTGCTGCTTTTGTGTAGGGGTATTTAATATATTGATAGTTTAATAAAAATGAAGCACAATTTAAAGTAGATACCAAACAAATTGTAAAGATAACTAAAGCAAATTATGATTTTTATAAAACATTTGCTAATCAGTTCACACCAATGAGAATGATGTCACATAAAGCATGAGTAAATTTTATTCTAAACATAATATAGTTTTAACATTACCAATACATCCTGTATAAAGACTTTTGGATAGCTTTGCTTACTGTCACTTTCTATGTGATGTATTTTCTTGTTCCAAATGCAGTGCATGTGTCCTGAGCCCTCTGTTGATTCTGTTTCTTGGTGAGAAAGTGATGTTACTTACCTGTAACAGGAGTTCTCCGGGGACAGCAGGATAAGTCAGCCACACTTGGTGACGTCATCCGACGGCGCCGAGACGGAAGTACTCTCCATAGCTCAGAAGGGCTTTTGCCCTTCTGAGCATGAGCCAACTGGCCGCACCCCCGGCCCGCCCCTAGCTAGCCAGTTCGTCACTAGCTGAGCCTTCGCCGCTAGGAGGCGGGTACTGGTCGGAGGGCGACCCCTTCCCAGGGGAGGAGGGTGGGTATGTGTGGCTGACTTATCCTGCTGTCCCCGGAGAACTCCTGTTACAGGTAAGTAACATCGCTTTCTCCTAGGACAAGCAGGATGAGTCAGCCACACTTGGTGCCTCCCAAGCTATCAAGTGCTGTGGTAGAAGGGGTAGCCGAGTTACTGGCTTCTTACTGGTGTACCTCTGTGACTTTGTTACAGCATCTCTATCGTGAGGTAGGGTTAACCGTAACAGCATCGCTATCGTGAGGTAACTGTAACAGTACTGTTACTGTTAACTGTAACAGCACCGTTAGATAGGGTTAACAAGCCGGGGTACTAGATTCCTACTGGTGCACCCTGGGTTGACAATGGTGTGCCTGTAGACGGCGGCAATTGTGCAGGTGCCGAGATGCTGAGCGTGTGACCTGCGGTCCCAACGTGCCATAGCAGAGATTACAAGAGCATACGGTAACCTGCAGTCCCAATGCGTGCGAGCGCCGTAGCAGAGATACGCGAGCCTATGGGCTCCATGTGCAATGGTAGAGATGAGTGATGCGACTAAGAGTATTAATACCGTCACAGTAAGGGTGGACACCGTGTACCGGCACAGGACACTGGTGGACACTATGAACAGCATCCAGAAGAGCGAAGTGAGTGAAGCCTTAAGGCCACAAGAGCAAAGTGAGTGAAGCTTCAAGACCACAACGGCCATGAGTCAGTCTCTGGCCTGGTCGCGTGCCAGGCAAAGAGTTTGTCCATGTTGTGACGGTCTTGGACAGTGTGTAGTGCAATGGTATTGGGCAGGGTGGCCCAGGCACACTTAGGGCTGCCGGTTGGTGATGGACTCTTTGGAGCGGTACAGCTGCAGGTTGGAGATGGACTCTTTGGAGCGATTAGATTTCCGAGCATGCCGTTGTCGTGGTTTGAGCCCTTGCTTGTGCCCTAGGCTGAGTGGGGAGCATTGTGGGATTGTTGGAGTTGCTTCCCTAGTTGCTGTTGCACTAATTTGTGTGTGTGTGTGTGTCCTGTGCGCCTAGTTGCATAGGTCTGTGATGATTCAGAGTATGGACCCGCAGACCGACGGCTGGCTGATGTCCGGGGTCCCACAGGTGGTTCATGCATGACATCATGAAGCGTTTTGAACCGCTATCCAATAGTCATACTTCTTAAGTGTTCAACTTATTAGGGTAGGGGTGGTCCCGGGCTGGCCGAGGGCAGGAGTATTGAGGCAGCGAGGCTGTTGAACGCAGTCGCCAGAGCCAGCGATCACAAGGGGATTGAGGGACCTGTCTTTTTGCTGGTGCTTGCACCAGGCTCTGTAGGACTTGTACGGTCGGTCAGGTATGAGTACCATCTGGCAATCGGCTTGGACTAGTTTCGCCTAGACTACTACTATCCCATGCAGTAACGCCAGGACTTCACCGCCAGTGAAAACTGTCGGTAAATGCACTTTCAGGAGCGAGACAATTCACTGTCGACAATTTCAGAGTGATAGCCCTGCTGTTGTTGCAAATGGAGCACTGTGCCCATATATGAAGGGCAGGCGAAGGACAATACGGTAAGGGAACTGTAGAGATGGGACTAAGAGCGCTGCAGGCAGGACATGCAGTGGGGCAGCTGGAGCACAGGGCAGACTAGACTGGGAGCATCAAGACAGCAAGGGTGTGATTGAGATGGCCTGGGCTCTGTCCATCTTAAACCGTAGGCTTTCCTGTTCTCCACATGGGGCAGGAAGATTAGTGGTCCACCCGCCGAAGCCTCTAATGGTGGGCAGGACAATTAGTGGTCTGCCCCAGGAAGATTAGTGGTCAGCCCTCCAATATAAGGAGGAAACTGATGGCCCTGGGTTCAGTTGCTACCCGCGGTCCGTTTGGGAGCAGAGTCTATTGGCTGGCTCTCCCTAGGTCCCCACGTGAATGAGAGCAGAATCCGTCAGGGTGCGTCTTTCAGTGGCACTGTGCTGGGTGGGAGTTGCTTGGTCGTGGTAGGGCAGGTTTTGGTCTGTGACTGCCCTGTCGATTATCAGGGCAGGCCTTAGAACGCAGAGCTGTTGCGGCACTCTGCTGGTGTGCTTCAGTCCTTAACCAGGCCTGCTGCCAGGTTACTGACCCCTGATGCTAGTCAATAGGTGCCTGCCCTTTAATTGCTCATAAGGAGGAGGATCCTATCTGGTCCCCTTGCTGGTGTCGAGACTGTCACTCTGCAGTCATGCCCACAGTGGTTTAGGTTGTAGTGTCGTGGGTCTCTTGGTCCAGGGATGGGACCTGAACCTGTGACGCAGCTCCAAGGCACATTGGCTGTGGGTACAGTACCACACTGTGGCCGCAACACGGTTGTGGAATCGATGATGAGTCCAACAACTCTCGGGTACCAATTGTTGAGTCAACTACCCACCCTGACACTTCTCGGGTACCAAGTGTTGAGTCAACTACCCATCCTGAGGATGATGATAATGACCCTCGAGTGGTGCGGAAAACCTGTCATGGGGCTGTGGTGTCGATGTGCGCTTCAACTGCATCCAGTTGATGTGAGGCTTCCATTTGGAGATCGGAGTGTGGTCTTCCCACACCTGGTCCTACCACATTGGCACAGTGTGGGGAAAAACAATACTTTCCGGGGGGGGGGGGAGGGAGGAACGCCAATACTTCTCCAGTCTGATGCTGCCACATGATGCTGGGAGCACCTGTGAGGCAAGGAGTACTGGAGCACCTGCGGGGCAAGGGGTACTGGTATGCCCGCCCCTCGCTAGCCAGTTATATGGGGACTGGGTTGGCAGGAACCACAGCTGGGACATGAACCCGTGACCTTCTGCTCCTGAACACACTGGCTGTGTGTACTGCACCACTGTGTTCTCACTTGCATGTACCTTCTACTGCCCAGGTGCCAGAGTGTGAGGTAATCCTGACGATTGTCCCTAGATGACAAGCGCTGCGGGGACCGAGAGACTGTCGTGTCTGAGATTGAAGGCGAGCCCCGGCCTGATTTTGGAGGCTGTGCTTGCCTCAGGTGTTCAGACCTTAGAGTATTATACTATTATTTATTTATTTATTTTTAACACTGTGATGTGGAGTGGCCGTCCGCTTTCTTGGGAAGAGACTGGTCACTGGAAGTTCCCGCTCGTTATCTGTTGTCCCCATCCTTTTATGGGGGTGTTGAGTATATTTGCAACCATGCTTGTCGGTGGTTGAGTATGAGACAAACCATACTTGTAAGGTTGGGAGGCATTCCTAACGGGGAAGGGTTGGTTATATTCCAACCGACCCGGATCAGCGCAGGGCAGTGGCCACCTTAAGTAACCCTTCTTCCAACATTACGCACTGCGATGCCAGAACTTCCAGCTGCAGTAGTTGTGGGAGCACGGGTGCAATACGAGTGGGGGCCTGTGGATCCCTGCCCTTTTTCTGCGAGACCTATTCACCCTGCCTCATAGTGGGCCTAGTCAAAGAGCGGAGGTCTGGAGGGGCTCTGGTGGAATAAAGTCCTGGTAATGGCAGCCGTACCAGACTTGTCAATTTTAACTTCAAGAGTTGAAGGTTGGACTAGGACTCCACCTTAGGCTTCCCTAGCACCCGAGAGAATCCATAGGTGTCGGGAGCCTGGTGTCGTTTGGGGGCCCAAATGCCACTGTGTGCCCACGGCCATCCTTTTAGCGCTGTATAAAGGTTCTGTGTTGCTGGACTAGTGGTGCTGAAAGCAGCCAGCCATGAGCCTTTTCCAACTCCAGAGGGGACTGTATCCACAGCTGAGAATCTCCTCAGCATGTGTCTCTTGCAGAGAGGCCTCATCTGGCTCCATGTCTGCTGGGAACTCATTCTACTTGCTAGGCCAGCAATTTTAGAATGACCTTATGACCTGTTAGCGCTGCCACATTCTTTATTCAAAGCATTTGATAAACCGCCTGTTACCAAAGTATTAAGGCGGTGTACATTAGTGATATTTCAAGATTTCACCTCCCTTATCCCACCTGAGGGGATGCAGAAGGAAATGTGAGGCAGATTGATCATAATCAAGGTGCATCTGTATCCTGTGAAGCCTGAAGTGGCTTCAGGCTGATGAAGTAGCGCTCCGGTGGCCCTGTTCCCCATATTACTTTATAATCACTACAGGTACAGCAGTGATCATTGTCCACTAAGGCAATGGTGTGGCCGAGCCCCTTAGAAGCATAAGCAGGATTTGAACCTGATTTTCCTGGTTCAAAGTCCGCAGTTGTAACCACTGGGCAATGCTCACTTGCTTGTGGATGGGCATCGGGTCTCGAGAGCAGAACAGGGACCCTCTTCATGCTGTCATTGGTGGCTGGCTGCTGTGCCGGGAGCGGGTGCCGCTTTTCGCACCGAGAGCAAAAAACTGAAATATGATCGCGCCTAATTCCCTACCAGGTCTGGCCATGGGCAGTGCTTCTTGGTGAGTGTAGCCACCGAGGGAGAGGAGCAGAGCTGCCTTCAGGAGTAGTCGCCGTGAGTGAGGAGCAGGAGCTGCCACCGGAGGAGTAGCCGCTCTGTGAGAGGGGAGCAGAAGCACTGCTCCGGTGGGCGGAGTTTTGTCTCCAGGCAAAGTAAACATACATTTGGTCTTTGATGCTGTTCCCGGCTACCATGGCGTTCGGGGCGGAGAAGAGCTGACATCACTTCCTGCCATGACCGGAGGCAGAAGGATCTTGGTGCCGAGGCTCCTGTTGTTGATGCAGGGAGGCCTCTCGGCGCCGACGCTGCTACGGAGTCACCATCCATATCCGGGCTCAAAGCGGCATGCGGGGAGCTCGGCGCCAAAGCTGCCACAGCTGTTGCGGAGTCAGAGGGAGTCATCCAATGGCCTGTCACCGAGTCAGTGGCGCCATCCAATGGCCTGTGAAGGGTGGGCTGACTTGATAAGACGCCGGCCAAAGGAGCGGAGCCTTCAATCCTGAGGCTTGTGACGCTGTCTAATCATGCAGAGGGGTGTGGCTTGAGGGCATCATGGCTGGATCAAGATGGCCACCCCCATGGTCCACATGTGCGAGGAGGTCCCGGGAGCGTCAGAGCCCAGGGATGGAGGTCACACATGTAAGGAGCGCCAGGGCGGAGGCCTTCTTAGGCATGTCCCGGGCTGCCACGAGGGTTTCCTTCTTCAAACCCATTCTCTGGGATCCTTCGCTTCTACCGTTGGAGAGGAGAGAGAGAGAGGTAAGAGGATGGAGGCCTTATTAGGCGCATCCTGGGCTGCCGCTGGCTGGGAGCTTCCTCTTCCAGCCCCATTTCCCTTGGAATTCTCCGCTTCTCTGAAGGTCAGAGGATCTCAAATAGCATAGGCTGTGGTCCCAGCCTAGCTCTCGCTCGGGAAGCAGTCAGCGGCACATGCAAGGGCAGAGGAACGCTGAGCACAAGTGCATAGGGAGATGTGCTACCAGCCTATCTCTTCTCAGAGAAGTTGCCTTTGTTCAGGAATCTGAAAGAAAAGGAAAAACATCCGAAACACAGAGTTAGATACATTTTAAATTCATATAGGTAGATTTTGTTTGGAGAGTAGAAAATTCCGACTTGGTGGCAAGGCGGAAGAACAGAAACTGGCTAGCTAGGGGCGGGCCGGAGGTGTGGCCAGTTGGCTCATGCTCAGAAGGGCAAAAGCCCTTCTGAGCTATGGAGAGTACTTCCGTCTCGGCGCCGTCGGATGATGTCAATAAGTGTGGCTGACTCATCTTGCTTGTCCTCGGAGAACAACTGCACTGCAAGCCTTTGCCCTAGGTTCCTTGTCTAATGTTCTGAGCCCATCTGTGTCTATATGTATTTATTATTGTTAATGAGTTTTATCTTATCTGTATTTTTTATAATATTGCTCATCTCTCTGCTATCTGATGCTGGCTGTTCTTTGTTCCTCCTTTGCCTTCTTTATTATCCCTCCTATCCACCCCACAGCTCACCCATCCCTTGGCTTAGCTGTCCTCTCATTACCACTGTTACTCACAGGTGCACCCTAATCCCCTGGGACCTATCTCCTACATACTACTCTCCTCTCAGTCTCATTGTTGACACTCCCTTATCTTCTGCCCTCATACCAATGACTTCAAGTCCCCAATCCTCCTCACTCCCTCCTCAACTCTCCTGCCATATTGTCTTCTACCCTATAATCTGCTCTTCAGCTTCACCATTTTCTTCCTCTCATTCAGCCATCTCCTGTCACTCTGTCTCTGAAAAGAACCTTACTCTTGTACCGTCATGCCGCCCCCTCCCTCCCTTGCACTCTCCTACGTGCACATTGGATGAGGAATTTACTACGGATCCTATTTATTCAAAGAAACATGAAACATCAAAATTATTCTACTACTACTAGTCATAGCCACAGCATTTGTTGGCTATGTCCTTCCATGAGGACAAATATCATTCTGAGGGGCCACAGTAATTACAAACCTCCTATCGGCCACAACCTATGCTGGCGACACATTAGTACAATGAATCTGAGGCGGCTTTCAAGTAGATAAAGCCACACTAACCCTATTCTTTTCATTTCACTTCATTTTACCATTCCTAATTGTCGGCATAAGCATCTTACATCTTATTTTCCTCCATGAAACAGGATCAAACAACCCAACAGGACTAGACTCAAACACTGACAAAATTCCATTCTACCCATACTTCTCATGCAAAGACGCCCTAGGCTTCATAATCATACTCTCATTATTAGCCATCATAGCCTTGTTCTTCCCCAATCTTCTAGGAGACCCAGAAAACTTTACGCCAGCCAACCCACTAATAACCCCACCACATATCAAACCAGAATGATACTTCCTATTCGCCTATGCCATCCTACGATCAATCCCAAATAAACTGGGAGGTGTCTTAGCCCTCCTCCTCTCAATTTTAATCCTACTCACTATCCCAATACTCCACACATCAAAACAACGCTCTATAACATTTCGCCCAGCCACACAAATAATATTCTGACTAATCGTAGCAAACATAGCCATCCTCACATGACCTGGAGGTCAACCAGAAGAACAACCATTTATTATAATCGGACAGATCTTGTCAATTCTTTACTTTATATTATTCATTATCCTAATCCCACTAACTGGACTTGCAGAAAACAAATTATTAAATTAGTGTTTAAGTAACTTATTAAAATCATTAGTCTTGTAAACTAAAGATAGAGGCTAACCCCTCTCTCAGACTACCTGGGAGCCGCCACATAATAGTACAAATTTTCTATTCAAGAAGGAGGATTTTTCACCCTCTCCAATGGCACCCAATTTATTTATTTTATTTATTTATTAAGCTGTATTTATATCCCGCTTTTCACCGGGTCAAAGCGGTCAATTGGGGGGATACATTTAACACGAGGGGATATGAGACACATACGCTAATACTTACAGGGAACATGGACAATGGAGGGTTAAGTGGCTTGCCCAAGACCACAAGGAGTGCCTATAGGACTAGAAATCCCAGTCCCTCCGGCCTGAGATTGCTGTCCCCAGGTGGGACTTGAACCCCCTGCCCTCCGGCCTGAAGTACCTTGTCCTAACCACTAGACCACTCCTCCCTCAGGCCAAAATTCTTTTTAAACTACTTCCAGCTAAACCCCTAGAATTTTTCACACTATGTGCATTCATCTATATTCCATATGAATATTATCAAATACTATTAAAAGATATCAGTAACATGGATGCGGGAAACCATCATCCCGACAGACAGGGATCCATTTTGTGAAATTTCTCGGGCAGATTACCTAAGAGTGTCATTTCAGTTACATATCAACAGCTGATTGATGCTTGAATTACTATATGGCCCATGAAGAAGCATAACTGTAATCTCGCACCCTCATAATTTTTTTTTTTTATTTTCACCTTTCAGCCAACATCTCAGAGCGATTAACAGCATTTTAGTCGAGGACCACGTGATGCGGACAGGGTAGGGGTCGCATCTTGAGCGTGTCCCACTGCCCCTAGCCTAAAGCTGGCGATTTAGTACCGTGAAAACCCGCAATTATCTGGCAAGAAGGTGGTTATATTGAATCGGAGTGCCTGGAGACTGTCCTGGTGCGGTTTGGGCGATCGAACTACATGGCGACGGCGGCAAAAACGCTGAGAAGGGACCGGGAACGAGCAGCCGGCTCGAGTAAGATGGCGGACTCGGCCTCGATGCCGGCTTCACCCAGATCTCCTAACACATTAGACGAGATGTCAGCGGCGGTAGCGACTGCCATAATGCCTCAGTTTGATGCCCTCCACAGCAAAATAGATGGTTTGCGTTCCTCTGTGGACCAGCTGGGCAATCGGCTGCGAGAGGCTGAAGAACGTGTGGGTCTGGTGGAGGAGACGACGGAGACGCTGACCGCGGAGGTGGCGGGCTTAAAGTCTCGGATAACTCTACAGGAAGCAAAGATTGACGATCTGGAAAACAGGTCGCGAAGAAATAACTTACGCTTCCTGGGGATTCCGGAGACTGTCTTAGACAAAGACCTAAGAGGATATTTGGAGGTTCTGGTCAAACATCTCGTGGGTGAAGATGAGCTTGGAGATAATCTACATATTGAACGGGTGCATTGGGTAGGCGCCAAACAAATGCGCGACCCTCGCCCTAGAATTGTATTAGCCAAGTTCCTACATTACCCACAAAAGGAATTGATTCTCAAGGCAGCACGGCAGAAGGGGGAAGTGTCCCACAATAATACCAAAATTCATGTGGCACAGGACTACTCAATGGCGCTGAGCAAAAAACGACGAGAATATGCACCCCTATGTGGAAAACTTATAGAGGCTGGAATCTGGTTCTCGGTGCAGTATCCCGCCAGGCTTCATGTGTTATGCGATGGTGCTCACCGTATCTTCGAGTCGGCCGCTGCGGCAGAGGATTATGTTCAAAAGCCCTACACCCAGAAGAAGGCAGCGTCGTCGCCCTCTACATGAAGTTCTCGGAGGCTGCTTGAACTGAGCAGAGATGGAAATCCTCTATTGATACATGAAGATTGGGGAAATTCAATGTAGCCACAGACGTAACAACTGAATATTATCTGTGCTTGATCTGGCGCCACAAACCTCAAGTAACTTTGTGTCTCTTTGTTCCCCCCTGGGACACTGAAGGCTATAGTTAGGATAGTGCAACAAAGTTTCTAGTTATATTGTTTCTCCCGCTCCTACTTTTCAAAGTTAAAATTTGGGCCTGATTATTTTCTGTGTTTCTCTCCCTGACGGGGCTTATGTACCTTTTACAAAGTTCCTTTGTTTAAATGTGCAGGGGGATCTTGAAGGGTTCTCTATTACAATTTGTTATGTATGATGTGGACTACGGGGGGGGGAGGGGGCCTTCTCCAGATGATCTGGCTACACGTTGCAGATGCCGGTGCTCCTCCGGCCATCTTGCTTATTGCAAAATCTTGCCGACACTCTCTGCGGGGGAGACGGCAGGATTTCTAGGAGGCCGCGGCTGCCATTTCTGGGCGGCGGCGGCTGAGAAGGGGAGCGCCCAAAGGTGGGAGGAGACTAGCAATAATATGGAGGTTGAGGGGGTCCTGATCTAGAGAGGCCCTGTGTCCTGGTGGTTGTCGCAGCGTGAAAAGTGGGGCCCGTATAGTGGGGCCAGCTGAGCCTGGATACTAACAATGTGGGTGGTGGTTCCCTTCCTCCTTCCTCCCCTACTGTATGACCCCCTATGGGATTTGGCTTGAGTAGATAAGGAAAGTTTACCTTGGTGGGAGGTGGGGGGGATAATCGGCGATGTGGAATATTGGGGGGTGGGCTTGGAGGGGGGGGCTACAGCAGGCCTTTATTAAAGGGGGGGCACTAAAACCTAGACCCGCTCTATAGGTCTGATAGTTCGATAGTTTCCAGGCAGTATGGGGAGAGTTTAGATCCTTCATGGTAGAAGGATGAAGAAAGTTGGATTGGGGTATTATGATTTGTTTTAGGGGCTTGGGGCGGGGGACACGCTCAGAGGGGTCTCGGGAGGGCTCCTTGGGTGGGGGTAGGAGCTGGGAGTCCTGTAGATAGGTGGAATAGGTTAAAGGGGAGTGAAGGGGGGGTATTGGAGGAATGGGTCATGGGAGATTTAGAATAGAGGTAGGGAGAGGTAGGAGAGGGGTTAGTGAGGGGGGGTTGGGGGACTCAGGGGAGGTGGGGAGGATGGGGGAGGGGTCGTCGCACTCTGAACTCTATGCAGAGGTATAGTGTCAACTTTTTGGGTAAGAATGGTGGGAGGCTCCAGGCTGGGAGGGTCTCCCCAAACACGTTTTGCCGGCAGCTGGGCCATAAACCTACGGTGATCCTTTGAGGGTCATAACCTGGAATGTCTGTGGCTTGGGTAGCCCGATAAAGCGATATAAAGTACTGAAGGCGCTGGCTAGACAACGCTGCGATATTGCGCTACTTCAGGAAACCCACCAAACAGCTGAAGAACATGCTAAATTAGGTCGGGATTGGGTGGGTCAGGTGTGGGGTGCGCCTGCACGGGGGAAGAAGGGGGGTGTGGCCATCTTAATCCATAAGAGGGTGCGCTTCTCGCAGAAACGACAGGTGGCTGATCCCGATGGGAGATTCCTGTTACTGTGGGGCTTATTGGAAGACCGTGAGATAATACTGGGGGATGTATATGGTTCCAATATGTTGGATCGGGAGTTTTTCGATCGTATCGCGGCCAAAGTGGAACTACCACCAGATGTACCTTTACTATTGAGGGGAGATTTCAATGGGGTGTTTGAAGTGACTTTGGACACTTCCAGTGGAAGGAGGACGAGAGACAGAACACTTAGTTCTCAAGTGTTGCAACAATTTCGGAAGCGATTGGGCTTGATAGATCCGTGGAGAGTCTTGCATCCATCTGAGAAGGAATTCACCCATATCTCGAGGGCACATGGGACTAGTGCGAGAATAGACTATGTCTTACTTTCTACAATCACCTTCGCACAAGTGGAGGAGGCACAGATAGGTCCTCTGGAGATATCTGACCATGCAATGGTTTGGGTTGAGGTGCAATGGGGGGGAGGAACTGGCGCATCTCGTATATGGCGGTTCCCCATTGAGCTGTACAAAGATAATCAATTTAGGCAATTTCTGGGTCAGCGCTGGCGTGACTTTGAGTTAAACCATCAGGTGCACAAGGATGATCCAGAGTTGGTTTGGGAAACCGCCAAGGTGGTATTGAGAGGCGATATTATCGGGTTTGCCGCTCGGAAACGCAGATTGCTGGCGGAGCAGATTGTTCGGCTGGAGCGACAAGTCTCTCAAGCACGAGTGATTAGTGGTCATTCTCCCACAGTGTTGAATAGAAAACGGTTGTGGGAGCTTCAGGTTGCCTTGAACGAACTGCTTCACCAGCGCGCTAAGAAATCTTTGCTATATTACAAATATCGGTTATATTGCTTTGGCGACAAACCGGGAAAGCTATTAGGACGATGCTTGAAGGGTCTGAGAGGAGGGAAGGGGGTAGCGGCTCTTCGGGATGAACAGGGGAAACTCCAACAAACTCGAGAGGCGATAAGTGCACTCTGTAAAAACTTTTTCCAAACACTTTATACAGCAGAAGAGAATAACCCTTCTACTATGGAGGCCTACCTACAAGGGTTGAAGCTCCCAAGGGTGACGGAGGCGCAACGGGTTCAGTTGGGACAACCGATAACTTTAAAGGAGGTCCAGTCTGTAATTGCACAAGCCAGCTGTTGTAAGGCTCCTGGGCCAGATGGCTATGGGGCTGAGTTTTACAAACTCCTGTCGAACTGGGTGGGACCCTTGTTAGTAGATACTTACCGGCAGCGAATAGAGGGGGGTGGTAGGCGATGGGGAGATAACCAGGCCTATATCACGTTGATTCCTAAGCCAGCTAAAGACCCGTTGCAAGCGGCCTCTTATAGACCGATCTCTTTGCTAAATTTTGACATGAAGCTGTTGGCGAAAATCTTGGCTGAGCGACTAGCGGGAATATTAGGTGATATAGTGCATGAATCTCAGGTGGGATTTGTGTGCGGCCGTTATGCCGTTCGTAATATACACCGAATACTAACATCTTTGGAGTGGGTGCACAGCCATCAATTGCAGTCACTTTTGGTGAGTTTCGACGCTGAAAAAGCATTTGATAGGGTTAACTGGACTTATCTGGACCACTTGTTACCGATGTACGGTTTCGGACAGGCTTTCTGTGCTATGGTGAAGAGTTTATATGATACTCCGACAGCTAGAGTGCTGTGTAACGGGGTCCTGTCAGCTCCCTTCCCATTGCATAGGGGCACTAGGCAGGGCTGTCCTTTATCCCCCTTATTGTTGGTTTTGTCTTTAGATCATCTAATACGAAGTATAGAACAGGACTGACAGATCTGTGGGATTGAGGTGGGCAAACAGGGCTTTAAGGTGTCGGCCTTTGCCGACGATATGCTAGTACACTTGCTGGCGCCGCGAGAATCGTTGCCGAGACTGATGGCGGAGTTTCGGAGGTTTGGTAGTTTTGCTGGCCTTCGGATAAATGCAGATAAATCGGAGGCCGTGGATGTTTCGGGGCGGTTGCGGGACGGATGGGGAGAGGAATTTCCTTTGAAATGGTCCGACCATGGGTTTAAATATTTGGGTATTATATTAACACGGTTACCACAAGATCTATATTATACGAACTTTGAGAAAGTCCTGTCTGAGATGCGGCGTCAATTGAGAGCCTGGAACCCACTCCCATTGGCACTACTGGGGAGAATTGCAGCAGTTAAAATGGTGATCTTGCCACGTATACTTTATTGGCTACAAACTCTGCCTGTTTGGTTACTCCGAAGGGATTTGCTCAAAATGGAAAGGGAGATACAAGGGTTTCTGTGGAAGGGGGCCCGAGCGTGGATCCCGATATCCCGTATGATTGGTAAGTGGCGCAGAGGTGGCCTTGGGCTTCCGGATTTAAGACTATACGCCTTGGCTTGCCAAGCACGGCATGTTGGAGATTGCCTAGGGGGAACAGACGTTTATACACCAAGAGACTTGGAAGCGGCGCTAGTGGTTCCTTTCTCTCTAGTGGGGGCTATGCATGCGGAAAGTACACAGCTACCTACGCGACTTACGCGGAATACTCTGTTAAATGCGCTGAGGCGTACGTGGAGACAATTAAATAACTTTTGGCAACGTAATTGGCAGGTATCTAGCTGGTTGCCCATACGAGGCAATGTGCACTTTCTGCCAGGCTCGGATTCGAGAGCGTTTCAGTTATGGCATCGGCAGGGACTACGATACTTAGGACATGTAGTAGACCTTACGGGTAAATGCAAGCCGTTTTTGGAATTATGTGAGGAGTTCCAGCTGCCCCGCACTCACTACTTCGCATATCTTCAGCTCTCTCATTATATGGCTACGCTACCCCGAGAGGAACTGGGGGAGGGCTGGTCGATGCAGATTATTGATTTACTCGACCTTGGGGGGGATACACCCCTGACGATAGCGGGGCTGAAGGCTAAGCTGGAGTGCTTTGGGGTTGTGCCGGACTATGGGAGAGCTGAAGCGGCCTGGGGAGGAGAATTGGGACGAGAAATACCGACAGGCACGATTTGTACTGCAGTGGGGCGGATAGTAGAGCTCGCGGAAGGAGCGCGTTGGAGGGAAATACAATACAAAGCCTTAACTCGTGTGTATTTTTCACCGCGACGAGCGTTACGGAGTCGTATTACGCAGGATGGGTCTTGCCCCAGGTGTTCTACGCCATTGGCCACTTTAACCCATATGTGGTGGCAGTGCAGGCGCATCCTCCCCTACTGGTCCCATATTCGTCGCTACATTATGCGATTAATACAACAGAGGTTTCCTTGGACTGGAGCCTTAGTCACCCTTGATCAATTGCATCATACCTTACCCACTGGGAGATGGGAGAGGTTATTAGTACGCAAAGCATGTTTGGTGGGGAAGGGTCCGATTCTACACAGGTGGAGAGATCGTGACCCGCCCACGTTTACGGAGTGGCGCAATAGTTTTCATCAGCTGATGCTGGCGGAGCGCTGGAGGGCTAGGGGTTCCGTGAAGAGGTGGTCTACCTTTATGCTGATTTGGGAAAGCGTAGTTACTCACCTGTAACAGATGTTCTCCAGGAGCAGCAGGAATCAGTCCTCACTTATGGGTGACGTCGGCGCCGACGGAGCCCTCGCGGAGCAATTTTCCCCAGCTTTCAAAGAAAGCCTTTGGGAATTGCAGCGCGCATGCGCGGTCCTCTTCCCGCCCAAGGGTGCCATCTTAGCCAGTCAGATGACATACCTAAAAAAAGACAGCATAAAAAATTTGCAAAAAGAACATAAGCAGACGATTGCAACTCCAAGGGGAGGAGGGAGGGTAGTGAGGACTGATTCCTGCTGCTCCTGGAGAACACCTGTTACAGGTGAGTAACTACGCTTTCTCCAGGACCAAGCAGGAAGTCAGTCCTCACTTATGGGACTCCCAAGCTCAAGGCTACCGGAGACCCTAAGCACAAAAATGAGCTCCCTCTAGCTCAGCAGCACAGAAGGAAAGAATCTTCGCTGAATTATCACCCACCGGTAGCCCACATCCGGGATGGAGGGTAGGAGTTGCTCAGACCTCAAAGAGATTACGGAGGACTGCCTGTCCGAAAGCACTGTCCCTGCGGGACTCCCTCTCGAGACAGTAATGGACCGCAAAAGTCTGGCTCGAAGACCAAGTAGCGGTCCGGCAGATGTCTGCCAGCGGAACAGAGCGGAGGTAAGCCACTGACGTAGCCTTTGCCCGAACGCAATGAGCCGTGACTCGACTTTCTAAGGAGAGCCCGGCTGCCCCATAAGCCCAAGAGATACAGTCCGCAACCCAGATGGACAGAGTACGCTTGGAGACCGGGAGCCCCAATTTATTGGGGTCAAAAGACACAAAAAGCTGAGCAGCTTTACGGTGCTCCCGCGCACGGTCAAGGTAGAAGTTCAAAGCCCTTCTACAGTCCAGGGTATGGAGGACCGTTTCAGCTCGGCTGGAGTGTGGTCTGGGAAAGAAGGTTGGAAGTACCACCTCCTGATTGATGTGAAAAGGGGAGACCACTTTTGGAAGAAATTTTGGGTGAGTCCGTAGGACTACCCTATTTTTGTAGAACCGAGTGTAAGGGGGATCAGACACGAGGGCCTGCAATTCACTTACGCGTCTAGCGGAAGTGAGGGCTATCAAGAACAGTGTTTTCCAAGACAGAAAACGGAGAGAGAACAGGTAGCCATAGGTTCAAAAGGCGGACAGGTGATCCGCTGCAAAACCACATTCAGGTCCCAGTCAGGCGCTGGCGGGCGCAGAGGTGGTTTAAGTAGAAGGAGACCTCGGAGAAACCTCGCTACGAGAGGGTCGCTGGAGAGAGGTCTACCGTCCACCGGCACATGATGTGCCGAAAGAGCACTGAGGTGAACTTTGACGGAGTTGGACTTAAGTCCCAGATTAGAGAGGTGTAGCAAGTATTGCAAGATCATCGACACCGGGCAGGAGAAGGGATCCTGAGACTGTTGGGTACACCAGACGGCAAAGCGACGCCATTTAAGGGCGTAGCATTTGCGGGTAGAAGGCCGTCGCGAAGCTAAGACGACCTCCTCCACCTCTGCCGGCAGGAGAAGGGGAGCAAGGACTACCCTCTCAGCAGCCAGGCCATGAGGTTGAGAGACCTGAGGTTGGGGTGTAGTAGAGACCCCTGATCCTGAGTGAGGAGATCCGGTTGTACCCCCAGAGGGAATGGATCCTCCACCGCTAATTGCAGTAGAAGCGGAAACCACGGCTGTCTGGGCCAGCGAGGGGCCACCAGGATCATGAAGGCTTTGTCTCGGAGAACCTTGAAAAGAGTCCGAGAGACTAGCGGGATGGGAGGGAAAGCGTACAGAAGGCTCCCCGACCATGAAATTAGAAAAGCGTCCGCCGCAACCCGAAGGGGGTGTGGCTGACGAGAGCAGAAGCGAGGAAGCTGCCGGTTGTGAGGACTGGCAAAGAGATCCACCGTGGGGAGGCCCCACTTTAGGAAGAGCTTCTGAACTACCAAGGGATCCAGACGCCACTCGTGCGGCTGGAGGATCCTGCTGAGTTTGTCCGCCAGGCAATTCTCTTGGCCCGGGAGATAAACTGCCTTGAGGAGAATGCCGTGACTGACGGCCCAAGAGCAGAGCTTCTGTGCCTCCCGGCAGAGGAGGAAGGAGCCCGTGCCCCCCTGCTTGTTCACGTAGAACATGGCAACTTGATTGTCCGTCTGGACAAGGACGGACTGGTGGGAAGTCAGGTGGGAGAAAGCCTTGAGAGCCAGGCGGATCGCCCTGAGCTCCAGGAAGTTGATCTGCTGAGCAGACTCCCACGTGGTCCAGAGGCCCTGAGTACGTGCCCCTTGGCAATGTGCTCCCCAGCCCAGGAGGGATGCATCCGTGGTCAGCACCCGGGTCGGCTGAGGTGACTGGAAAGGCATTCCGAATATCAGGTTCGGCTGCCGAAGCCACCACCGGAGAGACGAGATCAGCGGCTCGGAGACGCGCACTAGGTCTGCTAGGCCGCCTGTGGCTTGTCGCCACTGCTGGTGGAGACACCATTGAGCAGGCCGCATATTCAGGCGGGCATTGGGGGTCACATGGACGGTGGAAGCCATATGGCCGAGCAGTCTCAGGAAGCGCCTGGCGGAGACCAGGGGCTGGCTGCGAAAACGGTCGGCTAGGTCCATGAGCCGTTGAGCCCTGTCGAGCGGTAGGTACGCTCGTGCCTGAGGAGTGTGGAGCCTTGCGCCGATGAACTCGAGATCCTGTGAGGGGAGCAAAGTGGACTTTGCGAAATTTATAACAAAGCCCAAGTACTGCAGAAGAGTCACCGTGCGGCGTGTGGCGCTGGTGACCTCCGGAGCGGACGCCGCTCTGATGAGCCAGTCGTCGAGGTACGGAAAGACATAGAAGCCGTGAAGCCGGAGATGGGCCGCCACCACCGCGAGACATTTTGTGAAGACTCGCGGTGCGGAGGACAGGCCAAAGGGCAGTACTCTGTACTGGTAATGATTTCCTGCCACCACAAACCTTAGGTATTGTCGGTGGCTTGGGTGGATGAGGATGTGCGTGTAGGCATCCTTTAGATCCAAGGAGCATAGCCAATCTCCCTGCTGGAGGTAGGGCAGAAGGATTCCAAGGGTAAGCATTTTGAACTTCTCCCGCACAAGGAACTTGTTGAGGTTGCGCAAGTCCAGGATGGGTCTGAGGCCTCCTGTTCTCTTTGGAATTAGAAAATACCTGGAATAAAAGCCTTGACCTCTCATGTGGTGTGGCACCGGTTCCACCGCCTGTTCCTGCAGAAGACCTGCTAACTCCTGAAGGAGTAATTCCCTGTGCAGAGGGGGTCGTGGAGGTTCTCCCGGAAAATAGGAGGGAGGGACCTGGTGGAAGTGGAGAAGATAGCCTTCTCGCACGACTTGAAGCACCCAGGCATCTGAGGTGACGCTGGACCACCTGTGGGCAAAGTGAACCAGCCGGCCTCCGGTGCTGGGAGGAACCAGCGGGGGGGGAGAGGCTATGCTTAGTGAGTCAAAAACCCCCACCCTGCTGAGCAGGGGCTGGTGGTGCAGGCTTGGGGGCTTGCTGCCTACGGGACCCGTTACCCCGTCCCTTGGCCTGCTGGCCCTGTGGGGGAGCTGCAGGGGCCTGATAATGGGGGTATTGTTTGTAGGCAGCCGCCTTCCTCGGGTAAAAGGACTTTTTCCCCGAGCCCTTCTTTTTCTGGGAAGGGGCAGAGGTCTTCCTAGAAAGCCTGGTCCTGGTGAGAGTCTCAGTCTCAATTTGTGCAGCCTTTTCAGCCATGGGCTTGCCAAAGAGGTTTTCGCCTCGGCAGGGGACATCGACCAACTTGTCCTGCACCCAGGGCTCAAGGTCTGACGACTGAAGCCAAGCCTGTCGGCGGGCACCGATGCCGGCTGCGGCCACTCGAGCCGATGCTTCAAAGCCATCATAGGCTGCTCGGGACATGAACTTTGAGCATTCCCGAATGCCAGTGGACAAGGCCAGGAACCTCCGCAAGGGTTCCTCGGACAAACCAGCGGAGAATCCGGCTAGCTCTTTAGCCAGATCTCGGAGATACATGCCCATGTATAGCTGGTAAGTCTGGACACGACATGCGAGCATAGAGCCCTGGAAACACTTCTTACCAAGGCCATCCAGGTTACGGGCCTCCCTGCCAGGAGGCACCGAGGAGTGCATCTTCTGGCTCTTAAGACGATGCATGGCCGATTCCACTACCATGGAATGGTGTGGTAGCTGTGCCTTTTGAAAGCCAGGGCTCTTGCGGACTCGATAGATAGAATCGACCCGCTTGCTCAGGACCGGCGAGGAGGCCGGACTCTCCCACATGCGGAAGAGTAGTCGTTCCAGCATAGGAGGAACCGGTACAGTAAAGTGTTCCCTTGCGGGAGAGTCATACTGGAGGGCGTCGAGCTCTTCGGCTCGAGGCTCCTCCTCGGGGTCCGCAGGGAAGGCCAAAGCCTTGGCCATATCCCTGACGAAGTCCGAGAACCGGGCATCCTCCGGGGGGGACTGCTTCCGAGGCTCGGACTCCGGTGAGTCCGAGGGGACACACCGAGTCCGGAAAGAATCAGGCGACTCTTCCTCTTCAGACTCCCAGACCGACTCCGACGAGGACTCGGTGGGGTCGGCCCGGGCAGGGCGCGGCGCCTGCCGCCCCGACGCCGAGGGAGTCGGCGTCGGCGATCTCGGTCCCGAACGGGAGGCCGAGGGTGACCTCGACCGAGGATCGACTCGAGTTCGCATCAACTCGAGGATCGGCTCGGTCTCCGGGGTCGACTTGGACGTCGACGTCCCGGCGGTCGGGGCAGCGGCGCCAGCGAGGCCAGCGAGCAGTGCCCGCTGCTGGTCCATGAAGGCAGACAGTCTGCTCTCCAAGGCCGTCAACCTGAGTCCAAGCTCAGGTGACCCAGCAGCCCCCGACTCGGGCCCCGACGGCGTCGGGCCCGACGTCGGCTGTCGCGGAGGCGAGTCCAGAAGGACCACAGGACTTACCCGAGCAGGCATCTCCGACTCCAGGCGAGGTCGCTTCGTGAGGTGTTCCTTCTCCAAGGACCCGGGGCGGCTGTCGGGGCTATGCGACCTGGCCCTCGCGGAACCAGGAGCGTCCACCGACGCCGCCCTCGCGGGTTTCACCATCCGACGATGGTCCCCGGAGGGAGAACCCCGGTCGGAGGAACTCCGGCGACGGTCCGAGCTGGAGCCTTTGGACGCGGAGGCCTCCGACGAGGTCCGGGTACGGCTGGGGTCAGCGAAGATCCTATCACGCTGATGCCGCCGACTTCTCAACGCTTTGGAGGACATTTTGCCGCAGGGCCCACAGATCAGTTCCTCATGATCCGGGCCCAGGCAGCGGAGGCAAAAGTCGTGTGTGTCAGTTAGTGACATATTTCGGTCACACTGACCACACCGCTTAAAACCACTGGCAGCCATCAGGGGAAAAAGGGCCCCTGCGAGGTCAAAGGACCGGGCTGCCAGGGAAAAATCGAAAACGAAAGCTGACTAAGTCAGAAAAAAAGGAAGAGGACTCGTGACCGGCGTCGAGAGTCCGGGCGGGAAAAAGAACGGCGTCGAACCGAAGGAAAAAGAATAAAATAATGAAGAAATATCGACTTTTTCGCGGGGACAAGACGGGGACATCTGTAGGGCTCCGCGGAAAAAAGAAGACTGGCTAAGATGGCACCCTTGGGCGGGAAGAGGACCGCGCATGCGCGCTGCAATTCCCAAAGGCTTTCATTGAAAGCTGGGGAAAATTGCTCCGCGAGGGCTCCGTCGGCGCCGACGTCACCCATAAGTGAGGACTGACTTCCTGCTTGGTCCTGGAGAACCCTATATCCAGAATTTGGGCCCCCGATGCCGGAGCGAAATAGTTAATGTGGGACTTTAAGGCCTGGACTACTGGGTGAGGAGGGGGCACAGGAGACCGCAGAGAGGATACCGGTGCCATGTCGTGGAGTTCGGGGTGCGAGGACGGGGAGTTGGGGAGGGGGAAATAAAGGGGGGGGTAGGGGGGGAAGGGGGGAATCTTATTAATATAAAAAGGGGGAAAAATGTTTAACCATGATTGTATTCCACCCCGAATTGAGCTTAGCTACAGTGACATAACTGTTTATTGTCTTGGCCTCGGAGGAGATAAGATCCCACTCTTCGGTGGCTTACTGCTGTTGAATGTATTTGATGTTATGTTTCTGATGGTTAATAAATAAAGGTTAAAAAACCCCCAGCATTTTAGTCTAAAACATGAACATGTATTGCATAATTATTGATCCGCTGAAACAATTATAAAAGTTGATAATAAATGAATGATTTACGGACATAAATTGATATTTAATACTGCATTATCATACATTCTACCTATATTATCCCCCCCGACAAAATATTTTTTTGTAAAGCTAAACCCCCTAAACCCCCCTTACCCCCCATAACATGTTATCTACCTCTCGCCAAACCCCTAAATCCGAGTCTCAATTAACATGCCTTACCTGAAGAGCAAACCTATTGTCGGGCCACCAATCCAACCCAAACAATATAGATATTATGTGAATTGTCCACGTAGCTAAACTTATAGCGCAACACTGAAGATGCTGAGATGAAACATTAAAATTTCCGTAGACGTTAAAAGTTTTGTCCTAGCGTTACAATCAACTACAACCTGTATTACACATGCAAGCATCTGCAAACCAGTGAGAAAGCCAATATAGTTTTCTGGGTCTCCTAGGATAGGGGAAGAACAAGGCTATGATGGCTAATAATGAAAGTATGATTATGAAGCCTAGGGTGTGTCTTTGTATGAGAAGTATGGGTGGAATGGAATTTTGTCAGTGTTTGAGTCTAGTCCTGTTGGGTTGTTTGATCCTGTTTCATGGAGGAAAATAAGATGTAAGATGTTTATGCCGACAATTAGGAATGGTAAAATGAAGTAAAATGAAAAGAATCGGGTTAGTGTGGCTTTATCTACTGAAAAGCCGCCTCAGATTCATTGTACTAACGTGTCGCCAGCATAGGGTGTGGCCGATAGGAGGTTTGTAATTACTGTGGCCCCTCAGAATGATATTTGTCCTCATGGAAGGACATAGCCAACAAATGCTGTGGCTATGACTTATAGTAGTAGAATAATTCCAATGTTTCATGTTTCTTTGAATAAATAGGATCCGTAGTAAATTCCTCGTCCAATGTGCACGAAGATGCAGATGAAAAATGTTGATGCTCCGTTGGCATGAATGTTGCGTATAAGTCAGCCATAATTAACGTCTCGGCAGATGTGGGCGACTGATGAGAAGGCAGAGGTTGTGTCGGCTGTGTAATGTATGGCTACGAATAATCCTGTGATTTGTGAAATAAGGCATATTCCAACGAGTGAGCCGAAGTTTCAGAGTGATGAGATGTTTGATGGTGATGGGAGGTCAATGAATGAATTGTTGATAATTTTTAAGATTGGATGGGTTTTTCGTGTGTTGATGGTGATTACATAAGAACATAACATAAGAACATAAGATATGCCATACTGGGTCAGACCAAGGTCCATCAAGCCCAGTATTCTGTTTCCAACAGTGGCCAATCTAGGTCATATGTACCTAGCAGTTTCCCCAAGAGACACAAGTTCCACATTGCTTGTACTGGGTCAAGCATTGATATCTTCGGTCACTTCTTAATAATGGTTTATGGACCTTTCCTCCAGGAACTTGTCCAAACCTTTTTTAAACCCAGCTACACTAACAGCCTTTACTACATCCTCCGGTAACAAATTCCAGAGTTTCATTACACGTTGAGTGAAAAAATATTTTCTTTTATTAGTCTTAAATAGTTTACCCTGTAGCTTCATTGCATGTCCCCTAGTCTTTCTATATTCTGATAACGTAAACAATCGATCTACGTTTATCCGTTCCACTCCGTTCATTAATTTATAGACTTCTATCATATCTCCCCTCAGCCATCTCTTTTCCAGGTTAAAGAGCCCTAACCTTTTTAGCCTTTCTTCATAGGAGTATCCTTCCATCCCCTTTACCATTTTGGTGGCTCTTCTCTGTACCTTTTCTAAAATCGCTATATCCTTTTTAAGATACGGCGACCAGAATTGCACACAATATTCATGGTGCGGTCTCACCATGGAACGATATAGAGGCATTATAATATCTTTTGTTTTATTTTCCATTCCTTTCCTTATCATACCTAGCATTCTATTTGCTCTCTTGGCCGCCGCTGCACACTGGGCCGAGGGTTTTAACATGGTATCCACAATGACGCCTAAATCTTTTTCCTGGGTGGTGGTTCCTAATGTGGAACCTTGCATCGTGTAACCATAGTTTGGGTTGTTCTTCCCTAGGTGCATAACCTTGCACTTGTCCACATTAAATTTCATCTGCCATTTTGATGCCCAGTCTTCCAATTTATCAAGATCCTCTTGCAATTTTTCACAATCCTCTTGGGTTTTAACAACTTTAAATAGTTTTGTGTCATCTGCAAATTTGATAACTTCACTAGTTATTCCACTTTCCAGGTCATTTATGAATATGTCAAAAAGCAGCGGACCCAGCACAGATCCCTGGGGTACACCACTATTCACCTTTCTCCATTGGGAAAATTGGCCATTTAGCCCTACCCTCTGCTTTCTATCTTTTAACCAGTTCCTGATCCACAATAGTACATTGCCTCCTATCCCATGACTCTTTAGTTTTGCCAAAAGTCTCTGATGAGGGACCTTGTCAAAGGCTTTCTGAAAGTCCAGATACACAATATCAACCGACTCACCTTTGTCCACCTGTTTATTCACTCCTTCAAAAAAACATAACAGATTAGTAAGACAAGATCTTCCTTGTCTAAAGCCATGTTGGCTGTCTCCCATTAGGTTGTGACTATCTACATGCTGAGTAATTTTATTTTTTATGATGGTTTCTACCATTTTTCCCGGTACTGATGTCAGGCTCACCGGTCTGTAGTTTCCCGGATCACCCCTGGAACCCTTTTTAAAAATTGGTGTTACATTGGCGATCCTCCAATCTTCGGGTATTAGAGATGATTTTAATGATAGTTCACAGATTACTGATAGCAGTTCTGCAATCTCATATTTCAGTTCTTTCAACACCCTTGAATGTATACCATCCGGCCCTGGTGATTTGCTACTCTTCAGTTTATCTAATAGTTGTAAGACATCTTCCCGATGTATCGATATTTCCTCCAATTCTTCCGCACCTTTAAATACCACTTCAGTCATGGGTAACATCCCTACATCTTCCTCAGTAAAGACCGAAGCAAAGAATTCATTCAGTCTCTCCGCTATCGCCTTGTCGCCTCTTAGTGCTCCTTTAACCCCTTTATCATCTAATGGACCAACTGACTCTCTCACAGGATTTTTGCTACGAATGTACTTGAAAAGGTCTTTATTTCGCGTTTTTGCTTCCGCAGCAAGCTTCTTCTCAAATTCTCTCTTTGCCTGCCTTATCAATGCCTTGCATTTGACTTGCCAGTGCTTGTGCTGTTTCCAGGTTTCGTCGTTTGGCTCTTTTTTCCATTTCCTGAAAGATGCTTTTTTGGCAACAACAGCCTCTCTGACCTCACCTTTAAACCATGCTGGCAGTTTTTTGGACTTCCTTCCACTTTTCTTAAAGCGTGGAATACAGCTGGTCTGGGCTTCCAAGATAGTATTTTTTAACAACACCCAAGCTTGATGTACGTATTTAACCTGCGCAACTGCTCTTTTTAGATTTTTCTTAACTGTTTTCCTCATTTTATCATAGTCTCCCTTTCGAAAGTTAAAAGGTAGTACTGTGGATTTCCTTACTATCCCTCCTCCACTAATTAAATCAAAGGCGATCATGCTATGATCACTACTGCCAAGTGGCCCCAACACCCTTATCTCTTGCACTAGATCTGGTGTTCCACTAAGGACTAGGTCTAATATGGCTTCCCCTCTGGTCGGTTCATGAACCAGCTGCTCCAAGAAGCAGTCATTTATTTCATCTAGGAACTTTATCTCCCTAGCATGTCCTGACGTGACATTGACCCAGTCGATACCGGGGTAATTGAAATCACCCATTATTATTACTTTGCTGTAACTTTTGTTAACTTCCTTGATTTCTTTGAGCATTTCATCATCCATTTGGTCATTCTGGCCAGGTGCTCGATAGTACACCTCCACTGCCATCGCCTTCCCCCTTTTATATGGAATTTCAATCCATATAGATTCTACAGCAGATTTTGTTTCCTGCAAAACTTTAATCCTTTCTGAGTCAATGCCCTCTCTAACATAGAGCGCAACCCCTTCACCAATTTGATCAGCTCTATCATTACGATATAGTTTGTACCCAGGTATCACAGTGTCCCACTGGTTGTCCTCCTTCCACCATGTCTCTGATATTCCAATCATATCTAACCTTTCATTTAGTGCTATATATTCTAACTCTCCCATCTTATTCTTTAGACTACAAGCATTTTAGAGAATGTATTTTATTCATGTTAATTTGGCTATTGTTAGACTTGGGTAAATTGGGATCTTTAAGCTCTGTATGCTCCATACTTGAGGGCATTTGGGCTACTTTACTCTTTTGTGGAACCTCTCTGCTTTTGGTAGTATCCTTCAAGGATACATTCTTCCGAACCATCCACTCTTGGGCGACTGTCGGCTTTCCCCTAATATCTAGTTTAAAAGCTGCTCTATCTCCTTTTTAAAGGTTAATGCCAGCAGCCTGGTTCCATCCCGGTTAAGGTGAAGCCCATCCCTTCGGAAGAGCCCCTCCTTTCCCCAGAATGTTCCCCAGTTCCTAACAAATCCAAAACCCTCATCTCTGCACCATTGTCTCATCCATGCATTGAGACTCCGGAGCTCTGCCTGCCTTTTGGGTCCTGCGCGTGGAACAGGAAGTATTTCGGAGAATTCTACCCTGGAAGTTCTGGATTTCAACTTCCTACCTAAAAGCCTAAATTTTGCCTCCAGAACCTCCCTACCACATTTTCCTATGTCATTGGTACCGACATGTACTGTGATAAGGAAGCTTATCATAGCTCAGGTAGGAGCTATAGAAAAGATGATGTGACTCTGAACAAGCAACCTGTCAGTTCTGGTAGAAGCAAGAAAACAGAGTTTTCACATAAAAGACTACCAGTCCCAGAATGCACCAGGTTTCCAGCAGCCATGAGAGGGGCTGAAGTGAGAAAATGTGTGTGCAATCAAGAGAGCTATGAGGTAATCCCTAAGCACTCATCTCAAAGGGCAGGGCCTGATTCAAGACAGCTGCACTGTGTTAGGGAGCAGCACACATTAGAACAGGATAAGAATAGAGCTTATTCTTCAGATAACAGTTACTACAAGCTCCAGCCCAGCTTCAGGGAGAGCTACAAGAACAGCTTCAGAAAGAGATACAGAGACAGCAACGGCTACAAGCTCAAGCACCAGTATCACCTGGAGAAACAGAAGCCAAGCCAAGCGGATAGAGAAAGAAGGAAACTCTCTGGAAGGAAGAGAAGAAAGCCCATTGGAAGGTCTGGGAGATTCCAAGGCAGTACCCATACTGGGAGGTATTCCAAATGCCAGCAGAGTCCATTGGACTGGATTCAGCCAGAGGAATGGATTGGCAGAGATAGGAATCACCAGTGGCTACCTGGAAGAGAGAAGACTGCATGTGGAAGGGACTTTCAGACCAAGGCCAGAAGGTATGTGAGAGGAGATCCAGTGTCCAGGGATCAAGATTGGAAGGCTGGACATCAGAATTGGATTACATATTGGCCAGGCTTTACAGAGAGGAATTATGATGGCAGGAGAGGCTCAGGTATGAACACTGATCCAGACCCTATCTATAATAGAGAATGGCAGCAAGGGAATAAGCATTCTCATGATAGTGCCTTAATGAAAGACTCATCTGTGCCAATGTATGATATTGACCCTATGATTGTTGATGAAGGGGGAGATACAGCAGATGAAACTATTTATATGGACTGTTCTCTATCTAAATGCTATTGCTAGTTTTCCGTGAGCAAACACATCAGCCATCACAAAGAAACCTAACTTTGTTCTTTATTTCCACTGCAAACAGCTCTTAAAGCAGGATTTGGGCTCACACAGTAGCAGCCAGCCAGCTAAAGGATCACAGCTGGTCCATTGATAGTAATTAGGGCTGCACCTGATTGTGTGTGTGAGCAAGGGAGAATCACTGCTGAGATCGGCGTGGAAAATAAGCAGAAGTTAACCTAACCAGCAAAGTTTATTCTTTACTTTGTGCCCTTTGTATTTGGTAATTATTTGCTAAGAAAACATTAGCTAATTGCCTGACAAGCTGAAGGTTGTTTCTGGTTTACTTTGTGACTTTTTGTTATCCATTTTAAACACTGCAAGCAAGTAACCTCATTTATAGTGCTATCAAGCATACATGTGCTGGGTGAATTAAACCTCATCAATAAAAGAAGTATTTTATTGATCTTACCACTTGGTTTCACAACTCAAATTATTGTCATCAGCTGTGTTTGGGAGTGAATGAACTACAATACCCACAATACCTTGCAAGAATCATATGAATATATGCATCGTCAAGATTGTGTAAGTTCTCACCCTAGGCAGCCGTCTGACAGTACCAAGACAGCAGACTCCTCCCCAGCACTATCTAAGACCTTATCTAGGTGGCGCGTGAGGTCCGCTACCTTCGCACCAGGCAGGCATGTTACCAGGCGATCCTCACGTCCACCAGCCACCCAGCTATCTACATGCCTACATTAGTTTTTATAGTTGAAGTACAACAGTGGTTTTTCAGATCATTGGTCTTGGTTAGATTCCTAGTAAAAATTATGGCATATATGACTTTTGTTGGAATGTTTAGTCTTGTATTTGGATTGGTGGCTGTCGTGTCTAATCCGTCTCCTTATTTTGGTGCATTTGGGTTAGTTGCGGCCTCTGCCGGGGCTTGTTTAGCCTTGGGTATAGTTGGGCTGTCTTTTGTCGTTGGTTTTGTTTTTAATCTACTTAGGTGGGATGTTGTTTGTTTTTGCCTATTCAGCAGCGATGGCCTTATCCTGAGGCATGGGGGGTTTGATCTGTTATTTTTTTATGTGGCAGGGTATATTTGTGTTTTGGTGCTTGGTTATTTGTTGGTTGATTCTGTTGATGTGATAAGTGTTTCAGAGTTTTGTTTGGTTCGAGGCGATTGGGCTGAGGTGTCAGTGCTGTATTCTTCAGGTGGGTGGTTATTATTAATTTCTGGTTGAGTGTTATTATTAACTTTGTTCGTAGTATTAGAGTTGGTTCGTTGGGGCACGTTTCGGGCTGTAAGTGCAGTTAAATAGAAAGGGCGATTAAAAAGGTGAATAGGAAAATTGTGAGGTATGTTTTTATTAATCCTTGTTGTAAGTTTGTAAGCATTTTGATGGGGGGCAGCTGTTGGGTTGTTAGTCCTTTGGGTCCAGGGCGCTCTAAATCAAGTTTGGTCAATTAGGCTTGTTGCAATGTTTTGCCCAAGCATTAGGGTTGCTTTTGGGTACATTCGGTGAATAATTGTGGGGAAGAATCCAAGTGATGTTATGAATAGATGTGCATTGTTCATTTGTTTATTTGATGAGGTGAGGATGTCTATGGCAATTATTAATCCTGAAATTGTGATTAGTATTGCTGCTAATTTGGATGTTATTGGTATTGTTATTACTTGTGTTTTTGGTTGAACAATGGTTGTTGTAATTAGGAACCCTGTGAGGATACTACCTCATGCTAGGCGTTTAATTGGGTTTATTATTGTGTTTTCATTAATTGGTTGGATTGATGATATTCGTGTATGTCCTGTGAGTGAGAATGTAATGATTCGTAGGCTGTAGATTGATGTGAATATTGTTGCAATTATGGTAATAGTAAGGGCCCATGTGTTTGTGTTTGATGTGTTTATGGCTTCAGTGATTGCGTCTTTTGAAAAGAACCCAGCTAGGAATGGCATACCTATTAGTGCAAGGGTCCCGATAGTGATGCAGGATGATGTTGTAGGTAGTGTGGCTATGATAGCGCCTATTTTTCGAGTGTCTTGTTCGTCTGTTAAGCTATGGATGATTGAACCTGAGCATAGGAATAGTATTGCTTTGAAGAAGGCGTGTGTGCAAATATGAAGGAATGCTAGTTGTGGTTGGTTTAGGCCTAGTTGACTGGATGTTGAGAATGCTACAATTGTTTTGATATCATTCTGTGTCAGGGCGCATGTTGCGGTAAATAGGGTTGTTAGTGCCCCCAAGCATAGGCATGTCGTGAGTGCAGTCTGATTTTGTTCTATTAGTGGATGAAGTTGGATTAATAGGAAAATGCCAGCTACTACTATTGTGCTTGAGTGGAGTAAGGCTGAAACTGGTGTTGGGCCTTCTATTGCTGCTGGTAATCATGGGTGTAGTCCGAATTGAGCAGACTTTCCTGTTGTGGCAAGGATTAGGCCCGTTAATGGGAGTGTTGTGTTTGTGTTAGTTAGACATATTTGTTGAAATTCTCATGAATTTGAGTTTATTGCAAATCATGCTATTGTTATGATTAACCCGATGTCTCCGATTCGGTTGTATGTGATAGCTTGTATGGCTGATGAGTTTGAATCTATTTGGGCGTGTCATCAACCGATTAGTAGGAAGGATATGATTCCAACTCCCTCTCAGCCGATGAATAGTTGGAATATGTTGTTGGCTGTAACTAGTGTCATTATTGCAATCAAGAAAGTAAGCAAGTACTTTAAGAATTTTTTTAAAAATGGGTCTTTTTCTAGATATGAGGTAGCGAATTCTAGGATTGATCATGTTAGAAATAGTGCAATAGGGGTGAAGATTGTTGAGTATTGGTCAAATTTGAAGCTGATATTGATGTCAAAGGTGTTGATGCGGATAAGGTTTCAGTTAAAAATGATTGTCTCTGTTCCTAGATTTAGGAAGATAAATATTGGAATGATATTAATGAAGAATGCTAGTTTTACACATTTTGTTGTTGTAAGAGGGGAGTGTGTGCTTGTTTGTTTTATTATGGGTATTGACAGGGTGATTAGTGTGAGGATTGTTATGGAGCTAAAAGTTGTTAATAAGTTCATAACTTTTACATGGATTTGCACCAAGAATGATGGCTCCTAAGACCAATGGATGACTACTGTCCTTTAAAAGCCAAGAGAGTTGGGGAATTAAACCTCAAATATAAGTAATTAGCAGTTCTTATTAAGTCTTTTTTCTCTTGGTAAATAAGAAGTTATTAGCTTCTGTTTTTAGAATTACAATCTAATGTTTTTTTTAAACTATATTTACATGCGTATCAGCCTCAGATGAGGGCTGGGTTTAATATTAGTAAGAATAATGGGACAATGTGGAGTGTTATTAAGAGGTGTTCACAGGTGTGTGTGGGCTCTGTTTGGTTGAAGTGGTTTTGGGCTGGTCCGTGTTTGGTGATTAAAAATATGTTTAGTATGTACAGTGCTGTGATGAGTATGCTTATCCCTGTAATTTTGATAGTTCAGCTTGATCAGTTAAATAGGGCAGAGATGATTGTTAGTTCTCCTAGCAAATTGGTTCATGGTGGGATAGCCATGTTGTTGGGGTTTGCTAGTAGTCATCATGTTATGAGTGGTAAAATTAGTTGTATTCCTCGGGCTAGGAATAGTGTTCGGCTGTGCGTCCGTTCGTAATTTGTGTTTGCTAGGCAGAATAGTATGGATGAAGTTAGTCCGTGTGCAATTATAAGTGTGATAGCACCTGAAAAACTTTGTTGTTTGGATCAGTCCGGCAGAAATAACGAATCCCATATGACTGACTGATGAATATGCGATTAGAGATTTTAGATCTGTTTGTCGTAGGCAGATAGAGCTGGTTATTGTTACTCCCCACAGGCTCAAGATAATGAATGGGTAAATTGATTCTTTAGTAAATGGGGTTAAGACAGATGAGATTTGTATGATTCCGTAGCTGCCTAGTTTTAATAGGACTACAGCTAGGATTATAGATCCAGTAATTGGAGCTTCGATGTGGGCCTTTGGAAGTCAAAGGTGGAAGCCGTATAGAGATATTTTTACTATGAATGCGAGTAGATAGGCAAGCCATCAGATTTGATTTGTAGCCATATCTGGGTTGATTTGTGGAATAAATCAAGTATTGGTTAATGACAGTGTGGCTATTTCATTTTGTAGTGAAAGGATGGCAATTAATAGTGGTAGCGACCCTATTAAGGTGTAGAAAAGAAAGTAGGTGCCTGTGTTTAATCGTTCTGTCTGGTTACCTCAGCGCGTGATAATGATTAGGGTGGGGATGAGTGTTGCTTCGAATGCAATGTAAAATAATATTAACTCTGTTACAGAGAATGCAAGGATTAGCGCGATCTGTAGGAGGACAAATATTGAGATATAGGTTCATTGGCGGCTAATTGTATTGTTGTTTATGTGATTTTGGCTGGCTAGAATTATTATGGGTGTTAGTCAGCAGGTTAGGATTATTAGGGGTGCCGATAGTTGGTTGATTGTAGTGTATTTGTTTGTAAGTTGTATGGTTTCTGACGGATAGTGGAATAATGTCAGGCTAAGTGAGACAATTATAAGACTGTGGATTATTGATACTGTTCACAATCATTTTGGTTTGGTTAGTCATGTTGTTGGGATTAGTATGATGGTTGGAATTAGAATTTTTAGCATTGTAATAGGTTTAGGTTTTGTATTGTGTCCGTGCCATGTGTTCGAATTGTTGCCACTAAAATTGCAAGGCCTGTGCCTGCTTCACAGGCTGAAAAGGTTAATAGAATTATTGGGGTGAGTGTGTATATGATGTTGATCCGGTTTGAATACATCAGAAATATATAGTAATAAATAATGAGAGTATCATACCTTCTAGGCAGATTAGGGCTGAGAGGAGATGGGTTTGGTGTAGAATTATTCCTGTTATCCCAAGCATAAAGGCTGAGTAGAGGCTGTATGTTGTTATTGTCATGAAGAAGTTATGAGGTTTACCACAATTTATTAAGTCAAAATTAATTGTCTTTTTTAGACTAACTTCTTATTCTGCCCACTCAAGACCACCTTGGAGTCACTCATAGATTAGGCCGAGTGTTAGTAGTAGGAGAATAATTATTGCCAGGAAGACAGAGGTTGATGGGGTATTTAATTGGTTTGCCCATGGGGTTGGGAGAAGTAGTGCAATTTCTAAGTGAAATAGGAGGAATAAGATGGCAACTAGAAAGAATCGCATTGAAAATGGCAGGCGGGCTGATCCTAATGGGTCAAAGCCGCACTCACATGGTGAAAGTTTTTCTATATCTTGGTTTATAGTGGGGAGTCAGAATGCGATGAGTATTAAAATAATGATGAGTCCAGTTGTTATAGAGATCGTGGTTATTGTCATGTACTTCTCCTTATGTTTAAACTAATATTTAATGGTTTGGAAGCCATTGGTTTGTGTATACTAGGGAAGTATGATCCTCATCAGTAGATTGACACGTATAGGAATAATCAAACTACGTCCACAAAGTGTCAATATCATGCGGCGGCTTCAAATCCAAAGTGGTGCTGTGATGTAAAGTGAAATATAATTTGTCGTATTAGGCAGATTGCGAGGAAGGTTGAGCCAGTGATCACGTGTAGGCCGTGAAAGCCTGTTGCTACAAAGAATGTCGATCCATAAATGCCGTTGGAGATGGTGAAGGTGGCTTCGTAGTATTCTATGGTTTGTAGTAATGTGAAGTCCAGGCCGAGAAGGATTGTTAGTGTGAGTGACTGGATTGCTTCTTTTCGATTGCCCGATATGATACTATGGTGGGTTCATGTTACTGTGACACCTGAGGCAAGAAGTACGGCTGTGTTTAATAGTGGGACTTCAAAAGGATCTAGTGGTAGAATTCCTGTTGGTGGTCAGCATTCCCCTAATTCAATGGTTGGTGCAAAGCTTGCTCGGTAAAATGCTCAAAAAAACCCTAGGAAAAAAAAGACTTCTGATGTAATGAAAAGAATTATCCCGTATCGAAGGCCCTTTTGAACAGGTTGTGTGTGGTGTCCTTGAAATGTACTCTCTCGGATAATGTCTCGTCATCATTGGTATATTGTTAGTAATAGGATGATTAAGCTGGTAAATAAAATTTTTGTTGAGCTGAAGTGGAATCATATTGCTAGGCCTGAGGTCAATATTAGTGCAGTGATTGCGCCTGTGAGTGGCCATGGGCTTGGGTCTACTATGTGGAAAGCATGTGATTGATGTGCCATTAGATGTTTTCTTGAAGATATAAAGTTAATAACAGGACAAATACGTATGCCTGGATTATTGCAACTGCTAGTTCTAGGATTGTAAGTATGAGAAGAATTAAGGTAGTAGTAAATTTTCCTTTTCCTTTCTTCTGGCTTAATGTTTTTATGATTGTTTTTATGATTGTTTTTACATTGTAAACCACTCTGGTCCCCCTGAAGGGTGGTATATCAAGATTAATAAACATAAACATAAATGAAATGGTTGGCATTATCGGTATTAGGAGTAGTGACGCTGTTGAGATTAGTTGAATAAGTAAGTGGCCGGCGGTTAGGTTGGCTGTAAGTCGTACGTCTAGGGCTACTGGGTGAATAAATAGGCTGATTTTTCAATTAAGACTAGGGGTGGGATTAGGAGTGCCGGTGTTCCTTCGGGAAGGAGGTGGCCTAGGGATGTGGTTATTTGGTGTCGCATACCAAGGAGGACGGTAGCTAATCATATTGGGATTGCTAGGGCTATGTTTATTGATAATTGAGTGGTTGGGGTGAACGTGTATGACCTAATAGGTTTGTAAGGATAAGGAATATTATCAGGGAGGTTAATAGAAGTGCCCATTTTTGGCCTTTTATGTTCATAGTGGCTATTAATTGTTATGTGACGTTAAGTAGGAATCAGGATTGAATGGTTGTAAGACGATTTATTGTTCATTTTTTGTGTTGGTTTGTAATTAAAACTCATGGTAAGGTTATTGATAGTAAAATGAGTGGGATGTATAGGAGTGTTGGGATTATAAATTGATTGAAAAGTGCTAATGTCATGGGCAGTTTCACAGGGGTGGTGTTTTAGTTTGATTTTCTGTTAAAATGTCATTTATAGGTTGGTGTTTTATTGTTTTTAGGGTAATAATGGTTGTTAGAATTACTCAGGAAAGTAGGAAAATTGGAAATCATGGTGATGGATTTAATTGTGGCATATCACTAAGGGTGATTGGTAGTCACCTGTGCTAGCTTAAAAGGCCAGCGCTGCCCGTATTAGCTTCTTAGTGAGAGTTCTACTAGTGTAGTTCAGGATAGGAATTCAAATTATGGTGTAGATTCCACAACGACAGTTATAAAGCTATGGTTTGCACCGCAAATTTCAGAGCATTGTCCGTAATAGATGCCTGGTCGTGAGGTTGTAAGTGTAGTTTGGTTTAAGCGTCCTGGAATAGCATCTGTTTTTACACCAAGGGATGGGACAGCTCATGAGTGGAGTACGTCTTCTGCTGAGACTATTACTCGAACTGGTAGTTCTATTGGAATTACCATACGATTATCTACTTCTAGTAGTCTGAATTCTCCAGGGACGAGATAGTCGGATGGGGTTATATACGAATTAAATGATAATATATTAAAATCGGTAAATTCATATGTTCAGTATCATTGATGGCCAATTATTTTTACTGTAACGTGTGGGTTATTAATTTTGTCTTTAAGGTAAAGGATCCGCAGTGAGGTAGGGTGATTGCGATTATAATAATTGCAGGCAGGACCGTTCAAATTATTTCTACTTCTTGGGCGTCTATCATGTTAGTATGGGTTAGTTTTGCTGTCATTATGATTGTAATTGTATAGAGGACTAGAGTACTAATTAGGAATACAATTATTAGAGTGTGATCGTGAAAATTAAGTAGATCTTCTATAACTGCTGATGCTGCGTCTTGGAATCCTAGGGGTATGTTTATTAAACTGCGGTAACGTTACATAACGCGCGTTATGTAATGTTAATGATCGTTAACGTTAACGCGCGTTAACGTTACTTAACGATCGTAGACGTTCCACGGCGCGGTAAAACACCGAAGAAGGTGGAGAGAGGGCGGAGAGAAGGGGTCAATGGGCGGAGTGTGGGCGGGGAGAGGCTCCATTCACACTAACGCGCTGATCTGAAGAGCTGAATCCTAACGCGACTGAAAACCTGCCGTTAGATGCACATTTGCAGGGGAGAGAAACCATTTAAGTGTCAGCAATGTACAGCATAGGCAGGGAAACCTAAAAAAAGTGAAGTGTGATACATGTGCACAGAACAAAAGGGCACATAAACATTGAAAATGACCTCAACAAACTGGAAAACAAACCTAACCAAGCTGGCCAATAGTGATAATATTGGGAAACAGCAAAAAACACTACCGAGAAAGCTCCCAAAAAAAGATATTAAGCGTGGAAGGCTCTATGCTCTGTCCCCCGACAAGGTGAATGATCCCACAGTGAAATAGCGCTGATCAGGGCTTTCCCTTGTTATTGGACAGGTGTCCTATGGTGTGAACATGTCCCGCAACAGCAGGGTGGGCATGTCAGAACGGGCAACTGGACAGATGCCGGAAAAGAGGATACAGAGGGCCTCAGGCGGCACATGCTGTGATGCAGCTGGGCCACAGTTCGGACTAGGGTGATGCCTAGGTGGCCCATACGAATGCTGAAACAGCAGAGCAGCCAGACAGCAACTGCTGAATGCCCAACATGGGCACGAATGTGTTTCCCACAGTGTCACAGGGGATAGTACCCAGCAGCTACCCCCAAGGGCACGGAACATTGGCAGGCGGTGCTGGGGGGGAAGCATGGACACCTATGCAGGCACCCCTACCCCAGAACCCGCACCATAGGCAGCCACCTACCCGCACACTGGATGGCCTGAGACTGCGCGCCACCAGCACCACCAGCAGAAGGGCATGTCAGCATGGTGGCAGAGGGATACTGGTGGTGGAGGGGGCAGTGGCAGCTGCCCAGAGCAGACCGTGGCCTAGCCCTGTGTAGGTGGGTGCCATGCACTGCAACAGACAGGACCTGTCTGACGAACAGTCATGGTATCACCAGGGAATGCACTGACTCTGTGACAACACGGTGGTGCAGTGCACAAAACCAGTGTATTCAGAAGCAGAAGGTCACAGGTTCAAGTCCCAGCTGTGGTTCCTGCCAACCCAGTCCCCATATTTTACCCACTACTAAAATGTGCTAATACAGACAGAACCTTTATTGCAGATGACGTAAACATGCCCAAAACACCTACATTTTACCCTACAGAGCACAGACACCATAAACATGCGCATTACCTAGAGCAGAGTCTCCCAAATGCAGTCCTGGAAGGCCAAACACCATACAGGTTCCATGCTGCTTCTAATAAAGATGCCTTTGCTGCATTTCTATGTGTCACCCCCATGGTATGCAGATGTATCTCATGCATATTCATGAGGGACAGAATGAAAACCCGAACAGTGTTTGGCCCACCTGGACTGGAGTTGGGAACCTCTGCCCTAAAGCAGCGGCCAACAGGGGCCGACACACCCGCACGCACAGGCTCCATTATCCAATGCCTCCTGGAGTGGCAGGATGTTGGGCCCTGCGTGCATCTCCCAATACTAGCACTTGCATACCTTGGCAATGCCACCCTAAACCTGGGAATACGATGAACATCTATCAAACGGTTGCTATGATTACTGGCAGATAACAATTCCAAAGTTAAGCACAAGTGGAGGGAGGAGTAGCCTAGTGGTTGGGGCAAGGTACTTCAGGCCGGAAGGTCGGGGGTTCATATCCCACTAGAGGACAGCAACCTTGGGCCGGAAGGACTGGGGTTTCTAGTCCCACAGATGCTCCTTGTGGTCTTGGGCAAGCCACTTAACCCTCCACTGCCCGTGTTCCCTGTAAGTATTAGTGTATGTGTCTCATATCCCCGCGTGTTAAATGTATCCCCCAATTGTGTTGTGACCGCTTTGATTGAAGGATAAGGCGGTATACAAAAACTGTCTAAATAAAATAAATAAAAATAAAATTTGCTGATTGAGCTGCATCATAGCAACCTTTCTGATGTCTGTGGAGTGTGCTACAGGTCTTTTGTCTGACAGTGTTTACCACCCTGGGGAGTGACCCCAACAGTATTGCGTACCATTGCCATACCTGCACTGTGCCCAGGACTGGTGCGGTGGCTAGGGCTGCCAAAAGCCTCTATAGTTGCACAATGCTGGCATAGGTGTGGGGAGTGTGTGTCTGTCTATCCAGTGTGTGGTGGCTGCAAATACCCTCCACAGCCCACACTGCTAGCACTGTTGCCAGTATTGACCTGCCAATGTGCATAATGAGGAGCAAGGTACCGTGGGAATAGCCAGGATAGGATGGCCTGGCCTGGATCCATCTGTACATAGCATAGGGCAATGGCTCGGACATTGTAGTAGCCGGCCACCACCTGCACGGACAGGGTGGCCACAGCATGTCCTGCTGGGAGGTCACTCTCACCCTGACTGAGCAGTGACCATGGCATGGCTAGGTTCCCCCATAGTGCTATATAGTATTTCTCTCATGTGATATTTGTGGGTTCTCTTTTGGGGCCCAATCACTGACTTATCTGCTTGGTGTGTATGCTGACATCCCAGTTCTGGGTACACACATCTCCTCCAGGAACATGCACTATGGAGTAGCTAGCAGACTGTCTGCAGCTAGTATGTGTCTTGCTGGAACACCTTGCAGGGTGCAGCGGCTGGAGGCTTGCTGCTGGATTATGTCAGATAGTGATGGGGGGCAGCTGTGCATTTCCAGGCCTACTGTCTGTCTGGTATTGCTTTATGGATGTGTACAGCTCTGCATTGCCTCCCCTGTAGGGTGTCTATTCCCCAGCAGGACTGGGGTGATGGTCCCCTCTACTGCCACCATTGCAAGGGGGTAGAATGTGGATCTGTTGGTGGGAGATCCTGTCCCCCACCCTGAGCCACAGAGGGTGGGTTGGGTGGTGGTACGTAATCCGCCTGTGGGTCCAAACACCCCCCTTCACTTAAATCATGTGACCATGGCACCCACACAGGGTATGCACTTTTCTGGGTGCATCATAGTCCACAAGGGCTAGATGTGAAATACAGATGGACACAGGCATATTCTAGGGGTGTTTGCAAGGACTACCTATCACACATTGGCACTGATGGGGACCTGCAGCATAGCCTATCTCAGCAAAGCCAGGTGCTGCGAAAATGGTGCTGGGCACCCCACCTCACCCTCAGGGTGAGCACAGGACCCGCACACTGTGACGGTCTGTAGCTACTCTGTGCCACTAACACACACCGTCGGCACCCCCTACCAGGCTGAGGTGCTGTGGGGTGCATACCCCATCTTGTGATCATCTGTAGACTGCTGATTTGCATGTGCTGTGCATCCTGGGTACGGGTGGGTTGACCCTATCCTGGTAACCACAGCAGAATGTTTGTGTGGTGCCATGCAGTCCTCCTGTAGCCAGCCAGGGGTTTGTTAGCAGCTGTAGCCCACTGGTTACTTCACTGCCCGTGGAGCCAGAGGTCATGGGTTCAAAACCCACAGTGGGGTTCATTGATAGGGCTGTCTGAGGCATTGTCTATTTTTATTGTACATTAGTGCTGCCAGCAGAAACACCCTCAGAGTACTGTCATCTTAGGATGCCTCATAAGGCGCCCTATGAAGCGCCTTATAAGGTGCCTTATATGGTGCCCTATAAAGCGCCTTATAAGGTGTTCTATAGGGGACATTATTGGGTGCCTTGGCAGACAGCG
Source organism: Ichthyophis bannanicus (assembly GCA_033557465.1). Classification (NCBI taxonomy): domain Eukaryota; kingdom Metazoa; phylum Chordata; class Amphibia; order Gymnophiona; family Ichthyophiidae; genus Ichthyophis; species Ichthyophis bannanicus. Next base: position 514,560,642 of record CM066035.1, read on the forward strand.
CACTTTATTCAGCCAATTTGTCAAATTATGGCAGCCCATCAAATAAGTTATACGATTTATGCAGATGACATCATGATTTATACACCGATTGATCTCATTAACCCCGACTACAGCAAGATCACAAATTGCCTTGACAACATGTCTTCCTGGCTCACATGCAATAACCTTGCCTTAAACTACAATAAAACAGAGGCGCTTATTGTCACTCGAAACACCGACTTCAACCCCCCACCTTTCATTAAATACAACAACATTACAATACCAGTTAAGGATGAAGTTAGATATCTTGGAATTACCCTCGATAAAGGTCTAACCCTCCAGTCACACATCAGAAAAACTGTGAGGTCTGCATACTACAGAATGAAAGTGATTAGACGCCTCAAGCCCTTACTCTCATATGACCACTTCCGGTCTGTCTGCCAAGCCTTAATAACTCCTATTCTGGACTTTTGTAATCCTATCTACTACGGTCTTTCAAAACACTCACTTAAACATCTTCAGATGGCTCAGAACACGGCAGCCAGAATTATTGCTGGCTCAGCATCTCAAGATCACATTACCCCTACTCTCAAAGAGCTCCACTGGCTTCCAATAAGCCAGCGCGTCAAATACAAGATAGTAATTAATATATTCAAGATCAGACATAAATGCTCTGCTTTTAGCCTTCATAACCTCTTACTCCAGAATAACAACAGGCCAAGACGAATAACTACATCAAACACCCTCAGCACCCCAAGTAGTTTCAGAAAAGCGTGTAAATGTACTACACAAAGGGCAATTTCCTTATCGGCCCCACTTATATGGAACTCTCTCCCTCCCGATGTGCGATCCATGGATGATTTAAAGGAGTTCAGAAAACAACTGAAATTTGTACTCTTCACTGAGTACTATGGCACAGACATCTAACAGTCTCTATTATTATAGCCTGCATATAACTTGTTTTACTGTAACGGTTCCTTGATGTTGCGTATCCCAATTTTACCTTCACTCTTTAGTTTAGTCAGTGTATGCCCCCCTGTCTCTGTTCTCCCTTCTTGTGTCTGGTAACCGCTTTGATTTAAGGAAAAGGCGGTATAGAAAACCTGTTAAATAAATAAATAAATAAATAATGTGCCCTATGGGAGTGCCTTCTAGGGTGCCTTATGCGGCACCTTAGGTTATGCCACTGTGAGAGTGTGTTTGCTGGCAGCACTAATTAAAATACAACTAAAATTCCTCACAACCCAATACTTAACCCTTTCCAGGCCAAGCCCAAAACTCTTCGGGATCCAAAATTCTGACTAAATATTCCTATCAAATGGTATATGCAATGCAATGCAATGCAATGTGTGCCTTTGAGTCAGTCCTGACTCCTGGCGACCCATGACCATAGCAGAAGGAAAATCACTATTAGAACATATTGAATAAGACGGGCACAATTTTCCTGAAATATGCAAAAATTAACCCGGCTGCAGAATGTGGATTAAAATTTTAAAGTAGGCCTTCAAAGGGTTAAACATAATGCCTCAGCCAGTCTTATTCATTAGGCACACTGGGGAATCAAACCCATGACCCCTGTACCATCAGTCAGTGTAGTAACCATTGTGCTACAGCTCTGTTTCTGTGTTTGCATGTCTGCGCGCCGCCTTAAGATTAACCTGCGGTAACGTGCCACGGCTCCATCATGTAACGCTCGTTAATTTATGGCGCCTTGTAACGCGTGTTATCGGTAACGATGTACTGCCCATGTCCTTATTTGGGTATTTCTGCCTCTACCGCGGATCCTAACGCGAATGGCATTACCGCAGTTTAGTAAGCATATCCCCTAGTTGTGATGGTGTGCCATGAAGATGTACGTGGGTCTAAATAGAAATTACACTTACCTGGTAATTGTAGTTCCTGGAGGATCCAGTTTAGTCCTCCACAGCGGGTAGTGCACCTCCTCCTGCAGCTAGGAGACTGGACCAATCAAACTCTTCTATGTGATGTATACTGCTGGAGCTCCCATCAGCCCCCCAGTGAACCGTCAACAAGCAAACTCAAGAGAACAAAACTGATAACACACAAAGAAAACCCTCCCTTAATAAACCCGACTCCTTCCCCAAACGAGGGTGCCGGAACTGTGCACATCGCGTCGCCCTGGACCACTGAGCAAAAGAAAGGCGTTGCGACACCATCAATGGAAAGGAAGACAGGAAGAGAGGAGCAAGGAGCGCGAAAGACTCCGGGCTCGAGGAAGGTCAGACAACCAGCAAGAGCAGCTCAAACGCACCCGATGGCAGCACGCCGGCCAGAAATAAGAACTCGCGGGAGGGAATGAGGACTAAACTGGATCCTCCAGGAACTACAATTACCAGGTAAGTGTAATTTCTATTTCCTGAGCGGCTATCCAGTTTAGTCCTCCACAGCGGGATGTAACAGAGCAGTATTCAGCGGGAGGGACCACCCCATCTGGCGTGCAACACCGCAGAACCAAAGCCGGCATCTCGAGAAGCGAGAACATCGAGCCTGTAGTGTTTACTAAAGGCATAGAGCGACGACCAAGTAGCCGCTCTACAAATGTCCACTGGCGGAACTAAACTGTGCTCTGCCCAGGACGTCGCTTGCGCCCGAGTAGAATGGGCCCGCAAGCCCAACGGAACCACCTTCCCATGCAAAATGTACGCCGACACAATCGCTTCTTTAATCCAGCGCGCAATAGAAGACTTTGACGCCGCCTCCCCCTTACGTTTACCGCCGAATAGAACGAACAGGTGATCTGTCTTACGAAACGATTCGGTGACTCTGAGATATCGGCGGAGTACCCGCCGAACGTCGAGACAATGCAGCTCAGGAGTCGCAGCCGTATCCGGGGAGGCTAAGACCGGAAGAAAAACGGCCTGATTCAGATGAAAAGGGGAAACCACCTTAGGAAGGAAAGAAGGAACAGGTCGCAAGATCACTCGATCCCTAGAGAACGACAAGAATGGCTCACGACAGGAAAGCGCCTGCAACTCCGAGATACGCCGAGCCGAACAGATGGCTACCAAGAACACCGTCTTCAACGTGAGATCCTTGAGAGAAGTCTGCTTGAGAGGCTCAAAAGGCTGTTGAACTAAAGAGCGCAACACCAAATTCAAGTCCCAAGGAGGAACAAGAACCCTGCGCGAAGGACGCAAACGAAGCACGGCCCGCAGGAAACGCTGCACATCCACGTGGGCCCCCAGGGGAAGTCCCAATACTCTACCCCTGTAACACGCGAGGGCCGCCAATTGTACCTTCAAAGAACTAGCAGCTAGACCCTTGTCAAAACCGTCTTGCAAAAAGCTGAGAATGGTCGGGATGGAAGCCGTCGCGGCTCGAAGACTGCAGCGCGAACACCAATCCTCAAAAATACGCCAGATGCGCACGTATGCGAGAGATGTAGACGGTTTACGCGCACAAAGGAGAGTCGCAATAACCGCCGCCAAATAGCCCCTCCGTCTCAACCGAGCCCTTTCAATAGCCAAACCGTAAGCGAGAACCGAGCCACCTGCGGCATCCGCAGTGGTCCCTGAACCAGGAGATCCGGCAAGGACGGTAATCGCCATGGCTTCCCGGCGAGAAGCCGTATCAGATCCGCGTACCACGGACGGCGGGGCCAATCCAGAGCCACCAGAAGAACATTTCCCGGATGCGCCTCTATGCGTTGAATCACCCGTCCGATCAACGCCCATGGAGGAAAGACAGAGGAGCCCGGCGGACGGCCATGGTTGAAGGAGAGCGTCTATGCCCTCGGACATGGGTTCCCGGCGCCTGCTGAAGAACCGAGACGTTTTTGCCGACTGGAAGGTCGCCATGAGATCCATGATCGGCGGCCCCCATCTGCGTACTATTTGAGAGTAGACCTGCGGATGGAGTTCCCACTCTCCGGCATCCACGCGCACCCTGCTGAGGAAATCCGCCATCACATTCTCCTTCCCCGCGATATGCACCGCTGAAATCGCGAGAAGCCGAGGCTCCACCCACTGGAACAACAAATCGGTCTCTTCCTCCATCGCTCTGCTGCCTGTGCCGCCCTGACGGTTGAGATATGCCACCGTTGCGGCGTTGTCGGATAGAATTCGTACGGCCCGTCCGACCACGGAGGACTCAAACGCCTGAAGCGCCCACCGCACCGCTCGTAACTCGAGACGGTTGATCGACCAAGTCATTTCCTGAGGCGCCCACTGCCCCTGTGCGAAGCGACTGTCGCAATGAGCTCCCCAGCCCGTCAGGCTCGCATCGGTTATGATTGGCAACCAGAGGGGCTGTTCCAGAGGGATCCCCGCTTGCAACGTCTCCGAGTTCAGCCACCAACGGAGGGACTGCCTTACTCGTCTCGGGCAAGGCAACCGTCTGCTCATCGAATCCGTTTGATTCGACCAACGCCGCAAGAGAGCCCGTTGCAGGGGACGCATATGAAACCGGGCCCAGGGAACTACATCTAGCGTTGCCGCCATCGTTCCCAAGACCCGAAGGTACCACCAAGCTGACGGGGCTGGAAAGGCTAAAAACTTTCGAATCAGAAGGCGCAAGCCTTGAGCCCGGCGATCCGGTAGAAAAACCAGCCCCCGCGCTGTATCGAAGCGAACGCCGAGGTATTCTTGTGACTGAGTTGGAACTAAGTGGCTCTTTTTGTGGTTGACCACCCAACCGAGAGACCGCAGCAGAGCGATGACTTTGTTGGTGGCGAGCAAACTCTCTGCCTCGTCCTTTGCACGAATAAGCCAATCGTCGAGATAAGGGTGAACCAAGACACCCTCCTTTCGCAAGGCCGCCGCCACGACCACCATGACCTTGGTAAATACTCGAGGTGCCATGGCCAGACCGAAGGGCAGCGCCTGAAACTGGTAGTGACCCCACGGAAGAGCAAACCGCAGGAATCGTTGATGAGCCGCCCTGATCGGAATATGCAAATAGGCCTCTGTAAGATCGATAGAGGTAAGAAACTCTCCCTGACGCACCGCTACCAGTACGGATCTGAGCGTTTCCATGCGAAAGTGAGGTACTCGAAGGCAACGATTCACCCCTTTGAGATCTAGAATAGGATGAATAGCCCCGTCCTTCTTTGGCACCACGAAATAAATAGTACCGACCTGCACCGAGCTCGGAAGCCGGAACAGGCACCACCGCCCCCAAATCTAGGAGATGGTTTAAAGTTACGTGTACGGCGGACAGCTTCTGAGGACCCTTGCAAGGCGAGAGAACGAAGGCATCGCGAAGAGGACACACAAATTCCAACGTGTAGCCCTCCCGGATGATTTCTAGGACCCACTGGTCCGAAGTTATTTGGACCCAGGAAGAAAGAAAATGATGAAGACGACCCCCTATCACTGGACCTTCTTCCGGGGTCCACCTCGCTTCATTGCGGCTTGCGATTAAAGGAAGAAGAGGAGGAAGGGGAGGCAGAGGAGAAACCTCTCCCCGCTCCTCGAAACCCTCAAAATCCCGATGATCGAGAGACAAGGCATCCGCGTTGGAAACTCCCAAATCTAGGAGATTGGAATCTGCGAAAATCCCGAATGACCCCTGACCGAAGACAGACCTCTAAGTTGACAAGGCTTATCCTCCGGAAGTCTCCCACCTTTAGACTCTCCGAGGTCCTTGACCAACTTATCCAGATCGTCGCCGAACAATAGCTTGCCCTTAAAGGGAAGTTTACTGAGACGCGCCTTAGAGGAGCCATCAGCTGCCCAATTACGCAGCCAGATAGATCGTCGCGCCGCAACGACCGAAGCCATACTGTTAGCCAAAGTCCGAATCAAGTCATAGTGAACATCCGCCAAATAGGCAGAACCCGACTCTAAGCGGGCCACTTCTATCAACCCTTGTTGGTCAAGATGGGAGCCTGACGCAAATGCTGTGCCCAACGCAAACAAGCTCGGGAAACCCAGGCTCCACAAATGGAAGTCTGCAATGCCAGGGCATTAGTCTCGAAGGCCTGCTTCAACAAACCATCCACTCTTCTATCCTGGGTGTCCTTCAAGGCCGCACTGCTCTCAACCGGAATGGTAGTCTTTTTAGTCACTGCGGAAACCGCAGCGTCAATACGTGGGGAACGAAATTTCTCCTTGTCCTTGTCTGCCAGTGGGTAAAGACGATTCATTGTTCGGATACCCTTCAAAACCAGAGTCAGGGCGATCCCATTCAGCCTGGATCATCTGGTCGACCACCCGGTGGAGTGGGAACACTGTTTCAGAATCACGGACCGCCTGAATAAGAGGGTCCTCAATCTCATCGTCCGCGGGACGCCCGACCGTGAGATTCAGGGCTTGCAAAGACTCTGTGATCAAGGGGAGCAACTCCTCTCTGCGAAAGACTCGTATAATGCGAGCCTGCTCCTCCGGCTCCTGAATCTCCCCTTCTTCCAAGTCCTCGACACGGTCGCCAGTCTCTACATCAGACCAGTCCTGTTCCTGCCAAGGATCATCCGAAGGCTCCACGTCAGAAAGCCGAGGCCGCTTAGCAGCTTTAGGGGCACCGTCCTTCGTCTCCTCCGCCTGGAGAGAAGGCGGAAGCGAAGGAACCCCGCCGGGATCAGCCCCTCTCCCCAAGCGGCCCCTTTGAAAGGCCTGATGCATCAGCAGAACAAATTCTGGAGAAAAATCACCCCAGAGAGCCTCACTAGCCCCCGTAGCCGTAGCACTCCCAGGCGCCGAGGAGACAGGGGCAAGGGAAGGAACGAGAGCCTCTGGAGACAGCTCAACCCCTGCTGGGACTGGGGCAGTTCCGGACTCCGGAGGGTCACTGGCGTCCATGGGCTGCTGCAGTCCAGAAGAAACGCAGGAGCAGCGCTTGCAAACCCCCGCTTCCGAAAGAGAGCCCTTGCGGGAGCCACAGATGACACACTGCGGTCGCCGGGACATGGGTCAGGGATAAGAATGGAGGACTTGCCTGAAGCCTCTGCTGTAATAGGAATGGAGAGCAAAAACAAATATATTTATGCCGTGTTTTTTTTTTTTTTTTTTTTTTTTTGGTCACAGAGTAGCACTGGGCAGCACCACCAGTCTGAAGAAAGCCAAAAAATATATGCTAGGCAATCAAACGGGACCTCCCAGGACCCTGCACAGCCCTGTCCCGATGAAAGAAAAAACGGAGCCGAAAGAAAAAACGGAGCCGAAAACAAAATGGCCGCCGGCACAACGAGGCTAAGAAAAAAGGGCGCGAAAATCAATGAAATGAAGTAAAATAAAATAGAAAATAAACTTTAGCGAAATCGCAGGCCTAAGCAAAGTGGAAAAAAATAAAAAACTGCCCAAAAGGACACTTACCACGAATCGAGGGAGGAGCAGAGCACCGGAGCTGACTGAGTTAAAGGGAGAAGCAAGGGACCCGCGGTGAGAAATACAACTGACAGGAACACTACAGAATAAAGATTGCTCTTAAAATTGCATCACCATTAAATAGTCTCCCAAATAAAGAAATTAGAGAAAGTGATGCTGATGGTGGCCAGAGCCTCCCTCCGAACTGTCCTGGAGGTGAGATCACAGGCAAGTACAGCTGACCTGCTTTAGCTAAGCAGTGAGCAGACGGTCAGTGCAAGCTCGGCTCCCTCCTAGTAAGGCATTTAAAGGTAGAGACCCTCAAGTACAAAAACAAATAAAGCAGAACAAATGAAATAAAAATAAAAGTAACAGATCTAAGAACCCCCAAAGTGAGCCCACAGAAGGCTCACACCGCCTCCTGCTGCAAGGAGACTGGACACACTGGGGGGCTGATGGGAGCTCCAGCAGTATACATCACATAGAAGAGTTTGATTGGTCCAGTCTCCTAGCTGCAGGAGGAGGTGCACTACCCGCTGTGGAGGACTAAACTGGAAAGCCGCTCAGGAACTCGTTATTTTATTTTGACAAAATAATGTAAATGCTTTACTAACATCTTATGAAAAAGGAGGCATAGTGGTTGTGTGATTGGCTTGAAACTAATTAAATGTGGGTTTGATTCCTACCCTTTTTGTTAGAACATAAGAACATAAGATATGCCATACTGGGTCAGACCAAGGTCCATCAAGCCCAGTAACCTGTTTCCAGCAGTGGCCAATCTAGGTCATACGTACCTAGCAGTTTCCCCAAAAGACACAGGTTCCGCAATGCTTGTACTGGGTCAAGCATTGATATCCTGGGTCCCTTCTTAATAATGGTTTATGGAGCTTTCCTCCAGGAACTTGTCCAAACCTTTTTTAAACCCAGCTACACTAACAGCTTTTACTACATCCTCCGGTAACAAATTCCAGAGTTTGATTACACGTTGAGTGAAAAAATATTTTCTTTTATTAGTCTTAAATAGTTTACCCTGTAGCTTTATTGCATGTCCCCGTGTCTTTCTATATTCTGATAACGTAAACAATCGATCTACGTTTACCCGTTCCACTCTGTTCATTAATTTATAGACTTCTATCATATCTCCCCTCAGCCGTCTCTTTTCCAGGTTAAAGAACCCTAACCTTTTTAACCTTTCTTCATAGGAGTATCCTTCCATCCCCTTTACCATTTTGGTGGCTCTTCTCTGAACCTTTTCTAATAACGCTATATCCTTTTTAAGATACGGCGACCAGAATTGTGCACAATATTCAAGGTGCGGTCTCACCATGGAACGATACAGAGGCATTATAATATCTTGTACAAATTCTGGTTCTTCATATGTATGATAAGGTGGAGGGCAACCATGTAGTCACTCTACATTTGTTATTGTTAGTCCTGTAGTTAGAACTTCTCGTTTGGCTAAGAATGCTTCTCAGATGATAATTATTATTATGATGACAGCGACTAGTGAAATTAATGATCCAACTGATGAGACAGGAGTTTCATAGTGTATATGCATCAGGGTAATCTGAGTATCGTTGCGGCATTCCTGCAAGGCCTAGAAAGTGTTGTGGGAAGAAGGTTATGTTTACTCCAGCAAACATAACCCCAAAGTGGATTTTTGTTCATGTGTTGTGTAAGGTGTAACTGGAGAATAGTGGGAACCAATGTATAAAACACCTATGATTGCAAATACTGCACCCATGGATAAGACATAGTGGAAGTGGGCTACTATGTAGTATGTGTCGTGGAGTACAATGTCTAGAGACGAGTTGGCTAGAATGATTCCAGTTAATCCACCGACAGTGAATAAAAAGATAAAACCTAATGATCAAAGCATAGCTGCGTCTCATTTGATTGCCCCTCCATGCAGGGTTGCTAATCAGCTAAATACTTTTACTCCAGTGGGGATAGCAATAATTTTTGTTGCTGATGTGAAATATGCTCGAGTATCAACATTTATGCCAACTGTAAATATATAGTGGGCCCATAGCATAAATCCAAGAAGTCCAATGGATATTATAGCTCATACTATACCTATGTAACCAAATGGTTCTTTTTTACCAGAGTAGTAAATTACAATGTGTGAAATCATACCAAACCCATGAAGAATTAAAATATATACTTCAGGGTGACCAAAGAATCAAAATAGGTGTTGGTAAAGGATTGGGTCCCAGCCGCCAGCCAGATCGAAGAAGGTAGCATTTAAGTTACGATCTGTGTTTAGTATTGTGATGCCAGCTGCTAGTACTAGTAGAGATAATAATAGTAATACTGCTGTCACTAAGACTGATCAAACAAATAGTGGAGTTTGATATTGTGATACAGCAGGTGGTTTTATGTTGATGATGGTGGTGATAAAATTAATTGCCCCGAGGATTGATGATATCCCTGCTAAGTGGAGTGAGAAGATAGTAAGGTCAACTGATGCGCCGGCATGGGCTAAGTTGCCAGCTAGTGGAGGATAGACTGTTCACCCAGTGCCAGCCCCTGCTTCTACGCTGGATGAGGCTAGTAGAAGGAGAAATTATGGGGGTAATAATCAGAAACTCATGTTGTTTATTCGAGGAAATGCTATGTCTGGGGCACCAATTGTTAGGGGTACTAATCAATTTCCAAAGCTGCCGATCATAATCGGTATGAATATAAAGAAAATTATAACGAATGCATGGGCAGTTACAATAACATTGTAGATTTGATCGTTTCCCAGGAGAGTCCCAGGTTGGCTTAATTCTGCGCGGATAAGCAGGCTAAGGGCAGTTCCCACTATTCCTGCTCAGGCACCGAAGATTAAATAGAGAGTGACGATATCTTTATGGTTTCTTGAAAATAATCAGCGAGTTATTGTCACAGGTAGAATGGCTGAGTAAGCGGCGGTTTGTAGTCCCGACGACAGAGGATAGAGCCTCCAGGAACAAAAGGTACAAAGACCCTCAGAATGGCGTTTATTCATTGATTCTTCAACAAAAAAGCCTCAAGATCGTTCTTAGTCATAAGAGCAATGCGAAGCTGTCTATTCCAATTGCACACTCTGACCACCTCAAGGGGATATGCAGAGATTGCTCCAATCTATATGCCATGACAGTTACCAGTGAAAGATATGCTGGAATCATAAGTTTACTGGCATGCTGATGGGCATGCAATGTGGATTTACCAAATATTGCTGTTTTCTCTGCCTCTGGGACAGTCGCGCTGTCAAAGATCATTATGCTGTTCATGAGTGGCCCTTAAAAACTGTCTATAAAGGGGGTTCCGGTGACGTCAGGGAGCAAGATGGCGGCTTTCTGAGGGAGCTCCGGGGCGCTTGATAAGAAAGCAAGAAAATGAGCGATCCTACCTTGCCTATTGAGTGACGGGCAGTACAGGCGGGTGTACTAGGCAACGGAGCAGATGTCGGTGAAAAAGCGATTGGCGGAATACCGCTCCTCTTACGCACTGGCAGAGGAGACGGGAAGAGTCAGCCACGAGGACAAAATGGTGGCAGATGCAGATGAGAGGTCTGACACCGATGGAGAGTTAGACTCAAACCTGACCTCATTGGGGAGCCTGAAGGAATGGCTAATGGACTTTAAGGAAGAGCTGAAGGCTGAGATGGCCCGCTTCAAGCAGGAGTTAAAGGAGACACTAGGCACCCTGAGACAGGACATAAAGGAACTAGGGGCCAGAGTGGAGGAAGTTGAAGAGCAGGTGGAGCACCAAGCCGGCATGATGGGAGAACTGCGAGCCGGTTGGGCAGAGCTGCAACACGCACAGGATCTCCTGAAGGCGAACACCGAGGACCTGGAGGACAGGTCACAACGGTGCAATGTACGGGTTAGGGGAATCCCTGAGGAGCAAGGATACAAGGAGTGTGAGGAGACGTTGGCACAGTTGTTTACTGCAATGTTAAAGGAGGCCGACCCCACGGGTGAGTGGGAAAGACAGCAGATGCACATGGAAAGAGCCCACCGGAGCTTAGGCCCCTCACAAGACAATAGACCCCGAGATGTGGTTGCGTGCATGAGCTACTTTAAGCTGAAGCTTCTGGCAGCTGCGTGGAAGCTCGGACCTTTCAAGTGGGAAGGGGCAACGATTGAACTATATCAAGATCTGTCGGCCGGCACGCTGCAATGGCGCCGGGAATTGCGAGGGGTCACAGCCTTGCTGCGCAGAGAGGGTTGGTGATACAAATGGCTCTACAATTTTGGACTCATGGTGACGGTGCAGGGCACCTCGCGCAGAATCCAGAATATTGAAGGGGCCTGGCAAACATTGCGTGACTTGAGGGTGAAAAATATTCCAGAGAGTCAGGCGTGTGGCCAGTCAAAGGAGCAGCGTTCCCAATACAGGAGTACAGGGATGAAGTGGCAACGAGTGGAGACCAACAGCAGGCGGCTGACCAGGCTCTCAAGAGGCCAGGACCAACGGCCGGTGGAAGGGGAGACTGGAGACTGAGAGGAGGGAACTTTCTTTCTCCCAAACTATGATATATTTGGCCTACACAGTACTTCGTAGGCTGAAACAGTTTGTGTTACTGAGTTCTCAACGTGTATGGTATTTTACGAGTGGGGAGGCGAAATAGGAGTTTTTAATTGCATGTGCTGGACTCCCTATGGGGATCGGGAGACGCCGGTGTGAGGGGAAGGGGGGGGGAAGGGTTGAGGAGAGGGGGAAGGGTTGAGGAGGGAGGGGTAGAGCACGGGCGGTAAAAGGGGGGGGGGGGAAATTCAGCCTGTAGGGAGCGGGGGGAAATTGAAGAAACGGGATGTCATAAAGGATGTATTAATTGTTGTTTTATGTATTCGGAGGGGGGGGTAAAAAGGGGGGAGGGAGCGGGGGGGGGTACGGAGAGGAGAGCGAGCGCCCAGGGAGCATCACTGGTACCGAATTGAGCACTCCGGAGGGAGTGGTAATGCAGGGAGGGGGTGGGGGGGAGGGGATAAGAGGTGGACAGTTGGGGGATGTGGCCAGTTGCTTACAGGTCGGGCAGGAGACGGGGAGAGTCACAGGGAGAATAAGAAGACCTGATGGGGAAGATAGGATCTATTAACGCAAAAGGGTTGAATAATCCCCGCAAGAGACACCAGCTCTATAGAGAGGCCACAAGGCTGGGATGGGAAATTGTGCTGGTGCAAGAAATTCATCTAAGGAGAAAGAATGAAGGGATGCTGTGAAATGCGATGTACCCACACCAATATTTTGGGGGTATACGGGGGCGGAAGCGAGTAAGAAGGGGGGAGTGGCTATACTGCTGCGGTGGGACAGTTCCTTTTGGGTGAGTGCGGTAGCGAGAGATGTTGAAGGTAGGGAGTTTATCCTGGGGGGGGGGGGTGACAGGGGGAAAAGGTCACTCTGGTTAATATCTATGTACCGAATGAGAGGCAGGCTCATTTCTGGAGAGGGGTGAATGACTTATTGGCCCAGCATGTACATGGGAAGCTTATTGTGGGGGGAGATTTTAATCTGGCCCTCAACCCGCAGTGGGATCGGCAAGCTAAGGGGGGGGGGGGGATGGGAAGAATAGAGCTAGAGGGGTTCTGAAGCGTATCATGAGGAAATATCATTTGAGGGATATGTGGCGTCAGCAGCATGAGGGGTGTAAAGAGTATACCTTTTACTCGGCGCCTCCTGATAGCCATAGTCGAATTGACTACCTCCTACTGGACCATAGGTATGGTACAGGAAGCAGAGATTGGGAACATCACCTGGTCAGACCATGCGCCAACGTGGGTAGGAATAGGATATACTAGGGGGGAGGGAGGGGTGCGCTTCTGGAGGCTTAATGAAGGCTTGTTAAAGAAAGCGGAAGTGGTAAAGGATATCAAATTGTGTCTTCAGGAGTACTGGAGGATCAATGATAATGGGGAAGTGGGGAGGGTGGGCCTTTGGGAAGGAATGAAGACAGTGATGAGGGGGCGGCTAGTGATGTGGGCAGTTAGATATAAAAAACAATGGCTTGCGCAGGAGGATACTTTGCAACAAGAAATAAAACGAGTGGCGGAGCGATATAAGGACCAGGGACATCGGCAGGACCTTAAGCAGCTGAACCAACTTAGGCTGGAGCTACATAAACTGCAGGTGGCAGAGATAGGGTTTAAGCTAGATAGGATGAAACAGTGCTACTATGAATAGGGGGATCGGGCAGGAAGATTGCTGGCCCGCAAGTTGAGGAAGAGAGAGGCCCAGACTGCTATAACGGGGTTGGCAGGGGCCAAGGGGGAGATGTTGAGAACCGAGAAACTAATTGGGGAGCGCTTTTGCCAGGATAGAGTAGTTACTCACCTGTAACAGATGTTCTCCAGGAGCAGCAGGAATCAGTCCTCACATATGGGTGACGTCAGCGCCGACGAAGCCCTCGTGCGGAGCATTTCCCCAGCTTTCAAAGAAAGCCTTTGGGAATTACAGCGCGCATGCGCGGTCCCCTTCCCGCCCAAGGGTGCCATCTTGCTCAGTCTGACGACATAGCTAAAAGACAGCAAAAAATTAGCAAAAACAAATCATATGACTGCAACTCCAAGGGGAGGAGGGAGGGTTGTGAGGACTGATTCCTGCTGCTCCTGGAGAACACCTGTTACAGGTGAGTAACTACTCTTTCTCCAGGACCAAGCAGGAAGTCAGTCCTCACATATGGGACTCCCCAGCTTAAGGCTACCGGAGACCTCAAGAGGAAAAAATGAGCTCCCTCTAGCTCGTCAGCACGCAAGGAAGAAATCTTCTCTGAGAACGCCCCCCGACCGGTAGCCCAACACCAGGGCCGAGGGTAGGAGTTGCCTAAACCCCAAAGAGATTATGGAGTACTGCCTGTCCGAAAGCACTGTCCCTGCGGGACTCCCTCTCAAGGCAGTAATGGGCCGCAAAAGTCTGGCTTGAAGACCAAGTAGCGGCCCGGCAGATGTCAGCCAACAGAACAGAGCGGAGATGAGCCACTGACGCAGACTTCGCCCTAACACGATGAGCCGTGACTCGACCCTCCAACGAGAGGCCGGCTGCCCCATAAGCCCAGGCGATACAGTCAGCGACCCACATGGACAAAGTACGCTTGGAGACAGGTAGCCCCAACTTATTGGGGTCAAAAGAAATGAAGAGCTGAACAGCCCGTCGATGCTCCCGCGTACGGTCAAGGTAGAAGGACAACGCCCTCCTACAGTCCAGGGTATGCAAAACCATCTCAGCCCGGTTGGCATGCGACCTGGGAAAGAAGGTCAGAAGAACCACCTCCTGATTGAGGTGAAAAGGTGAGACAATCTTAGGAAGAAACTTAGGGTGAGAGTCCGTAAGACTACTCTATTCCTGTAGAACCTAGTGTAACCTGGTGGATTCATGAAAGGCGGTATATAAGAAATGTTAAATAAATAAATAAAAAAATAAAATAAAGGAGGATCAGACACTAGTGCCTGAAGTTCACTCACTCGCCTAGCAGAGGTAAGAGCTACCAGAAACAAGGTTTTCCAGGAGGGAAAACGGAGAGGGCAGGTAGCCATAGGTTCAAATGGCGGACAAGTAATCTGCTGTAAGACCACATTCAGATCCCACTCAGGGGCTGGTGGACGTAAAGGAGGCTTGAGCAGGAGGAGGCCTCTGAGAAAACAAGCCACCAAAGGGTGGTTAGAAAGAGGCCTCCCGTCCACTGGCGAGTGGTGCGCTGAGAGAGCACTAAGGTGAACTCTGACAGAGTTAGACTTAAGGCCCAGATTGGAGAGGTAAAGCAAATATTGCAACACTACCGCTACCAAGCAAGAGAAGGGATTCTCGCTGTGCTGAGCACACCATGCGGAGAATCTACGCCACTTAAGAGCGTAGGATTTCCTGGTGGATTGTCGCCTAGAGGCCAAGACCACATCTTCCACCTCTCGAGGCAGTAGTAGGGGAGCCAGGACTACCCTTTCAGCAGCCAGGCCATCAGATGAAGGGACTGGAGGTTGGGGTGCAAGAGAGTCTCCTGATCCTGAGACAGGAGATCGTGTTGAAACCCCAGAGGAAGAGGGGTGTCCACTGCTAGCTGCAGTAGAAGCGGGAACCACGGTTGCCTCGGCCACCTGGGGGCTATCAGGATCAATGAAGCCCCGTCCTTGAGGACTTTGAACAGCGTCCTGGACACTAGTGGTGTGGTAGGAAACACATACAGTAGGCCTGTGGACCACGAGATCAGAAACGCATCCGCTGCTACTCTGAGAGGATGCGGTTGTCTGGAGCAGAATCTCGGGAGTTGCCGGTTCAGAGGACTGGCGAAAAGATCCATGGTGGGGAGGCCCCACCTGAGAAAGACCTGCTGAACCACCAACGGGTTTAACCTCCATTCGTGTGGTTGCAGGATCCTGCTCAGTCTGTCCGCCAGGTAATTTTCTTGACCTGGGAGGTAGACAGCCTTTAGGAGGATTCCATGAGTGACGGCCCAAGAGCACAGCCGTTGTGCCTCCTGACATAGAAGGAAGGAGCCTGTGCCTCCTTGCTTGTTCACGTAGAACATGGCAACTTGATTGTCCGTCTGGACCAGTACAGACTGGTCAGAGGCGAGGTGGGAGAAGGCTCTCAGAGCTAGGCGTATCGCCCGTAGCTCCAGGAAGTTTATCTGTTGAGCAGCCTCCCAAGGGGTCCAGAGACCCTGAGTACATGCCCCTTGGCAATGTGCTCCCCAACCGAGAAGAGAAGCATCTGTTGTCAGCACTTGAGAATGCGGAGGGGATTGAAAAACCACTCCGAGTACCAGATTCAGAAGATGAAGCCACCATTGCAGAGAGGAGACTCGCAGGTCCGATATCTTTACTGAGTCCACTAGGCTCCCCGTGGCCTGATGCCACTGAGTGCGAAGGCTCCACTGAGCCGGCCGAAAGTGCAGGCGGGCATTGGGGGTGACATGAACCGTGGAAGCCATATGGCCGAGTAGTCTCAGGAATTGCCTGGCAGAGACCAGGGAATTGCTGCAAAACTGCCTGGCCAGATCCATCAGCCTGTGGGCTCTGTCCATAGGTAGAAAAGCCTTCACTTGAAGAGTGTCTAGTCTGGCCCCTATGAATTCTAAGTTCTGGGACGGGAGCAAAGTGGACTTTGCGAAGTTTATGACAAACCCCAAGTGCTGAAGTAGAGCCACAGTGCGAAGGGTGGCTTGATTGGCCTGCTGGGAAGATTGGCCCCTTATGAGCCAGTCGTCCAGGTACTGAAACACAAAAAGACCTTGAAGCCTCAGGTAGGCCGCCACCACTGCCAGGCACTTGGTGAACACCCTGGGAGCGGAGGACAGGCCAAAGGGCAGTACTCTGTACTGATAGTGGTTCCCCCCACAACAAATCTGAGATATTGTCTGTGGTCTGGATGAATAAGTATGTGAGTATACGCATCCTTTAGATCTAAGGAGCATAGCCAGTCTCCCTGCTGGAGGTAGGGCAGCAGGATTCCAAGGGTAAGCATCTTGAACTTTTCCCTCTCCAGGAACTTGTTGAGGTTGCACAAGTCTAGGATGGGTCTGAGGCCTCCTGTTCTTTTTGGTACCAGAAAGTACCTGAAATAAAAGCCGTGACCTCTCAGGTGGTGGGGCACCGGTTCCACAGCCTGATCCTTTAGCAGACTTGCTAACTCCTGAAGGAGTAGGTCCCTGTGCAGAGGGAGTCTTGGAGGCTCCCCTGGAAAATAGGAGGGAGGTAACTGGTGAAAATTGAGAAGATAGCCCTTTTGGACTATATGAAGAACCCAGGTATCTGATGTGACGGCTGACCACCTGTGGGCAAAGTGGGCCAGCCGGCCTCCTGTGCTGAGAGAAGCCAGCTGAGGAGAAGAGGCTATGCTTTCTGAGTCAAAAACCCCCACCCTGCTGAGCAGGGGCCGGTGTAGGTGGCTTGGGGGCCTTCTGCCTACGGGGCCCTTGACCCTGCCCCTTGGCCTGCTGACCCTGTTGGGGAGCTGCAGAGGCCTGATAATGAGGGTATTGTTTATAGGCAGATGACTTCCTCGGGTTAAAAGGTCTTTTTTCCCCGAGCCCTTCTTTTTCTGAGAAGGGGCAGAGGTTTTTCTGGACAGCCTAGTCCTGGTGAGAGTCTCTGTCTCGAGCTCAGCAGCCTTTTCAGCCATGGGTTTGCCGAAAAGGTTTTCACCCCGGCAGGGGACATCGACAAACTTGTCCTGAACCCATGGCTCGAGGTCGGATGACTGTAGCCAAGCCTGTCGGCGGGCACCGATGCCGGCCCCGGCTACTCGGGCCGAAGCCTCAAAGCCATCGTAGGCTGCTCGAGAGATAAACTTCGAGCACTCCCGAATACCAGTGGACAAGGCCTGGAACCTCTGCAAAGGTTCCTCGGAGAGACCAGCAGAGAACCCGGCAATCTCCTTTGCCAGGTCTCGGAGGTACATGCCCATGTAGAGCTGGTATGTCTGGACACGGCAAGCAAGCATAGAGCCCTGAAAGCACTTCTTACCGAGGGCATCCAGGTTCCGGGCCTCCCGGCCGAGAGGCACCAAGGAGTGCATCTTCTGACTTTTCAGTCGATGCATGGCCGATTCCACAACCATGGAGTGGTGTGGTAATTGTGCCTTTTGGAACCCGGGGCTCTTGCGGACTCAATAGATTGAATCTACCCGCTTGCTTAACACCAGCGTTGAGGCCGGGGTCTCCCACATGCGGAAGAGCAGCCACTCCAGCATCGGAGGAACCGGAACAGTAAAGGCCTCCTTCGGGAGAGAGTCATACTGGAGGGCCTCGAGCTCCTCGGCTCAAGGCTCCTCCTCGGGATCCGCGGGGAAGGCCAAGGCCTTGGCCATATCCCGCACGAAGTCCGAGAACCGGGTATCCTCCGGTGGGGATCGTCTCCGAGGTTCGGACTCGGGCGAGTCCGATGGGACACACCGAGTCCGATGAGTGCCGGGGGACTCTTCGTCCTCCGTCTCCCAGCCCGACTCCTCGGAGGAGGAATCGAGCGGCTCCGGTCGGGCGGGCACCGATGCCCTCCGCCCCGATGGCGAGGGTACTGGCGTCGACGACCTCGGCCCCGAACGGGAGGTCGAGGGAGACCGTGGCCGAGGATCGACTTGAGCCTGCATGGACTCGAGGATCGGCTCGGCCTCCGGGGTCGACTTGGAAGTCGAGGTCCCGGTGGTCGGGGCAGATGCACCGGTGAGACCGGCGATCAATGCCCGCTGCTGTTCCATGAAGGCAGCGAAGCTGCTCTCCAAGGCCGTCAACCTGAGTCCGAGCTCAGGAGACCCAGCAGCCCCCGACTCGGGCCCTGACGGCGTTGGGCCCGACGTTGGCTCCCTCGGAGGAGAGTCCACGAGGACAACAGCACTTATGTGTCCAGGAGACTCCATCTCGACACGAGGATGTTTGGCAGGCCTCTCCGACTCCGAAAACCTGGGACGGCTATCGGGGCTATGCGACCTGGCCCTCGAGGAACCAGGAGTGTCCACCGACGCCGCCCTTGCGGGTTTCTTCTTCCTGCGATGTTCCCACGAAGGAGACCCCCGCTCAGAGGAACCCCGACGCTGCTCGGGGTCGGAGTCCCAAGACGTCGAGGTCTCTGACGAGGTCCGGGCCCGGCCGGACGCGGAGTCAGAAAAAATCCTATCCTTTTGGTGCTGCCGACTCCTCAACGCCTTCGAGGACATTTTGCCACATGGACCACAGATCATCGGGTCATGATCGGGTCCGAGGCAGCGGAGGCAGCAGTCATGTGTGTCGGTAAGAGACATAAGTTTCTTACACCGATCACATTTCTTAAACCCGCTGGTAGCCATCGGGGGAAAAAGGGCCCCTGCTTGGTCAAAAGACTGGGCTGCCAGGGAAAAAAGAAAAAAGGCGTGAACGCCAGTCACAAAGGACAAAACCCGAAAAAGAGAAAAAGGACTCGATACCGGCGTATCGGTCTGAGCAGGAAAAGGATCCAGCGTCGAACCGGAGAAAAAAAGAGAAAAAACAGGGAAAATCAACTTTTTCCTCGGGAAAAAATGAACTACGTCCGTCGGGTTCCGCGGAAAAAAGAAGACTGAGCAAGATTGCACCCTTGGGCGGGAAGGGGACCGCGCATGCGCGCTGCAATTCCCAAAGGCTTTCTTTGAAAGCTGGGGAAATGCTCCGCACAAGGGCTCCGTCAGCACCGACGTCACCCGTATGTGAGGACTGACTTCCTGCTTGGTCCTGGAGAATATCGGGAGCTCTATAAGAGGAAGGAGGGGGGGACGTTAGTACAAGGTGAAGATTATTTGAAGAGCATAGAGCTGACAAGGCTGGAGGAGAAGGAAAGCCAGGTACTAGAGGAGGATATAACAAGGGAGGAAGTGGAGCGGGCCCTTGGGGAGCTGCCCACTGGGAAGGCCCCAGGGTTGGACGGCCTGACGGGGGTTTCCTATAGGACGTTTCGGGAGGACTTGATGGAAGGGCTGTTGAATGTGGCTAATGGCATACAGCAGGAAGGGGGGTACTTTTCGGCAGAAATGCTCACAGCGGGGATCACAGTAATACTAAAGGGGGAAAGGGACCCTCTACAATGTGGGTCATACCACCCTATCTCATTGCTAAATGTAGATGTGAAAATTATAGCTAAAGTCCTGGCCAATAGGTTGGCTAGGCTGATGCTGGGATTGATAGGGCCTGACCAAACAGGATTTATAATGGGGCGGCAAGCTTCCGATAATATTAAGAGAGTGCTGGAAGCAGTTTGGGGGGGCGCAGGTCCAGGGGGAAGAGGCAATGTTGCTGTCTATTGACGCTGAGAAAGCGTTTGATAGGGTGGACTGGGACTTTCTGTTCCTTGTAATGAGGAGGATGGGTATAGGCCCCAAGTTTATGAAGTGGGTTCAAGCCCTATACCATGGCCCCAATGCTAGGGTGAAGATAAGTGGGAGGTATACTGCTACCCTAGATCTGGAGAGGGGGATGTGGCAGGGGTGTCCCCTATCCACGATATTGTTTGCTATTGCCATTGAACCCCTGGCGCGGGCAATTAGGGGAAATGGGAGAATGTGGGGGTTGCAGAGGGAGGGACATCACCACAAAATCTCTCTGTTTGCCGATGATGTGTTGATGGTGGTGACCCGGCCGGAGGAGTCTTTGCCAGAGCTCATGAAGCAGTTGGGCAAGTATGGAGAGATATCCGGGTTCAAAATGAATCCTGACAAGACTGAGGCCTTGACCATCAATTTGCCCCAGCCGATGTTGGAGAGGCTGAAGCATGGCTACCCTTTTAAGTGGGCGGAGAAAGCTATTAGATATCTGGGGGTTAGTATAACGCCCCAGCCACAGGGAATGTATGGGGCAAATTATAGTAAATTGTGGGCAGAGATCAAGCAGGATTTGCAGAGGTGGGAGCGATCAGAGCTCTCATGGCTGGGCTGGATAGCGGCGGTAAAAATGAATGTGCTCCCGAGAGTATTGTACTACTTCCAGGCATTGCCAGTGGCCATCCCGGGGACCCATTTGAGAGGGATTCAGAGGAGGGTGAACCAATACATCTGGAAGAAATGGCCACCTAGGATAGTGCGAGCTGTGATGTATAGGAGGAGGGAGGAAGGGGGACTGGGGGTCACAAACCAACAGACATACTATTGGGTGGCACAGGCGCGCCATGTGATGGATTGGCAGGAAGGGGGAGAGAAGAAGAATTATGTGGAGATGGAACAGGAGTATGGAGGGGGGCAGCCCTTGGCCTGTCTCCCCTGGATGGGGAGGGGAGAGAGAGGGGCAAGGGTGCGGGACAATCCATACGTTCACTATGTATTACAAGAGTGGGACAAAATCAGGGGGTTGGAAAGAAAGGGGGGGGGGTGCCCAGTTCTCGTTGATGAGGGAGATGTGCCATATGGAGGAGTTCCGACCTGGGAGAGAAGGGGGTGGGTATCGACGATGGGCGCAGGGGGGGCTGAAGTATTTTTATCAATTTGTAGATGGAGGGGAATGGGTCCCCTTCGACGACCTGCGAGAGATACATGGGCTGAGGGTAGGGGATAGGTTTTACTACAGGCAGGTGATACACTTCCTTAGCAAGAAATTAGGGAAGGCAGGCTTAGAGCAGGATTACACACCGCTGGAGGTGATATGGTATGGTAAGAAGACTTCACCGGGCCTAATCTCGGTATTGTATAAGGCGATACAGGGGCCACGGGAAGGTAAGCATAGATATATGTTGGAGTGGGAAGGGGATCTCGGCAAAGAACTAGCGGAAGGGCAGTGGAAAAATATTTTCGACCAGCTAAGATGTCTGCCACAGTCAATAGCTATTAGAGAGAACTGGTACAAGGTGGTTATGCGGTGGCACTATACGCTCGCCCGCCTACATAAGATGTTCACAAGAACATCCAATATGTGTTGGAGAGAGTGCGGGGAGGTGGGATCTTTCTTCCATATTTGGTGGACCTGCCCCAAGATTCAGAGGTACTGGGGGGAAATTCAGGAGTGGATTAGGGAGGTGGTAGGGGGGGAAGGTGGTGTTAGATCCGGGGGGGTTCTTGCTGGGGTGGTGGGGCGAAGGGGGGCCAGAACAAGGGAAGCAGCAAATAATGGCTTGACTGAGTGCGGCTCGGTGCGAGTTGGCATATAGGTGGAAACAACGGGATGCCCCCAGGATGGAGTACTGTGTGGAAAGACTTAGGTATCTTATGGAAAAACTAACAGCCGTGCGGCGACAAAAGGTTGACAGATTTGAGCAGCAATGGAATAAGGTGCTGGCGTATCTTAGGAACGATACTAGGGGGTAGAAGGGCTAGGTGGGGGGGAGTGGGGGCCTGGGGAGGAGGGGTGTGGGTAGGGGAGGGGGGCTAACAAGGGGAGGGGGCGTAGGGATGGGGAAGGATGACTTAAGGGGAGAGGGGGGCGGTGGGAAACTGTAATAATGATGTTAATGTTGGTTGATAAGTAATGTATGTATGAGCAATTGTATAATTTTTGGATATGCAATAAAAATATAAATACAAAAAAAAAAAAGGCTATAAACCAGGAAGCAGCAGTGTCAGTCATGTTCCATTAGTCGATCAAGCAAACATTTTGCTTCCTCCTTTGCATATAAAACTGGGTTTAATGAAAAATTTAGTGAAAGAATGTCATACACAAATTAAAAAGGATTTCAGTATCTTGTTACTAAATTTCCAAAGATCACTGCTGCAAAACTGAAAGAAGGCATTTTTGAGGGGACACAAACAAGACAAGTGATGGAGAATGAAGAATGTGAAAAATGCCTGGATGCTTTGGAACTTCAAGCATGGCAAGCCTTTAAGTGGATCTGTGAAAACTTTCTGAGTAAAGAGTAGTTACTCACCTGTAACAGGTGTTTTCAAGGGACAACAGGAATCAGTCCTCACATATGGGTGCCACCTTGTTCAGTCACATGACATAGATTAGGCCAATGGTGAAAAGGTAAAGAAGGGAGAGGAGGCAACTCCTAGGGGAAGAGGGAGGGTTGTGAGGACTGATTCCTACTGTCCCTGGAGAATATCTGTTGCAAGTGAGTAGCTATGCTTTTCTCCAGGAACAAGCAGCAAATCAGTCCTCACATATGGGACTCCCTAGCTCTAGGTTGCCGGGGACTGAACCACGACAGCACTAATGGCTACCAATAGGAAGGCCATGTGTTGCAGAGGGTGAGTCCCTACCAAGAGGCTCTGCAGACCCCAGCGTCCAGCATCACCATTGCTCCGGTAGCCTGAACACAGAAGGGTCAGAGGGCAGGAGTTGCTTATACACTGAGAATGCTTCAGATTACTGCCTGCGGGACTCACTCTCCAGGCAGTAGTGAGCTGCGAACGTATGCACTGAAGACCATGTGACGGCTTTACAAATTTCTGTCACCAGTGCTGAGCATAGATTGGCCACCGACGTTGCCATCATCCTCACATATTGATTCGGTGCTGTAGGGAGAGGCCAGTTCGCTCATAAGTGAGGGCAATAGAGTCCGCTACCCAAGTGGACAGGGTTTGCTTGGTCACAGGTAGTCCCAGCCTGCTGGGGTCATAAGAGACAAAGAGCTGAGGAGCTTTGCAGTGGGCCTGGGATGTCTCTAGAGAGAAGGACAGGGCCTTCTTACACTCCAACGTATGCAGAACTGACTCTGCCTTACCGGCATGAGGTCGTGGGAAGGTGGTGGCGAGGACCACCTCCTGATTGAGGTGGAAAGCTGACACCACCTTCAGGAGGAACTTGGGGTGTGTGTGAAGCACAACCCTGTTTGTATAGAACCTGGTATAAGGTGGATCCACCACCAGAGCCTGCAGCTCACTCTCTCTGGGCGGATGTCAAGGCCACCAGGAAGGCCACCTTCCAGGAGAGACACCTCAGATGGCAAGTCACCAAGGGCTCAAATGGTGGTCTGGTGAGTTGTGAGAGCACCACACTGAGATCCTACTCTGGTGAAGGTGGGCGGAGGGGGACTAATAGCAGAAGGTCTCTGAGAAACCAGGGGCTGACTGGAGAGCAATAGCACTGAGATGCACCCTGACTGAATTAGATTTCAACCCTGAGAGGGAGAGATGCAGCAGATACTGCAGGATGAGCTGCAGATGGCAGGAGAAGGGATTCTCATTCTGCCCTGCACACTATAGAGAGAATCTCCTCCACTCGAAGGCATATGCCCTCCAGGTGGAGGATTTTCAGGAAGCCAGAAGGACCTCTTCCACTTCGTCTGTGAGACTGAAGGGGGCCAGTGCTATCCTTTCAGCATCCATGCAGTTAATGTCAGGGATGCCAGGTTGGTGTGGAGAAGGGAGCCCCCCCTCCTGTGAAAGAAGATCCGGCTGATGGCCCAGTACCACCAGAGGTGCCACTGACAAAGAGAATAGCAGGGGAAACCAGGGCTGTCTGGGCCACCTGGGAGCAACCAGAATTACTGCAGCATGGTCGCTCTGGATCTTCAAAAGGCACCTGGCTATTAGAGGGGTTGGTGGAAATGCATAAAGCAGGCCCTGCAACCATTTGAGGAGGAAGGCATCCACTGCCACCCTGCTGTGGTGTTGCTGAAATGAGCAGAATCTGGGCAGTTGTGCATTCTCCTGGGAAGCAAACAGGTCCAGCCAGAGTCTGCCCCAGAGGCGGAAAAGCCTCTGGGCAACCTTGGGATCCTGACGCCATTTGTATGGACAAAGGATCCTGCTGAGCCTGTCCGCCAGGAGGTTGCCCTGGCCTGGTACATATACCGCTCTGAGGAGAATGCTGTTGTGCACTGCGAAGGAGTGAAGGGCTACCGCCTCGTGACAGAGGGAGTAGGAACCTGTGCCTCCCTGCTTGTTCACATAGAATATGGCAACCTGATTGTCCATCTATATAAGTGCCAAGAGGTTGCTCAGGAGGAAATGGAAGGCCTGTAGGGCCAGGAAGATGACCCTGAGCTTGTAACCAAGACTCGTCAGGGATCAGCTGCCCTGGGTGCAAGGGCCCTCGCAATGTGCACCCCAACCTGCCAGGGAGGCATCTGTTGGCAGGATCTTTTGTGGTGCTGATGCTTGGAAAGGCATCCCCGCCCTGAGATGTTGTGGGGACTGTCACCAGCTGAGGGAGGCCGCCAGTTGGTGAGTGACCCTTGCCCTGTCTCTTAGCTTGCCTGTGGCCTGAGTCCATTGGGATTTGAGGCACCACTGGTCTGCTCGCATGTGCAGATGAGCCTAGGGCATGACATGAACCATGGAGGCCATGTGACCTAACAAGCGGAGAGGCAGGTGGGCTGGCACCGACCTGCAGCTTTGAACCTTCTCCACTAACTGCATCAGGCAACTGATCCTCTTTATCGGGAGGAAGGCCTTGACCTGCAGAGTATCCAAGCTGGGCTCCTATGAACTCCAGGACTTGAAATGGGGAGAGGCTGAACTTGGAGTAGTTGATGATGAAGCCCAACTTCTGCAGGGTGTGAATTGTAAGCCTTGCAGCTTGGCTGGCCTCGAGGCCATGCTGCCTCTGATGAGCCAGTCATCCAGGCAGGGGAAGACGTGGGCCTCCTGGAGGCGCACATGGGCGGCCACGACTGCCAGATATTTTGTGAAGATCCTTGGCAAGGAGACAAGGCTGAATGGCAGTACCCTCCTACCACGAATCTTAGGTACTAGGGATGGACTAGGATGTGAGTGTGTGTGTCCTTAAGGTCCAGTCTCCCAGGCGGAGGTAGGATAGCAGTGACCCAAGGGAGAGCATCTTGAACTTCTTCCACACCAGGAACTTGTTCAAGTTGCACAGGTCCAGGATGGGCCGGAGACCCCTATTCTTTTTGGGACCAGGAAACATCTCGAGTAGAACCCCTTTCCCCAGAGGTGTTTGAGTACAGACTCCACTGCCCTGTCCCTGAGTAAGCCTGCGAGTTAAGCCTGGTGGAGGAGAGGCCAAGATGGTTCTCCTGTGAAGATGTCTGGAGGGTTCTACTGTAGATGAAGGCAGTAAACCCTCCCTCACCACCTGCTGGACCCACTTGTCTGTGGTGATGCTGGACCAGTTATGGGCAAATGAGTCCAGCTGACCCCTGTGGGCTGAGGCAGGACTCCTGAGCGAGGGGAGGCCCTGCCCAGGGAGTCAAAAGCTTCCCCCCCCCGATTAGGTGGGGGCTGGTGTCTGAGGCTTGGGGCCCTGGGGCCCTGGTGTCTGAGGCTTGGGGCCCTGTGAGGCCTGGTGCTGCTGCCCCGAGTAAGGCTGGTAGGGCCCGGCCTGGTGATAGCCCATATTTCTTGTGAAAAAGAGCTTTTCCCCCCGAGGAATTTTTCTTGGGGATGGTCGAAGTCTTCCTGGACACTTTGCCATGTCACTACCTCGGCCTCAATTTCAGCCGCCTGGTCAGACATCGGCTTCACGAACAGGTTCTCGCCATTGCAGGGGACGACCAGCAGCTTTTCTTGCACCCACTGTTCAAGATCAGAGATTTGCAACCATGCCTGGCGCCAGGCACCGATGCCGGCACCAGCCACCCTGGCCACAGACTCAAATTCATAGTAGGTGGCTCTAGAGAGGAACTTGGAACAGTCCTGGATGCCTGACACGAGGGACTAGAACCTCTGCAGGGGTTCCCCGGCGAAGCCGCCGAGAACCCCAAGAGCTCTTGGGTCAGGCCTTTTAGTTTCATTCCCATGTACAGTTCGCATGCCTGAATATGGCACATGAGCATGGCGCCCTGATAACACATGCAGCCCAGGGCGCTGAGGGCCTGGGCCTCCCTGCCAGGAGGAGCTGAAGAGTAGGTTTTTAGGCTCTTCAGTTTTTGCATGGAGGATTCCACCACCATGGAGCTGTGGAGGAGTTCCTGTTTATGGAACCCGGGGCCCTTCCAGATGCGGTAGATAGCGTTCAGGCACCGAATGACCACTGACACTGAGGCTATGGTCTCCCAAATTCTGAGGAGTAGCCTCTTGAGGATGGGTGGAAATGGCACCGTGAGACTCTCCTTGGGAAGAGACTCATACTGCAGGATCTCGAGTTCCTCAGTGCACGGATCTTCCTTAGACTGTCTGGACCAAAAGAGCCCGGGCCATATCGTGAAGTCATGGAAGGCTACGTCCTCAGGAGGGGAGTGGCGCCAAGGCTCCGGGAGAGAGAGCTCGAAGGGAACATCCTTGTGCCGGGAGGTCTCCGGACAGGCCTCGTCCTTGGCTTCCCATTCAGATCCCAAGGGCATCGAGGAATTGGCCTCTGGGGTAGCCCTGAAGAATGGGGGCCCCCCAGAGGATTTTGGGTTGGACTCCTGAAAACTCACCAGGGAGGACCAGGTCACCGAGATGCGTGACCAAGACCTTGGATCAATGCCGAGGACAATGGCGCTCAGTGCCCAACTCGACACCCAGGGGGACTCCCCTGAGGTTGGGGGCACAGTGTCGGGGTCGTCGATGCTGAAAAACCAGAAATCAATGCCAGCTGCAAGGCCAGGAAGGAAGATACGCTCTACTCCATGGCTGCCATTTGGGACTCGAGGCCCGATGGATATGCAGCTCTCGGCATGGACACCGAGGGCCTCTGGTCCAATGCCAGCACTCCGAAGAGCGCATCCTCGAGGACGACTACAGGTTCATGGGTCCTGTTGAGGTCTCTGCCGACCTGAGTCCCGCCATGGGGTTTTGCCAGGTTTCATTGGAGGCACCTCGGCAGGCTTCAGTGCCTTTTTCTTGGGCTGGTCCAGGGCCACGCCGGAGGAGTTGCCACTGCAGGACTCCGAGGATGCCCGGATCTCACAGGAAATGCTGGCTTTGGGGCTTGGTGATGGGGAGGCTGAGGTAGAGTCAGATCTCGGAAACAACTTCCCCTGTAACTCCAACCGTTTTTTGTTTGTTTTGGGGGTCATCGCCTGGCACCGGTCACAGATGGAGCTGTCGTGGTCCGGACTCAGTCAGCGGAGACAGCAGTCATGGGTATCAGTAACTGAAATAGTCTGACTGCAGTGGCTGCATTTCTTGAACCCACCGGGGGTCATGGTGGGAGAACACCCGGCTGGGGTTGACAATCCCCAGGTGAAAAATGGTGCAAAGGCTGGTCAAAGAGGAACCTCAAGGAAAAAAAAGAAAAAGAAAGGAGAGTTGAGGACAGCACCAAAGGTGCCGGCTCGAGACAGGAAGAGAACCGGTATGCAAACCTGAGAATATGAAGGATTTTAAAAAATTTTTCCAGGGAAGTAGAGGACTACGTCCTTTGGTTTCCACAGAAAAAAGGAGACTGAACAAGATGGCACCCTTCGGCGGGAAGGGGACCATGTATGTGTGGTAGCATTCCCAAAGGCTTTTGAAAGCTGGAGAAATGCTGTGTGTGGACTTCATCGGCACCGACGTCACCCATATGTGAGGGCTGACATCCTGCTTGTTCCTGGAGAATCACAATTTGCCAGGTTATGTTGAGGGAGGGAGTACAGAGATTATTTGACACATATTGTATACTTGGCCACCATGTGTCATTGAAAATGCACTTCATGCACTCACATCTTCACATTTTTCCACCAAACTTGGGTGAAATGAGTGATGAACAGGGCGAGAGGTTTCACTAACACATTCAGGCCATGGAAAAACGTTACCAAGGATTCTGGGATGAAAGCATGATGTCAGATTACTGCTGGATGTTGTATAATGATAA
Organism: Ichthyophis bannanicus; assembly: GCA_033557465.1. Lineage (NCBI taxonomy): Eukaryota > Metazoa > Chordata > Amphibia > Gymnophiona > Ichthyophiidae > Ichthyophis > Ichthyophis bannanicus. Next base: position 514,588,896 of record CM066035.1, read on the forward strand.
TCCTGACAAACTTCATGGCAGAAAGTCTTCTTTAAAACACTTTTAGGGCATTTCTTACATGCAGACATGCCAAATATAGTTATTAGTACATGTGACATCTGACTTTTTCAATGTTTACAATATGTAACATTATACAGGAACCTCTATGGATATCATCTCTAAAACCCTACACACTAGAGAAAAAATAATTACAGATTTAGAATTAGCATGAAAAATCTGCTTTAGGAAAACCTGATTTCATTCTGATGAAGAAAAAAATATTTTGGTGTAAACCTGTGTAATTTATAACCGAGTTAGTATCCAAACTAAATATGAGCAGTCTGGGAGGAATATTGCCACTGGTTGCCTCTTGTCTCAGAGGCCATCTTTTTCCAGTTTCTCTACTTTTTTCCCCTTCTATCTGTTTTTCCTCTTTTTATATATTCTTAGAATGTTTTTATTGTACTACAGTTAGCAGTAGCAGTAAATTTGAAGAAATAAGGGTAAATAAACAAGCTGTAGATCAGTGGTTGTCAACCCGGTCCTCTGGGACCCCCAGGCCAGACAGGTTTTCAGGATATCCACAATGAATATGCATGAGATAGATCTACATGCACTGCTTCCAATATTTGCAGATCTATCTCATGCATATTCATTGTGGATATCCTGAAAACCTGTCTGGCCTGGGGGTCCCAAAGGACCAGGTTGAGAACCACTGCTGTAGATGATACCTTTTTACTGGACTAACAATGTATCTCTGAAAAGATAAATGTATCCTCTCCATCAGGTTAATTATTGAAAGCTTGTCAAACCCACCTCCATATAACCAAGTGGACTAACACAGCAACAATTCTCTGCAGTAAATTTGAGAAATGGAGATCAAACTTCACATACATTGGGTTTGGGAGTGAGGTTCATTACTATCAAAGCATGTGCAAAAAAAACAAAAAAAAACCTATTTGGAAATAATGCCTTACAGTGTATATTTTTTAAGAAACACAGAAACATGACAGCAGAAAAAGACCACATGGCCTATCTAGTCTACCCTTCCATAACAACCACTACAACAGTCCCTTTTTTCCCTTTAGAGATCCTCTGTGTTTGTCCCATGCTTTTTTGAATTCAGATACTGTCATCATCTCTACCACCTGCACTGGGGGAGACACTTCCACACATATGCCACTCTTTCCATAAATAAAGCTTTCCACATATTACTCTTGATTCTTTCCCCTTTCACCCTTGTCCTATGTCCCCTCGTAGCAGAGCATCCTTTCAATTGAAAGAGGCTCTCCCCTCCTGTGCATTTATGCCACGGAGGTATTTAAACATTTCAATCATATCACCTCTATCCTGCCTTTTCTCTAAAGTAAACATATTAAGATCCTTAAGTTTGTCCTCATATGGTTTATAACGAAGGCCACTAACCATTTTAGTAGCCACCCTCTGTACCAACTCCAACCTGTTTATATTCTTTTGAAGGTGTGGCCTCCAGAATTGCACACAATACTCCAAATGAGGTCACACCAAAGACCTAAAGCACTAACATCTCCTTTCTTATGCTGGTCATTCCTCTCCCTATGCACCCAAACATCCTTCTAGCTTTTGTCATCACCTTTTCTACCTGTTTAGCTACTAATGATCATCAGACACAATCACGCCTAGGTCCCATTCTTCTTTTGTGAACAGAAGTACTTCACCCCCTATACTATATCGCTCCCTTGGATTGCTGCAGCCCAAATACATGACCTTGCATTTTTTAACATTAAATCTCAGCTACCAAATTCAAGACCATTCTTCAAGCTTAGCTAGATCCCTCCTCATGTTATCTACACCACTGCAGATTTTGGTATCATCTGCAAAGAGGCAAACTTTACCCAATGGCCCTTCTGCAATATCATTAACAAAGATGTTAAAAAGAATTGGACCAAGGATAGATCCCTATGGCACACCACTGGTAACCTCCTTCACCTCAGAGTGAGCTCTATTTTCCTGTACCTATTGTCGCCTCCCACTCAACCAATTTCTAAACTAAGCAGTAACTTTAGGGTCCATCCCTAGAGTGCTCAGTTTGTTTATAAGTCGCCTGCTTGGAACGGTGTCAAAGGCTTTACTAAAATCTAAATACACCACATAAGGCTCCCCCTCGGTCCAACTCCCTGGTCATCCAGTCAAAAAAATCAATCAGATTTGTCTGACAAGACCTGCCTCTGGTGAATCCATGCTGCCTCGGATCCAGTAATCTGTTGGACTCCAGAAACCTCACTATTTCTCTTTCAGCAGCGCTTCCAATAATTTACTCACCACCTAAGTTAAACTAACTGGCCTGTAGTTTTCAACTACATATTCTTCCTCTTCACCCTTGAGTCTGACAATACCACTTTGGTCCTTCCTCTTCTCACAAACATATCTGAAAAATGTCTTATCCTCTCATTTTATTGCATTGGCTATATCCTCCTCTTTCTGAATCTTTTTTCCTGACTACTTTGCTAGCTTCTCTAAGGTTTTCCAAATATAGATACCTGTCTTCTTCTCTCTATGATCTCTTGTATTTCATGAAGGTTTCCCTCTTTTTCTTCACCTTTCCAGCTACTCTTTTGAAAACCATAGTGGTCTCCTTTTCCTTTATTTACCATTTTAACAAAAAGGTTGGTTGCCTTTAAAATATCTCCTTTCAGTTTTGCCTGTCTTTCAAAATCCCCCAGCTGTTCCCATCCCACTAATGACTGCCTGAGGTATTGGCCCATCTTGCAGAGTTCGTTTTCCTCAAGTCTAAGACCTTCACTTTTGAATGGATTTTATCAGCCCTAGTTCTAATACTGAACCACACCATCTGGTGATCACCGTATCCGAAATGATCTCCCACTATAACATCAGAAACGCTTTCACCATTGGTAGGCACTTAGTCCAGTATGGCCCCTTCATGTGTGGATTCTGTTACCAGTTGCCTGAATAGATCTCCCTGTAGAGAATCCAGGATCTCTTTACTTCTAGATGATACTGCAGCAGGAATGTGCCAGTCAACATCTGGCATATTGAAATCCACTGTCAGTGGCACTTCCCCTTTCCTGGCAATGCTGTGTATGTCTTCAATTAACTCTCCGTCTACCTCTTCAACCTGTGAGGGAGGGTCTGTATATCACGCCAATGCAAGTAGATTTCTCTTTCCCTCTTTCTAGTTTAATCCACAGCGCATCCTCTCTCCCTTTTAAGCCCTGTATTTCCATAGCTTTAATAATATTTTTTACATATAGTGCCACTCTCTCCTTTTTCCTACACTGTCTTTTCCGAATGAAGTATAGTCTAGTATAGCAAAAATCCCAGTCATGGTTGTCCGTGAACCATGCCTCTGTTACCACCACTAAATCCAAGTCAGCCTCTCCCATTAAAGCCTCAACCATAGAGTGAAATATGCAGCATCTTAGCATTTTGCAGATGCTTATTGCACTGTAATTAACCTTAGTCAACTGGAAAAACAGTACTACACTTGATTTATATTACAGTTGAATTAGTGTGAATGCGCAACAAACTGTACTGGCTGAAAAACAAAATTGGATGGAGCAACTTCTCAAAACACGGAACACAGAAGAAGCATTTCATGTTATAATTGTAACACAGAAATGCTAAGATGCTGCATATTTCACTCTATGGTCTTCTAGTTATGCCTTATTTTCATATATACTTATCTTGCTATTTATGCAGAAGCTTCTGCCTAGATTTGCTCCATAAAGGCTAAGTTTCCTCTGCTCTAGGCTTCACACCTCTTTTTTTCTCTATTTAGCAGTCAGTGGGATGGGCACTGTCAACTTCCCCACATCTCTTCTGTACCAGAGTTTGGGTTTTGTTATACCACGTTATCATTTCAGTCAAAGCGGTTTACATTGTAACTTAAACTTGGTAACGTACATTTAACAGGGACACTGATAACTTGGATTTTTCTGAGACAATGGAGGGTTAAGTGACTTGCCCAAGGCCACAAGCAGTGCTAGTTCGAATCAAATCCTGGTCTCTTGGCTTCCCAATCCAGTGCTCTAACCATTAGAATACTCCTTCACTCCATTTTTTCATGTCCACAGCCCATGCATGCCTTTTCACCAACAATGCTAAATCAGAAATAACAGTATAAAATGAAAGCAAACCTGAGCAAGCCAGTATAATTTCAAACAAATGGAATAAGTTATTTTTTTTATTAGAATGAAAATGCATATGTGAGACTAAAATAATATACAAGCAGCACTGAAACTTGCCTTTCCCTGTGATCCAGAGGACTGCCAGCATTGTTCACTTCCATCAATCAGACGTGATGCTTGATTCACAGAAGATGATACATTCAGATTTTTAACTATTCGAGACCAAACATCTATCAGCATTCCTCGCTGACTGCTGTGATGACGCTTTAGCTGTTTCCCAGAGCGACCACAAAATACAGGCGATTGACCTGTCAAATTAGGAAGTAGTATATATCATACCATATTCATGACAATCTAATCAGTAATGATTCTCTGTCAAACTTTACTGACACATTCAGGAATAATATAGTGTCAAACTGCTTAACATTTCCGAGAGAAAATAAAAAACTGAAATTTTCAATACTACAAAAATCATGCATGTTTAGAAAAAAGCTGGTTGACCATATCTCACAATTATAATACTACATATACAAAATAACAGCAGCACAAAAGCATAGTTACTCACCTGTAACAGGTGATCTCCGGGAACAGCAGGAATTTAGTCTTCACATATGGGTATCGTCGGTACCGACGGAGCCTGCGCAGGAACGCTCCCCAGCGTCCAATTAGAAAGCTTTTGGGAGCATCCCACAGCACTTACGTGCTGCCTTCCCGCCTTTCCTAACTGCCTCTCTCCAGTTGAGTTTAAAGCTGAGACAAAGAGAGAGGGAAAGAGAAAGAGATAGACAGAGAGATACAACTCCTAGGGGAGGTGGGTGGGTTGTGAAGACTAAATTCCTGCTGTTCCCGGAGATCACCTGTTACAGCTGAGTAACTATGCTATCTCCAGAAACAAGCAGGAATGTAGTCTTCACATATGGGACTCCCTAGCTTTAGATGCCAGAGAGAGATCCCAGAAGTTGTGTGTCCCTGTGAAAGGGCTCCACTTCCCCCCATGGATCTCTGGCATCCAACTAGGGATGGTGGGTAGGAGTTGAATAGGTATGGAACAGGTGTTGGAGAACAGCCTGACCAAACAATGCATCCCGGAAGGAGTCCTTGTCTAAACAGTAATGGGCTGTGAAGGTATGAACCGAGGCCCAAGTGGCTGCTCGACAGATGTCATCGATAGACACAGAGTGCAGATGAGCTATTGAAGCTGCCATAGCTCTCACATTGTGAGCTGTGACATGGCCCTCCAGAGGAAGATTCTTACTTTGATAGGCAAAGGAAATACACTGAGCAATCCAGTTAAACAGTGTTCTCTTGGAGAATGGAAGTCCCAAATGAGAAGGATCAAAAGCAACAAAGAGTTGAGAGGACTTTCTATGTTGCTGTGTTCTTTGTAAGTAAAAGGCTAAAGCTCTTTTACAGTCCAAAGTATGAAAATTCCTTTCTGCATTTGACGCATGAGGCCCTGAAAAAAAACACAGGTAGGTAGACCGCTTCATTCAGATGAAAAGGCGAGACCACCTTAGGCATAAAGTGTGGAGGAGTCCTAAGGACTACCTTGTCATGACGGAAACTTGTATAAGGTGGATCAGCCACTAGTGCCTGCAACTCACTGATGCGGCGTACTGATGTGATTGCAATGAGAAAGATAACCTTCCAAGAAAGGAATTTCAATGAGGTAGTAGCTAACGGTTCGAAAGGTGGCTTCATGAGCTGATCAAGAACCATCTTTAAGTCACATGCCACCGGTGGTGGCCTAATGGGAGGCTTAGTCAGAAGAAGGCCTCTCATAAATCTTGCTATAAGAGGATGGGAGGAAATAGGTTGTCCATTTACAGGCTTGAAAGAAGCTGGAATAGCACTCAAATGGACTTATACTGAGTTAGTCTTAATTCCTGCATTGGATAAATGAAGGAGACACTCCAGTAATGATTCCAGAGGTATCACAAGGGGGTTAAGACCCTTCTGCAAACACCATATGGTAAACCTTTTCCACTTGAAAGCATAAGAGCGTCTTTTGGAAAGCTTCCTGGAAGCATAAAGGATATCCTTTACTTGCTGAGGGAGGATAAGATCATGGAGATCTAGGCCTTCAGCAACCAAGCCCTGAGATGCAGAGACTGGGGATTGGGATGCCATAAAATTCCGTCCTCCTGAGACAGGAGATCTGGAGCAGACCCTAATTCCAGAGAGGGAGCTTGAGAGAGATGTAGAAGAAGAGGGTACCAAACTTGTCGTGGCCAATGTGGAGCTATGAGAATCATATGGCCTCTGTCTCTCTGAAGCTTGAACAGGGTTTGGGGAATTAGGGGAATGGGTGGAAAGGCATAAATGAAGTCTTGACCCCAGTGAAGGAGGAAAGCATCCCTGGCCTGAGAGCCCTGAGCCGGAATTCTGGAACAGAACCGGGGAAGTTTGGCATTCAACGGACTTGCAAAGAAGTCTATGTCCGGGGTTCCCCAGATTTGAAAAATCTTGGCCACCTGGTATGCATGAAGAGACCATTCGTGTGGAAGAAGAACTTGACTGAGTCTGTCTGCCCAAGAGTTTTGTATGCCTGGAAGATACACTGCCAGGAGATTAATCTGATGCTCTCTGGCGAGGGCCGATAGTCGCAAAGCTTCGTGGCAAAGCGACAGAGAGCCTGTTCCCCCCTGATTGTTCACACTGAACATGGCTAACTGATTGTCCGTATGAATAAGGACTGTCTTGTAGCTGAGCAGGGTGTGGAACACTGGAAGAGCAAGGAAGATTGCCCTGAGCTCCAAGAGATTGATATGTAGATGAGTCTCCTGTGGAGTCCAAGTGCCTTGGGTGGAGAGATCTTGCAGATGAGCTCCCCAACCCATTGGAGAAGCATCTGTTGTGAGAGTTGCCTGGGGTAAAGGTTGTTGAAATGGGGACCCCAGCAACAGGTTTTGAGCGGACTGCCACCATTGGAGGGACAAAATAAGGTGATTTGTGTTTGCTATTTTGTCTGACAGGCACCCTGATGCCTGGGTCCATTGAGTGGATAAAGTCCACTGGGCTGCTCTCATATGGAGGCGAGCATAAGGAACCACATACACGGTAGATGCCATGTGGCCTAGTAGTTGTAACATTTCTCGAGCAGTGAGATGAGGCTTTAGCACTGCTTGAGAAGCTAACTGCACCATGCGAAGGCAACGGGTCTGAGGAAGATAGGCCCTTGCTTTTCTGGTGTCCAGCAAAGCTCCTATCAACTCTAAAGACTGGGTGGGAGTTAGACTGGATTTTGGGATGTTTATAACCAGACCCAAATACTGAAGGATATGCAATTTATAACCAGACCCAAATACTGAAGGATATGCATTGTGCAACATAGAGAAATCCTGGCCTCTGACTCTGATGGGGCTCGAATGAGCCAGTCGTCTAAGTAAGGCAAGACAAATATTCCTAGAGTGCGAAGAAATGCTGCTACCACAGCCATGCGTTTCGTAAACACCCTTGGAGCAGAGGCCAGGCCAAAAGGAAGCACCATGTATTGGTAGTGCTTTTCTTGAAAAAGGAACTGAAGGAACTTTCTGTGAGTTGGATGGATGAGAACACGAGTGTACGCATCCTTGAGATCTAGAGAACAAAGCCAATCCTGACTCTGAAGGTATGGCAGCAGAGTTTCCAGAGAACTCATCTTGAATTTCTCTTTAAACAGGAATTTGTTCAATTCTCTGAGGTCTAAAATAGGTCTGTGTCCCCCTGTTTTCTTTGGGAGAAGGAAATAGGGGGAGTAAAACCCTGTACCCTGTTGATGAATGGGTACTTCTTCCATTGCCCCTTGGGCAAGAAGCATAGTGACCTCTTGATCTAACAGGTTGATGAGAGAGGTCTGAGAATTGAACTTTCTTACCATTGCGGAGGGGGAATGCACAGAAAGTGAAGCTTGTACCCCTCTTTTATAATGGAGAGTGTCCAATGTTCTGCTGTTATCTGCCCCCATCTGGGGGCAAAGTGACACAACCTTCCTGGAATGGTGGAAGGCTCTGGTCCATTGAGAGCCAGAAAGGCTAAGTTCTCTAGATGAAAGTCAAAGGCCTTGTGGAGGCTGAGACTGCTGAGACGGTTGAGGCTTAGCAGTCTTTGCTTTCCTTTGTTTAGGTGGATGCTGACTCTTTCGGGCAGATTGACCTACAGAACGTCCCTGCTGGGAATAAGAGGGATAAATCCTCTTCTTCTTGGAGAAGAATGGTTTCTTGAAAGATTTCTTTCTTGCAGGATCAGCTGTGGCCTTTGATAATCCAAAGTTGAGTTGTCAGCATCTAATTCATTGGCTTTCTCTTGCCAATTCTTGCCAAACAAATTATCACCTGTACAAGGGATATTGCCCAGTTTGTCCTCCACCCAGAGCTCCAAATCGGATGCCTGGAGCCAGGCAATTCTACGTGCTCCTATGGCAATGGCAGAGGTTCTGCTTATGCACTCAAAACAGTCAAAAGCTGCACGGTTGACAAACCTAGAAACATCCTGATCCAATCAGTGCAGCACCTCAGCAGGAACCAACAGAAGCACACAGCAGGTAAAGGAAAAAGCAAACACTTCAGTGTCCTCCGTTGGGGCTGGAGATTTTATAGCCCTTAGCAGCTGATCCAATCAGTGCAGCACCTCAGCAGGAACCAACAGAAGCACACAGCAGGTAAAGGAAAAAGCAACACTTCAGTGTCCCCAGCAGGTAAAGGAAAAAGCAAACACTTCAGTGTCCCCAGCCCCACCGGGGGACACTGAAGTGTTTGCTTTTTCCTTTACCTGCTGTGTGCTTCTGTTGGTTCCTACTGAGGTGCTGCACTGATTGGATCAGCTGCTAAGGGCTATAAAATCTCCAGCCCCACCGCGGGCCGCTGTCGCGGACATCCCTCGGGCGCATGCCTGAAGGGGCATGACCAAAGGGGCAGGTCACCCCCCTTTGGTGCCCCTTCGGCGCACGTAGGCGTAAGGAGGCTTTTCCCCTGGTATGGGGAAACGGAGGAGGAAGTACCTACCAACTGTTCTTCCGAAAGTGGTTAAATCCATTGGTCCAATGGATGCCCATGTCGTGGTGGGCAAGGCGTTAGCTGAGGCTTCGGCCTCAGGGGATAATCGTTTGAACATGTCGGCTGTGAGTACTTCCTCCTCCTTGTCCTCCCCAAGCGAACAGGGTTTATCTCCACCCAACTCTGAGCTTCAACAAAAGCCTGGTGAAGCTTCCCCAGTGGTCTCCACGGAGAAGGCTGACCCAGGTGTAAATTCGCTGTCTTCTTCTTTTTTGAAACTTAACTCAAATTTATCATTGATGTCTTCTCTACCATCTGTGATTGAGTTTCCTTCTCTTTCTGTATCCTAAGTTCCTCCTCCGGATGTTTCCCTGTGAGATATTTGGTCAATAGTGTCTCGTATGGAGTCCACATTGGCAGTCTCTTTGAAAAAAGTATCCGATTTCTCTAAGGAGACAGTATTGAAGTTTGCTGATCATGAATAAAAACTTTTAACGTTAGAGAAACGGGTGGATATTCAAGAATCTAAGTTTGTGACACAGAATGATTTTTGTGCTAAAGTGTCTTATGATTCTGTTTGTTTGCATCGTCAGGATGAGTTTTTGGAAAATTCTTTACGGTCTCGAAATTTACGGTTTTTGAATTTTCCAAAACAACATTACTTATCTCCTATAATTCTTTTACAGAAGTATTTTAAAGAGATATTATTGTTTGAAGATACTGACTCATTTAAAATTTCTAAGTTATTCTATCTGCCCCCAGGGAGACTTGAGAAGGGAGGGAATTGTGATGAACCTGCTGTTTCTCGGGAAGGCTCGACTCCTTTTTCATTAGATATTTCTGATTTCATTGAATCCGAAACTGACAATATTTCCTGCAGGGCTACGCTTTTGGTTACTTTTTTGTTGGAAATGGAAAAGGATAAAGTTTTGCGGGCACATTTTCTTAAGAAAAATGAGAAATTTTGTGGGCAAACCATTCAGGTGTTCCCTGATGTTTCTAGGGTAACTCAAAAGCGGCGTAAGTCCTTTACCGAGAATCGTCCTCGAGTTCAGGCTTTAGGAGCAACTTTTCATCTAAAATTTCCTTGTAAATGTTTTATAGTGTTTCAAGGCCGGAAGTATATTTTGCAGGAGGCAGAACAATTGTTAGAATTTCTAGACAGTAAAATTTAAGTTTATTTTTTTTTTCCTTTTGGTTTTTTTTGCCTGTTTAGCTCAAAGATTAGTTAAATGGAGTTTTATATTTACAGGAATCAAGTGGCACTTTTTTCTTTCTATTCTGTGATATCGTTTGGCTGTTCACTTCCTTGATGTGGACTAACTATCTTTTTTTGTATAATTATTGGCGTCATTTACTGTATGGTTAGGATGTTTTCCCTTTTACATTTTTCATTGTATATTTGAAAATATTTCATAAATAAATAATTAAAAAAAAAAGAAACACCCTGGGCATGTTTAACCAGTGTGAGAAAATCCTGCCTCTTATCATCAGGAAGAAGAGGGCTCAAAACCTCTAAATTTTATTTTTATTTATTTATTTATTTTAATTTCTTATATACCGCACTCTTCGACATCAGCGCGGTTCACAGAGAACACAACAAAACCAGAACAACAGGCTGTTCGGTATTACATATAACAGGAGTATTCAACTTGGAAAAACATGGGAGAACTATTTACATGGAATATGCAATCTGTTAACTAGATAACATACTCGAACTATGTACATGAATTGGCACGAAAGTTGTGAGCAAGGAAGAAAGAAAAAAGAGAAAGTGGTTGGATATGTAGTGGGACTATTATGTTAACTTCATATGGGGTAGTATTTGGTGAATAGATTGAATTTAAGGGCCTTTCTGAACTGGGCTATGTCGGTTATGGTACGGATGTCAGAAGGGAGGGAGTTCTAGCATTTTGGTGCGCAAAACAAGAACGCTCTGTTCGCTGTTGATAGATTGCATGTTGTTATGGCCTTTGGTAATGCTAAGGAGTTTAATGCTGCCTGTCTTCTATTTCTGTTTGGTGGTACAGATTGGATGAGCTCAGAAAGTGAGTTGGCAGATATACCCTTGATGGCCTTGAATGTGAGAATCAGGGTTTTGAACATCAGCCTTCCGTGTATGGGGAGCCAATGGAGCTGTTTGAGGATAGGTGTGATATGTTCACTCTTGGATGCTCCTTGAAGAACCCTTGCAGCAGTATTCATAGCAAGCTGTAAATCTCCTGTGACTTCCTTAAGGAACATTCCCATATATAAAATATAGGAACTGATCCTGGCAGAAAGCATGGAAGCCTGGAAAGTACGACGTCCAAAGGCATCCAAAGTTCTACACTCACGTCCTGGAGGATTAGAGGCATGCCTCTTTGCACTCTTGATCCTTCTCGTAGCTGATTCCACTACAATAGAGTGGTGAGGAAGCTGAGTCTTCTGGAAACCAGGACAAGGAGGGACTCGATACATAGTATCCAGTCTACGAGAGTGAGGAGAGGTGGTAAGAGGTGTTTCCCACATTCTTAGCATGAGATCATGTAAGATCTAATGGATAGGCAAAGTAGCTCCCTCTTTAGGAGCCTTGGGATATTGAAGAATCTCCAACTCCTTTGCCCTGGGCTCTGTTTCGGAAGCCACAGTAATGGATAGACCTCGAGCCACCTCCCTGATAAAATCCTGAAAGGAGATATCTTCTGGAGGAGACATCCTACGTTTAGGAGAGGAAGGCTCCTCCGGGAGAAGTATTCTGGTACCTACAGAGCTGTCAGAATCCTCAGACTCCTCCGAGGATTCGAAGTACCTTCTGTCCAGATGCTCCTGAAGAGCCCGATACCCGTACCGACCAGTCGGTACCGGGGGGAATCGGTACCGGTGTGTCGGTACCGGAGGGCATCACATGACTGGGTGCCGGCAAAGCAGACACCGATATCGATGCTGTCGGTACCGATACCGGTAGAACTGTCTGACGTGGTTCCGATGTCGCAAGGCGCGACACCAGACTGCGTTCAATAGCCAGGAACCTCTGGTCTATCGACGCTGCCGATGCCTGGGTATTGGTACCGGAGAAAGCAGCCGGTACCCCAGAGCATGGCAACAGTAGTTCTGCCGAGGTTGAGGCCTCGAGAACATCCTGGAGCACCGATAATGCTTTGGAAGCCGAAGCCTCCCGCCAGGGCAATTTTGACGGTACAGAACCCTCAAGGGCAACGCCAGAGGCATCTTGATGCTTGGAAGGAGATCTAGCCTTTGAGGAACGGCCAGACTTATGTTTAGTTACCTGAGATCCATGGGAGGAAGACGGAGCCCTGAAAGACGTCGATGCCACAGAAGCTGCATCGGAGGGAAAAAGGGTGCTGAGCTTAGCAGCTCGGTTTTGTTGACCCCTCTTGGACATCATGGCACAAGCCATACACTCGGAGATGGAGTGGTCAGGACCTAAACATTTAAGACACCACTCATGGGTGTCGGTGATGGAGATGGTACTGCCACACTTGGTGCACTTTTTGAAACCCTAAGCGGGTTTTTCCATAGTGGAGGAAATTTTGGGCCTAAGGCCCAAAATGGCGCATGCACCTGGAAAAGAAAAATTTGGAAAAAAATAATATATATATTTTTTTTTTTTAAAAGAAAGAAAGAACCACCGGCGGTACCGGTATAGCGTCGAGGAAGGCAGATGCGACCACAAAAAAGAAAGAATAAGGAAAAACGTTTCTGCGGTGACAGGAACGACGGCCTGCTGGCTCAGCGGAAAACGAAGAACTGAAGAGAGGCAGTTGGGAAAGGCGGGAAGGCAGCACACAGGCGCTGTGGGATGCTCCCAAAAGCTTTCTAATTGGACGCTGGGGAGCGTTCCCGCGCAGGCTCCATCGGTACCGATGATACCCATATGTGAAGACTACATTCCTGCTTGTTCCTGGAGATTACCCCTTTCCTTGGCAATGGGCGAAGAAGCTTCCATAGCAGACAAAAAAGGAACATAATAAACCGAAGAAAATTTGATAGCATTGTCATCATCAATTAGCAAAATCTCTTTGAAATATTTGTATAATAGGATATCTGCAGACAAATAATGATTGCGAGGAAAGTTTAAGAAATGTAAATTTTTCATACGAGCTGCATTTTCAAGGGATTCTAGCTGATGATGAATCGTAACACTATCTCGAATAGACGAGGAAACAGCAAGCCTGAGCCACTGAGACATGACCTTCCAATTTATTTAAAGAGGCATTACATTTTGCAATAGATTCATCATGAGCTACGAGCTTCTGCACAACTTCCTGGGAAAACTGCGAAACCTGGGAGAGAGATGCACGCAAAGATGACTCCATGGGTGCAACAATCTCCCAGATGTCACGCAGAGAAACTTTCACAGGAGGAGAAACTACCGTAGGTATAGGAGCGGAAAAATCCAAAACTTTAGTCAAGAAAACATTCTGTCTATCTGAAACAGTCAAAGAAGCAACTTCCTGTAATTCAAAAACACGTTCCACCATCGGCTGGCTATCACCGGAGGGAACAGCGCTCTGCAACACCACTTCCTGCCTGGGTAGGGCAGACCCCAGCGCAACAGAGGAGGCATTTACAGTACTCAAGGATACCGATGATAGATCCTGATCCGACTTGTCCGACTTGGATGCTCTGAACATGACGATCCATAGGACCCACATTCTTAAGGGATTTAGCACCCAAGGCAGGAAACACTTTCTTTCTCCTCTTGCCCATGAGACTGACAAATTACTCCTCAAGTCTCTGACGGGGCTCCAAAGGGGCGTGACAAGCCCCTTTGGTCACGCGCTTGCGAGTCGCCGACACTTTTGAAGCAGCTCAGGGAGGGAGGGCGGGCCTCCAAAACACCTCCTCCTACCGCAGCAGCACCCGGCACCAGCAAGTTGACCCAACACGATCCCCATGCAGGCAAAATCTTAAGTGCTCAATACTTCAAAGCATTTATCAGATTGTCAGCAACACTTACTAACCAGAAAAATGATTTTCATTGCAGACTGCCCTAACATTATCTGGATAGCGCTGAGGTGCTCTGGAGGTAGAAACAGGGCAGGGCACCAATTCATTCTGATAGCGTAATTTTTCAGCACCACTATCCAAATAACTAGCACCATAATTTAAGGCAACAAAATAGTGGATGGCTATCCAGATAATAGCACTAAATATCAAAATATTGCCATTATCTGAATAGTAGTGCCTACTGGAAGCCACTATCTGATGCTAAATATTCAGTACATCTTTCACAGCCAATGTTCAAAGGGAACGCTGACAGCAGTTTAAATAGTACCATCTAGTCGTTTTGTTTTTTTCCCCCCCCACATGTAGTATTACTCTTTAGCAGCTCACATTTGTCTGCCTTCAAAAACTGATAAGTTCCAGTCCTATTCCACCATGAAACAGAACCCACAATTCCAAATTGTTAAGTACTCCAGACTAGAAAGAGTAGTTACTCACCTGTAACAGGTGTTCCCCAGGAGCAGCAGGAATCAGTCCTCACATATGGGTGACATCGACGTCGATGGAGCCCTTGCAGAGCATTTCCCCAGCTTTCCATGAAAGCCTTTGGGAATGCAGGCATGCATGCACGGTTCCCTTCCCGCCTAAAGGTGCCATCTTACCTCAGTCAAATGACATAGCTAAGAACAGCACACAAAAATGTAAAACAAACTATGTACAACTGCAACTCCAAGGGGAGGAGGGAGGGTTGTGAGGACTGATTCCTGCTGCTCCTGGAGAACACCTGTTACAGGTGAGTAACTACTCTTTCTCCAGGACCAAGCAGGAAGTCAGTCCTCACATATGGGTGACTCCCGAGCTCTGGGCTACCAGGAACCCAGGCTGAACAAGAGAACTTCCTCTAGCCTCAGCATCAAAGAAAGGCTTTTCACTGACAGAACCTCCACCGGTAGCCCAACAGAGGGCAGGAGTTGCCTAAACCTCAAAGAGATTCCGTAGTACTGCCTGGCCAAAAGCACTGTCCCTATGGGACTCCCTTTCCAGACAGTAATGGGCCGCAAACGTCTGGCTTGAAGACCAAGTTGCAGCCCTGCAGATGTCTACCAATGGTACACAGCGGAGATGAGCCACTGAGGCAGCCATTGCCCTGACACGATGGGCCGTGACCCGACCCTGCAAAGGAAGGTCAGCCGCCTTGTAAGCCCAGGTGATACAGTCAGCCACCCAGATGGACAAGGTATGCTTGGACACAGCTAACCCCAAATTATTAGGGTCAAAAGATATGTTCCGTGTAAAATAGTTATCTCCAAGTTATAATGCGCTGTTCAATGTAATTTAAGTTTGTTCAATGTAAACCGCACTGATGCAGAATAGTGCGGTATATAAGAGAATGTAAATGAAGAGCTGAGTAGCCCTTCTGTGCCCTTGCGTACGGTCAAGGTAGAAGGATAAGGCCCTCCTACAGTCCAGGGTATGCAGAACTGCTTCAGCATGGCTTGCATGAGGCCTAGGGAAGAATGTTGGAAGAACCACCTCCTGGTTGAGGTGGAAAGAGGAGACAACTTTAGGGAGGAACTTTGGATGAGTCCTAAGGACTACCCTGTTCCCATAGAAGCGAGTGTAAGGCCTGTCACAGACTAGGGCCTGAAGCTCACTCACTCGCCTGGCCGAGGTAAGGGCTACCAACAAGAGTGTTTTCCAGGACAGGAAGCGTAGAGGGCAAGTAGCCATCGGCTCAAAAGGTGGGCGAGTCAATTGTTGCAAGACCACATTCAACCCCCACTCAGGAGCAGGAGGATGGATTGGAGGCTTGAGCAAGAGCAAGCCTCTGAGAAAGCGGGACACCAAGGGGTGAACCGACAGAGAATGTCCTTCCACTAGTAGCTGCTAGAGCTGAGAGGTGGACCCGAACAGAATTTGACTTAAGTCCCTGATTGGATGAATGCAACAGGTACTGAAGCACTACAGGTACAGTACAGGAGAAGGGATCCTCTGTACGTAGCTGACACCACACAGAAAACCTTTTCCATTTGAGAGCATAGGTTTTCCTAGTGAACTGTTTCCTAGAGGCCAGGACAACCTCCTCAACTTCCTGAGGCAGGCCCCAGGGAGCCAAAACTACCCTTGCAGCCTCCATGCCATCAAATTGAGAGCTTTGAGGTTGTGGTGCAGAAGGGAACCCTGATCCTGAGAGAGAAGGTTGGGTTGCAACCCCAGAGGCAGTGGTGAATCCACTGCCAGCTGAAGCAAAAGTGGAAACCAAGGCTGTCTCGGACACTTGGGAGCCACCAGCAGGACCGAGGCCTTGTCCTTAAGAATCTTGAACAGAGTTCGGGCCACCAGAGGCGTGGGAGGAAACGCATACAGGAGGCCCTGAGACCAGGGAATCAGAAAAGCATCTGCTGCTATCCGCAGAGGATGCGGTTGCCTGGAGCAGAACTTTGTCAGCTGTTTGTTCAGAGGACTGGCAAACAGATCTATAGATGGAAGTCCCCATTTCAGGAAAATCTTTTGAACTACCAAAGGATGGAGCTGCCACTCGTGGGGCTGCAGAATCCTGCTCAATCTGTCCGCCAGGTAGTTCTCCTGGCCAGGGAGATACACTGCCTTGAGGAGCATGTTGTGTCTGATAGCAAACAAGCAAAGGTCCTGTGCCTCCTGACAAAGGAGCCTGGACCCAGTTCAGCCCTGCTTGTTCACATAAAACACGGCTATCTGGTTGTCTGTTTGAACCAGGACAGACTGATGATCCAGGGCTTGAGAAAAAGTCTTGAGGGCTAACCGAATAGCCCTGAGTTCCAGGAGATTGATTTGCTGTGCGGCTTCCCAGGGAGACCACAGACCCTGGGTGCACTTGCCTAGACAATGAGCTTCCCAGCTTTTCAGGGAGGCATCCGTGGTCAACACCACTGTGAACCCAGGACTCTGAAAAGGTACCCCTTGTAGCAGATTGGGTGGGTGCAGCCACCAGTTGAGGGAGTTCAGAAACTGTCTGGACACCCTTATCCTGTCTGTCGGGCTGCCTGTGGCCTGTGACCACTGAGTCCGAAGGCACCACTGTGCAGGCCTCATATGGAGCCTGGCATTGGGGGTCACATGCACCGTCAAAGCCATGTGGCCTAGAAGCCTCAGGCAGAGTCTGGCGGAGACCAGTGACCTGCTGAGAAACTGGTTTGCTAAGTTGATCAGTCTTTGGGCTCTGACTTCTGGCAAGAATGCTTTTGCAAGTAGAGAATCCAACCTCGCCCCTATGAACTCCAAGTTCTGGGAGGGGAGCAAAGTGGACTTTGCAAAGTTTATGACGAACGCTAAGCTTTGAAGAAGAGCAATAGTTCTGAGAGTAGCTTGTCGGGCCTCCTGGCATGTCTGACCTCTTATGACCCAGTCGTCCAGATAGGGGAAGACAAAGATTCCCTGATTTCGCAGGTAGGCCGCCACCACCGCCAGGCACTTGGTAAAGACCCTGGGAGAGGAGGTGAGGCCAAAAGGCAGTACTCTGTACTGATAATGGTTTCCTCCCACAATGAACCTGAGGTACTTTCTGTGGTCTGGATGAATGAGGATGTGAGTATACGCATCCTTTAGATCTAAGGAGCATAGCCAATCTCCCTGCTGGAGGTAGGGCAGAAGTGTTCCAAGAGTAAGCATCTTGAACTTTTCCTTCTCCAGGAACTTGTTGAGGTTTCGGAAATCTAGAATAGGTCGAAGGCCACCGGTTCTTCTGGGTACCAGGAAATACCTGGAGTAGAACCCTCGACCGTGCAAGTGGGGAGGCACAGGCTCCACCGCCCTGTCCACCAAGAGACCTTGGAGCTCTTGAAGGAGAAGATTTGTATGCAGAGGAGGCCTTGGAGGCTCCCCTGGGAAGTATGGAGGAGGCAGCTGATGGAAGTGTAGTGCATAGCCCCTGTGGACTATGCTTAACACCCAACTGTCTCCAGTGATGAGTGGCCACTGGTGGGCAAACAGGGCGAGGTGACTTCCTGTGCAGGGTTGGGAGAGCAGGGACGGAGAGGCTATGCCTAAGGCGTCAAAAACCCCCACCCTGCTGAGTGGGAGCAGGGGCTGGAGGCTTGGGGGTCCTCAGCCTACGGGGCCCATTACCTGCCCCTTGGCTTGCTGACCCTGAGGGGTAGCTTGGGCAGCCTGATATTGTGGGTACTGTTTGTAGGCAGTGCCCTTCCTCGGGTAAAAGGGCTTTTTACCCGAGCCTTTCTTCTTGTGAGAAGGGGCAGAAGTCTTTCTAGACAGCCTTGTCCGTGTGAGGTGCTCGGTTTCGAGCTGTGCGGCCTTCTCGGTCATGGGCTTGCCAAAAAGGTTCTCACCTCGGCAAGGGACATCGACCAACTTGTCCTGAACCCATGGCTCGAGGTCCGATGACTGCAGCAATGCCTGGCGTCGAGCCGCGATGCTGGCTGCCGCAACACGGGCCGAAGCCTCGAAGCCATCGTAGGCAGCGTGGGACATAAACTTGGAGCATTCCCGGATCCCCGAGGACAAGGACTTGAACCTCTGCAAGGGTTCCCCGGAGAGACCAGCGGAGAACCCGGCCAACTCCTTGGCCAGGTCTCGCAAGTACATGCCCATGTACAGCTGGTAAGACTGGACACGGCAAGCAAGCATCGAGCCCTGGAAGCACTTTCTACCAAAACCATTGAGGTTCCAGGCCTCCCTGCCAGGGGGCATCGCGGAGTGCATCTTCTGACTTTTCAGGCGATGCATGGTCGATTCCACCACCATGGAATGGTGTGGTAGCTGTGCCTTTTAAAAGCCAGGACTCTTCCGGAGTCGAGAGATCGAATCGACCCACTTGCTTAAAACCGGCGCCGAGGCCGGTGCCTCCCACATCCGGAAGAGGAGCCGTCCCAGCACCGGAGGAACCGGGACAGTAAAGGCCTCCTTCGGAGGAGAGTCGTACTGCAGGGCCTCGAGCTCCTCGGCTCGAGGCTCCTCCTCGGGGTCCGCAGGGATAGCCAACGCGGTGGCCATATCCTGGACGAACTCCGAGAACCGGGTATCCTCCGGAGGGGATCTACTCCGCGGTTCAGACTGCGGTGAGTCCGATGGGACGCACCGAGTCCTGAAGGTGTCGGGGGACTCCTCATCCTCCGTCTCCCAGGCGGACTCGTCCGATGAGGAATCGGGGTCCGACCTCGCGGGGCCTGTGAGCACCCACCCCGACGCCGAAGGCACCGGCGTCGATGCCCTCGGTCCCGAATGGGAGGTCGAGGGAGACCGCGACCGAGGTTGACCTCGAGCCTTCATGGTCTCGAGTATCGGCTCGGTCTCCGGGGTCGACTTTGATGTCCCGGTGGTCGGGGCAGATGCGCCAGACAGGCTGGCCATCAGTGCCCGCTGCTGTTCCATGAAGGCAGACAGTCTGCTCTCCAAGGCTGTCAACCTGAGACCCAGCTCAGGATACTCAGCAGCCCCCGACTCAGGCCCTGGTGGCGCCGTGCCTGACGTCGGCTCCCTGGGAGGAGAGTACATGAGGACTACAGGACTTACGTGTCCAGCAGACTCCGGCTCCACTCGAGGAACTTTGGAAGGTTTCTCCTGTTCCACGGGCCCGGGGCGACGGTCGGGGGTCTGAGACCTAGCCCTAGAGGAGCCAGGGACCTCTTCTGACGACGCCCTCGCGAGCCTCTTCTTCCCTCTTGCGTTCCCGGTCGGGGGACCCCCTGTCCGAGGAGCCACGACAATGCTCGGGATCCGATTCCCGAGATGTCGAGGCCTCAGACGAGGTCCGGACCCAGCCGGAGGCCGAGTCAGAAAAAAGCCTTTCCTTTTGGTGCTGACGACTTCACAGTGCCTTGGAAGACATTTTCCCACATGGTCCATACGTCTTAGGGTCGTGATCAGGACCGAGGCACCGAAGGCAGCAGTCGTGTGTGTCGGTGAGAGACATTAGCTTCTTGCACCGATCACACTTTTTAAAGCCACTGGAAGCCATCGGGGAAAAAAGAGTCCCCGCGAGGTCAAAGGACCGGCCTTCCAGGGAAAAAGAAAAAAGGACGCAAACGCCAACCACGAAGGGCAAAAACCGAAAAAAGATTGGGCTCGATACTGGTGTACCGAACCCGGCGGGAGGGGAACCGGTGTCGAACCGGAGCAGAAAAATAGCGAAGAATCGCCAAAAAATCAAACTATTTTCCGGGATGACTGGGACACACGTCCAGTGGGCTTCACGGAAAAAGAGACTGAGGTAAGATGGCACCTTTAGGCGGGAAGGGAACCGCGCATGCGTGCCTGCATTCCCAAAGGCTTTCATGGAAAACTGGGGAAATGCTTCGCAAGGGCTCCATCGACGTCGACGTCAATGTCACTCATATGTGAGGACTGACTTCCTGCTTGGTCCTGGAGAAAATTAATATTTGCAACGGTATGTGATACTTTTAGAATGCTGCCCAGTTTTCCTCCTGTTTCTTGGAAATGCCACCATCTTTTAGAGTATTTGCAAATGAGCATAAACTTTAATTCACAATTATATAATTCCATATATTATTAATATTTTCCAGTGATGTCCCATGATAATGGATGAGCCACTTCACATTCTTATCTGAAGAAACTTTGGGCCTATTTACTACCTATGCACCTAATTAAATTAATACACATTACAGTGCATTAACACAGATTGGCAAATAAGGCTCTTAGATTATAAACCCTCTGGGAATAGGAAGCACTTACAGCACTACACTGTCTTGAGTTACCGATGAAAAGGCATGAGCTTACATTAATAAGCAATCAATCTTTTCTACCTCATATGTAGAAATCCTTAGCTAGCAAAACTCACAGGGCCCAGTATGAGTGCACAATAGCTGCCATCAACAGGTTTCAGCTATGAGCAATGACTAGGGACTGTCATCCAGATGCTGTGAGCACAGCCTCTGCTGCATCGTCACCTGGTCAGAGTTAAAGCTGGCTCCTAAGAACAGAGCACAAGTATTATGTATGGTAATGCACTCTTACTTGCTGCTGCACCAATTCACAATAAGATTTTTTTTTTAAGCAAACTGTACGCTTCATTAACTTACCTGGTTCATTTATCCTGCCAAACGCATGTCTGGTGTTATGTTTCCTTGTTTTGAAACATGTTTCACAATAGTCATAGTCATCACAGTTTCTGCATTTGAATCTAGGTCCACTGATGGGAAACATTTGACAACCATCACAGCTAAGGGTATTGAAAAGAAAAATTGTAACAAATAGTCAGATCTCATTAAGTATAAATATACAATATATTTCAACAACATAGTGGTACATAAATCTAAGTAAAATACTAAATTCAAGGTGATAATTTTAGAATGTACAATTAATCAAATACAGATATTGAAACAAAGATATATGATGGCAGATAACAACCATACAGCCTATCGAGTTGCTCTTCCATACCAACAACTAAGCTCTACAGTTCCTTTTTCTTCTGTAGAGATCTTCTGTACCTGTACCATGCTTTCTTGAATTCAGATATAGAAACATCAGTGGTGCTTGAGTACCTTTGCATTGGAAGGTGAGTGATTTGCCGCCCAGACCATCAGGGAAAAAATTGTGAGCAGATTCTTCTCCACAATCCCAGGAAGCCAATTTAATATGAGACACTTGGGATCGCCATCCAAATTCCACCCAATTAACACCCCAATTAACCTTCTGACCTTATCCCAGTAACTTTGTATATTATGTATATTACAAAAAAGGTGGAGGAGTAATTATCATCGCCAAAGCCGACCTACAGTTTAAATTGGAGGAATCCAACAGCAACAACCATCTAGAGACAGTATCTATTTCAAACAACTTATGCTCTATAAACCTGGTCTATAGATCACCATCAGGAGATCCAGACGACCTAGCAACCATAATAAATCTGGCATCTCTCACCCAGGGCCCAAACAAACCCAATTGGATCTTAGGAGATATCAACCTACCATCATTACAGGACACCCAAGCAACAGCATTCCTAGATGCCCTAGAGAGCCTCGGATACACGCAAATGGTGAGAGAACCTACTCACGAGAAAGGCAATATCCTCGACCTCATATTCGCACCACAGCTAATTTTGGATCAACCACAAAACATAGTACTATCCATAACGGCAGTCCCATGGACCGATCACAAACTCATCACCTTCCAGATGCATACCACTAACCATTCACACAAGACAATAATGGATAAAAGCAAGCCCACTAACTCATCTACCAGAAGTTTCCAACCATTTAACAGAGAACGCATCCTCTCTGAGATTAGCACACTCTCTGATGACACCTCACTAAGCCTTGAAGAACTGATCTCCTCCTGGAACAGAAAAATCAGCACTATTGCTATCCGCCCTCCAACAAACAAGAACCCAAAAAAGAGATCTACAGCCCCATGGTTCACAGCGGACTTAAAAGCCTCACTAACTATTCTAAGAAGGCTAGAAAAACGATGGAGAAAATCACGCACCAGTAGTGACCAAGCAGCTTACATCCAACACCTGGCAGAGCATCGTAGAACCATCACAGATAAAATCAGACAACACCACACAGACACCCTGAAACGGTCATTGAATAAACCTCATGACCTGTTTAACTTAGTTAAAACACTTGCCAAAGAACCAACCCCGGAGCACCACAGCATGATCCACCCACAGGACTATGCAATTTATATGCAATCTAAAATGTGCAAAACTAATAAAATATTAATACCGGAACCTCTTGATGAACAAGACTACCCAGTATCTCTGGCATCCTTCTCCACTCCCTCAAAGAAAACCATTGAAGATACCATCCTAGCACTAAATACATCCACTGCGCACACAGACCCTTGCCCTGCACACTGGATAAAGGACCTGCGTTGTGACATATCATCAATTATAGCAAAAATTTTAAACCAGTCCTTCACCACCGGCTCATTTCCAACTACGCTCAAGCAGACCTCTGTAAGACCGCTGTTAAAGAACACTAAACTTGATCCTCAGAAGGTAGAATCTTATAGGCCCATATCTAGCATACCTATGCTAGCAAAAATCATTGAGAAAGTAGTGCACAGGCAACTACAGGATCATATAGACACTTCTGCTCCACTTGATCCGTCTCAACATGGTTTCAGAGAGTCACATGGAGTAGAAACACTACTTACAACACTCCTCAACAACATAATCTCAGGTATGGATAACATACGCCAAGGTTTCGCTCTTGTATTTCTCGATATAGCAGCGGCCTTTGACTCGGTATGCCATGAAATTCTCATCTGCCGGTTAAGGGAAAAAGGCATCTGCGGAACAGCACTTGAATGGTGCAAATCTTACCTGTCCGACAGATGGCAGCACATCCGAATTGACGGGGATACATCTGAACCATTCCAACAAAGTCAAGGTGTACCCCAAGGATCCTCCTTATCTGCATTGAGGTTTAATATCTATTCAACCCCTCTGCAACATCATCAGATCCTTTAATGTCAGTTACATGATATATGCAGACGATGTGCTACTATATATGCCAATATCATTGGATTGCCTGGATCTCACACCGCTGACTAACTGTTTTGACGCCGTAGCAGAGTGGCTCCTATCCCAAAACCTGAGAATACAACACAAAAAGACGGAAGTCCTTTTCGTCTCAAGGAACACCAACTTCACTCCTCCTAGTTGTATTAATGTAAAGGATGCCCAGCTCCAAGTGAAACCTGCAATACGTTACCTTGGAGTAACACTGGACCAAAACCTTGACATGAAGAGTCACATAGCCAACACAGTCAAGGCAATCTACTTTAAAATTAGATCCCTCAGACACCTACGCACACTACTTGAACCAGATGATTTCCGTACCATTTATCAAGCCCTTATACTTCCCCATTTCGACTTTGCAAACTCTATTCTACAGGGGCTCCCCCGGTCCACCCTGAACCCCCTGCAACTGGCCATGAATAGTGCAGCGAGGGTACTCCTCGGGGCATCTAGGAGAGACCACGTGACACCACTCCTAAAACAGCTACACTGGCTTCCCATTCAAGCAAGGATCAGTTTCAAGACTGTACTGCTAACATTTAAAGCGACCAAGGGGCTCACCTCTTCTTCTCTCTCCAACCTCATACTACCACTTGCACCAAACAGGCCAAGAAGAACAGCAGAAATGAACACACTAGCTATCCCAAACGACACCACAAGATGTGCCAGATCAACAGCCAACAGAGCATTCAGACTCTGTGCCCCCACTTTATGGAACACCTTACCAGCACAAATCAGATCAGTACCAAATTTGAGTCAGTTCAGAAAGTCACTGAAACATTTCCTCTTCCTTAAATATCTCAATGACAGCTCTGAACATAACCTCCAGGTGAATAGCAGGAGTGGCCAAACAGACAGACCATCGCAACAGGCCAACTACACAATGTAAATACAAACAGTTCCATATACTATTGCACCACCTTTGTATATAGTTAACCATGATATCTCTTGTCAGATAACACACCTTTGTATATAGTTTCCCCTATTTCCCAAGTTTATATCTCCTGTTAAATGTAATTGACCAGACATATGTAAATTGTCGGATGTTTTTGTTCAATGTAAACCGCGCTGATGTCTAATAGTGCGGTATATAAGAATTGTTAATAAATAAATAAATAAATAAATAAATAAATGGTATTCCCACCACAACTGAAAGAAATGTCCCCTTCGACTGCTCCCCTATCAACATATCTAAACTAAGCTTTCTCAGATGAATAACACTTTCTGTATTTATTTATTATTTGTATTTAGCTAATGCCTTTCCAGTAGTAGTAGTTCCCGATGAGCTACGATCAGATACTGTAGGTATTTTCCTATACCAGAGAGCTTAAAATCGAAGTCTGTACCTGAGTCAATGGAGGATTAAGTAACTTACCCAAGGCCACAAGGAGTCTCAGTGGGATATGGTTAAGTCTGGCCATAGGTTTTCCCTTTTATAGATTGGAATTTACTCTGCATAGATAACACTGGTCAACATTGAAATCGTTACTGACTTTAAAAGGCCCTAATCTGTAGTATCTTGGTGAGCTGAACACGAATATAACATAAAAAAAATGTATTGAGACTCGTTTTGAAGATATTGCATGTAGTTCATTTTTGACATTTCACAGTGTAAATTTATCCAGTAGGACATCAACAACATCCCAAATAAGCCTTGAATGATGTAACATTGCATCACATTGCATAATACCAGCATGCACACATCATCCAGAGTTGATTGCATCATTTTCTGATGCAATGCAATACTACTGCCAGACGGCTGCTGAAAGTCGGAAAGTGTAGTTACTCACCTGTAACAGGTGATCTCCGGGAACAGCAGGAATTTAGTCTTCAAATATGGGTATCGTTGGTACTGATGGAGCCTGTGCGGTAACGCTCCCCAGCATCTGTAGGGCTGGTACCCCTGCAATTCTACATGCAAATCTCCGGCCTGCTCAGCAACTCAGGCCTGAACCAAACTGCACAGACAAGATGGATTCTTCACTTCACTTTTGCTGTGTTCAGCTACAAACGGCCTTCAAGCAACTGCTGGGGCAGCGTTTCTAAGTGTGCATACAGAAGCTATTGTCCGTGGCTGGCCTTGGACACTTGTACATGCCCAGAAGTTACATACTGTTGCTTCTGACTGATTTCACTATAGCTCCTTTGTTTGCAAGAAGCTGCTCATCATCTACCTCCTGATTCGCTGAGAACACCTCAGACTGCCTGGTGCCAACCAATCATCGGACCTATGACGGAGGATTCTCACACAGAATAATGCATTCTGCACTGGAAAACTTTAGTAGTAGTAAGAGAGAGAGAGTTGTGGGCTTTTCCCACCTGTTCATACAGACTCCTGCACTGGTTCCTCTCTGCTGTGCACTGCGTACCTGATTCCTGCGACCTGACCCTTCCACAGGACAGCCACTAAGTGTGGGCTAGGCCGTCCTCCACAGGTCTGAGATAAGACTTTCACAGATACCTCCGGTTCGGACTTACTGCGGCTCGCCTGACGAGGCTAGAGCCCGCATTAGCTAGGAGCTGTCTTCTTGGACTGCATTGTTCCTGAGAGCCTGACGGAACTAAGGTACTGACTTATCTCTCCTCCTCCGTATGGGAAAGGGGTTAGCAATATATTTCTTACTTTTCCTCAGTGCAGAGCGAATCAGTGACGTCTGATTACTAATCAGTGATGTATTACGTTGTCCAAGTGTACATCTGTACTATAACAAATTTCTACCTCATGTTTCTAATTAGCTATATGTGTGTGTATATTTTTCTACCTGGTTGCCTATAATAAAGTCTAATATATATCTGCAGACCAGACTTCTTTCGTGGCTCATTGCCAGAATAACTCACCGAACTTTGGGCTGTATATTAGTAGCTATCTCCCCTAGACAACAACAGAGTCTAACTTATTCTTGTGCTACGAATATACCCTACACATCCAATAGGCACGCTTTTGGGAGCATCCCTCAGCACATGGGTGCTGCCTTCCCGCATTTCCACCTGTCCCTCTTCAGTTAAGTTTGCAGCTGAGTGAAAGGATAGAGGGAGAGAGGAAAGAGACAAAGAGATAGAGAGACAACTCCTAGGGGAGGTGGGTGGGTTGTGAAGACTAAATTCCTGCTGTTCCCGGAGATCACCTGTTACAGGTGAGTAACTATGCTATCTCCAGGAACAAGCAGGAATGTAGTCTTCACATATGGGGACTCCCTAGCTGAAGATGCCAGGGAGATAGCCCCAGGAAGGTGCCACCCTAGGAAGTTAGACATCCTTCCTCCAATGGATCTCTGGCATTCCACCAGGGTTGGTGGGTAGGAGTTGAATTAGGTCTGAAAGAGATTTTGAAGAACAGCTTGGCCAAAGAAGGCATCCCGACGGGAGGCTTTATCCAGGCAGTAGTGGGCTGTGAAGGTGTGTACTAAAGTCCAGGTGGCTGCTCGACAAATGTCATCGATAGACACGGAGTGGAGATTAGCCATGGAAGCTGCCATAGCTCTCATGTTATGAGCTGTGACATGGCCTTGAAGAGGAAGACCCTTACTCTCATAAGTAAAGGATATGCATTGGGCAATCCATTTAGATAAAGTTCTTTTGGAGACTGGACGTCCCAAATGACTAGAGTCAAAAGCTATAAAAAGTTGTGAGGACTTTCTATGTTGCTGTGTTTTCTGTAGGTAAAATGCTAAGGCTCTTTACAATCCAAAGTATGAAGGTTTCTTTCTGCATTAGAGGCGTGAGGCCTCAGAAAAAATACAGGAAGACAGATTGATTGATTCAAATGAAAAGGCGAAACTACCTTTGGCATAAAGTGTGGATGAGTTCTAAGAACAACCTTTTCATGATGAAACCTAGTATAAGGAGGATCAGTCACTAAAGCTTGCAGTTCACTAATGCGATGTGCAGAGTGAATTGCAATTAGGAAGATGACCTTCCAGGTCAAAAACCTAAGTGTTGTAGAGGCCAAAGGCTCAAAAGGCGGCTTCATGAGCTGCCCGAGAACTAGATTTAGATCCCACGCCACCGGTGGTGGTTTAATGGGAGGTTTGGTCAAGAGAAGACCTCTCATAGATCTGGATATAAGTGGATGAGAGGAAATTGGTTGTCCATTCAGAGGCTTATAAGAAGCAGCAATTGCACTAAGATGGACTCTTACTGAATTGGTCTTTAGACCACAATTCGATAAGTGAAGGAGATACTCTAGTATTCATTCTAAAGGTATGACAAGGGGGTTTAATCCCTTCTTGGAGCACCATATAGTAAAACGTTTCCACTTGAAGGCATAAGATTTTCTTGTGGAAAGTTTTCTCGAAGTCTGAAGGATATCTTTTACCTGTTGGGACAGGTTGAAATCCTGGAGGTCTAAGCCTTCAGCAACCAGGCCATGAGATGCAGGGACTGGGGACTCAGGTGCCATAGCGTCCTGTCCTCTTGGGAAAGGAGATCTGGAGCATGACCTAACTCCAGAGGTGCCGCTTGAGAGAGATGTAGAAGCACGGGATACCACGCTTGGCGTGGCCATCGTGGCTCTATGAGAATCATGTGACCCCTGTCTCTCTGAAGCTTGAAGAGTGTCTTGGGGATGAGGGGAATGGTTGGGAAGGCATAAAGGAAGTCCTGACCCCAGTGAAAGAGGAAGGCATCCCTTGCTTGACAATTGTGAGCCGGAATCCTGGAACAGAACTGGGGAAGTTTGGCATTCAGTGGACTTGCAAAGAGGTCTATGTCTGGAGTGCCCCAGAGATGAAAAATCTTTGCCACCTGGTCTAGGTGGAGAGACCACTCGTGAGGCAGCAGTACTCGACTGAGTTTGTCTGCCGAAAGGTTTTGAATACCTGGAAGATATACCACTAGAAGGTGAATTTGATACTCTCTGGCGAGGGCCCACAGTCGTAAAGCTTCGTTGCATAATGATAGAGAGCCTGTCCCGCCCTGCTTGTTCACATAGAACGTGGCTACTTGATTGTCCATCTGGACTAGGACTGTCTTGTAGCTGAGTTGGGCGTGGAATACTCGAAGAGCTAAATAGATTGCTCTTAATTCCAGGTGGTTTATGTGTAGGCCAGCCTCCTGTGGAGCCCAGGTGCTCTGGGGAGAGAGATGATTCAGGTGTGCTCCAAAAACCCACCTGTGATACATCTGTTAGGGTGGCCTGAAATAGGGGTTGATGGAAAGGAGACCCCACTGTCAGATTTTCTAGTGATTGCTACTATTGGAGGGACAAAATTAGTCGCAGAGAGTTTAGTATTTTGTCTGATAAATGTCCTGTGGCCTGTGTCCACTGTGTGGATAGGGTCCACTGAGCTGCTCGCATGTGGAGGCGAGCATATGGGACTACATGAACTGTGGATGCCGTATGTCCCAGTAACTGTAGTAGCTCCCGAGCAGTTAGGGAGGATTTCCCTGCTCCTTGAGAAGCTAGTTGCATTATGCGAAGACACGGGGCCTGTGGAAGGAAAGCCTTTGCCTGTCTGGTATTTAGACAGGCCCCTATGAATTCCAGGCATTGGGAAGGAACAAGTTTGGAATTTGGGAAGTTTATTACCAACCCCAAGTATTGGAGGATTCGCATTGTGCGAGACAGTGCAGTGCTGGCCTCTGCAACTGTAAGGGCTTGAATGAGCCAGACGTCTAAGTAAGGGAAGACGAATATCCCCAGGGTTCACAGAAATGCAGCTACTACTGCCATGCATTTCGTGAATACTCTTGGTGCTGAAGCCAGACCAAAGGGAAGAACCCTGTACTGGAAATGTTTTCCCTTGAAAAGGAATCGTAAGAATTTCCTGTGATCTGGATGGATCAGAATGTGAGTGTATGCATCCTTTAAGTCTAGAGAGCAAAGTCAATCCTGGCTTTGAAGGTATGGCAGAAGAGTTCCCAGAGAAATCATTTTGAACTTCTCTCGGAACAAGCATTTGTTCAATTCTCTGAGGTCTAGAATGGGTCTGTGTCCTCCTGTTTTCTTTGGAATAAGAAAACAGGGGGAGTAGAAGCCTGCACCCCATTGAAGAATGGGTACCTCTTTTATTGCCCCTTGGGCAAGAAGTGTTGAGACCTCGTGATCTAGCAGAGTGTCTGCGGAGGTTTGAGAATTGAATTGCCTTAGAATTGTAGGAGGCGGCATGCTGTGAAAATGGAGCTTATACCCCTCTCCTACAATGGACAGAGTCCAATCTTCTGCTGTTATCTGATGCCATCTGTTGGCAAAGTGGCATAACCTGCCTGGGATATTGGGGACCCCTCAGAGGCAGGAAGGCTAAGCTCTCTAGGAAGGAGTCAAAGCCCTTGAGGGGGCTGAACCTGCAGAGCCGGTTGGGCTCTCAGGCCTTTTGGCTTCTTTAGCTGTCTAGTTTGTCCCTTTTGGGCAACCTGACCCTGAGTTTGATTCTGCTGGGTATAGGAAGGATAAAATTTCCTCTTTTTGCTGAAAGAGGGTTTTTTATAAGGCTTCTTTTTGGCTGGAGTGGCTGTAGTTTTTGACAATCCATCTAGAGTGGTATTGTCAGCATCTAATTTGTTAGCCTTTTCCTGCCAATTCTTGCCAAAGAGATTTTCTCCCGTGCAAGGAATGTTGTCTAACTTGTCCTGTACCCAAGTCTCCAAGTCTGATGCCTGAAGCCAGGCAATCCGTCATGCCCCAATGGCAATAGCAGAGGTTCTGCTGATGCATTCAAAGCAGTCAAAAGCTGCACGATTCACAAACTTGAAGACATCTTGAGCACGCTTAACTAGAGTAAGAAAGTCTTGTCTCTTGTCATCTAGGAGAAGTGGGCTCATAAGCTCCAAGTCTCCTGTAACTTCTTTGAGGAACATTCCCATACATAGAATATATGAACTGATCCTAGCTGAAAGCATGGAAGCCTGAAAAGTTTGACACCCAAAAGTGTCCAGAGTCCTGCATTCACGACCTGGGGGATTGGATGCATGCCTCTTTGCATTTTTCATCCTACGCATGGCTGACTCCACCACCATTGAATGGTATGGCAGCTGAGTCTTTTGAAATCCAGGACATGGCGGAACTCGATACATAGTACAAAGCCTCCTAGAATGAGGAGATGTAGTCAGAGGTGTCTCCCACATTCTGATCATCAAGATATGCAGAATTTCATGGATGGGCAGAGTGGCTGCCTCCTTTGGAGCTTTAGGATATTGGAGAATTTCCAATTCCTTTGCTCTGGGTTCCTGTTCAGGAGCTACCGTGATTGAAAAGCCCTTGGCCACATCACAAATAAAATCCTGAAAAGACATGTCCTCTGGAGGAGACAATCTGCGTTGGGGAGAAGAGGGATCTTCCGGGAGAAACCCTCTGGTACCAACAGAATTGTCAGAGTCTTCGGAATCGGAAGATTCAAAGTATTCCTGACCATGATACTCATGCAAAGCACGGTCTTGGTATCGATCAAAGTCGGTACTGAGTTGATCCGGTACCAATCTGTCGATTCCAGCCAAAAATGGCATGGGAAGAATTCCCACCGGGGCCGGTAACGTTGGTACCGGTATCGTCGGTACCGGTACTGGTGTCTGTACCGGTGTAGGTACCTGCATCAGTGTCGATGTTGGTACCGGTGCCCGTTGAACCATAGGTGTCAACGGTACCGCAGCTGTGAGAAGAGCTGCAATGCTGCGTTCGATAGCGAGGAACCTCTGGTCTATCAACGCTGCCGATGCCTGGGTGTCGGTACCGGTGAAAACGGCCGGGACCCCTGAGCATGGCACCAGTAGTTCTTATGAGGTTGAGGCCTCAAGAACATCCTGGAGCCCTCTTGATGCTTTGGAAGCTGAAGCCTCCCGCCGGAGCTGTTTGCCAGTGTGGTTCCCTCAAGGGCAATGCCAATGGCCTCTCGATGCTTAGCAGGAGAGCTACCCTTTGAGGACCGACTTTTTTGTTTAGTTACCCAAGATCCATGGGAGGAAGAGTAGGCTCTTGAAGATGTCGATGCAATGGATCTGGCATCCGAAGAAAAGAGAGTACCGAGCTTTGCAGCCCGGTTCTGTCTTCCTCTCTTAGTCATCCCCATACAGGAGAGACATTCAGATGGAGAATTTCAGGCCCTAAACATTTAAGACACCAACCATGGGTGTCAGTGATGGAAATGGTACCGCCACACTTAGTATATTTTTCCATGTTTCAAGAATATGAGGCCTAATGCCCAAAACGGCGCCTAGCACCGAAAAAGAAAAGTTTCTGAAGAAAAACA
Source organism: Ichthyophis bannanicus (assembly GCA_033557465.1). Classification (NCBI taxonomy): domain Eukaryota; kingdom Metazoa; phylum Chordata; class Amphibia; order Gymnophiona; family Ichthyophiidae; genus Ichthyophis; species Ichthyophis bannanicus. Next base: position 514,620,586 of record CM066035.1, read on the forward strand.
GTTGAAAATATAAACTTTTTGAGAAAAGAAAAGAAAAGCACCGGCGGTACCGGTAGGCGTCGTGCGGAGGCAAACGCGACCACAATAAAACAATTTTAAAGACAGAATTTTCTGCAGTGGCAGGGTATAGGTCCTGTCAGCTCCGTGGAAAACGAAGAACTGAAGAGGGACAGTTGGAAAAGCGGGAAGGCAGCACGCATGTGCTGAGGGATGCTCCCAAAAGCGTTCCTATTGGATGCTGGGGAGCGTTCCCGTGCAGGCTCCGTCGGTTCCGACGATACCCATATGTGAAGACCACATTCCTGCTTGTTTCTGGAGATAGGAAAGTAATCTGGTATTCTGTTCCAATATTGAAAGCCTCGTGAAAGCCTTAAAAATCACTCATGACCCACAAGACTGGAGACTATTTATAGACTCTTTGAAAATGAGTCTGAAGGATGTGCTTTTGAACAATGGAAACAGTCTTCCATCTATTCTAGTAGCACATGCCATCCACATGAAAGACGTTCATGTATCAATGGGTGGCTAAAGAACCTTCCCTTCTCTATAATAAAGTAAAGCTTAAATAATAGAGGTCTCAGACTTATTTGGCTCTGCCACAGGGACTTTCGTCCGTTATCAAAGCAGGTTGCCCATTTGCATCAACGACCTTTAGATCACACAGATAAGTACAGCTTTAGAGCTTCTATTACATTTTGAAGTTTTGGAACACTAATCTGTGTTATATAACCTACTGTGAGTCTAGAGGTCGTTGATGCAAATGGGCAACCTGCTTTGATAACGGACGAAAGTCCCTGTGGCAGAGCCAAATAAGTCTGAGACCTCTATTATTTAAGCTTTACTTTATTATAGAGAAGGGAAGGTTCTTTAGCCACCCATGGATACATGAACGATTTTTGTTGTTGTTTGGAGCTTTAACTTTATCGTTCGGTAAAAGACCAGTTTTTGGTGTTTCCACATGAAAGAGACATACGATAACTTAAAGCATCTACTGACTTCCATTAACTATAACAAGTACAGCTGTGGTGACTTGTGGTGACTTGAAGGTAGTTGCCCTTTTAATGGGACTTCAGCAGGGATATATAAAATACATGTGTTTCTTATGTGAGTGGGATAGCCGAGCAAGGGATTGGCACTACTTGCGGAAGGAATGGAATCGCAGACAAAATGTAACAGATGGAGAAAAGAATAGGGTCCAACTAAGAGCAAAACGTCACATCAGAAACAGTCCACAGTAGAGGAACGTGATGTGTCCAAGGATAGAACAGAATGATCATGTAATGTTGAAAAGAGGCTTTTATTTACAATACCAATGGATGATGCCCACCCGACACAGGCCGTGTTTCGTTTAATAAAACTTCATCAGGGGTAAATAATGCAATGCAATGTGTGCCTTCGAGCAAAGGGCAACTAAAAACAAAAACATCCAATAAATACACTCAAATATACATAAACAATAAAACATGCACTAAAAGAAAGTATATAAATAACTAAAATCATAATAAATAAATAACTATACAAATAAACACTTATATAAATATACCTAAAATTTGTTGGAATGCTATATAAATAAAATAAGAGAGACTGAGGAAAGAGCAAAAATTTTTTAGATAAAACTGGTGCAATAACCGTGAACCAAAAGAAGAGGAGGAAGATCATCCGTGAACAAATATACCAAACTAATGTCATTGACATTCAAAAGATTATACTAAAAACATAAATATATGAGGATTACTTAAAAAATGAAACCATCAAATAAATAAATAACATCGGCAATGTCTATAAAAACTAACCCTGGTGCTTAAAGAGATAAAATCATGCCCGTTGTGATGACAGCCATGCTGACTCAAAATACTCACTGACAAATCCCTCATTGGCCAAAGCTGTAAAAGTCTCTTCTTGACCACAAACTATATCAAAATCCAAGGGAGACATTAACAGTGCAGCATAATAACCAAAGGTACAAATTTGAGATATACTTAAAACTACTTACATTGTATAACAAGCCTAGACAGGTTGCACAAATCGCGGCACTGTAAACGTGGAGACCACTAAAAATCGCCAAAGGAAATTGAAAACGACAAATTATAGTTTAAATTCGATAAAACAACAAGACAAGCATTCACCCCACAAAGGGAGAACTTACCACGTTATACCCTGCGTCTCGTCTAGTATCTCAAATTGTGCCGAAGCTGTGCGTCGTCGTGGAGACTCTCATAATAAAAACGCCGACGCATGTGCATTCGAAAGAATGGGAGGAGCCCAGTAGTGACGTCAGTATCAAAGGACTGAAAAAAACGCGATCTCCCATTATATCGAAAAATTGCTCGACTATAAACGTAATGAGTCCAAATACATACAATAATCTAAATAAATACTTTTATACAAGATAAATACTAGGTCATGAAACATCTTAAACAATCCTAAAAATGTGCAATATCAAAGAGATCGCAAATTGATCTCATCTTTGAAAAAAGAAAGAAACACATCTTTTCAAAAAAGGGGGGGATATATGGACAAAGCCTCAACTAAAAACATGAAAGAACATATTCACCAAAATCATAAACGAAAAAGAAAAGCTAAACCAGGACCATATAATGCAACAGACCTAAAAATATAAATTATATAAATATATAAATTAATTAAAATACAGACCCGACTAAAAGAAACATCCAATCTCAAGAGCCTTAACACTAGATGGTTAAAAATTGTAACTCCGTTACTACCAAACATAATGGCTACTAAATCATAAAAAATCTTAAACAATCTTACAAAACTATGTGCCTTATCAAAGAGAACGCAAATTAACCTCACCTTAAAAGGGGAAATATATACACAATGCTCCAAATAAGACAGGGAAGAATATTACCCATCAAACTCATAAAAGAGGAGGAAAAACTGACTCTAGACAATATAGTGCAACGAATCTAAAACTATAAATTATATAAATATATTAAAACAACCACAAACAAACTTAAAAGAAAATGAAAAACCTTAAACACCAGACTGTGGAAAATACATAACTCAGTTACTACCAAAGATGCATAAGTCAATTCGTAAAAAACATAAAAAATCAAAAAAAAACAGAGAAATCTTGTTCTAAATTGAGCCCATTCGGTGTCATTGAGTCCAACATAAAAATATATCTCTGTTCCAGTTGTAAAATTGTTTTGTTAATGTCGCCACCTCTCCAGTTCATCTTCACCTTTTTAATGACAAAAAACTTGATGTCTGAGACCTTGTGCGCTTGTTGAATCCAGTGCTCTACTAAAGGTTTCTCTATATTGCCTCTCTTGATCGCGCTCCTGTGTTCTATAATCCTAGTACGTACACTGCGTAAGGTCTTACCTACATAGAGTTTACTACATGGACATTGGATGACGTATATAACATGAGTTGTTCTGTTCTATCCTTGGACACATCACGTTCCTCTACTGTGGACAGATGGAGAAAAGAATATCCAGCACCCAGCTCTGGTTGAGGCTCACAAAATCCTGCTACCACCCCTTCACATCAAACTAGGCTTGATGAAATACTTTGTGAAAGCCATGGACTGCACTTCGCCAGCTTTCCGATACCTGCATGAAAAATTCCCTCAAATCAGCGAAGCAAGGATTAAAGAGGGAGTTTTTGTGGATCCTCAGATTCGAGAGCTCTTCAAAGATGACTGGTTCAACAACTTGCTGCAGGGTGATGCGAAACAAGCATGGAATGCTTTTCGCCTAGTGTCAACAAACTTTCTCGGGAATGTTAGGGCAGAAAACTAGAAGGAACTAGTAGAAGACATGCTGATGCAGTATCAGAAACTTGGCTGCAATATGTTTCTAAAGATCAATTTCCTTAATTCCCATCTCGATTTCTTTCCTGACAACTGTGCTATGGTTAGTGATAAACAGGGCGAACGTTTTCACCAGGATATCACAATGATGGAGCAAAGATACCAGGGAAAATGGTCCATTACAATGCTGGCTGAGTACTGCTGGACACTCCCCTGAGAAAGAGTAGTTACTCACCTATAACAGGTGTTCTCCAGGAGCAGCAGGAATCAGTCCTCACATATGGGTGATGTCGGCGCCGACGGAGCCCCCGTGAGGAGCATTTCCCCAGCTTTCAAAGAAAGCCTTTGGGAATGCAGCACGCATGCACGGTCACCTTCCCGCCCAAGGGTGCTCAGTCTGATGACATAGATAAAACAGCAAAAAACAAAATGAAGTATATGACTGCAACTCCAGGGGAGGAGGGAGGGCTGTGAGGACTGATTCCTGCTGCTCCTGGAGCACACCTGCTACAGGTGAGTAACTACTCTTTCTCCAGGACCAAGCAGGAAGTCAGTCCTCACATATGGAACTCCCCAGCTCTAGGCTACTGGGAACCCTAACCTGAAAAATGGCTCCCTCTCAAGAGCCTCAGCATTCGTGATAAGAATATTCTCTGAGAACGCCCCCGTAGGGTAGCCCAACAAAGGGCCGGAGGGTAGGAGTTGCCTAAACCTCAAAGAGATTACGAAGTACCACCTGACCAAAAGCACTGTCCCTTCGGGACTCTCTCTCGAGGCAGTAGAGGGCTGCAAAAGTCTGGCTTGAAGGCCAAGTAGCGGCCCAGCAGATGTCTGCCAACGGGACAGAGCGGAGATGAGCTACTGACGTGACTTTCGCCCTGACACGGTGGGCTGTGACTCGACCCTGCAAGGGGAGGTCGGCTGCCTTGTACGCTCAGGCGATACAATATGCTACCCAAGTGGACAATGTATGCTTGGAGACAGGTAACCCCAGTTTATTAGGGTCAAAGGAGAAGAAGAGCTGAGTAGCCCTTTGCTGCCCCCGCATACGTTCTATGTAAATAGACAACACCCTCTTACAGTCCAGGGTATGCAAGACTGTTTCAGCCTGGCTGGTATGCGGCCTGGGAAAGAAGGTCGAAAGAACTACCTCCTGGTTGAGGTGGAAAGAGACGACGACTTTTGGAACGAACTTCGGGTGGGTCCATATGACCACCCTGTTCCTATAGGACCGTGTGTACGGTCTATCAGAAAGCAGAGCTTGTAGTTCACTCACACGTCTGGCCGAGGTAAGAGCTACCAGGAAGAGTGGTTTCCAAGAAAGGAAGCGTAAATTGCAAGTAGCCATCGGCTCAAACGGTGGGCGAGTAAGTTACTGCAAGACCACATTCAAATCAGACTTAGTCGCCGGTGGACGAACCGGAGGCTTGAGAAGAAGCAGAACTCTGACGAAGCGGGACACCAAGGGGTGACCCGACAGAGACTGTCCCTCCACCGGTGAGTGGTGCGCTGATAGAGCACTGAGGTGGACCCGAACAGAATTAGACTTAAGGCCTAGATCTGACAGGTGAAGTAGATACTGCAGTACCACTGGCACAAGGCAGGAGAAAGGATCTTCATTGTGTTGAGCACACCATATTGTGAACCTACGCCACTTGAGGGCATAGGACTTTCTGGTGGACTGCCTCCTAGAGGCCAAAACCACCTCTTCAACCTCCTTAGGCAGAAGCAAGAGAGCTAACACTATCCTTTCATCAGCCAGGCCATCAGATTGAGGGACCTGAGACTTATTTATTTATTTAACATGTTTTATATACTGTCTTTCTACAAATCAAAACGGTTTACATAGAACAATAAAAGGCAGTATATTTCAACTGTTTACAAGGAACGAATAACAGGGTACAAAATAAAACATGAAAAACAAAATTATATTATACAATTAATTACAGTGAACAGTGAACAACTATTTACATATTTACATATGTATGTGCCAAGCTACGGATGGGAGTATTGTACAGTTTAATGGAACAAGGGTAGGGAGGTAAAAAAGGGGGTTTAGGTATTAGGGTGGGAGAGAAAAATGATCAAGGAAGAGATGAGTCTTTAACTTTTTCCTGAAATCAGTGTGGCTCACGCAGTTGCGCAGCTCATGCGGAAGGGTGTTCCAAAGGGATGGAGCATAGATGGATAAGGTCCTGTTGCATGTAGATTGTTTACAGTGTTTTATAATTGTAGGTATAGTCAGTAAGTTTTTAGTGATAGAACGGTGATTTCTAGTGTTGTTGGAGAAAGCAAGGAGAGGGGAGAGGCATGGAGCTGACTCCTTAGAAATAATTTTGTGTATTAGATTGAGATTGGGGTGCAGAAGGGAACCCTGATCTTGAGACAGGAGATCGTGTTGCAACCCCAGAGGGAAAGGAGTTTCCACCGCCAACTGTAGCAGAAGTGGAAACCAGGGTTGCCTCGGCCATCTGGGGGCTACCAGAATTACCGAGGCCTAGTCCCGGAGAATATTGAACAGAGTTCGGGCCACCAGGGGCGTGGGAAGAAACACATATAGGAGGCCCGTAGACCAAGAGATCAGAAAGGCATTTGCTGCTATTCTCAGGGGATGTGGCTGTCTGGAGCAAAACCTGGGCAGTTGACAGTTTTGTGGACTGGCAAAGAGTTTGATGGATGGAAGTCCCCATCGTAGGAAGATCTGCTGGACCACCAATGGATTCAAATGCCATTCGTGAGGCTGGAGAATCCTGTTTAGCTTGTCTGCTAAGAAGTTCTCCTGATGAGGTAGATAAACTGCTTTGAGAAAAATGCCTTGTTTGACTGCAAAGGAGCAAAGGGCCTGTGCCTCCTGACATAGGAGCCTGGACCCTGTGCCCCCTTGCTTGTTCACATAGAACATTGCTACCTGATTTTCCGTCTGAACCAAGACAGACTGGTGAGAGAGGGCATGAGAAAAAGTCTGTAGAGCCAAGCGGATTGCTTACAGCTCCAACAGATTGCTCTGCTGTGTGGCCTACCGAGGAGACCATAGGCCTTTAGTGCACATGCCCTGGCAGTGTGCAACCCATCAGTCGTCAGCACCCTTGTGTGCGCTGGGGCCTGGAAAGGTACCCCCCTGAGGAGGTTTGGGGGATGTAGCCACCGATGTAAGGAGTCCACTGAGCTCTGAGGCACCAATGAGCAGCCCGCATGTGCAGACGGGCATTCGGAGTCACATGCACCGTGGATGCCATGTGGCCCAGGAGTCGTAGGAAGTGCCTGGGGGAGACCAGAGAATTATTTTGGAACTGGTTGGCCAAGTCCGTCCATCTGTGGGCCCTGTCCTCGGGCAAGTAAGCTCTTGCCTGCAGGGTGTCTAATCTTGCCCCAATAAACTCCAGGTTCTGTGAGGGGAGCAAAGTGGACTTTGCGTAGTTTATGACAAAGCCCAGATGCTGAAGAAGAGAGACAGTGCGAAGAGTGGCTTGTCTGGCCTCCTGGAGAGACTGGCCCCTGATGAGCCAGTCGTCCAGGTATGGGAAGACAAAAATTCCCTGATTCCTGAGATAGGCCACCACCACTGCCAGGCATTTGGTGAAAACCCTGGGGGCGGAGGTTAGGCCAAAGGGAAAGAGTAGTTACTCACCTGTAACAGGTGTTCTCCAGGAGCAGCAGGAATCAGTCCTCACATATGGGTGACGTTGGCGCCAACGGAGCCCTCGCGGAGCAATCTCCCCAGCTTTCAAAGAAAGCCTTTGGGAATTGCAGCGCGCATGCGCGGTCCCCTTCCCGCCCAAGGTTGCCATCTTGCTCAGTCTGATGACATAGTGAAAAGACAGCAAAAAGTTAGCAAAAACAATGGATAAGAAATGACTGCAACTCCAAGGGGAGGAGGGAGGGTTGTGAGGACTGATTCCTGCTGCTCCTGGAGAACACCTGTTACAGGTGAGTAACTACTCTTTCTCCAGGACCAAGCAGGAAGTCAGTCCTCACATATGGGACTCCCAAGCTTAAGGCTACCGGAGACCTCAAACTGAACAATGAGCTCCCTCTAGCTCAGCAGCACAGAAGGAAGGAATCTTCTCTGAACACGCCCCCGGCCGGTAGCCCAACACCAGGGCTGGAGGGTAGGAGTTGCCTAAACCTCAAAGAGATTGTGGAGGACTGCCTGTCCAAAAGCACTGTCCCTGCGGGACTCCCTCTCCAGGCAGTAATGAGCTGCAAATGTCTGGCTTGAAGACCAAGTAGCGGCCCGGCAGATGTCTGCCAACGGAACAGAGCGGAGATGAGCCACTGACGCAGCCTTCGCCCTGACACGGTGAGCCGTGACTCAACCCTCCAACGAGAGGCCGGCTGCCCCATAAGCCCAGGTGATACAGTCAGCTACCCATATGGACAAAGTATGCTTGGAGACAGGGAGCCCCAAGTTATTGGGGTCAAAAGAAACGAAAAGCTGAACAGCTTTCCGATGCTCCCGCGTACGGTCAAGATAGAAGGATAAGGCCCTCCTACAGTCCAGGGTATGCAAGACCGTCTCAGCTCGGCTGGTATGTGGCCTGGGAAAGAAGGTTGGAAGAACCACCTCTTGGTTGACATGAAAAGGAGAAACCACTTTTGGGAGAAACTTAGGGTGAGTTCGCAAGACTACCCTATTGGGGTAGAACCTAGTGTAAGGGGGTTCAGACACTAGGGCCTGCAGTTCACTGATGCGCCTAGCGGAGGTAAGGGCTACCAAAAAGAGCGTTTTCCAGGAAAGAAAACGAAGAGGGCAGCTAGCCATAGGTTCAAAGGGCGGACAGGTAATCCGCTGTAAGACCACATTCAGATCCCACTCAGTGGCTGGTGGGCGGAAAGGAGGCTTAAGCAGAAGTAGGCCTCTCAGAAAACGAGTCACCAAGGGGTGTGCGGAAAGAGGCCTGCCGTCCACCGGTGAGTGATGTGCAGAGAGAGCACTGAGGTGGACTCTGACAGAGTTAGATTTAAGGCCAAGGTTGGAAAGGTAGAGCAAATATTGCAACACTACCGTCACCAAGCATGAGAAAGGGTTCTCAGACTGCTGAGTACACCATACGGAGAACCAACGCCACTTAAGGGCGTAGGACTTCCGGGTGGAGGGCAGTCGAGAGGCCAAAATGACTTCTTCAACCTCCCGAGGAAGCAGTAGGGGAGCTAGGACTACCCTTTCAGCATCCAGGCCATCAGATGAAGGGACCGGAGGTTGGGGTGCAGGAGAGTTCCCTGATCCTGAGTCAGGAGATTGGGTTGGAACCCCAGAGGAAGAGGAGTGTCTACTGCCAGTTGCAGCAGAAGCGGGAACCAGGGCTGTCTTGGCCACCGGGGAGCTACCAGGATTACCGAGGCCCTGTCCCGGAGAACTTTGAAGAGCGTCCGGGATACGAGTGGTGTGGGAGGAAAGGCATACAGCAGGCCCGTGGACCACGGGATCAGAAAAGCATCCGCCGCTACTCAGAGGATGCGGTTGCCTGGAGCAGAATCTGGGAAGTTGCCGGTTGAGAGGACTGGCAAAAAGGTCCATAGTGGGGAGGCCCCAGCGGAGAAAAATCCGTTGAACCACCAATGGGTCCAATCTCCACTCGTGTGGTTGTAGAATTCTGCTCAATTTGTCCGCCAGGTAATTTTCCTGACCCGGCAGGTAAACAGCCTTGAGGAGGATGCCATGGTCGACGGCTCAAGAACACAGCCATTGAGCCTCCTGACAGAGAAGGAGGGAGCCTGTGCCCCCCTGTTTGTTCACATAGAACATGGCAACCTGATTGTCCGTCTGGACTAGTACGGACTGACTAGAAGTGATGTGAGAGAAGGTCCGCAGAGCTAGGCAGATCGCCCTGAGCTCCAGGAAGTTTATCTGCTGAGCAGACTCCCAAGGGGTCCAGAGGCCTTGAGTACATGTCCCTTGGCAATGTGCTCCCCAACCCAGGAGAGAAGCATCGGTCATCAGCACTTGGGAAGGCGGAGGAGACTGAAAAGTCATTCCGAGCACCAGATTGGGCAGATGAAGCCACCATTGAAGAGAAGAGACCAGGCGGTTGGATATCTGTAATGAGTCCGCAAGGCTCCCCGTGGCCTGATGCCATTGAGTGCGAAGGCTCCACTGAGCAGGCCTCATGTGCAGGCGGGCATTTGGAGTTACATGGACTATGGAAGCCATATGGCCGAGTAACCTCAGGAATTGCCTGGCAGAGACCAGAGAATTGCTGTGAAACTGGCTGGCCAGTTCCACAAGCCGGTTGGCCCGGTCTAGAGGCAGGAAGGCTCGTGCCTGAAGAGTGTCCAACTGTGCTCCTATGAATTCTAGATTTTGGGAGGGGAGCAAAGTGGACTTTGCGAAGTTTATTACAAACCCCAAGTGCTGTAGCAGAGCTACAGTGCGATGAGTGGCCTGAGTGACTTCCAGGGAAGACTGGGCCCGGATGAGCCAGTCGTCCAGGTATGGAAATACAAACAGGCCTTGAAGCCTGAGGAAGGCGGCCACCACTGCTAGGCATTTGGTGAACACCCTGGGAGCAGAGGACAGGGCAAAGGGCAGCACCCTGTATTGATAATGATTTCCTCCCACAACAAACCTGAGGCATTGTCTGTGGTCTGGGTGAATAAGGATGTGAGTATAAGCATCCTTTAGATCTAAGGAGCATAGCCAATCTCCCTGCTGGAGGTAGGGCAGCAGGATTCCAAGGGTAAGCATCTTGAACTTTTCCCTTTGCAGGAACTTGTTTAGGTTGCGCAAGTCGAGGATGGGTCTGAGGCCTCCTGTCCTTTTTGGTATCAGAAAGTACCTGGAATAAAAGCCTTGACCTCTCAGGTGGTGGGGCACCAGTTCCACAGCCTGTTCCTAAAGAAGACTTGCTAACTCCTGAAGGAGTAAGTCCCTGTGCAAAGGGGGTCTTGGAGGCTCCCCTGGAAAGTAGGAGGGAGGTACCTGGTGAAAGTGCAGAAGATAGACTTTTTGAACTATATGAAGCACCCAGGCATCTGATGTTACGGCTGACCACCTGTGGGCAAAGTGGACCAGCCGGCCTCCCATGCTGAGAGAAGCCAGCTGAGGGGAAGAGGCTATGCTGACAAAGTCAAAAAACCCCACCCTGCTGAGCAGGGGCTGGAGTAGTGGGCTTGGGGGCCTTCTGCCTACGGGACCCATTACCCTGTCCCTTAGCCTGCTGACCCTGATGGGGAGCTGCTGAGGGTTGATACTGAGGGTGGTGTTTATAGGCAGACACCTTCCTCGGGTAAAAGGGCTTTTTCTCCGAGCCCTTCTTCTTCTGTGAAGGGGCAGAGGTCTTTCAGGACAGGCGAGTCCGGGTAAGAGTCTCGGTCTCGAGTTGTGCAGCCTTTTCAGCCATGGGCTTGCCAAAGAGGTTTTCATCTCTGCAGGGGACATTGACCAACTTGTCCTGCACCCATGGCTCGAGGTCGGAGGATTGAAGCCAAGCCTGTCGGCGAGCACCGATGCCGGCTCCGGCTACTCGAGCCGATGCTTCAAATCCATCGTAGGCTGCTCGAGAGATAAACTTCGAGCACTCTCAAATACCTGTGGACAACGCCTGGAACCTCTGCAAAGGTTCCTCGGAGAGACCAGCAGAGAACCCGGCAATTTCCTTTGCTAGGTCTCGGAGATACATGCCCATGTAGAGCTGGTAGGTCTGGACTCGACAAGCAAGCATAGAGCCCTGGAAACACTTCCTACCGAGGGCATCCAGGTTCCGGGCCTCCCTGCCGGGAGGCACCGAGGAGTGCATCTTCTGACTCTTGAGTCGATGCATGGTCGATTCCACCACCATGGAATGGTGCGGTAGTTGTGCCTTCTGGAACCCGGGGCTCTTCCGGACTCAATACATGGAATCGACCCGCTTGCTTAACACCGGCGTCGACGCTGGGCTCTCCCACATGCGGAAGAGAAGTCGCTCCAGCATCGGAGGAACCGGTACAGTAAAGGCCTCCTTCGGGGGAGAGTCATACTGGAGGACCTCGAGCTCTTCGGCTCGAGGCTCCTCCTCGGGATCCGCGGGGAAGGCCAAAGCCTTGGCCATATCCTTCACGAAGTCCAAGAACCAGGTATCCTCCGGGGGGGGCCGTCTCCGAGGTTCAGACTCGGACGAGTCGGAGGGGACGCACCGAGTGTGAAAGGAACCGGGTGACTCGTCCTCCTCCATGTCCCAGCCCGACTCCTCGGTGGAGGAATCGAGCGGCTCCGTGTGGGCGGGCGCCGATGCCCTCCGCCCGACGCCCAGGCCGGCGTCGACGACCTCGGTCCCGAACGGGAGGCCGAGGGAGACCTTGGCCGAGGATCGGCTCGGCCTCCAGGGTCGACTTGGACGTCGATGTCCCGGTGGTCGGGGCAGATGCACCGGCGAGGCCAGCGATCAATGCCCGCTGCTGGTCCATGAAGGCAGCCAAACTGCTCTCCAAGGCCGTCAACCTGAGTCCAAGCTCAGGAGACCCAGCAGCTCCCGACTCGGGGCCCGACGGTGTCGGGCCCGACGTCGGCGCCTTCGGAGGCGAGTCCACGAGGACTACAGTACTCACGTGCTCAGGAGACTCCACCTCGAGTCGAGGATGTTTCGAAGGCCTCTCCGATTCCAAGGACCCGGGACGGCTATTGGGGCTATGTGACCTGGCCCTCGAGGGACCAGGAGCGTCCACCGACGCCGCCCTCGCGAGTTTTTTCTTCCGACGATGTTCCCGGGCGGGAGACCCCCGCTCAGAGGAACTCCGACGATGCTCGGGGCCGGAGTCCCGAGACGTCGAAGCCTCTGACGAGGTCCGGGCCCGGCCGGACGCGGAGTCAGAGAAGATTCTTTCTTTCTGAGACTGCCGACTCCTCAATGCCTTCGAGGATATTTTGGTGCACGGACCACAGATCATCGGGTCAGGATTGGGTCCGAGGCAGCGGAGGCAGCAGTCGTGTGTGTCGGTGAGAGACATAAGTCTCGTACACCGATCACACTTTTTAAACCCGCTGGCAGCCATCGGGGGAAAAAGGACCCCTGCGAGGTCAAAAGACCGGGCTGCCAGAGAAAAAGAAAAAAAATGGCGGGAACGCCAGTCACGAAGGACAAAAAACGAAAAATAGTAAACGGACTCGACACCGGAGTATCGAGGCCGGGCGGGAAAAGGACACGGCGTCGAACCGAGAAAAAAGATAACAAAAAAAATCAACTTTTTCAGCGGCGATCACAGAGTACGTCTGTAGGGCTCCGCGGAAAAAAGAAGACTGAGCAAGATGGCACCCATGGGCGGGAAGGGGACTGCGCATGCGTGCTGCAATTCCCAAAGGCTTTCTTTGAAAGCTGGGGAGATTGCTCCGCGAGGGCTCCGTCGGTGCCGACGTCACCCATATGTGAGGACTGACTTCCTGCTTGGTCCTGGAGAAGTAACCTGTACTGAAAATGGTTTCCTCCCACCACAAATCTGAGATATTGTCTGTGGTCTGGATGGATGAGGATGTGAGTGCAAGCATCCTTTAGGTCTAAGGAGCATAGCCAATCTCCCTGCTGGAGCTAGGGCAGCAGTATCCCAAGGTTAAGCATCTTGAACTTTTTCCTTCCAGAAACTTGTTTAGGTTTCACAAGTCTAGGATAGGCCGGAGGCCTCCTGTCCTTTTTGTTACCAGGAAGTACCTGGAGTAGAAGCCTTGCCCTTCCAGGTGGTGGGGCACCATTTCCACCGCCTGTTCTTTTAGAAGACGTGCCAACTCCTGAAGGAGGAGGTTTGTGTGCAGAGGGAGTCCTGGAGGCTCCCCTGGAAAGTAGGAGGGGGGTAGCTGATGGAAGTGGAGCATGTAGCCCTTCTGGGTACTTTCTTGGAATCACTACTAAGGCCAGACAGAAAGTAGTGGAAGACAAGACTGGAACTTGTGGAAAAGTACCAGTAGTCAAATCACTGGAACTCCTGCATGGGCAGCTACTGAATAGGACAGCAGAGAGAATCTTTCTGTGTCAAACAGAGAGAACAGACTGAACAAGGAGAGAAAAGCCTGTCCTTGTCTGATAAGCTGCCCAGACAAAAGAAGAGAGTTTACTCAAGAGAAAAAACTCCACAGTGGAAAGAAAGAAAAGAAAGGCTAAGAAAAGTTTTCAGTGGTATGGTACCACTCTTACAGGGGAAAACCTGGAGAAGAGGGTAGAGATACAAGAGCTGAAGAATGACTTACCATATGGTAAGTCTGTGGAAGGAAAAAAATTCATGTTGGTACAGAAAAACTATCATGTGATAGTTGTTAAACCTCTCTTCTTGTCAGGAAGAGGAGGAAAAAACCTGTGACCCATAGACATGAATATCCTGACAGCTCAGCACTTGTGTAGAGTTTTGAATGAAAAAACAATGAAAAACGTCTGCTGAAAAGAAGTTAACTGTAGGTTATAAAGGGATTAACCAGAACCCTATGGTTGCTGGGTTTATTCAGCCTGGCTAGAGTTTGGATTCTTCAGACCAGGGCGAGGTTTCCCCTGCTTGGGAACATCTGTATGATGGGCAGGAGAAGAGTAAAACCTCTTTCTCCTAGGGAAAGAAGGTTTGGTAGGGCATTTCCTACCTACTGGGGAAGGAGAAGGCTTAGGATAGCCTTCAAAAGCAGGGAAGTCAGTGGAGCACTGAGCAACCTGATGTAAAGACTCCTTATTGAAGAGATTTTCTCCAGTGCAAGGAGTATTACCCAGTCTGTGTTGTGCCCATTTGTTCAAGTCTGAAGCTTGGAGCCAGGCTCTACGTCGTGCTCCTATGGCTATAGCAGAGGTTCTGCTAACAGACTCAAAGGAGTCTAGGGAAGCACGAGTAAGGAACCAAGAGAAATTTTGACTATGACTAAGTAGTAAGGAATAGTCTGCAGTCTTGGGCTCTGATAGAAAAGGAGTCAAAAGAGATAATTTCTTTGTGACCTCCTGAAGGGATAGACTCATATAAAAAATATATGAGAGAATCCTTATTGACAGCATAGATGTTTGGAAGGTTTGACGTCCAAAGGCATCCAGTGTTCTAGACTCACAACCTGGTGGGTAAGAAGAGTGCTTCTTCTTACTTTTCACCTTCCTCATTGCTGATTCCACCACAATGGAATGATGGGGAAGTTGAGTCTTTTGAAACCCTGGAGAGAGAGGCACCTGATACAACAGATCAGTTACTCTAGAAGGTGAGGAAACCCTTAAAGGTGCTTCCCACATTCTTAGAAGAAGATCCTGCAAGGAATGATGTAAAGGAAGCATTATATTTTCCTTTTCTCCAGAAAAAAGAGAGCCTTGTGCAGGATCATAGCCAGGGTAGGAATAGCAAGCGATGCTGCTATATCCAGGAGAAAATTCTGAAAAGAAGGATCTCCAACGGGAACCGTCCCTGGACAGGCTAGATCTGAAGAACTAGCCTGGGCACCGGAGTAGGTACTTGAGAATGTAGGAATAGAAGATCCTGCCCGGTGCAGAAAAGGATCCCTGAGGGATGGATGCTGGTACTGGAGGTCATGACGTGAGACAGTCAGTACTGCATCGTCCATGCCAAGTATCGACTCCAAACTAGGTATAGAAAGGAGCGACCCTGGTGAAAGAAGCATGGAAGGAGCTGGCCCCGATGATACTGCAGGTACCGACACCGATACCGATAGCTGTAGCTGTGCCGGAATCGAAGACGATACCGACATCGAAGCAGTCATCGGAGGCTGCTCAAGTGGTACCGAGGAAACCGAAGTCCTTTGGTAATTACCCTCGGGCCCGAGCATCCGGAACCGATAAGCGTTGGATCGGAGACGTGTCGGTACCCAGTCTTCCAGACTGGAAATCGATTCCAGACTCGGCATCGAAGGAAGCGAGTCTATCGATGCACGTCTAGAAGGTACCGACGTCGGTGGTAGTATCGGCGGTAATGCTGATACTGGAAAGTCAATCTGGGATGTATCGAGCGGTCCCGAAGGTACCGAGAAAACCAGATGACGATCCCTGGTGAGGAGTGGATCGCTCAACACCAATGCCGATGCCGGGGTACCGGTACCGCTCGAAGCGGATGCCACCACCGAGCATGGCTCAGGTATGTTCTGTGAGGGGTGAGCCCCAGGAACAACCTGAAACCCCTGAAAGGCTTTGGAGACCGAAGACTCCCGCCGGGGTTTTGAAGCCAATGGACCCTTGAGGGCAAGGCCGGAGCCGTCATCATGCTGTGCATGAGACCTACCACTCAAGGATTGGCTAGTCTTAACAGACTGTTTGTGGGTTACCTGATCCTGTAGAGAAGAAGAAATGGTCGGTGCCCTGCCACTGGAAGGGAACTCGGTATCGAGGGAAACTCGAAATGGAAAATCTCTTCTCATAATATTGTAGCCTAATAGCTCCGGAGGAAAATGGTCAGGACCCAAACAGGATAGACACCAGGACTTGGAGTTGTGATAAGGAAGCTTATCATAGCTCAGGAAGGAGCTATAGAAAAGGTGAAGTGACTCTGAACAAGCAACCTGTCAGTTCTGGTAGAAATATGAAAACAGAATTTTGCCATAAAAGACTACCAATCCCAGAATGCACCAGGTTTCCAACAGCCATTAGAGGATCTGAAGTGAGGAAACGTGTGTTCAATCAGGAGGGCTATGAGGTAATCCCTAAGCACTCATCTCAAAGGGCAGGGCCTGATTCAGCACAGCTGCGCTGTGTTAGGGAGGATCACTCATCTAAGCAGAATAAGAGTAGAGTTTATTCTACAGATGACCATCTTCATGATCACCTTGGATATCCAGAGAAGGATCATCAGTTTCATCTGAAGGATCATCAGAAGCAGAAGCCAAACCGGACGGACAGAGAGGGAAAGAGACCCTTTGGAAGAAGGAAGAGAAAAGCCTTTGAGAGGTCTAGAAGAGTCCAAAGCAGTACGTATACTGGGAGGTATTCCAAGGGCCAGCATACACCATTGGACTGGGGAAAGCCAGAGGAATGGTGCTGCAGAGCTAGGAATCACCAGAGGCTACCTGTGAGGGAGACGGCTGCACGTGGAAGGGACCCTAAGACCCGTGCCAGAAGGTATGTGAAGAGAGATCCAGTGTCCAGAGATCTGGATCGGAAGGCTGGACATAAGAACTGGACTACATACTGGCCAGGCTATATAGAGAGGAACTCTAGCAGCAATGGAAGCTCAGGTATGAACACAGATCTATGCCCTAGCTATAACCTTGAAAGACAGCAGGGAAACAAGTATTCTCCTGAAAATGCTCCATTGAGAGATTCATCTGTGCCAATCCATGATATTGAACCCATGCTTGTTGAACAAGGGGGAATAATAGCAGATGAGGATCCTGTTTATATGGACTGCTCTCTATCTAAACTCCGTTGGTAACTTTCTGTTATAAAGTACAGCAACCATCACAAAGAAATACAAATTTGTTCTTTAATCTACTCAGAAAAGCTCCTGAAGCAGGATTTGACCCACACAGTGGAAGGCAAGCCAGCTAAGGGGTTTCAGCTGGTGACTGCTAGCAATTAAGCCTTACCCAATTGCTTGTGAGCTAGGAGAGAATCACTTCTGTATCTATGTGGGAAGTAATCAGAAGTTAACCTGAAAAGAACAGTTTGTTTCTTGCTTTGTGACTTTTCATTTGTTGTTTTCCTGATTTTAACTTTGTTTTTCCAAGTTAACACTGAAAGCAAGTAACCTAATTTATGTGCTACCAAGCATATCTGTGTTGGGAGAAATAACCCCATAAATAAATATCTTATTGGCTTTACCCAAGAGCACAACTAAATTATTGTCAGCAGCTGTGTCTGGTGTGAATGAACTACATTGCCCACAATACCTTGCAAATCATATAGAAATATGCACTTGCCAAGAGTGTGAAGATTCTCACCCAGGCAACCGTCTGACAGAGTCTAAAAACAATACTGTACTGCCACAGTTAAGGCACTTCTTAGGAAAAGAAGGTGGCAGCTCCATAATGTAGAGGCCTTTAAGGCCCAAAAGTTTAAAACTGAAACTGAGGGAAGAAAATTCCCTGGATTAAAGAAAAAAGAAAAGAAAAAACACCGGCGATACCGGTGGAGTCGGGGAGACAGCCGCGACCACAAGAAAACAAGAATTAAAGAAAAAAAATTTTCTGTGGTGACAGGAGGACGTCCTGCCGGCTCCGCGAAAAAACGAAAACTGAGGAGAGACAGTTGGAAAGGCGGGTAGGCAGCACGCAGGCGCTGAGGGATGCTCCCAAAAGCTTTCTGATTGGACGTTGGGGAGCGTTCCCACGCAGGCTCCGTCGGTACCGACGTACCCATATGTGAAGACTCATTCCTGCTTGTTCCTGGACATATGCATTCACTCTGCGGCTCCTCAGTACCTTTCATATCTTATCTCTCCTTACAACCCCTCTCGGGAACTCCGCTCTTCTAACAAACTACTTCTATCCATGCCCTCCTCTCCTACTGCTAACTCCAGACTTCGCTCCTTTCACCTTGCTGTACCGTACGCCTAGAACAAGCTGGTAGCGCTATATAAATGCTAAATAGTAGTAGCAGTCAGCTCTAGGTTTTGTCTTTGTTGATGTTATTGAGTGTTTGCATTATTGACTTCCACAAAACTAATCAGTTTGATTTTTGTACAATCCATTGGGTGAAGTCCATGTGTACAATTGCCACTTGTGTTGCTGGAAGAAGGAATTTGAGATTGCTCTTGAAGGACTACAAAAGGGGACTGCTACTTCTGGAGAGAGATCAGCAATTGTAAGTATTACTTCTGGGAATTTTTCTAAATCTTGGGGTTAAAGGAATTCTTTTGATTAAAGCTGATTAATCTGTGAACCCAGTATATTTGTTAAATTGTTCAGGGCCCAGAAGCAGCAAAGAGTTTTCAGTTTAAATTTAAAACACAGAGAAGAGCTTCCTTTATAGGTGCTTAAACCTCTTAAAGGAAAGGAGGTGCACTATTCACTCTCAGGTGCAGCTGTTTATTCTCATCAGCATACATTAAGGACCTGAGATTAATTAAACTTCAGGTGAACAAAGTACATTAAACGTATTAGGTATAGTTTTATTAGTATAAGTATCCTCAGCAACCCTTAGTAAGTAAAGAAAAAGATCTAAACACAACCTTAAAACAAAGAAGCAGACAGCAGTTCAGGAGCGAGATGGGAACTTTCCAGTCTTTTGTACTGAATGTCATATGTATGATTTTCTCCCAGTTGGTGAGGAGTCTTACGTTTGCACAAGGTGCAAGGAGCTCTTTGCTCTCAGGGAATGACTCCGATCTCTGGAGGCAAGAGTAGCAGACTTGGAAGACATAAGCAAGACAGAGAGGTACATAGATGAGACCTACAGGGATATAGTCCTGAAGTCCCACCTCCAGTCTGGCAGCATCCCTGTTGCCATGGAGAAGAGAGGTCACGTGACAAGAGAGCATCACCCTGGTGTGGCAGGAAGTGATCCTGTAGTTAGGACCTCTCCTCCAGATCATGTAAAACCCTCTCGCACCGAAGACGTTTCTCCGGGACCATGTGCCCATGAGGGAAGGGTTAAGACAGACGTTATAGTTGGTGATTCGATCATTAGGCAAGTAGATAGTTGGGTGGCTGGTGGACGTGAGGAATGCTTGATAACATGCCTGCCTGGTGCGAAGGTAGCGGACCTCACGCGCCACCTAGATAAGGTCTTAGATGGTGCTGGGGAGGAGTCTGCTGTCTTGGTACATGTCGGTACCAATGGCATAGGAAAATGTGTTAGGAAGGTTCTGGAGGCTAGGGAGGAAGTTGAAATCCAGAACTTCCAGGGTAGCGTTCTCCGAAATGCTTCCCATTCCACGCGCCGGACCCAAGAGGCAGGCACAGCTCCGGAGTCTCAATGCATGGATGAGACAATGGTGCAAGGATGAGGGTTTTGAATTTGTTAGGAACTGGGGAGCATTCTAGGGAAAGTAGGGGCTCTTCCGAAGGGATGGGCTTCACCATAACCGGGATGGAACAAGGCTGCTGTCATTAACCTTAAAAAAAACGAGATAGAGTGGTTTTTAAACTAGATAATAGGGGAAAGCCGACAGTCGCCCAAAAGCGCATGGTTCGGAACAATGTATCCTTGAAGGATACTACCAAAAAAATGAACTTAGGGCACATCAGCAGAGAGATTCCAATAAAGATAGCCCAAATGCCCTTGAGTACAGAGCAGACAGAGATTAAAGATTCCAAATTACCCCTTCCTACCGATAACCAGATTAATATGAATAAAATACAGTCTCTAAAATGCTTGTATGCAAAAGCTAGAAGTCTAAAAAATAAGATGGGAGAGTTAGAATATATAGCACTAAATGAGAAGTTAGATATGTTTTATGTTTATGTTTATGTTTTATGTTTTATTTCACTTGATAAAAACCGCCTTTCATGGGCAAGCAAAGCGGTGTACAATAAAACCAATAAAAACTTTGTTTTTAAAAAAGGCCGAGGCCAGTGAAAAGGAAAAGAAATACACTTTATGGACAGAAAAGCAATAGAAGCAGAAGAGACAAAGCTAAACCATAACAAAGACAAGTCACAAGGAGAGCAGAGGATAATACAAATGGGAATCACACAAAAGGAGAGGGGATATCAAACGCAAGGGAAAAAAGGTGGGTTTTGAGGTTTTGTTTAAATGTGGGTGGTGAGGGTCCAGTCGGAGTGAGGAGGGGAGGGAGTTCCAGAGGGCGGGGCCAGCAAAAAGAAGGCAGAGGAACGGGTAGACTGTAAATGGGCACGGGAAGGGGAGGGAAGAGTGAGGCGGTTAAGGTGAAAGGAGCGAGGGGTGTACCTAGGGGAGTGGAAGGAAAGGAGGTCCGTTAGATATTGGGGGGCACCTGTGTGGAGAGCTTTATGAACCAAAATGAGCAACTTGAAGTGAACGCGGTGGGGGAAGGGCAACCAGTGAAGACGGAACAGTAAGGGTGTGATGTGATCACGGGGGAGGAATGGGTGACCAAACGAGCGGCAGTATTCTGAATACGTTGTAACCGGGACTGTTGTTTCTTGGAAAGGCCGACAAAAAGTGAATTTGCAAAATCCACCCGAGACATGACCAGGGAAAGTAACAGAGTAGTAAGAGCAGAAGGGGATAGAAAAGGACGAACTGCACGGATTTGTCGGAGAAAGAAGAAGGACAACTTGGTGACATGAGAAACATGAGCATGAAAGGAAAGATCAGACTCGAAGTGAACCCCTAGATAACGAAAGGAAGAAACCAGGGGAACCAAGGAACCAGAGAAAGAGGGGGCCAATGTGGGGGGTGGGTTGTTGTGGAGAGAACCAGATAGCAACAGTCTTGGTGAGATTAAGGTGAAGGCAATTACGAGTCAACCAATCAGCCACAGTGGAAAGACACGAATTAAGCGGAGAGAGATCGGGACAGGATGGAGAGGTGTGGTGAAGTAATAGAATGTCGTCAGCGTAAAGAAAAGCAGATATACCAGACTGTTGGATTAAGAGAGCTAAGGGGGCTAAGAAAAGATTGAAGAGGAGGGGAGCCAACACAGAACCCTGAGGAACCCCACAGGAAAGAGGGAAGGAATCTGAGGGGGGGGCAGAGGAAGAGGGGGGTGACAAAACCGCGCAAGAACGGGAGGAAAGAAAAGAGTGAAACCAACGATGAACAGTACTGCAAAGACCCGCTTCCCGGAGACGAAGAAGAAGAAGGGAGTGATCAACTAAGTCAAAAGCGGCGGAAAGATCAAGTGCAACCGCCACCGAAATATCACCACGGTCATGAGCTACATGCAGTGCGTTAGTAAAGGCGAGAAGGATAGTTTCAACACTGTGACCCTGACGGAAACCTGATTGACGAGGGTGGAGGAAGTTAGTGGAATCAAGGTGATGCGATAATTGAGCAAAGACGAATTTCTCTAAAAGCTTTGAAAGGAAAGGAAGGTTGGAGATGGGACGGTAGTGGGTGGGAACTAAGGGATCAAGTGAGGGGTTTTTAAGAAGGGGACGAATTAAAGCATGTTTCCAGGAGTGAGGGAAGGACCCTGAAGAAAGACTGGAGTTGAATATAGTGAGGATGTAAGGAAGGAGACCCAGGGAAGATTCGAGGAGCCAAGAAGAGGGGATAGGATCAAGCGGGCAAGAAGTCTTTTTGGAGGAGGAGATAAGACGGTGCAGTTCGGGAGGGGAGATCAGTGAGAAAGACGCCCAGCAATGGGAAGTTTGAGAAATGGGTGGGGGGGAGGCAGTAGGGGTAGGAGAGAGAATTGGAGCAGGACAAAAAGGTAAAGAGGCTCGCAGGGAAGAGATCTTATTACTGAAGCAAGTAGCTAGCATGGAAGGCGGTGGGGAAGGAAGGACCGGGGGAGCTGAGGCTGAGGAGTGAAGAGAGGTGAGAGACCGAAGAGTGGAATAGAGGTGCCGGGTCTGGTTTGGGGCATTGAGAATAGCATTAGAGAAGAAGGTGCGTTTGGCAAGATAGACAGATGAGCGGTAGTGGGAGTAGGTAGATTTAAAGGATGCAAGTGAGGTGGGAGAAGGATTTTTACGCCACAGGCGCTCCGCCCTGCGGAGCTGCGTGCGCAAAAGCCGTAGGCCGCCATGATACCACAGATGCACGGGTCGGCTGTGGCGGGGTGGATGAGGACGTAGTGGGGCGATACGATCAAGTGTTGTTGAGAGAGCCGATGACCAGAGGGCAGCTTGAGAGTTGGGAGAGAGAAGGGAGAAGTCAGGAGGGAAAAGTTCAGCTGCTGTGGGGAATTGGTGGATGGTTAAAGATGAAAGGGCTCGGGAAAGTCGCGGAGGAGGGGGGGGTAGAGGGAGGAGGGGGGTAGAGAGAAGTGAGGCAGTGGAGGAGGAGGGAGAAGAGAAAGAGGGGGACCCCTGCGAGTAGGAGCAGGAGACAGAGAGACAGACATGGTCTGTCCAAGGCAGAATCATTGAAGAAAGATTGAAAAGAGTAAGAGAGGAAGAAGAGGACGTCAGAAAAAGATCAAGAGTGTGTCCGGCCTGATGTGTGGGAAAAGTTACGTGCTGCACGAGAGATAAATCCTGTAAGAAAGAAATAAAGGAAAGATCTCTAGGTGAAGAAGGGGAGTCCAGATGCAAATTAAAATCCCCGGCAATGAGTAGATGAGGGAAAGCAAGAGAAAGATCAGTAATTGTCAAAAGAAGGGAATCCCAAAGTTCAGAACGAAGGGTAGGGGGGAATAAACAAGAAGGATGTGCATGGGGGGGAGAGTGTGTAAGTGGAGCAGGAGGGCTTTCGGGTAATGGAGCGAAGGAGGAGAAAGCTGAGTGAAGGAAAGAGTGGACCGAAGCAAAGCAGCCACACCGCCACCAGGTCTACCTCTGCGTGAGACGGAAACTGCAGAGAAACCGGGGGGGAGGCAGCGGGCGAGGAGAGCGTCCTCCCCGTCCCTAAGCCATGTCTCGGTTAAAAGAAGGAGGTCAAAAGATGAACTAAGAGCAAGATCTTGAATAAGGAGGGTTTTGTTGCGCAGAGACCGACAGTTAACTAAACCAAGAGAAAGGGGGAACATGGAAGAAGAGGATGGTGAGGAAGACAGGAAAGGAGTGGAGGAAAGGAGGGAAGGAATCTGGTATCTCAGAGACATGGTGGAAGGAGAACAACCAGTGGGACACAGTGATACCTGGGTACAAACTATATTGTAATGATAGAGCTGATCAAATTGGTGGAGGGGTTGCTTGCGCTCTATGTTAGAGAGGGCATTGAGTCAAAAAAGGATTAAAGTTCTACAGGAAACAAAATTCGCTGTAGAATCTCTATGGATTGAAATTCCATGTAAAAAGGGAAAGGGGAAGGGGAAGGCGATGGCAGTGGGGGGTGTACTATCGACCGCCTGGCCAGAATGAACAAATGGACAAAGAAATGCTCAAAGAAATCAGGAAAGCTAACAAAAGTTACAGAACGGTACTAATAATGGGTGATTTCAATTACCCCGGTATTGACTGGGTCAGTGTCACGGCAGGACATGCTAGGGAGATAAAGTTTCTAGATGAAATAAATGACTGCTTCTTGGAGCAGCTGGCTCATGAACTGACCAGAGGGGAAGCCATTTTGGGCTTCGTCCTTAGTGGAACAACAGATCTGGTGCAAGAAATAAGGGTGTTGGGGCCACTTGGCAATAGTGATCATAGCATGATCGCCTTTGATTTAACTAATGGAGGAGGAATGGTAAGGAAATCCACAGTACTACTGTTTAACTTTTGAAAGGGAGACTGTGAGAAAATGAGGAAAATAATTAAGAAAAAACTAAAAGGAGCAGTTGCAAAGGTTAAAGACTTACATCAAGCTTGGGTGTTGTTTAAAAATACTAACTTGGAAGCCCGGACCAGCTGTATTCCATGCTTTAAGAAAAGTGGAAGGAAGTCCAAAAAACTGCCAGCATGGTTTAAAGGTGAGGTCAGAGAGGCTGTTGACAAAAAAATCATCTTTCAGGAAATGGAAATAAGAGCCAAATGACGAAAACTGGAAACAGTACATGCACTGGCAAGTTAAATGCAAGGCATTGATAAAGCAGGCAAAGAGAAAATTTGAGAAGAAACTTGCTGTGGAAGAAAAACGCATAATAAAGACTTTTTCAAGTACATTTCTAGCAAAAAGCCTGTGAGAAAGTCAGTTGGACCATTAGATGATAGAGGGGCAAAAGGGGCAGTAAGAGGGGACAAGGCTATAGCAGAGAGACTGAATGAATTCTTTGCTTCGGTCTTCACTAAGGAAGATGTAGGGATGTTACCCATGACTGAAGTGGTATTTAAAGGTGATGCTGAAGAAGAATTGAAATAAATATCGCTACATCGGGAAGATGTATTACAACTATTTCATAAACTGAAGAGTAGCAAATCACCTGGACCTGATGGTATACATCCAAGGGTGTTTAAAGAACTGAAATATGAGATTGCAGACCTGCTATTAGTAATCTGTGAACTATCATTAAAATCATCTGTAATACCTGAAGATTGGAGGATTGCCAATGTAACGCCAATTTTTAAAAAGGATTCCAGGTGTGATCAGGGAAACTACAGACCGGTGAGCTTGATGTCAGTACCGGGAAAAATGATAGAAACCATCATAAAGAACAAAATTGCTCAGCATGTAGATAGTCATGGCTTAATGGGAGACAGCCAACATGGCTTTAGACAAGGAAGATCTTGTCTTACTAATCTGTTATGTTTTTTTGAAGGTGTGACTAAACAGGTAGACAAAGGTGAGTCGGTTGATATAGTGCATCTGGATTTTCAGAAAGCCTTTGACAAGGTCCCTCATTAGAGACTTTTGGAAAACCTAAAAAGTCATGGGATAGGAGGTGATATACTATTGTGGATCAGGAACTGATTAAAAGATAGAAAGCAGAGGGTAGGGCTAAATGGCCAATTTTCCCAATGGAAAAAGGTGAATAGTGGAGTACACACAGGGATCTGTGCTGGGTCCGCTGCTTTTTAACATATTCATAAATGACCTGGAAAGTGGAATAACGAGTGAGGTTATCAAATTTGCAGATGACACAAAACTATTTAAAGTTGTTAAAACCCATGAGGATTGTGGAAAATTGCAAGAGGATCTTGATAAATTGGAAGACTGGGCATCCAAATGGCAAATGAAATTTAATGTGGACAAGTGCAAAGTTGTGCACCTAGGAAAGAACAACCCAAACTATGGATCCACAATGCAAGGTTCCACATTGGGAACCACCCCCCAGGACAAAGATTTAGGCATCATCGTGGATAACATGTTAAAACCCTCCGCCCAGTGTGTGGTGGCGGCCAAGAGAGCAAATAGAATGCTAGGTATCATAAGGAAAGGAATGGAAAATAAAACAAAGGATATTGGACCTCAGAAAACACTCACAAATAGGAACAGAAGTGAGGGACATCTTGAACAATTTTCAGAAGACTGTGTTCGTGAGAAACTAGCTCAACTTAAAGTAGACAAAGCGATGGGACCGGATGGGATACACCCTAGAATACTGAGGGAACTTGGGGACGTTCTAGCAACTCCACTGACTGACCTTTTCAATGCCTCGTTGGATTCCGGAGTGGTGCCAAAGGACTGGAGAGAGGCTCATGTGGTGCCTTTACACAAAAGCGGAAGTAAGGATGTGGTTGAAAACTACAGGCCGGTTAGTTTAACTTCGGTGGTGAGTAAATTATTGGAAACGCTGCTGAAAGAGAAAATAGTGAGGTTTCTGGAGTCCAGCGGATTACAGGATCCGAGGCAGCATGGATTCACCAGAGGCAGGTCTTGTTAGACAAATCTGATTGATTTCTTTGACTGGGTGACCAGGGAGTTGGACCGAGGGAGAGCTCTAGATGTGGTGTATTTAGATTTCAGTAAAGCCTTTGACACTGTTCCTCACAGGCGACTTATAAACAAACTGAGCACACTAGGGATGGACCCTAAAGTTACTGCTTGGGTTAGAAATTGGTTGGGTGGGAGGCGACAAAGAGTACAAGTAAATGGAGCTTACTCTGAGGAGAAGGATGTTACCAGTGGTATGCCCCAGGGATCTGTCCTTGGTCCGATTCTTTTTAACATCTTTGTTAGTGATATAGCGAAAGGGCTGTCGGGTAAGGTTTGCCTCTTTGCAGATGATACCAAAATCTGCAATAGAGTAGACACCCAGGAAGGTGTAGATAACATGAGGAGGGGATCTAGCTAAGCTTGAAGAATGGTCTAGAATTTGGCAGCTGGGATTTAATGTTAAAAAATGTAAGGTCATGCATTTGGACTGCAGCAATCCAAGGAAGCAATACAGTATAGGAGGTGAAGTACTTTTGTCCACTAAAGAAGAGCGGGACCTAGGCGTGGTTGTGTCTGATGATCTTAAAGTAGCTAAACAGGTAGAAAAGGCGACGGCAAAAGCTAGAAGGATGCTTGGGTGCATACGGAGAGGAATGGCTAGCAGAAAAAAGGAGGTGATAATGCCTCTGTATAAGTCTTTGGTGCGACCTCATTTGGAGTATAGTGTGCAATTCTGGAGACCGCGCCTTCAAAAGGATGTGAACAGGATGGAGTCGGTGCAGAGGGTGGCTACTAAAATGATTAGTGGGCTTCATTATAAAGCATATGAGGACAGACTTAAGGATCTTAATATTGTACACCTTAGAGGAAAGGCGGGATAGAGGTGATATGATTGAGATGTTTAAATACCTCAGTGGCATAAATGTTCAGGGAGAGAGCCTCTTTCAATTGAAAGCAAGTTCTGCTACGAGGGGACATGGGATGAGGGTGAAGGGAGATAGATTCAGGAGTGATATGCGGAAATATTTCTTTACGGAAAGAGTAGTGGATCCATGGAATAGTCTGCCAGTGGAGGTGGTAGAGATGAGGACAGTAACTGAATTCAAAAAAGCATGGGACCAACACAGAGGATCTCTAAATGTAAAACGTGGACTGTTGTAGTTGCTGATATGGAAGGACAGACTAGATAGGCCATGTGGTCTTTTTCTGTCATCATGTTTCTTTTTTTTTTAAACTTTTATTTTCATTTTGCAACAAACAAAAGAAACAACACACCAAAAGAGACAAAACAAGTATACAATAAGGAAAAGTAAACCCATTACCCCCCACCCCGATGCTTCTTCTCTACCCCAATATATCAGCATGTGAGCGCTTCCAATTAACAGTGATTATACATCAAACGATCAAAAGAGTATCTACAATACAGCATGATCATGGGACAGAGATATATACAAAGTTAGACAGTCAGATGAGAGCATTTAGCAAAATGTACATAGTCATTGAGCATCTTCCATTGAGACCAATGAGAAGGAGTCTGAACGGAGGAAGCGAACAGACGAGGTATTTGTTCATATTTACTGTAAAGACAAGCATGATTCCACCATTCATTGGGGCTCAGATGGGAGCTAATTTTCCAGTATTACTTAATTAGGGAAATAGCAATGCCAAGCATAAAGTTCGAAAGGAGATAAGCCATTTTTGGGAGAGAGGGGATCCCCGCAACTGGGCGAAGTCCCACTATCCTCCAAGAAAGGGGCTCCTGAGAGTGCGAGATAGACTAAATACGACCCCAGACCCGACGCCAGTAATACTGTAGTGCGGGATATTCATGCATAACATGAGGCAATGAACCAATGGCCGCAGGACATGTCCAGCAACCATTGCCCTGAGTAGTGTTCCATTTGTCTAATCTGTGAGGAGTGTAAAAACACCGGTGGGCTAGAAAGAAGAGGGTCTGAGTGAGTGAGGCGGGTCGGGAACCCGTGTCCCTCTACTCCAGATAAGGCTCCATTGCTCCGAGGTCAAAGTCACATGCAATTCTCTCTCCCATACTTTCTGCGCTATAGGGGTATCTCTAGTTATAGCATTACATAAGGTTTAGTAAAAGTGGATGCTACACCCGGTGAACTACCGAGAGATCGGAAAGTCTCCAAGCAACCTTATGTAGAGAATGCCGATGGCGGGAGTCCTCTAGTGCTCCGAAGGCGATGCTGAAGTTGCACTGACCAGAGTCGGGAGTCTAAAGATTGCATAAGAGTATTAAAGGCACCTAAAGTGTCTAAAAGCATTGGTGGATAGTGGGAGTCTGATGGGAGAGTCATACCAGGGAGAAAGGTAAGAGGAATCGGTTTGCAAAGGTCCGCTTCTATATCTAGCCACACAGGTCTACTCGGTACTGGATCTTCCAACCAACGAGCACCTTGTTTGAGAAGAAAAGATTGAGGGAACACTTGAGTAAAATCGCCACCAAGTATTAATGGAGCATTGGCAGAGGCCAAGGCCAACTGCGCAATACTTGCATAGTAAGCAGGGTTGTCCACATTCGGGGCATAATGCAAATACACGTGAATTCACTATCTCCAACCTCAAGGTGTACACGGGCCCATCTACCCTCCTTGTCAGCGCTAATATCAGGTACAGTAGCGTGCAAAGACTTCCTAACCAGAATGGCTATCCCGTACCATTTGGAAACGGTGGGAGAATAGGCAGCTACCATGTGAGGCTTAGCATTGAGTTTCAGTGTTTCAGCAGAGTTTAAATGCGTTTCCTGAAGAAACACTAAATCAACATGCTCATGGCTAAGATAGCTAAGGATTTTCTTTCCTTTGAGTGGACCATTAATGCCTTTGACGGTGAATGATAAGATTTTACATAAGGCCATTCAAAAAAGTTAAAAATTCTGAGCATGATAGCACACATAATTTCACTATGTCCCTCAAACTGACTGTATCTGGCTGTACACATGACATAGGAAAAATAAGCTAATATAATACAATGAAGCGCCCCACATTAACAAAGAAAACCGCAGTACGGTAGAGGAGAAGCAAAACCCCAAAATTACTGGCGACCATGTGTCTGCGGGGAGAAACCCCAGAGAAGGCCGAAATTGAAAAAACACATAACCTGTAGGACTGTGCGTGCTCCGAATCCGACCGAGGCACACATCATGAAGGGATAGGAGACCAAAAAACAAAAGTCATATAGAGGAAGAAAGAAAGTCCAGGCTATTTCTGTGCTTGGCTATGACCGCCGCATCGGGCCCTTCAAAATGGCGGATAGAGCCGGCAGATAAGAGTCCAAGATTTGGGATCAGCGCATCTGCTCTGCTTCTTTGGAGTCTAAAAATGTTGATAGTAGATCAGGATCTTCGAACGTCCTGGTTTGGTTGTGGAGAGTCACTCGGAGCTTCGCTGGATACAACAGGCCAAAGCGAGCCTGTAGCTGTTGAAGTCGAGGGCGAAAAGCAAGGAGTTTCTTCCGACGGTCAACGGTAGGCTTTGCCAAATCAGGAAAGAAGGAGACCTTACGACCTTCAAATTCCAAATGATGATTCGCTCGGGCAGCATGTAAAATTTGTTCCACTTGTTGATATCGTAGCAAGCTAAAGATAATAGGCCGGGGGGTCGTGCGGTTGAGCGCCATGTGGGCAGGAACACGGTGTGCTCGATCGATTTCCAGTTCTCTGTGAAAAGTGATCTTCAGCAAGGAGGGAAGAGTTTTGAGCAAGAATTCTCTTATATCTCCTGCTTCCACCCCCTCCGGCATTCCGAGGAGCCTCACATTGTTGTGACGGGCTCGATTATTGCTATCTTCAAACTCCTTTTGAAGATTCTGTATCTGGCGCTCAGCCTTGTCCAGTTTGCCCAAGCGCACCTCGTGCGAGTCGAGGACCCCCGCCATGTTGTCCTGCCGTAATGAAAGACTTTCAAGTCGGTCCTGGAGCACTCCAAAGTCTTCTCGCATGGCTCGAAGCGCTTCTCCATTGGACTGCACCAATTCCTTCACGCCGCGTATTTCCTCCAAAATCTCCAGGTGCATTTCGGGGTTTTCACGAAATGGAACCATCTTCTGTGGGGAGGACACCTCTGTTTTGGAGCGTTTTCCGTGAGAAGAAGAAGGAGACCCGAAGTCCAAGCGCGCTGGTTTATGGGCCGCCATCCCCCCCGAGGTGCCCCGGTCAGCTCAGAGCGAAATAGTAAATTTGTATAGGTATTAAGTCAGGATTCTAAGTAGGCCTCTCGGGAGCTTCAACGCAAAGCGTCCTACCCGCTGGACATCAGGCTCCGCCCCCTGTCATCATGTTTCTATGTTTCTATATTATAATGTCTCTGTATCGTTCCTTTATTATTGTGTGCAATTCTGGACGCTGTATCTTAAAAAAGATATAGCGTTATTAGAAAAGGTACAGATAAGAGCCACCAAAATGGTAAAGGGGATGGAAAGATACTCCTATGAAGAGAAGCTAAAAAGGTTAGGGCTCTTCAAGCTGGAAAAGAGACGGCTGAGGGGAGATATGATAGAGGTCTATAAATTAATGAATGGAGTGGAACGGGTAAACGTAGATCGATTGTTTACATCATCAGAATATGAAAAGATTAGACTTCCGGTGACGTCGGAGAGCAAATGGCTGCTGTTTAGCCTAGCTGCGTACTAATCCCATTGCATTTGCCAAAAGAAGCCTGTTCCCGGTGGAGATAGCGGTTCGGAGAGTGATATCTGAGGAGGAGATGTCTGTCCGGAAAAAGTTGGCGAGTTTCCAGTCCGCTTATGCACGGAGGGATGAGTGTGTTTGGAGAAACTCGGACGAGGTGGAGGAGAAAGGAGGCCTGGAGAGTGCGGATGATGAGGCGGAGGGAGGAGGGCTGCTGCCCGATGGAGCGGAACTCAAAGAATGGCTCCGGGAGTTTAAGCGTGGGATGAAGGAGGAGCTGGTAGCAATGTGAGGTGATCTGAAAGAGAGCCTTAATTCCCTGCGACAGGACATGAATACTCTGGGTCAGCAGATAGAGGACGTGGAGGAGCATGTGGAGGGCCAGGCCGGTGAGCTCCAAGACTTAATGGAGGCACAGAGTAAAATGGTGAAAGTGCAGGAGGAGCTGCAGGAGAAAATTGAAGAAATAGAGGACCGGGCTCGGCGGAACAACTTACGCATTTGGGGGATCCCTGAACTAGAGAAATATAAAGACTGCAGCCAAGTGGTCAATGGACTCTGTGTGCATATTATGAAACTGGCTTGGGGCGCAGAGGAGAGGCTGGAGGGGATTGGAGTGGAGAGAGTACATCGGAGTTTAGGCCCGAGATGGGAGAAGCAATGCAGAGACATTATAGCATGCTTGAGCAGTTTTCCCATCAAAGAGAAAGTACTGGTGGCTGCACGGAAATTCGGGCAGATAGCGTGGGATAATTGTGAAGTGGAGGTGTACAACCATCTGTCCCATGGCACCCTGGAAAGACGAAGAAGTCTGCGGGAAGTGACGGCGTTTCTACGGGAGAAGAACCTGCGATACCGGTGGATGTTTCCATTCAGGCTGATGCTGACGGTTGGGGGTGATTCACGGAAAGTGAAGACGGCGGATGACGCTTGGCTGGAACTCGAGGAGCTGGGCTGCAAACACGTGCCGAAGCAGGTGGAGGGGTCCTGGGGCCGGGCCAGTAAAGACATGGACAGCAAAGGCCGGCCCGTCTCCAAGTGGCAGAGAGTGTCTGAAAAGGGGAAGTGGCTGAAGCGTCTCTCGCAAGAGAATAGGAGCTTGCTGGTGGAGGAGGGCGAGTGATGGACTGAGGCTCAAGGGGCAGTGGTGGAAGACAAGCTCTGACTGGGCACAGCTGATGTACCGGACACTAGTCTTTGGACTACGGTATTTTAAGGGAGGTGGTAAGGGGAGAAGGAATTATAGGAATGTTTTATATATTGCGGGGTTAGTGTGTTTACAGGGTGGGTTTAAGTGGATGACACCGGGTGGGGGGAGATGGGATAAGTACATGACTCACACGGAAGGATTGGTGGAAGGGGGAGAAGGGGGGAGAGGTGATTAAGGGGGGAGGGGGGAGAGAGGTGGAGGAAGGCAAAGGAGGGTGGGGGGGAGGGGACTGTTAGGGTTTGGATTAACTCAAGGGAAGGGGGTGAGTACGGCGGGGTTATCATCTCATGGTGAAGATAGGGTCCCTGAATGTTAAGGGGTTAAACACAACCTTCAAACGAAGGCGATTATTTAGAGAGATACAACGGAATGACTGGGAAGTGGTGCTGCTACAGGAAACACATCTTAGGTGGGGGGATATCGGGAGGCTTAAACATGGGCGGTTTCAGGAACAATTCTTTTCATGTAATAGGGAGGGGAGTAAAAGAGGGGGGTAGCAATATTGCTTAAAGATGGCAGTGGGGTGCAAGTCCAGGGACGTTTTCGGGAAGTGGAGGGTAGGGTGGTGGGGCTGGGGGAAATTAGGGGGTGAGGATATTACTATTGTTTCGGTATATGGGCCAAATGGTAACCAGGGGGGTCTTTTGGAAGGATCTGGGGAAAGTGCTGGAAAAGGGTGTAAAGGGGAAGGTGCTGGAAAAGGGTGTAAAGGGGAAGCTCCTTGTGGGGGGGGGGATTTCAATGTGGTCCTGCAGCCTGGGTTAGATCGTCACCCGCGTGGGGCCGACAGTGGGGGGAAGAATAGGAAAGGGTTAAAGCAGCTGTTGAAGCGTTTTCATTTAACGGATGCGTGGAGGGTTAGAAACCCCGAGTGTAGGGAATATACGTTCTACTCGGTTCCTCATGGTAGTTGGAGTAGGATTGATATGATGATGGTGGATGCGGAATGGTTGGGGAAGGTGAAGGAGGTGGGGATGGAGCAGGTTGTTTGGTCGGATCACAGTGCTGTGCTGCTGGAATTGAGGGGAGGGCAGCAGGATGGGGTGAAGTTTTGGAGGTTAAACGAGAGTCTACTTAAGAAGGAGGTGGTGGCAGATGTCAAGGGGGTGATAAAGGAATACCTAGAGATGAATGACACGGGGGAGGTGAGGACTGTTATGGTGTGGTAAGGGCTGAAGGCATTTATTAGGGGGAGGTTTATCATGTGGGGGGCGAAATTTAAAAGAGAAAGGGGACTGCAGGAGGAGGAACTGAGGCAGCAACTGAGGCTAGCGGATCGGGCGTATCAGTGTTCAGGGAGAGGAGGGAGGTGGAGAGGTTGAGGGGGGAGTTACAAAAGCTACAGACTGATCTTATAGCGTATCAGGTGAATCGGCTGAAACAGGTCTTTTATGAATTTGGTAATAAAGCTGGTAGGCTGCTGGCTAGAAAGCTGATGAAGAGCATTGAGTATAAAATACATCCGGATACTATCAGCGCGCATGCGCGGCGTTTTTTTGAGTCACTTCAAGAAACATGGGTGAAATGCGGGCAGCGACTACTTAGTGAGTACAAGGGGATTTTTGCAAAGTGTTATTCCTGACAATATATATAAGAATTAATCATAAGAAGGGACCCTAAACCATTATTAAGAAGGGACCCAGGATATCAATGCTTGAACCAATACAAGCATTGTTAACCACAGTGGGAGTTTTTTAGTGGATGTTGTTACACTGTGTCCGTTTTTATAGATCCTCCTGAAGAAACTCCTACTTGGAGTGAAACGCTAAACGAGGTACCGGGGGAGGCGTTGAGGCGCAGAAGATACAAGATACAAAGCTAAGATTCTTTTTTATCACTATTAGTTTGGTGGAGGTGGAAATCTGGTGCAAGTATTAACCACATAAAAACAAAAAAATGAAAATAAATCCAGGAAGGTTATTGATGTAACCAGAGCGCTATTGCTTTACCAAATGAGCATTTGCCAAAGCGCGGTATATGGTCTGAAACCTCCTGGTATTGTGGTAAAATTTTGACTATTTATTAGTGCCCAGGTTTCCTGTTCCTTCGTTGTTGAAGACAAGTTTGATAGAAGGATGTTATGAACAATATTCAGTTCAAAAATAATATTAAGTTGAAAACATTTTGTACCACTGAGGTTAATTGTTTGCGTGGAGTGCTTCAGTTACCATTAGGGCTAGAAAGCTGAAGCAGCGGAAGGTGAATTCCATGGTTTACCAAATTAAGCGGGAGAATGGGGATATGTGTACTGAGAAAACAGGTATTATTAGGGAGTGTTTTGCCCAGTTCTACCAGGATCTCTATAAGAGACGAAGGGATAGAGGAAGGCCTAATAAAGCAGTATTTGGAGGAGATTCAGCTACCAAGGCTGCAGGCAGAGGCCCGGGGACTGCTGGAGAAGGATATTTCGGTGGAAGAATTTGGGAGAGCAGTGAGGGGATTGGTGGGGGGGGAAAGCACCGGGGATTGATGGATTGACGGGGAGTTTTTATAAGCTTTTCTTGGATGAAAAATTGGGAAAATCCTGGGTAGGGTGTTTAATGGGATGTTAGAGGAGGGCGGGGAGCTGACAAAAGAGATGCTTACTGCGGGTATTACCGTCTTACCGAAAAAGGGGAAGGATTTGATGTATTGTAGTTCGTATAGGCCTATATCTCTACTGAATGTTGATGTTAAACTTTTGGCAAAGGTATTAGCAGGTAGATTGGCGCCGCAACTGTCGGGGTTGATTAAGGAAGACCAAACGGGGTTCATTATGGGGAGGCAAGCCGAGGACAATATTAAGCGGGCGATGGGGGTGGTATGGGAGGCAAGACAGGGGAAGGAAGAATGTATATTAATGTCCATAGATGCTGAAAAGGCGTTTGACAGGGTGCACTGGGATTTTTTAATGAAGGTGTTAAGTAAGATGGGGTGTGGGCCAAAATTTGAGAAATGGGTGGGGGGGTTGTACTATGGGCTTAGGGCGAGAGTGAAAGTCAATGGGAGTTATTCGAGGGATTTCGAATTAGGGAGGGGGACGAGGCAGGGATGCCCAATGTCGCCGTTGCTCTTTGCAATGGTGGTTGAACCACTCACGTAGAGGATAAGGGCAAACGAGAAGATAGTGGGGCTGGAAGGGGGGGGAGTGAAGCATAAGATTTCACTCTACGCGGACGACATTCTGTTGTATATTTGTGACCCACGGGGGGGGTTGCCGGAGGTTATGGGGAGTTAGAAAGATAAGGGAGGGTATCGGGCTTCCGAATGAATGTGGACAAAACGGAAGTGCTTAATATTTCAGTTGCTAAGGAGGGGGTGGAGCGGTTAAAAAGGGCATACCCGGTAAGATGGATAGAGGGATCACTGGGATATTTGGGGGTGCAGATTACGGTAAAGTATGAGGAGGCTTATAATGCGAACTACCCGAAAGTCCTGAGGGGAATTCGGAGGGACTTAGATGGATGGATGGGATATGAGACGTCATGGTTGGGGAGGATAGCGGGAGTTAAAATGAGTGTGTTTCCGAAGCTGCTCTATTTGTTTCAGGCGCTGTTGGTGAAGATACCAGGGGCAGTTTTGAGGGATTTGCAAAGGAAGGTATTCCAATATATTTGGAAGCGTAAGCCTCTGAGGATAGCAAGGGAGGTTATGTATGTGAAGCAGGGGGAAGGGGGGTTGGGCGTTCCTAACTTCCAGGACTACTATAGAGCGTCTCAGTTGAGCCATGTAATGGATTGGAGGAGAGGGGCTGGGGAGAAGCCAGGAGTGGCACTGGAAAGATCTTATGTTAAGGGGGGGAGACTGGACGCTTGGCTGTGGGCACCCGCAAGAACACGGAAAGAACTGGGGGTTGCTACGCCGGCGATGAGGGTGGTGGTGGGGGTCTGGGATGGGCTTCGGGCAAAGGTTAGGAAGGAGAAGGGGTCGGATTTCTCGCTGCTGATTCCTTGGAGGGGGTGGAAAGAATTCCGCCCTGGTTGGGAGGGGGGTAGGTTTGATCGCTGGGCGACTAACGGGCTGGAATGTTTTTTTCAATTGTTGGAGGAGGGGGAACTATAAAATTTTGAGAAGATACAGGAATTGTATGGGCTAGAGGGAGCTGATAGATTTGCTTATCTACAAGTGTGTCATTATTTGCGGGAATTAAAAAGGAGAGGGGGGCTAGAGGAGGGGTTGTCGAAGGTGGAGGCTCGTTGGGTCGGGAAAAGAGGCCTGAGGGGTATGATTTCAGGGTTGTATAGGGGGGGTGAGGGAAGCAGAGGGCCGGCAGTTCAAATATATGAGGGAATGGGAGGAAGATTTGGGGGAGCCTTTGGAGTCAAAGGACTGGAAGGTGGTGTGGGCACAGGTGAAAAAAGCACCAATGTAAGAACATAAGAACATAAGAACATAAGATATGCCATACTGGGTCAGACCAAGGTCCATCAAGCCCAGTATTCTGTTTCCAACAGTGGCCAATCTAGGTCATACGTACCTAGCAGTTTCCCCAAGGGACACAGGTTCCACAATGCTTGTATTGGTTCAAGCATTGATATCCTGGGTCCCTTCTTAATAATGGTTTATGGACCTTTCCTCCAGGAACTTGTCCAAACCTTTTTTAAACCCAGCTACACTAACAGCCTTTACTACATCCTCCGGTAACAAATTCCAGAGTTTGATTACACGTTGAGTGAAAAAATATTTTCTTTTATTAGTCTTAAATAGTTTACCCTGTAGCTTCATTGCATGTCCCCTAGTCTTTCTATATTCTGATAAGGTAAACAATCGATCTACGTTTACCCGTTCCACTCCGTTCATTAATTTATAGACTTCTATCATATCTCCCCTCAGCCGTCTCTTTTCCAGGTTAAAGAGCCCCAACCTTTTTAGCCTTTCTTCATAGGAGTAGCCTTCCATCCCCTTTACCATTTTGGTGGCTCTTCTCTGAACCTTTTCTAAAATTGCTATATCCTTTTTAAGATATGGCGACCAGAATTGCACACAATATTCAAGGTGCGGTCTCACCATGTCTAGCAAAATTTGTGAGAATTGCTACAAGATCATGTTTAGATGGTACTATACGCCGGTAAGGGTGCACAAGATGTTCCCGGGGGCGTCGGCGGAATGTTGGAGGGACTGCGGGGAGGTGGGTACTTTCTGGCATATTTGGTGGGGGTGTATAAAAATACAGGAGTATTGGAGAAGGGTGCAGCAGTGGATCCTATGGGTAGTGGGGGTAGAGGTGGTGTTGAAACCTGGTATTTACCTGTTGTCGTGGTGGGGGGAGGAGAGGCAACAGGGGGGGCGCATAGTGGTGGCGTGTCTGTGCGCAGTGCGCTGTGTGGTAGCAGTGGCGTGGAAGCAGAGAGACGCGCCATCGGAAGCCTGCTTTGAGCGAAGGTTGAGGTATATTGTTCTTATGGAAAAGCTAACTGCAGCTAGGCGGGGGAGGGTAGATAAATTTGAGGTGAATTGGGGAGAGTCATGGCGGTGTGTAAGCGGGGGGGGGAGGAGGGTTAAGGTAAAGGGGCGGGGTATCTGAAAAGGTTGGGGGGGTGATATTCACATGGTGTGGTGGTGGTGTGTATAGACTGCAGGTACTTTGGTCTCTTTGGTACGGGTTGTGGGGAAGTTTGGGGGGGGGCTATAGCTTGTTGGTATGTTAGATTCTTACCCTGTAGTGTATTGATTGTTGGGTTCTTTTTGATGTATCAATAAACATTTAAATTAAAAAAAAAAGAAAATAAAAAGACTAGGGGACATGCAATGAAGCTACAGGGTAACCTATTTAAGACCAATAAGAGAAAATATTTTTCACTCAACGTGTAATCAAACTCTGGAATTTGTTACAGGAGGATGTAGAAAAAGCTGTTAGTGGAGCTGGGTTTAAAAAAGATTTGGACAAGTTCCTGGAAGAAAGATCCATAAACCATTATTAAAAGGGACACGGGATATCACTGCTTGACCCAATACAAGCATTGGGGAAACTGCTATGTACTTATGACCTAGATTGGCTACTGTTGGAAACAGGATACTGGGCTTGATGGACCTTGGTCTGACCCAGTATGGCATATCTTATGTTCTTATGTCTTACATAATTATATCAGTCCCTTTCTTTGCCAAGTCCATATTTTCCAACCACTTTGCCCCCTTTTTTGTTGCCAGCTTTTGGGTTCCAGTCTTCCATAACTATCAGAATATCTTCTTTATATGTTTGGCAATTAAAGCTTGTTCAAAGAACTGATCAACTTCTTCCTCTTCTGCAGCTGATGTTGGGGCCTATAGACAAAGAGATATTAGGTCTTGCATTGATTGCATTTCAATGCGGTTCTTGCAAGTTTCATCTTAATTATAAATGCAACAACATTTCATCTGTCTCTTTCATTTCCGACATAATATACCATATGATCATCAGATTTGAAGTGCCCAATGACTGTCCATTTCAGTTTGGCTGTCACCCAACAGATTGAGTTGCAGGTGTTCCATTTCTTTCTTGACTACCTCCAACTTCCCTTCATTCATACTTTGTACATTATATTTCCCAATATATAAAACAGTTTTGCAGCTTCTACATCAGCAGTCAGACATCCCAAGGGCTTTTTTCCAAACCACATCATAAATTCTGGCTTTACTCTGAAAAGTCTTCAACTCATCTCCAGTAGCCAGGTGAGTGCCGTCCAACCTGGGAGTCTCATCTTCCAGCACTATATCTCAATTTGTTTTAATTATCCATTGGGTTTTCATGCAAAATAATAGATTGACAAACACTCTTTCAAGAAATATAATGCTAGTGTTGTAGCCGTTGCACAGAAATGTGATCCTCCGCCATCAACACCGTTCCATTCTGCTGCTGTCAAGATGGGTGGTTTGTCAGTCTGGCACTTGAGCAGAAACCTGTCCATCTGGGGAGACCTTGCCAATAGTTACACTACAAATAGCTTAGCTCTCAGCATATCACTGATGCAGACAAGCCGTCACATCATGACAAGCTGCTGATAGGTGATTTCAATATGCCTGATGTTCATCATACATCTTTCTTGCAGTGTCATCTAGAAGTATGCCTAGTAGCACTATATACATAAGTACAGTAAGAATATTCTAGCACCTCATAAAACAACCAACATGGAAGGGGACATTCTTAACCAGGTGCTTATGAAAAGGGAATCTGTTTATGATGTTATAATGGGTTATCATCCGATATCCAGTAACTACTGGATGGAGTGATTTAGAATTAGGACATAGGTGGCTATGATTCATTTTAGAAGTAAGGGTCCTAAACTTGAGGAAAGCTAAATTTATCAAGATGGGAGAATACCTTAAGGAGTCATTAGATGGATGGTAACATCTAGGAGAAGTATAGAAGCAGTGAGCAAAAATGAAACAGAATATTTTAAAGGCTATAAAATTTTTGTTAGTGAACTAAATAAGAGAAAAAGGAGGCCACTATGGTTCTTAAAAGAAGTAGTTGAAAAGGTAAGGAAAAATTAGCTAACCATCATAAAGTACAAGAGAAAGACAAGCAACAACATCTGGGAAGAAGCTGGGGAAGTAGTCAGGAAAGCAAAGATGCAAAATTGCTTAACAAATATTTGTATTCTGCGATGAAAGATGATGAGCTGAAGTGGGAACCCAGAGAACGCACTCAAATAGAAATGGAAGTGGATCTTTTACACTGTTTAGAAGACTATGGGGGTCTTGTTTACAAAGCTGCGGTAGCGGTTTCCGATCGTTATTGGAGCCGCGGCCCGATAACGATTGGAAACCACTACCGCAGCTTTGTAAACAAGCCCCTATGTTTGTAAGTAGCTATTTATTTGTATCTGGATCATGTTTTTCCAGTAGTACTTCAAGGAGAGTTATATTCATGTACAGTAGGTGATTCCCAGGCCCCATAGGGCTTATAATCTAAAGGGGTCTTTTACTAAAGGGCGCTAGCTGGCAGCACATATTCTGGGCAGGCTAGCGACAGAGGGTGGACTTGGTGAGCTCAGCAGAGTTAGCATCGGGTTTACACAATGTCTGAACTGCGTTACTACTCCTATTAATACTTATCATTTGTATAGTGCCAGAAGGCATGCACAGCTCTGCACGTATAGAGGCAAAAGTCCCTGATCATCAGAGCTTAGAATCTAATTAGGTTGAAGAACACCACAAAACTGGTGACTAAAGTATGGCAAGATACACATAAGCAGTGAACAAGAGAGTGAGGAGCATCAGGATCCAAAAGCAGCCTCAAAGAGGTGGGTTTTTAGCCTGGATATGAATAGGGCTAGAGAAGGAGACAGAAGTACTGACTCAGGCATTAGCAGAAACATAGAAATTGGGTGGTAGATAAAGACATCATGGTCTATCCAGTCTGTCCTTCCATATCAACTAGAACAGTCCCTTTTTTACCCTTTTTTTTAAGGATTTTCTATGTTTGCCCCAATGTCCCATGCTTTCTTGAATTAAGATACTGTCCTTGTCTCTCAACTACCTCAACTGGGAGACTATTCCACACATCTACTACTCTTTCTGTAAAGAAATATTTCTGCATATTACTCCTGAGTCTATCCCCTTTCACCTTCATGGTCTTACTCTCTCGTTGCAGAACTCTTTTTCAATTGAAAGAGGCTCTCCCCTTCTGAATTTATGACCCTGAGCTATTTAAACATCTCTATCATTCTGCAGCTCTCCCGCCTCGCCACAAAAGTGTAAATATTGCAATCTTTAAGTCTGTCCACATATGTCTTATGACGAAGCCTACTGACCATTTTGGTAGCCACTCTCTGCACAGACTCCATCCTATTCATGTCCTTTTTAAGGGGGGCTCCAGAGCTGCACAGAATACTCCAAAGGGGTCTCACTAAAGATTTATAAAGAGGCACTATCACCTCCTTCTTCCTGCTGACCATTTCTCTCACTATTCACCCAAGCATTCTTCTGGCTTTCGCTGCCTCCTCCTCTACCTGTTTAGCCACCTTAAGATCATCAGAAACAATCACGCCTGGGTCCCGCTCTTCATTTGTGTACAGAAATACTTCACCCCCTATACTGTACTGATCCCTTGGATTTTTGCAGCCTAAATGCATGACCCTGCATTTTTCAGCATTAAACCTCAGCAGCCAAATTTTGACCATTTTTCAAGCATCACTAGATCCTCCTCATGTTATCTACTCCTTCCTGGGTGTATATACTCTATTGCAGACTGCAAAGAGTCAAAATTTACCCGACAGCCTGTCTGCAATATCACCAACAAAAATGTTAAAGAGAATCAGACCAAGGACAGATTCCTGCGGCATACCACTAGCAATAGTCTTCTCCTCAAATAGTGTTTATTTATTTATTACAATTTCTTATATACCGCACTATTTGGTATCAGCGCGGTTTACATTATAACATAACGACCATGACAACAAACTGTTTGGTTTTACATCGAACAGGGGTCCAAACATGGATAACAGGGGTCACTATATAAATGAGATATTTACATGGTATGAGTAACTTGGATAACAGGGGTCAATTATATACATGAGATATTTACATGGCAATGAGTACAAATATCATAATGAAAGTGAGGGTTGTGTTCCATTTACCTGTATCCTTTGTTGCCTCCCACTTAACCAATTTCTAAATCAGTCAGTCACTTTAAGGTCCATCCTTAGGGCATTCAATTTATTTATAAATTGTCTGTATGGAACAGGGTCAAAGGCTTTACGGAAATAAAAGTACACCACATCTATGGCTCTGCCTCTGTCCAACTCTCTGAGAAATTATAGAAATTATTTAGATTTGTTTGACAAAACTGCCTCTGCTAAACCCATGCTGCCTCTGCTAAACCCATGCTGTCTTGCAATCCACTGGACTCAAGAAGCCTTACTATCTTCTGTTTTAGCTTTTTTTCGATTAACTTACTTACTATAAAAATCAGACTAACCAGCCTATAGTTCCCAGTCTCATCCTTTCTTATGCTTTTATGTAAAAGGACATGTGCCATTCCTCTTGAACCAATCCCAACTTGAAAGAAGCATTTAAAAGGTCAGACAGTGGAACCTCTAGAACTTCCCCTAGTTTCCTTAATACTCTGGGATGAATGCAATCCAGCCCATCGGCTTTGTCTACTTTTAGGTTAGCTAACTCCTCACAAACACAGATTTCTGAAAATCGTTCAAAATGTCCCTCACTTCTGTTTCAATTTGTGGATGTTTTCCGAGGTCCTGCTTCTGGTCCTTCATCTGTTTCCACAGGGGAAAAAATATCTGTTAGACAATTCTGCTTTATCCTCATCATCCTCTCCTTCACCCTTTAGTCTGACAATACCATTTGTTCACTTCCTCCTCTCACCAACATATTTGAAAAATGTCTTGCCCCCCCCCCATTTTACTGCATTTTTCCTCCATTTGTATCTTTGCTTTCCTGACTCATTTCCTAGCTTTTCCAAATATTGATGTTTGTCTTCCTCTTATTGTGATTTCTTGTATTTCTCTTGCATTCCTAACAGGGGCTCTGCATTTCAAGCCAAGGTAAGAGTGTGCGGCTTTTAAATTACTAGATCTCTGCCTGGGAGCTCTTAAAAGGGTTTTGGTACATTTTTAAAACAAAGTTATATTCTTTTTGGTGTTTTAGTTCAAAAGGGGAAATATTTTCTTTAGTGGTGTAGGTGTAAAACTATGTTTTTAGTATCTTTCTCAGCTCACTGAAGCTACTGACACCTCATCAGAAGTTAGTGGGCCTGATCAACCTGTGAAAGAACTGAGGGCAGCTGAGGGCTGCATAAAAGTCTTCACAGCCTTGCACTGTTGAGGCATTTCTAACAGGGGATATGTATTTCAAGCCAAGGTAAGAGTGTGTGGTTTTCAAATTATTAGTTCTCTACCTGAGAGCTCTTAAAAGGGTTTTGGTACATTTTTGAAACAAAGTTATATTCTTTTTGGTGCTTTACTTAAAAAAAAGTTTCTTTAGTGGTATAGGTTTAAAACTCTGCTTTTAGTATCTTTCTCAGATCTTTGAAGCAACTGGCACCTCATCAGGTGTTAGTTCCCTCCATACCCCCCAACTCCCACCTTTCCCATGTGAGCAGTCTTGCTTTATAGGGCACCTCCTCCAATTAGCTACACATAGGTACATGGGCAGCACATTTAGAACACACTTAAAAGAGGTTAACTGCTTTTTTTCTGAAAGGACAGCTGGGAAACAGGCTGGTACTTCGGTAGGTCTCTCTCTCTTTTGCTTCAACAAGTATCTAAGCTCCACCAACTGAACAATGGATGGGAAAAATCATATCACCAAAGCTGTTGCCCCCGTTACAGCTTCTGCCTCTGTCCAGATAGAGATCTCAATGCCAGTTGAAGGACCGGTTCCATGTGCAGGATGCCTGCATACTGAAGCTCTAAAGAAACAAGTGGAGGAGCTCAGAGAAGAGGTGGCGAGGCTCAGGAGCATTCAAGAAGTGAGAAGTACACTGATGAGATGCTTCTTGTAACATCCAAGCTCTCCAGCAGAGGAGAAGATGGGAGCCTACAGAATGATGAAGGTTGGACATGAGTCATCAGGGCCTGCAGAATTACCAATCCAACTCCTCCAGCCCTTGAGGTGAAGAACCATTATGCAGCCCTGAAAGTTGAGGAGGTAAAAGCATCCCTGGAAAAGGAAGAACCAGAGTTCGAGCACCCCAAAGTTGCAGAATCAGTGACCACAAGGAAGCAAAGGGTAGTGGTGGTTGGTGACTCTTCTGAGCAGCACTTCTTTCATAGCAATATTGCAAATGTCTTCAATTAAATCTCTGTCCAGTTCTTCTGCCTATAAAGGAGGTCATATATCACACCAATGCAAATAGATATTCCATGCCCTCTTTTTTTTTTTTTTGTTCTGTGTTCACAGATGAAGAACCAGGAGCAGGACTTCAGAAAACACCCACAAATAGAAACAGAAGCAAAGGACATCTTGAACAATTTTCAAAAGACTGTTCATGAGAAACTCTCTCAACTTAAAGTAGACAAAGCGATGGGACCAGATGGGATACACCCGAGAATACTAAGGGAACTTGGGAACGTTCTAGCAGCTCCACTGACTGACCTTTTTAATGCCTCGTTGGAGTCGGGAGTGGTGCCAAAGGACTGGAGAGAGGCTCATGTGGTGCCTTTACACAAAAGCGGAAGTAAGGATGTGGTTGAAAACTACAGGCCGGTTAGTTTAACTTCGGTGGTGAGTAAACTATTGGAAACGCTGATGAAAGAGAAAATAGTGAGGTTTCTGGAGTCCAGCAGATTACAGGATCCAAGGCAGCATGGATTCACCAGAGGCAGGTCTTGTCAGATAAATCTGATTGATTTCTTTGACTGGGTGACCAGGGAGTTGGACCGAGGGAGAGCCCTAGATGTGGTGTATTTAGATTTCAGTAAAGCCTTTGACACTGTTCCTCACAGGCGACTTATAAACACAAACTGAGCACCCTAAGCATGGACCCTAAAGTTACTGCTTGGGTTAGAAATTGGTTGGTTGGGAGGCGACAAAGAGTACAAGTAAATGGAGCTCACTCTGAGGAGAAGAATGTCATCAGTGGTGTGCCCCAGGGATCTGTCCTTGGTCCGATTTTTTTTAACATCTTTGTTAGTGCTATAGCGGAAGGGCTTTCAGGTAAGGTTTGCCTCTTTGCGGATGATACCAAAATCTGCAATAGAGTAGACAACCCAGGAAGGGGTAGATAACATGAGGAGGGATCTAGCTAAGCTTGAAGAATGGTCTAGAATTTGGCAGCTGGGATTTAATGTTAAAAAATGTAAGGTCATGCATTTGGGCTGCAGCAATCCAAGGGAGCAATATAGTATAGGGGGTGAAGTACTTTTGTCCACTAAAGAAGAGCGGGACATAGGCGTGGTTGTGTCTGATGATCTTAAAGTAACTAAACAGGTAGAAAAGGCGACGGCAAAAACTAGAAGGATGCTTGTGTGCATACGGAGAGGAATGGCTAGCAGAAAAAAGGAGGTGATAATGCCTCTGTATAAGTCTTTGGTGTGACCTCATTTGGGGTATAGTGTGCAATTCTGGAGACCGCACCTTCAAAAGGATGTGAACAGGATGGAGTTGGTGCAGAGGGTGGCTACTAAAATGATTACTGGTC
This sequence comes from Ichthyophis bannanicus, assembly GCA_033557465.1. Taxonomy (NCBI): domain Eukaryota; kingdom Metazoa; phylum Chordata; class Amphibia; order Gymnophiona; family Ichthyophiidae; genus Ichthyophis; species Ichthyophis bannanicus. The sequence goes on from CM066035.1 coordinate 514,665,436, forward strand.
TTCATTATAAAGCATATGAGGACAGACTGAAGGATCTTAATATGTACACCTTAGAGGAAAGGCGGGATAGAGGTGATATGATTGAGATGTTTAAATACCTCCGTGGCATAAATGTTCAGGGAGAGAGTCTCTTTCAATTTAAAGCAAGTTCTGCTACGAGGGGACATGGGATGAAGGTGAAGAACGTGGTATCCCACAAGGATGCTCACTCTCTGCATTACTTTTTAACCTATATATCCAAACTATTTGCGCAATCTTTCAACGCCACAATCTAAACTATTTTATCGATGCAGACGACATCATGCTGTTGGCCCCTTTGGACATAGCTAACCTTAATTTCAAAAGAATCGCCACCTGCCTCTTTGAAGCTGAACAATGGCTCCGCTCAATCCATATGGATATCAACTTCAAAAAAACTGAAGCACTCTTCGTAACCAGAAATACCAACTTCACCCCTCCAACTACCATCAACCTTATGAACATTACTCTCCCAGTCAAATCTGAAATTAAATACCTTGGAGTTACAGTAGACAAAACGCTAAGCATGACACACCACATAAAACAGACTGCCAAAACTATATTTTTCAAGCTGAGAACCATACAGCAACTCAGACCCCTCATTGACATCAACAATTTTAGAACAGTTGTCCAGGCTCTCATTATGCCACATTTAGACTTCTGTAATGGCATACTCCAAGGGACATCTAAAAAGAATCTACACATCCTACAAAGAGCTCAGAATGTCACTGCTCGAATCATTGTGAAAGCCAAAATATTTGATCAGATCTCCCCCATCCTATACGCTCTCCACTGGCTTCCAATCTCTAGTAGGATTCAATATAAAACACTTGTCACCACTTTTAAACTCATTAATGACTTAGCCCCATCACAGTTAGCAACATTACTTCAGACTCCACCAGAAAACAGACTTAGAAGAAAAACTAACCTCAACATGCTACTAATTCCCAATGCCGTGAGAAAATCGAAACAAATAACCACCAACACTGCTTTTTCATATTATGCTCCCAGCCAATGGAACAAACTACCACTAAACCTAAGAGAGATTAAGGACCTTACCTCTTTCAGGAAGGAACTTAAAACCTACCTGTTTAGTCAACACTACAGCAACCTACAACCTGCAATCAAATATACTACACAAGAATATACAACTAACCAAACACAAGTCTATCCCACCTAATTCTAGACTCATTTTAATAACCATTCTAAATGGTCTTCCTCCCAACACTATACTTGTGATTTACAAATAACTATTATAAATAGTTTTTGTCAACCATGTAAATAATTCACACATTGGTTCTTTGTAACATAGTTTTTATGTTCCATTATGTTCTTATGTAAATAACTTACACATTGTTTCCGTGTAACTTAGTTCTTATATTCACTGAATGTTCTATGTAATGCAATATTGCACTGTTTGCTATATTGTTCTTTAAGTTCCTTGTAAACCGCCCCTGATCTCTGGAAGGGGCGGCATAGAAAAGCACACAAATAAATAAATAAGGGAGATAGATTCAGGAGTGATATGCGGAAATATTTCTTTACGGAGAGTACTGGATCCGTGGAATAGTCTCCCAGTGGAGGTGGTAGAGATGAGGACAGTAACTGAATTCAAAAAAGCATGGGACAAACACAGAGGATCTCTAAAGGTAAAAAGGGGACTGTTGTAGTCATTATGGAAGGACAGACTAGATAGGTCATGTGGTCTTTTTCTCTCGTCATATTTCTATGTTTCCAGTTTAACCCACAGTGCCTCCTCCTTCCTTCATAAACCCTCTAATTTTATAGTTTTAATAGTGTTTTTTTTTACCTATAGTGCCACTCTTCTTACCTTGTCCTTTCTGAATAAATTATAACCTGGTGTAATTCCATCCCAGCAGTCCAGTAGCTATCCAGTGCTTTGAGTGTAACAAATACAATTTTCTCACAGATGGTGAAGTGTCTTATGTGTGCACTCGTTTCAAGGAGCTCTTTGCCCTCAGGGAACAAATTCAATCTCTGGAGGATAGAGTAACAGACTTGGAGGACATAAGGAAGACAGAGAGGTACACAGACAAGACCTACAGGAACTTAGTACTAAAGTCTGTGATGAGGAAGCTGCCCAGAGCCCAGAGAATAGTGATAAAGGAAGGGAATTTACCCTAATTAAGGGACCTGTTTTGCCAGGTCACAGGAATAAAACTCCATATTTACCTAAAAGACAGGTTATTCCAGGCTGCAGTGGCCTGCAGAGATCCTCTAGTGGAGATGAGGTGCAGTAGTTTAAGTCCAGATTGAGAAACCCTTACGTCACTCCTAATTACTCAGCTGCCAGGAGAGACTTTGATCAGCACCACCTGAGGTTTGCAAGGGAGGGGTTGGAAACTGGGAACTTTAAAACTAGAACAGAATATGCAGAGAGCAGAGACGGAAAGCCTGGGAGCAGTCAAGGAAAGCCTGGGAGACAAGGAAGGCCTGGCAGAGAAGGAAGACCTGGAAGAGAAGGAAAGCTTGAAGGCAAGCGTGAGAGCAAGGAGAGAGGAGCTCTGAGAGATCCATGTTCTTGGGGAGATTCCTGGGAGAAGCCAGCTCCAAGGGATTGGGGAAATCCAAAGGCTTGGAGAACTGCAGCTAGGAACCCTAAGCAGAGGTATGGAGCAGATGCCCTGAGGTCCAGGAATATAGACTGGAGGACAGGTTATAAAAACTCCAATGCATACTGGCCAGAATATTTGAAAGGACAACCTAATGCCAGCAACTTAGGCAGGAACTATGAACGTTTGTTTAACCTAGAGCAAGGCAAGGTGTTTAGACACAGTTCCTGTCCTAAGGAAGGTCAGTTAATAAAGTCCTCTGATCCAGCTCCTGACATAGCGTCTATGCAAGTAGAAGACCAAGCCATAATTACAGAGGAAGACAATAGTCATGGACTGTTCTTTATGCAAGGCTGCTAGCACAGAGAAATCCTGAAAGTAGGATTAACATAAAAGGAAACGTTCTAGTAACTGGCACTAGAAATTTGTGTAAATACTTGTGCAGAGACGAGCAGAGCTGTTGATTGAAGTTTGTTAGCCACCTGGTACCATAGCAGCACACAGCTCAGGCTATGCACACGTTGGATACAAAAGTGCTTTGAACGTGGAATGTAAAAAGCTGTTTTTGTGAAGAAGCTTTTACTATTTTTGTTTTCCTTTCCAACGGCACTGCTGAGCAAGGTTTGTCAGCAGTGACTGAGAGAGAATTTCTGTTAATGGACTTTGCAAGCTATTTGCTTAACCATTCAGTTGTATTATTATTATTTTGAATATAAAATCCTGGAGAATACATCCGCATTTGGATTAACCTTATAAATAAATATTCTGTTACTGCCTTACACTCGGAGCCAACTACAATTGTTTTCATTGTCCTCCAAGGCAAGCACCGTATGACTGGACTACCTTTACCAGAATCCTTTGCAAATTAGCCAGTCTGGAACATTGCTTAATTGGGGAACTCTATATAATAAGCACGCCCCTCCATACACATGTAAGGGGCTATGGGCGTGACAAGTCCCACCTCAAATCTGCCAGCCTCTCAGTTGCCATGGAGGAGAGAGGTCATGTGAAAGGACAGCATTACCTTGGTGTGGCAGGAAAGGATCCTGTAGAGAGGACCTGTCCGCCAGGAGATGTAAAACCCTCCAGGGCAATGTGCCCATAACGGAAGAGTTGGGACAGCTGTAATAGTTGGTGATTCAATTATGAGGCATGTACATAGCTGGGTGGCTGATAGATGTGAAGACCGCCGGGTAACATGCCTGCCTTGTGCGAAGGTAGCGGATCTAACGCGCTACCTAGACAAGGTTTTAGATAGTGCTGGGGAGGAGTCTACTGTCTTGGTACATGTTTGCACCAATGACATAGGAAAGTGTAGGAGGGAGGTTCTGGAGGCCAAATTTAGGCTTTTAGGTAGGAAGTTGAAATCTGGAACTTCCAGGGTAGGATTCTCTGAAATGCTTCCCATTCCATGCGCAGGACCCAATAGGCAGGCAGAGCTCCAGAGTCTCAAAGTGTGGCTGAGATGATGGTGCAAAGAAGAGGATTTTGGACTTGTTAGAGAGGGGCTTTTCCGAAGGGATGGGCTCCACCTTAACTGGGATGCAACCAGGCTGCTGGCATTAACCTTTAAAATGGAGATAGAGTAGCTTTTAAACTAGATAATAAGGGAAAGCAGACAGTCGCCCAGGAGCGCATCATTCGGAAGGATGTATCCTTTAAGGATACTAGCAAAACACTGAAGTTAGGGAATCCCAACAGAGGTTCCAACAAAGATAAAAATAACCCAGATGTCCTTCAGTACAGAGCCGAAAGATCCAAATTATCCCTATCAAATGATAGCCAGATTAATATGAATAAAATTAAAATGCCTATATGCAAATGCTAGAGGTCTAAAACATAAGATGGGAGAGTTAGAATGTATATCACTAAATGAGAGGTTAGATATTATCATATCAGAGACCTGGTGAAAGGACGACAACTAATGGGACACTGTGATAGGAAGATCAAATTGGCGGAGGAGCTGCGCTCTATGTTAGAGAGGGCACGGAGTCGCATAGGATTAAAGTTTTGCAGAAAACAAAATACACCTTAGAATCTCTATAGATAGAAGTTACATGTAAAAAGTGGAAGGTAACGACAGTGGATGTGTACTATTCACTGCCTGGCCAGAATGAACAGATGGATGATAAAATTTTTAAAAGTAATCAGGAGAAGCTAACAAAAGCTATAACACATGAGTGTTTTCAATTATCCCAGTATCAACTCTGTCAATGTCACAGCAGGATATGTCATAGAAATAAATGACTGCTTCTTGGAACAGCTGGTTCATGAACTGACAATAGGGGAAGCTATTTTGGACCTAGTTCTTACTGGAACACAGATCTACTGCAAGAAATAAGGGTTTTGAGACCAAACTGGTAATAGTGATCATAGCATGATCGCATTTGATTTAGTGAATGGAAGAAAGACGGCAAGGAAATCCACTTGCAAAGGGGAGACTGATAAAATGAGGAAAATAGTTAAGAAAACATAAAAGGAGCAGCTGCAAAGGTTAAAGAAGTACTATCTTGAAAGCCACTGGCTTGCTTAAAAAAAACAAAACGGGTCTATCACAAATTCATTTGAGCTCCTTAGGGGAACCAGACAGGGGTGCCCCCATTCCCCATTACTTTTTATCCTGGCCATAGAGCCTATGGCACAGCGAATCCAGGACCAACCGGCTACGAGACCAACACCACAAAATTTCCCTGTTCGCAGAAGTCCTCTTTTTTGTAACTAACCTGGATCAATCCCTAGTCGCTGTCTTAAGAGAGGGGCTGTCTATGGGGAAGTCTCTGGGTTTCCCATTAATCCCTCCAAATCGGAACTATTAAATGTAACAGTATGTAAAGAGCAGATAGACCAAGTGAAGCAGAAATTTCCCTTCCGGTGGGTAAAGGATAGTATTAAGTATCTGGGGGTTTACATTACTCCGCAAAGGGGACAACTGTTTCAAGCCAACTATATTCCGGTAAAAGGTAACATTTTAAAGGAATATGATCGGTGGGACAGATTAGAGGTGTCCTGGATGGGAAGGACTACACTAATAAAATGATACTGCAACCCAGGCTTCTGTATTTATTTATGAATCTACCAGTGGAGGTTCTTATACCTTTCCTAGGATAACTGCAAAAACAAGTTATAAAATACATTTGGAAGGAGAAAAGGCCTCGAGTGGCCAAGAACATTCTTTGTGCGATTAAAAATGAGGGAGGAATGGGTGTCCCGCTGATGAAGAGATATTTAGAATGGTTTTAGAATGGTGGACACGAGAGCAGGCAGACTGGGTGAACTGGAAAAGCTGAGTCAGGGGTGTACAGATATGGGAGGCTAAATATGGTCAAGGGAGTGTGGTAAGAACATAAAGGCGCAGGTAAATCCCTTTGTAAACCTCACTTTACAAATCTGGTGGAAATGGCAGACCAGGTGGTATGGCCCTCAGGGGTGCTCTAAATTCTTACCTTTGTTAAATAACCCAGGGTATCCCCCGGGGATCCAGGACCCAGTCTTTAAAAGGTGGGCATCGAAAGGGCTAAAGTACATTGGACAGTTAATGGAAGGGTGGGAGTGGGTCCCCTTTGATGAGTGGCAGAGGGAGTACCAGCTGCCACCTAATGATAGATTTAGATACACTCAAGCTATTCACTACGCCTGGAGGGCTGGGAGGGAAGGGGAAGGCAAGATAGGAGGGGAAATCGATGGTCTCTTTGAGGGCTGGGAACTAAAAGGAGTAATCTCAAAAATCTAAAAGGCTGTGATAATAATTTGATATGGTCTCATAAGGTAGCCTGGGAGAAAGATCTCACTAAATCTTGGGATGACCTTCAATGCTAATCTATATATAAGGGCCTGTTTAAGGGGGTGGTGGCAAGTAATATATTAGAACATAAATATAAAATGCTGTATCATTTGTATTTGACACCCCAAATGATGCAAAGGTGGCCTTGCATCATGTTGGAGAGAGTACGGCTCAGTTGCTCATTTATCCACATGTGGTGGGAGTCGGAGAAGTGTGGTTGTGTGGATGGGCAACCTAACCGAGCAGGCAATAGCAATTGGCCCATGTTTGGCGTTACTGAATATAAAGGACGCTGCTGGGTCTTCAGATGCATATAGTCTGTGTAAAATAGTGTGCACTGCAACTAGGCTTGCGATAGCCCATTTTTGGAAAAATGTGGAGGCACCTACACTCTTGGACATACATTCTAGGATGGAGCATTTATACCTTATGCACCGACTTACGGCTCTACCGCCATAAGAACATAAGATATGCCATACTGGGTCACACCAAGGTCCATCAAGCCCAGTATCCTGTTTCCGACAGTGGCCAATATAGGTCATAAGTACCTAGCAGATTCCCCAAAAGATACAGGCTCACAATGCTTGTATAGGGTCAAGCAGTTATATCCTGGGTCCCTTTTAATAATGGTTTATGGACCTTTCCTCCAGGAACTTGCCCAAACCTTTTTTAAACCCAGCTACACTAACAGCTTTTACTACATCCTCCGGTAACAAATTCCAGAGTTTGATTACACGTTGAGTGAAAAAATATTTTCTCTTATTAGTCTTAAATAGCTTCATTGCATGCCCCCTAGTCTTTCTATATTCTGATGATGTAAAAAATCGATCTACGTTTACCCGTTCCACTCCATTCATTAATTTATAAGACCTCTATAATATTTCCCTTCAGCTGTCTCTTTTCTAGGTTGAAGAGCCCTAACCTTTTCAGCCTCTCTGTATAGGGGTATCCTTCCATCCCCTTTACCATTTTGGTGGCTCTTCTCTGTACCTTTTCTAATAACGCTATATCCTTTTTAAGATATGGCGACCAGAATTGCACACAATATTTAAGGTGCAGTCGCACCATGGAACGATACAGAGGCATTATAATATCCTTTGTTTTATGTTCCATTCCTTTCCTTATGATACCTAGCATTATATTTGCTCTCTTGGCCGCCGCTGCACACTGGGCCGAGGGTTTTTGTTTTTTTTTTCCAAAATTTTATTGAAAGTCATTGACATCACAAAATACAAATATCAATATGTGAACACATTCAGTACCAATATCCGAATACAGCCAATGTCAAACAATACAGTTACTCAAACAAGGGACTTAAACCAACTCATCGTAGAGGAGACCGTATTAGATGAACGGATCTCTTAAACATAAGAGTTGAAATCTAAGAACACATAATAGTATCTATCAAAAAAGAAAAACTATCATAGGTAAACAAGTCCAAGGCTAGTCAAGGTGTAGGTGTAAGAACAAGAGTATACCGAGTACCTAAAAAGGGGGAGGGGATCTCCCCCACATGCTAGACCTGGAACCGAATGGTGAGACTTCCTTAACTAAAGACCATCTCCCCTCCCTACCCTCCCCCCACCCCTCCCAACCCCGCTCTCCCCCCTTTCACCCCCCTCTCTCTCCCCGCCCCTACCCTCCCCCTCCTAAAACTAATTCTGAGATACACTAGCACAGAAGAAATACTCTCACCAAAAAGAGGAAGAAAAAGAGAAGAGACAAGAAAGAGAGAAAAGGAGACAAGAAAGAGAGAGAAAGGAAAGAGAGAAAGAGAGAGAATGCAGCTTGAGTTTCCCCAAGCTGAAATGCCCTAAAATCCCAGGTTCCCCAGAAATGGAGTGACAAAGTATTAACTGTGGTCCAAGGATGAGAGGAGTTAGAGAGTGCAGGCCAGCCTGGCTCAACTACTTCCACTATATTCCGAGAGGCAAGACTTTACTCCATAAAGAATTCAGCATATTCCACTTACCCCGTAATTCGGCCGTCAGTTTTTCCATACGATACAGATCCTACACCTTAACCAGCCATTCGTCATACGTAGGCATGGCCGATCTCTTCCATATCTACTAACTACGGAACGGGCGGCCAAAAGAAGGCATTGAGCCATACGTGTGTGGGATTTAGACCGTAAATCCGGGTGGAAATGACCTAAGATGCAGTGTTTCACATCAAAAGGGAAGGTGATCTCAAGTTTCCAAGTAATCACATTATATATCAAAAGCCAATAAGCTTGAATTTTGGGACAATCCCACCACATATGCGAAAAGGTCCTCAATCCTCCACATGCTCTCCAACAAAGGGGGTCATCCGCATGCCCCCATCGGAAAAGGGAAGTCGGAACAACAGACATCCTTAAGGCAATTCTTAATTGTGTATTGACTAAAGGATAAAGAAATGGAACAGGAGTGTGCATAGTGAAACACCTCTATCCAGAACTCATCCGGTTTAGGCTGAATAGTCTCTTCCCAACGGTCACAAGCCTTCAATTTGGGAGCCATAAGCGCCATATCCCCAGAGATAGATCGATATAGCCGCGCCAGAAGGGCTTTGTCCGACTGAGGCAGAAAAATAAGTCGCTCCCAAAGAGTGGGTGGGCGTACAGCAGCCTCTCCAATAGATTGAGAAGAAAAACAGTGATGGAATTGGAAGTAGTGGAATGCTGAGAGTGGCACTTGCAATTTCGACTCAAGTCGGGAATGCGGTAACAACCCAGATTTATGATAAAGTGCCGCCACTTGCATAGTATTTAGAATTCGCTGTAGTGGTATTGGGAGGCATCTAACAAATGAGAAAACTCCTATGGGTGTATATTGGGACCAAGGGGATGGGCGGGCCATCTTAATACAAACCTTATGCAAGGCTGCCCAAATTGGGCCCAGAAAAATATGAGAGTGAATAGTTTGTAGCAGAGACTTGTCCATGACGAAAGGGATTGCTAGTAGTGCTGTAGGAAAAAATGAGAGGGCTTCCAGGTGAGTCCATGCCGCGGGCCTCTTAAAATGCCAAAGGGGAAGGGCTCACACGCAAGTGCAAAGATAATATAGCTGGAAATCGGGGAGTCCAACTCCACCCCATGTTTTGGGACGAATCATGGAGTTCCAGCTCAGTCTGGATCTCCGTCCCTGCCATACAAAGTGCATAAGAATCTTGCGCAAGTGCAAGAAAAACGACCATGGTAAATGAATAGGGAGTTGCTGGAATAAGAAGAGGATTCGAGGGAGGAGTAACATCTTGATTGTATTTACTCTACCAAGCCAGGAAACCAAAAGAGCTTGCCAGACTGCCAACTCCTTGGAAAGGGAAGCTAGTAAAGGAAGGTAGTTGAATTTATAGAGTTCCTCCACGTTCTGGGAGATCTGACCTCCTAGATACCTAAAGCCCATAACCGTTGGAAACTGACTGTCCGACCGCACCTGACTTACACCACAGTGTGATATGCAGGGCATCAGAGCAGATTTCTGGAAATTAATTGAGTATCCTGACAGGTAGGAAAATTCAGTTAAAATAGAGGTAAGGACCGGCATAGAAGAGTCGGGCTCCCGAAGAAATATTAGCGTGTCATCTGCATAAAGCGAAACTATATGGTGTTTGCCTGCTAGGGGAATCCCCAGTTGCGATTCATGGGATCTCAGTTGGATAGCAAGGGGTTCAAGCACCAGAGCAAACAATAGTGGCGAGAGAGGGCATCCCTGTCTGGTCCCACGTTCTAAGGAGAATGGTGACGAGAAGAATCCATTGACTTGGACAATGCCCGTGGGTGCCTTATAAAGAGCTGAGATCCAGGCTAGGAACGAGGGTCCAAACCCAAACCGCTGCAGCACACTTAAGAGAAATCTCCACTCCACCTTGTCAAACGCCTTTTCTGCATCCAGAGAAAGGACCGCATAGCTACCTTCGAGCTGCCTAATTTCCGCCAGAATATTAAGACGACGACGAACATTGTCAGAGCCCTGCCGTCCTGTAATAAATCCTGTCTGATCAGGTTGGATTAGATCTTGCACGAAGGAGCTTAAGCGGGAAGCCAGAATTTTAGTAAAAATTTTATAGTCCACATTTAGCAGGGAAATGGGTCTATAACTGCTCCCCATCAGAGGGTCTTTCCCTTCTTTAGGAATTACTGTGATCAAGGCCTGTCGCATCGAATTGGGTAGGCTTTGATTCTGAAGTATCGAGTTATAGACCTTAGTCAGTACGGGAACTACATGATCTGAAAGGGCCTTGTAAAATTCGGCCGGGAACATATCTGGGCCAGCCAATTTGGCGGGTTTCAGCTGTCTCAAAGCCAGGTGTACCTCTGCAGGCTGAATTGGTCTGTCAAGAGACATTCGTGCCTCATCCGACAATTGCGGCAACTGAAGACCAGATAAAAAGTTATGAATATTTGTGCTATCAGCAGAAAAATGAGAGGAATACAGATCTCTATAGAACCTGGCAAACCGTTGTGCAATGTCTCTAGACTTAGTAAGAGGACGGTTGTATTCATCCAAAACAGCAGAAACCCGACGAGCTAATCTTTGCCTCTTCAACTGCCACAGAAGTAATCTACTAGCCTTGTTTCCATGTTCAAAGAAGTGTCGACGGGTCTTCAGAAGGCAGAAAGAAATCTCCTCCGTTTCAAAGGTTGCGAGCTTACCCCGAAGTGTGAGGATGTGAGGATGAGTGAGGATGTCGGGCAACGCTTATGTTGACGCTCGAGATTCACTATTTGTGATCTGAGATCAGCCTGAATAACTTCACATTGACGTCTGTGAGTAGTCGCTAAGGAGATAACCTGCCCCCTCAAAACTGCCTTCCCAGCCTCCCATAAAAAAAATGGGGAAGTTCCCTCCTGATCGTTATGAGCAAGATATTCCCTCCAGCATACTTGTAACTGCTGCACAAAAGCCTTCTTCTTCAGCAGGTGCCGAGGAAAAGTCCAAGAGCGTGGTGGGGTCTCCGTATCACTAAAAGCACAGTCCAAGGAAAGTATAAAATGGTCAGAAGGGCCACTCATTCCGATCATCACTTTGCTAACTTGTGGAGATAATTGCTTGGAAATTAGCCACATATCAATACGGGAATATGTACGATGCGCCATGGAGAAAAAAAGTGTAATCTCGTTCTCCAGGATGGTGCGAACGCCACAAATCCTCTAACGCAAAAGTAGAGATTAATGTGGATAGAGTTTGTGATGAGCTCTGTGAAAAAGTGCGTCCAGAGGATCTATCCAAATCTGAGAGGACGCAGTTAAAATCTCCTCTGATAATTATGTCTCCGGACACTTGGTCAGTTAAGAGCTCCAAAAGATGCAATAGAGACTGAGTAACGTCCGTTGGAGGAATGTACACATTTATCAAGGAGAGCCTAGCTCTCTTAAGGGTAACTGTCAGAACTAAGATGCGACCCTTAGGATCTTGAATTTGGTGTGACAGTTGGAAGGCACAGTTCTGAGCGAACAGTATGGCTACTCCTCTCTTGTGAGTAGAAAACCCCGCAGAGTAAACAGTTGGGAATCTATGGGAGACTAGACACGAGTGGGCTCCTGGAGCCAAATGAGATTCTTGTAGAAAGACAATATCTGCGTGCTCCCTGTGTAGGAGCTCAACCACCTTACGTCATTTAATGGGGTGGTGCAAGCCCCTAACATTCCATGAAATGAGTCTACCATTATCCCAAAGAGCATCTCGGAGATGAACTTCCGACTCAGGAGGAAAGAGGAGACTCCTCAACAAAGTCTTGATTCTCTCAGAGAGGCTAAGCCATAGCACATTCACTTGCCAAACCTTCCCGCCCCAACTCCAACCAACTACCCTTTTCTCCACATATGATATCTTTCCTTTTCTCTCGTTTTTTTTGCAGCCGTGTATCAACCCTGTAGCTCAGTGTCCATCTCCCTGCATTACCCACATTCTCCCTTCTCCCTCTCTCTCTCCCAAACCCGAACCCACCCTCCCAACCCTAACCCTGCAAAAACAAACATTACCTGAATACCAAAAAACATCCGACTCTCAAAGGAGAGCTCATACTGTGGGTGGGCTACCTTCCCACTCCCAGGGAGACCCTGAGGCCGTGGTTAGCTAGGCAACCACACCTAAGCCTACATTTCCCTAATGAAATTTGAGAAAAATCAGGTAATCCTGTTATAAAACAATTTCCCAGTGTAATTCGAAATGCAAACAGTACTTAACATAATAACTGGTAAATTGAAACTTTACAGTGTCCAGTGTACTGAAAATCCTCAGTCCAATGCGCAAACACTCACCCTCCACAAAGGTCTCAATGTTGAAGAAAGGGTGAGACTGGCACAGGGCCACTGGAAATCAACAGAAGAAATAAGGGCCATTCCTCAGGTTGGAACGGCTGTGTCCATACCTTGATTCCCAGAACCTTCTTGGTCAGCTTCCGAGGAACACCGGGATCTAGGAACTTTCCGACGTTTAGGCATGGAGACTTCCCAATCACCTTTCGGAGGGCACTGTGCAGGTGGTCGCTCCACAAATTGAAGGGTGTCCAGAAAATGTAGACAATCTGAGAGCTCCGAGAAGTGTTGTTTGACACCGTTCCATTCGAAGTTTAAGGAGAAAGGGAAACCCCAGCGGTACTGTACCGAATGCTTCTGAAGCACTTGAGTAAGGGGACGGAAGCTCCTACGACGCTCCAAGGTGCGCTGAGCGATATCCTGAAAAATCTGGATCTCCTGACCTTTATAGAGGAAAGAGTGCCGACTCTGTACACTATGCAGTAGGGCCACTTTATCCTTGAAAAAGGAGAAGCAGGCGATGATGGGACGTGGACAAGCATTGGGCTCTCTCTTAGGGCCCAGACTCCGGTGCGCTCTTTCTAATTTGACTGGGTGGCTAGAAGTAGCAACACAAGAAGCAAATATCTCTTGTACCAGTGCTTTCGAATCTTCCATATTCCCAGGACCTTCCAGGACCCCTAGGATGCGAATGTTGTTCCTCCTCTGTCGGTTCTCCAAAGCTTCTTGACGCTCCAACATATCCTTAGTGATTTGATCTAGTTTCCTCAATTTTGTTTGAAAAGCAATCGAGGAATCCATTTGCTCTCCTATTAAGGTTTCAGTGTGAGATACTCGGTCATACAATGCCTTTATATCAGACCACATGCCAGCAACGACTTTGGTGAAATCTGTTTGGAAAAGTTTTAGTTCCTGCAAAATTTCAGCCAGATCTTGCTTCGTTGCCAGAGAAGATATCACTGCTTCATCTAAGACTCTTGGGGCAGAGGCTTGCTCCGCGGCTGACATACGTTTTGGAGGGTCCTCCGAAGTTCTGGAAAATTTGGATAATGCTGAAGCGTAGTTTTTAACTTTAGCCATAATGAGAGGGTGACAACACTGTATTGGTAATAATACAACACCGAGAACATGCAATCTGCTGGGTGGCCACACGAGGGAGCACCTAGCTAGGGAAAGATAGCTTCAGATTATATAAAAGATTCTGATCACAGGACGATATCACAGAAAGTCCACATCCAAGCACCCAGAGGAGCCAATCAACAGGAAGAGAGCAGCATAATCTCAACTGGCCGACCCGATGTAGATCGCCTGAAGGAAATCACCCCGATGGAGGCACAGATAATCTCCTGCCCTCTTCTGCTGCAGCTTTGGAATTTACAATTCGGCGGCCATCTTGGAGAGGGCAATCATGCGTTCCATCAATATGTTTCAGACAGCGGTGGCCATTTTGAGGAGAGGAGCTTGCGTTTCAGCTGGAAGCTCAAGAAAGGAGACAATCATGACATCAGCGCATACATGCGTTCCACGAGTATGCGTTCCCGACTCTTCCAGCCAAAGAACTGGTAATTTCAGTGGCACAGAAGGTGGGCAAAAACTAATGGAAGGACACAGGGATGTCAGCGAAGTCTATCACAATGGCTATCTGAGGTAACATTAAACATAAGCCAGAAGGGCCAGAAACCAGGACACTGTAGAATTGCTATTTCTGCGGAGCATAGAGGTAAGGGGTACAGAAGCCAACACATATAAGACGACTGTTACTCACTTATCTGCAACGTAAGAAATAGTGCAGGATACAATCATGAGATGAAGTAACGCTCAGGGAGCGAATCGGCAGTACAGGGGAATTAAGCCCACGAAAAGTAGTGTGTCGGGTAGGCAAGAGTGCGGTGAGATGCTGGCTCTCTTTTCAGGTCCTTCATGGACATTCAAAATGCATCAGCAGCGCAGACGTTACCAGAGGAGGGAATAAACCACCTAATTTACTATATCAACAGACTCAACTTTGTCTACCTATTTATTCACACCTTCAAAAAAACATAACAGATTAGTAAGACAAGATCTTCCTTGTTTAAAGCCATGTTGGCTGTCTCCCATTAAGCCATGACTATCTACATATTCAATAATTTTGTTCTTTATTATCGTTTTTACCATTTTTCCCATTACTGACGTCAGGCTCACCGGTCTGTAGTTTCCCGGAAACCTGCAATCGAAAAATGCCCCCACGAGGCCGTGAACAGAAGCTGATGACCAAAGGAAGCCTGAGTCCTTGGGCCCTTGGGGCCAAACTCTCGATAGCTGCAGAAGAAGGGTTGGAGGGCAGGAGTTGCTTATACCCCGAACAGATTATGGAGTACATCCTGGCCGAAGGCGCTGTCCTGGCGTGACTCCCTCTCCAGGCAGTAGTGTGAAGCGAAGATATTCACGGAGGACAAGGTCGCAGTCCAACAGATGTCCACCAGTGGCACTGAGCGCAGCAAAGCGAAGCCGAGGTCGCCTTGGCCCGGACACTGTGCACGGTGACTCAGCTATCCAGCGGGGCCCCAGCCTTTGCCTGAGCAAAAGTGATGCAGTCCATCAACCAGACGGAGATGGTGCGCTTGGTGACTACCAGCCTTAGGCAATTAGGATCGTAGGCATTGAAGAGCTGGTCAGACCTGCGATGACCCTGGGTGCGCTGCAGGTAGAAGGTGAGAGCCCTCTTTCAATCGAGCGTATGTAGGACCGCCGATGCTCGGTCGGCTTGGGGTCTCTGGAAGAAAGTCAGTAGGATGATCTCTTGGTTGAGATGGAAATCCGATACAACTTTCGGTAGGAACTTGGGGTGAGTTCGAAGGACCACCCTGTTCCCGTAGAACATTGGCCATGAGAGCTTGGAGCTTGCTGACTCTCCGGGCCAAGGTGAGCGCCACCAGGAAGAATATCTTCCAGGAGAGGTGCCGAAATGAGCACATCACCATTGGCTCGAAGGGAGGCTGTGTCAGCTGCATGAGCACAACATTCAGGTCCTACACCGCTGGTGGAGGCCAGAAGCGGGGCCTGGAAATTAAGAGGCACCGCATGAAGCGGGAGACCAGAGGCTGGCCCGAGAGGGGTTTACCCTCGACAGGGAAGTGGTTGGCCGAAATGGGGCTTAGGTGAACTGGGATCAAATTGGATTTCAGTCCCACCTGCTAGAGGTGGAGGAGGTACTGGAGAACCCACCGGGCGGTCTCCAGCCCTCAACTCCCGATCAGCATCCTGCACAAGGAGAAAAAGAACAGCCCTCCTGCTCCCCGCACAGAAGACCAATCAGGGCAGCAACAAGTAGCCATTAAAAGCAGCGTGCTTTGAGGCGTGAAAGTAACTAGCCAATCTCCAGCCCGCAACTCACGATCGGCATCCTGCACAGGGAGAAACAGAACAGCCCTCCTGCTCTTCGCACAGAAGACCCATCAGGGCAGCAACAAGGAGCCATTAAAAGCAGCGTGCTTGGAGGTGGGCTCATGCCTGAGGGCCTCGCAAGAGGGCCCTTTGGCGTGGCCCTTAGTTGGGGGCTCGAGGCGAAAACAGCAGATTTTATCAGTGCACCAAAACTCTGAAGACACATCGGCTCAACAATCAGAAGCACCCGCCTTAAAGAAATTTTGGTATCACCAGGCCCAATCACTGCATCCGAGGAGGCGGCAGGAACATCCATCTCACCCTGCCCCCCTCACTAAACAGCTTTCGGGAGGCCAGCAGGACTGCTTAAAAGGAGCCACGCAGCAGCACAACTCTTCTTGTTCACCGGACCTCCATCTTCCCGGCCCGATCACTGCATTGGAGGAGGCGGCAGGAACATTCATCTCACCCTGTCCCCCTCGCTAAACAGCTTTCGGGAGGACAGCAGGACTGCTTAAAAGGGGAACTCTGGAGGGAAAAACATCAACGGCCGATTCCAGACTTTGACAGTCTTCCTGCCTGCCACACTAAAATGAGAGAACACCTTATCCACCCTTCTGCTCCACCATTACAACGCCTCTGTAAGTTATTCACAAGATCAGTGTAAGTTTTCCTCTAGTCATACATCATACTTTACTCATCATAGCACAAGCCTGTCCTCGAACTCTGTCGGCTCACCAATGTATAACTGATTTGATTTATTCCTCTCCCCCGCTACTATAATACTGATAGATGCTGCTTGTCTCTTGTTACTGCCTACATTGATATAACTAAGCAACACATTTATATTGCTGGTAAGATTGTTACATGGTAATGCAATATAAATCAATGTGATTTCATCTGAGCTGTTCCTTCTACTCAGCCCAACTACTTACTTGTTGGTAACATTGTTACATAGTAATACAATATAAATCTATGTGATTTCATCTGAGCTGTTCCTCCTACTCAGCCCATCTACTTACTTGCCTCCTCTCCACTCCAGCACCGAATAAAGATAGCATACACCATGCTCAGCACAAACTGTGAACTGTACCTCTCTTAACGAATCTTAACCATAATACTACCCCAGATTGACTCCACTGTCACACAAATGTCATTACTTAGCAATGAAGTATAACACCATAACTGCTTGTACTACTGCTCCTATTGACATGCACCTACACAAACTCCTACACACAACACACTGAAACAAACCAACCTCTCGCCATATCCATCATTATATCCCGCACCAGATATGAAGCCAATCATCCTTATAGAAATGTACCCTACTCAGGTACAGGACGCATAATAGACTAATCCATATTCATCCTTTAATGATCACACAAACCCACCAAATGCTAGACACACTCATCCCTATAAAATTCATACTGATTAACACTAGATCCATAAGGAATAAAATCCCCATCATTATTGATCTGATTAAAGATGACCACCCAGATTTCCTTTGTGTAACTGAAATGTGGCTGTCAGAATCAGATATCATACTCCTAAATCAACTAAAAATAGATGGTTACGACCTATCCAATTGTCCTAGAGATAATAAACGAGGGGGGGGGGGGGTTCTCATATTTAGCAAAAAAGAACACAAAGCTATTCCGAGCATATGCACCAACATAGAAGGAATGAACATACTTAAAATCGAAAATAAAAGCATAGCCATATGCCTGATCTGTAGACCTCCCTCACCCAACCATGAAAATCTTACATCTATTCTTGAATCTGCATGCACATCCCCACTTAGAAAACAAAAAATTATATTGGGAGATTAGAACTTGCACTCACTCAGCAACCAACAAGCTATGACATTTATTGACACCATGGTTGACATGGGCTACAATCAGATAATAAACACGCCTACTCACATATAGAGAAACTTCCTAGATTTTGCATTCCTCCCAATGTCAACAACAAACCTCCACTCTTACTCCCAACCAAAACAAGTCCCCTGGTCAGACCACTATATCATTGATTTCACTATATACACACACCTCCCAACACCAATGAAAAATATAAAATGACAAAAACATGGATTCAAACACTTTAACCCGTTTTGGACAGCTCGCATATTCTCTCTCTGTTCTGGATGATTTATTAGATTTGTTACACTCAAACGACTATGAAATACTGTCAATAATAAAAAATATTAAAACTTTGCAGAAAATAGAAGTTTCACATAGTGTATGTTTTTCATACACTGGTCCAATATAGTATATTGTCTGTCTTCAGAAAAGATAGGATTCAGTTCCAATATTCATTGACATAAACATACTGTATGATACTATTGAAACTGCAGTTTTCATTTAAAACACTTTATTATGATATAATATAGTTTTTGTCAACAGTCCATTCTGACGGCGGAATATGATACATGTATTAAAAACCTCTGATGCAGTGCGTCATTACTGCACCATTGAAACACCTAGAACAGAATGCTTGACAGCAATTAGTTTCGACAACATATTAGCCCAGCGTATGAAAAACATACAAGGCTGATATACGCACCAATAACTCTGACACGAAGTAACTTACAGTTATCTAAACCTATTTTCTAAAGTCTACAAATACTTATATTTGCAAAATAGTAGCTATTACAGCATTATAAGCTACTTACTATTTTTTGTGATCTTTTTATGTTGAGCCGCTAGTACCATCAAAATCAGCAAACTTCGAATATCTATTAAACTAACTAGATCTCAGATAAAAAATCTGTACATAATGCTTTTTGACATAACGATAATAGCTAAACATAGTTCCATTGAATTTATAACCATTAATTAGTAAACAGTTGAGTAGTAAGTATGGAAACCTTATGTATGTAAAACATATGCTGGTCCAAAAAGGGTTAACAAGGAAAACTTCCTAAATGAAATTCTACCAAACCAATACACAACACTAACTGACTTAAATGACATCCTAGATAACTGGAACGCTATGATACTGTCTTCCACTGTCCTCTGTTTCCCTTTCTTCTTCAAGTAATTGTAACTTTCTCTTTCCGTTTCTGACTTGATGATTTTATTTATATTGTAAACCGCCCCGATGTAACGGGGGGCGGTATATCAAATGTTATATAAACAATAAACAATACAAAAAGCAGCCATCCAGACTCCCAAGCCTGCAAACACATCCTGGAGAACATCAGAAAAATGGTTCACACAGGACCTTTCAAAACTGAAAAAGCAATTAAGAAAGCACAAACATACATGGAAACACAACAAAACCCCAGAAAATAAACACATATATATATGTCAACACTTAATACCTATAAGAAAGCAATCAACAAAGCAAAAAAAGTCAACCATACTAAAATATTAATTCCCTCAACCGTCCACGTGAACTATTTGAGACTGTTACATCTCCAACCAACACAACCCAGAATGACTCAAATGCTATTAACATAAATGTCCAAACCCTAGCAAACTAATATTAAGACAAACTGAAGAAGAGAGACACTATAGATCCAGCCACACAATCAAGTCCCATCATAAATAACACTCTAGATACGTTCATCTCCATAGACCAAAAACAACTACTAAACACCATAACCAAAATTAATACCACTACATCACAGCTTGACCCTTGTCCAGTAGCCTGGATCAAAGCAGCAAAGTCTGAACTAGCCCCCCACCTACTCCAAATAATTAATCAATCCCTCCTATAGACCTATAGCAAGTATACCATTTGTAGCGAAAATAGTTTAGAAAGTAATTCCAAACCAAGCTTCAAGACTTTATAGATGTATACGCTCATTAGATGACAAACAATTTGCATTACTCTGGGAGGTGCAGCGAGGCTAAAGACACCTGTTCAGCCGCCAGGCTGTCAGGGATAGCGAGACCAGGTACAGGTGGAGCACCCGTCCCTCCTCCTGCGTTAGCAGACCCGGGGTACTGCACAGGAGGGCCGGAGGTTCCAATGAGAGCCTGAGAAGAAGCGGGAACAAGGGCTGTTGAGGCCAGGTCCCACTGGATCTTGTGGAGGATCCTCAAAATAACAGAAGTGGGAGGGAACGCATACAGAAGCCTGGAGGTCCAGTTCAGGAGGAAAGCATCCGAGGCCACCCTGCTCGGGAGCGGTATCGGCCCGGTCCCAGGACGGAGTACCCCAGCGGTGGAACAGGTGGAGAACCACATCTGGACTCAGGTGCCAATCATGTGGGCAAAGAAGCCTGCTGAGTCTGTCCGTGAGGACATTGTCCTTTAGGGTCATGCCCTGACGCACGGCGAAGGAGTAGAGGAGGATTGCCTCCCGACAGAGGAGGTGGAAGCCCGTACCCCACCTCCTTGTTTATGAAGAACACTGCGACCTTGTCAGTCTGCACGAGCACCGACTTGCCTGCTGAGATTCCTTGGGTGACCACCGCCCCTGGGGATGGAGGTTGCTGCAGTGGGCTCCCCAGCCCAACAGTGAGGTATCCGTCATCAAAATGAGCTCGAGTTGTCGAGTCTGGAAGGGTATGCCCCGAAAAAGGCTTTGGGGGTTCAGCCACCAATCCAGGGAACTGGAGAGGCTGCGGGAGACCGACACGGGATCCCGGAGGCGGCACGAGGCTTGGGCCCTCTGAGCTCTGAGGCACCATTGGGCTGCTCGTATGTGCGTGAGAGCATGGAGGACGACATTGCCAGTCAAGGCTATGTGCCCTAGAAGGCGCAACATGGCCTGTGCCAAGACCCTGGACCGGCTTTGGACCTCAGCGGCCAGAGTTCGGAGCCAGTCCACACACGCTCGAAGGAGGAAGGCAACATCCAAGAGCTTCTCCTGGACCCATTGTTCCAGGTCTGAAGACTGGAGCCACACTTGACGCCGGGCTCAGATGCCGGCTGCTGCCACACGGGCGGAAGACTCAAACCCATCATATGTGACACGGGAAAGGTATTTCGAGCAGTCCGCAAAAGCAGGGAAGGGTATGAAAACTGAGGAGGTGTGCGCCTCCGAGGCATGCGGAGAAACCGCCAAACTCTTTAACAAAATCGCAAAGGAACATCCCCATATACAGTTGGTATGCCTGAATGTGACACGCCACCATGGATCCCTGGAAAGCCTTACGCCCGAGGGCGTCAAGGGCACGGGATTCCCTACCAGGCGGGACCAAAGAACGTGACTTTGGGCTCTTTTACTTCTGCATCGCGGATTCAGATACCATGGAGGTATGGGGAGGTTGGGTCTCCCGGAACCCCGGGCTATGCTGGACCCTGTACATGGTATTGAACCTTTTACTGACAACAGGGACTGAGGGGTGTGCTTCCCACATGCGGAGGAGCAGCTGGGTCAGAATGGACGGTAACAGGACCGTGAGAGACTCCCTAGGGGGGAGACCCATCTTGCAAGATGTCGAGTTCCCCAGTCTGCAAGGGCAGATTAAGGGCTTGAGCAATATCCTGCACAAATACCAAGAAGGAGGTGTGTTCGGGAGGTGACCGCCTTTGCGAGGCGGGTGGGAATGGGTCAGAAGGAAGGTACCTATGGGCTCGGGTTTCAGGGGATGTGTCCCTATCTGATTCCCAGCCCAAGAGGTCTGAGGAGGACTCGGAGTCGGACTGATCCACATGCCCAGTGGCTAAGGTCCACTTGGAGACAGAGGCACTGACTCTGGAATACCTCGCCCCCAAGGAACGTGACGGTGAGCGAGATTGGCGCAGAGGACCCTCAAAAGGGCTGCGGCTCTCAGGGGTTTCCAAGGCAGTTTTCGGGACCCTTGGTCTCGAGGCACGAGCCGGCCGTGCTGGGTAAAAGTGTCTGGTGGGTAGCCAGGAATGCAGAAATGTTGCGCTCCAGTGCCAGCATACTGGACTCCCACTCTGGAGTGGGTCCCTGTGCAATTGACACCGGGGTTACCAGGTCTGGCAAGGAGGAGGAGAGAGGGGTCCTTGCTCGGAAGTCTCAATGCGTGGTTGAGACGATGGTGCAAGGAACAGGGGTTTGGATTTGTTAGGAACTGGGGAACATTCTGGGGAAAGGAGGGGCTTTTCCGAAGGGATGGGCTCCACCTTAACCGGGATGGAACCAGGCAGATGGCATTAACCTTTAAAAAGGAGATAGAGCAGCTTTTAAACTAAATAATAGGGGGAAGCCAATGGTCACCCAAGAATGTGTCATTTGTAACAATGTATCCTTGAAGGATACTAGTAAAAGACTGAAGTTAGGGCATATTAGCAAAAAGGTTCCAATAAAAACAAAAGTAGCCCAAATGACCTGGAGTACAGAGCAGACAGAGCTTAAAGATTCCAAATTTCCTCTACCTATTAATATGACCAAAATACAGCCTCTAAAATGCTTGTATGCAAATGCCAGAAGTCTAAAAAATAAGATGGGAGAGTTAGAATATATAGCACTAAATCAGAGGTTAGATATGATTGGTATCTCAGAGACATGGAGGAAGACAATCAGTGAGATACTGTGAAGCCTGTGTACAAACTATATCATAATGATAGAACAGATCAATTGGTGGTGGGATTGCACTCTGTTTATTGTTTATTTCACATTTGTTATACCGCCCCCCATAACATCGTGGCGGTTTACAAAACAAAATCAATAGCAATTGTAGAAGAAGAAAAGAAAGGAATTACAATAAATGATAGAGCAGGAAGAGAGTAAAGACAGACGAGTCAAGCAAATAGAGTAATAGAAGCAAACTAATTAAAACTCAGGGGGGAAAGGCTAGGGAAAACAGATGAGTTTTAAGGAGGGAACGGAATTTAAAGTATGATTCTTCTGTACGGAGGGTAGTGGGAAGGGAGTTCCAGAGAGATGGAGCTAAGTAGAAGAATGCTGCTTTCCTGGTAGATTGCAAGTGAGCTTTGGAGAGTGCTGGGAGGTGAAGGCGGTTGATGTGAATGGACCGAAGACTGCATGAGGGAGTATGGTAAGTAAGCAGGTCTGAGAGGTAAGTAGGTGTAGACAGATAAATGGCTCTATGGGTTAAAGTGAGAACCTTGAAGGATATCCGGAAATCAATCGGCAGCCAGTGTAGATGGTGTAGTAGAGAGAGTAATTGAGTCACAAAGGATTAAAGTTTTGCAGGAAATAAAATTCACTGTAGAATCTCTACTCTTCCTTGTCGTTCCACAACCATATGTCCTCTTTGGTTCAACGCTCATTCTTTTCCCTTCACCAGATCCATGCACTTCATCCTTTCCTCAACACTCACTCCCTCACAACCCTTCTCTTGTCATTAGTAATCTGTAGGCTATACTATTGTAATTCTGCACTTGCTGGTCTTTCCCTTTCCCATCTCCACCAACTGCAACTCCTCCAAAACACGGCTGTACAATTGCTTACTCATTCCTCTCGCTAGGACCATATCACTCCTCTTTTTCCACCTTCATTGGCTTCCACTCAAATACTACATGAATTACAAAGTTATCAACCTCGTTCATCAAACTATTCACACTGGCACGCCGCAATATCAGGCTGATCTTCTCCAGTTCCGTACCCCTCCCCACTTCCTCAGAGCCCTTCATGTTCATTGCCTAGCACTCCCCTCAGTTTTTCAGACACACCTGGAACCGACCCAACACTCTGTCTTTTTCTTCTTGGGTCCTGTTCTATGCAACTCCTTACAATCCACTCTGCACTCCGAGCTTTCATTCTCCCGGTTCAAATCCCTGCTCAAAACTCATCTATTTCAACTTGACCTCCCACCCTCTGGTTCCTAATGGACTTCCTGCCTGTGCCTGTTGTCCTTTTCTACCTTAGCTGTCCTGTCCAATTTATGGTGTTCCTGCCTTTTCTTATACAGCCTTTTGAAATTGTAAACTGCTCTGATGCCCTCAAGCCTAGAGCGATATATCAAAAATCAAATCAAATAAAGATAAATATAAAGGATGTGGTACAGATTACCAACTACTAGCATGCAAACTCAAGCTAAAGTTGAAAAAGAGAAAGCCACTCATGAATGTAGCAAAATATGATCTTGAGAATATAACACTGGAATTTAAAGACTACCTACAAAAATTGATTTGCTGCTTTAGATACAAATGACAGAGCTCCAGAAGAGTTATGGAATGACATCAAGAAGGTTGTGCTGGGGGGAGTATTTGCCTGCAATCCTGTGTTCCCGCGGAGGAGAGAGTGCAGCTGGCTTTGTAATCTGCCGGCCCGTGTGGGGCAGCCACAGCGACATCATCAAATGGCCCTGATAAAAGACCTGAGAGGTGGGTTGGATGCTGGGAGTGTTTCCCTGCAATCCTGTGTTCCCGCGGAGGAGAGAGTGCAGCTGGCTTTGTAATCTGCCAGCCCGTGTGGGGCAGCCACAGCAATGTCATCAAATGGCCCTGATAAAAGCTGCACCGGTGTTTTGTGGCGCCAGCCGTCGGCGCCTATTTTGCGCGTCTCCTAAGGGGAGTATCACAAGGGGAAGTTTAGGCCCCTTGTAAGCCCCTTAGGAGTCCATTGGGAGTTGGAGTTTGGCTGTTGCTTCACTTCTGTAATGCCCGGTGGAAAGAGGAAAAAGAAATCTGCACCGATGGAGATCGTTGGAGGCCCCATGGATAAGCATGTGATCTTGACGCCGGACGCGTCCAAGTCAGGTACTGCTCTCTTTGTTCCTTCTGCTGAGGGAGCCAGCCTTAGCTCACTGGAGCGAACTCCCCCACTTCCACCTGGTTTCTTAGAACTCTCGGATGTGCTTTCTTCCCCCTTAAGTTCTTCCGGAGTAGGTGAGCTTCCTAAAGTGGTTACCTGGAAGGAGCTTACCGTTTCTCCTGATAAAACTCAAGCACCTTCAATTTCATTGCTAGACATATGGCAGGTGGTCAACCGAACTGAGCGTATTTTGACTGACTGTTCCTGATCTGTGTCAATTTACAAAAGATACGATTGTTAAATTTCAAAGCTTGGATTCTCAAATTACTTCATTGAATTCAAGTGTTATGAATGTGGATAAACAAGTTAATTATTTTTCACTATTTCAGGCTAGTGTTATGAAGGATAGTATATTTATACAACAGAAACTTGAAAATTTGGAGAATTTATCTCATACCAGGAATTTACGGATACTTAATTTTCCTTGTACAACTCTAATTTCTCCTTCAATTTTATTAAGGAAATACTTAAAGGATGTCCTTCTCTTGTCTAATGTGGATACTTTGATGTTTATTAAGTGCTATTATGTTCCCTCAAAGTTGCGGTATCCAGACTAGATGAGGAAGTGGAGGGATCTGAGGATAGAAATGAATTTAATTTGACAGCATTTCTAGAGGACACCCAAGACACAATTCCGACTAGGGCTACTTTATTAGTTTCCTTGCCCTCAGATGATGACAAAGTTGATATTCTTAAAGCTTATTTTCGAAAGAAAGATTTATTGTTTTGTGGAGATAAAGTATCCATTTTTCCTGATGTGTCACGCTTTATGCAAGCTCGTAGGAAATCATTTCTGGCTTATAAAGGTAGAGTTCTTGCTTTTGGTGATACCTTTTTTCTCAGATACCGCTGAAAATGTCTGGTCTCATTGGGTTATGATAAATATGTCTTTTTATCTGTTGCAGATCTAGAAAAATGGATTCTTGATAAGGAAAAAGCACTCTGATAGCTCTTCACTATTTTGTTATTTCGTTTTTTATTTCCTAGATGTAAGTGGGTAGGAAATGGGCTAGATTATTTACGTTAACTGGGGAGGCCTCTAAGTTAGAGGTTTCTCCAGTTTTGTTTTCCTCATTTATTTCTTGCGGTTTTGTTCCCCGAAACGTGGGCTAATGTACCTTTATTGCTTTATACTATGTATTGATATATTATGGGGGATGATTTTGTATTTCTGTATTTGCTTCTTTTTATTTGATAATTGTATTATCAGTAAAATCTCATAAATAAATAATTAAAGAAAAAAAAAAGAAGGTTGTGCTGGAAGAAAGCGAGAAGTCTCTACAAAAGTGAAAAAGCAAAAACGGCCAAAATAGATGACTGAAGAAACTCTGAAAATTGCCCAGAAACGCAGAGAAGCTAAAGCCAGAGGAGAAAGAAAAACAATCACAGAACTCAGAGATTTCCAACGTGCAGCAAGACAGGAAAAGGAAAAGTACTACAAAGACACATGCAAGGAAAAAGATGCAGAAACTATTAGAGGAAGAACAAGATTGGCTTTCCTAAAGCTACGAGAGTTAAAGGAAAAATTCCAGCCTTTAATTGGAATGTTAGAAGATGCTCAAGGTTCTATGTTGAATGATGCTAAGAAGATCAAGAAAAGGTGGAAAGAATATACAGAGTTTTTATATGATAAAGATCAAGTGGACCAACAGTCGTTTCAACCTGTATCTTATGATCCAGAATCATTGGTGATGAAAGAAGTTGAAGCAGCTTTGAAAGCCTTATCAAAGAACAAAGCACCAGGCATTGATTGATTTATTTTATTTATTTATTTATTTATTTACATTCTCTTATATACCGCGCTATTCTGCACCAGTGCGGTTTACATTGAACAAACTGAAATTACATTGAACAGGGCATTATAACTTGGAGATAACTATTTTACAGGGAACATTCCCATTTAAGTATTACAGCAATCTGATGCAGTTGTTAACATACATACAAGGCTCTGCCAAGAAACATAGAAACATATAAAAATGACGACAGAAAAAGACCACATGGCCTATCTAGTCTGTCCTTCCATGTCAAGAACTACAACAGTCCCCTTTTTTCCTTTAGAGATCCTCTGTGTTTGTCCCATGCTTTTTTGAATTCAGATGCTGTCCTCATCTCTACCACCTCCACCGGGAGAGCATTCCACGGATCCACCATTCCCTCCGTAAAGAAATATTTCCGCATATCACTCCTGAATCTATCCCCTTTCACCCTCATTCCATTTCCCCTCGTATCAGAACTTGCTTTCAATCGAAAGAGGCTCTCCCCCTGTGCATTTATGCCATTGAGGTATTTAAACATCTCAATCATATCACCTCTATCCTGCCTTTCCTCTAAGGTATACATATTAAGATAAGTCTGTCCTCATATGCTTTATAATGAAGACCACTAACCATTTTAATAGCCACCCTCTGTACTGACTCCATCCTGTTTATATGCTTTTGAAGGTGTGGTATCCAGATTTGCACACTATATTACAAATGAGGTCACACCAAAGACTTATACAGAGGCACTATCACCTTTTTTCTGCTAGTCATTCCTCTCCGTATGCACCCAAGCATCCTTCTAGCTTTTGCTGTTGCCTTTTCTACCTGTTTAGCTACTTTAAGATCATCAGACACAACCACGCCTAGGTCCCGCTCTTCTTTAGTGGACAAAAGTACTTCATCCCCTATACTATATCGCTCCCTTGGATTGCTGCAGCCCAAATGCATGACCTTACATTTTTTTACATTAAATCCCAGCTGCCAAATTCTAGACCATTTTTCAAGCTTAGCTAGATCCCTCCTCATGTTATCTACACCTTCCTGGGTGTCTACTCTATTGCAGATTTTGGTATCATCCGCAAAGAGGCAAACCTTACCTGATAGCCCTTCCGCTATACCACCAATAAAGATGCTAAAAAGAATCGGACCAAGGACAGATCCCTGGGGCACACCACTGGTAACTTCCTTCTCCTCAGAGTGAGCTCCATTTACCTGTACTCTTTATCGCCTCCCACTCAACCAATTTCTAACCCAATCAGTAACTTTAGGGTCCATCCCTAGGGTACTCAGTTTGTTTATAAGTCGCCTGTGAGGAACGGTGTTAAAGGTTTTACTGAAATCTAAATATACCACATCCAGAGCTCTCCCTCGGTCCAACTCAATGGTTATCCAGTCAAAGAAATCAATCAGATTTGTCTGACAAGACCTGCCTCTGGGGAATCCATTCTGCCTCGGATCCTGTAATCCACTGGACTCCAGAAACCTCATTATTTTCTCTTTCAGCAGCGTTTCCAATAATTTACTCACCACTGAAGTTAAACTAACCAGCCTGCAGTTTTCAACCACATCCTTACTTCCGCTTTTGTGTAAAGGCACCACATGAGCCTCTTTCCAGTCCTTTGGCACCACTCCCGACTCCAACAAGGCATTGAAAAGGTCAGTCAGTGGAGCTTCTAGAATGTCCCCAAGTTACTGCAGTATTCATCCGGTCCCATCACTTTGTCTATTGTTCAGCTTGTCCACCAGAGCGTTGTCTAGATCAAGGAGATAGACCGCCAGCAGTAGCATCCCATTGTGTGTCACATATGAGTAGAGGGCTACCGCCTCCTGGCAGTAGGGGTACGACCCCGTGCCTCTTTGTTTGTTGACATAGAACACTACGACTTGGTTATCAGTCTGGGCCAGCACAGACTGGTGCTGCAACTGGGCCAGAAATATCACTCAGCGCTCCAGAGGGCTGATCTGCAACTAGCACTCTGCTTGGAACCACATGCCTTGCGTGCGGAGGTCCTCGCAATGAGCATCCCATCCTCATAGGGAGGCATCCATATTAAGGACTCTCTGGGGCGTGGGTGCCCGGAAGGGAATCCCGGACTGAAGGTGGCGGGGGATCTCCCACCAGTCTAGGAAGTCTGCCATTTGGCTGGTCACTTCTACCCCGTCTTGAAGCTTGCCCATGGCTTGTGTCCACTGGAAACGGAGAGACCACTGAGCCCCCTCATATGCAGATGAGCATATGGGGTTAGGTGGACCATGGATGCTATGTAGCCCAGCAGGCAGAGAAGGCAGCGAGCAGGAACCAACTGGCGGTGTTGCACTTCTGTGGCTAGCACCCTGAGGTGTTCTGTCCTCTCCAGAGGGAGGAAAGCCTTGGCCTGGTGGATGTCCAGCTCAGCCCTTATGAACCCCTGGCACTGCACCAGAGAGAAGTGGGACGGGATAATTGATGACGAACCCCAGAAGCTGCAGGACATGGATGGTGCACTCGGTGGTGTGGCACACTTCGGCAGCTCTGCCTCCTCTTATTAGCCAGTCATCCCGACATGGAAAGATGAAAGCTCCTTGGAGATGGAGGTGGGCTGCAACCACCACTAGGCATTTGGTGAAGACCCTTGGCGATGTCACCAACCCGAAGGGTAGCACACTATACTGGTAGTGACCTCCTCCCATCACGAACCCGAGGTATTGTCGGTGATTGGGATGGATCAGGGAGTGTGTATAAGCATACTTCAGGTTTAAGGAGCAGAGCCAGTCTCCCTGCTGGAGGGTATGGCAGCAATGTTCCAAGGGAGAGCATCTTGAACTCCTCCCTCACCAGGAATCTGTTCAGGTCACGCAGGTCCAGGATGGGCCTGAGGCCCCTTGTTCGCTTGGGAATGAGGAAATATATGGAGTAAAAGCCTTTTCCCCAGAGATGTTTGGGCACTGGCTCCACCGCCTGGTCCATGAGGAGGCCTGTGAGCTCAGTAAGAAGTAGAGTCTGGTGAAGGAGAGGCCTTACAAGTTCTCCTGGGAGGAACAAGGGTGGCATCTGTTGCAGGTGGATGAGGTATCCCTCCCTAACTACCTGCAGCACCCAGGAGTCAGTGGTGATGGCCACATGCCCTCCTGTGGGTTGCCGCTGAAGGCCATTGGGAAAAAAAAAAAAAGGTACTTTGACCCAGGCAAAGGTCCAAGGACTGCTGGCCAAAAAGGGCGCTAAGCGCCAGTGGAGAGACACCTCGAGAAAAAAAACAAGAAAATCAACCCAAGGGGCTGGCTCAGGTGCAGGAAGAGGAACAGGTAAGCGTACAATAAAGGATAACTTTAAGGTAAAAAAAGAGATACCTTTTCCGGGGAAACGGGACAGACATCCAGTGGGCTCCATGGAAAAAAGGAGACTGAGGCAAGATAGTACCCTTGGATGGGAAGGGGACCACACATGCGTGGTGCATCTCCCAAAGGCTTTCTTTGGAATCTCGGGAGATACTTCCGTGCAGGCTCCATCGGCACCAACTTCACCTATATGTGAGGACAGACTTGCTGCTTGTTCCCGGAGAAGGTCTCCTACATTTGCCATGTTAACAACCAACTCTGAGAAAGAATGAGTGCTCATGTTTTAGTTATGCTATGCTGCTGGATGTCCCCTTATTGAGTTTGCATGAGATGGACATCCCTGCCACATGCTTTCCTAAGTGGGACATCTATATGGCCAGTGGCACAGACAACCATATCATGGATATCTGTGTTACTAAAATCAGGTGGAGATATAGACAAAATCTAACATTTTTCATCACATTCTGCCATGGATATCTCAAATTTAACTAGGATGTCCTTTCTTAAATGCCACTTATGTTCAAAAATAAAAAAACAAGAACCACAGGCACACTTTATAACACCAAAATAAAATCAGTTGTGGTTCTCGCTTTTTCATATTGCTCCTTTGTATGCGATCACCTTGCATCTCCTTTGTTTCTGCAAAATAGATATTTATATTATTTTTGTTCAGTGTACTACGTCAGAAGTTGGTATGTTTTGCATTACGTAGATTTCCAGGCTACATAATGAAGCTGCTACAATTTTTGCTGCATAAAAGCAGCATTACAAAATTAAAAAAAATGATATGACATTGCTTTCTTTCTTCTTGGGGCAACCACCTGATTGGTGCTATGAGTGAGGGGAACCCCTGGTTCCTGATTACAGCTCTGAGAATACCCCTTCATTTTGGCTGCCTGGTAGGAGAGCACTAGCTCCTCCTCTGCCTCAGGCAGCAGATTGTCTTGAGTCAACCCTGACTACAGTGCTAAGCTGTCAACTGCTGCTTCATTACTGTGAGTAACAGCAGGCAGCAGTCGGTGCTCAGCAGGCATTGAGGCAAGTACCCACCACCTACCCAGTTTCAGTCTGAGCCATAGCGGGGTTAAAGGTTTGCAGGGACTGCCTTGACACATCTGTGCAGAAGGGATGCCAGGTTCCGCCTCTGCTAACTCACTTCCTCCTGCATCAGAGGGGACAGGACCTGCATCACCTTTTGACGTGCATTTGTTGAACTCTGTGGTGGCCACTGCAGGTTGTCACTGGGTTACTGGTGTAGCAGGATGGATTGTGAAGGAGAGGGGATGATGTGCTGGACTCGATAGGGCCGTGGGAGAGAGGAATAAGAGCACAGATGAGGGAAATGCTGGATTTGGGAAAGGAAAGGGACGGGACGTACTGGTCTACTGGATATAATGGGGCTCAAGGGCTGTGGGAAGGAGAACAGGAATACAGGCAAATGTGCTATACATGATGGGTATGTGGGAGGGAGAATAGGGACACAGATAGGGTGATGCTGGAAGGGGAGAGGGGTAGAGAAGTTGAAGGGGTTGTGTTGGACGTGATGGATCCCTAGGATGAAGAACAGAGACACAGATGGGGGTGATGCTGGATTACAGGGGTGGGGTAAGGGGAGATAAGAACAACAATGAGATATATTGGATCACCTGGGCAGGGTGGACTAGGGAGACAAAGAGGATACTAGATATAGAGAGGAGACTAGGGGGACAGGGAGTGGATACTGGATGTAAGACATTGGATAGAGGGAGAGGAGAGAGAGAAAGAAGAAACTGGACCAAGGGAGGAGGAGAAAGGGGAGATGCTGAACCTGGAGAGGAAGAGAGAGAGGAGATTCTGGGCATGGGCATGGGGAGGGGGAGCTAGTGAGAGGCTGGAGAAGAAGTGAGTGATAGGAATGTGAGGGCTGGGGTCAGGGAACATTATAGGTAGATGCAGTAAACATGAGGAAGAGTGAGAACTGGTTTGTAAGAAGAAGGAATGAAACCTGGATAGTGAAGCAGAAAAATGAATGGAAGAAAGCTGAAAGGAAGAGATCAATATCAGAGATGAAATAAAGGGGAGGAAGTAAAAACAGGAGGAGAGAGAAATGGCAAATGGACAGGTGATCCTGGAAACAGTTGAGATGACAAAAGAAAGCAGAAACCAGAGCCTGGGATCAACAGAATAAGAAAACTAAAATGGTTAGACAACAATGATATAAAAATAATTTTATTTCTATTTAGTGATTGGGATATGTCAGTTTTTGACATGTATATCTGCTAGGGGCTGGGTAATCTGTTAGCATGGAGTTGATATGTAGGAATGTGTAGTTATTCTGGCTTGTTCAGTTTTCCCAACTAATGTACTGATGTTCTAGGGCTCACTGAAATATTTACAGTACTACCTTTATCTAGGTAGGGTCCCTGTTGTGTGAACTTTAGAAATTAGTTCTGGCATGGTAGATTTTCGGTAGGTCCTCTGTGACTTTTTTGTAGTTTTGTGTTACTTCATGGTATGCTTGATACTGAAAGGGTGGTATGTTGCTGTTAGTGAGATGACAAAAGAATCAGGATTTTTTTGTATGGTAAGTAATATGGGGAAACGTCTTAGCTCTGTTCTGCATGCATAGTTGGGGAAGGGGGCGGGATAGGGGGTTCTGTGGATGCAGAACATGAGTTTGGATTTAACACCATATGGAGGAGCATGTGTGTGTTGGAGGACTAATAAAGAGACTGTAGCTCAAAGGGAGATGAAGAGTGCAATTGAACCCCATCCTACCCTACTTGGCCTTCAGGAGCTGAAGACTGCATGACTGACATCATAGTAGATACTGTTGGGGTGGGGGCAGGCTCAGGCAGCAACAGGTGGCAGGTTTTTCTCTTTCAAATATTGGCAACCCTAGTTGTAAAAAAGAAGGCAGGCAGATCAACAATTGACACCAGTCCCTGAATCAAAAGACAACTCTCTTGCGGAAGCCAAAGAAAGCCCTCCATCTTGAGCTGAAAGAAGTCCACATACCACAGCACTACTATCACTACAAGGACAGAATATGCTGCAAGCCACTAAGAAACTCACCCTAAAAGGACCCAAAGAGGAAACACACACATATCCAACCAGGGTCATTCCTGTCAAAGGTCATCCAAACCTGCTATCTCTCATTCCTTGCGATGCCTAAAGAATAGAGGAAACTTCACATTCGGCCTTGTTGCCATCCAAGCCATAAATGGTTCACCCTAGTGAAGGCCTAGAGATGGTAGCTTGATTTGAGGCTGAGCTTATTTTTGTAGCAGACACATTGATCAGAACCATGGGTTAGAAACTGGGTGACATATATAGTTTTCATATCCTGTCTTCCTTTAGGTGCAAGCATTCCTTCAGAGAAGATCTGTAGAAGTTGTCAAAGTTCTCAGTGGGACCAACCTCAATGGTTACCAGAAGACAGGCCCAAAGAGGGTTCAATATCCAATGTGGTGAAGCTTTGGCCTTAAGAAGTGCAAAGCTATCAGCGGGGTACAATGCTCATCGAGAAAGCACAGTTACTTACCTGTAACAGGTGATCTCTGGGAACAGCAGGAATAAGTCTTCACATATGGGTACGTCGGTACCGACGGAGCCTGCGCGGGAACGCTCCCCAGCGTCCAATCAGAAAGCTTTTGGGAGCATCCCTCAGCGCCTGCGTGCTGCCTTCCCGCCTTTCCAACTGTCTCTCCTCAGTTGAGTTTTATAGCTGAGACAAAGAGAGAAAAAGAGGTAAGGAAAGATAGATAGAGAGATACAACTCCTAGGGGAGGTGGGTGGGTTGTGAAGACTTATTCCTGCTGTTCCCAGAGATCACCTGTTACAGGTAAGTAACTGTGCTATCTCCAGGAACAAGCAGGAATGAGTCTTCACATATGGGGACTCCCAAGCTAAGATGCCTGGAGCCCTAACATGTTGGAGATTGAAACATGCTACACCTCATATGGCAAGGCATCCTGAGGATGGAGGGTAGGAGTTGAAAAAAGAGAGGAGCTGTAGAAAACAGCTAACCTAAGAAAGGACTACCAGCAAGGAGTCCTTGTATGTATGATCATTATCATGAAATATATTGAAATGAACAATTGCAATGTGAAGCTCACCTACTGGATTGCAGGAAGTAGAGAGGCTGATGGCGTCTACTGGGGATCCAGTAGAATAATCTTCAAGGTGACCTCACTGGAGTGAAGGTGGAGGTCAACATCTGGAAGTGAGAGGTGACCCCAGGATTCAACTACAAAAACGGCAGGTCTTCAGTGGGAAGCTTCATGGAAAGCTGAAAACTATTTTGGCTACAGAAGTATTCAGAGGTAGGAGCAAAAGAGGAAGACTGACCGATTTGGACAAACAGACCTAGTCCTTGAGGGAAGAAAGGGTATGAGAAGAACCCCGTACTCCCAAAGAAAGGACAGATGTCTGAGGAGTTGAACCTCAAATCTACTGAAGATCCACCATGTCTTTCCTATCTGGTGAGAGGTAGGAAGACATTGGAGCATGGAGCTTCAGGGATACCCAAACCTAGGGTTACGGTAGGGCTGACAGTACCACAGCAGTGGTTGTGTGCATAATACCCCAAACATACTGTGGAACAGTATGAACCTGTGCAAGCGCACTGTCAGGAACATACAGGAAGGTAAAACCTTTATGAGCATAGACAGTTAGAGAGATAAGTATGTAATACATATCTACCTATAATAAAGTATCTCGACAGATACACATATATATGTATATATATGGGTATATCTATATAATATATCTATATCTATATATATCTATATCTATATATATATATATCTATATATATATCTATAATGAGATCTAAAGGGCATAACATATGAACACTTAGCTGACAGACAGATACATCTATAGAGATGTATATAGGTATATATATATATAGGTTTAAGGATAGATGCCTGCAACGAAGCAGACAGAGCTATGCATATCAGGACATTCACATGGAAGATGTGAAGAGGAAAGATTCATCTAAGAACAAGGAGGTGGAACCTACTTGAGAAGATATATAGAGAATCTATTCCCCCAGGGATGATGGTAAAGGAATGCTATCCAGTGAATAACCAGGATGGTTACGTGAAAAAACAGAGGATAATATCAGTCTGTAAACAGCAAGTCCTGAGTCCTGTGGAACTCTAGCATGGTAAATGGACAGAAACGCATAGGATGAGATACAAGGTTGACCTACGTGAGGTACAAAGGGGGTATCAGGCGTTTTCCAGTTTAATATGTGCTGTCCATGAAGGATTAGGATACCATGAGGACAAGCTGCAAGGAAAAAAAGCCTATTCCCTGTAGGAATTGGATAACTCTTTAGTCTTTCACGTGGAGAAGGCTTATGTCCTTTGTTTTAAAAGGAGATAGTAGGGTGTGAAGAACCCTCACAGTCATGGGGGATGACTGAGGAAGCCTTTTTCAACCATGATGGATAGGCATTAGAGAAAAACTCTATGCTCTCTAGCAAGGGCCCATAGTGGAAAGCTTCTCAGTAGGATTGCAGAGAGCATTATGCAGGAGAACTGGGATGTAGAACTGACTGATGGAAAAAACTCACAGCCACGTCAACTATGCTGCCAAACCCAAAAAATTGGAGATAGTGTAAGAAGCCTGTAGTGAGAAGGATTGTCCAAGAAAGATGTAAATACTGTCTTGGAATCACTACTAAAGCCAGACAGAAAGTGGTAGAAGACAAGACTGGGACTTGTGGAAAAGTACCACTAGTCCAATGACTAGAACTCCTGCATGGGCAGTTACTGAATAGGACAACAGAGAGATTCTTTCTGTGTCAAACAGAGAGAACAGACTGAACAAAGAGAGAATGCTGTCCCTGTCTGCAGAGCTGCCCAGACAAAAGAAGGGAGTTTACTCAGGAGAAGAAACTCCACAGTGGAAAGAAAGACAAGAAAAGTCTTTCAATGGTATGGTACCACTCTTACAGGGGAAAACCTGGAGAAGAGGGTAGAGATAGAAGAGCTGAAGAAGGACTTACCATATGGTAAGTCCCTGGAAGGAAAAAATTCATGCTGGTACAGAGAAACTATCATGTGAGAGTTGTTAAACCTCTCTTCTTGTCAGAAAGAGGAGGAAAACCCTGTAACCTATAGACATGAATATCCTGACAGCTCAGCATACTGAAGAGCAAATGGATTTCCTGAGAATAGGAATCCCTGTGCAGAGTTTTGACTGAAAAAAACAGTGAAAAACTTCTGCTGAAAAGAAGTTAACTGTAAGTTATAAAGAGAATAATCAGAAACCTATGGTTACTGGGTTTATTCAGCCTGGCTAGAGTTTGGATTCTTCAGACCAGGGCGAGGCTTCCCCTGCTTGGGAACATCTGAATGATGGGCAGGAGAAGAGTAAAACCTCCTTCTTTTAGGGAAAGAAGGTTTGGTAGGGCATTTCCTACCTGCGGGGGAAGGAGAAGGCCTAGGATGGCCCTCAGAAACAGGGAAGTCAGTGGAGCAATGAGCAACCTGACGTAGAGACTCCTTATTGAAGAGATTTTCCCCCGTACAAGGAGTATTACTCAGTCTTTGTTGTGCCCATCTGTTCAAGTCTGAAGCTTGGAGCCAGGCTTTACGGCGTGCTCCTATGGCTAGAGCAGAGGTTCTGCTAACAGACACTAAAGAGTCTAGGGAAGCACGAGAAAGAAACCAAGAGATATTGTGGCTATGACTAAGAAGTAAGGAATAGTCTGCAGCCTTGGGCTCTGATAGAAAAGGAGTCAAAAGAGATAATTTCTTTGTGATCTCCTGAAGGGATAGACTCATATAGAAAATATATGAGAGAATCCTTGTTGCCAGCATAGATGTTTGGAAGATTTGACGTCCAAAGGCATCCAGTGTTCTAGATGCACGACCTGGCGGGTAAGAAGAATGCTTCTTCTTGCTCTTTAGTGCTGATTCCACTACAATGGAATGATGGGGAAGTTGAGTCTTTTGAAACCCTGGAGAGGGGGGCACCTGATAGAGAAGATCAGTTGCTGTAGGAGGTGAGGAAACCCTTAAAGGTTTTTCCCATATTCTCAGAAGAAGATCCTGCAAAGAGTGATGCAAAGGAAGCATTATATTTTCCTTTTCCCCAGAAGAGCCTTGTGAAGGATCAGAGCCAGGGATAGGAATATTAAGGAATGTTGCCATGTCAAGGAGAAATTTCTGAAAAGAAGGATCTCCAATGGGAACCATCCCTGAACAGGCTAAATTTGAAGAAGTAGCCTGGGCACCGGAGGATGTACTTGTCCGGTGCCGAACAGGATCTCCAATGGATGGATACTGGTACTGGCGGTTATAACTTGAGACAGTCAGTACTGCATCGTCCATGCCAGGTATCCACTCCAAACTAGGCATAGAGAGGAGCGATCCTGGTGAAAAAATCATGGAAGGAGCTGGTCCCGATGTTACTGCAGGTACCGGCATCGATACCGATACCGGTAGCTGTGGCGGAATCGAAGGCGAAACCGACATCGAAGCAGTCATCGGAGGCCGCCCAAGC
Organism: Ichthyophis bannanicus; assembly: GCA_033557465.1. Taxonomy (NCBI): domain Eukaryota; kingdom Metazoa; phylum Chordata; class Amphibia; order Gymnophiona; family Ichthyophiidae; genus Ichthyophis; species Ichthyophis bannanicus. The sequence continues at coordinate 514,702,627 of CM066035.1, forward strand.
GGTACCGAGGTAACCAAAGACCCTTGGTGATTATCCTCGGTACCGTGCATCCGGAATCGGTAAGCGTCGGTTCCGAGACACGTCGGTACCCAGTCTTCCAGACTAGATATTGATTCTAGACTCGGCATCGAAGGAAGCGAATCTAGCGATGCATGTCTAGAGGGTACCGACGTTGGTGGTCATATCGGCAGTGCTGCCGATACTGGAAAGTCAATCTGGAACGTATCGGTCGGTCCGAAGGTACCGAGAACGCCAGATGACGATCCCTGATGAGGAGTGAATCACTCAACACCAGTGCCGATGCCGGGGTACCGGTACCACTCGAAGCGGATGCCACCACCGAGCATGGCTCAGGTATGTTCTGTGAGGGGTGAGCCCCAGGAACAACCTGAAACCCCTGAAAGGCTTTGGAGCCCGAAGACTCCCGCCGGGGTTTTGATGCCAATAGGGTCTTGAGGGGAAGGCCGGGGCCGTCATCATGCTTGGCATGAGACCTACCACTCAAGGATTGGCTAGTCTTAACAGACTGTTTGTGGGTTACCTGATCCTGTAGAGAAGAAATGGCCGGTGCCCCGACACAGGAAGGGAAAACGGTATCGAGGGAAACTCGAAATAGAGAATCTCTTCTCACAATATTGTAGCCTGATGGCTCCGGAGGAAAAGGGTCAGGACCCAAACAGGTTAGACAACAGTTATTGGAGTCTAAAAAGAAAACTGTGTTTCCACAGTTAAGGCACTTCTTAGGAGAAGGCGGCTCCATAATGGAGAGGCCTTACAGGCCCAAAAATTTAAAACTGAAACTGAGGGAAAAAAATTCCCTGGATTAAAGAAAAAGAAAAAAACACCGGCGATACCGGTGGAGTCGGGGAGACAGCCGCGACCACAAGAAAACAAGAATTAAAGAAGAAAAAATTTTCTGCGGTGACAGGAAGACGTCCTGCCGGCTCCGCGGAAAAACGAAAACTGAGGAGAGACAGTTGGAAAGGCGGGAAGGCAGCACGCAGGCGCTGAGGGATGCTCCCAAAAGCTTTCTGATTGGACGCTGGGGAGCGTTCCCACGCAGGCTCCGTCGGTACCGATGTACCCATATGTGAAGACTCATTCCTGCTTGTTCCTGTGTGGCAGGTGAAGGCCTGTGATCCACGGTGTCTGACATAAGCAGGCCAGCATGGCTAGCTTGACCTGTAAATGAAGCCTGTGGAGAGGCACATAGGAATTGCACATCCCCCAATATGCTGCTATTGTAGGATAGAACTCTGTAAGAGAACTAAACTAACTTAGGTAAGCAGAACTGAGAGATGGAAAAATACAGAAAAATGTGTTTAAAAGTTACTGATAAGAAAAAGTACATCTGCAAGGAATATAATTGGGAGTGCTGACAGATGAGTTGCAGAGCCCTGCTCCCCTGCATGCACAAATTGGCTCTATGGCCTTGAGAGTGTGAAAGTAACAAGTTGATGAACTGACTATTGTAATTGGGACTAGAAGGGGGGTATGCAGGTGCCATGCCCACTGAAGGGACATAATTGGATAAACTTATCAGTACCGGGACCAATGGAAGGGGTACGGGAGGTACGGGAGAGTACCGGGACCAATGAAATGTTTTTCTATACCTAGAATGGAACAGAAGTCTATAAAAGTTGTTGTAATGCTTGAAAACTTTGCTCAGCCATTTTGAAATTGACTGGTTCGAGACTTGTGCACAAATAAATGATTTGGACCTTCTGAACAGACTCCTGGTATCATTGGTTTGTCTGCGCTTTGCTGCTACACCTGGAGATGTCCAGTTTACCAGACAAGCCTTTGTCCTTTCAAGCTGATAGGAATGAGGATGCCAATAGTCAGAAAGTCTGATGCCTGCAAGGATGTCTAATGAAGGGCAGAGGTCCCCTCCACTTAGGGATCAGCTATCTGATAATCTTGAAGTGTGGACATGGATTTATTTATTTAATGTTTTATTTATACCACTTTAGCATTTAATCAAAGCGGGTGGATTTATATTGTGCCTGGGATGAAGGGGAAAGATAGAAATGGTTTGAGTGAATAGAACATAAGCTACGGGGAGGGGGGTGAGGAATGATGCAGGATGAACGATAAGAAGGTGAGCCCAAATGGAGGATCTTAAGAACCAGTGTGAGAATCTTGTACTGAATGTGATATTGGATGGGTAACCAGTGAAAATGGATAAGCAGAGGAGTAACGTGATTGCATTTAGAAGCATCAGCTACTAATCTGATGGGTGTATTTTGGATCGCTTGTAAACGACTGAGCTGACAGATGAGAAGACCTGCATAGACCAAAATGCAGTAGTCTAGACATGCTAAGATAAGCAGCATAGTTAGAGAGCAGAGGCGGAGAGGAATGGGCGGATGGCTCTAAACTAATGGAGAGAGTAGAAGGAATGCTTTAACAAGGCCAATGTGGTCATGGAATGTGAATGTACTGTCCAGTAAGACTCCTAGGTAAGTAAAGGAAGGTGTCAAAGAAATCAGTATGCCACTAAGCAATGGAGTGAGAGATGGGACAACAGAGGAACCAGTTAGCCAGGTGGCCAAAGTTTTAGATGTATTGCGCTTTAGGTAATTGTTGTTCAGCCAAAGTATTTTCCTCATCCCTTTCCAATAAAAGTTCAAGGTGACATTGTGAGTTTATGTGTGAGGAGAGATTCCCATAATGTAGCCTTATAAGCGGATGATATTTTTCTCTTTATGCAGCGTATATTGATTTCCCTCTTGGTATTTAAATGAGAATATAAGGTTTATAGTGGAATTTCAGGCTATAAATTTAAAGAGCCACAGTCTGCTATTATGCCTCTTAATGTCTCTAATGCATTGGAGGAAGCTATTGGTCCCTATTTTCTTTTTCTATGGTCCCAAACAGGATTTTGGTACTTGGACAGCCAAGTATCGGCAAATTTGAAAGATAAGTATTGTTTACACTATTCCCCCCTTTACTTTGCAAGTTTTTTAAAGAACATTTGCATAGGTGACACTATTTTTCTGTTTGCTAGGATTAATGTAATAAAAATGAAATTTTCCTAGACTTCTCTTCTTGTATAATATGCTTCCCTGTTTAGTTCCAAAAGTGTTTATTTTTGTTTAATAGAGATCTGAATCGTATTTTATCAAATTATATTACAAATGGAAAAAGGCCTGAAGTGGCATGGCCGCTGCTAACTCAAAATAGAGAATGGGGTGCGGGAGGGGGGGGGGTTTCTTTACCAAATTTGCATTATTATTATTAGACAGCAAGGTTATATACTACCCAAGCCTAGGTGGTTAAATGCCCAGACAAGCACTGGATAAAGCTGGAGAATGATGAGATTCTGGATTATGTTTTTTTGGACTCTGCTTTTTGTGAACTGGAAGCAGAGTAGAGCTGTAGTGGAGCAGCACACAAAGCTCCTCTTTTTAGAATATGAGAAAGACTATTGACAAGTATAGACACGCAGAAAGCTCCATCGCCCCTTTCGCCCATATTTGTTGTTCTTAAATGTCGTTGAGTTGGTGTCGACTCCTGGTGACCCTCTGGATAGTTGACCTGAACTTTGGTCTTCAGTCAAGTGGTTCATTGTTGATAGAGTGGTATCCATAGCTGCTGTTATTGTATCGATCCATCTCATTGCCTTCCTCTTTTATGGTGACCTTCTACCTTGCCAAGGATTATATCTTTCTCCAATGATCTCTCTCTTCACATGATGTGTCCAAAGTATGAAAGTCGAAGTCTTGTCATCTGAGCTTCTAAGGAAAGCATAGATTTGATCTCCTCTAGTACTGACTGGTTTGTTCTTCGGACAGTCCATGATATACACAGTATTCGTTGCCAGCACCACAATTCAAAAGGCATCAATTTTCTTCCTATCTTTTTCACTGTCCAACTTTTGCATCCATATGACGTTATTGAAAATACCATGGCCTGGGCAAGTCAAATCTTTGTATGGAGAGAGATATCTCTGCTCTTGAGAATCTTGTCAAGGTCCTTCATAGCCATTCTACCAAGAGCAACAAGTCATCTGATTTCTTGACTGCTAGTACTTTCTTTATTGATTGTTGATTCAAGTAATTTAAAGTTGTCAACTGTTTCAATTTCTTCTCCGTCAATGGTGAGCTTATTGATTTTGCCAGTTGTCAGGATCTTTGTCTTTGTGACATTAAGGTGCAGACCAATTTTAAGACTATATTCCTTGATCTTCAGAAGCAAATGCTTCAGATCGTCTTCACTTTCAGTCAGTAACGTGGTATCAGCTGTTGCTGAGTCTTCCATCAATCTTCACACCTCGGTTGTCTTCATACAATCCTGCTTCTCTGATGATTTGCTCTGTATATAAATTAAAGAGGTAGGGGGAAGGTATGCAGCCTTGTCATACAATTTTGCTGATTTTAAACCATTCTGGTTTTCCTTTTTTGGTTTGAACTGTTGCTTCTTGATCAATGTAAAGGTTGCGCAAGAGAATGATCAGGTGTTCTGATATACCCATGCTTCTTAATGTGGCCCAGAGTTTCTCATTGTTTACGGTCAATAGCCTTGCTGTAGTCAATAAAACACATATGGATATCCTTTTGGTATTTTTTTGTCTTTTCTAGGATCCATTTCACATCCGTGATGATGACTCTCGTTCCTCGCCCTTTCCTGAATCCTACTTGCACCTCAGGCAGTTCTCGTTACTAATCTGTTATGTTTTTTTGAAGGTGTGAATAAACAGGTGGACAAAGGTGAGTCGGTTGATATAGTGTATCTGGACTTTCAGAAAGCCTTTGACAAGGTCCCTCATCAGAGACGTTTGGCAAAACTAAAGCGTCATGGGATAGGAGGCAGTGTACTATTGTGGATCAGGAACTGGTTAAAAGATAGAAAGCAGAGGGTAGGGCTAAATGGCCACTTTTCCCAATGGAGAAAGGTGAATAGTGGTGTACCCCAGGGATCTGTGCTGGGTCCGCTGCTTTTTGACATATTCATAAATGACCTGGAAAGGGGAATAACGAGTGAGGTTATCAAATTTGCAGATGACACAAAACTATTTAAAGTTGGTAAAACCCAAGAGGATTGTGGAAAATTGCAAGAGGATCTTGATAAATTGGAAGACTGGGCATCAAAATGGCAGATGAAATTTAATGTGGACAAGTGCAAAGTTATGCACCTAGGGAAGAAAGCGTAGTTACTCACCTGTAACAGGTGTTCTCCAGGAGCAGCAGGAATCAGTCCTCACTTATGGGTGACGTCGGCGCCGACGGAGCCCTCGCGGAGCAATTTTCCCCAGCTTTCGAAGAAAGCCTTTGGGAATTGCAGCGCGCATGCGCGGTCCCCTTCCCGCCCAAGGGTGCCATCTTAGCCAGTCAGATGACATAGCTAAAAAAGACAGCATAAAAATTTGCAAAAAAACTAAAGCAGATGATTGCAACTCCACGGGGAGGAGGGAGGGTTGTGAGGACTGATTCCTGCTGCTCCTGGAGAACACCTGTTACAGGTGAGTAACTACGCTTTCTCCAGGACCAAGCAGGAAGTCAGTCCTCACTTATGGGACTCCCAAGCTCAAGGCTACCGGAGACCCTAAGCACAAAAATGAGCTCCCTCTAGCTCAGCAGCACAGAAGGAAGAATCTTCGCTGAATTACTACCCACCGGTAGCCCACATCCGGGATGGAGGGTAGGAGTTGCTCAGACCTCGAAGAGATTACGGAGGACTGCCTGTCCGAAAGCACTGTCCCTGCGGGACTCCCTCTCGAGACAGTAATGGACCGCAAACGTCTGGCTCGAAGACCAAGTAGCGGCCCGGCAGATGTCTGCCAGCGGAACAGAGCGGAGGTAAGCCACTGACGTAGCCTTTGCCCGAACGCAATGAGCCGTGACTCGACCTTCCAAGGAGAGTCTGGCTGCCCCATAAGCCCAAGAGATACAGTCCGCAACCTAGATGGACAGAGTACGCTTGGAGACCGGGAGCCCCAATTTATTGGGGTCAAAAGACACAAAAAGCTGAGCAGCTTTACGGTGCTCCCGCGTACGGTCAAGGTAGAAGTTCAAAGCCCTTCTACAGTCCAGGGTATGGAGGACCGTTTCAGCTCGGCTGGAGTGTGGTCTGGGAAAGAAGGTTGGAAGTACCACCTCCTGATTGATGTGAAAGGGGGAGACCACTTTTGGAAGAAATTTTGGGTGAGTCCGTAGGACCACCCTATTTTTGTAGAACCGAGTGTAAGGGGGATCGGACACGAGGGCCTGCAATTCACTTACGCGTCTAGCGGAAGTGAGGGCTATCAAGAACAGTGTTTTCCAAGAAAGAAAACGGAGAGAACAGGTAGCCATAGGTTCAAAAGGCGGACAGGTGATCCGCTGTAAAACCACATTCAGGTCCCAGTCAGGAGCTGGCGGGCGCAGAGGTGGTTTAAGTAGAAGGAGACCTCGGAGAAACCTCGCTACGAGAGGGTCGTTGGAGAGAGGTCTGCCGTCCACCGGCACATGATGTGCTGAAAGAGCACTGAGGTGAACTTTGACGGAGTTGGACTTAAGTCCCAGATTAGAGAGGTATAGCAAGTACTGCAAGATCACCGACACCGGGCAGGAGAAGGGATCCTGAGACTGTTGGGTACACCAAACGGAAAAACGACGCCATTTAAGGGCGTAGCATTTGCGGGTAGAAGGTCGTCACGAAGCTAAGACGACCTCCTCCACCTCTGCCGGCAGGAGAAGGGGAGCAAGGACTACCCTCTCAGCAGCCAGGCCATTAGGTTGAGAGACCTGAGGTTGGGGTGTAGCAGAGACCCCTGATCCTGAGTGAGGAGATCCGGTTGAAACCCCAGAGGGAACGGATCCTCCACCGCTAATTGCAGCAGGAGTGGAAACCACGGCTGTCTGGGCCAGCGAGGAGCCACCAGGATCATGAAGGCTTTGTCTCGGAGAACCTTGAAGAGAGTCCGAGAGACTAGCAGGATGGGAGGGAAAGCATACAGAAGGCTCCCCGACCATGAGAGTAGAAAAGCGTCCGCCGCAACCCGAAGGGGGTGTGGCTGACGAGAGCAGAAGCGAGGAAGTTGCCGGTTGTGAGGACTGGCAAAGAGATCCACCGTGGGGAGGCCCCACTTTAGAAAGAGCTTCTGAACTACCAAGGGATCCAGACGCCACTCGTGCGGCTGGAGGATCCTGCTGAGTTTGTCCGCCAGGCAATTCTCTTGGCCTGGGAGATAAACTGCCTTGAGGAGAACGCCGTGACTGACGGCCCAAGAGCAGAGCTTCTGTGCCTCCCGACAGAGGAGGAAGGAGCCCGTGCCCCCCTGCTTGTTCACGTAGAACATGGCAACTTGATTGTCCGTCTGGACAAGGACGGACTGGTGAGAAGTCAGGTGGGAGAAGGCCTTGAGAGCCAGGCGGATCGCCCTGAGCTCCAGGAAGTTGATCTGCTGAGCAGACTCCCACGTGGTCCAGAGGCCCTGAGTACGTGCCCCTTGGCAATGCGCTCCCCAGCCCAGGAGGGATGCATCTGTTGTCAGCACCCGGGCCGGCTGAGGTGACTGGAAAGGCATGCCGAATATCAGGTTCGGCCGCTGAAGCCACCACCGGAGAGACAAGATCAGCGGCTCGGAGACGCGCACTAGGTCTGCTAGGCCACCTGTGGCTTGTCGCCACTGCCAGCGGAGACACCATTGAGCAGGCCGCATATTCAGGCGGGCATTGGGGGTCACATGGACGGTGGAAGCCATATGGCCGAGTAGTCTCAGAAAGCGCCTGGCGGAGACCAGGGGCTGGCTGCGAAAACGGTCGGCTATGTCCATGAGCCGTTGAGCCCTGTCGAGCGGTAGGTACGCTCGTGCCTGAGGAGTGTGCAGCCTTGCGCCGATGAACTCGAGATCCTGTGAGGGGAGCAAAGTGGACTTTGCGAAGTTTATAACAAAGCCCAAGTACTGCAGAAGAGTCACCGTGCGGCGCGTGGCGTTGGTGACCTCCAGAGCGGACGCTGCTCTGATGAGCCAGTCGTCGAGGTACGGAAAGACATAGAGGCCGTGAAGCCGGAGATGGGCCGCCACCACCGCGAGACATTTTGTGAAGACTCGCGGTGCGGAGGACAGGCCAAAGGGCAGTACTCTGTACTGGTAATGATTTCCTGCCACCACAAACCTTAGGTATTGGCGGTGGCTTGGGTGGATGAGGATGTGCGTGTAGGCATCCTTTAGATCCAAGGAGCATAGCCAATCTCCCTGCTGGAAGTAGGGCAGAAGGATTCCAAGGGTAAGCATTTTGAACTTCTCCCGCACGAGGAACTTGTTGAGGTTGCGCAAGTCCAGGATGGGTCTGAGGCCTCCTGTTCTTTTTGGTATTAGAAAATACCGGGAATAAAAGCCTTGACCCTTCAGGTGGTGGGGCACCGGTTCCACCGCCTGATCCTGTAGAAGACCTGCTAACTCCTGAAGGAGTAATTCCCTGTGCAGAGGGGGTCGTGGAGGTTCTCCCGGAAAATAGGAGGGAGGGACCTGGTGGAAGTGGAGAAGATAGCCTTCTCGCACGACTTGAAGCACCCAGGCATCTGAGGTGATGCTGGACCACCTGTGGGCGAAGTGAACCAGCCGGCCTCCGGTGCTGAGAGGAGCCAGCGGGGGGGGAGAGGCTATGCTTAAGGAGTCAAAAACCCCCACCCTGCGGAGCAGGGGCTGGTGGTGCAGGCTTGGGGGCTTGCTGCCTACGGGACCCGTTACCCCGTCCCTTGCCTGCTGGCCCTGTTGGGGAGCTGCAGGGGTCTGATAGTGGGGGTATTGTTTGTAGGCAGTCGCCTTCCTCGGGTAAAAGGACTTCTTTCCCGAGCCCTTCTTTTTCTGGGAAGGGGCGGAGGTCTTCCTAGAAAGCCTAGTCCTGGTGAGAGTCTCTGTCTCAATTTGTGCAGCCTTATCAGCCATGGGCTTGCCAAAGAGGTTTTCGCCTCGGCAAGGGACATCGACCAACTTGTCCTGCACCCAGGGCTCAAGGTCAGACGACTGAAGCCAAGCCTGTCGGCGGGCACCGATGCCGGCTGCGGCCACTCGAGCCGATGCTTCAAAGCCATCATAGGCTGCTCGGGACATGAATTTTGAGCATTCCCGAATGCCAGTGGACAAGGCCAGGAACCTCCGCAAGGGTTCCTCGGACAAACCAGCGGAGAAGCCGGCTAGCTCTTTAGCCAGGTCTCGAAGATACATGCCCATGTATAGCTGGTAGGTCTGGACACGACAGGCGAGCATAGAGCCCTGGAAACACTTCTTACCAAGGCCATCCAGGTTACGGGCCTCCCTGCCAGGAGGCACCGAGGAGTGCATCTTCTGGCTCTTAAGACGATGCATGGCCGATTCCACTACCATGGAATGGTGTGGTAGCTGTGCTTTCTGGAAGCCAGGGCTCTTGCGGACTCGATAGATAGAATCGACCCGCTTGCTCAGGACCGGCGAGGTGGCCGGACTCTCCCACATGCGGAAGAGTAGTCGTTCCAGCATGGGAGGAACCGGTACAGTAAAGTGTTCCCTGGCGGGAGAGTCATACTGGAGGGCGTCGAGCTCTTCGGCTCGAGGCTCCTCCTCGGGATCCGCAGGGAAGGCCAAAGCCTTGGCCATATCCCTGACGAAGTCCGAGAACCGGGCATCCTCCGGGGGGGACTGCTTCCGAGGTTCGGACTCAGGTGAGTCCGAGGGGACACACCGAGTCCGAAAAGAATCAGGCGACTCTTCCTCTTCAGACTCCCAGACCGACTCCGACGAGGACTCGGTGGGGTCGGCCCGGGCAGGGCGCGGCGCCTGCCGCCCCGACGCCGAGGGAGTCGGCGTTGGCGACCTCGGTCCCGAACGGGAGGCCGAGGGCGACCTCGACCGAGGATCGACTCGAGGATCGGCTCGGTCTCCGGGGTCGACTTCGACGTCGACGTCCCGGCGGTCGGGGCAGCGGCGCCAGCGAAGCCAGCGAGCAGTGCCCGCTGCTGGTCCATGAAGGCAGACAGTCTGCTCTCCAAGGCCGTCAACCTGAGTCCGAGCTCAGGTGACCCAGCAGCCCCCGACTTGACGTCGGCTGTCGTGGAGGCGAGTCCAGAAGGACCACAGGACTTACCCGAGCAGGCAGCTCCGACTCCAGGCGAGGTCGCTTCACGAGGTGCTCCTTCTCCAAGGACCCGGGGCGGCTATCGGGGCTATGCGACCTGGCCCTCGCGGAGCCAGGAGCGTCCACCGACGCCGCCCTCGCGGGTTTCACCTTCCGTCGATGGTCCCCGGAGGGAGAACCCCTGTCGGAGGAACTCCGGCGACGGTCCGAGCTGGAACCCCTGGACGCGGAGGCCTCCGACGAGGTCCGGGTATGGCTGGGGTCAGCGAAAATTCTATCCCGCTGATGCCGCCGACTTCTCAACGCTTTGGAGGATAATTTGCCACAAGGCCCACAGATCATTTCTTCATGATCCGGGCCCAGGCAGCGGAGGCAATTGTCGTGTGTGTCAGTTAGTGACATATTTCTGTCACACTGACCACACCGCTTGAAACCACTGGCAGCCATCGGGGGAAAAAGGGCCCCGGCGAGGTCAAAGGACCGGGCTGCCAGGGAAAAATCGAAACGAAAACTGACTAAGTCAGAAAAACCGAAAAATAAGGAGAGGACTTGTGACCGGCGTCGCGAGTCCGGCGGGAAAAAGAACGGCGTCGAACCGAATGGAAAAACAGAGTAATTCTAAAGAAAATCAACTTTTTCGCGGGGACACGACGGGTACGTCTGTAGGGCTCCGCGGAAAAAAGAAGACTGGCTAAGATGGCACCCTTGGGCGGGAAGGGGACCGCGCATGCGCGCTGCAATTCCCAAAGGCTTTCTTCGAAAGCTGGGGAAAATTGCTCCGCGAGGGCTCCGTCGGCGCCGACGTCACCCATAAGTGAGGACTGACTTCCTGCTTGGTCCTGGAGAACAACCCAAACTATGGTTACACGACGCAAGGTTCCACATTAGGAACCACCACCCAGGCGTCATTGTGAATAACATGCTAAAACCATCGGCCCAGTGTGCAGCGGCGGCCAAGAGAGCAAATCGAATGCTAGGTATCATAAGGAAAGGAATGGAAAATAAAACAAAATATATTATAATGCCTCTACATCGTTCCATGGTGAGACCACACCTTGAATATTGTGTGCAATTCTGGTCGCCGTATCTTCATAAGGATCTAGCGTTATTAGAAAAGGTTCAGAGAAGAGCCACCAAAATGGTAAAGGGGATGGAAGGATACTCCTATGAAGAGAGGCTAAAAAGGTTAGGGCTCTTTAACCTGGAAAAGAGACGGCTGAGGGGAGATATGATAGAAGTCTATAAATTAATGAACGGAGTGGAACGGGTAAACGTAGATCGATTGTATATGTTATCAGAATACAGAAAGACTAGGGGACATGCAATGAAGCTACAGGGTAAGCTATTTAAGACTAATAAAAGAAAATATTTTTTCATTCAACGTCTAATCAAACTCTGGAATTTGTTACTGGAAGATGTAGTAAAGGCTGTTAGTGTATCTGGGTTTTAAAAAGGTTTGGACAAGTTCCTGGAGGAAAGGTCCATACACCATTATTAAGAAGGGACCCAGGATATCAATGTTTGACCCAGTAAAAGCATTGTGGAACCTGTGTCTTTTGGGGGAACTGCTAGGTACGTATGACCTAGATTGGCCACTGTTGGAAACAGGATACTGGGCTTGATGGACCTTGGTCTGACCCAGTATGGCATATCTTATGTTCTTATGTTAAATTCAGTATCCCGATGGGAGTCCCTGTCCAGACAATAATGTGCAGCAAAAGTATGAATGGAGGACTAGGTAGCTGCCTGACAAATCTCGTCAAAGGATACTTAATGGAGGTTGGCTACAGATGTCACTATAACTCACACATTATGAGTAGTAATGTACCCCTTCAGAGAGAGTCCTGCCTGTGCATAAGCAAAAGAAACACAATCTGCTATCCATCTGGATAGAGTTTGTTTTGTCACTGGTAGTCCAAGGTGACTGGGATCAAAGGAAATGAACAATGGAGAGGATCTTCTGTGAACCTTAGTTATATCCAAGTAGTAAGCCAGCGCTCACTTAGAGTCTAAGGTGTGTAGCGCTGCTTCAGCCTGAGATGCATGTGGTCTCGGGAAGAAAATGGATAGAATTACAGAATGATTCAGGTGGAAGGAGGAAACCTCATTCACAAGGAAGTGTGGATGGGTACAGAGGACAATCTTTTCATGGTGGAACCAGAGACCTCAGTTCGCTGATACGGCGAGCTGATGTGATGGTGATGAGGAAAATTACCTTCCAAGACAGTAACCTGAGTGAAGTGGTGGCTAAAGACTCAAAAGGAGGCTTTAGAAGTTGAGCTAGAACCACATTGAAGTCCCAAGCCACCGGAGGTGGCTTAATGGGGTGGCAGGAGACCCCGCTTGAAGTGTATTACTAAGGGGTGTGAGGAGATAGGCTGCTCGTCCAGTGGTTTGCAATAGGCCGCAATGGTGCTAAGATGAACTCTGACTGAGTTAGTGTTAAGACCTGCCAAGGACAAGAGGAGAAAATTTTGTAGAAGGGATTCCATTGGGAAGGCAAAGAGGTTAATGTCCTTTGGAAAGAACCAGAGGGCAAGCCTTTGCCATTTGAAGGCACAAGATCGCCTGCTTGGGTGATGCAAGCAGGATATCATTGATGTCCTGTGGCAGGCCAAAGTCAGTGAGTACTAGCCCTTCAGTAGCTATGCTGTGAGGTGAAGGCGTGAAGATTGGGATGGAGAAGCATCCCTTGGTACTGGGAGAGGAGTTTGGACACGCATCCAAGTCTGAGAGGTTAAGTCTGCGCAAGGCAAAGAAGCAGAGGAAACCATGGTTGACAGGGCCAAAAAGGCACTATGAAGATCATGGAGACCTTGTCAGCCTGTAGCTTGGTATCAAGGGGATGGGAGGAAATGCGTAGAGTGGACCCTATCCCCAATGAGGTAGGAAGGCATCTGTGACCTGTTGGTGCAGGGACGGAAGCCTGGAGCAAAAGAGTAGAAGCTGTGTGTTTTGCAAGATTCAAGCAGCCGTTTTCCAATGTAGGGTCCACTCGTGTGAACAGAAGAGTCAGCTTAGCCTATCCACAAGTACATTGAGTTCACCTGGGAAGTACACCACTCTGAAGTGAATGCGGTGTGTGATGGCAAAAAAGCCAAAGGCGAAGCGCTTCTTTGGATAGGGAATATAATCCCATCCCCTCTTGTTTGTTCACATAGAACATGGCAACCTGGTTGTCCATCTTGATACCTGTTGCTCCGAAAGTTGGGGTTGAAAAACCTGAAGGGCATTTGTTAGTGCCGATAGTTTTAGAAGGTTGATCTGCAGAGCAGATTCCTGTAGTGTCCACAAATCCTGGGTGGTTAGATCATTGAGATGCGCTCCCCAACCCAGCTTGGAAGCATATGTTGTCAGGGTGCATCAAGGTGGAGGCATCTGAAAAGGTGACCTGCCGAAAAGGTTCTGTGGGGAACACCACCACTGAAGAGACTTGGTCAGTTGGGGGTGATATGGATCGGGTCTCTGAGATACCCCTTTGCTTGCATTCATTGAGAACACAGAGTCCATTGGGCTTGATGCATTTGTAGTTGAGCATAGGGGACGACATGGACTGTGGAGGCCATGTGTCCCAAAAGTTGGAGCATTTCTCGAGCCATTACTTGGCTTTGCTGTTGCATTTGTTTCACCAGCTTAATGAGGCAGGTACAGCAATTTTGTGGAAGAAAAGCTCAGGCGAGAGTCTAAGAATGCTCAGATGAACTCCAGCCTTTGTGTTGGAGAGAGTTGAGACTTTGGGAAGTTTAGGATGAATCCCAGATGTTGAAGCACGGAGATAGTGCGATGCAAGGAAAGGTTCACCTCTTGGGGGGAGTCTCCCCTCATTAGCCAGTGATCTAAATAAGGGAAGACAAAGACCCCCAAAGTGTGAAGATAGGCCCCAATCACTGCCAAGTGTTTATGAACACTCTTGATGCCAAGGCTAAGCCAAAGGGCAGCACCCATTATTGGTAGAGGTTTCGTTGAAACAGGAAACACAGATACTGAGGATGGATCAGTAAATGCATGTACACCTCCCTGAGGTCTAGGAACATAACCAATCGTATCTCTGGAGATATGGGAGAAGAGCTCCAAGGGAAATCATTTTGAATTTTTCTTGAACCAGGAACTTGTTTAGGTTTCTGAGATTCAAGATGGGCCTGAACCCTCCTGTTTTCTTTGGAATGAGTAAATATGGAGAGTAGAAGCCTGTCCCTTCTTGATGGGGAGGAATGTTTTCTATGGTGTCCTGGGATAACAGGGTAGACATACCATCTCTTTAGAGTAGCCTTTTAAGGGGATTTGTGAAGTTGGTGGGGGGTAAGGTTTTGAAGTGAAGCAGATACCACATTTTGACGATGTTGACAGTCCACTGCTCTGAAGTTATGAGGTGCCACCGGTAGGCATACGAACAGTCTGTCTGCTATGTGGAGGGGCAGGGGACCCTGCAAGAGTGGTAATGCTCTCTAGGAAAATTTTTAAAAAAAAATGGGTGGAGGTTATGCCTGTTGCATTGGTTGAGGCTTAGGAGCCTTGTGCTTCTTGGGTTGGCCAGGGCCCTGCTACCATTGCTGTTGAGGCTGGTAAGCAGTTAAAGGTGGATAGGAAGAATAATATCTCTTCTTATTGGAATAGAAAGGTTTCTTTGGCTGACTCTTCCTTTTGGAGGTGTCAGACATTTTCCTGGAAAGGTGTTTGAGGGTGAAATCATGTGTCTCAATCCCACTGGCCTTATCTTGCCAGCCTTTTCCAAAAAGGTTCTCTCCCATACATGGGCTACTAGCCATCTTATCCTGGAACCACTGTTCGAGATCTGATGCCTGTAACCAGGCTATCCTACAAGCTCCTATGTAGATTGCTCAAGTTCTGCTTGTTGACTCAAAGGCCTGGAATGCACTCAGCTTATCATCAGGAAGCATGGGAGCAAACATCTCTAGATCCCTGATGATATCTTTCAGGAACATGCTCATATATCGCATGTATGAAGTAATCCTAGAGGTGGCATGGATGCCTGAAAATATTGATGTCCAAAGGCATCAAGCGTCCTCGATTCTCTACCCAGAGGCACGGAAGAGTGGTTCTTTGAACTCTTTATTTGGTGCATCGCCGATTCCATCATCACTGAGTGATGTGAGGGTTGAGGCTTCTGGAAACCTGGGCACTTATATTCAGTATATGATATTGAGCCTTTTGCTGATGGGCTGAACCATGAGAGGAGCCTACCACATGCGGACCATAAGATCTTGTAAGATGTGATGCACCGGTAAAGTAACCGCTTCCTTGGGTGTGGAAGTATCTCCAATTTCTCTGCTCTTGGTTCCTTCTCCGAGGCGACTGTGATGGCCAGTGCTGCCATTATGTCGAAGATAAAGTCTTGGAAAATGTAGTTACTCGTAGCAGGTGTTCTCCAGGGACAGCAGGAATCAGTACTCACATATGGGTGACGTTGGCGCCGAAGGAGCCCTTGTGCGAAGCAAATCCCCAGATTTCTAAGAAAGCCTTTGGGAATTGCATCACGTATGCGCGGTCCCCTTCCCGCCCAAGGGTGCCATCTTGCTCAATCAAATGACATAGCTATAAGACGGCAAAGAACAAAATATAATAAGACTGCAACTCCAAGGGGAGGAGGGAGGGTTGTGAAGACTGATTCCTGCTGTCCCTGGAGAACACCTGCTACAGGTGAGTAACTATGTTTTCTCCAGGAACAAGCAGGAAGTCAGTCCTCACATATGGGACTCCCCAGCTATAGGCTACCGAGAACCCATAGCTGAAAAATAGGCTCCCTCTACAAGAGCCACAAGCAGCCATAATAGGAATCTAACTGAGAGAGTAACACTCCAGTAGCCTGACACCAAAGGGTTGGAGGGAAGGAGTTGCCTAGACCTCGAAAAGGTTACGGAAAACAGCCTGGCCGAAAGTTGTGTCCTGTTGGGACTCCCTATCCAGGCAGTAATGGGTTGCAAAAGTCTGACCCGAAGACTAGGTGGTGGCCCGGCAGATGTCTGCCAGTGGAACAGAGCGGAAATGAGCCACTGATGTCGCCATAGCCCTGACCCGGTGGGCCGTAACACGACCCTGCAACGGAAGGTTGGCCGCCCTGTATGCGCAGGCAATACGGTCCACTACTCAGGTGGAGAGCGTACACTTGGAGATGGCCATCCCCAGCTTATTGGGGTCATAGGATACGAAGAGTTGAGAAGCTCTTCTATGGCCTTGTGTATGCTCAATGTAGAAGGCCAACGCCCTCTTACAGTCCAGGGTATGCAGAACTGCTTCTGCCTGACTGGCATGCGGCATGGGAAAGAAGGTAGGTAGTACTACCTCCTGGTTGAGATGGAACGAAGAGACCACTTTCGGAAGGAACTTGGGATATGTGCGGAGCACCACCCGGTTCCTATAGAACCTTGTATAAGGCCTCTCGGATACCAGGGCTTGAGGCTCGCTCACTTACTCGTCAAGCCGACGTGAGTGCCACCAAGAAAACTACCTTCCAAGAAAGGTAGCGTAGGTGGCAGGTTGCAATCGGCTCGAAAGGTGGATGAGTAAGCTGTCCCAAGACCACATTCAAATGCCACTCGGTTGCCGGAGGGCGAACTGGGGGCTTCAGAAGTAGGCCTCTTAGAAACCTGGACACCAAAGGATGTGCAGAAGAGGCTTTCCTTCCACTGGGAAGTGATGTACAGCTAAGGCACTAAGATGAATTCTGATGGAGTTGTACTTAAGGCCCAAATCTGAAAGATGAAGAAGATATTGAAGTACCACTGCAACCTGGAAGGAGAACGGGTTTTCTTTCTGCTTTTCGCACACCTCAAACCTATGCCACTTGAAAGCATAGGTCCATCTAGTTGATTGCCTCCTTGAGGCTAGCAACACTTCTTCCACATTTTTTGGGAGGAAAGAGAGGTGCAAGGACTACCCTTTCAGCAGCCATGCCATCAGGTTGAGGGACCTGAGGTTGGTGTGCAGGAGAGTGCCCCCCTCCTGAGACAGGAGGTTGGGATAGGATTCCAGAGGGATAGGGGCCTCCACCGCTAGTTGAAGCAGAAGCGGAAACCAGGGTTGCCTCGGCCATCTGGGGGCTACCAGAATGACCGAGGCTTTGTCCTGGAGGATCTTGAATAGAGTCTTGGCCACCAGAGGCGTGGGAGAAAACGCATACAGGAGGCCCACAGACCATGAGATGAGAAAAGCATCGGCAGACACGCTGTTTGGGTGTAGCTGCATGGAGCAAAACTGGGACAACCAATGATTGTGTGGGCTTACAAAGAGATCTATTGTCGGTTGTCCCCAGGTCTGAAATAGCCATTGGGACATATTCACATCCAGCTGCCATTCGTGGGGCTGGAGAATCCTGCTTAGCTTGTCGGCTAAGTAATTTTCCTGGCCTGGCAGATAAACTGCTTTGAGATGCATGCCGTGCAGGACTGTAAAGGAGCACAGGTCCAGGGTTTCCTGACAAAGAATGTGGGACCCTGTGCCTCCCTGCTTGTTCACATAGAACATCGCCACTTGGTTGTCTGTTTGAATTAAGACTGGCTGATGAGCTAAAGTTTGACAGAAGGCTCAGAGAGCTGGGCAAATGGCACTAAGTTCCAGGAAATTGATCTGCTGTGCTCTCTCCTGCGGAGACCACACATCTTGAGTGCAAAGTCCCTGACAATGGGCTCCCCAGCCCAGCAAGGATGCATCTGTAGTCAGTATCCTCGTGTTTAGAGGAGCCTGAAAATCCACTCTGCCACCAAGTTGTTTGGCTGAAGCCACCAGGCCAAGGACTGCACCAGTTTTTTGGATACCTTGACTTTGTCTCGGAGTCTGCCTGTGGCCTGAGTTCACTGGTCTCTGAGACACCATTGAGCTGTTCGCATGTGGAGGCTGGCATTCGGAGTCACATGGAGGCCATGTGCCCGAGGAGTCGCAGAAAGTGTCTTGCTGATATGTGGGACCTGTGACTCACTTGACATACCAGGGCCAGGAGTCTCTGTGCCCTGTCTAATGGCAGGTAAGCTCTTGCCTGAAGGGTATCTAGCCTTGCCCCAATGAACTCTAGTCTTTGAGTGGGAACTAGAGTAGACTTGGAGTAAACTGATCACAAATCCTAGATGTTGAAGCACCTGAATGGTGTGAGATGTGGCCTGTTGTACCTCTAGGGCTGACGTGGCTCTGATCAGCCAGTCGTCCAGGTAGGAGAAGACAAATATTCCTTTGATTCTGAGGAAGGCAGCCACCACCACCAGGCACTTTCTGAATACCCTGGGGGCGGAGGCTAGGTCAAAGGGAAGCACCCTGTACTGATAGTGGTTTCCTCCCACCACAAAGCGTAGATATTGTCTGTGGTCTGGATGGAGTGGAGGAGTAGCCTACTGGTTAGAGCACTGGCTTGGGAAACAAGAGACCAGGGTTTAATTCCCACTAGCACTCCTTGTGGCCTTGGGCAAGTCACTTAACCCTCCATTGCTCAGAAAAATCCAAGTTATCAATGTCCCTGTTTAATGTACATTACCAAGTTTAAGTTACAATGTAAACCACTTTGATTGAATTGATAAAGCGGTAGAAAACCAACCTGTTAAATAAATAAATTAGGATGTGTGTATATGCATCCTTTAGGTCTAAGGAACATAGCCAGTCTCCCTGGCGGAGGTAAGGCAGCGATATTCCAAGGGAGAGCATCTTGAACTTCTCCATCACCAGGCATTTGTTTAAGTTGCACAGGTCGAGCATGGGTCTTAGGCCTCCAGTCCTTTTTGGTATGAGGAAGTACCTGGAGTAGAAGCCCTTGCCCTGCAGGTAGTGGGGCACCGGTTCTACTGCCTGATCCTCGAGAAGACCTGCTAACTCCTTCAAAAGAAGGTCCTTGTGAAGAGGAGGCCTGAGAGACTCCCCTGGAAAGTAAGGGGGAAGTAACTGGGTCAAATGTAGAAGATAGCCCTGTTGGATTAACTAAAGAACCCTGGTGTCTGTGGTGGTGGCCGGCCACCTGTGGGCATACAGGGCAAGCCTTCCCTCTGTGCATTGCCTTACTCCTTTGGTGAGAGGGGCTATGCCTTGAGAGTCAAAAGACACTCCCAGGCTGAGCCGGAGATTGCGCTGGGGTTTGGGGGCTTTCTACTTACGTGGACCATGCTCCTGTCCCTTGCCCTGCTGCCCCTGTTGGGGAGCCGGGGAGGCCTGAAATAGGGGGTAGTTGCGGTAAGCAGTACGCTTCCTCGGGAAAAAGGGCTTCTTACCCGAGCCCTTCTTTTTGGAAGGGGCAGAAGTCTTCTTCGAGAGCCGTGTCCTAGTCAGGTACTCGGACTCAATCTCAGCAGCCTTCTCGGTCATGGGTTTGCCGAACAGGTTTTCACCACGGCAGGGAACATCGACCAACTTGTCCTGTACCCATTGCTCGAGGTCCGACAACTATAGCCATCCCTGGCGGCGTGCACTGATGCCCGCCACGGCAACCCGGGCCGACACCTCGAAGCCGCCATAGGCTGCTCGAGTCATGAACTTTGAGCACTCACGGACTCCAGTGGACAGGGTCTTGAAGCGCTGCATAGGTCCCTCAGAGAGACCAGCTGAGAACCCAGCAATCTCCTTTGCCAGGTCTCGCAGGTACATGTCCATGTACAGCTGGTATGCCTGGATCCGGCATGTCAGCATAGAACCCTGGTAGCACTTTCTGCCGAAGGCATCCAAGTTGCGGGCCTCCCTGCCAGGAGGCACCGAGGACTGCATCTTCTGGCTCTTGAGCCGGCGCATGACCGATTCCACAACCATGGAGTTGTGCGGCAGTTGTGCTTTCTGGAATCCAGGACTCTTGCAGACTCGATATATCGAGTCGATCCGTCTGCTGAGTACCGGCATCGACACCGGTGTCTCCCACATGTGGAGCATCAGCCGTTCCAGATTCGGAGGCACAGTAAGGGCTTCTCGAGGGGGAAAGTCATACTGGAGGATCTTGAGCTCATCGACTTGAGGCTCCTCCTCGGCCTCCGCAGGGAATGCCAAAGCCTTTGACATGTCCCTTACGAAGTCCAAGAACAGAGTGTCCTCGGGGGGGGGGGGGACCTTCTCCGAGGTTCGGACACCGGGGAATCAGATGGGACGTCCCTGGTCTGGCAGGTGTCCGTGGATTCTTCCTCCTCCGTCTCCCAGCCCGATGCCTCTGAAGAGGAATCGAGTGGCTCCAGTCTTGAGGGCTTTGGCTTTGATCGCCCTGACGCCAGTGGAATCTGCGTCGACGACCTCGGTCCCGAATTGGAGGTCAAGGGAGACCTTGGTCAAGGATCGACACAAATACGCATGGTCTCAAGGATCGGCTCGGCCTCGGGTTTTTGCCGGTTAGATACCGGTTCCCCTTCCCGCCTGGGCACGGTACACCGGTATCGAGCCCGGAGCTGTTTTTTCGGTTTTTGTCTTTTGAGACTAGCGTTCGCGCTCTTTTTCTTTTTTCACTGGCAGCCCAGTCTTTTGACCTTGCAGGGACCCTTTTTCCCCCGATGGCTGCCAGCGGGTTCAAGAAATGTGATCGGTGTAAGAAACTGATGTCTCACCGACACACACGACTGCTGCCTCCGGTGCCTCAGGCCCGATCATGACCCAATGATCTGTGGTCCGTGTGGCAAAATGTCCTCGAAGGCGTTGAGGAGCCGGCAGCATCAGCGAGAAAGGATCTTCTCTGACTCCGCGTCCGGCCAGGCCCAGACTGGGTCAGAGGCCTCGATGTCTCAGGAGTCCAACCCCGAGCATCGCCGGGGCTCCTCTGAGCGGGGGTCTCCCTCACAGGAACACAAAAGGAAGAAGAAACCCGCGAGGGCGGCGTCGGTGGATGCTCTTGGTCCCTCGAGGGCCAGGTCGCATAGCCCCGACCGTCGTCACGGGTCCTCGGAGCCGGAGAGGCCTGCAAAATTGCCTCGTGTGGAGCCGGAGTCCCCGAGTCACGTGAGTTCTGTAGTCCTCATGGACTCTCCTCCGGGGGAGCCGACGTCAGCCCCGATGCCGTCGGGGGCCGAGTCGGGGGCTGCTGAGTATCCTGAGCTCGGACTCAGGTTGACGGCCTTGGAGAGCAGTTTAGCTGCCTTCATGGAACAGCAGCGGGTGCTGATTGCCGGTCTGACCGGTGCATCTGCACCGACCATCGGGACCTCGACGTCCAAGTACGGGGCCGAGGTAGTCGACGCCAATACCCTCGGCGTCGGGGCGGATGGCATCGGTGCCCACCCGGCAAGAGCCGCTCGATTCCTCCTCGGAGGGGTCGGGGTGGGAGACGGAGGACGAGGAGTCCCCAGACACTTTTCGGACCCTGTGCGTCCCATCGGACTCACCGGAGTCCTAGCTTCGGAGAAGGTCCCCCCGGAGGATACCCAGTTCTCGGACTTCGTGAGGGATATGGCCAAGGCCTTGGCCTTCCCCGTGGATCCCGAGGAGGAGCCCAGAGCCGAAGAGCTCGAGGCCCTCCAGGATGACTCTCCCCCGAAGGAGGCCTTTACTGTACCGGTTTCTCCGATGCTGGAACGGCTGCTCTTCCGCATGTGGGAGGCACCAGCCTTGGCGCCAGTTCTCAGCAAACGGGTTGATTCAATTTATCGAGTCCGTAAGGGCCCTGGGTTCCAGAAGGCACAGCTACCGCACCATTCCATGGTTGTGGAATCGGCCATGCATCGTCTGAAAAGTCAGAAGATGCACTCCTTGGTGCTCCCCGGCTGGGAGGCCCAGAACCTGGTTGCCCTCGGTAGAAAGTGCTTCCAGGGCTCTATGCTGGCGTGCCGTGTCAAGATTTACCAGCTGTACATGGGCATGTACCTCCGAGACCTGGCAAAGGAGATTGCTGGGTTCTCTGCTGGCCTCTTCGAGGAACCTTTGCAGAGGTTCAAGGCTTTGTCATCGGGGATTCGAGAGTGCTCCAAGTTTATATCTCGAGCAGCCTATGATGGCTTCGAGGCTTCGGCCCAAGTAGCAGCGGCCGGCATCGGTGCAGGCTGTCAGGCCTGGCTACAGTCATCGGACCTCGAGCCATGGGTTCAGAGACAAGTTGGTCGATGTCCCTTGCCGAGGTGAAAACCTCTTTGGCAAACCCATGGCTGAAAAGGCTGCAGAAATCGAGACTGAGACTCTCACCAGGACAAGGCTGTCCAGGAAGACTTCTGCCCCTTCTCAGAAGAAAAAGGGCTCGGGGAAAAAGCCCTTTTACCCGAGGAAGGCCTCTGCCTACAAATCCTACCCTCAATTCCATGCTTCTACAGCTCCCCAACAGGGTCAGCAGGCCAAGGGGCAGGGACATGGGCCCCGTAGGCAGAAAACCCCCAAGCTGCCAGCTCCGTCTCCTGCACAGCAGGGAGCGGGGTTTTGACTCCCACTGCATAGCCTCTCCCCCACAGCTGGCTCCACTCAGCACAGGAGGCCGGCTGACTCTGTACGCCCACAGATGGTCAGCTATAACAGGGGATACCTGGGTACTGAGCATAGTCCAAAAGGGCTACTTGCTCCACTTCAACCAGTTACCTCCCTCCTATTTTCCAGGGGAGCCTCCAAGACTCCCTCTGCACAGGAACCTCCTCCTTCAAGAGTTGGCAAGTCTTCTACAGGAGCAGGCGGTGGAACCGGTGCCTCACCATCTGATAGGAAGAGGCTTCTATTCCAGGTACTTTCTGGTACCCAAAAGGACAGGAGGCCTCAGGCCCATCCTAGACTTGTGGAATCTCAACAAGTTCCTGGAGAGGGAAATGTTTAAGATGCTTACCCTTGGAATACTGCTGCCCTACCTCCAGCAGGGAGATTGTCTATGCTCCTTAGACCTAAAGGATGCTTATACTCACATCCTCATTCATCCAGACCACAGACAATATCTCAGATATGTAGTGGGAGGAAACCATTTTCAGTACAGGGTACTTCCATTTGGCCTAACCTCCGCACCCAGGGGTTTCACCAAATGCCTGGCGGTGGTGGCAGCCTATCTCAGAAACCAGGGCATCTTTGTCTTCCATACCTGGACGACTGGCTCATCAGGGGTAAGTCTCCACAGGAGGCCAGACAAGCCACTCTTTGCACTGTCCTCCAGCACCTGGGCTTCGTCATAAACTTCGCAAAGTCCACTTTGCTCCCCTCAAAGGACAGAGTTCATAGCTGCAAGGTTGGATACCTTACAAGCAATGATGTCTCTGGCCCAGCAGTTTCGCAGTGGATCTCTGGTCTCTGCCAGACATTTCCTGAGGCTTTTGGGCCACTCCAAAAGCTCGTCTGCATATGCGGACTGCTGAATGGTGCCTCAGAGCTCAGTGGATACAGGCCACAGGAGACTTAAGAGACACAGTAAGAGTGTCCAAACTACTAGCGGCCTCCCTGCAGTGGTGGCTGCATCTCCCAAACCTGATCAAAGGGGTGCCTTTCCAAGCACCACCGCACACAAAGGGGCTGATGACCGATGCTTCTCTTCAAGGTTGGGGTGCGCATTGCCAGGGAGCATGCACTCAGGGCCTCTGGTCCCCTTGGGAAGCCAAACAGCAGATCAATCTGTTGGAGTTGCGAGCGATTCATTAGCTCGTCAAACTTTCTCTCATGTCTTCTCTCACCGGTGTGTCTTGATTCAGACAGACAACCAGGTAGCAATGTTCTAGGTGAACAAACAAGGGGGCACGGGATCCAGGCTTCTGTGTCAGGAAGCACAGGCCCTGTGCGCCTTTGCAGTCAAGCAAGGCATGTTTCTCAAGGCAGTTTATCTACCTGGCCAAGAGAATTATCTGGCAGACAGGTTGAGCAGGATTCTACAGCCTCACGAATGGTATTTGAATCCCCTAGTAGTCCAGCAGATCTTCTTAAAATGGGGTCTTCCAACCATCCATCTCTTTGCCAGTCCACTGAACTGTCAGCTGCCCAGGTTCTGTTCCAGACAACCGCATCCTCTGCGAATAGCAGCAGATGCCTTCCTAATCTCTTGGTCTACGGGCCTGCTGTATGTGTTTCCTCCGACGCCTCTAGTGGCCCGAACCCTATTCAAAATTCTTTGGGACAGGGCCTTGCTGATCCTGGTAGCCCCCAGGTGGCCGTGGCAACCGTGGTTTCCACTCCTTCTGCAGTTGGCGGTGGACACACCACTCCCTCTGGGAGTGCAACCCGAAGTCCTGTCTCAAGATCAGGGATCTCTCCTGCACCCCAAACTCCAATACCTCCATTTGATGGCCTAGCTGCTGAAAGGGTAGTTCTAGCCCTCTTACTTCTGCCTAGGGAAGTGGAGGTGGTGGTGTTGGCCTCTAGGAGACAATCCACCCGGAAATCTTATGCCCTCAAGTGGCGTAGGTTCTCCACCTGGTGTGCTCAGAGCCAAGAGGATCCGTTTTTGTGCCTGGTACCAGTGGTGCTGTGGTATCTGCTTCACCTCTCGGACCTAGACCTTAAATCCAACTCTGTTCGGGTCCACCTCAGTGCTCTTTCAGTACACCACTCGCCGGTGGAGGGACAGTCTCTGTCGGTCCACCCCTTAGTGACCCGCTTCCTCAGAGGCCTGCTTTTGCTCAAGCCTCCGATTCGTCCACCGGCCCCTGAATGGGATTTCAATGTGGTCTTGCAACAACTTACTCGCCCACTGTTTGAGCCAATGGCTACCTGTCATTTACACTTCCTTTCCTGGAAGGCGTTGTTCTTGGTGGCCAGGCGTGCAAGTGAACTACAAGCTCTGGTTTCTGATAGACCGTACACACGGTTCTATAGGAACAGGGTGGTCTTACGGACTCATCCTAAGTTCCTTCCAAAGGTTGTCTCCTCCTCCTACCTCAATCAGGAGGTGGTTCTTCCGACCTTCTTTCCCAGGCCGCATGCCAGCCGGGCTGAAATGGTCTTGCATACCCTGGACTGTAGGAGGGCGTTGTCTTTCTACATTGACCGCACGCAGGGGCATCAAAGGGCTGTTCAGCTCTTCGTATCTTTTGACCCTAATAGGCTGGGGTTACTTGTCTCCAAGCATACCCTGTCCATTTGGGTAGCAAACTGTATCGCCTGGACTCTCCTTGCAGGGTCGAGTCATGGCCCATTGTGTGTGTCAGGTTGAACGCTGCGCCAGTAGCTCATCTCCTCTCTGTTCCGTTGGCAGACATCTGCCGGGCCGCTACTTGGTCTTCAAGCCAGACTTTTGCGGCCCATTACTGCCTCAAGAGGGAGTCCCACAGGGACAGTGCTTTTGGACAAGCGGTACTCCGTAATCTCTTTGAGGTTTAGGCAACTCCTACCCTCCGGCCATTGTGATGGCCTACCATTTGGGGGCGTTCTCAGAGAAGATTCTTATCTCGCATGCTGAGGCTCTAGAGGGAGCTTATTTTTCAGCTTTGGGTTCTCGGTAGCCTAGGGCTGGGGAGTCCCATATGTAAGGACTGACTTCCTGCTTGGTCCTGGAGAAAGCGTAGTTACTCACCTGTAACAGGTGTTCTCCAGGAGCAGCAGGAATCAGTCCTCACAACCCTCCCTCCTCCCCTTGGAGTGGCAGTCATATATATATATTTCATTTTTGTTTTTTGCTGTCTTTTAGCTATGTCATCAGACTGAGCAAGATGGCACCCTTGGGCGGGAAGGGGACCGCGCATGCGCGCTGCATTCCCAAAGGCTTTCTTTGAAAGCTGGGGAAATGCTCCGCACGAGGGCTCTGTCGACGCCAACGTCACCCATATGTGAGGACTGATTCCTGCTGCTCCTGGAGAACACCTGTTACAGGTGAGTAACTACGCTTTTTTGAACTACTGCTACAGTATATTTCCAACTTCTGAGACCTCTGAAATAAATGATATATTGGACTGAAATGAATTTCAGTGTTTTCTCTCACTAGATGGAGATCAAGAAATAGGAGTATCTCATGAGATTAGATGCCGAATTCCACAACCTTTCAGTTCTTGAGCAAGGAAAGTAGGACTTGAATGAAAAAGAAATAGGAGATCCTTAAACAACTGTGGGGCATGTTTACTAAACTGCAGAAGCGGACTCCGCCTGATATCGGAGCTGTGGCCCCATTGAATTCAATGGGGCCACGGCTCCGATATCGGACAGAGTCTGCTACCTCGGCTGTAAACAAGCCCCTAAGTCTTTAATTAAAATGTAAAATCCAGCTATGGGATCACATCCAACAACTAAAAATTACCTCATAAAAATTAGATTGAGTGCAGGTGGCTTTATTCAACTTTTCCAGCATAAAAGGCCTTTTATAAAATTAGGTCACACCTAAAAGTACACACCATACACATGGGAGAGTACTTGTAGAGCAGGTATACTCGGGGAAGGATTTTGGGCACAGCATACGCAGAGCCACGATTTATTCATGTATTTTATAAAATACTTAGAGTGCTGCATATTCTACATGCTGGCATTTACGCCTGCTCCCATGCAGTTGTAAATACCAGCATACATTAAATTTTGGTTGAGTCCCCTATTTCTGGTAATATGTATGCTTGTTGTATTTTGGAAAATTTATAAATAAATAAATACTAGTACACAATCTCGACAAGATATATGCAGGATCTGTGCTGGAATTTTATAACGATATATAGGTACTTATGTATCTTTATAAAATAGGCACCCTGTATAAATTACTCTAACTGGTCAGAGAGCAGTGCTTGCCAATTATCTCATGCATATAAAGGACAACCTAGCTCTCCTGAATATGCAACAGGAGAATAAGTGTGCCATCTGTTTTCTTTACATACTGTAATCAACAAAATGATCATTGTAAAAGAGCATAAATAAACCCTTTCTCAAACAAATCATCCTTCCAAAGGTTTCAAGATATTTCTGTCATTTCTTTTTAACTGTATATCAGATACCTCCTGCAACATTTAGTTAACAGAACATAAGAACTTACGTAACACCAGGATGAATGCTGGGGACTAGCTCCATCTCAGCTAATAATCCAGTCCAGTGAGACTGCTGGGGGAAATCCACAATGACATCTTTTCCATTGGCACTAAAAGCTGTCACAACACAAGATATGGACATAACTTTCAGAAAGCAGTGTAACCTTTATTTCTAATACTCAAGCTATTAATGAAAAACACCAGCACTCCAATATAAATGCTTTAAAATATAACATAATAATTTCTAAAAACATCAAATCTTGTTTTTTTCCAACAGTTTTAAAACTCTTGGGTATTTTCAGTGCAGACATAGGTGAAGACTAATGGAATTTTACATCTCATAACATTTTACAACCAGCACAATGTAATCAGGCTCTCTTTTTTTTTCTGCCTTCCTAGATGAAATACTTCCTCAACACCACATAATAAAACATTAAAGAGAAGACCCCCCACAAAATATCCTACAAAATTAACAGCACGGTGCATTTATATTAAGGGTTGTTCCAGATTGGGGCAGTAACAGATACTGACAGAGATAAGCCAAAACTTTCATTCTCTAGCAGTCTCCCTATCAATCTGGAACACTCAGTATGTATTTAGTGGGGCAAATGTGTAGCTTAAATAACTTTGGTCCAAAGGCCATGTTTGCTAAGGCATGAAACAAACTGTGCTGCTGCTAGGCATATCCTCTAACAGTAACTGAAGGTCCTTTGTAAAAACAAAAAACGAAAAAAACAAAACAAAAAACAATGCACACATACAACTAGTCCTAACAATTGCAAAGATGGGAAACTATCAAAGTCAGATACATTCCTTCTTACCCACAGCAAAGAAAGCATAGTTACTCACCTGTAACAGGTGATCTCCAGAAACAGCAGGAATTTAGTCTTCACATATGGGCGACATCAGGTACCGATGGAGCCCGCACAGGACGCTCCCCAGCTACCAACAGGAAAGACTTTGGGAGCAATCTACTGTGACTGTGCTGTTGCCTTCCCGCTCTCCCAACTCCCTCTCCTCAGTTGAGTTTGTAGCTGAAGAAAAGGAGTGGAAAAAACAAAACTGAAAAAAATCCTACAACTCCAAGGGGATGAAGGCGGGTTGCTGAAGGACTGCCTGGATAAAGGCTGCATCTCAGCGGGAGTCCTTGTCCAAGCAGTAATGGGCTGTGAAGGTATGGATAGAGGACCATGTAGCAGCTCGGCAAATCTCAGCAATGGCTACTGAGCAGAGGTTGGCAACAGAAGTTGCCATTGCTTGGACATTATATGCAGTTATGTGTCCCGTGAGGGAAAGACCTGCTTGGTCGTATGAGAAAGAAATACAGTCTGCTATCTATTTAGATAGCGTATATTTGGTCACTGGAAGGTCCAGGTGAGAAGGATCAAAGATGACGAAGAGCTGGGAGGAATTCCTAATGTCTCCAGTCCACTGGAGATAGAAGGCTAGAGCTCTCTTACATTCAAGTACATGTAAGGTGGCTTCTGCACAAAAAGCGTGAGGTCTTGGGAAAAAGACTGGCAGGATTACTGACTGAATGAAGTGGAAAGGTGATACTACTTTCGGGAGAAAGTGGGGTGTGTGTCCGAAGGACAACCTTGTCATGATGAAAAAGTGTATACGGAGCATAAGCCACTAAGGCCTGAAGCTCCCTGATGTGCCTGGCTGATGTCAGGGAAATGAGGAATAAAACCATCCACGATAAGTATCGGAGCTGTATGATTGCTAACGGCTCAAACGGCAGTTTGAAAAGCTGAGCTAGCACCACAATGAGATCCCATGCCACTGGTGGCGGTTAGATGGGTGGTTTGGTGAGGAGATGACCCCTCATAAAACGTATTGAGGTAGAAATCCAGGCAGGGCTGAGAGCTGGAAGGGTTAAGTGAAAAGGATACACCCCTCTTGGTGAAGTCATACCCTGGTACATGCTTGTCCCTCCCCTATTCCTTTGTCCTGCTGCCCTCTCTACTCTCCCTCTGCTTCGCTAGAGATAAGAGTACAGTAGACTTTCTCCAATCGGGACTATACTGTAATAAAGTGACCAATCATGAAGAAATGCTGTAATAATCTGATAAGACATCTATATAATCTCTCTGAGCCCTCTGGTGGGGGCCCAGCATTTGGAAAAACTATTTTCTCTGGGTCTGTGCACATTAAACCGTTGTTTCCTTCTAAGACTCATTGGGTGTTTCTTTCTTCACTCGTTTATCTGCTACAGTATTACCAGAGGAGCTGTAGAGATGGGTCTGCCTTCCACAGGCTTATGGAAAGCTGAAATAGCACTAAGGTGCACTCCCACGGAGTTTGTCTTAAGACCCAGAGAAGATAAATGCAACAGATACTGAAGAGCATAGGTACTGATGTTTCAAATGGTTTGTGACCATTCTGAGAGTACCATGAAGAATATCTACGCCATTTGAAAGAATAGGTCTTTCTGGTGGAGAGCTATCTGAAGGATAGGAGACTATGTTTCACAGCAGTAGACAATGGCAAGTCCTGGAAGATTACACTCTCATCAGCTATGCAATCAGTCAGAGATTGCAGATTGGGATGGGGATGGGGATATGCTCCGTTGTCCTGAGATAGGAGACCCGGCCTGGAATGCAGTGGGATTGGTGATGTTTTCGTCAGATGAAGCAGAAGGAGAAACCATGGTTGACGAGGCCAGTGTGGGCCTATGAGAATCATAGAGCCCTTGTCTGCTTGCAGTTTGAGAAGGGTCTTCGAGGAGGTGAATGGGGGGGAAACGCATAGAGGAGTCCCCAACCCCAGTGGATCATAAAGGCATCTGATGCCAGGCTGAGTTTGGACGGAACTCTGGAGCAGAACTGAGGAAGTTGAGTGTTCTGTGGAGTGGAGGGATAGAAAACATTGAGCCATAGATGTCTATTGCTGGCACATGTTGGTAGCTAGTTGCACTGTCCTGTTCATGTGATCCAGAGTGAGAAAGGCTCTGGGACTGTGTTGTGTCCAGAACAGCTCCAATTAATTCCAGCCTTTGTGTTGGAATGAGGTGAGACTTTGGAAAGTTCATCACAAAGCCCAGGTACTGTAGAAGTGCAACAGATTTTGGTTGAGATGAGCAGAGTTCTCCAGGAGAGTCTGCCTTTATGAGACTGTTGTCTAAGTAAAGAAAGACGAAGACTTGGCTGCTCCGGAGATCAGCTGCTATGACAGCCATGCACTTTGTGAAGATCCTTGGTGCATATTACAGACTGAAAGGAAGGACCCTGTATTTGTAATGGGTGCCCTGACAGGTGAAGCGAAGATACTCTCTGTGGTCTGGATGTAAGTTGTCAGTGTAGGCCTCTTTGAGGTCTAGGGAACAAAGCCAGTCTTGTTCTTGTAGATAGGGAAGAAGGGTTCCCAGAGTTATCATTTTGAATTTCTCTTTAACAAGGAATTTGTTCAGCTCTCTGAGTTTGAGAAAGGGTCCGTGGCCTCCTGACTTCTTTGGAATGAGGAAGTAGGGAGAATAGAAGCCTTTGAATCAATGGTTTGTTGGAACTGGTTTGACAGCTCCTTGGGAAAGGAGAATATTTATCTCTTGCTTGAGCAGTGTATCCTGGGGAGGTTTTGAATGAAGCTCCCCCTTGAAATGGTGAGGAGGAAGCTCTTGGAAGTTTAGTTGGTAACCTCTCTGGATTATGTTGAGAGTCCACTGCTCCGTGATGATGGAATGCCACTGCTGAGCAAAATGAGAGTCTCTTCCTGGAATGGTGGTGGGCTCTGGTACGTGAAGGAGAAGGCTGGCTGTGCTCCCTATATAGGAGTCAAAAACTGGATGTAGCAGGAGTTGGCTGAGTGGCTGGTTGTGGCTTGGCTAGCCTGGGCTTTTTAGCCTGTTGTTTTTGTGGAGCCTGATAGGCTGGTTGGGAGTATGAAGGATAGAGTCTTCTCTTTTTAGGGTAGAAAGGCTTTTTGCTAAGTGCCTTCTTTTTAGAAGGATCAGAAGTCTTTCTGGAGAGCCTCTTGAGTGTTGTCTCATCTGTCTCTAGTCCTCCTGCTTTCTCCTGACAGTTCTTCCCAAACAGGTTTTCACCAGTGCAGAGGATGTCATCTCCCAGTCTTTATTAAGCTCCTTTAAGAACATTCCCATGTAAAGGATGTACAAATTTATCCTAACGGATAGCACTGATGCTTGGAAAGAGCAATGGGCAAAGGAATCAAGATTCCTTGATTCCCTGCCCGGAGGAATGGATGCATGATTTTTCCCCTCAGCCGTCTCTTTTCCAGGTTAAAGAGCCCTAACCTTTTTAGCCTTTCTTCATGGGAGTATCCTTCCATCCCCTTTACCATTTTGGTGGCTCTTCTCTGAATCTTTTCTAATAACGTTGTATCCTTTTTTTTTTTTTCCTTTTTCTTTCCTAATTGGACGCTGGGGAGCGTTCCTGCGCAGGCTCCGTCGGTACTGACGATACCCATATCTGAAGACTACATTCCTGCTTGTTCCTGGAGATTGTAGTCTTCACATATGGGGGACTCCCTAGCTGCAGATGCCAGGGAGAAGGCCCCAGAAGTTGTGTGCCCTTGTTAAAGGGCTCCACTTCCCCCATGGATCTCTGGCATCCTACCAGGGATGGTGGGTAGGAGTTGATTAAGTATGGAACAGGTGTTGAAGAACAGCCTGACCAAACAAGGCATCCCGGCGGGAGTCCTTGTCTAAGCAGTAACGGGCTGTGAAGGTATGAACCGAAGCCCAAGTAGCTGCTCAACAGATGTCTTCGATAGACACAGAGTGAAGATGAGCCATAGAGGCTGCCATGGCTCTCACATTGTGAGCTGTGACATGGCCTTCAAGAGGAAGGTTTTTACTCTCATAGGCAAAAGATATACACTGTGCAATCCAACTGGACAGTGTTCGTTTGGAGACTGGAAGCCCCAAATGACTAGGATCAAAAGCAACAAACAGTTGAGAGGACTTTCTATGTTGCTGTGTCCATTGCAAGTAAAAGGCCAAAGCACTATTACAGTCCAAAGTATGAAGATTCCTTTCTGCATTTTAGGCGTGAGGCCTTGGAAAGAATACAGGAAGGTAAACCGCTTGGTTTAAATGAAAAGGTGACACCACCTTTGGCATAAAGTGTGGATGAGTCCTAAGGACTACCTTATCATGATGGAAAGTTGTATAAGGAGGATCAGCCACCAATGCTTGCAATTCACTGATGCGATGTGCTGATGTGATTGCAATAAGAAAGATGACCTTCCAGGAAAGGAATTTCAAAGAGGTAGTGGCTAATGGTTCAAAGGGCAGTTTCATGAGCTACCCAAGAACCAGATTTAAGTCCCATGCCACCGGTGGTGGCTTAATGGGAGGCTTAGTTAAAAGAAGGCCTCTCATAAATCTCGCTATGAGAGGATGAGAGGAAATAGGTTGTCCATTTAGAGGCTTGAAAGAAGCTGCAATAGCACTCAAATGAACTCTCACTGAATTGGTCTTAAACCCTGAATTTGATTAATGAAGGAGATACTCCAGTAATGATTCCAGAGGTATCACAAAAGGGTTAAGACCCTTCTGCGAGCACCATATGCTAAACCTTTTCCACTTAAATGCATAAGAGCATCTTGTGGAAGGCTTCCTGGAAGCATAAAGGATATCCTTTACCTGCCGGGTAAGGTTAAGACCATGAAGTTCTAGACTTTCAGCAACCAGGCCCTGAGATGCAGAGACTGGGGATTTGGATGCCATAGCATCCCGTTCTCTTGAGAAAGGAGATCTGGAGCAGATCCTAACTCCAGAGGCGGAGCTTGAGAGAGATGTAGAAGCAGAGGGTACCACACTTACCTTGGCCAATGTGGAGCTATGAGAATCATATGGCCTCTGTCTCTCTGAAGCTTGAACAGGGTTTTGGGAATTAGGGGAATGGGTGAAAAGGCATACAGGAAGTCGTGATCCAAATGGAGGAGGAAAGCATCCCTGGCCTGACAACTCTGAGCCGGAATTCTGGAACAGAACCGGGGAAGTTTGGCATTCAGCAGACTTGCAAAGAGGTCTATGTCCGGGGTTCCCCAAATTTGAAAACGTTTGGCCACCTGGTCTGCATTGAGAGACCATTCGTGTGGAAACAGAACTCGACTGAGTCTGTCTGCACAAGAGTTTTGAATGCCTGGAAGATACACCGCAAGGAGATGAATCTGATGCTCTCTGGCGAGGGCCCATAGTCGCAAAGCTCCGTTGCAGAGCGACAGAGAGCCTGTTACGCCCTGCTTGTTCACATAGAACATGGCATTATAGTCCGTTTGAACTAGGACTGTCTTGTAGCTGAGCTTGGGTGTGGAATACTCGAAGAGCAAGGAAGATTGCTCTGAGTTCCAGGAGATTGATGTGTAGATAGTGTGATGAAGCAGAGGCCAGTGAACCTATGGAGATAGGAAAAATCACTGATCCCTTTAAAGAAAGTGACAGACCTAAAGTGCAGTTACTGCAAAGCGCAGCCAGAGGGAGCAAGCACGAAGAATCAAAGGGTAGGCTGACACACCCAAGCTTGGATGAGTGCAATAACTAACTCAAGGGATAATCAGACACACCTGGTGGTCAGGGTGAGAGAAACCCTAACTGAGAAGCAGCTTTATAAGCATGGCTTAGACAGCTCAAAAAGAGAAAGGGCAGCAACAGCAGCAGACGCAGAAGAGAGAGGAAGGAGACGGCTCCGAGGAGAGAAGGAGAGGCAGCTGGATTTGTGGTCCTTACAGAGAAGGAACAAGTTC
Organism: Ichthyophis bannanicus; assembly: GCA_033557465.1. NCBI lineage: Eukaryota > Metazoa > Chordata > Amphibia > Gymnophiona > Ichthyophiidae > Ichthyophis > Ichthyophis bannanicus. The sequence goes on from CM066035.1 coordinate 514,736,159, forward strand.
CAAGAGAAACAGTTCCACGGTGGAAAGCTCCAGGGAGAACTCTTCAAGGAAGACAGAGAAAGGAGAGGGACCTGGAAAGTGCCTGGTAAAGAAAGTACCAGAGGAGCACAGCTCAGAGAGCAGAAGTACCTGCATACTTGACTTCCCATGTTTTATCCAAGTTCTCTGACCTTGTTCTCTGTAAAACCAAACAGTTTGTTCATTATGGTATGTTATTATATTGTAAACCGCGCTGATGCTGAATAGAGCGGTATATAAGAGCCTGTAATAAATAAAATAAATAAATAAATACTTCCTTTCCTGACCGGGAGCTACAAGGAGTTCAGAGGTGGGTGCACAAGACTCAGCCCAGGAGTCTGAGAAACACAACACTGAACCAGGAACTATGGCCAAGCCCTAGGAAGGCATGGAAGCCAGAGAGCCGTAGGTGCAGTAAACACAGCTGGAGAAAGGTTTGGGAACCTGTACAAAAAGTGCTAACTAAAAGTCCTGTTACCTGTTTTCCAGACCAGGTAGAGCAAGGCTGGAGAGTTTTAGAGGGAAACTCTGAAGTGAAGCCAGAATTACATAAGGAAAGCTCAGAGCCAGCAGATATATCGTCAGAACAGGAGGAGATGCAAATAGACCCTGCTGAACCTGATTCATTGCTACCTGACTGTCTCATGGAATGTACACTTTGTCTAGCCGGGAGTTTGGAATCCTTGGCAGAAGTATAGCTCGCAGGGTATATGTTAAAATACAGTTTTGATAAGCTAAAAGAAGCAGCTTGCTTTTGTTTCCATGAACTGGCTTGTTCTAACACCTACATAGCTAATAAGACTGTGAAGCACGACTAACTTTTGAATTCTGTAAATACCTTTTTGAAAATCCTGAATGAGGTGAGAATCCTGTTTTCCTTCGTTGAACCTTTGTTTGTGCATTATGGGAATAAACCTTACCCTTTACCTTACACATGGCTTTCACAACTAATTATTTCAAGAAAGGGACTACTAGTACCAGCATGCATCTGGGCTAAGAAAAGTTTCTCCCTTTGATGAAAACAATAATGTCCACCCAGACCCTTTAAGCACGTGGCTCGGGGGCTGGGGTTGCGACAATAGGCCTCCTGTGGAGTCCAGGTACCCTGGGTAGAGAGGCCTTGCAGGTGGGCTCCCCAACCCACCTGTGAAGCATCTGTTGTTAGATTGGCTTGGGGAGGGGGTTGCTGAAAAGGAGACCCCACCAAAAGGTTTTGGGGCGACTGCCACCATTGGAGGGACAAAATAAGGCGATCTGAATTTGCTATTTTGTCTGACAGGTAGCCTGACGCCTGAGTTCACTGAGTGGATAAAGTCCACTGGGCAGCCCTCATATGGAGGCGAGCATAAGGAACCATATGCACGGTGGATGCCATGTGGCCTACAACTGTAACATTTTCCAAGCAGTGAGGTGAGGCTTTAGCACTGCTTGGGAAGCTAACTGCACAATGTGAAGGCAGCGGGGCTGTGTAAGGAAGGCCCTTGTCTGTCTGGTATCCAGCAGAGCTCCTATAACTCTAGGGACCGAGTGGGAGCAAGGTTGGATTTTGGGAAGTTTATGAAAAGTCCCAAATACTGAAGGATTTGCATTGTGTGAGAGAGAGCAACCCTGGCCTCTGGCTCTGAAGGGGCTCAAATGAGCCAGTCGTCTAAGTAAGGGAAAATGAATATTCCAGGGTGCAGAGAAATGCTGCCACCACAGCCATGCATTTTGTGAACACCCTTGGTGCAGAGGCCAGGCCAAAAGGAAGAACCCTGTATTGGTAGTGCTTCCCTTGAAACAGAAAGCAAAGGAACTTTTGGTGAGTTGGATGGATGAGAACATGAGTGGACGCATCCTTGAAATCTAAAGAACAAAGCCAATCCTGACTCTGAAGGCATGGCAGCAGAGTTCCTAGAGAAATCATATAGAACTTCTCTTTGAACAGGAATTTGTTCAATTCTCTGAGGTCTAAAATGGGTCTGTGTCCTATTGTTTTCTTTGGAATAAGTAAATAGGGGGAGTAAAACCCTGTACCCCGATGGGGAATGTGTACCTCTTTTATTGCCCCTTGAGCAAGGAGCACAGTGACCTCTTGACCTAACTGGTCGCTGAGAGAGGTCTGAGAATTGAACTGTCTTACCATTGTAGGAGGGGGCATGCTAAGGAAATGAAGCTTATACCCCTCTCTTACAATAGACAGAGTCCCATTTTCTGCTGTTATCTGACCCCATCTGGGGGCAAAATGACCTAACCTTCCTGGGATGGTGGAGGGTTCTGGGCCGTTCAGGGCCAGGAAGGCAAAGATCTCTAGATAAGAGTCAAAGCCCCTGTGGAGGCTGACTCTGCTGAGCCGGTTGAGACTTAGCTGCTTTTGTCTTTCTTTGCCTAGGTTGTTGCTGCTGTCCCTTTTGGGCAGACTGACCTAAACGATACCCCTGCTGGGTACAGGAGGGATAAAACTTCTTCTTACTGAAGAATGGTTTCTTTGAGGATTTTTTTCCTTGCAAGATCAGCTGTAGATTTAGACAATCTATCCAAAGTGACATTGTCAGCATCTTTCTCATTAGCTTTTTCCTGCCAATTCTTGCCAAAGAGATTCTCTCCTGTGCGAGGAATATTCCCTAGTTTATCCTGTACCCAAATTTCCAAGTCAGATGCCTGGAGCCAGGCAATCCTACGTGCACCTATGGCAATGGCAGAAGTTCTGCTTATGCACTCAAAACAGTCAAAGGCTGCACGATTCACAAACTTGGAAACATCCTGAGCATGTCTGACAAGGGCGAGGTAATCATGCCTCTTATCATCAAGAAGGAGAGGGTTCATAAGCTCTAAATCTTCTGTGAACGCTTTAAGGAACATTCCCATATACAAGATATAGGAACTGATCCTAGCAGAAAGCATGGAAGCCTGGAAGGTTCGACGTCCAAAGGCATCAAGAGTCCTATACTCACGTCCTGGAGGACTAGATGCATGCCTTTTTGCACTCTTTATCCTTCTCATAGCTGATTCCACCACCATAGAATGGTGTGGTAATTGAGTCTTCTGAAAGCCAGGACAAGGAGGAACTTGATACATGGTGTTGAGTCTTTGAGAGTGAGGCGATGTGGTTAGAGGTGTTTCCCACATCCTTAACATGAGATCATGCAAGATCTCATGAATAGGTAAGGTAGCTGCCCTCCTTGGGAGCTTTAGGGTATTGTAGGATTTCTAAGTCCTTTGCCCTAGGCTCTTTTTCAGGAGGCACTGTGATGGAAAGACCTCGGGCCACATCTCGGATAAAGTCCTGAAAGGACATATCCTCTGGAGGAGACATCCTATGCTGAGAAGAAGAATCCTCAGGAAGAAGTACTCTGGTATCGGCAGAGCTTTCAGAGTCTTCAGACTCATCCGAGGATTTGAAGTATCTCTGATCCGGGTGATCGTGCAAGGCATGGTACCAGTACCGATTGAAGTCGCCATTGGAGTGGTATGGTACCGACCTGTCGATGCCAGATAGAGACGCATGACTCGGTCCTGGTAGAATACCTGCCGATGTCGATGCAGTCGGTGCCAGCACCGGATGAATTGTCTGAAGCGGTTTCAGGGGCATTGAGGCCGTAAGAAGAGCCGCCAGACTGCATTCAATAGCCGAGAATCTCTGGTCTTTCGACGCTGCCGATGCTTGGGTATTGGTACCGGATATAGCGGCCGGCACCCTAGAGTATGGCACCAGTAGTTCTGTCGAGGTTGAAGCCTTGAGAACATCCTGGAGCCCCGTTAGTGCTTTGAAAGCCGAAGCCTCCCGCCGGGGCAATTTTGCTGGTGAAAGTCCCTCAGGGGCAATGCCAGAGGCATCTCAATGTCTAGAAGGAGATCTACCCTTTGAGGACTGGCTAGATTTATGTTTAGTTACCTGAGATCCATGGGAGGAAGAAGCCACGGAGGCTGCATCGGAGGGAAAAAGGATGCTAAGTTTAGCAGCTCGGTTTTGCCGGCCCCTTTTCGACATCATCCCACAGGCAACACACTCTGAAATAGAGTGGTCAGGACCTAAACATTTGAGGCACCACTCATGGGTGTCGGTGACGGAGATGGTACCACTTTGATTGTAGGATAAGGTGGTATACAAATTCGTCTAAATAAATAAATAAAATATTAAAGTTGTTTACTTATTTAGGTTTGCAGGGGATACTTATACTAATACAATTGTACCTTATATGTTAAATGGACTTTGTGCACCTCGAGAATAATTAATTTCAAGGCCTTAATAAATATCTTCCTGATGAGGATAACCAGCAGCACCTGAAAATGATTATGGGCGCCTCCCCTTTTAATAGTTTTAACAGACTAAGGCTATCCCAGTGATGGAAAGAAGACTAACAAGCTGACTTGCTACACAGTGCCTTGACCTAAACTTCTAAGGAAAGTTTTACCAATTCCTGGGTGATTCACACAGCCCTTGGTTTGATAGAGGGGGGCCATTCAAATTGTCCCTTTGATCTGTCACTTGCTTTAACACCTATATAAGCCAGCTTCACAGATCTTTTGTTTCCTAATTGGAATGCCTCTTTGTAAAGGTCAGTAGAAACAAGTTTAATTCTTTGTACTCAAGACTATTTATTCTACTTGTATGCTAAGCTATACTCAGATTTGATTTAAATGAAAAGTTCTCTGGTGGTACTAAGTTCTGACTGACTCAGCCAGCACACTGATTTCTAAAATACAGGGATTTATATGCTTTAACCCAAAGATTATCCTTTAGCCAAGACTCAGAATATATTACAGAAGATAAATACTTACAAATGCAGATCTATTTTCAGTTGTAATGGTCCCTCTGAGTAGTGCTTCAAGAGGGCCCATCTGCGGGCGTAGTGAGTTAACCTCCTGCTATCTGTGAGGGGTGGGGATCTTTTAGAGATAGACTGGTTATGCCCTTGAGGAAACAATCAAAAACTAGCTTGAGGTTGTGGCTGTGGAGCTGGCTGGGGCTTCAGAGCCTTAAACGTTCTGGGCTGACAATTCCCATGCTGTTTCTGATGGGGCTGTTGAGCCCGGTAGGAGTAAGAAAGGTAGGAAGGGTAGTACCTCTTTGTTTTAGGATAAAAGGTCTTCTTGGCAGAGGCCTTCTTTTTAACAGGGTCTGCTGTCTTCCTGGATAAAAGTTTCATGTTGAGATCACTCGTCTCTATCTCACCCGCTTTAGCACGCCATCCCTTGCCAAAAAGGTTCTCTCCATTATAGGGGGCACTGGCCAGTTTATCTCGAACCCATTTTTCAAGATCAGAGGCCTGCAACCAGGTTGTCTGTCTTGCTGCAATGCAGGTTGCTACTGTTCTACTAGTGGCCTTAAAAGCATCAAAAGCTGCTCTGGTCAGAAAATTGGAAGTATTCTGAGCATGAGACACCAGAGCCCCATGTGGAGCCTGCTCGTCTGTTGACAGTAAAGAGGTGAACATGCCCATATAGAGCATGTAGGAGTTAATTCTGAATCCAAGTGTAACAGCTTGAAAAGCTTTCCGGCAAAAAGCATCGAGTGTTCTGGACTCCCTGACTGGGGGAACCGATGAGTGGTTCTTAGCACTTTTAATCCTTCTCATAGCCGATTGCACAACCAGAGAATGGTATGGCAGTTGTGGGTTCTGAAAGACTGGACATGGAGGAACTCGATACAGAGTGTCCAGTCGCTTGCTAATAGAAGTAACTGTTAGCAGTGCTTCCTACACCTGCAGGATTAGGTTCTGGAGAATGTTATGGATGGGAAGTGTAGCAGCTTCCTCTGGAGCTTTGGAGCCGAGGGATACTGAAGGGTGTCAAGTTCCTCTGCCTCAGATCCGATTCCGTCGTCAGAGACACTGAAAGAGCCGCTATGTCCTTGATATTTCTTGGAAGGACATGTCCTCGGGGGGGGGGGGGGAGGGGGAGTGATCAATGCCTCTTCTGTGATGGAGATGAATCTGAGGTAATATCCCAGAGCAGCTCGGAATCAAGAGACTCAGTATCAGAGTTCAAAGAAGCTGTACCGGAATCCGGAATAAAGTCAAAGTAGTGACTGTCGATACTGTGGTATTGATGCTTCGATGCCGACCTCGAAGCTCAGTGCTCATGGTGTATCAGAATTGGGGTGTCCGAAACCAGGGGCGGCCCAAGGGGGGTGCGGGGCCTCATTTGCATAAGGGACCTCATTTGCATAAATATTTGCATAATGTTACCATACACTAACTTTTAGTAAACATGCCTTTTAATGAGTGTATGGATAAAGAAAGACTAAAAGATTTCTACATTACTATAATCCAGTGACAACTGCCAGGCGCATTAGGAACTACTACAAACACTGTCCATTTAGAACCCATAGCAAACCCGCTGTATCATAACAGCACTACCAGGACTCACAAAGCACAAGACCCTACCTATCAAAAGGCAACACTACAAATATTAAACCAATACATTTCAGAGAACAATACATGACCTACTGGGGAAAGAGAGCAAGTGGCAATGTCAAATATGAATTACATAAACAGAATACCTCAGCTCAGTTACACGTGCAGAACATAGACCGTCACCAAACAAGAAATCACAATGTAGAAACAGGAAGACAATAATTAAACTGGGAACCCCAAAAGCCCAACAACACTGTAGAAATAAAACTATAAATTAATTTCCTCTTGTACTAAACAAAGCGCAGACGTTAATGATGCACATTTCCCAGAGCTGGCATATTTCAGTTAATAAATTCAATAAAGAGACATTTTTCTACCTTTTGTGCATTTTTTTTTTCAGTTGCAATTGCTCCAGCAACTTTCTTCAGGTTTCTTTGTGTCTTCTGCTAACTCTCCATCGTCTGCTGTCCATTTGTCCTTTCTTCACTCTTCTAGTTTTTTTCCATTCTCTCTCTACATCTGCTTTAACATACTAATCTTTCTACTTTTGCCCTTTCCTCATTCCTATTTCATCCACTCAAATTTTACCCCGCCATCCTCAATCCCCACTTACTCTCCCAATATCCGGCCAATTGTAGATTTGTCTTCCCTCCCACACAAAATATTTTTACCTCTCCATTTCACTCTCCCAGCTCTATCCCATTCTAATCCTCCCCCAACATAAGCTCCCTTCTAGTTCCAAACCCACCCAGCATCCGCTCCCTTCTAGTCCCCGCATCAGCCCATTTCCAGTCCTAGCTCCCCCATCCGAGTCCCTCCATCAGCTAATTTCCAATCCCAGCCCCCCATAAGCCCATTTCTAGTTCTAACCTAGCCCATCAGCCCATTTCGAGTCCTAGCTCCCTCCCCTCACAGCCCATTTCCATTCCAAGCCCCCGTCCCCATCAGCTATTTGCAGTTCAAGCCCTCCTTCCACTCAGCCCATTTCCAGTCCTAGCCACCCCCCCCAGCCCATTACCAGTCCTAGCCCCCCATAGCCCATTACCAGTCCTAAGCCCCCCATAACCCATTACCAGTCCTAAGCCCCCCATCAGCCCACTTCCAGTCCTAAGCCCCCCATTTTCAGTCTTAGCCCCCCATAGCCCATTAGCAGTCCTAACCCCCATCAGCCCATTTCAAGTCCTAGCTCCCCCATCCGAGTCCCTCCATCAGCTCATTTCCAATCCCAGCCCCCATCAGCCCATTTCTAGTTTTTTCCTAGCCCCACCATCATCAGCCCATGTCAAATCCTAGCTCCCCTCCACTCAGCCCATTTCCAATCCAAGCCCCCCATGAGCCTACTTCCAGTTCTAGCCCCTCCATGAGTCCATTTCAATCCAAGCCCCCCCAACAGCCCATTTCCAGTCCTATCCTAGCCCTCCATCAGCCCATTTCCTGTCCTAGCCCCCCCCTCACTCAGCCAATTTCCAGTCCTAGCTCCCTCCCCTTACAGCCCATTTCCATTCCAAGCCCCCCTCCCCATCAGCTATTTGTAGTTCAAACCTTCCTTCCACTCAGCCCATTTCCATTCCAAGCCCCGTCCCCATCAGCTATTTGCAGTTCAAGCACTCCTTCCACTCAGCCCATTACCAGTCCTAGCCCCCCCCCATAGCCCATTACCAGTCCTACCCCCCATCAGCCCATTTCCAGTCTTAGCCCCCACATAGCCCATTACATTCTAACCCCCCCTCCATCAGCCCATTTCCAGTCTTAGGCCCACCATAGCCCATTACATCCTAACCCCCCATCAGCCCACTTCCAGTCTTAGCCCCCACCATAGCCCATTAGTAGTCTTAACCCCCCCATAGCCCATTACCAGTCCTAACCCCCTTCCCCCCACCAACCCACTTCCAGTCAGCCCCCCCCCCAGCCCATTACCAGTCCTAATCCCCCTCCCCCCATCAGCCCTGATAGGATTAAAAAAAAAACTGGCTGCTGCCGCCGCCGCCGTGGCAGCGGCAGAATCAAATGTCCCGCCGCGGGGCCCCGCCTGCCCGACAGAGCCTCCAGCTCCCGAGTCCCTCCCAATGCGTGGGCTTTCAGAGCCGCGAGAGGTTCCCTGTCTTCTCGCGGCGCTGTTAATCTCGCCGGGGCTGATGGGATTTCCCATCAGCCCCGGCGGGATTAACAGAGCCGCGAGAGGTCAGAGAAGCTCTCGCGGCTCTGAAAGCCCACGCATTGGGAGGGACTCGGGAGTTGGAGGCTCTGTCGGGCAGGCGGGGCCCTGCGGCGGGACATTTGATTCTGCCACTACCACGGTGGCAGCGGCAGCCATTTTCTTTTTAAAATCTACGTGTGCTAATGAAGAATGTTTTTTGCGCGGGGGCCCCTGAAATGCGGGGCCCTGTGCAAAAAACATTCTTGCTCAATGGACAGGCCGGCCCTGTCCGGAAACAGATGCTGCATAGTGCTGCAGGGCAGGTCGCGGCTCCATGCACAACTGTGCAGACTCTCTGAGAAATGCTCTTTGAAGAACCTGCCACTACTGCCACCAGGATCATGGCCAGACTCCTCTCGATAGCTTGGACATGCTCATTGATTAAGACTGGAGATGACTGAGAGGAATCGGGCATAGAACCTGGTGCCACCATCCTAGAACATGGTATTGGGGGCTCCGCAGCCAACAATGCCTGGGGAGCATCCCCGAGCCCCTCCGAAGCTTTATAGAAAGTGTCCTCCTGCCGGGGCTGTTTGGCCGGATGGCCCAACTCCAAGTCACCTGAAGCTGAGTGCCGATGTAAATGCCGAGCATAGAAGATGCAGACGCCGAGGATCAGGACCACCTGCCTGCCGATGCCGATGTATTTGATTCCTTCCCCAGTGAAGCAGATTGATGCTTACTGCTATGTTTGGACTTGGATGATGTATACTATAGGAACCATGCGCCGACATGATAGTTTGGAGGCCACCGAAGTGTGCGCCAAAGTGACTGACTGAAACAGCTTTACCCTTTGCTGTCCCAGTTCGTAGGTCCCTGGGATGTCATTTATTGACGGCGAGGACAAGGAGAAACATTGTGGTCGGGGCCCAAACATTTTAAGCACCAATCATGCTGGATCAGTTGCCGAGATTGTACCTTGGCATTTAGTATACTTTTTTAAAACCACTGTGTGGATTTTCCATCATGTTAAAAATGATGGAGGCAAAATCAAATTGGCAATGGCGGCCCAAACGCCATAAAAAAAAATTAAAGAAAAGTACCAGATGATGTGGTATCGTTCTGGTCAATGGGAAGGCAAGCATAGAGTACTGAAAGGCACCAAAACAAAACTTTGAAGTGTTCTTTCACAGCGGGTTTAATATAAGAACATAAGATATGCCATACCGGGTGAGACAAAGGTACATCAAGCCCAGTATCCTGTTTCCAACAGTGGTCAATCTAGGTCATAAGTACCTAGCAGTTTCCACAAAAGACATAGGTTCCTCAATGCTTGTATCGGGTCAAGCAGTGATATCCTGGGTCCCTTTTAATAATGGTTTATAGACCTTTCCCTCCAGGAACTTATCCAAACCTTTTTTAAACCCAGCTACACTAACAGCTTTTACTACATCCTCCGGTAACAAATTCCAGAGTTTGATTACATGTTGAGTGAAAAAATATTTTCTCTTATTAGTCTTAAATAGGTTACCCTGTAGCTTCATTGCATGTCCCCTAGTCTTTTTATATTCTGATGACGTAAACATAGAAACATAGAAATAATACAACATAAAAAGACCACATGGCCTACCTAGTCTGTCATTCCATATCAACAACTACAACAGTCCCCTTTTTGCCTTTAGAGATCCTCTGTGTTTGTCCCATGCTTTTTTGAATTCAGTTACTGTCCTCATCTCTACCACCTCCACTAGGAGACTATTCCACGGATCCACCACTCTTTCCGTAAAGAAATATTTCCGCAAATCACTCCTGAATCTATCCCCCTTCACCCTCATTCCATGTCCCCTCATAGCAGAACTTGCTTTCAATTGAAAGAGGCTCTACCCCTGAACGTTTATGCCACGGAGGTATTTAAACATCTCAATCATATCACCTATATACCGCCTTTCCTCTAAGGTGTACATATTAAGATCCTTGTCTGTCCTCATATGCTTTATAATGAAGACCACTAACCATTTTAGTAGCCACCCTCTGCACCGACTCCATCCTGTTCACATCCTTTTTAATCAATCTACGTTTACCCGTTCCATTCCATTCATTAATTTATAGACCTCTATCATATCTCCCTTCAGCCGTCTCTTTTCCAGGTTGAAGAATCCTAACCTTTTTAGCCTCTCTTCATAGGAGTATCCTTCCATCCCCTTTACCATTTTGGTGGCTCTTCTCTGTACCTTTTCTAATAACGCTATATCTTTTTTAAGATACAGCGACCAGAATTGCACACAATATTCAAGGTGCGGTCGCACCATGGAACGATACAGAGGCATTATAATATCCTTTGTTTTATTTCCCATTCCTTTCCTTATGATACCTAGCATTCTATTTGCTCTCTTAGCTGCTGCTGCACACTGGGCGGAGGGTTTTAACATGTTATCAATGATGACACCTAAATCTTTACTTGGGTGGTGGTTCCCAATGTGGAACCTTGCATCGTGTAACCATAGTTTGGGTTGTTCTTTCCTAGGTGCATAACTTTGCACTTGTCCACATTAAATTTAATCTGTCAATTGGATGCTCAGTCTTCCAATTTATCAAGATCCTCTTGCAATTTTCCACAATCCTCTTGGGTTTTAACAATTTTAAATAGTTTTGTGTCATCTGCAAATTTGATAACCTCACTCGTTATTCCCTTTTCCAGGTCATTTATGAATATGTCTAAAAAGCAGCGGACCCAGCACAGATCCCTGGGGTACTCTACCATTCACCTTTTTTCCACTGGGAAAATTGGCCATTTAGCCCTACCCTCTGCTTTCTATCTTTAACTAGTTCCTGATCCACAATAGTAAACTGCCTCTTATCCCATGTCTTTTTAGTTTTTCAAAAAGTCTCTGATGAGGGACCTTGTCCTGATGGCTCCATGGAAAAAAGATTATTGAGGAGAACTGTTGAGAAGGCAGGAAGGCATGCATGCATGGAAGGATACTCCCAAAAACACTCCTACTGGATGCTGGGGAGTGTTACCACGCGGGGCTCCATCAATGTTGATGTCACCCATATATGAAGACTGGCTTTCTGCTTGTTCCTGGAGAATGTCCTTTTCTCATGTCCTGCTAGGCAGTCCAGACAAATGGGCTGTGTACCCCTACCAGACGAGGTGGAGAGAGAGACATCTGACCACCTAATCCTGTACTATATTCAAGAGCAACTAAAGGGCATACAATCTCGGTATTCATACCCAAGCCATGGATAAGAAATTCCGGCTACACAGGCCCCAATAAGAGTTACAAGGATCAACAGTCTAAAGAACAGAACTATATATAGAACACCCTGCAGGCCGAAAGTCCACCAAAAGGAATGTAGCTCACAGAGCTAAATTGCAGTAAATCATCACGGATCGTAGCAGATCATATCAGACTAGAGCAGGTTAAACCAGAACACAGCAGACTAAAACAGACCACAACATAACAGCCCAGAACATATCACCTCAGACCAGATAAGAGCACAGCAGATCATACCATAACATAGCAGATCTAAAAAACCCCACAGCAAATCAGACCAGATCATAACAGATCCCAGGAGTGGATCCTGAACTGACCTAGCATGACTCAAGGAAAGGAAATTATCTGTTAAGTAAAATGTCAATATCGTCCTGCTAGGCCAGTTCAGACAAGGGGGATATATCGAAGCTACGCTGCCACTGAGCGGGAAGAAGACACAGTAGACTTAAGGATCTCTTGCATCAAAGACCATGTCCAGCCAAGCATGAACATCCAAGCAATAATGCTTGACAAAAGAGGAAAGTGATGACCATGCTGCAGCCCGACATATGTCTACAAGAGCAACCAAACTGTGCTTCACCCAGGAGAAAGCCTGAGCTTGTGTGGAATGCACACGCAAACTTTCTGGGATCGGCTTGCTTTGAAACAGATAGACCAATGCTATCATCTTCTTTATCCAGCAAGGCCAAGGAAGATTTTATGGCCGCTTGGCACTTTCACAGGTCTGCAAAAAGGACAAAGTCTGTCCAACTTTAAGGAAGGAGTTAATAACCTTCAAGTACCAAAGAAGCATCCTCCTAATGTCCATCAGGTGAAGGTCCTTATCCTTCCCCTGGCTTTGTAACTTAGAGAAGGTACGAAAACAGACCACCTGACTGATGTGGAAAACAGACACCATCTTAGGCAAGAAAAAGAACAGGCCGTAAGTATACAGCCTCATCCAAATGGACAGATAGGGACACTTCAGCACAAGAAAGCCTGCAAATCTGAGATGCGTCTCGCTGAGCAGATTGTGACCAAACAGGCAGTCTTAAGGGACAAATGCATGAGCGTAGCCCTCTTCAATGGCTCAGGTGGCATGTCCACTAAGGCTCGAAGAAGCAAAAGGAGATCCCAAGAGGCCTGAGATTGCCCCACCACCGGTTCTTTAAAACAAGAAAAGGCCCGCATCTTCAGTGGACCAGGGAAAGGCTCTTGTCAAAATCATCCAGGAAAGGGGAGAGGGGCCACAAGTCCGTAATGATAGGACTGATTTGATGCTTCCGCATCACCGATCAAATAGAAGCCAAAAGTGCACATAGGTGAGACATGTAGAATCTCTTCTCACTTTCAGAAGCATGGAAATCACAGCAGGAGAGTAGCTCTTATGTGCGAAGCAACACCTCTCAAGAGCTAGGCCATAAGTGAGAAAGGAGAAAAATAGTCCAGTGGGATTGGCCCCTACCTCACGGAGCCCCTGACGAATCCCCTGCCAGAAACGCATCACATCCGCAAACAATGGCTTCCCTGGCCAATCTGGTGCTACCAGCACCACTGGACCCCGATGGCGCATGACACAACAAAGAAAGCGTAGTTACTCACCTGTAACAGGTGTTCTCCAGGAGCAGCAGGAATCAGTCCTCACATATGGGTGACGTCGGCGCCGACGGAGCCCTCGCGGAGCAATTTTCCCCAGCTTTCAAAGAAAGCCTTTGGGAATTGCAGCGCGCATGTGCGGTCGCCTTCCCGCCCAAGGGTGCCATCTTAGCCAGTCTGATGACATAGCTAAAAAACAGCATAAAAATTTGCAAAAAAACTTAAGCAGATGATTGCAACTCCACGGGGAGGAGGGAGGGTTGTGAGGACTGATTCCTGCTGCTCCTGGAGAACACCTGTTACAGGTGAGTAACTATGCTTTCTCCAGGACCAAGCAGGAAGTCAGTCCTCACATATGGGACTCCCAAGCTTAAGGCTACCGGAGACCCTAAGCACAAAAATGAGCTCCTTCTAGCTCAGCGGCACAGAAGGAAGGAATCTTCACTGAATTATCACCCACCGGTAGCCCCCATCCGGGATGGAGGGTAGGAGTTGCTCAAACCTCGAAGAGATTTCGGAGGACTGCCTGTCCGAAAGCACTGTCCCTGCGGGACTCCCTCTCGAGGCAGTAATGGACCGCAAAAGTCTGGCTCGAAGACCAAGTAGCGGCCCGGCAGATGTCTGCCAGCGGAACAGAGCGGAGGTAAGCCACTGACGTAGCCTTCGCCCGAACACAATGAGCCGTGACTCGACTTTCTAAGGAGAGTCCGGCTGCCCCATAAGCCCAAGCGATACAGTCAGCAACCCAGATGGACAGAGTACGCTTGGAGACCGGGAGCCCCAATTTATTGGGGTCAAAAGACACAAAAAGCTGAGCAGCTTTACGGTGCTCCCGCGTATGGTCAAGGTAGAAGTTCAATGCCCTTCTACAGTCCAGGGTATGCAGGACCCCTTCAGCTCGGCTGGAGTGAGGCCTGGGAAAGAAGGTTGGAAGTACCACCTCCTGATTGATGTGAAAAGGGGAGACGACTTTTGGAAGAAATTTTGGGTGAGTCCGTAGGACTACCCTATTTTTGTAGAACCGAGTGAAAGGGGGATCAGACACGAGGGCCTGCAATTCACTTACGCGTCTAGCGGAAGTGAGGGCTATCAGGAATAAGGTTTTCCACGAAAGAAAACGCAGAGAACAGGTAGCCATCGGTTCAAAAGGCGGACAGGTGATCCGCTGTAAAACCACATTCAGATCCCAGTCAGGTGCTGGCGGGCGCAGAGGTGGTTTAAGTAGGAGACGACCTCGGAGAAACCTCGCTACGAGAGGGTCGCTGGAAAGAGGTCTGCCGTCCACCGGCGCATGATGTGCTGAAAGAGCACTGAGGTGAACTTTGACGGAGTTGGACTTAAGTCCCAGATTAGAGAGGTAGAGCGGGTACTGCAAGATCACCGACACCGAGCAGGAGAAGGGATCCTGAGACTGCCGTACACACCAAACGGAAAAGCGACGCCATTTAAGGGCGTAGCATTTGCGGGTAGATGGTCGCCGAAAAGCTAGGACGACCTCTTCCACCTCTGCCGGCAGGAGAAGGGGAGCAAGGACTACCCTTTCAGCCGCCAGGCCATTAGATTGAGAGATCTGAGGTTGGGGTGTAGCAGAGACCCCTGATCCTGTGTTAGGAGATCCGGTTGAAACCCCAGAGGGAACGGATCCTCTACCGCTAATTGCAACAGGAGTGGAAACCACGGCTGTCTGGGCCAGCGAGGAGCCACCAGGATCATGGAAGCTTTGTCCCGGAGAACCTTGAATAGAGTTCGAGAGACTAGCGGGATGGGAGGAAAAGCATAGAGAAGGCTTTCCGACCATGAGAGTAGAAAAGCATCTGCCGCTACCCGAAGGGGATGTGGCTGACGAGAGCAGAAGCGAGGAAGTTGCCGGTTGAGAGGACTGGCAAAGAGATCCATCGTGGGGAGGCCCCACTTCAGAAAAAGTTTCTGAACTACCAAGGGATCCAGACGCCACTCGTGCGGCTGGAGTATCCTGCTGAGTTTGTTCGCCAGGCAATTCTCTTGGCCTGGGAGATAAACTGCCTTGAGAAGAATGCCGTGACTGACGGCCCAAGAGCAGAGCTTCTGAGCTTCTCGGCAGAGAAGGAAGGAGCCCGTGCCCCCCTGCTTGTTCACGTAGAACATGGCAACTTGATTGTCCGTCTGGACAAGGACGGACCGGTGAGAAGTCAGGTGGGAGAAAGCCTTGAGCGCCAGACGGATTGCTCTGAGCTCCAGGAAGTTGATCTGTTGAGCAGACTCCCACGCGGTCCAGAGACCTTGAGTACATGCCCCCTGGCAATGTGCTCCCCAACCCAGGAGGGAAGCATCGGTCGTCAGCACTTGAGCCGGCTGAGGCGACTGAAACGGCATTCCGAGCACCAGGGTCGGCCGATGAAGCCACCCCTGTAGGGAAGAGGCCAGCGGCCCGGAGATGCGCACTAAGTCAGCTAGTCCGCCGGTGGCTTGTTGCCACTGCTTGCGAAGGCACCATTGAGCAGGCCGCATATTCAGGCGAGCATTGGGGGTCAAGTGGACGGTGGAAGCCATATGGCCGAGTAGTCTCAGGAAGCGCCTGGCGGAGACCAGGGACTGGCTGCGAAAACGGCCGGCTAGGTCCATGAGCCGTTGAGCCCTGTCGAGAGGCAGGAAAGCTCGAGCCTGAGTGCAGTCTTGCGCCGATGAACTCGAGATCCTGTGAGGGGAGCAAAGTGGACTTTGCGAAGTTTATGACAAAGCCCAAGTACTGCAGAAGAGTCACCGTGCAGTGTGTGGCATTGGTGACTGCCGGAGAGGACGATGCTCTGATGAGCCAGTCGTCGAGGTACGGAAAGACATAGAGGCCGTGAAGCCGGAGATAGGCCGCCACCACCGCGAGACATTTTGTGAAGACTCGCGGTGCGGAGGATAGGCCAAAGGGCAGTACTCTGTACTGGTAATGATTTCCTGCCACCACAAACCTTAGGTATTGGCGGTGGCTTGGGTGGATGAGGATGTGCGTGTAGGCATCCTTTAGATCTAAGGAGCATAGCCAATCTCCCTGCTGGAGGTAGGGCAGAAGGATTCCAAGGGTAAGCATCTTGAACTTTTCCCGCACGAGGAACTTGTTGAGGTTGCGCAAGTCCAGGATGGGTCTGAGGCCTCCTGTCCTTTTTGGTATTAGGAAATACCTGGAATAAAAGCCTTGACCTCTCAGGTGGTGGGGCACCGGTTCCACAGCCTGTTCCTGAAGAAGACTTGCTAACTCCTGAAGGAGTAAGTCCCTGTGCAGAGGGAGTCGAGGAGGTTCTCCTGGAAAATAAGAGGGAGGGACCTGATGGAAGTGGAGAAGATATCCTTCTCTCACGACTTGAAGCACCCAGGCATCCGAAGTGATGTTGGACCACCTGTGGGCGAAATGAACCAGCCGGCCTCCGGTGCTGGGAGGAGCCAGCTGAGGGGGAGAGGCTATGCTGAGAAAGTCAAAAACCCCCACCCTGCTGAGCAGGGGCTGGTGGTGCAGGCTTGGGGGCTTGCTGCCTACGGGACCCGTTACCCCGTCCCTTGGCCTGCTGGCCCTGTGGGGGAGCTGCGGAGGCCTGATATTGAGGGTAGTGTTTATAGGCAGCCGCCTTTCTCGGGTAAAAGGACTTCTTTCCCGAGCCCTTCTTTTTCTGGGAAGGGGCGGAGGTCTTCCTAGAAAGCCTAGTCCTGGTGAGAGTCTCCGTCTCGATTTGTGCAGCCTTTTCAGCCATGGGCTTGCCAAAGAGGTTCTCACCTCTGCAGGGGACATCGACCAACTTGTCCTGCACCCAGGGTTCAAGGTCAGACGACTGAAGCCAAGGCTGTCGGCGGGCACCGATGCCAGCTGCGGCTACTCGAGCCGATGCTTCAAAGCCATCATAGGCTGCTCGGGACATGAATTTGGAGCATTCCCGAATACCAGTTGTCAAGGCCAGGAACCTCCGCAAAGGTTCCTCGGACAGTCCAGCGGAGAATCCGGCTATCTCTTTAGCCAGGTCTCGGAGATACATGCCCATGTATAGCTGGTAGGTCTGGACACGACAAAGCCAGCATAGAGCCCTGGAAACACTTCTTACCAAGGCCATCCAGGTTACGGGCCTCCCTGCCAGGAGGCACCGAGGAGTGCATCTTTTGGCTCTTAAGCCTATGCATGGCCGATTCCACCACCATGGAATGGTGTGGCAGCTGTGCTTTTTGGAAGCCAGGACTCTTGCGGACTCGATAGATGGAATCGACCCGCTTGCTTAATACCGGCGACGAGGCCGGACTCTCCCACATGCGGAAGAGTAGTCGTTCCAGCATGGGAGGAACCGGTACAGTAAAGTGCTCCCGGGCGGGAGAGTCGTACTGAAGGGCGTCGAGCTCTTCGGCTCGAGGCTCCTCCTCGTGATCCGCAGGGAAGGCCAAAGCCTTGGCCATATCCCTGACGAAGTACGAGAACCGGGCATCCTCCGGAGGGGACTGCTTCCGAGGTTCGGACTCAGGTGAGCCCGAGGGGACACACCGAGTCCGAAACGAATCAGGTGACTCTTCCTCTTCAGACTCCCAGGCCGACTCCGAGGAGGAATCGGTGGGGTCGGCTCGGGCAGGCGGAGGCGTCGGCCGCCCCGACGCCGAGGGAGTCGGCGGCGACGACCTCGGTCCCGAACGGGAGGCCGAGGGTGACCTCGACCGAGGATCGGCTCGGTCTCCGGGGTCGACTTAGACGTCGACGTCCCGGCAGTCGGGGCAGTGGCGCCAGCCAGGCTAGCGATCAGTGCCCGCTGCTGGTCCATGAAGGCAGATAGTCTGCTCTCCAAGGCCGTCAACCTGAGTCCGACCTCAGGTGACCCAGCAGTCCCCGACTCGGGCCCCGACGGCGTCGGGCCCGACGTCGGACATCTCGGAGGCGAGTCCAGAAGGACTACAGGACTTACCCGAGCAGGCAACTCCGACTCCATGCGAGGTCGCTTCGGGAGGTGCTCCTTCTCCAAAGACCCGGGACGGCTATCGGGGCTATGCGACCTGGCCCTCGCGGAGCCAGGAGCGTCCTCCGATGCCGCCCTCGCGGGTTTTTCCTTCCGTCGATGGTCCCCGGAGGGAGAACCCCTGTCGGAGGAGCTTCGGCGATGGTCAGAGCTGGAGCCTCTGGATGCCGAGGCCTCCGACGAGGTCCGGGTACGGCCGGGGTCAGCGAAGATTCTATCCCGCTGGTGCCGCCGACTCCTCAACGCTTTGGAGGACATTTTGCCACAGGCTCCACAGATCAGTTCTTCATGATCCGGGCCCAGGCAGCGGAGGCAATTATCGTGTGTGTCAGTGAGTGACATATTTCTGTCACACTGACCACACCGCTTGAAACCACTGGCAGCCATCGGGGGAAAAAGGGCCCCTGCAAGGTCAAAGGACCGGGCTGCCAGCGAAAAACCGAAAACGAAACTGACCAAAATCAGAAAAACCGAAAAATAAGAGAAGGACTCGCAACGGCGTCGCGAGTCCGGGCAGGAAAACGACCGGCGTCGAACCTAAGTGAAAAAAGAGAAAAACTCACGAAAATCAACTTTTTTAGCGGGGACACGACGGGTACGTCTGTAGGGCTCCGCGGAAAAAAGAAGACTGGCTAAGATGGCACCCTTGGGCGGGAAGGCGACCGCGCATGCGCGCTGCAATTCCCAAAGGCTTTCTTTGAAAGCTGGGGAAAATTGCTCCGCGAGGGCTCCGTCGGCGCCGACGTCACCCATATGTGAGGACTGACTTCCTGCTTGGTCCTGGAGAACTCATCCTACCAGAGGCCACAAAGAAAACATGTACTGCAGAACCTGTTTTGGCCAAGAAGGAACTAAGGCATCCATGCTCTGGAAGCCTGACTCCTTGTGGTGCCTGAAGAACTTTTGCATCTTGGCAATGGGCTGCCTTGTCATGAAATCCATCTTGGAATGACCTCACTTGTTCATGATCCTCTGAAATGCTAATTGACTCAGCTCCTACTTTCCGGGATCGAGAGAGTGGCGACTGATAGTCCGCCTCTAAATTGTCTACTCCTGCTAAATGCTGTGCCAAGAGGGCCAGGAGATTCTGCTCTGCCTAGGTGAACAGGAGGGTCATTTCCTGTGAGCCCCCAGAACTCTTCATGCTCTCCTTCCTTTTCACATAGGCCACTGCTGCAGCGTTGTTTAAGAAGATCAGAAATGCTCTGCTTTATACTATGTCTCAGAGATGAGGGAGAGCCAAGTGAATGTCCCTCACCTTCAGTTGATAGATGGGCCAGGCCACTTCCCGTTTGTTCCATGACCCTGGGTTATAAGCTCCCCATCCGAGGTAACAAGCTCCCCATCCGAACAGGTTGGCATCTGTCTTCAATACGGGTCACTGGAGATCGTCCAGGGGAATGTCTTTCAGCAGATTATAGGGCTGCTCACACCATTTCAGGCTGGCCGCCATCAGCAGGGGAAACGGGAGATGTCAGGCCCTAAGCTGGTTGCCGAGCTGCTAGCAGGGCACTGAGCAGGCACCGAAACCGCCTGCTGCTGCGGCCAAAGCACAAAAGAGTCCAAAGGATCTGAAACGGAAGGTAATGGAGAGGTAGCTAAAGGGGCAGAGGAGGGCTTCTTGCCCGTCTTAGCTTTCCAATTCCCCATTAAAGAAATTGGCCAGAGCTGTGGCACCCATCGACCACCATCTTGGGTCTCCTAGATGATTTTGGAATCGAGACTGTCTTTTACAGGTGTCGGCACAACGCTGCATATGCCCTGTAGCACTATACAAATGATAAATAGTAGTAGTAGGCCCTGCAGAAAACAAAGACTGAGCTCCTCAGGTTCAGTAGCGGCGGGTAGGTGGGAACAACTGTGCAAGAGCAAAGAACTTTCTGAAAGCTTCTGGAAAAGAGGCTGAAAGAGTTCATATGTGGGTTCCATTGGTGACTTCACCCAAACGTGAGGGCTTATCCTGCTTGGCCATGGAGATACAATTTGCAATCGTTGAAAGGGGCATTCTGGAGAACATCATCTGACTCAAAAAAATATATGCATACATTAAAGTTTCAAGAATGTATATGTGTAGCTAACCCATGTACTTTAGATACACATTTTAAACAACTTAATATGCATGCATACTTTTTATCTGTAATAACAAGACAATATTCAGACAAACTATGTGAATAGTTTTGTCTCTTAATATCAGATTTGTGCCAGCTGTAAAGTACAAAGGCACCTCAATAACAATGTATCCTTTCACTATACTTTAGGTATTCCTTTCCAAAGATCCAAGATCTTGGCCCATTTTAAGCAGCACCAGTAATATCACTCTTGCAATTGACAAGCAAGGATGAATGTTTTTGGTACTCATGATTTAGGATGTTTTTGCTTTAGTTCACACTTTTTTCAGGAATGATTTAAATCATGAGTGTCTTACAACCCAAAACCTTAGATAGTAAATAAATCAAGGTCCTTCCACCATGAAACCAGACTGACTTTGCTTTTGTACCTGGAGATGAATTAAGCAATCAAAAAATAATTTTCCACATGAAGATATACATTACCTTTCACAACCCCCACACTCCTATGAGTAACAGATCCCCATTTATATTTTGGTGTGGTAACTGAGCTCTTCACCCGTACTTTGTCACCAATCTTGATATGTAAAGAAGAACTCTGTGGTGGAAAACCTGGAGATTTTAATAACATCATATCAGTGTATTTTCTCTCTGTATTTGGACACATGAAATATGACCATTACAGAATAACTTGCTTACCTATAAGCTCAACATGGATGTATCTGACCCAGTAAGTGCCACCCTTCTGCTGCCAGTCACACTGTACATTCAGGTCATGAAGTCCATCTCGGTCCAGTTTTATAACTTTACCAACATCTCCTTCACAGACTTCTTCATAGGTCCTACAGCACCTCACCATCATTCCAACCTTTAAAATAAAATGAATTATACTCCAAGAACTTGTAAAGAGTAGATATAAATACATAATGGCCATTCCTATCCTTCCAGTCTTATGCTCACCTGTATATTCTCTCTTACATACACAGCATAGTCATCATTACTTAAGAAATCTGCTCGTTTCTTGTAGGTTTGAATCTCTGTCACAACAGCACTATTTGACTGCAAAAAGATTAACATACAAAATTTCAATTGCATTAATAGTTTAATAATTAAAACAAAAGAAAAAAATTGCAACACCACCAAAGATGCCTGTTCAAAAAACAAGGAAACACAGATAGCATAAAGCAAATATTTCACCCAAAGAAAACAGTGCTGAGTGATTGCTTCATATAGATACCAATGTTGTCACTGGCAAGGCTTCCAGTTTCCTGTAGCAAGTCAAGATATATTTCATGACAATGTTAGAAAATTCTATGGTATATCTGCATACTTTTAAATATAACTAAAACAAATATTATATAATTCCATGGCTTGACTTTTGCAATTCTCTATAACAAGGACTGCAAAAATTGGACAGTGAAAAAGATAGGAAGAAAATTGAGGCCTTTGAATTATGGTACTGGCGATGAATACTGTGTATATCATGGACTGCCTGAAGAACAAACCAGTCAGTACTAGAGGAGGGCAAACCTAAGCTTTCCTTAGACGCTCAGATGACAAGACTTTGACTTTCATACTTTGGAGTCAACATGTGAAGTGAGATCATTGGAGAAAGACATAATGCTTGGCAAGGTAGAAGATCACCGTAAAAGAGGAAGGCCGGCAATGAGATGGATCAATACAATAACAGCAGCTATGGATACCACTCTATCAACAGTGAGCCGCTTGGCTGAAGACTGAACAAAGTTTAGGTCAACTATCCAGAGGATCGCCAGGAATCGACACAGACTTGATGTCACTTAATAACAACACAATTAAATTTATTTTTGGTGCCAAAAAATACAAATAATTTGAAACCCCTTATCTATGAAGATCACTAGCTCACAATAATTTATATGATTCCATTCAAGACCCTTAACACACATCAGGTCCACTATAGTGGTCTAACATTCTTTCTGACTAATTTTTTAATCCTGTATGTTACTCAGCTTACACTCTGCTCTTCTCAACAAAATTTGCAGGCAATCCTCTTCCACTTAAAAACTTGCTTCAGTGTTTTTGCTCCCACCCTCTGAAATGATATGCACCAAGATATTAGACTTGAATCATCATGTAAGAAATTGAAAAATCTCATCAAAGACTCATTAATTACAAGATGACTTTCCCTTAACGATTCTGGGCCAATGATTATGACAATGCTGACCCTAACAGTTCTCCAGCTTGCCCCTAACATATTTGGACAACCATTCAACATGCTTCAAGTCCTAGGGTGCTTCTTAGACTCTCTTTTAAACTTCAACCATCAGGTCTCATCTCTCTCTCACCAAGTCTTGTTTTCACTCACTTTGGAAGATTAGGTCTATTATATCATTCGTATAGAAGGAAGCATTAACAACTCTGATCCACATGCTAATCATCAGCAAGCTTGATTACTATAATTTGATGAATAATGGACTTATCTATATTAATATGAAATGTCTCCAGATTATCCAAAACAGAGAAGTGAAACTTATCTCACATGTACGGCACTATGACCTTGTAATCCCTTTACTTACAAATGAACACTAGTTACCTATTGTCTACAGGGTAAAGTTTAAAACTGTGTTGTTGGTTTTCAAGATCCTGCATTCCAGTTTACCTCCCAGTTGATGCCAATGTTTCTGTACAATCTCTTGGGTCTCAAGTCAAAAACAATTGCCCTCCCTGTGCTGTCATGCTAGATTAGACGCTACTCGCCACTATGCATTTTATTTTTTGGCCTCTCCCAATGGAACTCTCTACCTCGACACATCCACCTGGAAAATTCAATGTCAAAGTTTAAGGCTTCTCTTAAAACTTATTATTTCTCCCAAACCTTTCCCAGTACTTAGCTCTGCATCGGTATTGGGGGCCAGGGGTGGGCACCAGTCTGGTTAACCGCAGAACCTTTTCTTTTCTTTACTGTCTTTTGAGATCAAGTTTTAACATATGTATTAGTAGCTAATTTTCCTTTCTCAATCTCTTCAGGCTGCTTTTCTATTATTTCCTACTGTTTTAAAGTTTTGCTTTTTATTTTAATTTATTGCAAACTGCCTTGATGCAATGCAAAGGGGGATATAGTAAATGTATAAATAAACAAACCTGATCTAACCAGGACTCCTTTTTTGTCAACTCTTGCTATTCTTTTGTGTATATATACATTGATTTATAACCCCTCTCATTTCTTCCTGTTTCTCTTTCTACAAAGTTATCTTTTACCCCTTGCCATCCCCTAAGATTTTATTATAAACCACTTAGTTGTGATTTTATGATATGCGGTATATCAAACAAATCGGGCAGTGGAAGGGCTTTATCTTTGGGGGGGGGGCCTGAGCTCCATCCAAGCTCCACCCCGCAGGCAGAGACTCTTCCTGTTCAGAGACAGGAAGGGTCTTTGCCGTGATCGTGGCTTTTCTTCAGTCATGGAGGATGGGAATGCACGTGGGCAGCCAGCTGCCTGCCGGTGATCATTACAAAGACTTCCTATCTGCCTGTGATCCTTGCAGGCAGACAGGAAGGGTCTTTGCAATGATCACGGCCAGCAGGCAATAGGCTGCCCCGTGGGCAGAAGAGGAAAAATTGTGATCGTAGCAAAGACCCTTCCTGTCTGCCTGCGGAGATCCAATCTCCCATGGGCAGACAGGAAGAGTCTTAACTTCTTTTGCCCGCAGGTGATAGGATCCTCACAGGCAGCCTGCTGCCTGACCTGCCACAATTTTTTGGGGGGCCAGGGCCCATATAACCCACCCCTTTCCGACATCTATGAAACAAAAGTGTAGTTACTCACCTGTAACAGGTGTTCTTCAGGGACAGCAGGAATCAGTCCTCACATATGGGTGACATCGGTGCCGACGGAGCCCTTGTGCGGAGCAATTCCCCAGCTTTCAAAGAAAGCCTTTGGGATTGCATCGCGCATGCGTGGTCCCCTTCCCGCCAAGGGTGCCATCTTGCTCAGTCAAATGACATAGCTAAAAAGACGGCAAAATAAATAAAAATCAATAATAGGGCTGCAACTCCAGGGGAGGAGGGAGGGCTGTGAGGACTAATTCCTGCTGTCCCTGGAGAACACTTGTTATAGGTGAGTAACTACGCTTTCTCCAGGAACAAGCAGGAAGTCAGTCCTCACATATGGGACTCCCTGGCTATAGGCTATCGAGGACCCCTAGCAGAAAAATGGCTCCCTCTAGAAGAACCGCAACAGCTGTGATAGGAATTCAGCGGAAACGCAATACCCCCGGTAGCCTGACACCAGAGGGCCGGAGGGTAGGAGCTGCCTAAACCTCAAATAAGTTACGGAATACCGCTTGGCCGAAAGCATTGTCCCATCGGGACTCTCTATCCAAGCAGTAATGGGCTGCAAAAGTCTGTCTTGAAGACCAGGTGACGGCCCGGCAGATGTCTGCCAGCAGAACAGAGCAGAAGTGAGCCACTGACGTGGCCTTAGCCCTGACACGGTGGGCCGTAACTCGACCCTGCAACAGGAGATTGGCCACCCTGTATGCCCAGGCAATGCAGTTTGCTACCCAGGTGGACAATGTGTGCTTGGAGACAGGTAGCCCCAGCTTACTGGGGTCTTAAGAGACGAAGAGCAGAGTAGCCCTTCGATGTCCCCGGGTACGCTCCAGATAGAAAGCTAAAGCCCTTTTACAATCAAGGGTATGCAGAACTGCCTCTGCCCGGCTAGTATGTGGTCTGGGAAATAATGTTGGAAGAACCACTTCTTGGTTGAGGTGGAATGGAGAGACCACGTTTGGAAGGAAATTGGGATGGGTGCGCAGGACCACCCTGTTCCTATAAAACCGTGTGTACAGCCTTTCCGAAACAAGAGCTTGTAGTTCACTCACTCGTCTGGCAGATGTGAGTGCCACCAGGAAGAGCACCTTCCAGGAGAGGAAGCACAGATGGCAAGCGGACATCGGCTCAAAAGGTGGACGAGTAAGCTGTTACAAGACCACATTCAAATCCCACTCGGTTGCCGGAGGTTGAACCGGTGGTCTTAGTAGAAGTAGACCTCTGAGGAATCTGGACACCAAGGGGTGAACCGAAAGAGGTTGTGCTAACACTGGAGAGTGGTGTGCTGACAAAGCACTCAGGTGGATCCTGACAGAGTTAGACTTGAGGCCTAATTCTGAGAGGTGAAGCAGGTACTGTAACACCACTGGTACCAGACAAGAGAAAGGGTTTTCGTTGTGCTGGTTACACCACACCTCAAACCTCCGCCACTTGAATGCATAGGTTTTTCTAGTAGACTGCCTCCTTGAGGCCAGTAACAATTCTTCCACGTTCTTAGGCAGGAAGAGAGAAGCCAGCACTACCCTTTCAGCAGCCATGCCATCAGGTTGAGGGATCTGAGGTTGGGATGTAAGATAGAGCCCTGCTCCTGGGACAGGAGGTCGGGCTGCGTCCCTAGAGGGAGTGGGGTTTCCACTGCCAGCTGGAGGAGAAGCGGGAACCAAGGTTGTCTTGGCCATCTGGGAGCTACCAGAATGACAGAGGCCTTGTCTCGAAGGATTCTGAATAGAGTTCGGGCCACCAGAGGCATGGGAGGAAACGCATACAGGTGGCCTACGGACCAGGAGATTAGAAAAGCATCTGCAGCCATCCTTTGGGGATGTGGCTGTCTGCAGCAAAAGTTGGGCAACTGATGATTCTGCGGACTGGCAAAGAGATCTATGGAAGGATGTCCCCAGCAATGGAAGATATGCTGGGCTACTTCCGGATTCAGCTGCCACTCATGAGGTTGGAGAATTCTGCTTTGCTTGTCTGCTAGGAAGTTCTCCTGACCTGGTAGGTAAACTGCTTTGAGAGACATACCCTGTCAGATTGCAAAGGAACAGAGGTCCAGTATCTCCTGACACAGGATACAGGACACCGTCCCTCCCTGCTTCTTCACGTAGAACATAGCCACCTGGTTGTCTGTTTGCACTAAGACAGACTGATGTGAGAGAACATGACAGAAGGTTTGAAGAGCTAGGCATATCGTCCGGAGCTCTAAGAGGTTGATTTGTTGCGTCTTCTCTTGAGGAGACGACAACCCTTGAGTGCATGAGTACTGGCGATGGGCTCCCCAGCCAAGCAGGGATGCATCTGTCGTCAGCACTCTTGTGTACGAGGGAGGCTAGAAAGGCACTCCCTCGAGCAGGTTGGATGTCAGAAGCCACCAGGTCAACGACTTCTGTAGTCGTTTTGACACTCTGATCCTGTCCCGGAATCTTCCTGTGGCTTGTGTCCACTGACCTCTCAGGCACCACTGAGCTGTCCTCATGTGGAGACGGGTGTTTGGGGTCACATGAACCGTGGAGGACATGTGTCCTAGAAGGCGTAGAAAGTGCCTCACTGATATCTGAGACTTGTGGCTGATTTGGTGTACTAGCTCCAGAAGCCTCTGTGCCCTGCCCTCTGGCAGGTAAGCCTTCGCTTGAAGGGTGTCTAGCCTTGCTCCTATGAACTCTAAGTGCTGAGTAGGGAGCAAAGTGAACTTTGCTTGATTTATGACAAAGCCTAGATGCTGCAGTATGTTGATAGTGCGAGCTGTGGCCTGTTGGGCCTCTTGAGGCGCAGGGCCCTGATGAGCCAGTCGTCCAGGTACGGGAAGATGAAAATTCCCTGGTTCCTGAGGAAAGCCGCCACTACGGCCAGACACTTGGTAAACACTCTTGGGGCAGAGGCTAGGCCAGGCCAAATGGAAGTACTCTGTACTGAAAATGGTTTCCTCCCACTACAAATCTGAGATATTGTCTGTGGTCTGGATGTATGAGGATGTGTGTATAGGCATCCTTCAGGTCTAAGGAGCATAGCCAGTCTCCCTGGTGGAGGTAAGGCAGCAATATTCCAAGGGAAAGCATCTTGAACTTTTCCCTCACCAGGAACTTGTTTAAGTTTTGCAGGTCAAGGATGGGCCTCTTTGGTATCAGAAAATACCTGGAGTAAAAGCCTTGTCCTAGCAGGCTGTGGGGCACCGGCTCCACCGCCTGATCCTCTAGAAGACCGGCCAACTCCTGTAAGAGGAGGTTCCTGTGTAGAGGGGGTCTGAGAGGCTCTCCTGGAAAGTAGGAGGGAGGTAACTGGTTGAAGTGGAGCAAATAGCTCTTTTGGACTATTTGTAGGACCCAGGCATCTGTGGTGATTGCTGGCCACCTGTGGGCATACAGGGTCAGCCTTCCTCCTGTGCAAAGCCTCACCCCTGGTTGGAGAGAGACTATGCTATGGCAGTCAAAACCTCCTCCAGGCTGGGAAGTAGCCGGTGCCTGGGGGTCTTCTGCTTACGCGGGCCATGCCCCTGTCCCTTGGCCTGCTGACCCTGTTGGGGAGCCGGGGAGGCCTGATGAGTGGGGTAGTTGTGGTAAGCAGCACCCTTCCTCTGGAAAAAGGGCTTTTTACCCAAGCCCTTCTTTTTAGAAGGGGCAGAAGTCTTCTTGGAGAGTCCTGTCCAGATCAAGTACTCAGACTCTATTTCAACAGCCTTCTCAGTCATGGGTTTGCCAAAAAGGTTGTCACCTCAGCAAGGGACATTGACCAACTTGTCCTGAACCCATGGCTCCAGGGCTGACGACATTAGCCACGCCTGGCATCGGGCACCGATGCCGGCTGTGGCTATCCGGGCCAAAGCCTAGAAGCCGTCGTAGGCTGCTCGAGACAAACTTCGAGCACTCCCGTATCCCAGTGGACAAGTTCTTGAAGTGCTGCAAGGGTTCCTCGGAGAGGCCAGTTGAGAACCCAGCAATCTTCTTTGCCAGGTCCTGTAAGTACATGCCCATGTACAGCTGGTATGTTTGGACACGGCAGGATAGCATCGAGCCCTGCTAGCACTTTCTGCCGAGGGCGTCCAGGTTCTGGGCCTCCCTGCCAGGGGGCACCGAGGAGTGCGTTTTTTTGTCTCTTGGGCCTGTGCATGGCCGATTCCACAACCATGGAGTTGTGCGGCAGCTGTGCCTTTTGGAACCTAGGGCTCTTGTGGACTTGATAGATGGAATCGACCCGCTTGCTGAGAACCGGCATTGAGGCCGGTGACTCCCACATGCGGAACCATCAGCCATTACAACACCGGAGGAACCGGTACTATAAGGGCTTTCCAAGGGGAAAGTCATACTGGAAGGCTTCGAGCTCCTTGGCTCGAGGCTCCTCCTCAGTGTCCATCGTACCGGATATCCTCCGGGGGGACCTTCTCCGAGGCTCGGACCCTGGTGAGTCCGATGGGACACACTGGGTCCGGTGGGTGTCCGGGAACTCTTCGTCTTCCGTTTCCCATTCCGAGTCCTCCGAGGAGGAAATGATAGGCTCCGGCCGTGAGGGCTTCGATCTTGACAGCCCCGATGCCGAGGGCACCAGCGTCGACGACCTCAGTCCTGAACGGGAG
This sequence comes from Ichthyophis bannanicus, assembly GCA_033557465.1. NCBI lineage: Eukaryota > Metazoa > Chordata > Amphibia > Gymnophiona > Ichthyophiidae > Ichthyophis > Ichthyophis bannanicus. The sequence continues at coordinate 514,764,894 of CM066035.1, forward strand.
GTCGAGGGAGACCTCGGCCGAGGATCGACTCAAGCTCAAAGAGTCTCAAGGATCGGCTCGGCATCCGGGGTCGACTTGGATGTCGAGGTCCCGGTGGTCGGGGCGGATGGACCAGTGAGACCGGCCATCAGCGCCCGCTGCTGCTCCATGAAGGCAGACATGCTGTGCTCCAAGGTTGTCATTCTGAGACCAAGCTCAGAAGACTCTACAGCCTCCGGCTTGGATCCCGACGCCGTCGGGCCCAATGCCGGTTCTCCCGGAGGAAAAGTCAACGAGGACAATAGCAGTTACCTTCCTCGGCGTCTCCGGCTCCGTGCGAGGTACCTTTGCAGGCCGCTCCGACTCCGAGGACCTGGGGCGTCGGTCATGATTCCTCAACCTGGTCCGCGAGGGTCCAGGCCGATCAGAAGCATCAAACGATGATGCCCTCACAGGTTTCTTCTTCCTCCGGTGTTCCCACAAGGGAGATCCCCGCTCAGAAGACCCCCGACGATGCTCGGAGTCAGATAACTCCCGAGACGTCGAGGCTTCTGAAGAGGTCCGGATCAGGGTGGATGCGGACTCGGAGGAAATCCTTTCACGCTGCTGCTGCCTACTTCTAAGTGCCTTAGAGGACATTTTGCTACACGGACCACAGACCTTCGGGTCATGGCTGGGCCCGAGGCAGTGGAGACAGCAGTCATGTGTGTCGGTGAGAGACATTAATTTTTTACACCCGCTGGCAGCCATCGTGGGAAAAAGGGCCCCTGTGAGGTTAAACGACTGGGCTGCCAGTGAAAAAGAAAAAAAGCGCAAACGCTAGTCACTAAGGACAAAAATGAAAAATAAAAGACCGGACTCGATACCGGTGTACCGAACCGAGGAGGGAAGGGGAACCGGCATCGAACCGGGCCGAAGAAGAGAATCTTCAGGAGTTTTGACGTACTTTTTCTGCAAGGGAAGTTGGATTACGTCCATTGGGCTCCGCGGAAAAAGGGAGACTGAGCAAGATGGCACCCTTGGGCGGGAAGGGGACCGCGCATGCATGATGCAATCCCAAAGGTTTTCTTTAAAATCTGGGGAATTGCTCCACACGAGGGCTCCGTCGGCGCCGTCACCCATATGTGAGGACTGACTTCCTGCTTGTTCCTGGAGAATATGAAATATTAACTGATCATTACTTAATGTTCACAAAGTCAATTGCACTGAAAAATCCTTGTCAATGCAGATCAAAAAGGCTTCATTAAAGAAGGAAGATTGGTGATACAAGAGGGCAATTAATATAATTCACGTCATTAAAGAAAGGAAGGAGAAAGTACTAAGTGCTGCAGAGAAGACATTTGACAGAGTAGAATGGAGAGAGTCTTATTCCAGTTTTTCAAGCATTTGAATGTGAGGTCTAGTTTTTCTAAGTGTGTGCAGTCATATCATCAACCCAGAAACAGCTGGGTAGTCCATGGGGTTTATCAGAAAATTTCATCTGTTTCAGGAGATGTGTCAAGGTTACCAACTCTTACCATTACTGATTGCTCTGACAAATAAACCTTTTGCATGATATATTAGATACACAAATCATTTTTTTTTTACTGGTGAATGTGGGTGTGGAAGCACAAAAATATTACAATATGCAGATGACATCTTGTTCCCAAAATGTTTGCACTATTCTGTCTCTGCTTTATTAAGAGGGGTGACTTCTCAGCACTCTCCCTTTAAAGTTCATTGATAAAATGGAGGAGGTGTTGCTTAACAGAAAAGAAAGTGGTTCCCTCTAACTTTGTTTCGTATTATGGAGGGTGTGATGAGAAACTTAGGGGTATGTTTACTAAACCGTCTTAATGTTACCGGGTTAGTTGCAGTCTTACTGTGACAAATGCCATATAAGGTAGTGGGTGTTCCGGTCTTAAGGTAGCATTTCGGGTTATCGCGCGATAGAGAGAGCCATGGCACGTTAACGCGCGTTATCCTTAATTAGGCACGCTGACCTGCAATCACAGCAACAGAGGTGTAGCACATTGGTTAATACATTGACTGCTGATACAGTGGTCATGAGTTTGATCTCCCAGTGGGCTCAGTTAAAAGACTGTCTGAGGCAATCCCTTTTTCTGCTTGTAACAGTCAGACACATCCCAACAATTTGCACTGCCAGCCAAAAAAGCCTCACCCCAGTGCCGCACCTTATGCACCTTTTAGGGCGCACCATAAGGCACATCATAAAGCACCATGTCATCCAAGGCAGGTCATAATGTGCCCCAGAGGGCGGCAGGAAAGGTTGGCACCCTCCAAGGCAGCATATAAGGTGCCCCATAAGCTGGCCAAACCTAAGGTGCCGCAAAAGATGCCCCAGGGATGCCAAGGTGACACAGGAGATAGTGCCCAGGGGCACAAAGGTGCTGCAAAGTCACAAGCATGAAATGTATGGCTCAAACACAGATGTAACCATAACACTGCACAGAGCACCAAGGAAAGGCAATGAACAAGTGATGGAAGGAAGTAGATGACGGAGCTCATGGACCAGCCACATCTGCGTGCAGCCCATGTGGCAGCAGGTAAAGTGGACAAACATATTGGGGGCAGCTGTACCAATATACAGGGTGATGGTAATGTACAGTGCAACAATGACAATGTGTGGCAGAGGATGGGGATATGTGTCCACCAAAGGAGGTAGAGGTAGCAGGATAAATGCAATGGAGGACAGAGGAGAGCAGTGCCATGCAGAGCAGACACAGGAGAGGCAAGCATGAGAGCTGCAATGCAGAAAAGTGTGCTAGTGCAGGACATGGGGTACCAGCCTGCACATTAGGGCAGGACGCCACACAGCTGACACACACATAGACGGACAGAAGGATGGATGGCAACAGTGATGAGGGTATAATGTGGCGGCAGCACAGACCTGCACAGATATGACTGTTACACGAATGAAATGTAGTTGTGTAGGACAGCCATAAAAAAAGAGGAACAAAGAGGAATCAAACCCATGACCTCTGCTACTGAAGTCATTGCATTAACCATTGTGCTACATCACTATGGGAGTTATCATACCAATGGCTGGCTACAGAAAGAGTGCATGTCACCATAAAACTGTCTGCTGTGGCTACCAGGATAGGATAGAACCAACAGTACTCATAATGCAATTCACATGCAGAACAGCAGTCTACATCTGCTCAACAGATGGGGTATGCACCTCTACAGCACGTCAGCTTGGTAGGGGGGAATGACCATGTGTGTTACTGGCACAGAGTACCCACAGGCCATGCCAATGTGCGTGTTCTGTGCTCACCCTGAGGGTGAGGTGGAGTGGCCAGCACCAGGTCCGCAGTACCCAGGTTGGTTGAGGTGGGCAGTGCTGCAGGTTTCCATTAGCGCCAGTGTGTGACAGGTATTTGTTGCAGACACCTTTAGAAGGTCTCTGTGTCCATTTGTAATTGCCAGTCATGTCTGGCCCTTGTGGACCATGATGCACACAACATAGTGCATATCCACTGTGCTTCCTATGGTCACCTGTTTAGGGAGCAGGGGTGTGTCAGGGCTCACATGGCGACAATGTACTTAGCAAACCGCTCTCTCTGGGTCAGGTCTAGGTCTGGATCTGCCCCCAACAGACCCACCCTCTCACCCTTTGCAAGGGAGCAGTGGAGGTACATGAGGACAGGCTGTGGGACCAGCAACCCCAGTTCTAGTGGTGAACGGACAGCTGCTGAAGATCTGCACTTGGGACAGGGCCACTGGCAGATAGGTAGTGGGACCAACAAGAGAAAACAGCGCTAGCCACTCAAAAATGAGCTGAAAACAAAACCAGGAAGCGGCAGGTTCAACACCCAACACCTTTATTATTACAAATTAAATGGCCTAAACCCAACACAGGACCGTGTTTCGTATATCACTTCATCAGGGGTTATCAGGGCACACTAAAAAAACATATAAATTATAAAATTACATTAAGAAATAAATACAATTAAAACAATAAATTTCAAAAGAGGGCTAAAACAATAAATATGAACATACTTTAAACACTTCCGGTTTGGCTTCTCTTTAATACGCATGCGTCGGCGTTTTTTGAGCACTTGAAGGAACAACACACGGCTTGCAGTCGTGTCCTTGGTATTCCTCAATAGGTAAAATGCTCAAGTTTACCTTTCGTTCATAATGAAACCTTGACTTTATAAGGGACGCCTTTATTTCAAGTATTTGCTGTTTTAAGGTTAGCAGAACTAGCGGTATTGATGTATTGGTTTTAAGTGGGATATGTGACACAGTGGTAGCAGTTCCCTGGTCTCTACCTAAGTATGGTCTCTTTTTTTGGTTCATAATGAAACTTCGACTTTATAAGGGACACTTTTATTTTACATATTTGCTGTTTTAAGGTTAACCGAATTAGCGGTATTGGTGCACTTGTTCAAAGTGGAATATGTGACACAGAGGTAGCAGTTCCCCGGTCTCTACCCAAGCATGATCTTTTATATGGCTAAACGTTTATATTCCTTAACGGTTTAAGTACATCCTTTAATAGGCACTAGTTAGCGGTTTTTTGAGTCCTTATAGAATTTACAGAAGCCCCTTAGCAGTCTACATACAGTGTTACATTCCTCAGTACTAAAAAGTGTTTTTCTGACCTATTGAGTTATTTGCACAACTGTGCCGGTGTTTTTCTTTTAGGCATCCGTTGATTTAATGAACTTAATTGTTTCATAACAAATGTTGCTCAAATACTTTATACATTGGTCTCGTAAGAGCGGGAACCTCTCTTGGTCCTCATAAATATATTATCATTCCGGACACCGTTGGCACGTTTAATCAACAAATCTTATGTGCGGGTGAAAAACTTTATAGAACCTCTCGCTTGACGTCCCCACTACTTTAAACTCATCATTAAAGTGTGGTTATAGAGCTGACAGATGAGGGTCTCATCATTTTAGCATTCATTTTTTATCATAATTTAAATGTTTGGGGTAACAAATATTTTGTACAAATTCCCAAATTTTTCTTTTTTATAAGTTCTCTTTTTTATAGGAATCTTTTAAGACTTCAATTAAACCTTTCACTGGGTCTCCCTTTGCCATCAATTGACGAGAGCTTTTATCTTTTTAATATTACTCCCTCTTTTTGTATGAGATAATTTATTTGGTTGAGGTAGCATTAAATTTTTGTACAAAATTTCAAATTCATGTTTCTTTTTACAGAAGTTTTTTTATGATATTAGTGACTTCAATTTAACTCTATGAGCATTGTGAAGTCTATGAACACCACACACCCATCAGGTAATGTCCCTTTCTATATTTCATTAAGTGTTCCTTATTAGTTTATGGTTACTTTACACTCACTTCTTTTCTTATATTTGGTCTCCTCATCACTTCAGTTCTCAGTTCTTTCATATGGGATCTTTTATAAGTGTTCTTTTAAGTATACACATTTTATTTCCTTTGATCCTTTTAATTAATTTTCTCTGTACTTTTAATTGTATTTCATTATAATTTTTTTATGTTTGTGGTTGATATTTGTTTGATGTAACACAATAGATTTTAGATATAGATATGTATTGTTTTTACAATTTTTAATTTAGATTTTTATTGTATCTCGATTTTTTGAGTTTAATAAGAGTTGTTGTGACATGTAAAGTTTTTAGTGACCTTTGGGTTTCAATTGAGACCTAAGATGCCTGGTATAGTCAGATGTAGTCTTTTTTATGTGTAATATAGTTTTCTTATGTTCATATTTATTGTTTTAGCCCTCTTTTGAAATTTATTGTTTTAATTGTATTTATTTCTTAATGTAATTTTATAATTTATATGTTTTTTTAGTGGGCCCTGATAACCCCTGATGAAGTGATATACGAAACACGGTCCTGTGTTGGGTTTAGGCCACTTAATTTGTAATAATAAAGGTGTTGGGTGTTGAACCTGCCGCTTCCTGGTTTTGTTTTCAGATAGGTAGTGGGCCCAGTCAGCTCAGCTGCCCCCCATTACGATCTGACATTCACCAGAAGAGGGCAGTCAGTGTGCACCTGCTGCACGCTGCAAGGTGGTGCAGCCATACATATGCTAACTGCAGACAGTCTGCTAGCTAGTACATAGTGCATGTTCCTGGAGGAACTGTGTGCACCCAAAACTGGGATGTCAGCACACACACCACGCAGGTATGTCAGTGATTGGGCCCCAGAAAAGAAAACCTATAAATATCACTTGAGAGAAATACTGTATAACACTATGGGGGAACCTAGCCATGCCGTGGTCACTGCTCAGTCAGGGTGAGAGCGACCTCCCAGCATGACATGCTGTGGCCACCCTATCCATGCAGGTGGTGGTCGGGCACTACAATGTCCCAGCCATTGCCCTATACCCTTTGCAAATGCACCCTGCCCATGCCACCCTGTCCGGGCCATACCCACAGTACCTTGGCTCCTCATTATGCACATTGGCAGGCTAACACTGGAAACAGTGCAAGCAATGTGGGCTCAGTAAGGTGTAGGCAGCCACAACACACTGGATAGACAGAGACACACTCCCACACCTATGCCAGCACTGTGCAAATAAAGAGGTTTGTGGCAGCCCTGGCCGCCACACCAGTCCTGGGCACAGTGCGGGCATTGCTATGGTACTTAATACTGTTAGGGTCACTCCCCGGGGTGGTAAACCTGTCAGAATCAATAACTGAAACACACTCCACAGATATCAGAAAGGTTGCTATGATGAATCTCTATCAACAAATTGTGTTTAACTTAGATTTGTTAGCTGACATTAATTATAGCAACCTTTTGATATATGTGGAACGTGTTCCCAAGTTTAGGACGGCATTGCTAAGGTATGCAGGTGCCAGTATTGGGAGATGCTGCTCCGCGCAGGGCCCAACAGCCTGACTCACCATGAGGCTTTGGATAGTGGAGCCTGTGGGTGTGGGTGTTTATGCCCCTGTTGGCCGCTGCTCTAGGGCAGAGGTTCCCAACTCCGGTCCTGGTGGTCCAAACACTGTTCAGGTTTTCATGCTGTCCCTAATGAATATGCATGAGATACATTTGCATACAATGGGGGTGGCGCATACAAATGCAGCACAGGCATATTTATTAGGGACAGCATGAAACCTGAATGGTGTTTGGCCCTCCAGGACTGCAGTTGGGAAACTCTGCTCTAGGGATTGCACACGTTTATGGTTTCTGTGCTCTGTAGGGTAAAATATAGGCATTTCAGGCATGTTTATTTTATCTGCAATAAAGGTTCCGTCTTTATTACCACGGTTTAGTACTGGATAAAATATGGGGACAGGGTTGGCAGGAGCCACAGCTGGGACTTGAACTTGTGACCTTCTGCTCCTGAACACACTGGCTGTGTGTACTGCACCACACTGTTACCACAGGGACAGATCATTCCCTGGGGATACCATGACTGTTCGTCAGACAGACGCTGTATGTTGCAGTGCACAGCACCCACCTAAACGGGGCTTGGCCATGGTCTGCTGTGGGCAGATGCCACTGCCCCCTCCGCCATCAGAACCCCTCTGCCACCATGCTGCCATGCCATTATGCCGGTGGTGCGCAGTCCCAGGCCATCAAGTGTGCCGGTAGGCAGCTGCCTATGGTGTAGGTTCTCAGGTAGGGATGCCTACATGGACATGTGTGCTTTCCCCGGCACCGCCTGCCAATGTTGTATGCCCTTGGGGGTACCTGTTGGGTAATATCCCCTATGACACTGTGGGACACACACTCATGCCCATGTTGGACCCTCGTCAGTTGCCATCTTGCTGCTTTACAGTTTTGGCATTCCTATGTGCCGCCTAGCCTGCACTGTGCCCCAGCTGGACCACAGCATGTGCCGCCTGCAGCCCCCTGTATCCCATTTACAGCATCAGTACAGTTGCCCTTTCCTACGTGCCCACTCTGCTGTTGCTGCACATGTGAATGCCATAACCAACCTGCCCAATCTAAACGACAGAAACCCTGATCAGCGCTATTTCAATGTGGGATCGTTCACTTTGTAGGGGGACAGAGCATAGACCCTTCCAAACATATCTTAATTTTTATGCTTTGTCAGTAGTGCTGCTTTATGTTTATCATTAATATCACTATTGGTCAGCTTGGTTATTGGGATTTTAAATGTGGTTCTGGTCATGTTATATGTTTATTTGCCTTTTTGGTTCCTACACATGTATCACAACTATCACTTTTCTAGGTTTCCCTGCCTTTGCTGCACATTGCTGACTTAAATGGTTTCTCTTTCCTGCAAATGTGCCTAACGCGAGGGTTTCACTGGCGTTAGTGTTCAGACCCAGATTTCACAGCGTTAGTGTGCCTGGAGCCTCTCCCCGCCCATTGACCCCTTCTCTCCGCCTTCTGGGAAGCCTTACTCCACCCTTCAGACCCGGAATTCATAGCGTTAGTGTGCCTTAACGCCGCCGCCACTTTATCGCGCAATAATGTTACATTATCGTGCGATAATGTCACTTATTGTGTGATAATACCACCGCTGCGATGTTAAGACGGTTTAGTAGACATACCCCTTAGAGATCCAAATTTCAGTTACAGCATCTGATTTGTTTAGACAAGTAGCCTAGTGGTTAAAGCAGCAGTCTGGTAATAAAGAAACCGGGGTTCAATTCCCACTGACACTCCTTGTGGCTTTGTGCAAGTCACATAACCCTCCATTGCCTTGGAAGAAAACACCAGGCAATTTACCTCCAGTCCAAGAAAAGCTAGGGGATGCTGGGTTGCTAGGAGTCAGCATTGACTCAATGACACACATTGCATTTGTAATAAAAAGAGCTCAGAAGGAATTAGATCAGTGGAGATACTGATCCCATCTTGGCTGGAGAGAATAGCAGCTATCAAAATGACAATTCTTCCTAAATTTATGTTTCTGTTCTCTCAATTGCCCATAGATATTCGGAAAAGTTATTTTAAAAGAGGGATAACATGCTATTGTGATTTATGTGGGAAAGGGAAAAAAAGCTTGTACTGTTTGGTCCAGAATACAACAGAATAAAGAGAACGGTGGTATGCAAGCCTCTCATTTAAAAACATAATGCAGCAAAGCAGTGATCAAGGCCCCAAATCATTTAAATACTAGGTCGGAAAAGTCACATTGGGTCAGGTCAGAGTATTCAACTGTGCCAACATATTCAACCTTTTAATAAGGTTTTTCTAGTGAGGATATGGCTCTTTGGGAATGCCACCCTTTATTTATTTATTTAAAGTTTCTTATATACCGCACTATTCAACATCAGCGCGGTTTACATTGAACAATAAAATCTCAGTACATTAGAACACGTATATGAGTTTACAGATAACAGGGCAAAAAACTTGGATAACAGAGGGTAACTATTTACAATACAAAATCAATTGACTATTTACATAAACTTAACTAACAGCGGGAACAGAATATATAGATGTAACTACCTCGAGGTTTCTTAATTCTAGGGAGTATGATTTATGAAACACTTATGCTTATGTATATGAGTATATCTTATGGGATATTAGATAACGTTATGGTGGCTGGAAGTGCTCAGTGAATAGGTAGTGCTTGATAGCCTTTCTGAAATGCTTCATGTCTCGTATTGCTCTAATATCTGGAGGGAGTTTATTCCAACATCTAGGTGCATAGGATTTAAATGCCCTGTTAATCGTTGATTGGGACCAATTTGTGGATTCGCTCGGTATGACTAGGGTGTTTTCAGAGAGTGGTCTCCTTGATCTTGTGCTAGGTGTTTGACTGATGAGATCTGAAGTCGTTGCTGGCGATATTTTATTTAAGGCCTTGAATGTGATGAGGAGAGCTTTATAGCTAATTCTACATTCAATTGGAAGCCAGTGAAGGTCCCTAAGGATTGGCGTAGTATGATCTCTCTTTGATGCTCCAACTAGGATGCGGGCCGCCACATTCATTGCTAGTTGCAGGGGGTTAATGGTGTTCTTTAGTAGACCATGTAATACAATATTCGCATAGTCAAAGTGCGGAGTGACTATTGCTTGGAATATTGAACGGAAGTCGTTGTATTCTAACATGGGTCTTAGGTGGCGTAAGGTTTTTATCTTGAAGTAAATGGTTTTTACCGTACTTTTTATGTGGTCGGTAAAATCCAGTCATTGATCGAGAATCACAACTAGGTAACGAATTGTATTCTTGATTGGGAGTTCGGCGTCCCTTACCTTGAGATATGCTGGGGGGGAGAAAAGCTTGTTTCTTGTGACCACTAGAACTTCAGTGTTTTTGAAGTTAATTCGCATGTTTTGATCTAAAAGCCAATCTGCTTTTAGATCAAAACATGCGATGTCTGCATGCAAACCTTACAGGGCAAGTGCAGATTTCACTAGTAGACTGTCCCTCCGAAAGCCTTCTTAGAGGTTTTCTTCCTTTATCATCTGCTAACTACAGGCAGCTGCATGGAAAGTTGCAGAAGTAGATGTAAGGGCATTGTTTAGTCAGGAAACCTTAATATCATTGAATCAAACAATGTCAGCTCGATCGTAGGATCCTTTTTTTTTCTTTTATTGATTCCGTTTAGTGCTGATACTTTGAGAAATATTTTTATAGAACCCTCTGATGGGGAAGCAATATAATTAAAATAATTTATTTTTAACAGGTATTTTTATACCACTAACATAAACTGGTAGATGTCTAATATCAAAGTTATAAGTAGCCCTCCTCCTCTTTATTCAACCAGATGATCCCTCTTCATATTATGCTTGGAATGGATGGCTGCAATTTCCTCTAAGTGAGGAGTGGAGCAGAATCTATTTTTACGCTCATAAATGTTTCTCTGCTTCAAATTATAGACTGCTGCAACAGAAAATTATTTGTAGGCTTCACATGCTCCCCAAACCAGTTGGCCAAAATGAGTTACCAATTTGCTAGAAGCTGTTTAAGAGGGTGTGGAAAAGAGGGTCTTTTATGAATATGTGGTGGGAATTTGGGATCATGCAAAGATTTTGTATTCAAATACAATTTAAAATTCAATAACTGGAGACTTCCGGTGACATCACGGAACCGCATGGACGGCTGAAAAAGAACTCTGCCGTTCATCCCCGCAAAAGTAATTAATCTCCCCCAAAAACAAAGCAATACAGCTACCCCAAAGAGGATTGGATTGGTCAAAGGGTGTGGAGGCTGGTGGAATGAGACAGCAAAGAAAAAGACGGCAGACATAAGAGAGTATACATTCGCTGCTGTCCAAGGTGAGCAGAGAGGAGGAGGAAAAATGGGAGGTGAAGCTAATATAGAGGCCAAGTCTGAAGAGCAGATGAGTACCATGGAAGAGGTGCAGACTAAAAGTGCAGTGGTTCAGATCTCTAAGGAAGAACTAAGGTCCTGGTTCGGTGAGCTGCGATCTGAAATGGTGGGATTCAGAACAGACATGGACGCCGCCATAATGGAGTTTCGCACTGATATACAGGAACTGGGGAAATGAGTGGAGGAGGCGGAAGGGTGAGTGGAAGAGGTGTGAAGCAATGTGAGTGCAATAAATAAAGCAGTGAACAATTTGAATTGAAGCTTGAAGATTTGGAAAATCGGGCAAGAAGGCAAAATCTACGAATAAAGGGGGTGCTGGAAAATGAAGAATATAGAGACTGTGAACAGATGGCATGAGACATATGTATGGCAGTGCTGGAGGATAGAGGGAAGGCACTGGAAGTGAAAATAGACAGAGCGCACCGTACGCTGGGCCCAAGGAGAGGGGAGGCACCACGGGACATTATTATATTTATTATTTATTTACATTCTCTTATATACCACGCTATTCTGCATCAGTGCGGTTTACATTGAACAAACTGAAATTACATTGAACAGGGCATTATAACTTGGAGAAAACTATTTTACAGGGAACATGGGCTATGGAGGGTTAAGTGGCTTGCCCAAGACCACAAGGAGCACCTGTGGGACTAGAAACCCCAGTCCTTCCCGGCCCAAGGTTGCTGTCCTCTAGTGGGATCTGAACCCCCGACCTTCCGGCCTGAAGTACCTTGCCCCAACCACTAGGCCACTCCTCCACTCCAGGACTTTAAAACTAAAGAAAAAATAATAAATAAGGTGAGGGGAGCAGGCCCACTGGAATGGAAAGGAAACAAGGTGGCAATTTTTGCAGACTTCGCTGCGGCCACGCTACAACGCTGAAGAGAATGGAGAGGATTTACAATGAGGTTAAGGGAAGAGAATATTAAATATAAGTGGCTGTATCCTGCGGGAATCGCGTTTACCAGCCAAGGCATCAAAAGGCAGGCGTTAACAGCAACTCAATTGGCAGCAGAGATGAAGGAAGCAGGAGTGACACGGTTACCAGAGGTGAGAGAAAGAGTAGTTACTCACCTGTAACAGGTGTTCTCCAGGAGCAGCAGGAATCAGTCCTCACTTATGGGTGTCATCGACGCCGATGAAGCCCCAGCGGAGCATTTCCCCAGCTTTCCATGAAAGCCTTTGGGAATGCTGGCACGCATGCGCGGTTCCCTTCCCACCTAAAGGTGCCATCTTACCTCAGTCAAATGACATAGCGAAGAACAGCACACAAAAATGTAAAAATTAAACTATGTACAACTGCAACTCCAAGGGGAGGAGGGAGGGTAGTGAGGACTGATTCCTGCTGCTCCTGGAGAACACCTGTTACAGGTGAGTAACTACTCTTTCTCCAGGACCAAGCAGGAAGTCAGTCCTCACTTATGGGTGACTCCCCAGCTCTGGGCTACCAGGAACCCAGGCTGAACAAGAGAACTCCCTCTAGTCTCAGCAACACAGAAAAGGCTTTTCTGGAACACAACCTCCACAGGTAGCCCAACCAGAGGGCAGGAGTTGCCTAGACCTCAAAGAGATTCCCGAGTACTGCTTGGCCAAAAGCACTGTCCCTATGGGACTCCCTCTCCAGACAGTAGTGGGCTGCAAATGTCTGGCTTGAAGACCAAGTAGCAGCCCTGCAGATGTCTTGCAATGGAACAGAGCGGAGATGAGCCACTGATGCAGCCATTGCCCTCACACGGTGGGCCGTGACCCTACCCTGCAAAGGAAGGTCAGCCGCCTTGTAAGCCCAGGTGATGCAGTCAGCCAGCCAGATGGACAAGGTACGCTTGGACACAGGCCTCCGCAAGTTATTGGGGTCAAAAGAAAGGAAGAGCTGAGAAGCCTTCCTGTGACCTTGCGTACGTTCAAGGTAGAAGGATAAAGCCCTCCTACAGTCCAAGGTATGGAGAACTGTTTCAGCCTGACTAGCATGAGGCCTAGGGAAGAAAGTAGGAAGAACCACCTCCTGGTTGAGGTGGAAAGAGGAGACAACCTTAGGAAGGAACTTAGGGTGAGTCCTGAGGACTACCCTGTTTTTATAGAACCTGGTGTAAGGTCTATCACAGACCAAGGCCTGAAGCTCACTCACTCTCCTAGCCGAAGTAAGGGCTATCAGAAAGAGAGTCTTCCATGAGAGGAAGCGTAGAGGGCAAGTAGCCATAGGCTCAAAAGGAGGTCGAGTCAGCTGCTGCAAGACCACATTCAGCTCCCACTCAGGAGCAGGACGACATATGGGAGGTATGAGCAGTAACAAACCTCTGAGAAACCTGGACACCAAAGGGTGCACAGACAAGGAATGGCCCTCTACCAAAGAGTGATGAGCTGCCAAAGCAGAGAGGTGGACCCGAACAGAGTTGGACTTGAGACCTTGATTGGACAAGTGCAGCAGGTACTGAAGTACTACAGACACAGGACAGGAGAAAGGATCCTCTGCACGTAACTGACACCACACAGAAAACCTCTTCCACTTGAGAGCATAGGTTTTTCTTGTGGACTGTTTCCTAGAAGCTAGGAGAACCTCATCAACCTCTTTAGGCAGGCCCCAGGGAGCCAATACTACCCTTGCAGCCTCCATGCCATCAAATGTAGGGATTTGAGATTGGGATGCAATAGAGAGCCCTGATTCTGAGAGAGAAGGTCGGGCTGCAATCCCAGAGGCAGAGGGAGATCCACCGCCAATTGAAGTAGGAGGGGGAACCAAGGCTGCCTGGGCCACCTGGGAGCCACCAGGAGGACTGAGGCCCTGTCCTGGAGAATTTTGAACAGTGTCCGGGCCACCAGGGGGGTGGGAGGAAATGCATAGAGCAGGCCCTGAGTCCAGGGAATCAGAAAAGCATCTGCTGCTACTCTCAGAGGATGCGGTTGCCTGGAGCAGAACCTTGGCAGCTGATTGTTCAGTGGACTGGCAAACAGGTCTATGGAGGGAAGCCCCCATTTCAAGAAAATCTTTTGAACCACTAAAGGATGCAGCTGCCACTCGTTTGGTTGCAGAATCCTGCTCAATCTGTCGGCCAGGCAATTCTCTTGGCCTGGAAGACAGACTGCTTTGAGGAGTATCTTGTGCTTCAGGGCAAAGGAACAGAGGTTCTGGGCCTCCTGGCAAAGGGGCTGTGAACCAGTCCCGCCCTGTTTGTTTACATAGAACATGGCTACTTGATTGTCTGTCTGGATCAAGACAGACTGTTGAGCCAGGGAAGCAGTAAAGGCCTTGAGGGCCAAGCGGATAGCTCTGAGCTCTAGGAGATTGATCTGCTGGGACGCCTCCCAAGGAGACCACAGACCCTGGGTGCACTTCTCCAGGCAGTGTGCTCCCCAACCCAACAGAGAGGCATCAGTGGTCAGTACCTCTGTATGAGGAGGTATCTGAAAGGGCACCCCCACTAGCAGATTGGGGGGGGGGGGGTGTAACCACCAGTTGAGGGAGGCCAGAAAACGGTGGGACACTCTGATCTTGTCTCTGAGGCTGCCTGAGGCCTGTGACCACTGAGTCCGAAGGCACCACTGGGCAGGCCTCATATTGAGCCTGGCATTGGGGGTCACCTGAACTGTGGACGCCATGTGGCCCAGAAGCCTGAGACAGAGTCTGGCGGAGACCAGGGACCTGTGCAGAAACTTGCTTGCAAGGTCCATGAGCCTTTGTGCTCGGTCCACTGGTAAGAATGCTCTTGCCAGCTGAGAATCCAACCTTGCCCCTATGAATTCCAAGTTCTGGGAGGGGAGCAAAGTGGACTTTGCGAAGTTGGTGACAAAGCCCACCTTTGGAGCAGGTCGATGGTTCTGTTGGTGGCCTGCTGGACCTCGAGAGATGTCTGGCCTCTGATGAGCCAGTCGTCCAGGTAGGGAAAGACAAAGATTTCTCAGGTAGGCTGCAACCACTGCCAGGCACTTGGTGAAGACTCTGGGAGCGGAAGTCAGCCCAAAAGGCAGTACTCCATACTGATAGTGGTTTCCTCCCACAATGAACCTGAGGTACTTTCTGTGGTCTGGATGAATGAGGATGTGGAGTGTAAGCATCTTTTAGATCTAAAGAGCATAGCCAATCTCCCTGCTGGAGGTAGGGCAGAAGAGTTCCAAGAGTAACCATCTTGAACTTTTCCTTCACAAGAAACTTGTTTAGGTTTCTGAGATCCAAAATGGGTCGAAGACCACTGGTTCTCTTTGGCACCAGGAAATACCTGGAGTAAAAACCGTGACCTTGGAAGTGGGGAGGCACAGGCTCCACCGCCTTGTCCAGCAACAGACCCTTGAGCTCCTGTAGGAGAAGGGCTGTATGCAGGGGAGGCCTGGAAGGCTCCCCTGGAAAGTGTGGCGGAGGCAGCTGGTGAAAAAGCAGTGCATAGCCTCGATGGACTATGTCTAGCACCCAACTGTCCTGAGTTATCAGGGGCCACTGATAGGCGAACAAGGCTAGGCGGCCTCCTGTGCAGGGCTGGGTCTGCAAGGGAGGTTTGGCTGTACTCAAGGAGTCTGATTGGGAGCAGGGGCAGGAGGCTTGGGGGCAGTCTGCCTACGGGGCCCATTACCCCGGCCCTTGGCTTGCTGACCCTGTGGGGCAGGTTGGGCAGCCTGATAATGTGGGTACTGTTTGTAGGCAGTGCCCTTCCTCGGGTAAAAGGGCTTTTTACCCGGGCCCTTCTTTTTATGTGAAGGAGCAGAGGTCTTCCTGGACAGCCTTGTCCTGGTGAGGTGCTCAGTCTCGAGCTGTGCGGCCTTCTCGGCCACAGGCTTGCCAAAAAGGTTTTCACCTCGGCAAGGGACATCGACCAACTTGTCCTGAACCCATGGCTCGAGGTCCGATGACTGCAACCACGCCTGGCGTCGAGCTGCGATGCCGGCAGCCGCTACTCGAGCTGAAGCCTCGAAGCCATCGTAGGCGGCGCGGGACATGAACTTAGAGCATTCCCGTATCCTCGAAGACAAGGACTTAAAACTCTGCAAGGGTTCCCCGGAGAAACCAGCAGAGAACCCGGCCAACTCCTTGGCCAGGTCTCGTAAATACATGCCCATGTACAGCTGGTAAGTCTGGACACGGCAAGCAAGCATGGAGCCCTGAAAACACTTTCTGCCGACTCCATCAAGGCTTCGGGCCTCCCTACCGGGAGGCACCGCAAAGTGCATCTTCTGACTTTTCAGACGATGCATGGCCGATTCCACAACCATAGAATGGTGCGGCAGCTGTGCTTTCTGGAAGCCAGGACTCTTGCGGAGACGATAAATGGAATCGACTCGCTTACTCAAAACCAGCGCCGAGGCCGGTGCCTCCCACATCTGGAAGAGGAGCCGCTCCAGCATCGGAGGAACTGGGACAGTAAAGGCCTCCTTCGGAGGAGAGTCGTACTGCAGAGCATTGAGCTCCTCGGCTCGAGGCTCTTCCTCAGGGTCAGCCGTGATAGCCAGGGCAGCGGCCATATCCCGGATAAACTCCGAGAACCTAGTATCCTCCGGAGTGTATCTACTCCGGGGTTCAGACACAGGTGAGTCCGAAGGGACACACCGAGTCTTAAAAGTGTCAGGAGACTCCTCATCTTCGGTTTCCCATGCGGACTTGTCCGAAGTCGAGTTGGGGTCCGACGCCGTGGGGCCTCTGGGCACCCGCCCCGACGCCGGAGGCACCGGCGTCGAGACCCTCGGTCCCAAACGGGAGGTCGAGGGAGACCTCGACCGAGGATGACCTCGAGCCGCAAAGGACTCGAGTATCGGCTCGGTCTCCGGGGTTGACTTGGAAGTCGATGTCCCGGTGGTTGGGGCAGATGCACCAGACAGGCTGGCCATCAATGCCCGCTGCTGATCCATGAAGGCAGACATTCTGCTCTCCAAGGCTGTCAACCTGAGACTCAGCTCGGGTGACGCAGCAGCCCCCGACTCGGGCCCCGGTGGCGCCGGGCCCGACGTCGGTACTCGGGGAGGCGAGTCTTCGAGGACAACAGGACTTACGTGTCCAGCAGACTCTGGCTCTATACGAGGAACTTTGGTCGGCTTCTCCTGGTCCACGGGCCCGGGGACGACGGTCGGAGGTCTTAGACCTGGACCTCGAGGGTCCAGGGACCTCCACCGACGCCGCCCTTGCGAGCCGCTTCTTCCTCTTACGTTCCCTCTCGGGGGACCCCCTGTCCGAGGAGCTCCAACGCCTCTCGGGATCGGAATCCCGAGGTGTCGAAGCCTCAGACGAGGTACGGGCATGAGCAGAGGCCGAGTCGGAGAAAAGCCTTTCACTTTGCTGCTGACTACTTCGGAGGGCCTTGGAAGACATTTTTCCACATGGCCCGCACATTTTAGAATCGTGGTCCGGGCCCAGGCACCAAAGGCAGCAGTCGTGTGTGTCGGTGAGAGACATAATCTTTTTACACCGATCACACTTCTTAAAACCACTGGAAGACATGAGGGAGAAAAGGGTCCCCGCGAGGTCAAAAGACCGGCCTTCCAGGGAAAAAGAAAAAAAGGGGGTTTAGGCGTGAAAGCCTAGCCACTAAGGGCAAACAAAGAAAAAGAAAAAAGGGGGTTCGATACCGGTGTACCGATCCCGGCGGGAGGGGAACCGACGTCGAATCCGAATTAAAGAAGCGAAACAACGCTAGAAAAAAATCAACTTTTAACCGGGAAAACAGGACACACGTCCGATGGGCTTCACGGAAAAAAAGAGACTGAGATAAGATGGCACCTTTAGGCGGGAAGGGAACCGCGCATGCGTGCCAGCATTCCCAAAGGCTTTCATGGAAAGCTGGGGAAATGCTCCGCTGGGGCTTCATCGGCGTCGATGACACCCATAAGTGAGGACTGACTTCCTGCTTGGTACTGGAGAAATGAGAAAACCAGTGAATGGACAGACAACAAGATGGCAGAGAGTGGAGAGCAAAGAGAAAGAGTAAATGTGTAATGCAACACAGAAAGGACATGGGACTGAGCAAATAAGCAGAGGAGAGAGAAATGGGAAAAGAACGGAAGACAAGAGCAAGGTTGAAGAAGCTGCAAAGTTGGACTGAGTATATGATATGAAGGGGAAGAGGGTGTAAGGTTAAATGAGCAGAGACAAGAATGGGGGGACATTAAGCTAAGAAGAGTGTGTAATGTGAATTGTGTAACATGAGTGGGAGGGGGAGGATGATGCCACGGAGGAAGTGGAAGCTACTAAATGGTAGAAAGGAGGTGGGGCGGGAGGTTGGGAGGAAGAGAACTAAGAGAGGGGAGGAAGGGGCGGGAAGAGGGAGGGTACCTGGATCCTGTGTGTGCAAAAAGAGGAAGTGCAGAGAATTGAAGTTATAGGTAGTAACCAAAAGCAGCTTGATGAATGCAAGATTGTAACCATAAATATGAAAGGCCTCAATTCCTGGTATGAAAGGCAAGCCCTACTAAAAGAGGGCAGCAGAATAAGAGCGGATGTTGTGCTCATAAAAGAAACACATTTTTTAAAAGTACAAGAAAGATGGTTGATGAGTAAAGAATATGATTAAGTGTATCTGGCTCACAACCGGGAATCGCCTTAAAGGGGAGGAGTGGGAATATTATTTGCAAGAGGGCTGAGTGTGGAAGAAGAGCATGTGGAGAGAGACCCGGTGATGAAAATATGAAACCTGTTGTTTTTACAGATGCCTTGTCCATCCTGGTTGCCCCATGGTCTTGGGTAGATTGTAAGCTCGGGTGAGCAGGGATATTCTTTTTAGATTGTTGTACAGTGCTGTGTATGTGAGGGGCACCGTAGAAGTCTAACCAAGGGAATTAGAGAAGCCCGTAGAATCTGAGGTTAACTGATTAATCAGTCCCCTGCCAGCTTCTTCAGCAAACCCTTATGCAATCAAGGATTTGCTCAGTAGAAATTAACCACTTCCCTAAATGCTTCTCTCAACCATGGCAGGCTAAGCAAAGTAAGAAGGTATGTTGGCATACATATAACATTCTCTTCACATTTAATTACATTTACATTTACTATTTTCTGCTTTACATTTACTATTGTCCTTTCTTTCCTGACTGAGATCCCCTGAAACAAGCAAGGCAGAGAACAAAGGCTGGCTATACAGTTATACACGGAAATGCTACTTTGCCGAGCTGCACTACCCCTCCCTCTTTAACTTCCCTCTTTGACTTTAAGCAAGCAAGTGGTCAGTAAACCCACTTCTCCTTTTTCATTTTTGTACTCTTCAGCAGCTTCCTCGCACAGCTTATAATTTTCAAGTTAGTAGTGAATCAAAATTAAAGTTTTCATTTGAGCTCTGGAAGGGTGCATTAGGTAAGTGCACCAGGTAAGAACTCGGAGTGAGAACCAAAAGAAAATACATTAGAAGGAAAAGGATATTATAAAGTGATGCCTGTAAATAAAGGCATCCAAAAACACAAACAAGAATCAGATTTCCCAATCTGATTGTTTCAGGATAAAGTCACAAGATTGCAGATGTCAGCAGTAACACACTCCTTGAAGGGAGGGGTGGCTGAGGGGCTTTTGGTAGCCCAATCTCATAAACTTCTCCCTTTAGACAGCCCAATCTTGTCAAGTTCTCCTTTTAAGAAGCCAGTAAGAAGGCCTAACAAGACCCAACCCCACAAATAGGGAACAAATCAGATAAAGAACAAGAAAAGGGAGTATTCTGAAATGAAAATAATAAAAGAAGACCTGTACTGTATCAAGTGTGTGCCTACACTCTAGCTGTTATGCTATGCTGATGGACACCCTCTGTCTAGACACCGTATTGAGCAAGAAATAAATCTGCTTCACCATATTTTCCTCTCTGAGTCACATTGGACAGATTTGCCAAAGACAAATTTTTCACAGGTAACAGGTAAAGGTGTTTCTAACACCCGGGAGGGCGTTTTATTTTGTGAAAAGGGAAAATAGAAGAAAGGCCCGTAGTAGTGGGGAGTATACATGCGCCAGACACACAGCAAGGGAGGTTTATGGGAAGCTCTACGAGGTGGTGGAACACCATATGCAAAGTCCGATGATATTAGGAGGGGACTTCAATGCAACACTGAACCCTAGAATAGACACTACGGGGGACAATAAGTTTGGGCCAAAGGGGGTAAGTAAGAAGCTGGGGAAGCTGTTACATAAATTGGGCTCAGTGGATGTTTGGAGACACATACATGGGAATAAGAGGGAATATACACATTACTCTCACCCACATAAGAGCTACAGCAGATTAGATATGATATGAGTAGATGGCAGAATAATGGAACAGGTTAAGAAGGTGGATACAGATCCCATAAGTTGGTCTGACCATGCTCCGGTGAAGGCTTCCTTGAGGTTATAAAAAGAAGGAAGAGATACACGTTTTTGGAGGTTGAATGAGTCCCTTATAGACAGGGGCGGACCCAGGGGGGTGCAGGGCCATGTGCAGACTTGGTGCCTCATTTGCATAAGGGGCCTCATTTGCATAAATATTTGCATAATATTACCATACACTAGCTTTTAGTAAACATGACTCTTAACGAGTGTATGGATAAAGAAAGACTAAAAGATTTCTACATTACTATAATGCAGTGCCAAACGCCAGGCACATTAGGAACTACTACAAACACTGCCCATTTAGAACCCATAGCAAACCCGTCATATCGTAACAGCACAACCAGGACTCACAAAGCACCAAACTCTATCTATCAAAAGGCAACACTGCAAATATTAAACCAACACATTTCAGAGAATAACAATACATGACCTACTGGGGAAAGAGAACAAGTGGCAATGTCAAATAGGAATTACATAAACAGAATACCTCAGCTCAGTTACACATGCAGAACATAGACCATCACCAAACAAGGAATCACAATTTAGAAACAGGAAGACAATAATTAAACTGGGAACCCCAAGAGCCAAACTTGGAATGTACAACAACACTGTAAAAATGAAACTATAAATTAATTTCCTCTTGTACTAAACAAAGTGCAGACGTTAATGATGCACATTTCCAGAGCTGACATACTCCAGTTAATAAATTCAAAATAAAGAGATATTTTTCTACCTTTTGTGCATTTTTTTTTATCTGTTGCAATTGCTCCAACCACTTTCTTCTGGTTTCTTTGTGTCTTCTGCTAACTCTCCATCGTCTGCTGTCCATTTGTCCTTTCTTCTCTCTTCTAGTTTTTTTTTTTTTCATTCTCTCTCTACATCTGCTTTAACATACTAATCTTTCTCCCTTTGCTCTTTCCTCATTCCTTTTTCATCCACTCAAATTTTACCTCTCCATCCTCAATCCCCACTCTCCCAATACTGGCCAATTGTAGATTTTTCTTCCCTCCCACACAAAATATTTTTCCTCTCTCCCAGCCCCATCCCATTCTAATCCTCCCCCAGCATCCACTCCCTTCTAGTCCCCGAATCAGCCCATTTCCAGTCCTAGCCCCCCATCGGTCCATTTCCAATCCTATCCTAGCCCCCCATTGGTCCATTTCCAGTCCTCGCTCCCCCATCCATTTCCAGTCCTATCCGAGTCCCTCCATCAGCTCATTTCCAATCCCAGCCCCCCATCAGCCTATTTCTAGTCATTTCCTAGCCCCACCATCAGCCCATGTCAAATCCTAGCTCCCCGCCACTCAGCCCATCTCCAATCCAAGCCCCCCCATGAGCCTACTTCCAGTTCTAGCCCCTCCATGAGTCCATTTCAATCCAAGCCCCCACCACAGCCCATTTCCAACCTGAGCACCCCCCCACAGCCCATTTCAAGTCCTATCCTAGCCCGCCATCAGCCCATTTCCTGTCCTAGCTCCCCCCAACTCAGCCCATGTCCATTCTAAGCCCCCTCCCCATCAGCAATTTGTAGTTCAAGACCCCCGTACACTCAGCCCATTTCCAGTCCTATCCCCCCATCTGCCCACTTCCAGTCCTAACCCATCTGCCCACTTCCAGTCCTAACCCCCCCATATACCCATTTCCACTTAGCCACCCATAGCCCACTTCCAGTCCTAACCCCCCATCAGACCATTTCCAGTACTAACCCCCCTCCTCTAGCCCATTACCAGTCCTAACCCACCCATCAGCCCACTTCCAGTCCTAACCCCCCATCAGCCCACTTCCAGTCTTAGCCCCCCATAGCCCATTACCAGTCCTAACCCATCAGCCCACCTCCAGTCCTAACCCCCATCACCCCATTTTCAGTCTTAGCCCCCCATCAGCCCACCTCCAGTCCTAACCCCCCATCAGCCCACTTCCAGTCTTAGCCCCCCATAGCCCATTACCAGTCCTAACCCCCCATCAGCCCACCTCCAGTCCTAACCCCCATCACCCCATTTTCAGTCTGAGCCCCCCCATAGCCCACCTCCAGTCCTAACCCCCATCACCCCATTTTCAGTCTTAGCCCCCCCATAGCCCACCTCCAGTCCTAACCCCCATCACCCCATTTTCAGTCTTAGCCCCCCCCATAGCCCACCTCCAGTCCTAACCCCCCCATCACCCCATTTTCAGTCTTAGCTCCCCCCCATAGCCCATTCATTACCAGTCCTAACTCCCCTCCCCCCCATCAGCACAGGGAAATTTAAAAACAAAAAGAAACCTGGCTGCTGCTGCTGCCACCATGGCAGCAGCAGAATCAAGTGTCCCGCGGTCGCGGCCCCCCGCCTACCCGGCAGAGCCCTCCCTGAATCAGCTCCCTCAGCAAGGGCTTTTCAGAGCCGCGAAGGGAGAGTTTCCCTTTCTCACGGCTCTGTTAAGCCCGCCGGGGCAGATGGGAAACAGGAAATGCCTGTAAAATGATGTTTCATATCCTGTGAATGAAGCTCATAATCTGCATTGGTTATGCAAAGTATCCTAATTCTTAAGAATCAATTAACTGGTAAATTGTTCTTAAGGGCAAGATTGTGAAAACTGGGGAAATGTAAAAGCGAGTTCCTATCAGTAGGCTTTCTGTATAGGGTGGTGACAAACCCGTGTGATCTTTTTTTTTAATCAACATATCCAAGTATGCAACCTGTTGAGAACTATTTTGGTGTTCAAATTGTAAGTTGGCATCAAGCGAATTTAACCGTTAAAAAAAGTTAAAAGTTCCGCTTACAATCCATCCCAAATTAAAAACACATCATCTATATACTGCTTCCACAGGTGCACATGTTTCTCAAAAGCATGTTTAAAAATAAACTGTTTCCAAAATGTGCTACATATAAAATGGCAACATCTGGTTCCATGGAGGAACCCATGACAACTCCCTTGATTTGTTTATAAAAGAGCTCTTGAAAACAAAAAACGTTCTTTGTCATTGCCAAAGTGGCCAACTGGATTAAAAAACAACTTGGGGTCTAGCCCTAATATTTTCTAAAATGCTAGGGCAGCATTCCTTTTGGGTCAAATAACCAATCTGTTTTCCCACATAAATAAGCGTATCTAACTTACCCTTCAGAAAAGTAGTGGGGTTGTTATACAGTCTAATATAAAAAGTAGTATCTTTAATCTGGTGTACATAATCAGAACGGTTTTCAATAACTAAGGCTCCTCCTTTGTCGGCAGGTTTAATGACAATGTCATGATTATTGCTTAAATTTGACAGTGCTTTTTTCTCGTCTTTTGATAAATTTAAAAAAGTATGAAGCTTATTCTTGTAGAGTTCTTCCACCCTATAGAAGATCACTTGCTGGAAGGCCTCCATCACATCATTATTTGTATTGGGAGGAATCCAGGTAGATGATTTCTTAATCACCGATGATCGGAATAGTTATCCAGTTGGTTATCAAAAAAATCTCAGAAAAACCTGTAAACTCCTACCTGGTTAGTAAAGGGGTTATTTTTTTTGTAGGTACAAAAAAACAAATCTTTCCTTATTACTCTGATGTCTTCTTGTTTTAGAACATAATCAGATAAATTAAACATACCCTCTATCTCTCCTGATCCATAGTGTTCTGAAATCTGTCGTTCCTCCCCCTTCCTCTGGGGATAATATGTCCGATGATGTTCCCGTGTTTGTTGAGGGGGATATATATTTATTTATTTATTTTATTTATTTACAGTCTCTTTTATACCGCGCTATTCAACATCCGCGCGGTTTACATGGAACATAAAACTTACACTTTCATTGGCTGATCTGTGCTTACAAGGAACAGGTAGTAAAACTTGGATAACCTGGGTAATTATTTACATCTAGACTACAAGACAAATCGGATCTCGCTAGTGGTAGTCATGGGTATCTTGTTTGGTAAGATTCCGTTGTACTGCATGGGCTAGATAGTGGAAGGGGCTATTGTAGCACTTTCTACCGGGTAGTAGAAAAGGAAGAGGTGGTGCTTCAGTGCCTTCCTAAACTGGGCTAGGTCAGGGATTGCCCGCATGCTGGGTGGAAGGGTGTTCCAGCATCTGGGCGCACAGAATTTGAAAGCCCTGTTTGCTGTTGCCTGGGTGCATTGGGTTATTTCTTTAGGGACTATCAGTGTGTTGGCCACTATTGATCTGTTGGACCTGTTGGGGGGGGGGGTGGTCTGTATAAGCTCTGCTAGTGATGTGGAGGAGAGCCCATTGATGGCTTTGAAAGTCAGTAGTAAGGTTTTGAATGTGGGTCTGCCGTGTATAGGGAGCCAGTGGAGATGTTTCAGGATGGGCGTCATGTGGTCTTTCCTGGATGCTCCATGTAGAATTCTTGCTGCAGAGTTCATCGCGAGCTGTAGCGAGTTCAGAGTTGATTGAGGGAGTCCATGCAGTATTGAATTTGCATAGTCAAAGTGTGGTATGATCAACGCCTGATAGATTGTCTGGAAGTTGTCCGGTTCCAGCAGGAAGCGTAGGTGCCTGAGAGATCGGATCTTATGATATACCGCTCTCGCTATGTTGTTTATGTGCAACTTCATGTCCAGGCGCTGGTCTAAGGTGACTCCGAGGTACCGGATCGTGGGTTTAGTATGAAGTTCTGCTTCCTTGACCTTTAGATAGGGCGGTGTAGTGAAGTTTTGGTTCCTCGTGATGAATAGGACCTCTGTTTTCTTGTGCTGAATTCGGAGGTTTTGGGTTTGGAGCCAATTGGATGCTGCATTAAAGCAATCTGTCAGTGGGGAGAGGTCCGGGTTCTCTGTCGAGAATGGCATGTAAAGTAGTATATCATCAGCATATATCAAGCAGTTAACATTGAAAGACCGGATGAGGTTACAGATGGGCTGCATGTATATATTGAACATCAGGGCGAAGAGGGAGGATCCTTGTGGGACGCCTTGCTTCTGGTGGAATGGTTCCGATGCTGAAGCCCCTGATCGTACGTGCTGCCATCTGTCCGAGAGGTATGACTTGCACCAATCTAGTGTTGTATCACAGATCCCCTTCTCCTTGAGACGCCCCAGGAGGAGCTCATGGCTTACTCAGTCAAATGCGGCTGCTATGTCCAGGAAAATGAGAACAAATCCTTGACGGATGTTACCAATTACAGCAATTATGTTACTGAAGAGTGTGGTAAGCAGCGTTTCAAGACCATGAGACTCTCTAAAACTGTGTTGACAGGGGTCCAGCGGAGCGGAGGCTTCGATGTGTTCTTGAATTTGTCTTTGGACATCTTTTTCAATTATTTTGGCCAGTAGTGGTATGCTCGATATCGGTATGTACGAGTCTACCTTCTGGGGGTCGAGCTTGCTGTTTTTTAGCAGCGGTCTGATGGACGTGCGTTTGAGGGATTGGGGGAATGTGCCTGTTGCGAAGGATCTGTCCATGAGCCTGGCTATAAAAGGGCTAAAGTCAGACCATAGATCTTTTATCCAGAAGGCAGGGCAGGGGTCAGTTTGTGCAGTGGTAGTGTTGATCGCAACAATAGTGTCTTCAATGTGCTTCCTGGGTGGCGTGGAGAAGATGGTCAGGGGTGTTTGATAGCTTGGCTCGAGTGTGACGGTGGGTGCTGGGGCCTTACTGGTCTGGCAAAGCTTTGATTGTAAGTAATCCGCAAATTCTTGAGGGTGGATCTCACTCGGTTGTTCGGGGGCTGGTTCCTTTATTAGGTTCTTGACGAAAGCGAACAAGTCATGTGGTTTGTTCAGTGATCGTTTTAGTGTGTCTGTATGGAATCATTTCAAATTCTATGTTACTGCTTCGCGGTGCCTTACCAGGTGAGAGTTATATGCCATTTGGTCATCTGCAGAGTGTGATCGGCGCCAGCGTCTTTCCAGCTTCCTTAGGAGGGTGAGTGAGGATCTCATCTCAGTGGAGTACCAGGCTGCGTTGGCTCATTTCCCTGGAGGCTTGTTGGATAGTGGATGTAGAGCAATAGAACTGAGGCTTTTATTCCAGTCAGAAACCAGATCCTCAGGATTGTGTGAAGTCAAGGCGAGGAGTGGGTGGGTTTAGCGTAGTTACTCACCTGTAACAGGTGTTCTCCAGGAGCAGCAGGAATCAGTCCTCACATATGGGTGACGTCAGCGTCGACGGAGCCCTCGTGCGGAGCATTTCCCCAGCTTTCAAAGAAAGCCTTTGGGAATGCAGCGTGCATGCACGGTCCCCTTCCCGCCCAAGGGTGCCCATCTTGCTCAGTCTGATGACATAGCTGAAAGACAGCAAAAAATAAAATGAAATATATAGGACTGCAACTCCAAGGGGAGAAGGGAAGGTCGTGAGGACTGATTCCTGCTGCTCCTGGAGAACACCTGTTACAAGTGAGTAACTACGCTTTCTCCAGGACCAAGCAGGAAGCCAGTCCTCACATATGGGACTCTCCAGCTCTAGGCTACCGAGAACCCAAAGCTGAAAAATAAGCTCCCTCTAGAGCCTCAGCATGCGAGATAAGAATCTTCTCTGAGAACGCCCCCGAACGGTAGCCCAACACAAGGGCCGGAGGGTAGGAGTTGCCTAAACCTCAAAGAGATTACGGAGTACCGCCTGTCCGAAAGCACTGTCCCTGCGGGACTCCCTCTCGAGGCAGTAATAGGCCGCAAAAGTCTGGCTTGAAGACCAAGTAGCGGCCCGGCAGATATCTGCCAACGGAACAGAGCGGAGGTGAGCTACTGACGCAGCCTTCGCCCTGACACGGTGGGCCGTGACTCGACCCTGCAAGGAGAGACCGGCTGCCCTATACGCCCAGGCGATACAGTCTGCTACCCAAATGGAAAGGGTACGCTTGGAGACAGGTGACCCCAGTTTATTAGGGTCAAAAGATACGAAGAGCTGAACAGCCCTTCAATGCCCCTGCATACGGTCAATGTAGAAAGACAACGCCATCCTACAGTCCAGGGTATGTAAGACCATTTCAGCCCGGCTGGCATGCAGCCTGGGAAAGAAGGTCGGAAGAACCACCTCCTGATTGAGGTAGAAAAAGGAGACAACCTTTGGAAGGAACTTAGGATGAGTCCGTAAGACCACCCTGTTCCTATAGAACCGTGTATACGGTCTATCATAAACCAGAGCTTGTAGTTCACTCACACGCCTGGCCGAAGTAAGAGCCACCAAGAACAACGCCTTCCAGGAAAGGAAGCGTAAATGACAGGTAGCCATCGGCTCAAACGTTGGGCGAGTAAATTGTTGCAAGACCACATTTAAATCCCACTCAGGGGCTGGTGGACGAATCAGAGGCTTGAGCATAAGAACATAAGAACATAAGATATGCCATACTGGGTCAGACCAAGGTGCATCAAAAGCCCAGTATTCTGTTTCCAACAGTGGCCAATCTAGGTCATACGTACCTAGCAGTTTCCCCAAGAGACACAGGTTCCACAATGCTTGTATTGGTTCAAGCATTGATATCCTGGGTTCCTTCTTAATAATGGTTTATGGACCTTTCCTCCAGGAACTTGTCCAAACCTTTTTTAAACCCAGCTACACTAACAGCCTTTACTACATCCTCCGGTAACAAATTCCAGAGTTTGATTACACGTTGAGTGAAAAAATATTTTCTTTTATTAGTCTTAAATAGTTTACCCTGTAGCTTCATTGCATGTCCCCTAGTCTTTCTATATTCTGATAAGGTAAACAATCAATCTACGTTTACCCGTTCCACTCCGTTCATTAATTTATAGACTTCTATCATATCACCCCTCAGCCGTCTCTTTTCCAGGTTAAAGAGCCCTAACCTTTTTAGCCTATCTTCATAGGAGTATCCTTCCATCCCCTTTACCATTTTGGTGGCTCTTCTCTGAACCTTTTCTAAAATCGCTATATCCTTTTTAAGATACGGCGACCAGAATTGCACACAATATTCAAGGTGCGGTCTCACCATGGAACGATATAGAAGCATTATAATATCGTTTGTTTTATTTTCCATTCCTTTCCTTATGATACCTAGCATTCTATTTGCTCTCTTGGCCGCCGCTGCACATTGGGCCGAGGGTTTTAACATGTTATCCACAATGACGCCTAAATCTTTTTCCTGGGTGGTGGTTCCTAATGTGGAACCTTGCATCATGTAACCATAGTTTGGGTTGTTCTTCCCTAGGTGCATAACCTTGCACTTGTCCACATTAAATTTCATCTGCCATTTTGATGCCCAGTCTTCCAATTTATCAAGATCCTCTTGCAATTTTCTACAATCCTCTTGGGTTTTAACAACTTTAAATAGTTTTGTGTCATCTGCAAATTTGATAACCTCACTCGTTATTCCACTTTGCAGGTCATTTATGAATATGTCAAAAAAGCAGCGGACCTAGCACAGATCCCTGGGGTACACCACTATTCATCTTTCTCCATTGGGAAAATTGGCCATTTAGCCCTACCCTCTGCTTTCTATCTTTTAACCAGTTCCTGATCCACAATAGTACACTGCCTCCTATCCCATGACTCTCTAGTTTTGCCAAAAGTCTCTGATGAGGGACCTTGTCGAAGGCTTTCTGAAAGTCCAGATACACAATATCAACCGACTCACCTTTGTCCACCTGATTATGCACTCCTTCAAAAAAACATAACAGATTAGTAAGACAAAATCTTCCTTATCTAAAGCCACGTTGGCTGTCTCCCATTAGGTCATGACTATCTACATGCTGAGTAATTTTATTCTTTATGATGGTTTCTACCATTTTTCCTGGTACTGATGTCAGGCTCACCGGTCTATAGTTTCCCGGATGACCCCTGGAACCCTTTATAAAAAATTGGTGTTACATTGGCGATCCTCCAATCTTCAGGTATTACAGATGATTTTAAAGATAGTTCACAGATTACTAATAGCAGGTCTGCAATCTCATATTTCAGTTCTTTCAACACCATTGGATATATACCATCCGGCCCAGGTGATTTGCTACTCTTCAGTTTATCTAATAGTTGTAATACATCTTCCCGATGTATCGATATTTCCTTCAATTCTTCCGCACCTTTAAATACCACTTCAGTCATGGGTAACATCCCTACATCTTCCTCAGTAAAGACTGAAGCAAAGAATTCATTCAATCTCTCCGCTATCGCCTTGCAAAAGCAGGCCTCTGAGGAAGCGGGCCACTAAGGGGTGGAAAGCAAAGTTACTTACCTGTAACAGGTGATCTCTGGGAACAGCAGGAATAAGTCTTCACATATGGGTACGTCGCTACCGACAGAGCCTGCGCGGGAACGCTCCCCAGCGTCCAATCAGAAAGCCTTTGGGAGCATCCCTCAGCGCCTGCGTGCTGCCTTCCCACCTTTCCAACTGTCTCTCCTCAGTTGAGTTTTATAGCTGAGACAAAGAGAGAGAAAGAGGAAAGGAAGATAAATAGAGTAATACAACTCCTAGGGGAGGTGGGTGGGTTGTGAAGACTTATTCCTGCTGTTCCCAGAGATCACCTGTTACAGGTAAGTAACTGTGCTATCTCCAGGAACAAGCAGGAATGAGTCTTCACATATGGGGACTCCCAAGCTAAGATGCCTGGAGCCCTAATATGTTGAAGATTGAAACATGCAACACCTCATATGGCCAGGCATCCTGAGGATGGAGGGTAGGAGTTGAACAAGAGAGGAGCTGTAGAAAACAGCTAATCTAAGAAAGGGCTACCTACAAGGAGTCCTTGTATGTATGATCATTATCATGAAATATATTGAAATGAACAATTACAATAGGACGCTCACCTACTGGATTGCAGGAAGTAGAGAGGCTGATGGAGTCTACTGGGTATCCAGTAGAATAATCTTCAAGGCGACTTCACTGAAGTAAAGATGGAGGTCAACATCTGGAAGTGAGAGGTGACCCCAGGATTCAACTGGGGTAGCACAAAAACAGCAGGTCTTCAGTGGGAAGCTTCATGGAAAGCTGAAAACTCTTTTGGCTACAGAAGTATTTCTAGGTAGGAGCAAAAGAGGAAGACTGACCGATTTGGACAAACAGATGTAGTCCTTGAGGGAAGAAAGGGTATGAGACAGAGCAGACAGAGCTATGCATATCAGGACATTCACAAGGAGATGTGAAGGGGAAAGATTCATCTAGCACAAGGAGGTGGAACCTACTTGAGAAGATATAAGAGAATCCATTCCCCCAGGGATGATGGAAAGGAAAGGTATCCCGTGACTAACCAGGATGGTTACGTGAAAAAACAGAGGATAATATCAGTCTGTAAACAGCAAGTCCTGAGTGTTGTGGAACTCTGGCATGGTAAATGGGCAGAAACGCATAGAATGAGATACCAGGTTGACCTACATGAGGGACAAAAGAGGTATCAGGTGTTTTCCAGAATAAGATATGCTGTCCATGAAGGATTAGGATACCATGAGGACAAGCTGCAAGGAAAAAGAGCATATTCCCTATAGGAATTGGATAACTCTTAGACTTTCACGTGGGGAAGGTTTATGTCCTTTTCTCCTTTTTGTTTTTTTAAAGGAGATAGTAGGGTGTGAAGAACCCTCACAGTCATAGGGGATGACTGAGGAAAGGCTTTTTCAACCATAATGGATAGCCATGAGAGAAACTCTATGCTCTCTAGCAAGGGCCCATAGTGGAAAGTTTCTCAGTAGGATTGCAGAGAGCATTATGCAGAAGAACTGAGATATAGAACTAGCTGCTGGAGGAATCCCACAGCCATGTCCACTATGCTGCCAAACCCAGGGATTGGAGATGGCAAGGGTAGAAAATAGTGTAAGAAGCCTGTAGTGAGAAGGATTATCCAAGAAAGATGTAGAAAACTGTCTTGGAATCACTACTAAGGGCAGACAGAAGTGGTGGAAGACAAGACTGGGACTTGCGGAAAAGTACCAGTAGTCAAATCACTGGAACTCCTGCATGGGCAGCTACTGAATAGGAAAACAGAGAGATTCTTTCTGTGTCGAACAGAGAGAACAGACTGAACAAAGAGAGAAAGCTGTCCCTGTCTGCAGAGCTGCCCAGACAAAAGAAGGGAGTTTACTCAGGAGAAGAAACTCTACAGTGAAAAGAAAGACAAGAAAGTCTTTCAATGGTATGGTACCACTCTTACAGGGGAAAACCTGGAGAAGAGGGTAGTGTGGTGAGGAAACCACTGCTGAACCTAGAAATACACAGGAAAATGAGTCCTGTCACTTTAAGGCAGAATGTATCAAGGGTTTCCCTAGTAACCAAGAGTCTGTGACTCAGAGAATAGTCATCCCTAAGCCCCGCCCACAGCAGCACGTCAGGGAGAAGCTTGACCCTAGTCACATGTGCTGGGAGCAAGGTGTGGCTCAGGAGGAAGGAAAGTTTAAAAAGCTGATTTGCAGTAACACAGAAAGAGGAAGGAGAGGTGGTAAGAAGGTGCCACTCTTGAGACGGAGAAGCAGCACAGGAAGAGAAGGACAAGGAGAAAGACAAGGAGCATGGAGAGCAAGTGAGAGAGTGCTTGCAGAGCATGAAAGGCAGAGTGTAAGAAACACTGGAAGCCAAAGAGAGAAGCTTGATGAGAGATTGCCAAGCACAGCTGAGGGAGCAAGGCACGAGAGGCTGGTGCAAGCAAACGAAGGTGCTGCAGCTGAGAGACAGCATGACTGGCTTGCAGAGCAGAGAGAGTTTCTAAATACCTCAGAATCAAGGCAAGTGTGTCCTTCTCAATTCCTAGACAGGAAATGCCCACGAGAATTAGCTATAGAAGGGAAAGCTAATTCTAGTTATAGACAAAGTACCAGGATAAAGGGAGAAAGCTTATCCAAGCACCAAGTAGCTCACTTAACAGAAGAGCTACTGCAAAAGCAGGCTGTACTTAAGAAGTTAAATGAACTAATAGAGAAAGAAAATAGCTAGCTCTCTGTTCAGACACCTTTTGATGTAAGTGAGAGAGATAGTGTAGAGGAAATGGACATAACAAGTGTGGAGAACAGTACCATGGATTTACAATGTGCTATATGTCAGGTCTCTGATGTGGAAGAGTCCTAGAGAGCAATTGTATGTATGCCGTGCTTAGGAAGCAGCCTAATTCTGAAGACGTCACAACTGAAAGAAACAGCTGAGTTCAACTGATAAGGTTGAGAGCTGGATGTAAATGTTCAAGGGACATTTAAAAGTTTATTTTGCTGCAAGAAGTTTGTTCCTGCAAAGGAGAAAACATTTAAAAGTTTAAAAGTTTTGGAAAGTGACAATTTTTGAGTTACAAGCAAAAGCTGTGCCTGTTTCTTTGAAGTTTGGAATATAAAGCAAGTTGTTCCTGGTTTCTTTTTGAAGCTGTACTGTGGATTAAAAACCTCCTTTATATAATTTACCCCTCGCGTCCTGTGTATGAAGGAACCCCTGAATACATTGAATAAAATTCTCTGTCTTACGCCTGAACCCTTGAGTTACAACTCCTTGCTTTAATATAGGACTACAATTCCCAGCTGCCCTCCTGGCAGCCATTTTGAAGGAATCTTATTTTAAAGCCAAAAGGCGACCTCACCTGCTACCAGTTACCTACCTGGCCAGGCGGGGGCGACAGTAGAGATAGAAGCTGAAGAAGGACTTACCATATGGTAAGTCCCTGGAAGGAAAAAATTCATGTTGGTACAGAGAAACTATCATGTGATAGTTGTTAAACCTCTCTTCTTGTCAGGAAGAGGTGGAAAATCCTGTAACTTATAGACATGAATATCCTGACAGCTCAGCATACTGAAGAGCAAATGGATTTCCTGAGAATAGGAATCCCTGAGCAGAGTTTTGAATGGAAAAACAGTGAAAAACGTCTGCTGAAAAGAAGTTAACTGTAAGTTATAAGAGATTAATCAGAAACCTATGGTTACTGGGTTTAGTCAGCCTGGCTAGAGTTTGGATTCTTCAGACCAGGGCGAGACTTCCCCTGCTTGGGAACATGTGAATGATGGGCAGGAGAAGAAGAAAACCTCTTTCTTTTAGGGAAAGAAGGTTTGGTAGGGCATTTCCTACCTGCTGAGTAAGGAGAGGGTTTAGGATGGCCCTCAGAAACAGGGAAGTCAGTGGAACAATGAGCAACCTGACGTAAAGACTCCTTATTGAAGAGATTTTCTCCAGTACAAGGAGTATTACTCAGTCTTTGTTGTGCCCATCTATTCAAGTCTGAAGCTTGGAGCCAGGCTTTACGGTGTGCTCCTATGGCTATAGCAGAGGTTCTGCTAACAGACTCAAAAGAGTCTAGGGAAGCACGAGAAAGAAACCAAGAGATATTGTGGCTATGACTAAGAAGTAAGGAATAGTCTGTAGCCTTGGGCTCTGATAGAAAAGGAGTCAAAAGAGATAATTTCTTTGTGATCTCCAGAAGGGATAGACTCATATAGAAAATATATGAGAGAATCCTTGTTGCCAGCATAGATGCTTGGAAGGTCTGACGTCCAAAAGCATCCAGTGTTCTAGATGCACGACCTGGCGGGAAAGAAGAATGTTTCTTCTTGCTTTTTGCCTTCCTCATTGCTGATTCCACTACAATGGAATGATGGGGAAGTTGAGGCTTTTGAAACCCTGGAGAGGGGGGTACCTGATACAGAAGATCAGTTGCTGTAGGAGGTGAGGAAACCCTGAAAGGTTTTTCCCATACTCTCAGAAGAAGATCCTGCAAAGAGTGATGTAAAGGAAGCATTAAAGTTTCCTTTTCCGCAGAAGAGCCTTGGGAAGACTCATAGCCAGGGATAGGAATGTTAAGGAAGGTTGCCATGTCAAGGAGAAATTTCTGAAAAGAAGGATCTCCGATGGGAACCGTCCCTGGACAGGCTAAATTTGAAGAAGTAGCCTGGGCACCGGTAGATGTACTTGACTGGTATCGAACAGGATCTGTGATGGAGCGGTTATGACTGGAGACAGACAGAACTGTATCGTCCATGCTAGGTATCGACTCCAAACTTGGCATATTGAGAAGCGATCCAGGGGAAAAAAAGCATGGAAGTAGCTGGTGCCGATGTTACTGTAGACATCAGCGTCGATAGCGATACCGGCATCGGAGGTTGCTCAAATGGCATCGAGGCAACCAACAGCCCTTGGGAACTATTCTCGGTACCGTGTCTCCGGTATCGGCAAGGGTCGGTTCCGAGACGTGGCGGTACCCAGTCTTCTAGACTAGATATTGATTCGAGACTCGGCATTGAAGGAAGCGATTCTACCGATGCATGTTCAGAGGGTACCGACGCCGGTGATCGTATCGGCAATGTTGCCGATACTGGAAAGTCAATCGGGGAAGTCTCGAGTGGTCCCGAGGGTACCGAGAGTGCCCGATGACGATTCCTGGTAAGGGGTGGATTAAGCAACATCGGTGCCGATGCCGGGGTATCGGTACCGCTCGAAGCGGAAACCACCACCACCGCACATGGCTCAAAAACTGGAAAGTCAATCTGGGTCGTTATCGTTCGGTCCCGAAGGTACCGAGTACGCCCGCTGATGATTCCTGGTGAAGAGTGGATCACTCAACACCGGTGCCGATGCCGGGGTATCGGTACCGCTCGAAGCGGATGCCACCACCGAGCATGGATCAGGTATGTTCCATGAGGGGTGAGCCCCAGGAACAACCTGATACCCCTGAAGTGCTTTGGAGCCCGAAGACTCCCGCTGGGGGTTTTGAAGCCAAAAGGGACTTGGAGACAAGGCCGGAGCTGCCATCATGCTTAGCATGAGACTTATCATCCAAGTATTGGCTAGTCTTAACAGACTGTGGGTTACCTAATCCTGTAGAGAAGAAATGGTTGATGCCCTTACACTGGAAGGGAAAACGGTATCGAGGGAGACCCGAAATAGAGAATCTCTTCTCATTAAGTTGGAGCCTGTTGGTGGAAAAGGGTCAGGACCCAAACAGGTTAGACACCACTTATTGGTGTCTAGGAAGAAAACTATATTGCCACAATTAAGGCACTTCTTAGGAGAAGGCGGCTCCATAATGGAGAGGCCTTACAGGCCCAAAAAATTTAAAACAGAAACTGAGGGAAAAGTTCCTCGAGTTTAGAATAAAAGAAAAGAAAAAGGTCAACGGCGGTACCGGTGGAGTTGGGGAAACAGACGCAACCACAAGAAAAATTAAAAGTAAAAAGTTTAACAAAACATTTTCTGCGGTGACAGGAAGCTGTCCTGTCGGCTCCGCAGAAAAACGAAAACTGAGGAAAGACAGTTGGAAAGGCGGGAAGGCAGCACGCAGGTGCTGAGGGATGCTCCCAAAGGCTTTCTGATTGGACGCTGGGGAGCGTTCCCGCGCAGGCTCCATCGGTACCGACGTACCCATATGTGAAGACTCATTCCTGCTTGTTCCTGGAGATCGACAGAGACTGGCCCTCCACCAGCGAGAGGTGCGCTGACAGAGCACTGAGGTGGACCGAACAGAGTTGGATTTAAGGCCTAGGTCCGACAGGTGAAGCAGATACTGCAGCACCACTGGTACCAGGCACAAAAACGGATCTTCTTGGCGCTGAGCACACCAGGTGGAGAACCTACACCACTTGAGGGCATAAGATTTCAGGGTGGATTGTCTCCTAGAGGCAAAAACCACCTCCTCCACTTCCCTAGGTAGAAGTAAGGGGGCTAGAACTACCCTTTCAGCAGTCAGGCCATCAAATGGAGGGACTGGAGGTTGGGGTGCAGGAGAGATCCCTGATCCTGAGACAGGAGATCGGTTTGCACCCCCAGAGGGAGTGGGGTGTCCACCGCCAACTGCAGAAGGAGTGGAAACCACGGTTGCCTCGGCCATCTGGGGGCTACCAGGATCAGCGAGGCCCTGTCCCGAAGAACCTTGAATAGGGTTCGGGCCACTAGAGGCGTTGGAGGAAACGCATACAGCAGGCCCGTAGACCAACAGATTAGGAAGGCATCTGCTGCTATTCACAGAGGATGCGGTTGTCTGGAACAGACCCTGGGCAGCTGACGGTTCAGTGGACTGGCAAAGAGATTGATGGTTGGAAGACACCATTTTAGGAAGATCTGCTGGACCACTAGAGGATTCAAATGCCATTCGTGAGGCTGTAGAATCCTGTTCAACCTGTCTGCCAGGTGATTCTCTTGGACAGGTAGATAAACTGCCTTGAGAAATATGCCTTGTTTGACTGCAAAGGCGCACAGGGCCTGTGCTTCCTGACACAGAAGACTGGATCCTGTGCCCCCTTGTTTATTCACATAGAACATTGCTATTTGGTTGTCTGTCTGAATAAAGACAGACCGGTGAGAGAGGACATGAGAGAAAGTTTGCAGAGCAAATCGAATAGCTCGCAACTCCAACAGACTGATCTGCTGTGTGGCCTCCCAAGGGGACCAGAGGCCCTGAGTGCATGCCCCCTGGCAATGTGCACCCCAACCTTGAAGAGGAGCATTGGTCGTCAGCACCTGTGTGTGTGGTGGTGCCTGGAAAGGTACCCCTTTGATCAGGTTTGGGAGATGCAGCCACCATTGCAGGGAGGCCGCTAGTAGTTTGGACACTCTTACTCTGTCTTTTAAGTCTCCTGTGGCCTGTATCCACTGAGCTCTGAGGCACCATTGAACAGGCCGCATATGTAGACGAGCATTTGGAGTTACATGGACCGTGGATGCCATGTGTCCCAAAACCTCAGAAAATGTCTGGCAGAGACCTGAGATCCACTGCGAAACTGCTGGGCCAGAGCCATCAGTCTGTGAGCCCTGTTCCCGGGCAAATAAGCCATTGCTTGTAAGGTATCCAACCTTGCCCCTATGAACTCTATGTCCTGTGAGGGGAGCAAAGTGGACTTTGCGAAGTTTATGACGAAGCCCAGGTGCTAGAGAAGAGAAACAGTGCGAAGAGTGGCTTGTCTGGCCTCCTGTGGAGACAGACCCCTGATGAGCCAGTCATCCAGGTATGGAAAGACAAAGATGCCCTGGTTTCTGAGATAGGCCGCCACAACCGCCAGGCATTTGGTGAAAACCCTGGGTGCGGAGGTTAGGCGAAATGGAAGCACCCTGTACTGAAAATGATTTCCTCCCACTACAAATCTGAGATATTGTCTGTGGTCTGGATGAATGAGGATGTGAGTATAAGCATCCTTTAGGTCTAAGGAGCATAGCCAATCTCCCTGCTGGAGGTAGGGCAGCAGTATTCCAAGGGTAAGATTCTTGAACTTTTCCCTCTCCAGGAACTTGTTGAGATTTCACAAGTCTAGG
Source organism: Ichthyophis bannanicus (assembly GCA_033557465.1). Classification (NCBI taxonomy): domain Eukaryota; kingdom Metazoa; phylum Chordata; class Amphibia; order Gymnophiona; family Ichthyophiidae; genus Ichthyophis; species Ichthyophis bannanicus. The sequence goes on from CM066035.1 coordinate 514,802,404, forward strand.
ATGGGCCAGAGGCCTCCTGTCCTTTTTGGAACCAGAAAGTAACTGGAATAGAAGCCTCTTCCTATCAAGTGGTGAGGCACCGGTTCCACCGCCTGCTCCTGCAGAAGACTTGCCAAATCCTGAAGGAGGAGGTTCCTGTGCAGAGTGAGTCTTGGAGGCTCCCCTGGAAAATAGGAGGGAGGTAACTGGTTGAAGTGGAGCAAGTAGCCCTTTTGGACTATGCTCAGTACCCAGGTATCCCCTGTTATAGCTGACCATCTGTGGGCGTACAGTGTCAGCCGGCCTCCTGTGCTGAATGGAGCCAGCTGTGGGGGAGAGGCTATGCAGTGGGAGTCAAAACCCTGCTCCCTGCAGTGCAGGAGCCGGAGCTGGCGGCTTGGGGGTTTTCTGCCTACGGGGCCCATGTCCCTGCCCCTTGGCCTGATGACCCTGTTGGGGAGCTGTAGAGGCCTGGAATTGAGGGCAGGATTTGTAGGCAGAGGCCTTCCTCGGGTAAAAGGGCTTTTTCCCCGAGCCCTTCTTCGTCTGAGAAGGGGCAGAAGTCTTTCTGGACAGCCTTGTCCTGGTGAGAGTCTCAGTCTCAATTTCTGCAGCCTTTTCAGTCATGGGTTTGCCAAAAAGGTTCTCACCCCGGCAAGGGACATCGACCAACTTGTCCTGGACCCATGGCTCGAGGTCCGATGACTGTAGCCAGGGCTGACGGCATGCACCGATGCCGGCCGCTGCTACTCGGGCCGAAGCCTCAAAGCCATCATAGGCTGCTCGAGATATAAACTTTGAGCACGCTCGAATCCCCGATGACAAAGCCTTGAACCTCTGCAAAGATTCCTCAGAGAGGCCAGCAGAGAACCCAGCAATCTCCTTTGCCAGGTTTCGGAGGTATATGACAATGTACAGCTGGTAAGTCTGGACATGGCACGCCAGCAGAGAGCCCTGGAAGCACTTTCTACCGATGGCATCCAGGTTCCGGGCCTCCCGGCCGGGGGGCACCAAGAAGTGCATCTTCTGACTCTTCAGACGATGCATGGCCGATTCCACAACCATGGAGTGGTGCAGTAGCTGTGCCTTCTGGAACCCAGGGCTCTTACGGACTCGATAAATGGAATCGACCCATTTGCTGAGAACCGGTGCCGAGGCTGGTGCCTCCCACATGCGGAAGAGCAACCGTTCCAGCATCGGAGGAACCGGTACAGTAAAGGCCTCCTTCGGGGAAGAGTCATACTGGAGGGCCTCGAGCTCTTCGGCTCGAGGCTCCTCCTCGGGATCCGCGGGGAAGGCCAAGGCCTTGGCCATATCCCTCACAAAGTCCGAGAACCTGGTATCCTCCGGGAGGGGACATTCTCCGAGGCTCAGACTCCGGTGAGTCTGATGGGACGCACCGGGTCCGAAAAGTGACTGGGGACTGCTCGTCCTCCGTCTCCCACCCCGACCCCTCCGAGGACGAATTGAGCGGCTCCGGCCGGGCGGGCACCGATGCCATCGGCCCCGACGCCGAGGGTACTGGCTTCGATGACCTCGGCCTCGAACGGGAGGCCAAGGGAGACCTTGGCCGAGGATCGACTCGAGACCGCATGGACTCGAGGATCGGCTCGGCCTCTGGGGTCGACTTGGTCGAGGTCCCGGTGGTCGGGGCAGATGCACCGGTCAGACCAGCGATCAGCACCCGCTGCTGTTCCATGAAGGCAGCCAAATTGCTCTCCAAGGCCGTCAACCTGAGTCCGAGCTCAGGAGACTCAGCAGCCCCCGACTTGGCCCCCAACAGCGTCGGCTCCCCCAGAGAAGAGTCCACGAGGACTACAGCACTCACGTGACTCGGGGCTCCACACTAGGCAATTTTGCAGGCCTCTCCGGCTCCGAGGACCCAGGACGGCGGTCGGGGCTATGCGATCTGGCCCTTGAGGGACCAAGAGCGTCCACTGACACCGCCCTCGCGGGTTTCTTCTTCCTTTTGTGTTCCCGTAAGGGAGACTCCCGCTCAGAGGAGCCCCGACAATGCTCGGGGTCGGACTCCTGAGACGTCGAGGCCTCTGACGAAGTCCGGGCCTGGCCGGACGCGGAGTCAGAGAAGATCCTTTCTCACTGATGCTGACAGATCCTCAACGCCTTCGAGGACATTTTGCCACACGGGCCACAGATCATCAGTTCATGATCGGGCCCGAGGCACCGGAGGCAGCAGTCGTGTGTGTTGGTGAGAGACATCAGTTTCTTACACCGATCACACTTCTTGAACCCGCTGGCAGCCATCGGGGGAAAAAGGGCCCCTGCAAGGTCAAAAGACCGGGCTGCCAGTGAAAAAGAAAAAGAGCGCGAACGCTAGTCTCGAAGGACAAAAACCGAAAAAACAGCTCCGGGCTCGATACCGGTGTACCGTGCCCAGGCGGGAAGGGGTACCGGCGTCGAACCGGCAAAAAGCCACGAATCTTCAAAGGAAAAATCAACTTTTAACCGGGTGACTAGGACACACGTCCGTCAGGCTCCGCGGAAAAAAGAAGACTGAGCAAGATGGCACCCTTGGGCGGGAAGGGGACCGCACATGCGTGCTGCATTCCCAAAGGCTTTCTTTGAAAGCTGGGGAAATGCTCATCACGAGGGCTCCGTCGATGCTGACGTCACCCATATGTGAGGACTGACTTTCTGCTTGGTCCTGGAGAATACTTAGAATCCAGTCCTTGTCGAAGGCTTGAAACCTTCGTGATGGTGATTTGGCGGTGCTGCTCAGCCTATCGGCTTCCTTCTGAGTGTTGCTGGGCAGGGGTTTTGGAATACAATCAGCTTGAGGTCAGACCAGGGGACTGCGGTGATAGACAACTTGGGGATTTTGGTTGAATTGAACGTTGTCTGTGGAGCGAACACCAGGTCCAATATGCCTCCTCTCGTATGGGTGGGTTCCTTGACCAGTTGCCTATATCCTAATTCCTTGAGGGCTTCGAGGAAGGTTGACGCCTGAGTATCTTGCAGGGAAGGCAGGTTCAAATCTCCTAGAACCCAGCTTGGTGTGCATGGGCTCTGGGTATTGGAGGCAAGGTCAATAATTGATGAGAGGACCTCTGTGTCCGTTGATGGGGCCCTGTATAAGAGGTTGATAGAGCAGTGCTTGTTGGCTATAGTGATTGTGTTGGTGTGTTGTGCTGGTTGCGTTGCTCAGGTGGAAATGAAGGTCTGTCTTGGTGAGGGTGAGTACTCCCTCCCCTCTTTTGTCGTTTCTAGGCATGTGTGTATTGCGAAATTGGTAGATAAGAGCTGGTTAAGGAGGATATTATCATCAATGGAAAGCCATGTCTCTGTGATCAAGAGTATGTCAAGGTCATGAAGTGATATCATGTCGGAGATAACTGGCCATTTCTTGCGTATTGAGCGGGCGTTTATGAGAGCGCATCTTAGATTCTGGGGGTGGGAGTTTTCTTCTTGCCTTGCTTTCTTATTGTGTTGTAGTGCGATGTGTAATAGGTGGGGGTGGAGAGTGCAAGAAGTTTCCTCTGACTTGTGGTAGGGAGCACTTGACCATCTCCTCCTATGGTTCTGAAGAAATGGTATGTGATTTTGGTTAGGAGATAAGGCTGTAACACTACCTAGCCATACGGAGAGGAGATAGAGAGCAACTATGGAGATGCTTGAAAGGACCATTCTAGGTGTCTACCCTGTTGTGAGTGGTCAAGGCCTCGACTGGGTTGGCCGAAGAATGGGCAGGAGGGTTGGGCGACACAGGCTGTGCCAGGTATGGCAGTAAGATTGTGTTGTCCCAGGCCAGTACCCAGTTATGCACGGCCTGGTGGGCATACAGGTATATAGGTGTGCTGTTAAAACAGGCAAACCAAGCATCACAGGTAAATCAAGCATCACAGGCATGAATGTAAATCAGAGACACAGTTCAAAACGTGAGATATGTGGAAAAACAATTTTATTGAAATATCAAACCCTATAACAACCCGACACAGGCCGTGTTTCGCAAACCTTCATCAGGGGTTGATCAAGTAGGGTACTAAAAACATAAAACATAAATATTAAATACAATAGCATAATTAAGAACGTAAAAGAACAGATCTAAGGTCATGATATATAAAACATGCAAATAAAACTCATAAAAGATAAAACAATACATATATTATAAACTAAAAAAGAATAATAGAAAAGTGAGGATACGCTTAATAAAAATTCAAAACCATAATATGACCACATTATTAATAACACATAGATTTAAAGTCATAATAAGAATATATAATAAAAAAATATAAATAACATAATAAAAACAAAGGTGTGACAAGCAATAATACACTACAGAGGTACCTTTATGTATGGACCCAAGAAACAGGTGGCCCTTGGCAGGCAATAACTAAAATAAATAAATATAGCTTAAGAATATCTACTGGCCATATAAAGTTATACATACATATTAATCATCCTAATAATTAATAAAAAACAATAATAATCATTAAAAGGGGGGCTATTTAAAATCAAAGGACCAATTTCTGTGTGAGGGCAAAGGACTAAGAGAAGCAGCAGGAGCGAAAAAAGGGGGGTTTAAATATCATAGTGACATTCTACAAAACGAAAAGTACCTTATTGTATGAACTCAAGGAAATGTATTCCTCAAGAAATAAATATAACACTTACAAATAAATAAACACTCATAATAAATAATCCAAAGTGGTAATTAATAAATAAATAAATAACTAAAACCATCTAAAAAGGGGTTTTCAGAACCTATAAAAAGCCAAGGATATAAAGATGGAAGATTAGTCTAATGTCCAATATTCATTGTAAATGTGCAGGAAGCTAAAGAATCGCTACTGTAAAAACAGCAGTCCTTCCGTAAATCATAACTTCAAAGTATCTATTATGGTAAAGACAGCAGTCGCATAGAAATCAAACTGCTTGTGATTAGAAAGAAATGAAACCACCTCAATGAGGAAGATTATTGTAGAAAATATAACGTTCTTCATAATTTTAAAAGTAGCCTATAGAGCTAAATCGCTATGTGGAGGAACAAGCTCTGCAAAGCAAGTATCACAGGTAGTAAACTTAAAACAGGCAGCTTGTAGTGCATTGGACAGCACACTATCTGGTATCAGTACAGACTATCTGGTATGACAGTGTATCAATACTGTCTGTTCCCCCTAGGGTCAAGTCTAAATAGTTGTATAATAGTGTTATAGACTCTTTGGACCGAGTGGTGGGTTATGTTTTACTTGCATTCTGTCTTGGCAGGTTTTATAGCTCCGTTTTTGGTCATTCCTTTGTCTGCTTGGTGGTATGTGGCCTCCAGTTTTGGTCTCTGCCTAAGGGCTACGTCAAAGGGCCCAATGGCGCTATTCTTTTAAAGATGCTGCTCTGCCCCGATAGGGCAGAGCACGTTGCTGGGGCGGCTGCGGCGAGCTCCAGCTCCTTATATATATCCTTTGTTTTTGCCATCCCCCTTTCCAGAGGGAGTCCACTGAAAAACCCTGGTGCGAGGGACGATTTTAGTTTGGTGGAGGGGCTGAGGAAAAGAGAGGAGCTGAAGAATCTAAATGTTCGTCCACAATACTATGGCTCCTCTTCCTAATGGCTTCTGAGCTAGCTTCCAATGAGTGGTGTCCACCTTCATTTTATGGAACTGTTTAGTTTTAAAATCTGATTTTCGTTGCGGGATTCACTCCTGGGTGAAACAGGCTTGTTCATCCAAGCATAAACATTCCCTATTCTATATTCCTCCTCATCCCTTCTGAATTTCTTCAGTTTCCTTTCCTTTACAATTTTTTTATATTCGGACACATTCTTATTATAGTCTCTCTTTTAAATTTCAAACCATGCATCAGCTTCTTTAAATGTATCAAGTTACGAATCAATATCAAGTCTTATAGATTCAGCTTTATGCCATGACGTATTTATCAGTAATATCATTGGGTCCAGAGAACATTTATTTAAAATTTTAGTCCAGTCTGCTAAAAAGTCCGTATCGTCATTATACATGCCTGAGGCTTTGCTAATCCATAGTCCTTTGGGGATAATCTTATGTCTACAATTCTCAAGTAGTGATGAGGCATGCATCTCTTCTCTTATGCGGCCTTGCAAATCTCTTCCAATGAGACTGAGTACGATGTGCCACCGACACATCCATGGTCCTTACATTATGGGCTGTGATATGACCCTCAAAGCTTAGGCCTGCATGGGCATAAGTGAAAGAAATGCAGTCTGCTAGCCAAATTGAAAGTGAGCATTTGGACATGGCAACCCCTAGCTTATTGGGGTCAAAAGAAATAAAAAGCTGGATGGACTTTCTATGGGTTTTTGCTTGATCCAATTAAAAAGCTAAGGCTTGTTTGCAGTCAAACATGTGCAGCTCAGTTTCCTCTTTATGAGCATGTGGTTTTGGGAAAAATGTTGGTAGAACAACTGACTGCTTAAGATGGAAATCCGATACCATCTATGGAAGGAACTTAAGATGAGTACAGAGGACCACTCTATTGTGATGGAATTTAGTGTAAGGTGAATGAACTACTAGAGCCTGAAACTTGTTCACCCTGCATACTGAAGTACCTGACACCAAAAACAAAAATTTCCAGGTCAAAAACTTCAGAGGACAAGAATTGAGTGGCTCAAAAGGAGCTTTCATCAACTAAGCAAGAACCACAATGAGGTCACAAGACACTGTGGATGATTTATAGGGAGGCGTTAATAGAAGCAAACCCCACATAAAGCAAACAACTTAAAGGTTGTACAGAGATGGGTTTACCCTCTACACCTCTATGGTAAGCTCCAATTGCATTGAGATGAACCATGACAGAGATGGACTTAAGTGCACACTCCAAGAGGTATAGAAGATACTCAAGCAGTTTTTGTGTGGGACAAGCAAAAGGATCTAGGGATTGGTCCTCACACCAGACAGCAAACCTCTTCCATTTGCATTAATAGGACTTTCTCGATGAGGCCCTCCTGGAGGTCAAAAGGACATTGGTTACACCAGCCAGCAGAATGAGTTTGGACAATGTTAGCCTCTCAATTTTCAAGTCAAGAGGGCTAAAGACTTGATGTTGGGAAATAACATCATTCCTTTCTCCGGCAATATCAAATCCAGTGCGTGGTCCAGCTGAATCGGCTCCTGACTGGAGAGCTGTATTAGAGTGTTTGCTACTGATGTTTATGTTTATGTTTAATAATTTGATTGACTGCCCTTCATTGGTAAGCAGAGCGGTTTACAAAAATATTTCTTCATTACAGTAGGCACAAGGCCGGAAAGAGAAAAGAAAGTTACAATTCAATAAAAGTGGAGAAGCAGGGACAAGAGAGGAGGGTCAGTAGAGGAAAGGAGAAGGCTAGGAGGGAGAGAGGTTGAAGGCAAGGGAAAAGAGGTGAGTTTTCAAGGCGTGCTTAAAGATAGGGTGGTGGGGCTCCAGACGGAGAGTGGAAGGGAGGGAGTTCCAGAGAGCCGGACCCATAAAGAAAAAGGCAGAGGAGCGGGTGGACTGGAGGTGAGCAAGTGAGGGGGGGGGGGGGGGAAGAGTGAGGCGGTTGAGGTGGAAGGAGCGAGGGATGTGCCGGGGGGTGTGGAAGTGGATGAGGTCGGCAAGGTATTGTGATCTTAGTTCCAAGAAATTGTTCTGATGAAGATTTTTTTGGAAGGACCAATCTCCCTGTGAAACCCATAGAGATGAGGTCCCGAACAGTTTTGATACATCTGTTGTCAATACTTTTTGTAGTGGAGCAATAAGAAAGGGGAGACCTTTGAGCAAATTGTAATGGCTAGACCACTATTCAAAAGATAGAATGAGAGCGTTGATGAAACACAGACAATGAAGCTTCCTGTTGCCTGGCTCCACTGAGTTTTCAGTCCACTCAGCCTGTCTCATTTGGAGATGTGACAAGGGTGCTACATGCACCATGAAAGCCATGTGTCCCAGAACAGTTAACATCTTGTTACCTGCTGACTCATTTGGGTCTTTTTTTTTCTTTTCTTTCTTTTATCTTCTTTCTTTAGTAGTATTTAGCTCACGCCTTTCCAGCAGCAGTTCAAAGTGAGCTACAATCAGGTACAGTAGGTTTTTCCCTGTCTCTAGAGGGCTTACAATCTAAGTGGGAACCTGAGTCTCTCACACTATTGCTGTCAATCTGTCATGCAGGAGGAAGACTCTCGCTTAAGTCATATCTAGCAGGACTCCTATGAATTCCAATTGTTGGGAAGGGTTTTAGGTGAGATTCTGGTTATTACAAACCCTAGTAGTTCCGGCACCCAAATGATCAACTGTATTGATTCTCACACTCCTTTCTGAGTGGTACTCTTGATCAGCCAATCATCCAAGCAGGAAAAGACAAACACTTCTAGTGTCTGAAGGAAAGCTGCTAATACCAAGAGGCAATTGATAAAGACCTGAGGTGCTGAGGCTAGGCCAAAAGGCAGAACTCAGTACTGGAAGTGGTGTCCCCCTAGAATGAATCTGAGATATGTCCTGTGGGATGGATGTATCTGTATGTGGGTATACATCCTTTAGAACCAGGGTGCATAGCCAATCTTCTTTTAGAAGATAAGGGAGAGTAGGGTGCCCAGAGAAATCATTCTGAGCTTTTCTCTGACCAGATATGTGTTCAGATCTCTTAGGTTCCAAGATGGGATAATATCCCGCCATTTTCTTGGGGATCAGGAAATACCTGGATTAAAACCCTCAACACCTCTATGCTCTGGTGGCATGAGCTCTATCATGAGATCTGACAAGAGGGTGGTGATTTCATTCTCAAGTAGTTCCTGATGCCAAGGGTCCATGGAATGATCCCTCGGTAGGCAATTTGGAAGAATGTCTAATAGATGCAAATTGTAGCCGCTTTGGATAATTTGCAAAACCCAAGTGTCCAAGGTTATAAGGGGCTACCATTGGGCAAAAAGAGTGAGCCTCCCTCCAAAAGGAGAGTTCTCCACTGTAGTTATAAGTAGAGTGGCTATGCTCTTCAGGAACTACTCAAAACCCCACACCAGATTTTGGCTGAGGAGCATGTTGGGTCTTTTGTGGCTTCCCTCACTTTACTTATTTTATTTTAACAGGTTTTTAATACTGCTTTATCATTTCAATCAAAGTGGTTTACACTGTAACTTCAACTTGGTAATGTACATTAAACAGGGACATTGATAATTTGGATTTATCTGAAGCAATGGAGGGTAAAGTGACTTGCCCAAGGTCACAACGAGTGCCAGTGGGACTTGGTACTTGTGCTCGAGGAGCCTGTTTCATTTAGGAATAGTGGGAACCAGGAAAATACCTATTACTGTGAGATTAACAGGTCTTTTTCTGGTTACCACTCTGAAACCTCCTGTGGTAGGAGGCTGGCTTAGACTTGCACCTTAAAAGATTACGAAGTGTAATGTGCTGCTTTTCGATGAAGCCAGCCTTCTCTGACTTTTTCTCCAAAGAGATTCTCTCTGTGACACGGTATGTCAGCAAGCTTATCCTGTACCAACAGTTCTAGGTCTGAGGACTGGAACCAGGTGAGTCTCTGGGCATAGAACTCATTGCAGAAGCTCTCAATACCGTTTCAAAGATATCATAGGTCGCTCGGACCATGAACTTCAAGCAGTCCGCAATGTACCCAAATAAGGGAGCAATACTGCTCCAACTTCTCTGAAAGGAGATATCGGGATAGAACAACTAGGCTGTTCATGATGTCCTTCAAAAACATGCCCATGTACAGCTGGGTAAGAGGCCATGTGGACCTTAAACATGGAACTCTGGAAAACTCTTCTCTCAAAAGAGCTCAATGTCCAAGCTCTCTCCCTGGGAGCACCGAGGAGTGAGCCTTGGAGCTTTTAGACCTCTTAAGGGTGGCTTTAACCACCAAGGAATGGTGAGGAAGCTGGGGCTTCTTGAACCCGGGTGTCTTTTGAACTCTAGACATGGAGTCAAGCTTTCTACTAACTGGAGGTACAGTGAGAGGGTTCTCCCCCATTCTCATCTGTACTCTCTGAAGGACACAGTGCATAGACACAGTCATTGCTTCTTTAGGGGCAGAGAAGTACTGAAGGATCTCCAATTCATCTGCTCTATGCTCATCCTCAGTCTTCAAAGAGAATGGAATGGCCTTAGCCATATCACTGACAAAATCTTTGAAAGTCTTATCCTCAGGACAGAGGTGGATAGTTAGTTGGATTCAATCCCTCTGGCCAAACTTGAGCAGGAGAATGGAATGGCCTTAGCCATATCACTGACAAAATCTTTGAAAGTCTTATCCAAGGACAGAGGTGGATAGTTAGTTGGATTCAATCCCTCTGGCCAAACTTGAGCAGGAGGTGTGAGAGGGACTGGAGAGAGAGAGATAGGGGTTGAGGAAGTGAGGTTGTCAATTAAAATCACTAAGCTAGACAGGGTGCCTGGTCTGGAAGGCCTGACGGCACGGTTTTATAGGAAATTTGGGGAAATGCTGCTGAGCCTGCTGGCTAGAGTCTTTAACCTTCCCCAGGAGGGGGAAAGACTAGCTGACATGATGGGCTGGGCGGGCATCTCTTTCATTCATAAGGAAAGGAAGAACCTGCTAGCATGTGCGTCGTACCAGCCCATCTCTCTTCTGAAACTTGATGCAAAATTGCTCACCAAAATTTTAGCTACACGTCTTAATAAGGTAATTTTGGGCTTGATTAATGAAGATCAGGCAGGGTTTATGCCAGGGAGACAAGCTGGTGATAATATTAGGAAAAATTGTAACGATATGCCTGGCCCAGCAGATGCAGGAGCCGGTGTTGCTATGTCCCTGATGCCGAAAAGGCATTTGATTATGTGTCCTGGGGGCTCATGTTTAGCGTTTTGTAGAAGATGGGTTTTGGAGAGGGGTTTGTAAACTGGGCGTGGGCACTCTCGGATCCCATGGACATGTGTCAAGGTAAAAGGTGGTTATTCGGCTTTTTGTCCAGTCCAAAAAGGTACACGGCAAGGATGTCCACTCTTGCCCTTACTGTTTGCTTTGACACTGGAACCCCTGGCAGCATGCCTTAGGATGAGCATGGATATACATGGGATAAGGGTGGGAGATCGTGACTACCGGGTGTCTCTTTTTGCAGATGATATTTTGGCAGTAACACGCCCGCATATCTCATTGCCCATTATAATGTGGGAGCTATGAAAGTATGGCCTGCTATCGGGCTTTTGATTAAATTGGACTAAGTCTGAGATCTTCAACCTTACAGTCCCAGATTGGCAGAAGAAGCAGCTGCAGAGATACGGTACCTAGGGGTGCAATTGGGGCAACATCACCGTAATTTATTTGAGATGAACTACAGACAGTTGGTAGGTGAGGTAAACGGCCTCCTAAGGCAATGGGGGAAAGGCTACTTGTCCTGGTTCAACCGCATTGCGGCAGTAAAAATGATGCCAGTGCCACGGTTCCTATATTTGTCCCAGGCACTGCCAATGGAGGAGCCCGCCAGTGTCCTCAAACTGGTGCAACATAAGATTGACCAGTTTGTCTGACAGTGATAGGTGCCCAGGGTTGTACAAAGGGTACTCCAAAGGACCAAAGCTGAGGCTCCCGGACCTTCAGCATTATTATGCTTCAACCCAGCTTAAGGGGGTCTAATCTTGGCTGTGCGAGCCCCAGAAGCAATGGATTGAATTAGAATTGGTGTCTATACCAGAGGGAGGGGGGGTGTCTTTGGAGGAGATATTATGGAGAGGGCAGGGACGAGGAATACTGAACCCATATGTTTGGTATATATTGGAGATGTGGCACCATTATCTGTGGGATTTATTAGGCAGGAAAAAGGACTCACAGGTGATGACAATCTCCGCATACTTCCAAGACGGGGAGGGTCCACAAGTTCTGAAAAGATGGGAACATTAGAGTTTGAGCTGGGTACACCAATCATTTCATCAGAGGAGGCCATAGCTTTCTGAGGGATTTCTGGACCTCTACAAGCTGGAAAAGGCATGATTATTTACCATATGCACAGATTTGCCATTTCCTAACACAAAGGATGAGGAAAACAGATCTGGTGAAAGCGAGAACGTGGTTCAAGATCCTTTGTGCCGGGGTCCAGGAAGGAAGCATTTGTTGTTTCAATTCTATAGGGGGTTAAACCTGGACTAAGCCTATAAGGCATGATATATGCTATAATGGGACATAGACCTGGGGATAGTATGGGAGAGGAAGAGGAATGGGTGCAGCTGATTCAGGGAATTGTGAAAATCTCTGTGGCAGCCAATCTGGTGGAAAAAGGTTAGAAGGTGCTGCTTAGATAGAACCTTATCTCAGAGAGGTTGAATAAAGCAGGGATGCTATCATCCAGTACATGCTAGCAGAAGTGTGGGGGAAAAGGGACGCTGTATCATATGTGGTGGGAATGTAGGGAAGTGCAGAGTTACTGGAGTAAGATGGTTTCCCTTACTGAAGAAATGCTGGGGGTGACTGTACCTAAATGGCCAGTGGTCCTGCTGCTTCATCAGCAACATGATGAGGTGCAAGGATGGGTACAGGGCATGGTATATCACTGTATATTAGCAACGAGATGCAAGACAGCAGCTCAGTGGAACAGGCCACAGCTACCAAGGGTCTATGGTTTTGTGAGGCGACTAGCTAACTTGTATTTGACACAAAGACTGACCGCACTTAAGTATGGCCAGCTGAAGCAACTATTACCCAATGGGCAGGAGCATGGTGCTGGCTGCAGCACAGAGGGATTCATGAGTTGGAAAAGGATCCATAAGGTAGGAAGTAAGGAGGGGGTAAGGGGTCGAGCTTGGCATTCAATTCTTTGTTATATTTTTTATTTATGCGATTTTGAAAATATACACAAGAAAGAGTAGTTACTCACCTGTAACAGGTGTTCTCCAGGAGCAGCAGGAATTAGTCCTCACATATGGGTGACGTCGGTGCCAACGGAGCCCCCGTGCAGAGCATTTCCCCAGCTTTCAAAGAAAGCGTTTAGGAATGCAGCGCGCCTGCGCGGTCCCATTCCCGCCCAAGGGTGCCATCTTGCTCAGTCTGATGACATAGCTAAAAGACAGCAAAAATCAAAATAAAGTATATGACTGTAACTCCAGGGGAGGAGGGAGGGTCATGAGGACTGATTCCTGCTGCTCCTGGAGAACACCTATTACAGGTGAGTAACTACTCTTTCTCCAGGACCAAGCAGGAAGTCAGTCCTCACATATGGGACTCCCCAGCTCTAGGCTACCGGGAACCCAAAGCTGAAAAAATGGCTCCCTCTCAAGAGCCTCAGCTTCTGAGATAAGAATATCCTCTGAGAACGCCCCCGTACGGTAGCCCAACACAAGGGCCAGAGCGGAGGGTAGGAGTTGCCTAAACCTCAAAGAGATTACGGAGTACTGCCTGTCCGAAAGCACTCTCCCTTCGGGACTCTCTCTCGAGGCAGTAGTGGGCTGCAAAGGTCTGGCTTGAAGACCAAGTAGCGGCCCGGCAGATGTCTGCCAATGGAACAGAGCGGAGATGAGCTACTGACGCGGTTTTCACCCTGACACGGTGGGCCATGACTCGACCCTGCAAGGGAAGGTCGGTTGCCTTGTACGCCCAGGCGATACAATTTGCTACCCAAGTAGACAATGTACGCTTGGAGACAGGTAACTCCAGTTTATTAGGGTCAAAGGAGACGAAGAGCTGAGTAGCCCTTCGATGCCCCCGCGTATGTTCAATGTAAAAGGAATAACGCCCTCTTACAGTCCAGAGTATGCAAGACTGTTTCAGCCCAGCTGGTATGTGAGTTGGGAAAGAATGTCGGAAGAACCACCTCCTGGTTGAGGTGGAAAGATGAGACAACCTTTGGAAGGAACTTCGGATGGGTCGGTAGGACCACCCTGTTCCTATAGAACCGGGTGTACAGTTTATCAGAAACCAGAGCTTGTAGTTCACTCACACGTCTGGCCGAGGTAAGAGCTACCAGGAAGAGCACCTTCCAAGAAATGAGGCATAAATGGCAAGTAGCCATCGGCTCAAACGGTGGGCGAGTAAGTTGTTGCAAGACCACATTCAAATCCCACTCAGTGGCAGGTGGACGAATCGGAGGCTTGAGCAAAAGCAGGCCTCTGAGGAAGTGGGACACCAAGGAGTGAACCGACAGAGACTGTACCTCCATAGGTGAATGGTGTGCTGAAAGAGCAACTGAGGTGGACCCAAACAGAGTTGGACTTAAGGCCTAGGTCTGACAGGTGAAGTAGATATTGTAGTACTACTGGCACAAGGCAGGAGAAAGGATCTTCATTGTGCTGAGCACACCATATTGAGAACCTGCGCCACTTGAGTGCATAGGACTTTCTGGTGGATTGCCTCCTAGAGGCCAAGACCACCACCTCAACTTCCCTAGGTAGAAGTAAGGGATCTAGCACTATCCTTTCAGCAGCCAGGTCATCAGATGGAGGGATCTGAGATTGGGGTGCAGAAGGGAACCCTGATCCTGACACAGGAGATCGGGTAGCAACCCCAGAGGGAATGGAGTTTCCACTCCCAACTGCAGAAGAAGTGGAAACCACGGTTGCCTCGGCCATCTCGGGGCTACCAGAATGACCGAGGCCTTGTCCTGTAGAATCTTGAACAGAGTTCGGGCCACCAGGGGCTTGGGAGGAAACGCATACAGGAGGCCCGTAGACCAAGAGATCAGAAACGTATCTGCTGCCATTCTCAGGGGATGCAAAAAAATATATAGGTCAAGTCGTAGAGCAATCAGAGTGATCAAAAATGCAGATAATTACTCCATTAGCAACATATCTTAGTGAAGACTTATTAAGAAGGGAGCAAACACATTATATCTGTAGAACAAGCTCGGGGATGTCTCAGACCAGCGGCTTAAAACAAAGGCACAAAAGTGTCTTAGAATGCCGTCATAGCATCAATGACTGTCCCTTAGCCAATAATTTATCACAAAAATTCTACAGTTGAATAATTTCAAAGCTCCTATCAAAAATATTCAAAAACAGTGCTGAAAAGTGGCTTAAAGATCAGTACTTAATTTAAGAGTACCCCAACGCCAACTATCATAGCGCCAATCAATGCGTTTCACTCAATTGGGCTGAGTTTCTTCAGGGGGATTTCAAACAGGTATAGACCGCTGCTGCCCACGTTTCCTACAAGGAGCTGAACTTAACCAAGAACAGTGCTCACAAAACAGTGCTCATGCGTGGCGTTTTTGTGAGCACTGTGGCTGAGCTCTGAGGCACCACTGAGCCGCCCGCATGTGCAGATGGGCATTTGGGGTCACATGTATCGTGGATGCCATGAGATCCAGGAGCCGCAGGAAGTGTCTGGTGGAGACCTGAGAATTGCTTTGGAACTGGTTGGGCCCTGTCCTCAGGCAAGTAAGCTCTTGCCTGAAGGGTGTCTAATCTTGCCCCTATAAACTCTAGGTTCTGTGAGGAGAGCAAAGTGGACTTTGTGTAGTTTATGACAAAGCCCAGATGCTGAAGAAGAGAGACATTGCGAAGAGTGGCTTGTCTGGCCTCCTGGAGAGACTGACCCCTGATGAGCCAGTCGTCGAGGTATGGGAAGACAAAAATTGCCTGATTTCTGAGATAGGCCGCCACCACCGCCAGGCATTTGGTGAAAACCCTGGGGGCGGAAGTTAGGCCAAAGGGAAGTACTCTGTACTGAAAATGGTTTCTTCCCACCACAAATCTGAGATATTGTCTGTGGTCTGGATGGATAAGAATGTGAGTATAAGTATCCTTTAGGTCTAAGGAGCAAAGCCAATCTCCCTGCTGGAGGTAGGGCAGCAGTATCCCAAGGGTAAGCATCTTGAATTCTTCCCTCTCCAGGAACTTGTTTAGGTTTTGCAAGTCTAGGATAGGCCGGAAGCCTCCTGTCCTTTTTGGTAACAGAAAGTACCTGGAGTAGAAGCCTAGCCCTTCCAGGTGGTGAGGCACCGGTTCCACTGCCTGTTCCTTTAGAAGACTTGCTAGCTCCTGAAGGAGGAGGTTTCTGTGCAGAGGGAGTCTTGGAGGCTCTCCTGGAAAGTAGGAGAGGGGTATCTGGTGGAAGTGGAGCATGTAGCCCTTTTGGACTATGCTAAGGACCCAGGTATCCCCTGTGATGGCTGGCCACCTGTAAGTGTGCAGGGTCAGCCGACCTCCTGTGCTGAGTGGAGGCAGCAGTGGAGAAGAAGCTATGCTGTGGGAGTCAAAACCCCGCTCCCTGTTGTGCAGGAGCTGGCGGCTTGGGGGTCTTCTGCCTACGGGGCCCATGCCCCTGCCCGTTGGCCTGCTGGTCCTGTTGGGGAGCTGGAGAGGCCTGATATTGAGGGTAGGATTTGTAGGCAGCACCCTTCCTCGGGAAAAAGGGCTTCTTCCCCGAGCCCTTCTTTTTGTGAGAAGGGGCAGAAGTCTTCCTGGATAGCCTTGTCCTGGTGAGAGTCTCAGTCTCGATTTCCACAGCCTTTTCAGTCATGGGCTTACCGAAAAAGTTTTCACCTCGGCAAGGGACATCGACCAACTTGTCCTGCACCCATGGCTCCAGATCTGATGACTGTAGCCAGGCCGGACGGCGTGCACCGATGCCATCTGCGGCTACCCAGGCCGAAGCCTCGAAACCATCATAGGCTGCTCGAGAGATAAACTTTGAGCACTCTTGAATCCCTGTTGATAAAGCCTTGAACCTCTGCAAAGGTTCCTCGGAGAGGCCAGCTGAGAACCCGGCAATCTCCTTTGCCAGGTCCCTTAAGTACATGCCCATGTACAGCTGGTAGGTCTGGACACGGCAAGATAGCATAGAGCCCTGGAAGCACTTTCTACCGAGGGCATCCAGGTTCCAGGCCTCCCGGCTAAGGGGCACCGAGGAGTGCATCTTCTGACTCTTCAGACGGTGCATGGCCGATTCCACAACCATGGAGTGGTGCGGTAGCTACGCCTTTTGGAACCCAGGGCTCTTACGGACTCGATAAATGGAATCGACCCGTTTGCTAAGAACCGACGTCCCACATATGGAAGAGCAGCTGTTCCAGCATCGGAGGAACCGGTACAGTAAAGATTTCCTTTGGAGAAAATCATACTGGAGGGCATCAAGCTCCTCGGCTCAAGGCTCCTCCTCGGTGTCCACAGGGAACGCCAAGGCCTTGGTCATGTCCCTCACGAAGTCCGAGAAGCGGGTATCCTCCAGGAGGGGGGACCATCTCTGAGGCTCGGACTCCAGTGAGTCCGAAGGGACGAACCGGGTCCGGAAGGTATCCGGGGACTCCTCATCCTCCGTCTCCGACTCCGAGGAGGAGGAATCGAGCGGCTCCGGCCGTGCGGCCTTGGTGCCACCCACCCCGACACCAAGGGTATCAGCGTCGACGACCTTGGCCCCGCATGGGAGGTCAAACAGGACCTTGACTGAGGATCGGCTCGGAATCCGGGGTCGACTTGGACGTCGAGGTCCCGGTGGTCGGGGCAGATGCAGCGGTCAGACCGGCCATCAGCACCCACTGCTGTTCCATGAAGGCAGCCAAGCTGCTCTCCAAGGCAGTCAACCTGAGTCCAAGCTCAGGAGACTCAGCAGCCCCCGACTCGGGCCCCGATGGCGTCGGGCCCGACGTCGGCTCCCCCGGAGGAGAGTCTATGAGGACAACCGCAATTACGTGACTCGGGGACTCTGGCTCCACACGAGGTAGCTTGGAAGGCCTCTCTGACTCCGAAAGCTTGGGGCGGTGGTCAGGGCTACGCGACCTGGCCCTCGAGGAACCAGGAGCCTCCACCGACGACGCCCTCGGGAGCTTTTTCTTCCTTCTGTGCTCCTGGGAGGGAGACTCCCTTTCAGAGGAACCCTGATGGCGCTCACGGTCGGACTCCCAAGATGTCGAGACCTCTGACGAAGTCCGGCCCCAGCCGGACGCGGAGCCAGAGAAAATTCTCTCACGTTGATGCTGACGGCTCCGAAGCGCCTTCAACGACATTTTGCCACCTGGGCCACAGGCCAGCGGGTCATTGTGGGGTCCAAGGCATCGGAGGCAGCAATCATGTGTGTCGGTGAGAGACATAAGTTTCTTGCACTGATCACACTTTTTGAACCCGTTGGCAGCCATCAGGGGAAAAAGGGCCCCTGCAAAGTCAAAAGACTGGGCTGCCAGTGAAAACACAAAAAGAGCGAGAACGCTAGTCACGAAGGACATAAACCGAAAATCACAACTCTGGACTCGATACCGGTGTACCAAGCCCAGGCAGGAAGGGGAACGGGCGTCGAACCAGATAAGACAATGTGAAAATCACAGAAAAAAAATCAACTTTTCCCAGGTGAAACAAACTCACATCCGTCGGGTTCCACGGAAAAAGAAAGACTGAGCAAGATGGCACCCTTGGGCGGGAAGGGGACCACGCAGGCGCTCTGCATTCCCAAAGGCTTTCTTTGAAAGCTGGGGAAATGCTCCGCACGGGGGCTCCGTCAGTGCCGATGTCACCCATATGTGAGTACTGACTTCCTGCTTGGTCCTGGAGAAAAACACTTCTTACAGAAATGAATATACAAAAGGAAAACATGAAAAAAGGAGACAGAACAAACCATCCCAAATCATACAAAGATCATGAAAAATTACAAGCATTATTCACTAGTACACCATTATAGAGGACGACCAAAACCTTATCAAAAGAAAATTTTCAAGGAAATAGGACACACAACCTGTGCTGATTTACTCCATAATCAGTCAAGTTGCTCCTCAGAGAGCAAGCCTCGGTGAATCCAGAGGCTGCAATGAGACCCCTACACGTTTACTAACAACTGACTTGGGTCAAAAAAGATTTAGCTAACCCCCTGCAATTTAATGAGGCATTTACAAGGGTATCTTAAAAAGAGTCCCCCCCCCCTCAATTGTGAGACTAAGTCGTAAAAGAAAAAACTGTTTCCTGCGCTTTTATATATATAGTAACATAGTAACATAGTAAGTGACGGCAGATAAAGACCAGCATGGTCCATCTAGTCTGCCCAGCAAGATGGCAAGAGTAGGTGCACCTGTCGCTCTGTGCAGGCCACCCCTCCCCATGTTTTTGTTTAGGGGTGAACCCACCACTCCATGTAGGACACCCTTATTTGTTGAGACGCTAGATAGTTCAGAAGTTAGATGGTACCGTTTATTTTGCTTTTATCCTGTTGCTGTAAAGGGATCCACTGTGTTTGTCCCATGCCATTTTGAATTCCATCACTGTGTTTGCCCCCACCACTTCCATCGGGAGGGCATTCCAAGCATCCACCACCCTTTCAGTGAAGAAATATTTCCTGACATTGCCTTTCAATTTACCACCTTGCAGCTTCATGTTATGCCCTCTAGTTTTACAGCTTCCCCGTCTTTGGAAGAGCTTTGTTTGTTCATCATTTCTCTTTAAGTATTTAAAGGTCTGAATCATATCTCCCCTGTCCCTCCTCTCCTCCAAAGTGTACATATTTAGGTCTTCAAGTCTCTTCTCATAAGGCTTCTGACGCAGGCGCCAAATCATTTTGGTCGCCTTTCTCTGAACAGTTTCCAGTCTTTTTACATCTTTTGCAAGATATGGCCTCCAAAACTGAACACAGTATTCCAAGTGAGGCCTCACCAGTGACTTGTACAGTGGCATAAGTACCTCTTCCTTTCTGTTGGTGATCCCTTTTTGTATGCAGCCCAACATCCTCCTGGCTTTTGCCACTGCCTTGTCGCACTGTTCTGCCACCTTGAGATCATCAGAGATAATCACACCAAGGTCTTTCTCCTGAACCGTGCATACCAACCTCTCACCCCCTATCGCAGGGGTCTCAAACTCAAATTGCTTTGAGGGCCAAATGAGGACTTGTAGAGTAACCCGGGGGCCGCACAAGACGCAGGCCTCATTTGCATAAGGGCATCATTTGCATAAGGGCATCATTTGCATAAATATTTGCATAATGTTACCATACATTAACTTTTAGTAAACATGCCTCTTAATGAGTGTATGGATAAAGAAAGACTAAAAGATTTCTACATTACTATAAACCAGTGCCAACCGCCAGGCACATTAGGAACTACTAGAAACACTGCTCATTTAGAACCCATAGCAAACCTGCCGTGTCCTAACAGCACTACCAGGACTCACAAAGCACCATACCCTAACTATCAAAAGGCAACATTGCAAATATTAAATCAACACATTTCAGAGAATAACAATACAATGGGAAGTCGAGGTTGGTGATGGATTGGAATGTTATTACTTTGAGAGGCAAGCATATGTGTTGACGTTAGAAGGAATAGTAACAGTAGTAACATGACAAAGTAAGGTAGGAGATTTTGTGGCAACATATTGAGCTGTGAAGATGGCGGTTTACCTGAGAGGGCGTGTTGTTTTGCTGGATCGGTGTCTGCAGTCCTCAGGTATACCAGAGGGAGGCTTTGGCAGCCACATTGCGTGAGATAGCAATTATGATGGTTTTGTGCTGGGGAGTGTGGTTTGGGGTGAAGTCATCTTATTGGTTGTGTCCTCTCGATGTCTCCCTCGGTCCACACCTAAGGGTCACGCGGGAGAGGCCCTCAGGTGTGGGCATGTCTGGAGGCACGGGCATGCCTGAGGTCACTTCCTTTTGAATATTGCTGTGTCCGGGGGTTCCGGTGGGCCTGATTGGCCTTGTGGAAGTGATCGAGGAGGGACTTTCCTTCCTGCTCACCTCCCCGATGCTGATCAGGCTTGTGGTGGCTGTAGCGGTATTAAGCAGCACCTGGAGGTTCTTCCTTTTGAATGTTGCTGTGTCCGGGGATTATGGTGGCCCTGACTGGCCTTGTGGAAGTGATCGGGGAGGGGCTTTCCTACCTGCTCACCTCCCCGACGCCGATCAGGCTTGTGGTGGCTGTAGCGGCATTAAGCAGCACCTGGAGGTGCTTCCTTTGGAATGTTGCTGTGTCCGGGGGTTCCGGTGGGCCTGATTGACCTTGTGGAAGTGATCGGGGAGGAGCTTTCCTTCCTGCTCAACTCCCCGACGCTGATCAGGCTTGTGGTGTGCATTGCGGGCCGCACAAAGGTCTCTCGCGGGCCGCATGCGGCCCGCGGGCCGCATGTTTGAGACCCCTGCCCTATCGTGTACTTTTCCCTTGGATTTCTGCTACCCAAGTGCATGACACTGCACTTTTTCACATTAAATTGTAGTTGCCAAGCATTAGACCAGTCTTCCAGCTTTTGTAGATCTTTCCTCATGTTAACCACTCCCTTGGGGGAGTCCACTCTGTTGCACATTTTTGTGTCATCTGCAAAAAGACAGACTTTTCCATTCAGTCCTTCAACAATATCACTCACAAATATATTGAACAGTGCCGGGCCCAGGACCGAACCCTGAGGCACCCCACTAATCACCTTCCTCTCATCCGAGTGAGCTCCATGTACCATCACCTTCTGTTGTCTGTCAGTCAACCAATTTCTAATCCAGTTTTCTATCTTGGGACCCATCCCCAAGTTACTGAGTTTATTGACAAGCCTCCTATGAGGAACAGTATCAAAGGCTTTGCTGAAATCCAGATAGATGACATCCATTGCATGCCCCAGATCTAGTTCCTTGGTCACCCAATCAAAGAACTCAATCAGATTTGTTTGGCAAGACCGTCCTTCGGTAAACCCATGTTGCCTTGGATCTTGCAACCTGTTGGTTTTGAGAAAGTTCACTATTCGCTCTTTCAGGAGCGCCTCCATTACTTTTCCTGCCACCGAGGTAAGGCTCACGGGCCTGTAATTTGACACTTCTTCCCTGTCACCACTTTTGTGTAGAGGTACAACATTAGCCATTCTCCAGTCCTGAGGAACGACTCCTGTTTCCAAGGATCTGTTGAAGACATCCTTTAACGGTCCTGCAAGAACCTCTCTGAGCTCTTTCAGTATCCTGGGATGTATCCCATCTGGTCCCATGGCTTTATCCACTTTCAGTTTAGCAAGTTGTTCTAACACCTCATCTTCTGTGAATGATGTGGTATCTACTTCATTCCTATTTTTATATTTGTGAGTCACAGCTGGTCCATCTCCAGGATCTTCTTTAGTAAAAACAGAGCAGAAGTATTTGTTTAGCAATTTTGCTTTTTCAGTGTCACTTTCCACGAGTCCTTTCCCAGCACTTCTGAGTCCTGCAATTCCAACTCTGATCTTCTTCCTTTCCTGAATATACCTGAAGAAAGTTTTGTCGCCACCTTTAACATCTTTAGCCATCTTTTCCTCTGCCTTTGATTTTGCTATCCTTATTTCTCTTTTTGACTCTTTGAGCTTGATCCTGTATTCATTTCTGTGTTCTTCTGTTTGCAAGCTTTTGAATTTTGCGAAAGCTGTATTTTTTGCCTTTATTTGAGCAGCCACCTCTTTGGAAAGCCAAATAGGTTTCCTTCTCCTCTTGTTTTTATTTATTTTTCTTACATATTTATCTGTTGCCCCTTTTATTGCCACCTTTAGTTTAGTCCACTGCAATTCCACTTCCCTTATCTCCTTCCACCCCGTCATCTCCTCCTTTAAGTACGCGGCCATTTTATTGAAGTCGGTGTTTTTGAAGTTTAGGACTTTGAGCTTGCTATGATTGGCCTGTACCATGGCTTTTATCTCAAACCACACCGTGTGATGGTCGCTGTTGCTCACAGGGGCACTCACGCAGACATTTGACACGTTATCACTGTTGGTGAGCACTACATCCAGCGTTGAGCTTTCCCTGGTTGGTTCCATCACCATTTGTCTAAGTAATGCATCTTGGAGAGCATCCACAATTTTTTTGCTTCTTTCCAGATGTGCAGAAGGAGTAATCCAATCCACATCAGGTAGATTAAAGTCACCCAATATGATTGCTTCCCCCTTTGTTGTTATCTTGGCAATATCTATAATCAATTCGTTATCTCTCTCTTCAATTTGAGTCGGAGGTCTGTAGACTACAGCAATATGGATGACAGTGCCATCTCCTCTTTCCAATGCAATCCAGAGCGCTTTTTCTTTTCCCCATGTTCCCTGCATTTCAGTAGCTTTAATACTGCTTTTGACATACAAGGCAACTCCTCCTCCTTTTCCATTTTCTCTGTCTCTTCTGAATAGATTATAGCCAGCTATGGCTATATCCCAATCATGCGATTCATTAAACCATGTTTCTGTAATGGCCATGATGTCCAAATCCGTTTCCACCATTAGGGCTTCCAGGTCTGGAATTTTTTTGGCTAAGCTTCGAGCATTTGTGCTCATTGCTTTCCAGCATTTATCTGGCTTGTGTATTTTGCATTGATTTTATTCTGCCCACTTCTTCCCACTTGTTTTTGATGTGTGGTTTAAGAGTGTGGCTGTTTCTTATGTTGTTCTGCTATTGCAGGGGGTGGCATGCAGATGTTGACCTTCCACATCCATCACCCCCTTTTCCTAGTTTAAATGCATATCCACATACTGCCTGAATTTTTCACTTAGGTTTCTTTTCCCTGCGACAGAGAGATGTAGTCCATCAGCACAGTATAGTCTCTTGTTGGTCCATCTGTTGCCCCAGTTGCCAATAAATCTGAATCCTTCTTGTTTGCACCAGGTCTGGAGCCATGTATTAAAGCTGTTAACGTGATGCAGCCTTTTTGTCCCCTTACCAAGAACAGGTAGAACTTCTGAGAATGCAACAGTGTTAACAATGGGCTTGAGTTTCTCTCCCAGAGATTGGAAGTCCTTTTGGGCTGTAGAGGCACTGTTTCTAGCCAGGTCATTTGTGCCCAAGTGGATAATAACATCAGGTTTGCAGTGCTCACTTTTTGTGCTAAGTATTCCTGCTGGCTGAAGAGCCTGGTAGGCAAATGACTATCTTCTCTCCTTTGAACTGTGTTCCCAAGTTGGTGCCTCTGATGATGGAATCTCCAAGTAGTAATAGTTTTCTGTTTGGTGAGGTTTTCTTCATATTTGGTGCTTTAGCAGGAGATGAGGCACTGTCTGACTCATTTAAGGGCCCTTCAGTTTCTTTGGATTGGGCATCCTCATTAGCCAAGGCAGAGAAGGCATTTTGCAGGGATATCTCTTGATGTGTAGTATGTCTCTGCGTTACAGGTTGCAATCTTCTGGAACCCACTGTGATCCATTTGTTCCTGGGGTGTTTGGTTCTTTGTGGGAGCGGTGGTGGACTTTGTTCAGTTTGTATCCTAGAAGAGGTGCGCTTCATTGCAGCCAGTTCCTCCCTCAGTAGAGACACATCTTTATGCAGGGCTGCTAGGTCTTTCCTTAGTAGAGTCAGTTCTTCATGCATGGCAGCTGACTTTAGGCATATAGGACAAGCTCTTAGGCTCCAAATGATTCTTCTTTGAATGAAAGTACCACAGTTATTGCACTGAATACACGACATGTTGATTAAGCAGTCCCAGAAGAGGAAGAATAATAAGAAAAGTTGAAGATGTGGGCGTTACCCAAGTTAGGAACGACAGATGGCACGTATGTGACCACTATATAGGCAATGTAGCCCCTGGGGTGGGTGAGGTGAGGGGTAGGGTGGGTGGGAACCTAGGTGTCTCTGACCAGTAGGCTGTTCCTGAACAGTGGGCACACAGCAAAGGAGTAGGTAAGGGAACCCACCAAGAAAGGCAAATAGATAGATAAATATGTGGAGACAAACAGACAGACAGATAGAACTCACAGTTTAGCAGCAAATTCAGCAAAAATCACTTTTTGGGAGAGCCCTGGAAAGCACTGCTCTTCTCAAGGAACAGAAGGGCAATCATCTTTGAGACGTTGGGAAACGTCCAAACTCGCGCAACCATAAACAAATCATCTTTAGGCTTAAAATATAATTTCAACAATCAGTCCTGGCCTGGTTCCAGAGCCACTGTAAGCGGGAGAGTTGCCCGTGAGTGCGACTCAGGAACAGCCATCTCAAAGAACATGGTCAGATCTAAGTTGGAGATGAAGTTCCAGGTTTCTTACGCTTAGCTACTAGCAAATAGAAAATTCTAAATGGGTGGGAAGGGGTAGCACAGACTCTGCCAGGATTTTCAAGATAGAAGTGGCATAAAAATGGAACAGCTCTTTTGGAGAAATTGTAGACACGTAGAAAATTTATTAAGCGCAGATTTCTATTCCTAACGGAATTCTCCAGAGACTTAATCGAGGCATGGATGCTGAATAGATATTTAAACATAACACCTGTAAGATTAGTTTCCACAGACTTGGCTTCCAACTGGGTCACTCTGGAAGATAGCCAAGACACCACCTACTTTTGCTGTTCAAGAATCTGCACAACTCTTGAAAACGTAGCTTGCAAGGAGGAGAAAGCACAGTTACTTACCTGTAACAGGTGATCTCTGGGAACAGCAGGAATAAGTCTTCACATATGGGTATCGTCGGTACCGACGGAGCCTGCGCGGGAACACACCCCAGCGTCCAAAAGGAAAGCTTTTGGGAGCATCCCACAGCGCCTGCGCGCTGCCTTCCCACCTTTCCCAACCGCCTCTCTCCAGTTCGAGTTTTAAGCTGAGACAAAGAGAGAGAGAGAAAGGAAAGGAAAGATAGATAGAGAGATACAACTCCTAGGGGAGGTGGGTGGGTTGTGAAGACTTATTCCTGCTGTTCCCAGAGACCACCTGTTACAGGGTAAGTAACTGTGCTATCTCAAGGAACAAGCAGGAATGAGTTTTCACATATGGGGACTCCCCAGCTAGAGATGCCAGGGAGATCCCCAAGGTTGTGAGTCCCTGAGAAGGGCTCTATCTCCCCCCATGGATCTCGGGCATCCAACCAGGGATGGGGGGTAGGAGTTGATTAGGTATGGAACAGGTGTTTGAGAACAGCCTGACCAAACAAGGCATCCCGGCGGGAGTCCTTGTCCAAGCAATAATGGGCTGTAAAGGTATGAACCGAGGCCCAGCGGGCCACTCGACAGATTTGGTCGATGGACACAGAATTTAGATGAGCCATGGAGGCTGCCATGGCCCTCACATTGTGAGCTGTGACATGGCCCTCCAGAGAAAGGTTCTTACTCTGGTAGGCGAAAGAAATACACTGAGCAATCCAATTGGACAGAGTTCTCTTAGAGACTGGAAGTCCTAAATGAGAGGGATCGAAAGCAACAAAGAGTTGAGAGGACATTCTATGTTGCTGTGTCCTTTGTAAGTAAAAAGCAAGCGCTCTCTTACAATCCAGGGTATGGAGATTCCTCTCTGCACTTGATGCATGAGGTCCTGGAAAAAAGACAGGTAAATACACCTCCTGGTTCAGATGAAAAGGTGAGACCACTTTAGGCATAAAGTGCGGATTGGTCCTGAGGACTACCTTGTCATGATGGAACCTTGTATAAGGAGGATTAGCCACCAAGGCTTGCAGCTCACTGATGCAGCGAGCTGAAGTGACTGCAATGAGAAAAATAACCTTCCAGGAAAGGAATTTCAAGGAGGTAGTGGCTAAGGGTTCAAAGGGTGGCTTCATAAGCTGGCCAAGAACCAGATTCAAGTCCCATGCCACTGGAGGTGGTCTAATGGGAGGTTTAGTTAAAAGAAGGCCTCTCATGAATCTTGCTATAAGAGGATGAGAGGAAATAGGCTGTCCATTGAGAGGTTTAAGGGATGCTGCAATAGCACTCAAATTGACTTTTACTGAATTCATTTTAAGGCCTGCATGGGATAAATGCAGCAAATACTCTAGTAAAGAATTCAGAGGTATTGCAAGAGGGTTAAGACCCTTCTCTGCACACCAAATGGTAAATCTTTTCCATTTAAAAGCATAGGAACGTCTAGTGGAAGGCTTTCTGGAAGCATGAAGGATATCCTTCACTTGCAGAGAAAGATGCAAATCTTGAAGGTCTAGGCCTTCAGCAACCAGGCTCTGAGGTGAAGAGACTGGGGATTTGGGTGCCACAACGTTCCCTCCTCCTGGGACAGGAGGTCTGGAGCAGATCTCAAGTCCAGGGAGGGAGCTTGAGAGAGATGCAGAAGTAGAGAGTACCACACTTGGCGTGGCCAATGTGGTGCTATGAGGCTCATAGACCCCTTGTCTCTCTGAAGTTTGAACAGTGTCTTGGGAATTAGGGGAATGGGTGGAAAGGCATAGAGGAAGTCTTGCCCCCAATGAAGGAGGAAGGCATCCCTGGCCTGAACTCCCTGACACGGAATCCTGGAAAAGAACCGGGGAAGTTTGGCATTCCACGGACTTGCAAACAGGTCTATGTCCGGGATTCCCCAAATTCGGAAGATCCTGGCTATCTGGTCCCCATGGAGGGACCATTCGTGTGGAAGCAGACCTCGACTGAGTCTGTCTGCCCAAGAGTTTTGAACCCCTGGAAGATACACTGCCATGAGATGAATTTGATGCTCTCTGGCGAAGGCCCACAATCTCAAAGCTTCATTGCACAGCGACAGAGAGCCAGTCCCGCCCTGCTTGTTCACGTAGAACATGGTTACTTGGTTGTCCGTGTGGATGAGGACTGTCTTGTAGCTGAGCAGGGTGTGGAAGACTCTGAGAGCTAGAAAAATTGCTCTTAGCTCTAAGAGGTTGATATTTAGAGATGTCTCCTGTGGAGACCAGATGCCTTGAGTGGAGAGATCTTGTAGATGAGCTCCCCAACCTCTTGGAGAGGCATCTGTTGTAAGGGTTGCTTGGGGTAACACCTGTTGAAAGGGGGACCCCAGCAAAAGATTTTGAGTGGACTTCCACCACTGGAGAGAGCAAAAGAGGCGACTGGAGGTTGCTATTTTGTCTGACAGGCACCCTGATGCCTGGGTCCATTGGGTGGACAGAGTCCATTGAGCTGCCCTCATGTGAAGGCGAGCGTAAGGAACCACATGCACAATGGATGCCATGTGGCCTAACAGTTGTAACATCTCTCGAGCAGTTAAATGGGATTTTAACTGAATTTGTGAGGCTAACTGCAGCAAGCGTAGGCAACGGGCCTGGGGAAGATAGGCCCTTGCAGTTGTGGTATCCAGCAAGGCCCCTATGAACTCTAAAGACTGAGTAGGGGTGAGAAGGGATTTTGGGATGTTTATTACAAGTCCCAGATACTGAAGAACACGCCTTGTGCAAGCTAGGGAAGTCTGGGCCTCTGACTGGGATGCAGCTCGGATGAGCCAGTCATCCAGATATGGGAATACAAATATCCCTAGAGTGCGTAGAAATGCAGCTACTACTGCCATGCATTTTGTGAACACTCTTGGTGCAGAGGCCAGACCGAAAGGAAGCACTTTGTATTGGTAGTGCTTTCCTCGATAAAGGAACCGAAGGAACCTTCTGTGTGTTGGATGGATGAGGACATGGGTGTACGCATCCTTGAGGTCTAGAGAACAAAGCCAATCCTGACTCTAAAGGTATGGAAGGAGAGCACCGAGAGAAATCATCTTGAATTTCTCCTTGCATAGAAACTTGTTCAATTCTCTGAGATCTAATATGGGTCTGTAGCCCTCTGTTTTCTTTGGGATAAGAAAGTAGGGGGAGTAGAACCCTGAGCCCTGTTGAAGAAGGGGTACTTCTTCTATTGCCCCTTGGGCAAGAAGGGTAGCAATCTCCTGACCCAGAAGGTCGAGGAGAGATTTTGGAGAATTGAACTGTCTCACCATGGTGTGAGGAGGAAGCTTTAATAAATGAAGCTTGTACCCCTCCCTTATGATGGAGAGGGTCCATTGCTCTGCTGTGATTTGTTCCCACCTGGGAGCAAAGTGAGCTAACCTTCCTGGAATGGTGAAAGGCTCTGGTTCTTTTAAAGCCAGAAAGGCTAAGTTCTCTAGTTGAAAGTCAAAGGCCCTGAGGAGGCTGAGGCTGTTGGGCCGTAACAGCCCTTGCAGCCTTAGGCTTGGCCTGTTTAGGTTTTGCTGTCGCTTTGCAGCAAAACGACCTGCAGAAGATGCCCGTTGACCATAAACAGGATAATATCTCCCCTTTTTGGGATAAAATCCCTTTTTGAACAACCTTTTCTTAACAGGAGCAGAAGTAGACTTTGAAAGTCTATCTAAAGCAGAATTTTCAGCATCCATCTGAGTGGCCTTTGCTTGCCAATCTTTGCCAAAAAGGTTTTCACCTGTACAAGGAAGATTTCCTAGTCCATCCTGAACCCAGGGTTCCAAATCAGAAGCTTGTAGCCAAGCAACTCTGCGTGCACCTATGGCAATAGCCGAGGCTCTGCTAGCACACTCAAAAGAGTCAAAGGCTGCACGGTTCGAAAACTTGGAAACATCCTGGGCATGTTTAAGCCAGGTGAGAAACTCTTCTCTTTTATCTTCTGAAACAAAAGGAGATAAAGTTTGCAGGTGATCTGTAACTTCTTTTAGAAACATCCCCATATACAGACTATAGGAGTTGATTCTAGCAACAAGCATATTGGCCTGGAAAATTTTCCTGCCAAAAGCATCTAAGATTCTGCATTCTCTTCCTGGAGGATTAGATGAGTGACTTTTTGCACTCTTTATCCTCTTCATAGCAGACTCCACCACAATAGAGTGGTGAGGAAGCTGTGTCTTATGAAAGCCAGGACAAGGAGGAACACGGTACATGGTGTCCAACCTACGAGAATGAGGGGAGGTGGTAAGAGGTGTCTCCCATATGCCCAACATGTGATCATAAAGGATCTCATGAATTGGTAAAGTAGCTGCCTCTTTAGGAGCTTTAGGATATTGTAAGATATCCAATTTTTTGGCTCTAGGCTCTGCCTCAGGGGCCACTGAAATGGAGAGGCCCCTGGCCACTTCCCTAATGAAGTCTTGAAAAGACAAGTCTTCTGGAGGAGACATTCTTCTTTTTGGAGAAGAGGGCTCCTGAGGAAGGAGTACCGATGCTTCGACAGAAACCTCTGATTCATCAGAGTCTTCAGAGGAATCGAAGTATCGCCTATCTGGATGCTCCTGCAGAGCCCGATACGCGTACCGAGTGATATCGACATCGGGAGTGATTGGTACTGATTCGGTACCGATGGGCATCACAGAACAGGGTACTGCTGCAGTTGACACCGAAGCCGATGTCGATGCAATCGTTACCGGCACTGGAACCGATATCGGTGCCGGTGCCAGAACCGATACCGACAACGGAGTTTGTTGCGGTACCGGCGGCGTCGCAGCTTGTATGAATGCCGTAATGGCACGCTGCATGGTCAGAATATTTTGATCCATCGACGCCACCAATGTCTGGATGTCGGTAACAGTGGGAACCACCGGTACCCCAGAACATGGCAACAGGTGATCGGTCGAGGCCGAGCCATTGATGTCAACCTGTGACCCCATAGATAAAGCTTTGGAAGCCGGAGCCTCCCGCCGGGGTAATTTTGCTGGTGCGGATTCCTTGAGAGCAAGCCCGGAGGCATCTCGATACTTAGAGGGAGATCTACCCTTCGAGGACCGGCTGGACTTGAGTTTGGTTACCTGAGATCCATGGGAGGAAGAAGCAGCCCTGGAAGACGTCGATGCTACCGAAGCTGCATCAGAGGGAAACAGGGTACTGAGCTTGGCTGCTCTATTCTATAGACCTCTTTTAGACATCATGGAACAGGACTCACAATCCGTGATGGAATGGTCAAGACCCAAACATTTTAGACACCAGTCATGGGTGTCAGTGACAGAAATAGTGCCGCTGCACTTCGTGCACTTTTTAAACCCGGAAGCAGGCTTCTCCACGAGGAGAATTTCTCGTAGGCCTAAGGCCAAAAGAAAAATGCACAGAAGTGAAAATAGTAGTTTTCTTTTTTTAAGAAGAAAGAAAGAAAGAAAGACCGGCGGTACCGTTCCGATGTCGAAGAAGGCAGACGCGCGACCAAAGAAATAAAATAAAATAAAGAACTTCTTCAGCGGTGACAGGAACACGACCTGCTGGCTCCGTGGAAAAGAAGAACTGGAGAGAGGCGGTTGGGAAAGGCGGGAAGGCAGCGCGCAGGCGCTGTGGGATGCTCCCAAAAGCTTTCCTTTTGGATGCTGGGGAGCGTTCCCACGCAGGCTCCGTCGGTATCGACGATACCCATATGTGAAGACTCATTCCTGCTTGTTCCTGGAGATTTGTTTTTACCAGGGAGAGCTTACACTGCGAAGCTCTAGCAATAGCCAATTCTTGCAGGGAAGTAGCAAGTTCTTTTGGTCCCAGCAAAGAAGAGTTAACTTTCACAGTTGTTTCTGCAAGCACCGGAGCTCCAGCTGTCATCGCTGCCATTTGTGTCTCAGGAGGCATAGACTCTGTATGTTCCTTTGCCGTAGTTGTCCCAGGCAAACCCGCCTAAACCTCTGGAGCATCTGTCTTGAATGAACCAATGCTGCAGGCTGAGGGCTGAGCTGGAGCAGACTGCACCTCCAGGCTAAGTATAACAAGCTCACTGCAGTCTCTAGCGAGCTCACCGTGGCTATCGTTTTTCCAACACCGGTGGGCTGCACGGGCTTGGGGTGTATACTCCGATGTTGCTGAGCACAACCTCCGCAACCTTACAAACTGTGAATATGAAAGACTACATTTAAGACTCTTTGTATGAAAACAATTTGTTCTGGTCAGTAGGCTTCCTATATATTGAAGTTTTGAAGCCATACAGAGTTTTAGTGATAATGTCTAGAAACAGTATACACTGTCCGTCAAACTGATTTTAAATCTCAAATTGAGATCTCTGGTATTTAGCCAACAGTGAAATTCGAGCAGACGGCATGGATATGTTGCCGAATTTGAATTAGCTAATTTGGAAAATGTCCCATTTTCTACAGAAGTGATTTTTTTTTTGCAAACGTTATAACAATGACATTTTTGTCTTATGGAAAAATAGTGGGTGCTGTCTGCTTGAATGCCATTGTTGGCTAAAAAAACAGAGATCTTAATTTGGATTTCAAATGTAGTTTGATAGACAGTGTATACCGTTCCTAAACATTCTTAGCACTAAAACCTTGCATGGCTTTAAAACTTCGATATATAGGAAACCTACTGACAAGAACAAATTGTTAATATATGACAATTTCCATACAAGTAGTCTTAAATGCAGACTTCCGTAACCGCAGTTGTAAAGGTTATGGAGATTGTGCTCAGCACCATCGGAATATACACACCAAGCCCGTGATATGACAAAATGTTTTGTTAATAGGGGATCCCCCCTGAAATGTATAGAGAAAAGTTTTAACAAGGCCAATGAGAAGGTAAAGGATAATCTATTGAAAGACATGCAACAAAAAAAGCTAGATTCCAAATTTGTTTGGCGTTGAAATTTTTGACCTTAGCCCTGCAAACTCAGGGTTTTTTTTAAATTTATTATTTATGAACTTTATAACAACAATCAAGCAATGCTTGTACAGAAAAACTACTACTTGTAGAACAGGAATATTTACAAAACAGAACAAACAATATTTATATAAAAAATTAAATACAAGCTTCAACAAGAGTATAGTTAGCCCACCATATAGGGGGGGAGTAACACTACATAACGGAACGAGGGTAGGTGAAAGAGTAGTTACTCACCTGAAACAGGTGTTCTCCAGGAGCAGCAGGAATCAGTCCTCACATATGGGTGACGTCGGCGCCGACGGAGCCCTCGCGGAGCAATTTCCCCAGCTTTCAAAGAAAGCCTTTGGGAATTGCAGCACGCATGCGCGGTCCCCTTCCCGCCCAAGGGTGCCATCTTGCTCAGTCTGATGACATAGCTAAAAGACAGCAAAACAATTAGCAAAAACGAAATGATAGGACTGCAACTCCAAGGGGAGGAGGGAGGGTTGTGAGGACTGATTCCTGCTGCTCCTGGAGAACACCTGTTACAGGTGAGTAACTACTCTTTCTCCAGGACCAAGCAGGAAGTCAGTCCTCACATATGGGACTCCCAAGCTTAAGGCTACCGGAGACCTCAAGCACAAAAATGAGCTCCCTCTAGCTCAGCAGAATAGAAGGAAGGAATCTTCTCTGAAAACGCCCCCGACCGGTAGCCCAACACCAGGGCCGGAGGGTAGGAGTTGCCTAAACCTCAAAGAGATTATGGAGGACTGCCTGACCGAAAGCACTGTCCCTGCGGGACTCCCTCTCCAGGCAGTAATGTGCCGCAAAAGTCTGGCTTGAAGACCAAGTAGCGGCCCGGCAGATGTCTGCCAACGGAACAGAGCGGAGGTGTGCCACTGACGCAGCCTTCGCCCTAACACGATGAGCCGTGACTCGACCCTCCAACGAGAGGCCGGCTGCCCCATAAGCCCAGGCGATACAGTCAGCTACCCAGATGGACAAGGTACGCTTGGAGACAGGGAGCCCCAAGTTATTGGGGTCAAAAGAAACGAAGAGCTGAACAGCCCTCCTATGCTCCCACGTACGGTCAAGGTAGAAGGACAAGGCCCTTCTACAGTCCAGGGTATGCAGGACCATTTCAGCCTGGCTGGAGTGCGGCCTGGGAAAGAAGGTCGGAAGAACCACCTGGTTGAGATGAAAAGGAGAAACCACTTTTGGAAGAAACTTAGGGTGAGTCCGTAAGACCACCCTATTCCTGTAGAACCTAGTGTAAGGAGGATCAGACACTAGGGCCTGCAGTTCACTAACACGCCTAGCAGAGGTAAGGGCTACCAAGAACAAGGTTTTCCAAGAAAGAAAACGAAGAGGGCAGGTAGCCATAGGTTCAAAGGGCGGACAGGTAATCCGCTGCAAGACCACATTCAGATCCCATTCAGGGGCTGGTGGACGCAAAGGAGGCTTAAGCAGAAGGAGGCCTCGGAGAAAACGAGCCACCAAAGGGTGGTTGGACAGAGGCCTGCCATCTATCGGTGCGTGATGTGCAGAGAGAGCACTGAGGTGGACTCTGACAGAGTTGGACTTAAGGCCCAGATTGGAGAGGTAAAGCAAATATTGCAAGACCACCGCCACCAAGCAGGAGAAGGGATTCTCAGACTGCTGAACACACCACACGGAGAAGCGATGCCACTTAAGAGCGTAGGACTTCCGGGTGGAGGGCCGCCTGGAGGCCAAGACGACCTCTTCCACCTCCCGAGGCAGTAGGAGGGGAACAAGGACTACCCTTTCAGCAGCCAGGCCATCAGATGAAGGGACCGGAGGTTGGGGTGTAGGAGAGACCCGTGGTCTTGTGTCAGAAGATCGGGTTGAAACCCCAGAGGAAGAGGAGTGTCTACCGCCAGCTGCATTAGAAGCGGGAACCAAGGTTGCCTCGGCCACCGGGGAGCCACTAGGATCATCGAGGCTTTGTCTCTGAGAACCTTGAAGAGCGCTCGAGACACCAGCGGCATGGGAGGAAAGGCATACAAGAGGCCTGTGGACCATGGAATCAGAAAAGCATCCGGCGCTACTCTGAGAGGATGCGGTTGTCGAGAGCAGAATCTGGGTAGTTGCCGGTTCAGAGGACTGGCAA
The DNA here is from genome assembly GCA_033557465.1 of Ichthyophis bannanicus. Classification (NCBI taxonomy): domain Eukaryota; kingdom Metazoa; phylum Chordata; class Amphibia; order Gymnophiona; family Ichthyophiidae; genus Ichthyophis; species Ichthyophis bannanicus. The sequence continues at coordinate 514,836,499 of CM066035.1, forward strand.
ACAGATCCAAGGTGGGGAGTCCCCACTTGAGAAAGATCTGCTGAACCACTAATGGATCCAATCTCCACTCGTGTGGTTGGAGGATCCTGCTTAGTTTGTCCGCCAGGTAATTTTCTTGACCTGGGAGACAGACTGCTTTGAGGAGTATGCCGTGGCCGACTGCCCAAGAGCACAGCCGGCGTGCCTCCTGACAGAGAAGGAAGGAGCCTGTGCCTCCCTGTTTGTTCACGTAGAACATTGCTACTTGATTGTCCGTCTGGACCAGTACAGACTGGTGAGAAGTGAAGTGGGAGAAGGCTCTCAGAGCTAGGCGGATGGCTCTGAGCTCCAGGAAGTTTATCTGCTGCGCAGACTCCCAAGGAGTCCAGAGGCCTTGAGTACATGTCCCTTGGCAATGTGCTCCCCATCCCAGGAGAGAAGCATCGGTTGTTAGTACCTGAGAAGGAGGAGGAGATTGAAAATCCATTCCCAGTACTAGGTTTGGCAGATGAAGCCACCACCGCAGAGAAGAGACCAGCAGGTCCGAGACTTGTACTGAGTCCGTCAGGCTCCCCGTGGCCTGATGCCATTGAGTGCGAAGGCACCACTGGGCAGGTCGCATGTTCAGGCGGGCATTGGGGGTCACATGGACCGTGGAAGCCATATGGCCGATCAGTCTCAGAAATTGCCTGGCAGAGACCAGGGAATTGCTGCGAAAGTGGCTGGCGAGATTCATGAGCCTGTGGGCCCTGTCCAGAGGCAGGAAGGCCCGCGCCTGAAGTGTGCTTAACCTTGCGCCGATGAATTCGAGATCTTGAGAGGGGAGCAAAGTGGACTTTGCGAAGTTTATGACAAAGCGCAAGTGCTGGAGCAGAGACACAGTGCGATGAGTGGCTTGAGGGGCCTCTTGGGAAGACTGGGCCCGGATGAGCCAGTCGTCCAGGTACGGAAACACAAAAAGGCCTTGAAGTCTGAGATAGGCTGCCACCACTGCCAGGCATTTGGTGAAAACCCGTGGGGCGGAGGATAGGCCAAAGGGCAGGACCCTGTACTGGTAATGATTTCCTCCCACAACAAATCTGAGATATTGTCTGTGGTCTGGATGAATAAGGATGTGAGTATAGGCATTCTTTAGATTTAAGGAGCATAGCCAGTCTTCCCCCTGGAGGTAGGGCAGCAGGATTCCAAGAGAAAGCATCTTGAACTTTTCCCTTGCCAGGAACTTGTTGAGGTTTCGCAAGTCCAGGATGGGTCTGAGGCCTCCTGTTCTTTTTGGTATCAGAAAGTACCTGGAATAAAAGCCGTGACCTCTCAGGTGGTGGGGCACCGGTTCCACAGCCTTTTCCTGAAGACGACTTGCCAACTCCTGAAGGAGTAAGTCCCTGTGCAGAGGGAGTCTTGGAGGCTCCCCTGGAAAGTAGGAGGGAGGTACCTGGTGAAAGTGTAGAAGATAGCCCTTCTGAACTATATGAAGTACCCAGGTATCTGAGGTGATGGCTGATCACCTGTGGGCAAAGTGGACCAGTCGGCCTCCTGTGCTTAGGGAAACCAGCTGAGGGGAAGAGGCTATGCTGATGGAGTCAAAAACCCCCACCCTGCTGAGCAGGGGCCGGTGTAGTGGGCTTGGGGGCCTGCTGCCTACGGGACCTATTACCCCGTCCCTTGGCCTGCTGACCCTTTTGGGGAGCTGCTGAGGCCTGATACTGAGGGTAGTATTTATAGGCAGCCGCCTTCCTCGTCGGACTCCGCGGAGGAGGATTCGAGTGGCTCCAGTCGGGCGGGCACCGATGCCCTCTGCTCCGACGCCGAAGGAGTCGGCGTCGACGACCTCGGTCCCGAACGGGAGGCCGAGGGAGACCGCGACCGAGGATCGACTCGAGCTCGCATGGACTCCAGGATCGGCTCGGTCTCCGGGGTCGACTTGGACGTTGACGTCCCGGTGGCCGGGGCAGACGCATTGGCAAGGCCAGCGATCAATGCCCGCTGCTGGTCCATGAAGGCAGCTAAACTGCTCTCCAAGGCCATCAACCTGAGTCCAAGCTCAGGAGACCCAGCAGCCCCTGACTCGGGCCCCGACGGTATCAGGCCCGACATCAGCTCCTTCGGAGGCGAGTCCACGAGGACCACAGTACTCACGTGTCCAGGCGACTCCATCTCGAGACGAGGATGTTTCGAAGGCCTCTCCGACTCCGAGGACCCGGAGCGTCCGCCGACGCCGCCCTCGTGGGTTTTTTCTTCCTATGATGTTCCCGGGTAGGAGACCCCCGCTCAGAGGAACTCCGACGATGCTCAGGACCGGAGTCCCGGAACATCGAAGCCTCTGACGATGTCCGGGCCCGGCCGGACGCGGAGTCAGAGAAGATTCGTTCTCGCTGATGCTGCCGACTCCTCAACGCTTTTGAGGACATTTTGCCACACGGACCACAGATCATCGGGTCATGATCGGGTCCGAGGCAGCAGAGGCAGCAGTCGTGTGTGTCGGTAAGAGACATGAGTTTCTTACAGCGATCACACTTCTTAAACCCGCTGGCAGCCATCGAGGGAAAAAGGGCCCCTGCGAGGTCAAAAGACAGGGCTGCCAGTGAAAAGGAAAAAAATGGCGCTAACGCTTGTCACGAAGGACAAAAAACCGAAAAATAAAGAAACGGACCCGATACCGGCGTAGCGGGTCCAGGCAGGAAAAAGAATCCGGCGTCGAACCGAAAAAGAATAAAGAATAAGAGAGAAAATCAACTTTTTCAGCGGTGAATACAAACAGCGTCTGTAGGGCTCCGCGGAAAAAAGAAGACTGAGCAAGATGGCACCCTTGGGCGGGAAGGGGACCGTGCATGCGCGCTGCAATTCCCAAAGGCTTTCTTTGAAAGCTGGGGAAATTGCTCCGCGAGGGCTCCGTCGGCGCCGAAGTCACCCATATGTGAGGACTGACTTCCTGCTTGGTCCTGGAGAAAATCCTCGTACCAGGACAATGAATAAAAAAATAGGAACTTTTTCAACAGCGATAGGCTGAGCATTAAACAATTTATAAGACAAACCGCTTACTCGAGAGGCGAAGATGATATTATAGTATGGGAAGAAATAAACGAAGATAAATCCTCTGGTTGGAAAAAAACATACGTAATCTGTCTAAAGTAAATAATACACTTGGCAAGAAAACCTCAATATAAAAGCAGCACCCAATTGAATCACCCCTGGTCTAAGGAGCAAAAAGGCTCTACACCTTTTTTGCGTCTCCCTAGAAACATCTGGAAATACCACAACCTTTTTACCCATAAATGGAACAGAATGCCTCTTAAAATATAATTTCAAAATCCATTCCCTGTCTGATGGAATAGCAAAAGAAACCAACATGGTGGATAGCTTTAAACTTTCTTCCTTCGGAGATTGCAATAAAGCAGAAACATCTAACACCTCCATTTCCACAGAATCCACTACTCTCTGATCCACCTTTTTACCCACAGGCAAAAAATATGCTTTTACAATTGGAGGAGTTAAATCAGTAGGCACTAACAAAGTCTCATGCATATACCTCTTAAACAATTCTACAGGGGAGATTCCAGATACCACAGGAAAATTCAATAAGCGCAAGTTTGACGCTCTCACAACATTTTCAATATTCTCCAATTTCACCCTCATTGCCAGATTATCCTTCATAATAGAGTCAGTGAGTACAGAAACCGTCTCTATTTTCTGCTCTCCAATTACCAACTTCTCACATATGTCATTCAAATCGCTACGAAATCCACCGGATAGAGTCTCCAAATGATCCAAACGAGAGATCGTCAGTTCCACTTGCTGAGTCATAACAGATGATAACTGGGTTAGGGCTTCCCAAATAACGTCCAGGGAAATAACCTTCGGGTGCTTCAAGGCAAACCCCTGAAAGACAGAGGACACCGAGGAAAGTTCCTGTCCCACTGCTGCTACATCACCTTGCTGAGTAGGTTGCACACTCTCCTGAGCCGAATCTCCAACCGCGGGAACAATCCCGGGTTCCAAAAGTTGACCGCCAGTTTCCTCCTCGAGCGAGGCCCGCTCCTGAGACGCCGCTCTCACACCCTCAGTTGAAGCCACGTTCACTCTCGCGAGAGGAAGCACCGGGCTAGCAATCCGGGACGGAGGACTCCGTTCGTCAGGGGAGAGAGATACCTCCAAAGCAAGCAGCTCCGAGTTCACCTCAACCTGGGCTGCAGTGCCCGCTCGAATCTCCCCAATCTGTTGCTCAGACAGATGAACAAAACGATCCATGGGACCAGAGGTAATCGCAGGCTTGGGCTCCGCGGGAGGAGCCTTCTGCCTACCCTTCCACTTTGGCATTCTCACACTAGGAAAACGCTATCGCCGCCATCTTAGCTTACAGCCACTCCCCCAAACTCAGGTTTTAAGGAAACCTTGGAACAGCTTAGAGAACTTGGATTGTTTTAAAGACCAACAACTGATGCTTGTCTACAGTAGAAAGAAGAATTTGGGTGACATGCTGGTCTCCTCTGCATTACCTGTTTTGAGAGAGAGGGCCAATGATATAAAGGGACACTATAGGTGCAGGAAATGTTCCATTTGCCCTACTACTTTGGAAATTCAGATTTTAGTTCATCCAGTGACCAAACAGTGTTACCAATTATCACACAGATCTGAGTGTAACACATCCTCAGTTGTCTATATAATCATCTGTCCATGCAAACTACTGTATGTAGGGAAATCCAAATGTCCATTGAGAATTAGGATTTTAGAGCATAAGAGTTGCTTGAGAATAAATGTTCTGTCTGCTCAATTGGACGAATATCAATCAATGGTCAATATTCTGGGGTACTATGGATGCTCGGCTCTGAGTGGGTTTGATGGCTCCTCGATGTTGATGCACCACCACAGTCAGATGCAGCCTTCAATACCATTGAGAATGGTGCAGCTGATGCCGATGTCAATGGATTGGACTTATGAGCTCCAAAAATTGTTTTGTACTGCTTCTCTCAACCTTTGAGATCTCTTATTGATATCTGCAAACACAAATTGCAAGAGGGGGACTGATGATCGGTCCCCAGCACTGAAGTCACCAGCTATGAGTATCTGTGATGGACCTGGTCCTTGAGCACCTAAAATAGTTCTTAAACCCGCTGGCAAGTTTTTGTGATAAAATAGCCTCAGCGAAATCAAATAGCTTGATTTTTAAAATGTGAAAATTAGTTAACATGTGTCAGAAGCACCTATGCCTAAAAGGGCAATGGTGCATAGGAAACTAATGGAAACTTTAAATGGTTAACAATTCTAAGGATATTAAGAAGAGAAACAAAAGCCATGACAGCAGGTGGGCAGAGTGAAAAAAAATGCAGAAAAATAGCTCAAAAATTCCAGAAAAGGAACAATAGAGTTACCAAATGAAGAGTCGTCTTGATGCATCTGTTGGTTTCCTTGGAAAAACGAGGATTAAAGTGAAATGATGCTGCGGCAGCAGACGGGAAGATGACATGCATGCGCAGAGGAGGCTCCCAAAGCTTCTACAAGTAGCTGGGTATTACTCCTGTCGGGTTCTGTCAGATGACGTCACCTATTCATGAGGACTTATTTCTTGCTTGTCTATAAAAAAAGGCTTAAGCTACATAAAATTCCCTTTCACCTGCTTGTGACATGGACTGGCCACTGCCAGAGATAAGATGCTGGACTCAATGGACCCTGAGCATAGCTTTAATAGTATTATGTTTTATAAAAGAGTGCCTAGGTGGGGAAGGAGCACAGGTACCTTGTACCTTTGTTAATGGAGTGCAGGGGTAGCTTAGTGGTTAGAGCAGCACCTAGTGACCAGTTCTTGATTTCCACTGACACTCCTTGTGACCTTGGGCAAGGCACTTTACCCTCCATTGCCTCGGAAGAAAAGGCATGGCAATCTACTTCCAGTCATACCTTGCCAAGAAAACCCAGAGGCTGCTGGGTCACCAGGAGTCAGCATTGACTTGATGGCACTAAAAAAATAAAAGGGCCAATGACACTCATACCTAATGTAATGAAGTTCATAATATGCTATGTTGGAAATCACCAAAAAAAACTATATAAAAGGGGCTTTGTGCAGCTTCTCTTATATAAGGTCCTTCTGATTTCTTTTCAAACACAGGGTATGAATATTTTGGGATGCCCAACCTAGCAAATAATTTGTTATGCTTCTAAAATAATTTTTTCTACATGATGAATGACAGCCATTATTTCCAGAGGTTCTGTTTTTAATACTAACCACAGGATAAGCAGCCTCAGATTCTTCTATATCTTCTATTATCTCCTCATCAGAGTACTCATCAGATACAGTCTCTACATCTGATAGATCTGTAACATGTACATCAGGGTGATCCAATAGCCACCCAACCAAGGTCTCCACACCTGAAAGAATGACATTATATTTAGCAAACAGTATATTCAACCTTTATATAATAGGACAAGTACACTTATACAGCACAAAAGTATTTAACACAGGACAATACTTGCTTAGTGCATGCAACTAACTAATGAAAAAGTAATTTTCCTCTAACATACTGCCATTTTTTCTCATTCTGAACATCAAGTCTAACAGGAGACTATTTTACCTCAGGGGATGACAGACAGATTTAGTATATATAGGTTGACTAGAGCTTTCATATCCTAGCTCTGTAGCATGTTGAATGACCCATATTCTTGAAGGACTATTGAGAGAAGCTGTTCCTCCTGGGAAGGAATCTGTACTTTTTAATTATTTACCTGCAGGGAAATTCTCAAACTATTGGTGAAAATGGAATTATTTGGATTTAGGTTGATAAAAACTCTATCTATATTAAATTATGTGGTTTATAAAGTCAGCTAGGGCACTGTGTAACAAGGCAACATTCAGTTAATTAAAAGTCAGTTAAGGCATGGTGGAAAAATCCACCTTTCACGTAATTTTTCCTTCCAACCCAACCCCAGGCCTAATCTTTGATTTATAGGTTCTTCAACCTGTTAAAGGAAAAGACATGGACTTATTCACTTTCAGTTTTAACTGGTTATCTTCTTCAGCAATTTATTAGATCTTAGGAAAAGATTTATGCCTTGGAGGTCATTTTGAGGTGAAGTCCCTTCAAATTATTAGGTTCTGTATTGGTATTATTGGTTCAAAATCCCTATTCCCCTAGCAACTACAAATAAGTAAACAACCTAGCTAAACAAATCTTTAATATTAAGATGTAGACAGCAGTACAGCAGCGAGATGGAAGTTATCCAGTCTTTTGCATGGAGTGTCACATGTATGATTTTCTCTCAGTTGGTAAGAAGTCTTACATATGCACTAGGTGCAAAGAGTTCTTTGCACTCAGAGAATGAGTCTGATGTATGGGAGACTATGGTTTATAGTTTATTAAGTTTGATATACCACTATTCTGCAAGCAAAGTGGTTTACAATAAAATAAATTAAAATAAAGTAACACAAACAATTAGTCAGAAATGTCATTTTGCATAGGAAAGAGAAGAAAGGACACACATAAAAGAACAAGCAACTCAAATGCAACACAAGAAGAAAGAGGGGTAGGACAGGCAAACAGAGGACCAAACATTACCAAAACCAGTATTTTGCAAGGTCCCCCCCTAACTCCCAATTACAAAGGCCTGCTCAAAGAGATGGTCTTCAGCGTGATTTTTAAATTCCGAATGACAGGCTCTAAATGAGCATGTGTAAGGGGGGCTATTCCAAAGAGGAGGAACTGTAATGAAAAAAGTGGATTGATGGGTGGATTCATACTAGAGTAGACTAAAGCAGTGGAGGAGCTGAGGCAGACAGAGACTTAAAGGGATATAGTAGAGAAATCCCACCTCCAGTCTGGAAGCTTCTCTAGTCACATGGAAGAAAGAGGTCACATGAAAAGAGAGAATCATCTTGGTGTGGAAGTGATCCTGTAGATAGGACCTGTCCTCCATGTGAAATAATACCATCTTGCACAGAGGTGTCTCCAGGGCCCTGTGCCAATCAGGGAAGGGTTAGGACGACAGTTACAGTTGGTGATTAGATCAACAGACATGTAGATAGCTAGCTGGCTGGTGGATGTGAGGATCTCCTGGTAATCTGCCTGCCTGGTGTGAAGGTGGCAGATGTCACACATCACCTAAATAAGGTTTTAGATAGTGCTAGGGAGGAGACTGTAATCTTGGTACATCTTGGTACCAATGACAGAGGAATGTGTGGGAGTGAGGTTCTAGAAGCCAAATTTATGCTTTTAGGTAGGAAGTTGAAATCCAGAACTTCCAGGATAGCATTCCCATTCCATGTGCAAGACCAGAGAGGCAAGCAGAGATCCAGAGTCTCAATGTGTGGACGAGATGATGGTTGAAAGAGGAGGGTTTTGGATTTGTTATGAACTGGGCAAAATTCTGAGGGGAGGCGCCTTTTCCAAAAGGTTGGGCTCCACCTTAATCAGGGTAGAACCAGGCTTCTGGCATTAACCTTTAAACAGGAGATAGAGAAGCTTTTAAACTAGATAATAGTGGGAAGCTAACAGTCACCCAAGATTGTATGGTGCGAAGTGATGTATCCTTGAAGGAAACTAGCAAGACAGGGAAGTTAGGGCATCCCAATAGAGAGGTTCTAATAAAAGTAAAATTAACCCAGATGCCTTTAAGTAAAGAGAAACAATGTAATGTGTGCCTTTCAGTCAATGCAGACTCCTGGTGATCCAGGAGCTCTTGGGTTTTCTCGACAGTGTGACCGGAAGTAGATTGCCAGGCCTTGATTCCGAAGCAATGTAGGGTTACGTGACTTGCCCAAGTTGGAATCAAACCCTGGTTACTAAGCCAGTGCTCTAACCATTAGGCTACTCCTCTCCACTCCAAGTAAAGAGCAGACAGAGCTGAAAGACTACAAATTACCCCAATCAACTGATAACCAGATTGTTAATATGAACAAAATAAAACCTCCAAAATGTGTATATGCAAATACTAAGTCTAAAAAATAAAATGGTAGAGTTAGAATATATAGCACAAAATATATATAAGATATAATTAGAGACCTGGTGGAAGAAGACAACAAATGGGACACCGATACCTGGATACAAACTATATCACAATGATAGGGATCAAATTGGTGGAGGGATTGTGCTATATGAGAGAGAGGGCACTCAGTCAAACAAGATAGAAGATTTGCAAGAAACAAAATACACTGTAGAATCTCTATGGATAGAAACGCTATGTAAAAAGGGGAAAGGAAAGGCAGTGGGAGTATACTACCATCCACCAGGTCAAAATGAACAGATGGATGATGAAATGCTAAAAGAAATCAGGGAAAAGCCTGTCGCCTGAGCTGAAGCCTAGGATTTTGGCCCTATCGGCAGGTTTTTTTCTTCGATACCCCTGTAAATGTATTGTTACATTGCAGGGGTCTAAATATATTTTTCTAGATCCTTCTCAGTTACAGGTATTCTTGGATAGTAAACAACCTGGTACACTTACGCAAGGAGAAGAGGGGATATTAGATTGAGCTGTCTATTAGTTTAGAACTTGGTTCTTGTGATTTCCTTTGTCTTTTTGCTTTGAAATTCTCCCCTTTTAGTGGGCTACGAATGGATGCTGTTGTGTTTTATTTTATTATATAAGAATGGTTTCCTGTGTATTAACGATATGTCACTGGCATTTGGATTACCTATGTACTTTTGTTGTAAGTATGTTTAAAAATTTTCAATAAAAACCCCCCCAAAAAACAAGAAATCAGGGAAGCTAACAAAAGTTATAACAGTAATTTATTTATTTATGCTTTTCTTTTATACCGCTTTTTCCAGAGATCAAAGGCGGTTTACACTTAACATATAATGAACATGGTTTTACATGGAACAGCGTTTTTCATAACTATGTACAATTAACTTTTCATGAACAATAACATGGAACAGTGTTTTTTTCATAACTATATACAATTAACACTGGCTAGTAATGCTGTAACTATTTACATTAATCATTCATTATTAATCGTGGTTTGTAAGAGTTGCTTTTTTTCTTAAGTGTATTGAGGTTTGAGGCTTTTTGATCTGTGGTTAAGGAGGATTGTTATGGAGGTGTAATGTGCGGGATGGAGGGGATTCATTAAGATTTATAAAGTGTTCTATAAACAGATATGTTTTTAGTTCTTTCCGGAATATATGGAGATCTTTTATTTTGCGGAGGCTTAGCGGAAGTTTATTCCACAGGGTGGGGACTGCATATGAGAAGGCTCTTGAGCTTGTGGTTTTCTTTGTTTTTCGGATGGATTTTTTTATGTCTAGAGAGTGGGTTGCGTTTTGCCTGTGGGTTCTAAGTTCTTTTGGAGCATGTATCAGAGTGGCTAGATGTGAGGGTGAGATGCCGTTGATAAGTTTAAATGTGGTTAAGAGTATTTTGTACGATATTCTACTATTTATGGGAAGCCAGTGTAGTTCGGCGAGGATGGGAGTTATGTGGTCAGTGAGGCGAGCTTTTGCTGTTACTCGAGCACAGATGTTTTGAGCTTGTTGGAGTATATAATAAGTGATTTCCATTACCTCGGTATTGACTGGGTCAGTGTCACAGCAGAACATGCTAGAGAGATACAGTTTTTGGATAAAATTAATCATTGCTTCATGGAGCAGCTGGTTCATGAACCAACACAAGGGGAACCTATTTTAGACCTAGTCCTTAGTGGAATACAGGATCTTGTGCAAGAGGTAATGGTGTTAGAGTCACTTGGCAATTGTGATCATAACATGATTATATTTGATTTAATAAGTGGAGGGATAACAGAAATCAACGGCACTGGCATTTAACTTTTGAAAGGCAAACTATGATAAAATGAGGAAAAAAGTTAAGAAAAACAAAAAGGAGCAGCTGCAAAGGTTAAAGGTTTCCAGCAAGCATGGGTGGTGTTTAAGAAAAACTATCTTGGAAGCCCAGACAAGATGTATTCAATGCTTTAAGAAAGGTGGAGGGAAGGCCAAACAACTGCTGGCAGGGTTTAAAGGTGAGGTCAGAGAGGTTGTTTTAGCAAAAAAAAACAAACCCCAAAAAAACCATCTTTCAGGAAATGGAATAAGGAGCCAAATGATGAAAACAGGAAACAACAAGCACTGGCAAGTTAAATGCAAGGCATTGATAAGCCAAGTAAAGAGAGAATTTGAAAAGAGCCTTGCCGTGAAAGTAAAAATGCATAATAGAAACTAAGAATATTTATAGCAAAAAATTTGTGAGAGAGAGTCAGCTGGACCATTATTTATTTATTTTATTTAAAAGTATTTATATCCCGCTTTATCCTTGAATCAAAGCAGGTTTCACTGCAAATTGATGTATTAGATGATAGAGGGGTAAAAAGGGGTGCTAAGGGAGCACAAAGAGTAATTAGTTCTTACCTGCTAATTAGCCTTCCTGAAGGAACTCCAGTCCAGTCCCTTTCCTCTGGGTTGTGCCCCCTTCCAGCAGCTTGGAGACGGAACCCGTCATCTTTTGACGACAGCAGGATATAAATACCACTGGCATGTCCCACCAGCTCCAGTATCCTACTGACAAAGCAAACTTAACGGGGAGACAATTAAACAAAAAACATCAACCATATTAACCATAAAAAAACTGTTAATGTAGCCCTTCCCAACTCCCCCAGAAAGGACTTCCCCGAAGAAGAGGAGGAGGAGGAGGAGGAGGCTTACCTGAAATAGCAGTTGCCCTCACCCAAATAGTTTGTAGGGCAACAATTCTGTTCACACCGCCCCAATATCAAAACTGTACAGCGCGGAACCTGCAGGAACTGCTTCTGCTGTAGCCCACTTAAGCTTCGGACTGGCGAAAAACGTCTACCTCTGAATCCGAAAACCGGGCAGGACCAGGGACTGGATTGGATTTCCTTCAGGAATGCTAATTAGCAGGTAAGAACTAATTACTCTTTCCTAAGCGTCCCTCCAGTCCAGTCCCTTTCTTCTGGGATGTAACAGAGCAGTTCAAGCATAGGCAGGGCCAGCAAGGCCGGACCGAAGCACCGCTCCTCCAAACCCCGCATCTCCCGCTGCCTGAACATCCAAACGATAATGCTTGGCAAAAGTATGCAGGGAAGACCAAGTAGCCACCCTACAGATATCCAGTGGTGGAAGTAAGCTAGATTCGGCCCACGAGGCGGCTTGCATAGAGTGGGCTCTGAGCCCCATAGGCAACGGCCTCCCTTTCTGGCCGCCGCAATGACCTCCCTGATCCACCTTGAAATGATGGCCTTGGCCGCCGCTTCTCCTCTACACAGACCCCCAAACAGGACGAAGAATCGTTCCGATTTATGGAACGCTGCTGTGCGATCCAGGTAACGCTTCAAAATCCTGCGCACATCTAGGCAGCGCAAACGTGGATCGGCAGCATCAAGCTCCCCCCTCGAAAAGGCGGGAAGAGACACGGACTGATTCACATGAAAAGGCGAAATCACCTTAGGCAAAAAGGAAAGTACGGTCCTCAAGACTACCTTCTCCTTAAACAAGGAGAGGAAGGGCGGACGACATGACAACGCCTGAATCTCCGAAATATGCCTAACAGAACAGTTCGCTACCAGAAAAACCACCTTGAGAGTCAAATCCTTCAAGGAGGCTCGCTCCACTGGCTCATAAGGATCACCCGCAAGAGTATCCAGCACCAGATTAAGATCCCAGGGAGTAACCGCCGCCCTCTGCTGAGGCCGTAGGCTCCGCACCGCTCTCAAGAACTGTCCAATGTCAGGATGTTCCCCCAACGTCTTGCCTTGAACCTTGCCCCTGTAACAGGAAATAGCTGCCAACTGAACTCATAATGAGCTGGCAGCAAGCCCTTGCTCAAAACCTGCTTGTAAAAATTCCAGCATCTCTGCAACAGAAACCGCCAAAGGTCTCTTTCTCTGTGCCGAACACCAGGCTTCAAAAATGTGCCAGACTCTCACATAGGAAAGGCAGGTCAAACGCTTCCGGGCGTTCAACTAGTTCGTAATCACGGCCATGGAATATCCTCACTTACGCAACCTTGCCCTTTCAATAGCCAAGCCGTAAACGAGAACTGATCCACCTGCGGCATCCGCACAGGACCCTGGGCCAGGTGGTCTTCCCTCACTGGCAGGCGCCACAGACAATCGGCAAGCAGCTGAATGAGATTGGCGTACCATGGATGCTGTGGCCAGTCCGGGGCTATCAGAACTACCCACCCTCGGTGGGCCTCTGAAGGACCCTGCCTATGACAGCCCACGGAGGGAACACATACAGCAGTCCCTCTGAGAGCCACTTCTGAACCAGAGCATCCAGGCCCTCCAACATCCTTTCCTTTCTTCTGCTGAAGAAGCGCCTTGCTTTGGGCTGACACCCAACGTGCCACGAGATCCATGAGGGAGGACCTCATCGGCAAACCACCTGCTCAAACACTTCCTGACAGAGCTCCCATTTGCCGTGATCTATCCTGTACCTGCTCAGATAATCTGCCATGACGTTCTCTACTCCGGCTACATGCTGTGCCGACAAGGCCAGCAGATAGGCTTCTCCCCATTCCAGAAGGCTCTCTGCCTCCTCCTCCAAGGCAGGACTGCTCGTGCTGCCCTGACGATTGATATAGGATACTGGAGCTGGTGGGAGATGCCAGTGGTATTTATATCCTGTTGTTGTCATGGGCTCTGTCTCCAAGCTGCTAGACGGGGGTGCACAACCCAGAGGAAAGGGACTGGACTGGATGGACGCTTAGGAAAGCCATATCAGAGAGGCTGAATGACTTCTTTGGTTCAGTCTTTACTGAAGAAGAGGTAGGGAAGTTATCCATGCTTGAAATGATATTTAACGGTGATGTATCAGAGGAATTGAAACCAATCTCAATAAACCAGGAAGATGTAATACAGTTAGTTGATAAAGAGTAGCAAATAACCTGGATTAGATAGTATATATCTCAGGGAGCTAAAAACTGAAATACGAGATTGTAGACCACTATTAATAATCTGTGAGCTATCGTTAAAATCATTTTTAGTATCTTAAGACTGGAGTGTGGCCAAAGCAATGCCAATTTTTAGAAAGGGCTCCAGGGGTGATCCAGGAAACTACAGACTGGTGAGCCTGACATCAGTACCAGACAAAATGGTAGAAATCATTATAAAGAACAAAATTACTGAACATACAGATAGTCATAGTTTAATGGAAGGAAGCCAACATGGATTTAATCAAGGAATGTCATGTCTCACTAATCTGTTATATCCTTTGAAAGTGTAAATAATCAGGTAGATAAAGGCGAGCCAGTTTATATAGTGTATCTGGATTTTCAGTAAGCCTTTGATAAGGTCCTTCATGAAAGACTCCCGGGGAAATTAAAAAGTCATAGGATTGGAAGCAGTGTACTACTGTGGAACTTGTTAAAAGATAGAAAATGGAAAAATAGGGCTAAATGGCCAAATTTTTCAATTGAGAAAGGTGAATAATGGAGTACCCCAGGGATCTGTGCTGGGATTGCTGCTCTTTAACCTATTTATTAATGAGTGAGGTGATCAAATTTGCACAAGACACAAAATTATTCAGAGTTGTTAAAACACAAGAGGACTGTGAAATATTGCAAGAGGACCTTGATAAATTGGAAGAATGGACGTCCATACGGCAGATGAAATTTAATGTGGATGTTCAAAGTTATGCAGTTAGGGAAGAATAAGCCATACTACAGTTACATGATGCAAGGTTCCACTTTAGGAATCACCACCCAAGAAAACGATCTAGACGACATTGTGGAAAATACACTGAAACCTTCTGCCCAGTGTGCAGCGCCACCCAAGAAAGGAAATAAAATTCTAGGAATCATAAAAAAAGGAATGAGAACAAAACAAAGGTGGTTATAATACTGCAGAATCGTTCCATGGTATGACACAGCACCTTGAACATTATGTGCAATTTTGGTCACCACAACTGAAAAAGGATGTAGCAAAATTAGAAAAGGTACAGAGAAGAGACACCAAAATGAGAAAGGGGATAAAGGATACCTCTATGAGGAAAGGCTTAAAAGGTTAGGGCTCTTCAACTGGGGAAAAAATGTCTGAGGGAAGAAATGGTAGAAGTCTATAAAATGATGAGAAGACTAGAAAAGGTAAATGTATATGCGTTCTGTACTCCTGCAAAGAGTAGAAAGATTAGGGGAAATACAATAAAGCTACAATGTAGCACATTTAAGATTATTCAGGAAAAGCATAGTTACTCGCCTGTAACAGGTGATCTCCAGGAACAGCAGAAATCAGTCTTCACATATAGGTGACGTTAGCATCAATGGAGCCCGGCACAAATACACTCCCCAGCATCCAATAGGAATGCTTTTGGGAGCGTTGCTCCATGCATGCGTGCCTGCCTTCCTACCTTCCCAGCAATTCTCCTCAGTCAGGTATATAGTGGAGAAAAAACCCTGTAAGAAAAAAAGACAAATAAAAAAATGGAATAACATCTCCAAGGGAAGTGGTCGGGTTGTGAAGACTGATTCCTGCTGTTCCTGGAGATCACCTGTTACAGGTGAGTAACTATGCACATGACTGCCCAGCAGGAGAGAAGAGACCGGAACTAAAGCAGAGGGATCCGTCAGGCTCAGCCCTTTGGTCACACTCCTGTTGGGGTAGTCGAAGATAGATGGTGGATGGAGTTACCCTAATTCTAAAAGAGGTTTCTTAAGATGGCTTGTCCGAATTTAGTATCTCGACCGGAGTCTTTGTCAATGCAATAGTGGGCAGCAAAGGTATGTAGAGAAGACCACGTGGCTGCTTGGCAAATATCGGAAAGTGAGACACAGCGAAGGTTGGTTATGGTAGCAGCCATGGCTCAAACGTTGTGTGCCATGACATTTCCCTAAAGGGATAGACCGGCTAGAGCATATGCGAAAGATATGCAGTCAGCAATCCAGTTGGAAATGGTCCTTTTGGAAACTGAGAGATCCAGGTGACTAGGGTCGAAAGACACAAACAGTTGGGAGGATTGGCGATGACCCTTAGTTTGGTCAAGACAGAACGTAAGTGCTCTTTTGCAGTCCAAAGTGTGCAAGGTTGCTTCCACCTTAGAAGTGTGCGGCCTAGGAAAAAAGGTTGGAAGAGATATGGTTTGGTTCAGATGGAAAGGTGTAAAAACCTTCAGAAGGAACTTAGGGTGAGTCCTAAGGACCACCTTATCATAGTGGAAATGAGTATAAGAAGCATAATCCACCAGAGTCTGTAACTCACTGACTCTACATGCTTAGGTAAGAGAGATGAGAAAAGCAACTCTCCTTGAGAGGAGCCATAGTCAAGGGCTCAAAGGGGGGTCTTAGAAGTTACGTGAGGATAACATTAAGGTCCCATGCCACTGAAGGGGGGGGGGGCGTATTAGTGGCTTTGTTAAAAGGAGCTCTCGCATGAACTGCCCCACCAGAGGATAAGAAGAAATTGGTTGATCCCAAATTGGGTAGTGACAGGCCACAATGTCACTAAAGTTTACTTGGACAGAATTAGTCTTCAGAACAGATGAAGAGAAATGCAGGAGATCCAGCAGCAGGTGTTCTACTGCACAAGTGAAAGAATACAGAGCACTCTGGGAGCATCAAAGGGAAAATCTGTGCCACTTAAAGGTGTAGGTATGTCTTGTAGAATCTTTCCTATAAGCAAATATGATTTGAGTTAAATCCTCTGGGAGTCCTAAGTCTGAGAGGATGAAGTGCTCAGCATCTTTGCTATCAAGCGTAGAGTCTTGAGGCTGGGATGAAGTAGTGTCCTCTGGTCCTGCGAGAGCAGCTGGAGTGCATAGCCTAATCAGAAAGGCTGACTGAGTTAGACAAAGTAGTAAAGAAAACCATGGTTAACGGGGCCAAAATGGGGTGATTAGAATAATTTTGCTCCTATCCAATTGTAACTTGAAAAATGTATTCAGAATGAGAGGGATTGATGGGAACACATAAAGCAAACTCTGCCCCCAATAAAGGAGGAAAGCATCCGAGCTTTCACTTTGTGGAGAGGATATCCTTGAACAGAAGTGAGGTAGCTGGGCATTCACCGGAGAAGCAAAGAGGTCCCTATGGGCATCCCCCATAAGTGGAATAAGCACTGTGCTGTCCAGTGACGGAGCACTCTTGTGGACAAAGGACCTGGCTGAGCCTGTCGGCTAAGTGATTGCTCTCTCAAGGGAGATAAACAGCTTGGAGATGAATGTGATGGGATATCACGAAATTCCAAAGATGGGTTGCCTCGTCGTATAGGAGGCGAGACCCGTACTACCCTGTTTGTTGACATAAAACATGGCAACTTGATTGTCGGTCTGAACAAGAACCATTTGTACGGCTAGATGAGGACAAAAAGCTTGAGGGCATTTGCAATTGCCCTGAGCTCAAAAGATTGGTGTGCTGAGAGGCCTACCAATAGGTCCATTGGTCCTGTGTGGCGAGGTCTTGGAGATGTGCCTTCCAGCCATCCTTGCATCGGTAGTCAGGATATACTGCAGTATCGATCTTTAAAAAGGTAACCCTACAAGAAGGTTTTGGGGTACTTGCCACCAATGGGGGGAGTTTACCAGGTGAGATGAAATGGTGATCCTGTCTAAGAGGTGACCTGTGGACTGCGTTCACTGCTCGGAGAGAGTCCACTGTGCTGAATGCATGTGTAAATGCACATATGGAACAACATTTATTTATTTATTTATTTATTTTACAGTTTTTATATACCGCGCTCTTTGGTATCAGCGCGGTTTACAGATAACAAATGGCCTGTGGAGGCCATGTGACCGAGGGGACATAGCGTGTCTTGACCATGAGGGTCTTCTGCTGTTGGCAGTGGGTCGCCAGGGCAACTCTGTGATAGAGGTGGTCTTCTGGTAAGTAGGCCTTAGCTCTTGCTGTATCGAGCTGAGCTCCTATGAACTCCAGTTTGTGTTGGAGTCAGGTGGGATTTTGGGTAATTTGGCACAAACCCGAGAAGTTGTAGAATGAGAATGGTCTGTTGAAGTGATGTGGCTACTATCTGAGGGGTATCTCCCTTGATGAGCCAATTGTCTAAGAGTAGACGAAGATTCCCAAAGTGTGCAGGTAGGCTGCAGCGACTGCAAGGCACTTTGAAAGATTCTTGGTGCCAAAGCCAGCTCAAAGGGAAGAACCCAATATTGATAATGGTGTCCATGGAAGACAAATCTGAGATACTTTCTGTACAGTGGGTGGATCAAGATGTGTGTGCAAGCATCCTTCAGATCCAGAGAGCAAAGCTAGTCATCTTGCTGAAGATAGGGGAGAAGCGTCCCTAATGAGATAATCTTAAACTTTTCCCTCACTAGGAATTTGTTGAGGATTTCTCAGTTCGAGAATAGGCCTGAAGCCAGCTGTCTTTTGGGATGAGGAAGTATTGGGAATAGAACCCCAAACCTTATTGTTGTAGAGGGACTTCTTTGACAGCTCCCTGAGATGTTAGAGACCTGATCTCCTGTAGTAGCAGAGTGGAATACTGGAGATCCACATTGGCTTCTTCTACGAAGAAACAGGGGGGTAGAGCCTTTAATTTGAGCTGACAGCCCACACAGACGAGCTATGAAGTCCAGGGTTCTAGGGTGATGAGGGGCCAACTGTGGGGAAAATGTGTCAATCTCCCTGGGATGTGAGGGAGGAAGGCAGACTGGAGGGGACGACTGGCTACGCCCTCTAGAAAGGAGTCAAAAGCTCACCCAAAGTTGAGGATGCGGAGTGGGCTGAGCCTTAGATGTTTTAGGTTTTCTGGGCTGATGAGGACCCTGTTTCTGTTGGGATTGTTGAGGCTGATAGGCAGAGTATGAGGGGTAAGATGGATAATACCTCCTCTTTTTTGGATAGAGGGGCTTTTTAGTATAAATATTTTCCTTGCTCTGATCAGCTGTCTTCCTGGACAGGCGCTTCATGGTGAGATCGTCTGTATCTATCTCCCCTGCCTTTTCATGCCAGCCCTTTCCAAACAGATTCTCTCCATTGCAAGGGATGTTAATGAGTTTATCTTGTACCCAGCTGCTCCAGATCTGAGGCTTGCAGCCATGCAGCTCTCCTTGCCCCAATGCATACTGCTGCTGTCCTGCTAGTAGCCTCAAAAGTATCGAAAGCTATTCTAGTTAGGAACTTGGAAGTGTTCTGGGCATGAAGAACTAGAGCCTTATGAGGAGCCTGTTTTTCCTCTGGGAGCTAAAGCCCCTGGATACATCCCTTAAAAACATGCCCATATAGAGCATGTAGTGGGCAAAGGTGTGCAACTGAAAAAACGAAACAAAAAATGAAGAAAATATATGAGAGGTAAAAAGAAAGTGGCACTGGAACAATGCAGAATTGCTCCGGGTGAAAGGATGGCAGTACCAGGGAGGTACCAAAAAAACTTAAAGAAGTGTCTTTACAACGGGACTAGGACAAGGTCCTGATGGCTCTGCAGAAAAAAAGACAACTGAGGAGAATTGCTGGGAAGGCAGACATGCTTGCATAGAGAGACAATCCCAAAAGCATTCCTACTGAATGCTGGGGAGTGTACCTGTGCCGTGCTCCGTCGATGCAGACGTCACCTATATGTAAAGACTGCATTTCTGCTTGTTCCTGGAGATATATTTTTTCACTGAACACAAACTCTGGAATTCATTACCGGAAAATGTAGTAAAAGCTGTTAGTGTAGCTGGAATTAAAAATAATGATTTCAAGAGGACTAGGGAAATCCATGGTTTACCCCTGAGATAAGCACCATGGAATCTGTTTATCATTTTGGGGAACCTGAACAACCACCAAAATTCCCCTCTGGCGCCACTACGGATGATCAGTCCTTTCATACTGAGAGACTGAGCATCCGTGGGTAAGTAAAGACCAATTCTTTATTCTGTTAAACTACATTTTGTGAATATCGCTAGATTTACCTTCGTGTGATTTCTATAATACATTGGCTGTTACTATTTTCATCTTCTTCTGTATAAATATAAATAAATCACATATATATGGGTTATTTTACCATCTCTGGTTCTCAGGATGGCTTCCTATATGTACATAATGCCTTGCCAGTTTCCTGTGTCCAAAGGTATTGTACTTACCTTACCTTTAGGTGTTTTCACCCAATTTGTTTTGAGATATTCTTTATTGGTAAGAATTCTCAAGTTCTTGTCTACCATAGAATCATTTTAGTGTTGACTATTGTTTATTGGATACTTTATGATGAGATTCACATTTATATTCTGATGAATTAATACTTATTATGTATCATTATTAAGATATAGACTAAGGTTTTCAATTTTACTAACAGCTCTGCATGTATTTTAAGTTTTTCTTCTTGCTTGTCCACAACGATATATCTTCCCATCCTCAATAAGTTATATCATTTTTAAGTGTTCAGCATGCCTTTATATACACACACATACACACACACACGTCTTTATGTGATGAATACTTTTGGTTATTTCCTTTATTGTTTTACCTTTTGATATTATAGTTTTTGTTGGTTATTTATTAAATGTATGGGTTGTTTTTATGATTTTATTGGTTTGTTATTATTACCCCTGATAAACCTGAAGAAGGACCCCGGCCGAAACACGTGTCGGACTGACCAAGTCGCTGAATAAAATCGTCCTTCCATGGCTATTGTGTCCTTTTCTATTTTTGTGTGTCTCTTTTTGGGATCCTGACAGGTACTTGTGAGCTGAATTGGCTGCTGTTGGAAACAGAATACTGGGCTTGATGATCCCCTTTGGTCTAAGTCAGTATGGCATATCTTAGGTTTTTACACAGGAGGCCATATGGGCACAATTCACAGTTGCTCTGCTAAAGTGAAAATTATCCTGCTCTATGCAAGAAGGTGGCAAAAGACATGACTAGTGACCATCAGTACTCTGTCTCCAGATATGTTAACTCTCTTCGGAAGATCATCATCATCTACATGTCTTACTGAATCCACACCCTTGTACTTAACAAAAAAGGAGGAACATACAAAGAGACTCCCATAAGACTAAGTTCCCCAATGTCAACAGGCTATAAATTGTATTAATATATTTTGGTTTGTGAACAAGCCATATACTGGAATTGTAAGTAGATCATAAAAGAGAGTTCCACTAATAAGTATTAAAATCCTTATAATCTTGTGTTGCTTGATAACTTCTAGCATTTATCGATGATCACCTTTATTTCTGTACTTGTAGGAGATAATGGGAGTGGAGTAGCCGCCTTGTGGTTAGAACAGTGGCTTGGTAACCAAGCAACCAAGGTTTGATTCCCACTAGCACTCCTTGTGGCCTTGGGCAAGTCACTTAACCCTCCATTGCCTCAGACGAAAGGCCTGGCAATCTACTTCTGGTAACACTGCCAAGAAAACCCAGGAGCTTCTGGGTCGCCAGGAGTCAGGACTGACTCGAAGGTGTGGTAGGCTATGGCCTAGAATAGCCTGAAACTGTATGAGAGGCCTGTGAGCTAGGCCTGAGTCCCAGCCCTCACCTAAGAATAAGAATGCTGAGAAAGACCAAAGTCAGTATAAGTTAGAGGAACTGCTTTAAACTGCTTTTTGATAAGGTTGTATGAATCCTTTGTTGAATATTCTGTGCTGATGAAAGACATGTACCAGTGCTCTGTATTCACACATTTTCTAAGCTAAGCAACGACCTTGTAGGAGAAAAGTATCAAAGTTTAGAACTGTGCCTTTGTTAAAGAGTTCTGAGCAGGGGGAACAGAGTACTGGGCCCACAGAGATCCTAATTGGATGGGTGCAAGGGTCAGTAGGACCAATAGAAAGTTTGCCTGTATTAAACTGAAGAAGAAAGGTATAAAAGGTGTTGTTTACTGGACTCCATTGCTCAGACCATTTTGATTGTGACATTTGCCTGAGACTGTGCACAATAAATTGGCTTGGATCTTCGAACTGACTCCTGTTTTTATTCATTGCGTGCACTTCGTGCGCCAACTTGGTACGTTGGCCGGGAATGTACGGTATGTGAATGGTGCGCAAGTGAATATACCACGTATTACCGCCTCCAGGTTTGGTCCGGTCGGGACTGCGGCCGACCGACAGCGGAGAGGACCCCAGGCTCCGCCGGTCCCTTTGTATCGGAGAGGGTTCTGCCCTGCCTCGGCGGCCTGCCGGGTCCGATCGGCCAACACCTCAAACCCGAGGGGAGTTCAGGATTCAACCCGAGGAGAGGGACTGGTTGCGCAGCGCATTAGTGGCCGGATCCGGTGAGTAGCAATTTGTCTGGTTCTTAGTCAGCTAGCTATGGGAAAGTCTCGAATGCACGAGACAATTACGGTTTAAGGAAACGGTACAAGGTAATGAGAGCCTGATCAACTCTCAGGGTGTGGCCAAGTACTCCCTGCATGAGAGTGCGCAAGGACGAAACCCCACCCCTCATGAATAAGTAAGTAAGGTAGGCCTTTTATGGAATTTTGGGAACTCGGTGGCATGCCTGTTTGTTTGAATGAATAAGAGGTCTTGCAATACAGACCAAGTGAAAGCGGACTCCTGAGTAAGCGTAGTTACTCACCTGTAACAGGTGTTCTCCAGGAGCAGCAGGAATCAGTCCTCACTTATGGGTGACGTCGGCGCCGACGGAGCCCTCGCGGAGCAATTTTCCCCAGCTTTCAAAGAAAGCCTTTGGGAATTGCAGCGCGCATGCGCGGTCGTCTTCCCGCCCGAGGGTGCCATCTTAGCCAGTCAGATGATATAGCTAAAAAAGACAGCATAAAAATTTGCAAAAAGAACATAAGCAGACGATTGCAACTCCAAGGGGAGGAGGGAGGGCAGTGAGGACTGATTCCTGCTGCTCCTGGAGAACACCTGTTACAGGTGAGTAACTACGCTTTCTCCAGGACCAAGCAGGAAGTCAGTCCTCACTTATGGGACTCCCAAGCTCAAGGCTACCGGAGACCCTAAGCACAAAAATGAGCTCCCTCTAGCTCAGCAGCACAGAAGGATAGAATCTTCGCTGAATTATCACCCACCGGTAGCCCACATCCGGGATGGAGGGTAGGAGTTGCTCAGACCTCAAAGAGATTACGGAGGACTGCCTGTCCGAAAGCACTGTCCCTACGGGACTCCCTCTCGAGACAGTAATGGACCGCAAAAGTCTGTCTCGAAGACCAAGTAGCGGCCCGGCAGATGTCTGCCAGCGGAACAGAGCGGAGGTAAGCCACTGACGTGGCCTTTGCCCGAACGCAATGAGCCGTGACTCGACTTTCTAAGGAGAGTCCGGCTGCCCCATAAGCCCAAGAGATACAGTCCGCAACCCAGATGGACAGAGTACGCTTGGAGACCGGGAGCCCCAATCTATTGGGGTCAAAAGACACAAAAAGCTGAGCAGCTTTACGGTGCTCCCGCGTACGGTCAAGGTAGAAGTTCAGAGCCCTTCTACAGTCCAGGGTATGGAGGACCGTCTCAGCTCGGCTGGAGTGTGGTCTGGGAAAGAAGGTTGGAAGTACCACCTCCTGATTGATGTGAAAAGGGGAGACCACTTTAGGCAGAAATTTCGGATGAGTCCGTAGGACTACCCTATTTTTGTAGAACCGAGTGTAAGGGGGATCAGACACGAGGGCCTGCAATTCACTTACGCGTCTAGCGGAAGTGAGGGCTATCAAGAACAGTGTTTTCCAAGACAGAAAACGGAGAGAACAGGTAGCCATAGGTTCAAAAGGCGGACAGGTGATCCGCTGCAACACCACATTCAGGTCCCAGTCAGGCGCTGGCGGGCGCAGAGGTGGTTTAAGTAGAAGGAGACCTCGGAGAAACCTCGCTACGAGAGGGTCATTGGAGAGAGGTCTGCCGTCCACCGGCACATGATGTGCTGAAAGAGCACTGAGGTGAACTTTGACGGAGTTGGACTTAAGTCCCAGATTAGAGAGGTGCAGCAAGTACTGCAAGATCACCGACACCGGGCAGGAGAAGGGATCCTGAGACTGTTGGGTACACCAGACTGCAAAGCGATGCCATTTAAGGGCGTAGCATTTGCGGGTAGAAGGCCGTCGCGAAGCCAAGACGACCTCCTCCACTTCCACCGGCAGGAGAAGGGGAGCAAGGACTACCCTCTCAGCAGCCAGGCCATGAGGTTGAGAGACCTGAGGTTGGGGTGCAGGAGGGACCCCTGATCCTGAGTGAGGAGATCCGGTTGTACCCCCAGAGGGATTGGATCCTCCACCGCCAGTTGCAGCAGGAGCGGAAACCACGGCTGCCTGGGCCAGCGAGGGGCCACCAGGATCATGAAGGCTTTGTCTCGGAGAACCTTGAAAAGAGTCCGAGAGACTAGCGGGATGGGAGGGAAAGCATACAGAAGGCTCCCCGACCATGAGATCAGAAAGGCGTCCGCCGCAACCCGAAGGGGGTGTGGCTGACGAGAGCAGAAGCGAGGAAGTTGCCGGTTGTGAGGACTGGCAAAGAGATCTACCGTGGGGAGACCCCACTTGAGGAAGAGCTTCTGAACCACCAAGGGATCCAGACGCCACTCGTGCGGCTGGAGGACCCTGCTGAGTTTGTCTGCGAGGCAACTTTAATCCCCCACCATACATCACATGCAACAGTACTGAGATTCCAATTAAGGATGAAGTAAGATACCTCGGGGTAACCCTCGATAAGAAGCTAGACCTGCGATCTCACATAAAGAAAACTGTTAAAAGCGCTTATTACCGAATGAAAATAATTAGACGCCTCAAGCCTCTTATCTCTAATGAACACTTTCGTACAGTCTGCCAGGCACTTATTACCCCCATTCTGGATTTTTGCAACCCTATCTACAATGGGCTGTCAAAACATGCTCTCAAACCTCTTCAAATGGCACAGAATACAGCAGCCAGAATAATTAACGGTTCCACTAATCATGACCACATTACCCCCATCCTTAAAGATCTCCACTGGCTCCCTATAACCCTTCGCATAAAGTATAAGTTAATCATAAACATCTTCAAAATGAAGCACAACAGTTCTGCAACCAGCCTCCATGCCCTTTTATCCCGTGATACCAGCAACAGACCTAGAAGATTATCCACCTCAAACACCCTCAATACCCCAAGAAACTTCGCTAAATCACGCAAATGTACATCACAACGAGCAATTTCTTTGGCTGCCCCTTTGATTTGGAACTCTCTCCCCCCTGATTTACGTGCAATTGATGTTTTAAGTGACTTTCGTAAGCAATTAAAAACTTTACTTTTTATTGAGCACTATGGATCAACAAATGACTAAGATATCATCTATTGTATATGTTTTATAAATAATCCACTATTTTGTTAACCCTTGTTATTTTTCCTACATTACCATATGTTGTCATGTCTATACTGTTTGTTTCCCTTGTTTATACCTTGTATTTCTTGTGACCGCTTTGATTGAAGGAAAAGGCGGTATAAAAAACTTGTTAAATAAATAAATAAATAAACCGCCTTGAGGAGAATGCCGTGACTGACGGCCGAAGAGCAGAGCTTCTGTGCCTCCCGGCAGAGGAGGAAGGAGCCCGTGCCCCCCTGCTTGTTCACGTAGAACATGGCAACTTGATTGTCCGTCTGGACAAGGATGGATTGGTGGGAAGTCAGGTGGGAGAAGGCCTTGAGAGCTAGGCGGATCGCCCTGAGCTCCAGGAAGTTGATCTGCTGAGCAGACTCCCACGTGGTCCAGAGGCCCTGAGTACGTGCCTCTTGGCAATGTGCTCCCCAGCCCAGGAGGGATGCATCGGTGGTCAGCACCCGGGTCGGCTGAGGTGACTGGAAAGGCATTCCGAATATCAGGTTCGGCTGCCGGAGCCACCACCGGAGAGACGAGACCAGCGGCTCGGAGACGCGCACTAGGTCCGCTAGGCCGCCTGTGGCTTGTCGCCACTGCTGGCGGAGACACCATTGAGCAGACCGCATATTCAGGCGGGCATTGGGGGTCACATGGACGGTGGAAGCCATATGGCCGAGCAGTCTCAGGAAGCGCCTGGCGGAGACCAGGGGCTGGCTGCGAAAGCGGTCGGCTAGGTCCATGAGCCGTTGAGCCCTGTCGAGCGGTAGGTACGCTCGTGCCCGAGGAGTGTGCAGCCTTGCGCCGATGAACTCGAGATCCTGTTAGGGGAGCAAAGTGGACTTTGCGAAGTTTATAACAAAGCCCAAGTGCTGCAGCAGAGTCACCGTGCGGCACGTGGCGTTGGTGACCTCCTGAGCGGACGCTGCTCTGATGAGCCAGTCGTCGAGGTACGGAAAGACATAGAGGACGTGAAGCCGGAGATGGGCCGCCACGACCGCGAGACATTTTGTGAAGACTCGCGGTGCGGAGGATAGGCCAAAGGGCAGTACTCTGTACTGGTAATGATTTCCTGCCACCACAAACCTTAGGTATTGGCGGTGGCTTGGGTGGATGAGGATGTGCGTGTAGGCATCCTTTAGATCCAAGGAGCATAGCCAATCTCCCTGCTGGAGGTAGGGCAGAAGGATTCCAAGGGTAAGCATTTTGAACTTCTCCCGCACAAGGAACTTGTTGAGGTTGCGCAAGTCCAGGATGGGTCTGAGGCCCCCTGTTCTCTTTGGTATCAGAAAATACCTCGAATAAAAGCCTTGACCTCTCAGGTGGTGTGGCACCGGTTCCACCGCCTGTTCCTGCAGAAGACCTGCTAACTCCTGAAGGAGCAACTCCCTGTGCAGAGGGGGCGCGGAGGTTCTCCCGGAAAATAGGAGGGAGGGACCTGATGGAAGTGGAGAAGGTAGCCTTCGCGCACGACCTGAAGTACCCAGGCATCTGCGGTGATGCTGGACCACCTGTGGGCGAAGTGAACCAGCCGGCCTCCGGTGCTGGGAGGAACCAGCGGGGGGGGAGAGGCTATGCTGAGCGAGTCAAAAGCCCCCACCCTGCTGAGCAGGGGCTGGTGGTGCAGGCTTGGGGGCTTGCTGCCTACGGGACCCGTTACCCCGTCCCTTGGCCTGCTGGCCCTGTTGGGGAGCTGCAGGGGCCTGATAATGGGGGTATTGTTTGTAGGCAGCCGCCTTCCTCGGGCAAAAGGACTTTTTCCCCGAGCCCTTCTTTTTCTGGGAAGGGGCGGAGGTCTTCCTAGAAAGCCTGGTCCTGGTGAGAGTCTCAGTCTCAATTTGTGCAGCCTTTTCCGCCATGGGCTTGCCAAAGAGGTTTTCGCCTCGGCAGGGGACATCGACCAACTTGTCCTGTACCCAGGGCTCAAGGTCTGACGACTGAAGCCAAGCCTGTCGGCGGGCACCGATGCCGGCTGCGGCTACTCGAGCCGAGGCCTCAAAGCCATCATAGGCTGCTCGGGACATGAACTTTGAGCATTCCCGAATGCCCGTGGACAAGGCTAGGAACCTCCGCAAGGGCTCCTCGGAGAGACCAGCGGAGAATCCGGCTAGCTCTTTAGCCAGATCCCGGAGATACATGCCCATGTAGAGCTGGTAAGTCTGGACACGACATGCGAGCATAGAGCCCTGGAAGCACTTCTTGCCAAGGCCATCCAGGTTACGGGCCTCCCTTCCAGGAGGCACCGAGAAGTGCATCTTCTGGCTCTTAAGACGATGCATGGCCGATTCCACTACCATGGAATGGTGTGGCAGCTGTGCCTTCTGAAAGCCAGGGCTCTTGCGGACCCGATAGATAGAATCGACCCGCTTGCTCAGGACCGGCGAGGAGGCCGGACTCTCCCACATGCGGAAGAGTAGTCGTTCCAGCATAGGAGGAACCGGCACAGTAAAGTGTTCCCTCGCGGGAGAGTCATACTGGAGGGCGTCGAGCTCTTCGGCTCGAGGCTCCTCCTCGGGATCCGCAGGGAAGGCCAAAGCCTTGGCCATATCCCTAACGAAGTCGGAGAACCGGGCATCCTCCGGGGGGGACTGCTTCCGAGGCTCGGACCCCGGTGAGTCCGATGGGACACACCGAGTCCGGAAAGAATCAGGTGGCTCTTCCTCCTCAGACTCCCAGACCAACTCCGACGAGGACTCGGTGGGGTCGGCCCGGGCAGGGTGCGGCGCCAGCCGCCCCGACGTCGAGGGAGTCGGCGTCGGCGACCTCGGTCCCGAACGGGAGGCCGAGGGTGACCTCGACCGAGGATCGACTCGAGGATCGGCTCGGTCTCCGGGGTCGACTTGGACGTCGACGTCCCGGCGGTCGGGGCAGCGGCGCCAGCGAAGCCAGCGAGCAGTGCCCGCTGCTGGTCCATGAAGGCAGACAGTCTGCTCTCCAAGGCCGTCAACCTGAGTCCGAGCTCAGGTGACCCAGCAGCCCCCGACTCGGGCCCCGACGGCGTCGGGCCCGACGTCGGCTGTCGCGGAGGCGAGTCCAGAAGGACCACAGGACTTACCCGGGCAGGCATCTCCGACTCCAGGCGAGGTCGCTTCGGGATGTGTTCCTTCTCCAAGGACCCGGGGCGGCTGTCGGGGCTATGCGACCTGGCCCTCGCGGAACCAGGAGCGTCCACCGACGCCGCCCTCGCGGGTTTTTCCTTCCGACGATGGTCCCCGGAGGGAGAACCCCGGTCGGAGGAGCTCCGGCGACGGTCCGAGCTGGAGCCTTTCGACGCGGAGGCCTCCGACGAGGTCCGGGTACGGCTGGGGTCAGCGAAGATTCTCTCACGCTGATGCCGCCGACTCCTCAACGCCTTTGAGGACAGTTTGCTGCAGGGCCCACAGATCAGTTCCTCATGATCCGGGCCCAGACAGCGGAGGCAAAAGTCGTGTGTGTCGGTTAGTGACATATTTCGGTCACACCGACCACAGCGCTTAAACCCACTGGCAGCCATCGGGGGAAAAAGGGCCCCTGCGAGGTCAAAGGACCAGGCTGCCAGGGAAACCGAAAACGAAAGCTGACTAAGTCAGAAAAACCGAAAAAAGTAAGCGGACTCGAGACCGGCGTCGCGAGTCCGGGCGGGAAAACGATCGGCGTCGAACCGAAAGAAAAAAGGATAAAACAAAGAAGAAAATCAACTTTTTCGCGGGGACAAGACGGGGACGTCTGTAGGGCTCCGCGGAAAAAAGAAGACTGGCTAAGATGGCACCCTCGGGCGGGAAGACGACCGCGCATGCGCGCTGCAATTCCCAAAGGCTTTCTTTGAAAGCTGGGGAAAATTGCTCCGCGAGGGCTCCGTCGGCGCCGACGTCACCCATAAGTGAGGACTGACTTCCTGCTTGGTCCTGGAGAAGCGCAGTTCCTGGCCGGGCGACCGCGCCCAGGTCGCGAAAAGGAGGAAGCGTTTGGTGTTTGTCTCCCTTATTGTTCCGTGGGCTGTACGGACCCCTTACCTGCAGCCATACTACCCGCCCTCTTTGTCTGTTGTTTTGTACGTCATAATGGGAGGGGCGGGGTCTGTGCAAACTCCGTTGAACTGTATGATCACGAATTTTAAGAAGGGATTTAGCGGTGACTACGGGACAAAAATGTCGCCGTCCCGGTTAGGAAAATTATGTGGTAGGGAGTGGCCGGTGCTGGACACCGCGTGGCCACAGGAGGGTACTTTTGATGTTAGAATTGTATCCCGAGTGCATGGGATAGTGCGTAGGAATTACCCTGACCAGTTTCCCTATATAGACTCTTGGTTAGAAATCTGTGAAAGGCAACCCTCTTGGATGAAGCGTTGCTGTGAGGAACAGTGTAGGATCATGCTAGCAACTACAAAGGGAGTCCCGGGGGCCAAGGGAGAAAAGCCCCCCATTTACTCAGCCCCAGATCCTGCGGAAATAGAGTAGTTACTCACCTGTAACAGGTGTTCTCCAGGAGCAGCAGGAATCAGTCCTCACTTATGGGTGACGTCGGCGCCGACGGAGCCCTCGCGGAGCAATTTTCCCCAGCTTTCGAAGAAAGCCTTTGGGAATTGCAGCGCACATGCGCGGTCCCCTTCCCGCCCAAGGGTGCCATCTTGCTCAGTCTGATGACATAGCGAAAAGACAGCAAAAAAGTTAGCAAAAACATATAATAAGAATGACTGCAACTCCAAGGGAGGAGGGAGGATAGTGAGGACTGATTCCTGCTGCTCCTGGAGAACACCTGTTACAGGTGAGTAACTACTCTTTCTCCAGGACCAAGCAGGAAGTCAGTCCTCACTTATGGGACTCCCGAGCTTAAGGCTACCGGAGGCCTCAAGCCGAAAAATGAGCTCCCTCTAGCTCAACAGTACAGAAGGAAGGAATCTTCTCTGAATACGGATCCGGCCGGTAGCTCAACACCAGAGCCGGAGGGTAGGAGTTACCTAAACCTCAAAGAGATTGTGGAGGACTGCCTGTCCGAAAGCACTGTCCCTGCGGGATTCCCTCTCCAGGCAATAATGAGCCGCAAAAGTCTGGCTGGAAGACCAAGTAGCGGCCCGGCAGATGTCTGCCAATGGAACAGAGCAGAGATGAGCCACTGACGCAGCCTTCGCCCTGACACGGTGAGCCGTGACATGACTCTCTAAGGAGAGGCCGGCTGCCCCATAAGCCCAGGCGATACAGTCAGCCACCCAGATGGACAGAGTACGCTTAGAGACAGGTACTCCCAACCGATTGGGGTCAAAAGATACGAAAAGCTGGACAGCTTTTCTATGCTCTCGCGTACGGTCAAGGTAGAAGGATAAAGCTCTTCT
Source organism: Ichthyophis bannanicus (assembly GCA_033557465.1). Classification (NCBI taxonomy): domain Eukaryota; kingdom Metazoa; phylum Chordata; class Amphibia; order Gymnophiona; family Ichthyophiidae; genus Ichthyophis; species Ichthyophis bannanicus. The sequence continues at coordinate 514,866,882 of CM066035.1, forward strand.
ACAGTCCAGGGTATGCAGAACAGTTTCAGCTCGGCTGGTATGCAGCCTGGGAAAGAAGGTCAGAAGAACCACCTCTTGATTGATGTGAAAAGGGGAGACCACCTTTGGAAGAAACATAGGGTGAGTCCATAAGACTACCCTATTCTTGTAGAACCTAGTGTATGGGGGCTCCGACACTAGGGCCTGTAGTTCACTAACGCGGCTAGCGGAGGTAAGGGCCACCAAGAAGAGAGTTTTCCAGGAGAGGAAACGAAGAGGGCAGGTAGCCATGGGTTCAAAAGGAGGACACGTAAGCCTTTGCAAGACCACATTGAGATCCCAGTCAGGAGCTGGAGGGCGCAACAGAGGCTTAAGCAGAAGAAGGCCTCTGAGGAAACGCGCCACCAAGGCCTCTGAGTAAAGAGGCTGGCCCTCCACCGGCAAATGATGTGCAGAGAGAGCACTGAGGTGGATTCTGACGGAGCTGGATTTGAGGCCTAGATCGGAGAGGTGCAGCAAGTATTGCAGTACCACCGATACTAAGCAAGCGAAGGGGTCCTCAGAGCGCTGAGAACACCAGACCGAGAAGCGACGCCATTTAAGGGCGTAAGATTTCCGGGTGGAAGGTCGCCGAGACGCCAGGACGACAGCTTCCACCTCCGGAGGAAGTAGGAGCGGAGCTAGGACTACCCTTTCAGCAGCCAGGCCATCAGATGAAGGGCCCGGAGGTTGGGGTGCAGAAGAGTACCCTGATCCTGGGTCAGGAGATCGGGCTGAAACCCCAGAGGAAGAGGGGTGTCCACCGCCAGCTGTAGGAGTAGAGGGAACCAGGGTTGTCTCGGCCACCTGGGCGCTACCAGGATCACGGAGGCCCTGTCCTGGACAACTTTGAACAGCGTCCGGGACACAAGTGGCATGGGAGGAAAGGCATACAGTAGGCCTGTGGACCACGAGATGAGGAAAGCATCCGGCGCTACTCTGAGAGGATGCGGGTGCTGGGAGCAGAACCTGGGAAGTTGCCGGTTTAGAGGACTGGCAAAGAGATCCACGGTGGGGAAGCCCCACCGGCGGAAGATCTGCTGGACAACTACAGGGTTTAACCTCCATTCGTGTGGCTGCAGAATCCGACTCAGTTTGTCGGCCAGGCAATTTTCCTGCCCGGGCAGGTAAACAGCCTTGAGGAGGATGTCGTGATCGACTGCCCAAGAGCACAGTCTCCGAGCCTCCTAACATAGAAGGAGGGAGCCCGTGCCCCCCTGTTTGTTCACGTAGAACATGGCAACCTGATTGTCTGTCTGTACCAGTACAGACTGACGAGAAGTGAGGTGAGAGAAGGTCCGCAGAGCTAGGCGGATCGCCCGCAGCTCCAGGAAGTTTATCTGCTGAGCAGCCTCCCAAGGTGTCCAAAGGCCTTGAGTGCATGTTCCCTGGCAATGCGCTCCCCATCCCAGGAGAGAGGCATCTGTCGCTAGCACTTGGGAAGGTGGAGGAGACTGAAAAGTCATGCCGAGTACCAGATTGGGCAGGTGAAGCCACCATTGCAGAGAGGAGACCAGGCAGTCGGAGATCTGTATTAAGTCCGTCAGGCTCCCTGTGGCCTGATGCCATTGAGTGCGAAGGCTCCACTGAGCAGGTCTCATATGCAGACGGGCATTCGGAGTGACATGGACCGTGGAGGCCATATGACCGAGCAGTTGCAGGAATTGTCTGGCAGAGACCGGTGACGCGCTGTGGAACCTGCCGGCCAGAGCTATAAGCTTGTTGGCCCGTTCCAGAGGCAAGAAGGCACAAGCCTGCAGAGTGTCCAGCCGTGCTCCTATGAATTTGAGGTCCTGAGAGAGGAGCAAAGTGGACTTTTCGAAGTTTATGACGAAGCCCAAGTGCTGAAGCAGAGCCACTGTGCGTTGCGTGGCCTGAGTGACCTCTAGGGAAGACTGTGCCCGGATGAGCCAGTCGTCCAGGTAGGGGAAGACGAAGAGGCCTTGAAGCCTCAGGAAGGCTGCCACACCTGCCAGGCATTTCGTGAACACCCTGGGAGCGGAGGATATGCCAAAGGGCAATACGCAGTACTGATAATGATTCCCTGCCACCACAAATCTTAGATATTGCCGGTGGTCCGGATGAATAAGGATGTGAGTATAAGCATCCTTTAGATCCAAGGAGCATAGCCAATCTCCCTGCTGGAGGTAGGGCAGTAGGATTCCAAGGGTAAGCATTTTGAACTTTTCCCGCTGCAGGAACTTGTTGAGGTTGCGTAAGTCCAGGATGGGTCTGAGGCCTCCTGTCCTTTTTGGTATCAGGAAGTACCTTGAATAAAACCCGTGACCTCACAGGTGGTGGGGCACTGGCTCCACAGCCTGTTCCTGAAGCAGACTTTGCAGCTCCTGAAGGAGTAAGTCCCTGTGCAGAGGGGGTCTTGGAGGCTCCCACGGAAAGTAGGAGGGAGGCACCTGGTGAAAATGTAAGAGGTAGCCCTTTTGAACCACCTGCAGCACCCAGGAATCAGATGTTATGGCTGACCACCTGTGGGCAAAGTGGGTCAGCCGGCCCCCCGTGCTGAGCGAAGGCTGCGGAGGGGGAGAGGCTATGCTGGCGTAGTCAAAAACCCCCACCCTGCTGAGCAGGGGGCTGTGTAGAGGGCTTGGGGGCCTTCTGCCTTCGGGACCCAGTACCCTGTCCCTTAGCCTGCTGGCCCTGATGGGGAGCTGCCGAGGTTTGATATTGTGGGTGGTGTTGTTTATAGGCAGACACCTTTCTCGGGTAAAAGGGCTTTTTCCCCGAGCCCTTCCTCTTCTGTGAAGGGGCAGAGGTCTTTCTGGATAGGCGAGTTCTGGTGAGAGTCTCGGACTCGAGCTCTGCAGCATTTTCAGCCATGGGCTTGCCAAAGAGGTTGTCACCTCTGCAGGGGACATCGACCAACTTGTCCTGCACCCATGGCTCGAGGTCGCACGACTGAAGCCAAGCCTGACGGTGAGCACCGATGCCGGCTCCGGCTACTCGAGCCGATGCTTCGAAGCCATCGTAGGCTGCTCGAGAAATAAACTTTGAGCACTCTCGAATACCTGTGGACAAGGCCTGGAACCTCTGCAAAGGTTCCTCAGAGAGACCAGCAGAGAACCCGGCAATTTCTTTTGCCAGGTCTCGGAGATACATGCCCATATATAGCTGGTATGTCTGGAATCGGCAAGCAAGCATAGAGCCCTGGAAGCACTTCCTACCGAGGGCATCCAGGTTCCGGGCCTCCTTACCCGGAGGCACCGAGGAGTGCATCTTTTGACTCTTAAGTCGATGCATGGCCGATTCCACCACCATGGAATGGTGCGGTAGTTGTGCCTTCTGGAACCCGGGGCTCTTGCGGACTCGATACATGGAATCGACCCGCTTGCGTAACACCGGCGTCGAGGCCGGGCTCTCCCACATGCGGAAGAGCAGCCGCTCCAGCATCGGAGGAACCGGTACAGTAAAGGCCTCCTTCGGGGGAGAGTCATACTGGAGGGCTTTGAGCTCTTCGGCTCGAGGCTCCTCCTCCGGATCCGCGGGGAAGGCCAAAGCCTTGGCCATGTCCCTCACGAAATCGGAGAACCGGGTATCCTCCGGGGGCGATCGTCTCCGAGGCTCCGACTCGGGCGAGTCGGAGGGGACGCACCGAATCTGAAAAGATCCGGGTGACTCATCCTCCTCCGTGTCCCAGCCCAACTCCTCCGTGGAGGAATCGAGTGGCTCCGTATGGGCGGGTGCCGAGGACCTCCACGCCGAGGCCGGCGTCGACGACCTCGGTCCCGAACGGGAGGTCGAGGGAGACCTTGGCCGAGGATCGACTCGAGCTCGTATGGACTCGAGGATCGGCTCGGCCTCCGGGGTCGACTTGGACGTCGATGTCCCGGTGGTCGGGGCAGATGCACCGGCGAGGCCAGCCATCAATGCCCGCTGCTGGTCCATGAAGGCAGCGATACTGCTCTCCAAGGCCGTCAATCTGAGACCAAACTCAGAAGACCCAGCAGCCTCCGACTCGGGCCCCGACGGCGTCGGGCCCGACGTCGGCTCCCTTGGAGGTGAGTCCACGAGGACTACAGTACTCACGTGTCCAGGAGACTCCACTTCGAGACAAGGATGCTTCGAAGGCCTTTCCGCCTCCGAGGACCCGGGGCGGCTGACGGGGCTATGCGACCTGGCCCTCGAGGGACCAGGATCATCCTCCGACGACGCCCTCGCGCGTTTCTTCTTCCGACGATGTTCCCGGGCGGGAGACCCCCGCTCAGAGGAACTCCGACGATGCTCGGGGCCAGAGTCCCGAGATGTCGAAGCCTCTGACGAGGTCCGGGCCCGACCGGACGCGGAGTCAGAGAAGATTCACTCCTTTTGTGACTGCCGACTCCTCAACGCCTTCGAGGACATTTTGTTGCATGGACCACAACTCATCGAGTCATGATTGGGTCCGAGGCAACGGAGGCAGCAGTCATGTGTGTCGGTAAGAGACATAAGTATGGTACAGCGATCACACTTTTTAAACCCACTGGCAGCCATCGGGGGAAAAAGGGCCCCTGCGAGGTCAAAAGACCGTGCTGCCAGGGAAAAAGAAAAAAAGTGGCGGGAACGCCAGTTACGAAGAAAAAAACCGAAAAAATGTGAACGGACTCGATATTGGAGTATCGAGGCCGGGCGGGAAAAGGACACGGCGTTGAACCGAGAAAAACAAAACGAAAAAATCAACTTTTTCAGCGGCGATCACAAACTACGTCTGTAGGGCTCCGCGGAAAAAAGAAGACTGAGCAAGATGGCACCCTTGGGCGGGAAGGGGACCGTGCATGCGCGCTGCAATTCCTAAAGGCTTTCTTTAAAAGCTGGGGAAAATTGCTCCGCGAGGGCTCCGTCGGCACCGACGTCACCCATAAGTGAGGACTGACTTCCTGCTTGGTCCTGGAGAATCTGAGTTATCCACCCCAATTCCTGTATAAGCCAGTCCCGTCAGCTCCACCATTATCCCGAGCAGAGCCTGAGTAAGAGAGAGTCCCTCCAACCGATACGACTCCACCCCATCAGTCACCTCCATTGCTTGAGAGCAACCCCCTCCTTCCCGAAGCAGGAGTCCTAGTCCCGAACAAAGTTCTCAAAGTACCCCGGCAGGGCTGCCATCACCTGACGGAATAGCCAGCAGGGGATCATCAATTGCCAGTCCAGGGTCACCCGCTAGCCCAGGCTCCAGTGGCGCAAATTTGCGCTATGCCCTCCGAAGTAGAGAAGCGGGCCCGAAAGAAGTTCACCAGATGCTGTTGCGCCAGGTCCCAGGATTGCCTATTCTAGATGATGGGGGTCAGGTTGTGGTCAGGCCAACTAGTCTTGTTTATGTGCCCTTTTCTACCACAGATTTATTAAACTGGAAAACGCACTATGCCTCTTATACTGAAAAACCCCAAGATTTGACAGAGTTAATGTCTAGTATCATGCAAACCCACCAACCTACCTGGTCTGATTGCCGCCAGCTCTTGGCAACACTCTTTACTACTGAAGAGCGGGCGCGAATAGTGCAAGCAACTACTCGATGGCTGGAAGAGAATCCTGTAGCAGACAGGAGAGACCTAGATCCCTGATGGGCAGCAGCCGTAGATTTCCCGAATGAGGACCCAAGATGGGATCCGAATAGTGCAGATGGAGAGAAAGCCCTCACCCGTTTCCGCCAGGCTCTACTGCAGGGCCTGAGGAGGGGAGGCCAAAAAGCCATAAATGTTGGGAAGGTAGCAGACGTTCTTCAGCGCCCAGATGAAAGTCCAGCTGCCTTCTATGAGCGATTAACTGAAGCTTATAGACTCTATACCCCATATGATCCAGCAGCCCAGGAGAATTTGCGTATGGTAAATGCTGCTTTTGTGAGTCAGTCCCAGGGAGACAAACGAAAATTGCAGAAACTAGATGGATTTGCGGGCATGAATACAGCACAGCTAATGGAAGTTGCCCAGAAGATGTTTGTGAATCGTGATGAAGAATGTAAAAGGGAAAGTGAAAGAAAGATGAAGAAGAAAGCCGATCTGCTTGCTGCAGCTCTAGTTGAAGGACGTGGAGGATATCCAAACAGAAGGACTTGAGGATGGGGAAGGGGCCGAGGGAGCCCCTTAGGTGCAAACCAGTGCGCCTATTGTAAGGAAGGAGGACATTGGAAGAATGAATGCCCGAATGTTGGCTCCACCCCCTGGAGAGGGAGGGGGATCATCAGGAGAGGAGGGGGCCGGTTCCAGCAACGAGGAGGAATGCAGCACGCACAGTTTCAGCAGGAAGAAGCCGCTGTAGAGGGAGTGGCAACTATTGAGGACAACTATGAGGAGGAGGACTAGGCCAGACCGGGCTCCAAGTTTTCCCTGGGTTCCCAGGAGCCTATGGTCAACTTAAAGATTGGGGACCAGTATATGGACTTTATGGTGGATACGGGGGCCGAACATTCAGTAGTGGCTAAGCCAGTGGCTCCTCTGTCTTCCCGATCTGTCACCATTGTTGGCGCCACTGGAAATAGAACCACAAGACCCTTCCTGCAGAAACGTGCCTGTGAATTAGGGGGACAGAAGATAACAAATCAGTTTCTTTACATACCTGAATGCCCAAGTTCCCCTTTTGGGTCGAGACATGCTTGCTAAGCTCCAGCCACAGATATCCTTTCTTGAAGGAGGAAAAATGGAAATGACTGTGAACTCGGAATCTGCTGGCCTGATGGTGCTGACTGTCCCCCGATTAGAAGAATGGCGGTTCTATCTACCTACATCCAAAGCAGCTAACCCCTGTATACCCACAAACATCTTAGCTCCGCCCAGAGTGTGGGCGGAGGATAATCTACCTGGCCTAGCAAAGAATATAGCTCCTGTGCTCGTCACCCTTAAACCAGGAGCAGGAGCAGAACCAGTGCATGTGCGACAATATCCCCTCCCACGACCAGCATTGTCACCTCAAGAAATTACTACAGTATGGACTTCTAAGAGAATGCCAATCACTCTGGAACACCCCCCTCCTCCCAGTCAAAAAGCCTGGGACAGGTGACTACCGCCCAGTGCAGGATTTGCGACGAGTGAACAGTGCAGTTGAAACCATACATCCAGTAGTACCAAATCCTTATACACTCCTGGGACTGATTCCATCAGAGGCCACTCATTTCACCGTTTTGGATTTAAAAGATGCTTTTTTCTGTATCCGCCTGGCACCTGCCAGCCAACTCTTGTTTGCATTTGAATGGGAGAACCCCACTACAGGAAGACGAGGCCAACTCACCTGGACTCGCTTACCTCAAGGATTCAAGAATTCACCCACCATCTTTAGTGCAGCTCTCAACCAAGATCTTTCAAACTTCTCTGTAACTCCAGGAAAGAGAATTTTACTTCAGTATGCAGATGATTTGCTTATAGCCACCAACTCCAAGTCTGAATGTGTGCAAGCCACTAGTGATCTCTTGCACCTCTTAAATGAAGCCGGATACAAAGCCTCAAAAGCCAAAGCGCAGTTGTGCCAAACTGAAGTGAAATACCTGGGATTCCATCTTTCCAAAGGAATCCGAAAATTGGGACTTGAACGGAAGGAAGCAGTATGCCGCATCCCAACCCCCACCACCAGAAAGCAGGTGCGGGCCTTTTTGGGAGCAGCGGGCTATTGTCGAATACGGATACCCAATTTTGCACACTTGGCAAAACCCTTGTACCAAGCCACGAAGGGAGTGGAAAGATCACCCATGGAATGGGGCCCAGAACAGGATAAAGCATTCAAATCATTGAGAACAGCATTAATGTCATCACCAGCCTTGGGCCTACCAGATATGCAGAAACCATTTCATCTCTATGTCCATGAGTCATGTGGAAATGCATTGGGAGTTTTGACTCAGCCCCTTGGATCCTGGCAACGACCTGTAGCCTATCTGTCAAAACAATTGGATCCTGTTGCCAAAGGATGGCCACCTTGCCTAAGAGCCGTAGCAGCCACAGCCCTCTTGGTGAGTGAAGCAGACAAGCTCACTTTGGGGCAGAATCTTCAAGTCACTGTACCACATTCTGTTCTAACCCTAATGGAACACAAAGGAAACTACTGGTTCACCAACGCGCGAATGTTGAAATATCAAAGTATGCTGTGTGAAAATAACTGACTGCAACTAAGTGTCAGTCAAACCTTGAACCCTGCTACCCTACTGCCGATTGGTCCAGGCCCTCCTGACCATGATTGTCTAGAAGTAATGGACACTGTATATTCAAGTCGCCCAGACTTAACTGATATCTCTTTGAACAACCCAGAAAGGACTTTCTTTGTGGATGGAAGCAGTCTTGTAACTAATGGACAACGATGTGCCGGTTATGCAGTGGTGACCCTGGACATGGTAATAGAATCATCAGCTTTGGCCCCAGGAACTTCAGTACAGAAGGCCGAATTAATAGCCCTCACTCGAGCACTGAAAATAGGGACTGGGATCCGTCTGAATGTCTACACAGATTCTAAATATGCCTTTACAACATTACATGCCCATGGAGCCTTGTACAAAGAACGCGGATTGATAACCTCGGGAGGCAAGTCCATCAAGTATGGCCCAGAAATATTGGCATTATTGGAAGCAGTATGGGCTGTAATGCACTGCCAAGGCCACCAGACTGGAGATGGAGAAGTGTCCCGAAGGAAAAGATTTGCCGATGCCTCAGCCCGAGAAGCAGCAATCAAAGGAGAAATTTTGACCCCCAATATTGCAGTTCAAGCAGCCATATTTCCAGTACCTCTTAGTGCTTGGACACCACGATATACCTCAAATGAGCTGGACTACTACTGTCAAAATGAGGGAGGGCAGTTATCCGAGACTGGATGGATAGTGTTACCACCGCCCGAAGGAGGCTCACCTCCTGGTATGACCGTGATCCCTGAAGCCCTGGGTCCAGCCTTTGTCCACGCCTTTCATCAAGCCACACACTATGGGAAAACTGCAATGGAAAAAGTCCTGAAACCGTATTTTTGTATCTCATTATTGGGACCCTTAACTGCCTCAATAGCCCGAAAATGTGTAACCTGTGCAAAAAATAATGCTCAACAGGGTCCTGTCTTACCTCCAAGAGTTCAATCGGTGGGAGTTACCCCCATGGGAAATATCCAAATAGACTTTGCAGAAATGCCACGAGCGAATGGATATCACTACCTACTGGTTCTAGTTTGTACTTTCTCTGGGTGGGTGGAGGCTTTCCCCAACAGGACTGAAAAAGCCAGAGAAGTCACTAAGGCTCTGCTCCATGAAATCATTCCCCGGTTTAGAATACCTTTGACCATAGGGTCAGACAATGGGCCCTCCTTTGTGTCACAAGTAACTCAGCAGCTAGCCCGTGCTTTACAGATACAGTGGAAGTTACATACAGCTTATAGACCCCAAAGTTCAGGGAAAGTAGAGAGAATGAACCGAACCCTGAAATCTCAATTGTCCAAGCTCTGTCAGGAAGTTCACCTGAAGTGGCCCCAAGCTCTCCCTATAGCCCTTCTCAGAGTACGATCAGCCCCTACCAAGTCATTAGGAGTTTCCCCGTTTGAGATTTTGTATGGAAGACCCCCACCCATAGTACAGGGAATAAGGGGGGATATGAGTCAGATTGGATCAGAAATCACTAGACAAGAATTGTTGGCTCTAAGTTCTGTCTTACAGGACCTCCATACCTGGGTGCAAGACCAATTGCCTATCAATCTGACAGAGCCATTGCATCCTTTCAAGCCTGGAGCCTCGGTGTGGGTCAAAGAGTGGAAGAAGACACCGTTGGCACCTCATTGGAAGGGACCGTACGTTGTTCTACTGTCAACACCCACAGCAGTTAAATTGGCAGAAATCGATTCCTGGATTCATCACAGTCGAGTCAAACCAGAAGCAGTTTCTGAGAGTCGTCCTTGGACTTCGATCACTAATCCTGCAGCACCATTACGGCTCACACTACGAAGAGAATAACCAGTCTTCGACATCTCAGTTATCTATTATCAAAAGACTAAGAGACTATGATCATGATGATTGCTTATTACTGTTTCATCTTTGCGGTATCCCTGGGTCCCCTGGAAACAACTTTTGCCCTGCCTCCTTGTGCAGCCTATATAACCACTACCCGAACTGGGATGAAGATCACCCAGACTTTACTTTATCACTCTTACTACACTTGCACTGGTAAAGTCAGTCAGTGCATGTATAATGGTACAGAACTAAATGTCTGTACGAATGGAAAGACTCGTACCTGTTTTAGACCCCAACAGAATCCTTCTTATTACGTCTTGGAACTACGATGGAATGATGAAGATGGAGCCCTCATAAATGCTACAACTCAACTCTCTGATCCCACCAAACCTGCGTCCCTGTATTTTGATGCTTGTGACCTGATAAACAGAAATGACTATTACAGGTGTGGATCATGGGAACAAGCTTACTACTATGATGACAAGTACATGTGTCCCGAAGGTGCATACAGATGGGGAATATGCACTGGGGTACATTCCCCAACTACTTATGGAAAACCATCAAAAGATGACTATTTCTGCCCAAAATGGGGCTGTGTGTACTATGCTACCTGATCCGGTAGCCCTACTGGACAAACTGGCCAAATTAGAAAGATTACCTCTACTGGAACCCAAGAAATGCAAGAAAAGTGCTTGTAATCCCCTACGACTTCTCATCCTTGACCCGAGCCAGTGGAAGCAAGGATTCCGGTTCGGTCTATGTATCACAGGAAGTGGATCTGACCCTGGGACTATTGTATATATCCAGCTTAACACGAAAACTCACGTCTCGTCACCTTACCGAATACATCATACCTTCTATGAGGCCATGGAAGCAGAGTTTGTGATTCCCCATACTTCCCGAAATCTGTTTATTGAACTAGCTGTAGCTGTAGCATCCAGCCTTCATGTCTCTGATTGTCTTTTCTGTGGAGGAACTCAGATGGGAGACCAGTGGCCTTGGGAGGCACAAGAAATAGAAATTACACTTACCTGGTAATTGTAGTTCCTGGAGGGTCCAGTTTAGTCCTCCACATCCGGGTAGTGCACCTCCTCCTGCAGCTAGGAGACTGGACCAATCAAGCTCTTCAATCCCATAGTATGTATCCTGCTGGAGCTCCCATCAGCCCCCCAGTGAACTAGTAACAAAGCAGACTCAAAGAAGGAACACATGAAACCAACAATAACTATAATCAGATTAGGTCCCCAAATCACCCCAAGGACCCGCTCCCCAAACGAGAGAGTCCGAACTGTGCACCTTGTTTCTGCCCTCTTACTTAAAGACATTGACAGACAGAGCAGCAAGCATAAGGCAAAGAAAGAGAAGGCCTAGGAAAAGACTGTAAGGGCTTTTTTTTTTTTTCCCGCAACTCACACTTACCCAACTCTCTGAATCACTAGAAGTAGCGCGCCGGACAGTCAAAAAAGACGCTGAGCTAACTTTAGGGAGGGACTGAGGACTAAACTGGACCCTCCAGGAACTACAATTACCAGGTAAGTGTAATTTCTATTTCCTGAGCAGTCCTCCAGTTTAGTCCTCCACATCCGGGATGTAACAGAGCAGTAATCAACAGGAGGGACCCTGCCAACCGGCGCGCAACACCACCGAACCAAAACAAGGATCCCGTGCCGCTGCGACATCTAAGCGGTAATGTCTACTGAAAGCGTGGAGAGAAGACCAAGTCGCCGCCCTACAAATTTCTAGTGGAGGAACCAGAGCATGTTCCGCCCAAGATGCCGCTTGCGCTCTAGTAGAATGGGCCCGCAGCCCCAAAGGAACCGCCCGGCCTTGTAAAATGTATGCAGAAGAAATCGCTTCCTTAAGCCACCTCGAAATGGAACACTTCGCCGCTGCTTCCCCTTTCCGAACTCCACCGTAAAGCACAAACAATCGATCTGACCTACGGAACGGTTCCGATACCTTCAGGTAGTGCACAAAATCAGACGCACATCCAGCCGATGAAGCCCGTCGTCCGACACACCTGGTGTCGCTGAAGAAAAAGCCGGCAAGACAACAGACTGATTCAAATGAAAAGGAGAAACCACCTTGGGAAGAAAGGAGGGAACCGGTTGGAGAACGACTCTATCCCGAGAGAAAACTACGAAGGGAGCCCTACAAGATAGCGCCTGCAGCGCCGAAACTCGCCGTGCCGACGAAATGGCCACGAGAAAAAACGTCTTTAAGGTTAAATCCTTAACCAAAGCTTTGCTCAGAGGTTCAAAGGGTTTCCGAACCAAGGCCTGCAATACCAAATTCAAATCCCAAGACGGAATGGTCACCCGACGTGAAGGACGCAGCCGACAAACCGCCTTAAGAAAACGTCGCACATCCGGGTGTTCCCCAATAGAAACATCCTGAATCTTTCCGCGGTAGCACGCGAGAGCCGCCAACTGAACCTTCAGGGAACTAGCGGCGAGACCTTTGTCAAAACCAGCCTGCAGGAAGCTGAGAATCTCGGCAATCAAAGCTTTCGCCGCTCGAATATCATTCCTAGAACACCAATCTTCGAAGATTCGCCAAACCCGAACATACGCAAGAGAGGTCGAAGGCGTTCTAGCGCGTAGGAGGGTAGAAATAACCGCCGGGGAATAACCTTTCCTTCTCAACCTAGCCCTTTCAATGGCCATACCGTAAGCGAGAACCGACCCACCTGAGGCATGCGCAACGGTCCCTGAACCAGTAAGTCTACCAGGTGGGGAAGCCGCCAGGGAACGCCGTCCAGGAGGCGAACCAGATCCGCATACCAAGGCCGCCTGGGCCAATCCGGAGCTACTAACAACACCTTGCCGCTGTGCGCCTCTACCGCAATAGATCCAAAACTCTTCAGAGTAATACCACTGTTCAGCCAATATATATAACTAATTACTCCAATATGTGAATATTTCCTTGATTCGATTATTCTATAAACAATCTTTCTTAAAGAACAACTTATCTTTTTCTAAGCGGGTCTCAGACTCACGGGCAACTTTCTGTGATAAATATCACTTGGTGCACCTTTTTGCATCAATGACCCATTTTCATATCATTCTTATAACTTTCTCTTAACCTTTTCTAAACTAGAGATAATTGATATTACAAGCCTGTCTAAGCAAAATCCCCTGAAGAAACATAAAGGCTGTGAAACGCAGAGGCGCCCAGTCTGGCGTTGGGACATTGAAGAAAAGACAAAAGATAAGCTTGCTGTTATAGATATCTCACATTATCCAACTGGACGTTTGAAAAAATAGTTTAGAAAAGGTTAAGAGAAAGTTATAAGAATGATATGAAAATGGGTCATTGATGCAAAAAGGTGCACCAAGTGATATTTATCACAGAAAGTTGCCCGTGAGTCTGAGACCCGCTTAGAAAAAGATAAGTTGTTCTTTAAGAAAGATTGTTTATAGAATAATCGAATCAAGGAAATATTCACATATTGGAGTAATTAGTTATATATATTGGCTGAGCTGTGCGCCTCTATGCATTGAACCACTCTGCCGATCAACGCCCATGGCAGAAAGACATACAGAAGACCGTACTCGGGCCAAGGCTGAATGAGAGCGTCGATTCCTTTGGACATGTGTTCTCTCCGCCTGCTGAAGAAGCGACTGGTCTTTGCCAACTGGAATGTCGCCATAAGGTCCATGATTGGAGGACCCCAGCAGCGAACTATTTGCACATAAATCTGCGGGTGTAACTCCCATTCTCCAGCGTCCACATGCACCCGGCTGAGAAAATCCACCATCACATTTTCTTTTCCCGTGATATGCGCTGCCGAAAGGGCAGAGACGAACTTCCACCCATACGAATAATGCCTCCGCTTCCTCCTCCATGGCCGCACTTCCGGTGCCTCCTTGTCGATTGATGTACGCCACCGTAGCCGCGTTGTCCGATAGAACTCGTACCGCCTGACCCGTTACAGACTCCTCGAAGGCCTGCAACGCCAGACACACTGCCCGCAGCTCGAGACGGTTGATCGACCACACGGCCTCCCGGGCTGACCACGTCCCCTGCGCGTACCAATCCTGACAGTGAGCTCCCCAGCCCGCTAGACTTGCATCCGTAATTACAGGAACCCAAACTGGCTGTTCCAGAGGCAGCCCCGTCCGCAGCGACTGCGGGCAAAGCCACCACTGCAGGGCCAGGCGAACTCGCCGCAGGCAGGGCAATTTTCAATTCAAAGAATCCGACTGATTCGACCAGCAACGTAACAGAGATCGCTGAAGTGGACGCATATGAAACCTGGCCCATGGCACCACCTCCAGCGTTGCCGCCATAGTTCCCAGCAGCCGGAGATACCACCATGCGGACGGGGCTGGAAGGGCCAAGAAGGTCCGCACGAGATGACGCAAGGCTTGCGCTTGGCGCACAGGCAGAGTCACTAAGCCCTTTGCCGTGTCGAAGCAAACTCCCAGATACTGGAGGCTCTTAGTAGGAACTAAGTGGCTCTTCTTCGCATTGACCACCCATCCGAGGCTCTGCAGCTGGCGTACAACCTTGTCCGTAGCCTGCAAGCTCTCCCGTTCGGACTTTGCTCGAATCAACCAGTCGTCGAGATAAGGGTGAACTAAAACACCCGCTTTTCGCAACGCCGCCGCCACCACCACCATAACCATGGTAAAAGTGCGCGACGCCGTAGCGAGCCCGAACGGCAAAGCTTGAAACTGGTAGTGTCCCCATGGAAAGGCGAACCACAGGTACTTTTGATGAGCCGCTCGGATCGGAATATGTAAATAGGCCTCGGACAGGTCGAGAGATGTCAAGAACTCCCCTTGACGCACCTCCACAATGACGGACTTGAGGGTCTCCATGTGGAAATGAGGCACCCGAAGGCAACGATTCACACCCTTGAGATCTAGAATAGGACGGAGAGACCCATCCTTCTTTGACACCACGAAATAAATGGAGTAGTGACCCACTCCGCGCTCAGACTCCGGAACGGGAACAACCGCCCCCAATGCTAGCAAATGCTCTAACGTTGAACGAAGCGCCAGCTCCTTTTGCTGCCCCTTGCTGGGCGAAAGGACAAAGGAGTCTCGAGGTGGGAAAGAGAAACTCCAGCGCATAACCCTCTCTGATTATCTCGATGACCCACTTGTCTGACGTTTTCTGGACCCAAGAGAGAAGAAAGTCGTGAAGGCGACCCCCGATCACTTGACTTCCCTCTGGGGTCCGCCTCGCTTCATTGTGACTTGCGACCGAAGGAAGAAGACGAAGTCGAAGGCGAGGCTGAGAAACCCCTACCAGCTCCTCAAAACCCACGAAAATTATGCGACCTTGTCCCCAGTCTGCCACGTTGAGAACCCCAAGGTCTGGAGGAACGAAACCTACGAAAGTCTCTATACTGACCATGGCTCCCTGGCAAAATTCTGCCTAACCTAGGCTTATCCTCCGGTAGCCTCCCGCCTTTAGACTCCCCAAGGTCCTTTACCAATTTATCTAGATCATCTCCGAACAACCACCTGCCTTTGAAAGGAAGTTTGCTGAGGCGAGATTTGGAAGAGCCGTCGGCCGCCCAATTCCATAACCAGATGGATCGCCTTGCCGCCACCAAGGATGCCATACTATTTGCTAATGTCCGGATCAAATCATAATGCACATCCGCCAAATAAGCCGAGCCAGACTCCAACCGTGTCACCTCGACCGAACCCTGTTGATCCAAATGAGGGTCCTGCTGCAAATGCTGCGCCCAGCGCAAACAGGCTCTAGCCACACAGGCTCCACAAATAGAAGCTTGCAACGACAAGGCATTGGTATCAAAGGCCTGTTTCAACAAACCGTCCACCTTCCTGTCCTGCGTGTCCTTTAATTCCGCACCTCCCTCAACAGGAATTGTCGTCTTCTTGGTTACTGCCGACACCACGGCATCCACCCGAGGCGACAAACTTCTATTTGTCTTTGTCTGCTAAGGGATAGAGCCGGTTCATAGTCCGAATACCTTTCAAGTCTGCCTCCGGCTGATCCCACTCGGTCTGAATCATCTGATCTACCACCCTATGAACCGGAAAGACCACTTGGGAATCCCGCACCGTCTGAATGAGGGGATCCTCCAATTCCTTGCCCTCAACCGGCCGCGCCGTAGCGAGATTGAGGGTTTGGAGGGCTTCCGTAATTAAAGGTAACAACTCTTCCTTACGAAACAGGCGGATAATCCTAGCCTGATCTTCAGCCTCGGGAATCTCACCTTCCTCTCAACAAGGTCCTCCGGATCTAACTCAACATCTGACTACTGCCACTCCATATCCTCCTGACCCAACGCCAAGGTCCGCGTCCTTTTAACCGGCTTGGGACCCAAGCGACCAGCTGCCTCCAGCTTGGGGGGTGGAAGAAGTGCCGGAGAGGCACGTGCCTCAGGCAACACGCCGAAGCGTCCCAACTGAAAAGCTTGATGCATATGCAGAACGAAGTCAGGGGAAAAACCCGCCAAGGAAGAGGATGAACCTGCCTCGTCCTCTGGCAGCGCAGTCCCCCGGCCCTGGGCCGTAGCAGGAACTGGAGAAGGGAGGGCAACCGGAGGAGCAAGCCCTTCCGCAACCAACACAGGCTCCAAAGGGTCCGGCTGAAGCTTGTCCTCCAACTGCTTGTCGCCATCCGAGGAGACAGCAGCGCAGCTCCTGCAGAAGCCTGAATCCACCACCAAGCTCTTGCGGGAACCGCAGACCACACATTGCGGTCTGGACGACATTAAGGTGGGCTCGAGTACCTTGGAGAAAGGAAAAAACTGTCCGCTAGTTCAGAAAAAACCCTCCCCCAACAAGGGACTGCTTCCCTATTAAGAACCTGCCTGACTAAGACAGCAGGTCTGGTTATTTTCTTCTTTCTTTCTTTCTTTATTTTTTTTTATCGACTTAGTTATTCTAGAGAGGCTTAGACGACTACAACCCCCAATAAATACTGCCCACCGACGACAAAGGAAGCCCTGTGCGGAATGAACACACCGAAATCCGCAGCCCAGAGAAAAAGTCAGCCTTTAAAATGGCCGCGGCAACTGGTTCACGCCGAAAAAGGCGCCAAAAACAATACAAAGATCTCCACGACAGCACCGTGTGCCCAAGGGCCAAGAAAGAGTGCTGCAATAGAGCGGGAAGGAAATAACTTACCCCGGCTCCAGCACAGAGTTAAGCGCCAGCTGCCCCGCTCGAATCCTGAGCGGCGTACCGCCGACATCCCGGCTGACTGAAAAGAGCCGGAGAGCGGAATCCCCGCCCCCCCCCCCCCCCGCAGCACTCACCGCTGTCGGCACAAAGCAGAAACCTCGCTGCCCCCGCAAAACAAGGGTGCTGCAGAACTCCGATCTCTCCCCCGTACTGTCTAGGGGGAGCGATCAAAATGTGCTGCTTGCTCTGAATACCGCCAAGTATAGAGTGGGGAAGGTCAGTGACGCTTCGGCTCCTCAGCCGTTTTTTTGTTTTTTTTTTATTTTATATTTATGAAATTTTACACACAAAAACAAGAAAGTTCACAGAACAATCTTGAAGAAAAAGAGCAAATACAATTAGCAAATAACATAGCAAGAAAATATTTTGTCTTATACTTACTATACAATGTATCAGCTCTACAAGCCCACAATAGAGGTGGTGAATAAAGAAACATTTTAAAACACAAGTAGCAAAGAAGCTAGGCAACCAAATAAAAAACCCGGTGTATACATTAACCAAGCTCAGGGGAGGCTCCCATAGAGGATTCCACCCGACGAGCAGAAATAAAGGCTAGCAGTTGAGAGGGGTCATAAAAAATATAGGAAACAGAGTGATATTTCACTAAACATTTACATGGGTGTTTTAGGAAAAACAGGCCCCCCCAACTGTAGAACTCCAGATCGCAATAACAGAAATTCTCTACGCCGCCTCTGAGTTTCTCTAGATAGGTCTTTTTTAAATTGAAATTTAAAGCGCTAGTCTGCTAAAGCTAAAGGAAAGAAAATAAAGAGCATGAAGTAATAACAAAAGAAGACAAAAAACTATGCCTAAGTGAGCCCAACACCAGGCTCACACGTCCTCCTGCTGCAAGGAGGCTGGACACACTGGGGTGCTGATGGGAGCTCCAGCAGGATACATACTATGGGATTGAAGAGTTTGATTGGTCCAGTCTCCTAGCTGCAGGAGGAGGTGCACTACCCGGATGTGGAGGACTAAACTGGAGGACCGCTCAGGAACTGAACTATTCTGTACCCTATAACCAAACTGATTTGCACACTGCTACCAGTGAATGGGTCCTAGCTAGCCCCATTGTTGGAAACCTGTGCTTTGCTCGAGCTGGACCACAATTGACTATGCAAGTGGGGCAGTTGGTCTGTTTGAACCAGAAGTACTATAATGCTACTACCAAAAAGACATCCTGGTGGTCAGGAACTAATGCCCTGGAGCCCTCCAATCCTCTAATCATCTTTCCTAACCTTGCCAGGTTATGGACAAATCTTGCTTCTCACAATAACTGGCAAGCTCCACCTGGACTATATTGGATCTGCGGAACTCGAGCATATGCTAGACTCCCTGCCAACTGGGGAGGTGCGTGTGTTCTGGGGACAATAAGACCTTCTTTCTTTCTTCTGCCCAGTTCCCATGGAGAACGACTGGGTTTTCCTGTATACAACAGAAACGAGAGGCCTTGAAGATAGGCCAATGGGACAAATGGGATGCAACATCTGAAGAATGGCCATCGGAGAGAATCGTTTCCTACTATGGACCTGCCACCTGGGCACAAGATGGCTCTTGGGGTTACCGCACCCCTGTGTATATGTTAAATCGTATTATACGTTTGCAAGCTGTTGTAGAAATAATAACTAATGAAACTAGTAGAGCACTAACCCTGTTAGCTAAACATGCCACGCAGATGCGTACAGCCATTTATCAGAATCGCTTAGCATTAGATTATTTACTTGCTGCTGAAGGAGGAGTATGTGGAAAGCTGAATTTAACTAACTGTTGTTTGCAAATCGATAATGAGGGACAAGTTGTAGAAGATATAGCCAATCATATGAGAAAGCAAACATATGTACCAGTTCAGACATGGCATGGTTTGCAACTCGATGGATGGTTTAGTTCTTTGTTTTCAGGAATGGGCGGCCTGAAAACACTTCTACTCATTGTCCTATTCATATTGGCTATTTGCTTTTTTCTCCCATGTCTCCTACCCCTATGCTTACGCATGTTGAACTCAACTATTGATAGTGTTGTTGAACGTAAGGCAGCTACAAAAGTATTAGCTATGTGGCAATATTCCCTTCTTGTACCCCAACATGATGATGCTGAGGACCAAGTGTGATGTATGATTTGATTCTCACCCTTTCTCACTTGCGGGTGAGAATAATCAAAGGGGGGAATGTGGTAGGCTATGGCCTAGAATAGCCTGTAACTGTATGAGAGGCCTGTGAGCTAGGCCTGAGTCCCAGCCCCCACCTAAGAATAAGAATGCTGAGAAAGGCCAAAGTCAGTATAAGTTAGAGGAACTGCTTTAAACTGCTTTTTGATAAGGTTGTATGAATCCTTTGTTGAATATTCTGTGCTGATGAAAGACATGTACCAGTGCTCTGTATTCACACATTTTCTAAGCTAAGCAACGACCTTGTAGGAGAAAAGTATCAAAGTTTAGAACTGTGCCTTTGTTAGAGAGTTCTGAGCAGGGGGAAACAGAGTACGGGGCCCACAGAGAGATCCTAATTGGATGGGTGCAAGGGTCAGTAGGACCAATAGAAAGTTTGCCTGTATTAAACTGAAGAAGAAAGGTATGAAAGGTGTTGTTTACTGGACTCCATTGCTCAGACCATTTTGATTGTGACATTTGCCTGAGACTGTGCACAATAAATTGGCTTGGATCTTCGACCTGACTCCTGGTTTTATTCATTGCGTGCACTTCGCTGCAACAAAGGCACACATTGCATTGCAGGAGATAATGGGAACACTTCATAGACCTGAATTCTTGCTAATACTATTAACCATTCGTTCCAGGCAGATTATATACAGTATAATGGAAACGTCTTCATCCCCTCTGTGTATGTCCTGTTTTTTCGCATTACAACCTGGAATTAAAATGGAGTTTTGGGGATTAGCACCATGTGATATACACAACATGCCTACGACTTTGAAGGTGCAAAATATCCTTTATTGTGACACAAACAATATTTAAGACAAAAAAACAAACAAACAAAGCAGAAGCATGCATGTTGTAGAGCCACCTTTTGCTGAAATTACAGCCACAAGTCTCTTGAGATATGTCTCTATTAGTCTAGCACATCTAGCCACTGGAATTTTCACCCATTCCTTAAGGCAAAACTGTTCCAACTCCTTCAAGTTAGATGGGTTGCATTGGTGTACAGCAATTTTCAAGTAATGCCACAGATTCTCAATTGGATTGAGGGCTGGGCTTTGACTAGGCCATTCCAAGACATTTAAATATTTCACTTTCAACCAGCTTTAGCAGTATGTTTAGGGTCATTGTCCTGCTGGAAGGTAAACCTTCGTCCCAGTCTCAACAGCGCACAGCATGATGCTGCCACCACCATGTTTCACTGTGGGAATGGTGTTCTCGGGGTAATGGGAAGTGTTGGGTTTCCACCACACATGGCGTTCCCCGTGATGGCCAAAAAGTTCAATTTTCATCTCATCTGACCAGAGAACCTTCTTCCATGTGTCTGGGAGGTCCGCCACATGCTGCTGTGCAAAACATAAGAAAACACATTTGGAGTTTGCACTACAGCATGTGGCGGACCCACCAGATACATGGAAGGTGGTTTCTTTAAGCAACGGCTTTTTTCTGGCCATTCTTACATAAAGCCCTAATCTGTGGAGCGTATGGCTTAAAGTGGTCTATGGTGGACAGATACTCCCATCTCCGCTGTGTATCTTTGCAGCTCCTTCAGTGTTATCCTTGGTGTCTTTGTAGCATCTCTGATTAATGCCCTCCTTGCCCGTCTGTGAGTTTTGGCGGGAGGCCTTCTTTTGTCAGTTTTGTAGAGGTGCCATATTCTTTCTATTTTGTTATAATGGATTTAATGGTGCTCCGTGGGAAATTCAGAATTTGGGATTTTCTTTTTATAATGCAACACTGATATATACTTCATCACAACGTTCTCTCTGACCTGTCTGGAGTGCTCCTTGGTCTTCATGTTGCTTGCTTAGTGGTGCTGCAGTCAGGGACCTTTCAGAACAGGTATATTTATACAGGCATATTGTGACAGATCATGTGACAAGGATAGCAAACAGGTGGACCCTAATCAACTAATTATGTGACTTCTGAGGTTAATTGGTTAGGCCAAATCTTATTTAGGGGTTTCATAGCATAAGAGATGAATACATATGCACTCACAACGTTTCAGTTTTTACATGTTTTTTATATACATATACAAGGTATTTTATTGTCATTTCACTTCAACAATATGGACTATATTGTTAGGTTCATTAGCTAACATCCAAATGAACCTCCATTTTCATTCCAGGTTGTACGTAATGCGACAAAACAGGACAAAAACCAAGGGGATGAGTACTTTTGCAAGGCACTGTACTGGTCAATTGACACACAAAAAGAAATATTGGTAACTATTCTTCCGTCATTAGTTTCCATCTATACCCATTGCACCACCAGATTTGTCATCAAACTAACATATGGCCAGCTGAAAGTGCAGTTTCAAGCAGTCCAAAGCGAAAGGAAGAATAAAACATAGAAACATGACATCAGAAAAAGACCACATGGCCTATCTAGTCTGCCCTTCCATATCACCCACTACAAGGGTCCCCTTTTTGCCTTTAGAGAGCCTCTGTATTTGCCCCATGCTGTTTTGAATTTAGATACTGTCCTCATCTCTACCACCTCCACTGTGAGATTATTTCACAGATCTACCACTCTTTTCGTAAAGAGATATTTCTGCATATTACTCCTGAGTCTATCCCCTTTCATCCTCATTCTATGTCCCCTCGCAGCAGAACTTGCTTTCAATCAAAAGAGGCTCTCCTCCTGTGCATTTATGCCATGTAAGTATTTAAACGTTTCAATCATATCACCTATATCCTGCCTTTCCTCTAAAGTATACACATACATTAAGGTCCTTAAGTCGGTCCTCATATGCTTTATAACCAAGACCATTAACCATTTTAGTAACCACCAACTGCACCGACTCCAACCTGTTTACATCCTTTTGAAGGTGCGGTCTACAGAATTGCACACAATACTCCAAATGAGGTCACACCAAAGACAAATACAGAGGCACTATAACCTCCTTTCTTCTGCTGGCCATTCCTCTCCCTATGCACCCAAGCATTCTTCTAGCTTTCACCTAGAAGATGATACCAAAATCTGCAACAGAGTAGACACCCAGGAAGGTTTAGCTACTTTGAGATCATCAGACACAATCATGCCTATGTCCCATTCTTCTTTTGTGGACAGAAGTACGTCACCTCTTATACTGTACCGCTCTCTCGGATTACTGCAGCCCAAATGCATGACCCTACATTTTTTTTAGCATTAAATCTCAGCTTCAAAATTCTAGACCATTCTTCAAGCTTAGCTAGATCCCTCCTCGTGTTATCTATACCTTCCTGGGTGTCTGCCGATGATAACAAAATCTGCAACAGAGTAAAGAGGCAAACCTTACCTGACAACCTTTCTGTAATATCACTGACAACATCACCTACATGTGAAGACTACATTCCTGCTTTTTCCTGGAGATTCAGTCTTTACATCAATGGAGCCTGTGAGGGAATGCTCCCCAGCGTCCAAAAGAAAAGCATTTGGGATACTTCACTGAACTTGCATGCCTGCCTTCCAAACTCATCTCCTCATGTGAGTTTATAGTTGAGAGGAAGAGTAAAATAAAAGAATCCTACAACTCCTGGGGGAGGAAGGCAAGTTGTAAAAACTGATTCCTGCTGTACCAGAGATCACCTGTTACAGGTGAGTAAAGCATAGTTACTCACCTGTAACAGGTGATCTCCAGGAACAGCAGGAATTTAGTCTTCACATACAGGTATCGTCAGTACAGACGGAGCCTGTGTGGGAAAGCTCCCCAGCGTCCAATTAGAAAGCTTTTGGGAGCATCCCACAGCACCTGCGTGCTGCCTTCCCGTCTTTCCCAACTGCCTCTCTCCAGTTGAGTTTAAAGCTGAGACAAGGAGAGAGAGAGGGAAAGAGAGACAGATAGAGAGATACAACTCTTAGGGAAGGTGGGTGGGTTGTGAAGACTAAATTCCTGCTGTTCCCGGAGATCACCTGTTACAGGTGAGAAACTATGCTATCTCCAGGAACAAGCAAGAATGTAGTCTTCACATATGGGGACTCCCTAGCTTTAGATGCCAGGAAGAGACCCCAGAAGTTGTGTGTCCCTGTGAAAGGGCTCCACTTCCCCCCCATGGATCTCTGGCATCCAACCAGGGATGGTGGATAGGAGTTGATTAGGTATGGAACAGGTGTTGGAGAACAGCCTGACCAAACAAGGCATCCCGGCGGGAGTCCTTGTCCAAGCAGTAATGGGCTGTGAAGGTATGAACCGAGGCCCAAGTGGCTGCTCAACAGATGTCGTCGATAGACACAGAGTGCAGATGAGCCATTGAAGCTGCCATGGCTCTCACATTGTGAGCTGTGACATGGCCCTCCAGAGGAAGATTCTTACTCTGATAGGCAAAGGAAATACACTGAGCAATCCAGTTAGACAGTGTTCTCTTGGAGACTGGAAGTCCCAAATGAGAAGGATCAAAAGCAACAAAGAGTTGAGAGGACTTTCTATGTTGCTGTGTTCTTTGTAAGTAAAAGGCTAAAGCTCTTTTACAGTCCAAAGTATGAAGATTCCCTTCTGCATTTGATGCATGAGGCCTTGGAAAAAAGACAGGCAGGTAGACCGCTTGGTTTAGATGAAAAGGCGAGACCACCTTTGGCATAAAGTGTGGATGAGTCCTAAGGACTACCTTGTCATGATGGAACCTTGTATAAGGTGGATCAGCCACTAGTGCCTGCAATTCACTGATGCGACTGCAATGAGAAAGAAGACCTTCCAAGAAAGGAATTTAAATTAGGTAGTAGCCAAGGGTTTGAAAGGTGGCTTCATGAGCTGACCAAGAACCAGGTTTAAGTCCCATGCCACCGGTGGTGGCCTAATGGGAGCCTGAGATAGAAGAAAGCCTCTCATAAATCTTGATATAAGAGGATGGGAGGAAATAGGTTGTCCAATTAGAGGCTTGAAAGAAGCTGCAATAGCACTCAAATGGACCCTTACTGAGTTAGTCTTAAGTCCTGCATTGAATAAATGAAGGAGATACGCCAGTAATGATTCCAGAGGTATCACAAGGGAGTTAAGACCCTTCTGCGAACACCATATGGTAAACCTTTTCCACTTGAAAGCATAAGAGCGTCTTCTGGAAGGCTTCCTGGAAGCATAAAGGATATCCTTTACTTGCTGAGGGAGGTTAAGATCATGGAGATCTAGGCCTTCAGCAACCAAGCCCTGAGATGCAGAGATTGGGGATTGGGATGCCATAACATTCTGTCCTCCTGAGACAGGAGATCTGGAGCAGACCCTAACTCCAGAGAGGGAGCTTGAGAGAGATGTAGAAGGATAGGGTACCACACTTGCCGTGTCCAATGTGGAGCTATGAGAATCATACGACCTCTGTCTCTCTGAAGCTTGAACAGGGTCTTGGGAATTAGGGGAATGGGTGGAAAGGCATAAAGGAAGTCTTGACCCCAGTGAAGGAGAAAAGCATCCCTGGCCTGACAGCCCTGAGCCGGAAGTCTGGAACAGAACCGGGGAAGTTTGGCATTCAACGGACTTGCAAAGAGGTCTATGTCTGGGGTTCCCCAAATCTGAAAAGTCTTGGCCACCTGGTCTGCATGCAGAGACCATTCGCGTGGAAGCAGAACTCGACTGAGTCTGTCTGCCCAAGAGTTTTGTATGCCTGGAAGATACACTGCCAGGAGATGAATCTGATGCTTTCTGGCGAGGACCCATAGTCACAAAGCTTCGTGGCAAAGCGACAGAGAGCCTGTTCCCCCTGCTTGTTCACGTAGAACATGGCTACTTGATTGTCCGTATGAATGAGGACTGTCTTGTAGCTGAGTAGGGTGTGGAACACTCGAAGAGCAAGGAAGATTGCTCTGAGCTCTAAGAGATTGATATGTAGATGAGTCTCCTGTGGAGTCCAAATGCCTTGAGTGGAGAGGTCTTGCAGATGAGCTCCTCAACCCATTCGAGAAGCATCTGTTGTGAGAGTTGCCTGGGGTAAAGGTTGTTAGAATGGGGACCCCATCAACAGGTTTTGAGTGGACTGCCACCATTGGAGGTACAAAATAAGGCGATTTGTGTTTGCTATTTTGTCTGACAGGCACCCTGATGCCTGGGTCCATTGAGAGGATAAAGTCCACTGGGCTGCTCTCATATGGAGGCGAGCATAAGGAACCACATGCACGGTAGATGCCATGTGGCATAGCAGTTGTAACATCTCTCCAGCAGTGAGATAAGGCTTTAGCACTGCTTGAGAAGCTAACTGCACCATGCGAAGGCAACGGGTCTGAGGAAGATAGGCCCTTGCTTTCCTGGTATCCAGCAAAGCTCCTATGAACACTAGAGACTGAGTGGGAGTTAGACTGGATTTTGGGATGTTTAACCAGACCCAAATACTGAAGGTACGCATTGTGCAAGATAGACAAATTCTGGCATCTGACTCTGATGGGGCTCGAATGAGCCAGTCGTCTAAGTAAGGGAAGAGAAATATTCCTAGAGTGCGAAGAAATGCTGCTACCACAGCCATGCATTTCGTAAACACCCTTGGTGCAGAAGCCAGGCCAAAAGGCCATCTTGAATTTCTCCTTGAACAGGAATTTGTTCAATTCTCTGAGGTCTAAAATGGGTCTGTATCCCCCTGTTTTCTTTGGGATAAGGAAATAGGGGGAGTAAAACCCTGTACCCTGTTGATGAATGGGTACTTCTTCTATTGCCCCTTAGGCAAGAAGCATAGTGACCTCTTGATCTAACAGGTTGATGAGAGAGGTCTGAGAATTGAACTGTCTTACCATTGTGGGAGGGGGCATGCACAGAAAGTGAAGCTTGTACCCCTCTTTTATAATGGAGAGTGTCCAATGTTCTGATGTTATCTGCCCCCATCTGGGGGCAAAGTGACATAACCTTCCTGGAATGGCTAAGTTCTCCAGATGGAAGTTAAAGGCCTTGTGGAGGCTGAGACTGCTGAGACGGTTGAGGCTTAGCAGTCTTTGCTTTCCTTTGTTTAGGTGGTTGCTGACTCTTTCGGGCAGATTGACCTGCAGAACGCCCCTGCTGGGAATAAGAGGGATAAAACCTCTTCTTCTTGGAGAAGAAAGAAATCTTTCAAGAAACCATTCTTGCAGGATCAGCTGTGGCTCTGGATAATCTATCCAAAGTAGAGTTATCAGCATCTAATTCATTGGTTTTCTCTTGCCAATTCTTGCCAAATAGATTCTCACCTGTACAAGAAATATTGCCCAGTTTGTCCTGCACC
This sequence comes from Ichthyophis bannanicus, assembly GCA_033557465.1. Taxonomy (NCBI): domain Eukaryota; kingdom Metazoa; phylum Chordata; class Amphibia; order Gymnophiona; family Ichthyophiidae; genus Ichthyophis; species Ichthyophis bannanicus. The sequence goes on from CM066035.1 coordinate 514,893,258, forward strand.
CAGAGCTCCAGATCGGATGCCTGGAGCCAGGCAATTCTATGTGCACCTATGGCTATGGCAGAGGTTCTGCTTATGCACTCAAAACAGTCAAAAGCTGCACAGTTGACAAACTTAGAAACATCCTGGGCATTTTTGACCAGTGTGAGAAAATCCTGCCTTCTATCCTCAGGAAGAAGAGGGCTCAAAACCTCTAAATCTCCTGCAACTTCCTTAAGGAACATTCCCATATATAAAATATAGGAACTGATCCTGGCAGAAAGCATGAAAGCCTGGAAAATATGACGTCCAAAGGCATCCAAAGTTCTACAGTCACGTCCCAGAGGATTAGAGGCATGTCTCTTTGCACTCCTGATCCTTCTCATAGATGATTCTACTACAATAGAGTGGTGAGGAAGCAGAGTCTTCTGGAAACCAGGACAAGGAGGAACTCAATACATGGTATCCAGTCTACGAGAGTGAGGAGAGGTGGTAAGAGGTGCTTCCCACATTCTTAGCATGAGATCATGCAAGATCTCATGGATAGGCAAAGTAGCTGCCTCTTTAGGAGCCTTGGGATATTATAGAATCTCCAACTCCTTTGCCCTGGGCTCTGTTTCGGGAGCCACAGTAATGGAAAGACCTCGAGCCACCTCCCTGATAAAATCCTGAAAGGAGATGTCTTCTAGAGGAGACATCCTACGTTTAGGAGAGGAAGGCTCCTCCGGGAGAAGTATTCCGGTACCGACAGAGCTGTCAGAATCCTCAGAGTCCTCTGAGGATTCAAAGTACCTTCTGTCCAGATGCTCTTGAAGAGCCTGATGCCTGTACCGACCGAAGTTGGTACCGGGAGGCATCGCATGACTGGGTGCTGGAAAGGCAAACCCCGATGTTGATGCTGATGCTGTCGGTACCGGTTGAACTGTCTGACGCGGTTCCGAGGGTGTCGATTCCGCAAGGTGAGCCGCCAGACTGCGTTCAATAGCCAGGAACCTCTGGTCTATCGACGCTGCCGATGCCTGGGTATCGGTACCGGAGAAAGCAGCCGGTACCCCAGAGCATGGCACCAGTAGTTCTGCCGAGGTTGAGGCCTTGAGAACATCCTGGAGCCACGATAATGCTTTGGAAGCCGAAGCCTCCCGCTGGGGCAATTTTGCCGGTACAGAACCCTCAAGAGCAACGCCAGAGGCATCTCGATGCTTGGAAGGAGATCTACCCTTTGAGGACCGGCTAGACTTATGTTTAGTTACCTGAGATCCATGGGAGGAAGACGAAGCCCTGGAAGACGTCGATGCCACAGAGGCCGCATCGGAGGGAAAAAGGGTGCTGAGTTTAGCAGCCCGGTTTTGTCGACCCCTCTTGGACATCATGGCACAAGCCATACAGTCAGAGATGGAGTGGTCAGGACCTAAACATTTAAGACACCACTCATGGGTGTCGGTGACGGAGATGGTACCACCACACTTGGTGCACTTCTTGAAACCCGAAGCGGGTTTTTCCATACTGGAGGAAATTTTGGGCCTAAAGCCAAAAAAAGCGCATGCACCTAGAAAGAAAAGTTTGGAAAAAAATACTATATAGATATATATTTTTTTTTTTTTTAAAGAAAGAAAGAGAACCGGCGGTACCAAGGCAGACGCGACTACAAAAAAGGAGAATAAGGAAATTTTTCTGCGGTGACAGGAACGACGACCTGCTGGCTCCGTGGAAAACGAAGAACTGGAGATAGGCAGTTGGGAAAGGCGGGAAGGCAGCATGCAGGCGCTGTGGGATGCTCCCAAAAGCTTTCTAATTGGACGCTGGGGAGCGTTCCCGCACAGGCTCCGTCGGTACCGACGATACCCATATGTGAAGACTGCATTCCTGCATGTTCCTGGAGATCTACGCTAACTCCAGGAACAAGCAAGAATGCAGTCTTCACATATGGGACTCACTACCAGATTGGCTACAGGTCTTTTAAACCGGGGTTTGCACTGCTGTCCCGCCCATACCAAAGAGTCTGGAAGAGTTGTGTGCCATTTGACTTGATTCTAGGAGGTGATACCAGACTATCATTTGGGAAGTATGTTGCAGAAGTATGGGACAGAGGGAAGGAGTTGAGTTTAAGTCCTAAGGAGATGCTGGAGTACAGCTTGGCCAAACACGATGTCCCAACACAAGGTCTAGACAGCAGTGGGCAGTAAAAGTATAAATGGAGGACCAGATACCTGCCCGACAGAACAGAGGTTGCCATAGCCCAGACATTATCAGCAGTGATATGACCATGCAAAGAGAGTCCTGCTTGTGCATAAGCAAAATAAATGCAATCTGCTATCCATCTGGATAGTGTATGTTTCGTCACCGGTAGACCTATGTGACTAGGATCAGAGGAGATGAGTAATTGAGAGAATCTTCTGTGATCTTTAGTTCAACAAGTAGTAAGCAGTGCTCGCTTGCAGTCTAAGGTGTGCCATGCTGCTGCTTCACCCTAAAACACATGGTCTAGGGAAGAAAATAAGGATGATTATCGACTGGATTAGATGGAAGGAAAAGACTACCTATGGAAAGAAATGTGGATGGGTATGCAGAACCACCTTGTCATAGTGGAACCAGGTATAGGGCAGATCCGCCAGAGCCTGCAGTTCATGGATGTGGCAATGAGGAAGATCACCTTCCAAGATACAAACTTCAGTGAAATGGTGGCTAAAGGCTCAAAAAGAGGTTTTAGAAGTTGAGCAAGAACCACATTGAGATCAATGTTCCCTCTAATTTTCTGTAGGCTGTGTGAGCATAGAATATCAGCTGTGCAGCTTTTGAAGGAATGTTAAATTTTTGTGCGTCACATAACGACACTCGGAGTTATATACTTTAAAATTTGACTACACGTCAGAATACAGTATGTACACCACATTGATTTTAATCAAATTAAATGAAAATAGACGATTACTAAATGAAGCGGAAAATTTCTAGTAATTACAATCACAACTTTTAAATTTTAAGACGTCTGTTTTCTATCAAAATCAGAATTGTAATTTTTGTGCGCTCTGTTGTAAAGTATGTGTGCTCGATCGGCGAGGTGTGCGCACACGCACAGCTTAGAGGGAACAGTGATTGAGATCCCAGGCCAATGGAGGTGGCTTAATGGGTGGCTTGGACAGCAGGAGGCCCTGCATGAAGTATACTAAGGAGTGCAAGGAAATAGCCTATCTATCCATTGTTCTGTGAGAGGACAGAATAGCACCAAGGTGATCCATTACTGAGTTAGTTTTAAGACCTATTAAGGATAAGTGGAAGAGATATTGTAGAAAGGACTCCACTGGGCAAGAAAAGGGGTCAATGTCCTTTGGGGAGCAAAAGAGGGCAAACCTAGAACACGAAGGCATATGATCGCCTGGTGAAATATTTATGTGATTCCAGGACATGTTTGACCGCCTGTGGCAGGTCGTGGTCAGCAGCCATGTTGACAGGCATAGGGAGTGATTAGGATGGTGAAGCATCCCATGATCCTGAGAGAGGAGTTCGAGTGCACATTCCAGGTTGAGAGGTTGAGTCTGCGTATGGCATAGAAGCAGAGGAACCCACAGTTAGGGCCAAAAGGGGGCTATAAGAATCATCAAGGTCTTATTGGCCTGTAGCTTGAAAAGCATTATGAATATAAAGGGGATGGACAGGAATGTGTAGAACTGTTCATGTCCCCAATGTAGAAGTAAGGTGTCTGGGGCCTATCGGTGCAGCGACAGAATCTTGGAGCAGAAGATTGAAAGTTGTATGTTTTGCGGAGTGGCAAAAAGATCCATGAGTGGGGTACTCCATGTCTGGAAGATCAAAGCAGCCATCTCCCGATGCAAGGTCCATTTGTGTGGATAAAGGATATGGCTTAGCATGTCCGTTAGGGCATGGAGTTCACCCAGGAGGTTCATCGCTCTGAAGTGAATGCAGTGAGAGATGGCAAAGGACCATAGGCGAATTGCTTTTTTCACAGAGGGTACGGAACTCCGCTCCCCCCGTTTGTTCACAGAGAATATGACAACTTGGTTGTCCATTCTGAGTAGAACAGGTTGTCACAAACATTGGGGATGAAAAACACGAAGAGCATTTGTCAATGCCCGCAGTTCTAAGAGACTGATCTGCAGGGCAGATTCCTGTTGTGTCCAAAGTCCCTGTGTGGTTAGGTCATTCAGATGTGCTCCCCAACCCAGCTTGGAGGCATAAATCATCATTATATATTGAGGTGGAGGTATATGAAAAGGTGACCCGATGAGTAGGTTTGGTGGGAAACACTACCACTGAAGGGACTTGATCAGTTGAGGAGTGATGCAGATCTTGTCTCTAAGACAACCCTTTGCTTGCATCCATTGAAAAGACAGAGTCCATTGCGCTTGTCGCATGGTAAGCGAGCATAGGGGACGACATGGACCGTGTTAGCCATGTGTCCTAAGAGAAGTAGCATCTCTCAAGCTGTTACTGGGCTTGGCTTTTGCACCCCCTTTGCCAGCTTGATGAAGCGGGCATTATGATCCTGTGGGAAAAAAGCTTGGGCTTGTTGAGTGTCTAAGAACGCTCTGATGAACTCCAGTTGTTGGTATGGACAGAGGTGAGACTTGGAGAGGTTTATGACAAAGCCCAGGTGTTGGAGTACCGTGAAGGTGCGCTGATCAGAGAGTCTTACCTGTTGAGATTCTCCCTTGATCAGCCAAAAGTAAGGAAAGTGTAGTTACTCACCTGTAACAGGTGTTCTCCAGGGACAGCAGGAATAAGTCCTCACTTATGAGTGATGTTAGCCACAGAGCAATTCCCCAGCTTTTGAAGAAAGCCTTTGGGTTTGCTACCATGCATGCGTGGTCCTTTTCCTGCGCAAGGGTACCATCTTGCTCAGTCAGGTCCCTTAGTTGAGCCCTACTAAGCAGGTGGCACGAGGACTGATTCCTGCTGTCCCTGGAGAACACCTGTTGCAGGCGAGTAACAACGCTTTCTCCAGAAACAAGCAGGAAGTCAGTCCTCACTTATGGGACTCCCTAGCTACAGGCTACTGAACCTGTAACCAAAAAAACACCTCCACGAGGCCGTAAGCAGAAGCCGAAGCCCGGAGGAACCCATCCTTGGGTCCTCGAGGCGAAGCCTTAAGTAGCCGTGAAGAAGGGTTGGAGAGCAGGAGTTGCTTATACCCTGAACAGATTATGGAGAACAGCCTGGCCGAAGGAACTGTCCCAGCAGGACTCCCTCTCCAGGCAGTAGTGGGCAGTGAAGGTATTCGTAGAAGACCAGGTCACTGCCCAGCAGATGTCCAACAGGGGTACTGAGCGCAGCAAGGCCAGCGAGGCCGCTTTGGATCGGACCCTGTGTGCGGTGACTCAACGATCCAGAGGGACGCCTGCCATTGCATGGGCAAAAGTGATGCAGTCCACTACCCAACTCGAGAGGGGGCGCTTGGTGACTGCTTGCCCCTGTCTATTGGAATAGTAGGTCACGAAAAGTCTGTCAGACCTGCGATGAGTCTGAGAATGCTGCAAATAGAAGGTGAGGGCCCATTTGTAGTCGAGAGTGTGGAGAGCTGCCGATGCCGGATCAGCGTAAGGCCTAGGTAAGAACGTTGGCAGCACTATCTCCTGGTTGAGATGGAAGTCTGAAATGACCTTAGGTAGGAATTTAGGGTGGGTACGGAGGACCACCCTGTTCCGATAAAATCTGGTGTAAGGGGCGCCAGCCATGAGTGACTGGAGCTCACTGACTTGGCGGGCTGAGGCCAGCGCCACCAAGAAGACCACCTTCCAGGATAAGTGTTGGAGCGAACACATCGCCATCATCTCGAAAGGTGGGCGGGTGAGCTGCATGAGAACCGCGTTTAAGTCCCACTCTGCCGGAGGAGGACGGACGGGCGGCTTGGATAGTAGAAGGCCCCGCATGAAGCGGGAGACCAACGGCTGCCCCGAAAGAGGCTATCCCTCAATAAGGAGATGATTTGCTGAGATGGCACTCAAATGAACTCCACCTCATGTGAAGCTGGTGGGGGGTAAGGTTTTGAAGTGAAGCTGATAACCCCTTTGGACAATCTGGAGAGTCCACTGATCTGATGTTATGAGGTACCACCTGTGGGCATAGTGACAAAGTCTGCCTGCTATGTCGAGGGGCTGGGGGCCTTTCCAGGGGCAGATTGGCAATGTTCACCAAGGAGGAGTCAAAAACCATATGCAGGTTGTGCCTATGCAGCTGATTGGCACTTAGGAGCCTTGGGCTTCTTGAGTTGGTGAGGGCCCTGCTGTTGAGGCTGCTGAGGTCGATAGGCAGCAGAGAGCAGCTAAGAAGAACAGAATCTCCTCTTCTTAGAATAGAAAGATTTCTTAGAAGGGCCTTCCATTTTAATGGGTCACCTGTTTTCCTGTAAAAAAAGTTTTAGGGTGAAATAATCTGTTTCAATCTCGTCTGCTTTTTCCCTCCAATCTTTGCCAGAAAGGTTTTCTCCAGTACATGAAATATTGGCCAGTTTATACTGGACTCATTGCTCAAGGCCTGATGCCTGCAACCAGGCCATCCTGCGAGTCCAAATGCAGACTGCTGAAGCCCTGCAGGTGGTTTCAAAGGCATCAAAAAAGGCCCTGATAAGAAACTTATTAGTGTTTTGGGCCTGTTTGATGAGTGTCTGGAAGGCAGGAAACATGGGGGTAAAAGTCTCCAGATCCCTCGTGACATCCTTCAGAAACATCTCCATGTACAGCATGAAAGAGTTAATTCTGGAGGCCAACATGCAAGTTTGGAAGCATTGATGCCCAAAGGCATTGAGTGTCCTCAAGTCTGCCAGGTGGTGTGGAGAAATGGTTCTTTGAGCTCTTTTTTCGGCGAATCGCCGATTCCACCACGATTGAGTGGTGGGAGAGCTGAGGTATTTTGAAGCCTGGTATTCAGTATATAGTATCAAGTTGTTTGTTGACAAGCGGAACCGCGAGCAGGGCTTCCCACATGCCGAGCATAAGATCTTGCAGGATCCGATGCACCAGTAATGTAGTCGCCTCCTTGGGCGTGGGAGGGTATTTGAGTATCTCCAATTCCTTTTCCGAGGCCACAGTGATGGCGAGCCCTGCTGCCATGTCACGCATGAAGTCCTGAAAGACCGCATCTTCTGGTGGGGACATACGCCCTTCCTGAGGCGAGGAAGAGTTTGAAGGAATGTTTGGACGTTGTCAGGAATTGAGTGATCCCCCATCAGATTCTGAATTACTGGAATCAGAGTCTGGTAACAAGTCTAAGTATTGGTGGTCTTGGGTTCGACCTCGATGCTTCATGGATGTCAAAGGTTGATGCCAATGCTGGGAGATTTCGGAACTGAAAACCATGGCAGTTTGAGTCTGTTGGATACCAGGGCTATCGATCTATTCCAATGAAGATATCGACCTCAAGAGTTCCAACGATACCAGTCGGGCCCGATACACCTAGATGTAAGCATGGTGCCTTAGTCTGTATTTCTGTAGCTCTCGATGTTATCGGTACTGAGGCTGCCTGGAGTGTCGCCAAACTCCTCTCAAGAGCCAGCACATGCTAGTCTAGGGAGATGGCCGATATCTGGGTGGAATCACCGTCCCAGAACACGGTACCGGTAGCTCTCCTGAGGTCAATGCCTCGGGAGCACCCCGTAGATCCTCCCACCAGGGCTGTTTAGCTGGCCAGTCTGCATCGGAAGCACCTCTAGGGGAGTCGCAATGCTGGTCTCGGTATTTGTCTTCGACGTCGATGTTGAAGACTTGGGAGCGGCCAGAGACTTTGACTTACTTTTATGTTTGGACTGAAGAAACCTGAGACCCATGAGAGGAAGTTGATGCCCAGGATGAAGTAGAAACAAACAAAAGAGCGAGCAGGATAAGGGTCACTTGCACTTTATTAAATGAACAAACCCCGACGCGTTTCGGCGGATGCCTTCATCAGGGGACTAAAGGACTGCAAACAAATAAAAATAATAACATAAAATTCAATAAACAATAATAAAACAATAATAAATATAAATATAAGTATATGATCACAAGTAGAATAAGTTGTACTTACACACTCTTTTGTTTGCTTGGACTCTCTGCGAATCAGTGCTCTTTTTGTGTCTCTTGGTTCACCAGAGCATGTTCTCCCCGTGGAAAGACATTTTAAGCTTCCAAGAAAATGATTTGAAAAATATGTTGCCTGAAGACCCCTTCTTCAACGAAGATGAGGGCTCTCCAAATATTGAAGAAGAGTGGGGAGAAGCGGTCCAGCTCACACAACAACTTATTCGTGAGGACATGCATGCTGCTTCACTCCTTGAGTACTGCCGCAAGAAGATCATCCCTAGAGGCCTTTGTGTCCAGAAAGCCCCAGGGATGTTCAAAGACGATGAGGAATTTAAGGCCAGTTGGGTCAAAATAATGAACAAGTGCTCTTTGGATCTTATGATCCTTTTGATTAATACCTCAAAACGTAAATCTGTTGCTTTAAAAGCTAAGGTTGATGAAAAGATTACGTATTTGAAAGATAATGATCACAAGTTTGAAAAATTAAAGAAGAATTTTGATAAAAATTCTTTTGAGTATAGTAAGATTGTGAAAGATAGGAAGCTGAATACATTTAAGCGTGATGACAGCAATTACAAAAATGGCACAGTGTACTATTGGATCAATGGGAAACCCAGACCACGTATTGCATCCCATAGATGGGATGCAGACTCACCTAGACCAGGACCTAGCACTCACAGTACCAAATCCGTTAAGAGCAAAGCTAAGACTAGACTCTTTTCTCCCGATCCCTTTTTGGAACATGTTAATAAGAGGAGTCGCAGTCATGTTGATGACACTTTAGAACAGGACTCCTCAGCTCCCCTGTTTTCCTCTGCTGTTAATTCTCAACACCCATCGGGTTTTTCAATGGATTCCCTTTGGAAGGGGGGTGGCAAGAAGTGGGTTCCGCAACACAACCAAGTGAAATCACCGTACCATCAATACAAAACTTGGGAGGCGCGACCAACTTCACTACCCAGGGGCAGGGGCAGGGGGAGGGGTCAGAGATTTCAAGATTAACCACTAATAGTGGTATTTTCAATTTATCTGATTTTGTTTTAAGTAATGCCCAAATTGAAGTTTTGGAGAAAGGCCTTTCTTTTGTACCTTTTGCAAGACACGACCGGTTTACTACACGGGTGGAGCTCTATAAATTTTTTAGGAAACTTAAAATCATTGATTTTTTCTCCAATCAATGTGCAGCTACAGCAGATAACTCTGTTCTTCGAAAACCCTCTACTTGGGTACCACCCAATAATACAAACGTTTTGATAGATGCTTTCGAACAGGTTGTGCTATCTCAGGTAGAAGCACTTTATACAAAGAAAGTTCATTCTTTCTACAATTTCACGTCTACTCACAAGTCAGCGCTTCTTGAATTACAGAATAATCAATCTATTATTATTAAACCGGCAGACAAAGGCGGAGCCTTAGTCATTCAAAATAAGACAGATTATGTCAAGGAAGTATTACGTCAAGTTAATGATTCTGTTTTTTATAAAAAAACTTTTGATGATCCCACAGCTAACCTTAAACATAGAGTGGACACTTTAATCTTTATTGGACAACAAGCAGGTCAGTTTCCTTACTGTTCAACACCCTGTCATACCTACCATTTACGTTCTACCAAAAATTCATAAGTCTCTCCATAATCCCCCTGGACGACCTATTATATCAGCCATAGGTTCTTTATTAGAACCATTATCAAAGTTTTTGGATCATTTTCTTCGTCCATTTGTTCCTAATATTCCATCCTATGTTTGTGATTCCACACACGTCATTAATATTTTGCAAGATTTTACAAATTACCATGAAGAATTGATTTTGGCTACATTAGACATGAACTCGCTTTACACAAATATTCCACAAGCTGATGCTCTGGAAGTTATTGAAAACACTTTAATTCAGAGAGAACCACCAGTGCGTATTCCCACTAGTTTTTTAACTCAGATGGCAGCCATAGCTATGTGTGAGAACTTTTTCTGCTTCCAGGGTATTTTTTATAAGCAAGTCAGGGGTGTTGCTATGGGCTCCTCCATGGCGCCGGACGTTGCAAATTTGTATGTGGCTAATTTCGAACACAGGTTTCTTCAATATCATCCTTTTAAGCAGTACATTAGGTTATGGCTACGCTATATAGATGATGTCCTCCTTATTTGGGATGGGGCAGAAGATAATTTACAGGCTTTTTTTCAATGGCTTAACTCCAAGGATGAGCATTTACAATTTGAAGGGTCCTTTAGCTCTGTGCAGATTTCTTAGCTCGATATTAATATTAAAAAGGGTAAGAAAGGCTACCAGACAGATCTTTTTCGTAAACCGACGGATCGCAATACTTTTCTGCGATATGATAGCTTTCATAATAAGTCTTTAAAGAATAATTTACCCTATGGTCAATTTTTACGTGTTAAGCGGCTATGCACTTTAAATCAAGATTTTGAGCGCCACTCTGCTAATATGTTTGATAGGTTTAAAGAAAGAGGTTATCCTGTACATGTTATTCAAGAAGCATATGGTAAGGCAGAATCTTCCAATAGGACTGAGCTTCTGCAAAAGCACATACCCCCTAAGGAAGATCGTGTAGTATGTGCCCTTACCTTTTCCTCTTTTTCTAAGGATATCTCTCATATCCTTAAACGTGAATGGCATCTTCTTTCCTCTCTTCCTGGGATGGCACAAAAATCCCTTATGGTTGCATACAAAAGAAACCGTAATATTAGAAATATTTTAGTTCCATCGGCTCTTGTGAAACCTAAACCAGCAGTTAAAATAAAAGGTCATTTCACTTGTGGACGGTGCTCTGTCTGTTTGAACGGATTGTCAATTAAAGATGTCTTTATACATCCAACTACTGCTAAAATGTTTTTTCTGAACCATTTTTCAAATTGCACCACGAGCAATGTTATATATGTTGTTATGTGTCCTTGTAAGCTCCTTTATGTTGGAAAAACTACTCGTCCTATTAAGACGCGTATTATTGAACATAAGAGTTGTTTAAGTAGACGGGTGGAAGATAAACCCTTAGGTTCAGCATTGGATTAGCAAAGGCCATCTAGTTTCTGATTTCAAGTTTTTTGTTATAAAGGTTGTGCATCCACATTGGCGAGGTGGCAACTTGGATCAGATTCTTCTTAGATTAGAGCAACGTTTCATTTATGAGTTACAATCACTTGAACCATTTGGTCTTAATCAAGAATTCAATTTGTCTGTGTTTTTATGACCATTATCTTCTTATTTAGTCTCTATTATTTTTGCAGTTTCTATTATTTTGCATAACTATAGAAGTGCTGGTGTTTTTTCATTTTTTGTCCCATGTGGGAGACCGGTATTTTGCAACCTTAACGTATGCTCTGCACCATTTCATATATATTTTTTGTGGCATTGCTTTCTTATTTGTCTTTATTGTATTAGGGTTTTAATATATGCTGGTTACTTTTTTTATCGCAAGCATGGGCTACACTACTACATGAGCTTGTTTTTTCAAATATGTTTTCCTTTCGGTTTTGTAAGCTGGGTTGCAATAAATAATCATGGTAAGATAGACCTACACATCGGTGTTTATCCTTCGGTTTTAACTACAAGCCGGATATAGCACTAGGCCTTTCATTTACTTGGTGTCATTACGTTTCTCTTATACATATGCATATATGCCCTTTGCTCCCCCGCGTGCTCTCCCAGGAGGGATCGAGCTCTCATCTTTACCGGGACGCCTCCAGCCCATCTGCTGACCAATCGGGGCAGTGCGGCATATTGAAAAGGAGCCCGCCAGCAGGAAAAGAGTCCCTTTGCTCCCCCGCGTGCTCTCCCAGGAGGGATCGAGCTCTCATCTTTACCGGGACGCCTCCAGCCCATCTGCTGACCAATCGGGGCAGTGCGGCATATTGAAAAGGAGCCCGCCAGCAGGAAAAGAGTCCCTTTGCTCCCCCGCGTGCTCTCCCAGGAGGGATCGAGCTCTCATCTTTACCGGGACGCCTCCAGCCCATCTGCTGACCAATCGGGGCAGTGCGGCATATTGAAAAGGAGCCCGCCAGCAGGAAAAGAGTCCCTTTGCTCCCCCGCGTGCTCTCCCAGGAGGGATCGAGCTCTCATCTTTACCGGGACGCCTCCAGCCCATCTGCTGACCAATCGGGGCAGTGCGGCATATTGAAAAGGAGCCCGCCAGCAGGAAAAGAGTCCCTTTGCTCCCCCGCGTGCTCTCCCAGGAGGGATCGAGCTCTCATCTTTACCGGGACGCCTCCAGCCCATCTGCTGACCAATCGGGGCAGTGCGGCATATTGAAAAGGAATCCGCCAGCAAGCGCACCCGCGCCTTGCGTGCCCGCGCCTGAGGGCCTCGCCAGAGGGCCCTTTGGCGTGGCCCTTATCAAGAACAGACCTACAACAGCTACAACCACCTTTAAAAGAACGCCTTTCCCCTCTGCGGTACATTCTCACAAAACTGCTACACGAAGCCCCCTGCAGCTACGGCAAACAACGGACTTCTCGACATCATAAGCACACTAAGGTACTATTAATTACCCTACCTAGCTCTCCATCTTCAGATACTGCCTCACGATCTATGGACGCTCTCCAGCCCCCCCTTTTTTGTCCTCCTACCTAAGGTCCTTTGGTGTTACCATTTAGATTGGCAGAATATCTGCATCAGCCTATAAGTTCTTTCCCCACTAGCTAGACAACTGCTGTATTTATTGTATGATCTAGGCTGCAACATTGTAACATTATCATCTAGCAACAAGCTTTTCCAGTAACAATTGAAACTCAGGCTACTTTCTAACGTTTCTATCTTGTAACAAAGCTATTCTGGTCACAATTGACCTGTTTCATCCTCCCTATCCTTCTCTCTACTCAGGTTAATTAACTCCAAAATTATACCCAATAACCTACAAGCTGTAACTTTGATATTTCTACTTTCATCCTCTCTCCTTAGCACTGCTAAATACAATTTCCCTCTCATTACTGAACTATTACACAGTACTACTACTCAATCAATAAAATTTAACCCAAACCCAATTCAAAATGAAGCTAATGAACATTGTGATGCACTGGCTATACTCCCTAGGTATTATGTCCCTACTACTTATTTCCAGCTTAAGCCTACAAACACCGCACTCATCCCTAAACCACATTGGAATGGCACACATACATATTATCCCCTACCAACATAGACAAAAATATTACAACCATTTCAACTCATACTCCTCTACATATAGGAACCCCTCCCCCCCTAGATCCTCCGCAAAACATTCAAACAGATTGATCCACATAAGTTTAAAATCTGAAAATGAAATCAAAGAAATAAATCTAGTGTCTCAAACACTAAAAATCATCCTTATCAATGTAAGATCTATAAGAAACAAAATCCCACTTATAACTGATCTTGTCACTGATCAAAACCCAGATTATCTTTGTATAACTGAAACCTGGCTAACCACCCAAGACACAGTCCTTTTGAACCAAATAAAGATGAAAGGATACACCATATTTAATTGTAACCGGAATTCAAAAAAGGAGGTGGGGTACTCATACTAGCAAAAACAAATCTAGACTCTTCTTCCACAATCTGTGAAACCAAAGAAAATATAGATATACTAAAGATAGAAAATAAAAATGTAGCCATCTGCCACTTCTATAGGCCCCCTTCATCTGATGACCAAAACTTAACAACCATCCTAGAAACAGCCTGCAAAGCTTCAATGGTTAAACCCCATATCATTCTGGGTGATTTTAATTTAGCAACCCTCAATGACACACAAACCTCAGCTTTCTTAGAATCAATGGCTGACATGGGCTTTAAACAGACAATCAAGCACCCTACACACATCAAAGGTAACACCCTTGACCTAGTATTCATTCCTGAACATCTGACCGAATTACCCCAATATACCTCTCCCTCTATAACTCAGATCCCATGGACTGACCACTTTATGATACAATTTTCTATCAATATACCATACAAAACTAATCCTCACCAAGCTAAATCATACCAAGGACCACGTTTTCGTGCATTTATACAAGAAGAATTCCTTGATACAATTGTCCCCCAGCTAGATATAGAAAACAATCTAAGCAAAACCATTACAAATTGGAACACTGTAATAGAAGCAGCATCCAAACCACTATCTAGCAAAGCTAATAGACTATACAAAAGATCATCTGAAAAATGGTACACACAGGAACTAACCTTAATTAAAAGAAAACTTAGAAAACTGGAAACCAAATGGAGAAAAATAAAACTTCAGAACTCCGTGAATTATATTTTTCAACCCTAAATAACTATAGATCAGCCACAAACAATGCTAAAAAACAATATCATACAAATATTCTATCAAAATCTATCAACCGCCCTAGAGAATTATTTGAAATTGTAAAATCATTAACTAAAACCCCAACTACTAAAACAAGCAGAGTACCTATTAGCCCACAAGAATTAGCAAGCTATTTTGCTAGTAAACTTAGGTTACCATCTATACCGATACCCAACCCCTTATCAAACAGAGCCAACCATGGCAATGGTTGGGACTCTTTCCATCTTATTGACAAAAAGCACCTACTTAATATAATCACTAAAATCAACACAACCACATCCATCCTAGATCCTTGCCCAGTATCATGGATTAAGGCTTCTAAAATTGTATTAGCCCCCTTTATATTAGACATAGTAAACAAATCTCTTCAGCAAGGACTATTACCTAAAGAACTCAAAATAACAGCGATCCGCCCTATTCTTAAGAACAAAACACTAAATGACAATGACCCATCATCATACCGACCGATTGCAAGTATTCCCTTCATAGCTAAAATTATCGAAAAGGTTGTTCAACTTCAACTGCAGGATTATATAGATACATCTGCCCCCCTCGATGTTCATCAATATGGGTTTCGCCCCTTCCATGGTGTAGAAACCTTACTACTTGCCCTTCTAGACACTGTCATTAAAGGTCTAGATAACACAAAGCAAGCCTTCATTCTGGTATTTCTTGACATATCCGCTGCATTTGATAGTGTAAACCATAACATACTCTTATCAAGACTTAGTCAGCTAGGATTACAAAAACTAACTCTTAAATGGTTTAAGTCATACATCTCAGACCGTTCACAATATGTCCAAGTTGACCAAATGTCATCACCTACCTTCCCGCAAGAACAGGGAATACCGCAGGGCTCTGCACTATCCGCCCTCCTATTCAATCTTTATCTACAACCCTTATGTACCATTTTCCAAAAATATAAGTTGAACTATCATATTTATGCGGATGACATTATGTTATTCTCCCCAATAAACACACTTGATCCCAAATATGATGCTTTAACATCATGCCTCACTGAAGCTGAACTCTGGCTTCGATCAAATAATATGAATCTAAATTTAAAAAAACAGAAGTATTATTTACCTCAAGAAACACGAATTTCACCCCACCCTCAGAAATCAAACTCTTCAATCTTACCCTCCCAGTTAAAGACGAAATCAAATATCTTGGAGTCACCCTTGACAAAACCCTTAGCTTTACATCTCACATTAAAAAAATATCCAAAACCATTTATTATAAGCTCAGATCAATCCAACAACTAAGACCACTACTAGAGAACAATGATTTTAGATCTATTACTCAAGCTTTAATAACCCCTCACCTTGATTACTGTAATGGTATATTGCAAGGAGTAACAAAGAAAAATTTAAAAATCCTTCAAATGGCCCAGAATGTTACGGCACGAGTAATATTCAAAGCAAAACTTACCGATCACATAACCCCGATACTATATACACTTCACTGGTTACCCATATCAAGTAGGATCCAATATAAAATTATATTGACCACATTCAAATTAATTTATAAAATTGCCCCATCATACCTATCCTCATTGATTCATAACCCACCTGATAACAGAACCAGAAGAAGAACGAATCTCAACACCATCCTCGTGGCCTGACTCAATAAGGAAGACTAAACATACAACAAGCTTCAGCGCCTTCTCATACACAGCACCAACCTTGTGGAATAATCTCCCGACACAGATTAGAGAAATAAAAGACCTACAAATGTTTAAAAGAGAATTAAAAACTCACCTCTTCACACTACATTATTCTAATACAGATTGTCATACTAATACGACTTCCTATCCTCCATAATTCAATCTGTATTTTCATTACTTCTACTAAATTTACACCTACCCGCATACCTACCTGAACTGATATCTACAACCTGTAAATATGTAAACTATATTTTAACCTGTAAATAGTTTTATCTGTTATAAGCTATATAAAGTTGCTTAAAGCTGTATATAGTTTGTTGATAGTTACCTACTGTTTCTTTGTATTTCACATTTGTTCTCTGTATTTCGACTTATGTTCAATGTAAACCGCCACTGATCTTAGGAAGTGGCGGTATATAAAAATGTTGCAAATAAATAAATATATGCTAAAATCAGTCTTCTGACCTTTTAAACGCGCCAAATTCAGCGTTTCATTCAAGGCTGTTTCAGCTCTCTATGCCATTGCTGAAGGTCCGTGCGGCTCCCAATTTTATTTTCATATGATTCTGGTCTTTTATGTTTTTCTTTTACAAATTCTGTAAGAAGTAATGTTTTTATTCTTGACTTTTTCCTCCTTTTTTCTACTTGCTTTAGTACGGTTTGTCAGTTTGTTCCACAATTTTTGGTTTCGTTTCCCTGGCGTCAGTTTCTATGGGGGTATATTGTACAATTTGACACTTTTTATCTCATACGGAATGGTCAGTGATTTATTTTTTATATATATGTTTTTAAAGCGCGCCATTCTTTAACCTTCTTTACATAGTGCAAGTTTTGCATCATTTTAGTTATTTTTTTAATTTTCGCATATACAGTTTTTTTCCCCCTCATATCAGCACACTTGTGATGAGTTACATGTTCGGTAACGCTTTGGTTGTTTGCCAGCTATGATTTCATATTTTTTAACGACATTATCTGTTATTTGGTATTTTCACGTTTCTCTTATACATATGCATATATGCTGAACGTAGTCTTTTGACCTCTGAAACGCGCCAAATTCAGCATCTCATCCGGGGCTGTTCCAGCTCTCTATGCCATTGCTGAAGGTAGTGGTATTTTTAAATAGTGCCTGGTTCCGTGGGGTTTTATTATACAGAGCTTTTTTCATTGTTTTGTTTTTGACATTATTTTTCTATATACCCATTGGTACTCATTGGTTTTACATATATGTTTTTTAAAGTGCGTCCTTTTGACGCTTTTAACTTATTTTGTATATTGTTAGTATCACAGTAGTTATGTCACCTCATGTGATAATTTTATAATTAGTTTATTTATTATCATTCTGGTTTGTTTATACCTGTTATTTTAATATTGATTATTTGCATATGGTTCCCATATAAGGTGTTTCTTTATAATAGCTCTAGTTGCACTACATTGCCTGAGCCTCAATCTAGTATCTATTCACAATTCGTTGTTCTTTAAATGTTTTTAATTACAATAATGTTATCAAGTAATTCGTGTTTCAGATTTGATGTATTTATTAGTTTCCTTTTTATAATATTTATTATATATTTTCTAATGTCACATTTTAATGTGTATATTACACTATTTTGGGTCTGGGTTTCCCATTTTCCTTTTTGTCCCATTGTCTAATTATTGGGTTCATCAATTGAAGTTCTAATTTGTTCTTGTGTTTTAATGTATTTATTGTTTTTTCAGCACTATCTATTGCATTATTGGTCACACACTTCTATGCACTCCATTTAATGCATTAATTTAGTACAACGTGTAAGTACAACTTATTCTACTTGTGATCATATACTTATATTTATTATTGTTTATTAAATTTTATGTTATTATTTTTATTTGTTTGCAGTCCTTTAGCCCCCTGATGAAGGCATCCGCCAAAACGCGTCAGGGTTTCTTCATTTAATAAAGTGCAAGTGACCCTTATCCTGCTCGCTCTTTTGTTTGTTTGGACTCTCTGCGAGTCAGTGCTCTTTTTTGTGTCTCCAGGATGAAGTAGAAGCCATTGAAACAGAGTCTGAGGTAAACAACGATCCAAACTGTCTGGCTTGGTTCTTTAGGCCTCTCTGTCATTTGCTGGCACAAAGGACAAGAACTTCATTGATGTTCAGGGCCCAAACATTTTAGACATCAGTCATGTTTATTAGTGACTGATATGGTACCGGCACACTTGGTACATTTTTTTAAACCACTAGTATTTTTTCATGCCTTATAAGAAGTTGTCTTCAAGATTTAAGATAAGGCTATGGAGGTCTGGAGGCCTAGTTTAGCGGTGAAAACCGTGTTGAAAATGAAGAGAAAAGAAATAGAAATTTTGATAAAGGAAAAAAAAAGAATTATCAGGACTGGTGTCAGATTTGACAGAACCAAAGGGAAGGCAGAAGCATGATGTTCCACAAAAAAGAGACATTTTTTGGTAGTGACAGGACGATACGTCCTACTGGCTCCATAGAAAATGAAGAACTGAGGAGAGGAGCAGGGAAGGTAGGAATACAGGTGCAGTGGAGTGCTTGAAAAAGGCTTTCCCATTAAACGCTGGGGAGTGTTACCACACTGGCTCCATCAGTGACATTCACCTATATGTGAAGATTGCATTCCTGTTTGTTCGTGGAAATCACACAGTACTTGACCATTCTCAAGCCAGTTACTGCTGTTTGGTCTCTGATAGCAAGTGTTTAAGTGCTCTTTTCTCCACTGCTTCCTATGGGATCAAGGTAAATAAATATAAAAAAACAAACTGTCAAGGTAAGGACTGAAGTTTGGTTTGGCATTTTCATTTCCTTGATCTCAGATCACACCAATACGACTCTAAAGGAAAAAAGGGGACTGTTGTAGTTGTTGATATGGAAGGTCAGACTAGCTAGGCCATGTGGTCATTTTCTGTCATCATTTTTCTATGTTTCTATATACTCCACCAAGTTTCCCTATTTATCCTGAGAGTGACTGAACATCACAAAAGGGCTATCAAAACTTACACATAGAGAAATTAATATATTAACCAATTCATCAGATCAAGCATAATTTCCTTCCACATTCTCTTATAACATATAAATAGACCGCTGTTTAGGCACTTCAACTGGCCTTTTGCCCTGAGAGAATTTCAAAAAGTTTTATTCAGCAGCTGGCCTCAATAACTATTTGCCTCTGGGTAAATCCTGCTAAAAAAAAATATGGGAGAATTGATCCTGCAGTGCCTTCAACAATCCACAATAAACTGCTTATCAGACTAAGTAATACCAGTTTCAGTATCCAAGTACCTGGCAAGCACGAAGCACTTCCAGAGGTCTCAGAAAGTGACTTTAAAGCAAATTCAATATTTCTTCTCAGAAATCCCATTTCCATAAGCTGGGCTACAATTGGCAAAGGTGGAAACAGAGGCTGTTTGTGTTTTTTGACTTTGGAAGATCGAGTGTGTTGCACCATGCTGGGTGTTGTGGCCTCACTTGAACTGCAGAAGTCTTCAAATAGTGGTGTAGAAGGATGAGTAGACTCTACTGCCAGATACTGACACACTGCCAAGGCAGCATCCTGTGGGATGAAATAACAAGAACTACTGCAATACATGTTATTTAATTCCTAAATAAAAACACAGAAACCAGTCCACCGAATAATACAAGGAAGGTTGAATAAAATCAAGCTACTTAACCTGCAATGTTTTTTCTTTGTGGACTGCAGAACACAAGTCCTCACAAATGTCATCAGCTGACGGAGTCCTGTATAGGAAAACATCCCCTAACTTTTTACACCGTACAAAAGGTGGAAGTATATGTTAGGACATGTATCCTACCGTCCAGGATATCAAGTCCTCTCAAGTAGGATTCCCTAGCTACAGGTTGCCTTTAACAAAAAAATGAAGAAAACACTACTAACAGGCAGACAATAAAATATTTTTGTTGGACGCAAGTCTTTTTGTTTTATATGTATTTTCTTTTTGAAGGCACCCTGGAAAATCATAAAAATATGCCCTGGGGGATGGAGTTGGATCCTAAACTTCAGAAATTCTGCAGGACAGATCTATAGCTAATCTCATTAGAATTTCTTTCCAACGATGAGGAGTTGTAAATGTATGTTCCAAAGTCTATGTCACAACCCTGCAAATCTCTATCGAGGCTGACCTCAAGTGGGTTACACTAGCATTGCCATAGCCTTGACACACTGATTCAACTCAACAGCTTCAGGATTGCACATTTATAAGCAAAGAAGATGCAGTGCACTAGCCAATTAGAGGGCATTTGGCAATGGTAAGTCCAGCCATGTTGAAGTAAAAATTTAAAAAAAGCTGGGTGGACTTCCTAAGAGCTTTTTCTGTTCCAAATAGATAGCTAAGGCTCTTTTGCAATGGGCATATTGTGTGGGGGTAAATCTTGCTAAGATAACCGACTGATTAAAATGGAAGTCAAAACAACCATATGCTGGAGGGGTATATAGAACCGCTCTATTGTTAAAAACTTTGTGGGATGGATCAGCCACTAAGGCCTAGAGCTCAGTGACCTGCTAAAGAGACTGCCACCAAGAAAGCGTAGTTACTCACCTGTAACAGGTGTTCTCCAGGAACAGCAGGAATCAGTACTCAAATATGGGTGACGTTGGCACCAACGGAGCTCGCACGGAGCATTTCCCGAGCTTTCAAAGAAAGCCTTTGGGAATATTACCACGTATGCGTGGTCCCCTTCCTGCCCAAGGGTGCCATCTTGCTCAGACAATGACATAGTAAGACGGCAGTAAGAATTAAAATAAGGTAGGGAAGGCAACTCCTAGGAGAGGAGGGAGGGTTGTGAGGATTGATTCCTACTGTTCCCGGAGAACACCTGTTACAGGTGAATAACTACGCTTTCTCCAAGAACAAGCAGGAAGTCAGTCCTCACATATGGGACTCCCCAGCTCCAGGATGCAGTTGACTGAACTACGAAAGCACCAGCGGTGACCAGTTAGGTAGCCGTGAGTTGCAGGAGGAGAGTCCCCACTGAGAGATTTTCTAAGTGTCCAGCGACACTATCAATCTGGTAGCCTGAACATAGGGGGTCGGAGGGAAGGAATTGCCTACACGCCGAGAATGCTACGGAGTACTGCCTGGCCGAAGGCACTGTCCCTGTGGGACTCGTTCTCCAGGCAGTAATGAGCTGTGAATGTGTGGATTGAAGACCAAGTGGCGGCTCTGCAGATATCTGTCACCGGCACAGAGCGGAGGTTGGCAACTGACGTGGCCATCGCCCTCACAAGATGCACTGTGATCCGGTGCTCAAGGGAGAGGCCTCTCGCTCGTAAGTGAGGGCAATGCAGCCTGCCACCCAGGAGGATAAGGTGCACTTAGTCACAGGAAGCCCCAGTCTGCTGGGGTCATCAGACACGAAAAGCTGAGGTGTTCCTTCCCACCCAAAGGTGCCATCTTTCTCAGTCAGATAACATAGCTTAGGCAAAAGGCAAAAGACAAAAGGTAAAGGAGGCAATTCCAAGGGGAGGAGGGAGGGTTGTGAGGACCGATTCCTGCTGTCCCTGGAGAACACCTGTTACAAGTGAGTAACTACGCTTTCTTCAGGAACAAGCAGGAAGTCATTCATCACATATGGGACTCCCTAACTCCAGGCTGCCGGGGCCCAAACAACTACAGCAGCAACGGTGACCAGGGCCGGCCCGTCCATTGAGCAAGAATGTTTTTTGCACAGGGCCCCACGTTTTAAGGGGGCCCCGTACAAAGAACATTCTGCTTTTTTTCAAAATTAAATTTAAAAAAAAAGCTGGCTGCTACCGCTGCTGCTGCCGCTGCGGCAGCAGCAGAATGGAGTGTCCCGCAGGGCCCCCTCTGCCCGGTTGAGTCCCTCCCTCCCTCCCTCTGCGACGGCTGAGCCCCTCTGTGCCGGCTTTCAGATTCGCGAAGGGAGTGTGTCTCCCTCGCGTCTCTGTTAAGCCCGCAGGGGCTGATGGGAAATTTCCCATCTGCCCCTGCAGGCTTAACAGAGACGCGAGGGAGACACTCTCCCTTCGCGAATCTGAAAGCCGGCACAGAGGGGGCTCAGCCATCGCAGAGGGAGGGACTCAGCCGGGCAGAGGGGGCCCCACGGGACACTCCATTGTGCTGCTGCCGCGGCGGCAGCAGTAGCAGCCATCTTTTTTTTTTTTTTTTTTATTTTCCTTGAGCCGATGGGGGGGGGGGTAGGACTGGTAATGGGGTATGGATGGGTTTAGGACTTGACTTGAGGTGGGCTGTGGGTTGATGGGGGGGGGGTTAGGACTGGTAATGGGCTATGGGGGGGGGGCTAGGACTGGAAATGGGCTGATGGGGAGGGGTTAGGACTTGAGGTGGGCTGTTGGGGGGGTTAGGACTGGTAATGGGCTGTTGGGGGGGTAGGACAGGTAATGGGCTATGGGGGGGTTAAGACTGGAGGTGGGCTGATGGGGTTAGGACTGGTAATGGGCTGTGGGCTGTTGGGGGGGGTTAGGACTGGTAATGGGCTATGGGGGACTAGGACTGGACATCGGCTGATGGGGGGGTTAACACTGGAGGTGGGCTGATGGGGTTAGGACTGGTAATGGGCTATGGGGGGCTAGGACAGGAAATGGGCTGATGGGGAGTGGTTTGGTCTTGTGGTGGGCTGTTGGGGGGGTTAGGACTGGTAATGGGCTGTTGGGGGGTAGGACAGGTAATGGGCTATGGGGGGTTAAGACTGGAGGTGGGCTGATGGGGTTAGGACTGGTAATGGGCTGTGGGCTGTTGGGGGGGTTAGGACTGGTAATGGGCTATGGGGGACTAGGACTGGAAATGGGCTGATGGGGGGGTTAACACTGGAGGTGGGCTGATGGGGTTAGGACTGGTAATGGGCTGTGGGATGATGGGGGGGTTAGGACTGGTAATGGTCTATGGGGGGGTTAGGACTGATAATGGGCTATGGGGGGCTAGGACAGGAAATGGGCTGATGGGGAGGGGTTAGGACTTGAGGTGGGCTGTTGGGGGGGTTAGGACTGGTAATGGGCTGTTGGGGGGTAGGACAGGTAATGGGCTATGGGGGGGTTAAGACTGGAGGTGGGCTGATGGGGTTAGGACTGGTAATGGGCTGTGGGCTGTTGGGGGGGTTAGGACTGGTAATGGGCTATGGGGGACTAGGACTGGAAATGGGCTGATGGGGGGGTAAACACTGGAGGTGGGCTGATGGGGTTAGGACTGGTAATGGGCTGTGGGATGATGGGGGGGTTAGGACTGGTATGGTCTATGGGGGGGTTAGGACTGATAATGGGCTATGGGGGGCTAGGACAGGAAATGGGCTGATGGGGAAGGGTTAGGACTTGAGGTGGGCTGTTGGGGGGTTAGGACTGGTAATGGGCTATGGGGGGCTAGGACAGGAAATGGGCTGATGGGGAAGGGTTAGGACTTGAGGTGGGCTGATGGGGTTAGGACTGGTAATGGGCTGTGGGGGGGTTAGGACTGATAATGGGCTATGGGGGGGGGGCTAGGACAGGAAATGGGCTGATGGGGTTAGGACTGGTAATGGGCTGTGGGCTGTTGGGGGGGTTAGAACTGGTAATGGGCTATGGGGGGGTTAAGACTGGTAATGGGCTGTGGGCTGTCTGGTAATGGGCTATGGGGGGGGGGTTAGGACTGATAATGGGCTATGGGGGTCTAGGACAGGAAATGGGCTGATGGGGAGGGGTTAGGACTTGAGGTTGGCTGATGGGGTTAGGACTGGTAATGGGCTGTGGGCTGATGGGGGGGTTAGGACTGGCAATGGGCTATGGGGGGCTGACTGGAAATGGGCTGATGGGGTTAGGACTGGAAGTAGGCTGATGGGGGTTAGGACTGGTAATGGGTTATAGGGGGGGCTTAAACTGAAAATGGGGTGATGGGGGGTTAGGACTGGAAGTGGGTTGATGGGGGGGCTAGGACTGGTATTGGGTTGGGGGGTTGCTAGGACTGGAAATGGGCTGATGGGTGGCTAGGACTGGAAATGGGCTGATGCAGGGACTAGAAGGGAATGGATGCTGGGTGAGGCTGGAACTAGAAGGGAGCTTATGTTGGGGGAGGATTAGAATGGGATGGGGCTGGGAGAGTAAAATGGAGAGGGGAAAAATATTTTGTGTGGGAGGGATGAAAAATCTACAATTGGCCGGTTATTGGGAGAGTAAGTGGGGATTGAGGATGGAGGGGTAAAATTTGAGTGGATGAAATAGGAATGAGGAAAGAGCAAAAGGAGAAAGATTAGTATGTTAAAGCAGATGTAGAGAGAGAATGGAAAAAAAGTAGGAGAGAAGAAAGGACAAATGGACAGCAGACGATGGACAGTTAGCAGAAGACACGAAGAAACCAGAAGAAAGTGGCTGGAGCAATTGCAGCTGAAAAAAATGCACAAAAGGTAGAAAAATCTCTCTTTATTTTGAATTTATTAATTGGAATATGTCAGCTCTGGGAAATGTGCATCATTAACGTCTGCGCTTTGTTTAGTACAAGAGGAAATTAATTTATAGTTTTATTTCTACAGTGTTGTTGTACATTCCAAGTTTGGCTTTTGGGGTTCCCAGTTTAATTATCGTCTTCCTATTTCTAAATTGTGATTCCTTGTTTGGTGATGGTCTATGTTCTGCATGTGTAATTGAGCTGTGGTATTCTATTTATATAATTCCTATTTGACATTGCAACTTGTTCTCTTTCCCCAGTAGGTCATGTATTGTTGTTCTCTGAAATGTATTGGTTTAATATTTGCAGTGTTTCCTTTTGATAGGTAGAGTATGGTGCTTTGTGAGTCCTGGTAGTGCTGTTAGGATACGGCGGGTTTGCTATGGGTTCTAAATGGGCAGTGTTTGTAGTAGTTCCTAATGTGTCTGGCGGTTGGCACTGGATTATAGTAATGTAGAAATCTTTTAGCCATTCTTTATCCATACACTCATTAAGAGGCATGTTTACTAAAAGTTAGTATATGGTAACATTATGCAAATATTTATGCAAATGAGGCATTATGCAAATGAGGCCCCGCACCGAGTCTCCGCACATGGCCCCGCACCCCCCTTGGGCCGTCCCTGACGGCGACCCAAGGGAGGTTGTGAGTTGCAGCAGGTGAGTCCCTACCAAGAGACTCTGCAGACCCCAGCGTCCAGCATCACCAGAACTCCGGTAGCCTGAACACTGAAGGGCTGCAGGGCAGGAGTTGCCTATACACCAAGAATGCTTCTGATCTCTTCCTGGCTAAAGGTACTGTCCCTGAGGGGCTCACTCTCCAGGCAGTAGTGAGCTGCGAATATATGAACTGAAGACCACGTGGCTGCCTTACAGATTTCTTGCACCGGCACTGCGTGTAGATTAGCCACCAATGTGGCCATAGCCATCGCGTGATCAGAAGCCATACTCCATACATAAGCCAGCTCGCTCATAAGCAAGGGCAATGCAGTCCACCACCCAGGTGGACAGGGTTCACTTGGTTACAGGAAGCCCCAGTCTGCTGGGGTCTTAGGAGATAAAAAGCTGAGGAGCTTTTCAATGCGACCATGGGAAGAAGGTGGGGAGAGCTACCTCCTGATTGAGGTGAAAAGTGGACATCACCTTTGGGAGGAATTTGGGGTGCATACGAAGCACCACCCTATTTGTATAGAACACTGTTAGCATTAGGGACCCCAGGTTGGGGTGTAGCAGGGAGCCCCCCCCCCCTCCTGGGACAGGACGTCCAGGTCCTGGCCCAGTGGTACTGCGATTGCCACTGAAAGGGTGAGTAGCAGGGGGAACCAGAGCTGCCTGGGCCACATGGGCACAACCAGGATTACTGAAGTGTGCTTACTCTGAATCTTGAAAAGGTTATCAGAGGCGTCGGTGGGAATTCATAAAACAGGCCCTGAGACCAGGAACGCATTTGCCGCCACCCTCCTGCGGTGTTGTTGAGGGGAGCAGAATTTGGGCAGCTGCAAGTTGTCTGTGGAGATGAAGAGGTCCAGCCAGGGTCTTCCCCAGAGGTGGAAAAGCCTCCGGACTACCTTTGGGTTCAGGCACCACTCGTGAGGCCGATGGTCTCTGCTGAGATTGTCCATCAGGCAGTTGTCCTGGCCCGGTAAGTACACCGCCCTCAGAAGGATATGATTGCGCACTGCCTCCTGACAGAGGAAGTAGGAGCCCGTACCCCCCTACTTGTTCACACAGATCCTGGCAACCTGATTGTCTGTCTGTATGAGGACCGGAAGGTCCCTCAGGAGGTGACGGAAGGCCTGAAGGGCCAGGAAGATGGCCAAAGCTCGAGGAGATTTATTTGCAGGAGGGATTCTTCTGGGGACCAGGTGCCCTGGCCCTCGCAATGTGTGCCCAAGCCCATAAGGGAGGAATCTGTCGTCAGGACCCTTTGAGGGGTCAAGTGCTTGGAAGGGCATCCCTGCCCTGAGATGATGTAGGGACTGCCACCAGGTGAGGGAGGCTGCCAGCTGGTAGGTGACCTTCACTCTATCCCTCAGCCTGCCTGTTGCCTGCGTCCACTGGGAATGGATGCACCACTGGGCTGCCCGCATATGCCGGCGGGCCAGAGGCGTAACGTGAATTGTCTAGGCTATGTGACCTAACAGGTGGAGGAGTAGGCAGGCTGGCACCAAACTGGAGCTCTGCACATCCCTTGCCAGCTGCATCAGGTGGTGGGCTCGCTCCACAGGGAGAAAGGTCCTGACCCATAGAGTATCCAGCTGGGCCCCTATGAATTCCAAGTCTTGGACTTGGGAGAGGCTGGACTATGGTTTGTTGATGATGAACCCCAAATGCTACAGAGTGTGGATAGTGTGCCTTGTGGTCCCGCCTGGCCTTGAGAGGTGTGCTGCCTCTGATGAGCCAGTCGTCCAGGTAAGGAAAGACATGGGCCCCTTGGAGGCGCACATGAGCGGCTATGACCGCCAAGCATTTTGAAAAGTCCCTTGGAGAGGAGGCGAGGCCAAACGTCAGCACCCTGTACAGATAGTGCTACCCCCCCCCCCCCACCACAAATCTCAGGTAATGCCTGTGGGAGGGGTGGATCAGGATGTGGGTGTAAGCATCCTTGAGATCCAAGGAGCAGAGCCAATCTCCCTGGCGGAGGTAGGGCAGCAGTGTTTCAAGGGAGAGCATCTTGAACCTCTCCTGCACCAGGAACTTACTCAAGTTGTGCAGGTCCAGGATGGGCCGGAGGCCCCCTGTAATTTTTGGGACAAGGAAATACCTTGTGTTGAACCCCTTTCCCCAGAGGTGATGGGGTACAGGTTCCACTACCCTGTCCCTGGGCAAGCCTGCAAGTTCTGTGGCGAGCAAGGCATGGTGGAGGAGAGGCTGTGGTGGCTCTCCTAGGAAGAAGTCTGGAGGGTTCTGCTGCAGATGGGGGGTTCTCCTGCACCACCCACAGAACCCACTGGTCTATGATGATGCTGACTCATCTGTGGGTGAAAGAGGCCAGTCCACCCCCTGTGGGCTGAGGTGAGACTCCCGGGGTAGGGGAGGCCTAGCCCAGGGAGTCAAAAGCTTCCCCCCAATTAGGTGGGAGCTGGTGTCTGGGCTTGGGAGCCTTGGGCTTCTTAGGTCCGTGTCCCTGGCCTTTTGGCCGTGAGGCCTGGTGTGGCTGCCCCAAGTAAGACTGGTAGTGGCCAGCCTGGGAGTAGCCCTTTTTCCTCGGGAAAAAGGGCTTTTTCCCCAGAGGATTTTTTCCTGACAAGAGCCAAGGTCTTTTTGGACAGCCTCTGTTGGGTCACTACCTCGGACTCAATCTCCGCAGCCTTATCAGACATTGGTTTCCCCTAATAGGTTCTTAACATTGCAGGGGACATCCAGGAGCTTTTTCTGTACCCACTGCTCCAGGTCAGAGGGTCTGTAGCCATTCGCAGCTGCAACCCTGACCGCAGACTTTGAACCTACTGTAGGCGGCCCAGGAGAGGAATTTGGAACAATCCCAGAAGAATTCTGCTAGGGATTGGAACCTTTGCAGAGGTTTCCCAGCGAGGCCCGCCGAGAACCCCAAGAGTTCCTGTATCAGGCACTTAAGGTACATTCCAATGTACAATTCATATGCCTGCATTTGACATCCAAGCATGGCGCACCCTGGTAGCACTTGCACCCCATTTATTTATTTATTTATTTTATTTATTTAACCAGTTTTATATACCACTTTTTCCTTCAATCAAAGTGGTTTACATATTGCTAAGTGTGCGTTAGGGTTAGGTGGGGATAGGTGAGGAAAGGTTGTTGGGGTGGGCACTTGGGAAGGAAGTTTGCGGCCTGAGAGGGTGCCATGAGTTGCTTGGTTGTAACTGTGCTCATATGTTGGTTTGTAGGTTCTGGGAGGGTCCATAGTATTGTATAAATAGTGTGGTTTTGAGCATAGTTTTTTAGTCCTTTATTTCACTCATGGATCTCATGCTGTCAGGCAGGGTGTTCCATAATTCTGGCGCGTAGAGAGATGGTGCCCTTCTGGATGTTGTGTGAGTAGTCCTTTGGTATTCAGGTGGGGTGGCTATCTTATTATCCATGCTACTTCTCAGTGCTTTTGCGCTGGTGTGTCTGGTTATTAGGTTCTGAAGGACATTCGCTGACATGTTGTTGAAGATTTTGAAAATGTTTAAAGTTGCCTTGAATCTTGCGCGAGCTAGTATGGGCAGCCAGTGGAGGTTCTGGAGTACTGGAGTGATGTGTTCATTTCTTGGTGTGTTCGTGATGATTCTAGCTGCTGTATTCTGCACCAGTTGAAGGGGTGCATGGTTTGTTTGGGGAGACCGATATATAATGGATTACCATAGTGTAGGATAGGTGTGATGAGTGCGTGACAAACTGTTATGAGGTGGTCTTGGCTTAGGATTGGTTTGGGCCCGGGCTTCCCTGCCAGGGGGGAACTGAAGAGTAGGTCTTTTGACTCTTCAGTTTTTGCATGGAGGATTCAACCACTATCGAGTTGTGGGGGAGTTGTGGCTTATAGAACCTGTGGCCCTTTCGGACACGATAGATGGCATCCAGGTGTCGAATGAACACCGGCACCAAGGCCGGGGACTCCCACATCCAGAGGAGCAATCTCTTGAGGATGAGTGGAACTGGCACAGTGAGAGTCTCCTTGGGAGGGGACTCATATTGTAGGATCTTCAGTTCCTCGCTGCACAGGTCCTCCTCCGACTGGATCGAGAGAGCCCAGGCCATGTCACCAACAAAGTCATGAAAGGTCATGTTCTCAGGCGGGGAGTGGCACCGAGGCTCCAGGGGAGATGGCTCGGAGGGAGCGTCCTGGTGTCGGGAGATCTCTGGGGAGGCCTCATCCTCGTTCTCCAATCGGACCACAAGGGCATCGAGGAGGCAGCCCTGAGGATCCGGGCACCCCCTTGGAGGACCTGGAGTCGGACTCCCGGAAACTCGCCAGAGAGGACCAGAACCCCAAGCAGTGTGATCGAGACCTCGATCGATGCCAAGGACTTACCTGAGGCCGGTGGCGCTCTATGCCAAGTTTGATGCCCGGAGGCTCATTCAAGGATGGGGGGCCCAGTGTTGGGGCCAATGATGCTGGGGGGCCCGACATCAATGCCTGCTGCAAGTCCAAGATGGAGGAGAGGCTCTGCTCCATGGCCGCCATGTGGGACTTGAGGCCCGATGGCTGTGCAGCACTTGGCGTGGACACCAAAGCCCTTGGGTCCGATGCCGGCACTCTGGAAAGGACTATAGGTTCACGGGTCCTGGCATGGTCTCCACCAGCTGAGGACTCTTGTCTTGAGACTTTCTGAGAGCCCTGCTTGGAATCACCCAAGACCCATTGAGGGACCTTGCCAGGTTTGATCAAAGGCACCTCCTTCGGGACCTCCTCCTTTTTGGGAGGATCCGGGGCCGCTCCGGAGGAGCCATCACCCCGGGACTCTGAGGACACCTGGACCTCTCGCAAAGGGCCGGCTTCGGGGTTTGGCGATAGGGAAGCCAGGGCAGAGTCAGACCTTGGGAATAGCTTCTCCTGTAACTCAGACTGCCTCCTCTTCGTTTTAGGGGTCATGGCCTGGCACCATTCGCAGGTGGAACTGTCATGGTCTGGGCCCAGGCAGTGGATGCAGCAGTCATGAGTAACAGTGACTGAAATAGTCTGACTGCAGCGGTCGCAGTTCTTGAACCCACCAGGAGTCATGGTGGGAGCACACCCGGCCGGGGTCGAGAACCCCCAGGCTATAAATGGCGCAAAGGCCAGTCGAGGTAGAACCTTGAGTAAACACAAGAAAAAAGGGAGCTGAGATCAGCACCAGTGATGCCACCTCGAGGTGGGAAGCGAACCTGTACTCAAACCGGACAAAAAGGAAGGAATTAAAGAACTTTCTCAGGGAAAATGAGAGACCATTTCCGTTGGGCTCCACGGAAAAAAAGGAAACTGAGCAAGATAGCACCCATGGGCAGGAAGGGGACCATGCATGCGTGATAACATTCCCAAAGGCTTTCTTTGAAAACTGGGGAAATGATCTGCGTGGGCTCCGTTGTTGCCGAAGTCACCCATATGTGAGGGCTGACTTCCTGCTTGTTCCTGGAGAAAATACCTTCCAGTCAGGTATGTCAGCACTTAGGAGACTAGTGGCTCAGAGGGAGCTTTCAACATCTTGGTTAGCATCACACTGAGGTCCTAGCATCACGTTAAGGTGGCTTGATGGGAGGCATGAATAGAAGCAAGCCCCTCATGAAGCCAACTAAAAGCTGTACAGAGATGATTTCACCTTTTACGTTATGGTGATTCAGGTCAACAGCATTAAAGTGAATCATGAATTGGTTTTCATATCAGATGATTTAATTTAAAAAAAAAAGAAGATACTAAAGCAGTTTTTGTGTTGGACAGAAAAGGGGCTCTAAAACCTTTCTGTCATACCGAACAACAAACCTCCTCCATCTTAAACTGTATGATCTCCTTAAAAAAACAGAAAAACTGGATTACTGCTGTGCTGTTGGGAGTGGGAGCAAATTCCTCCCTGCTTTGTTTCATCTGCTGGCTTTAAAAGTCAAACGTGCTTAAGGTGGGCCTGCATCTGAACGCCTCTACAGATGGCCCTTTGGTATGACCCTTAGGCGGGGCACGAGGCAGTGAGCTTGGCATTTACTATCTTTTGGCACTGGTGGTTCTTTAGGAGGATTTAAGTTCATGTTGGAGTAGTTCGTCCTGGCCTTTGCTTCCATTGGCTTAGCTTTTCTAGATGCCTATACCAGTGGGGCAACATACCATGGATGATTTTGCACAGGCAAAGAGTTTGGGCGAACCCGTTGTCGGGGTTAGGGAGAACCCCGATTTGGGCAGTGATGTTTCGCTGAGCCTGCTTGGCCCTTTCGCCGCTGGGGAGTGCTGAGGGTGGCGCACTTGATGCGGTTTTGGATGAGGCTACTCAGCAGCCCTTGGCCTAGACATTGGTTGTGCCAGCGGCTAGTGGTAATGGGTTCAACTGCCTCCAGGTAGAGGGTTATCCCCCATTCAGGAAAGTGTGATGATCAAGGATCTTCCTCCGCTTGTGAGACCAAAGGAGGTGACCCTGGACTCCATCTGGGATGCAATGCAGTCACTTTATCGGGTTTGTTCTGGGGTATTGCAGGCTTCTAATCCCTTAGTTTCTAGATTGGAGGGGGTGGAGGCGAAGGTGCTCCAACAGCAAGCGCAATTGGATGGACTTGAGGTTAAAATTCAACATTTTCAGGATCAGCAAGGGGTTCAAGCTAAGGATACCGAGGTCCTTGAAGCCCGGGCTACATTGTTGGTATCTTTTGTATTTCTTCAGGATAAAGAAGCGTTAGTATGAATGTATTTAGAAAACAAAATCTGATATTTCCGTTTTGGGGGGTAGGGAGGATTCAATCTACGAGGAAAAAATTTCTGGAAATCTACACTGAGGTTTTAGCTTTGGGTGCGGGTTTCCAGTTGAGATTTCCTTGTAAATGTGTACTTGGGTATCAGAATAAGACACTTCATTTCTTCGAGCCATCTCAACTGCGTTTTTTCTTAGATGGTAAGTAACTGTGAATACACCTTATGGTAGTATTGTGAGCTTTATAAGTTGTATTCACTTTACATCCTACTTTGTTTGTAACCATTCTCCTATGGTGTATATTGTTCTTGAATCCTCCCTTTTCTTTATTGTTCTATTGTGGACTGTTAGCATGTTATCGGTTGCTTTATGTCCTTTTGTGCTTATTGTTCACACGTGCATCATAGATTGTAATATTCTTTATCAAAAATTCTTGGTTTATTGTAAAATGTAATTAAATATAAAATTTCAAATAAAGACAAAAACAGAAAAACCTGGTTTTTAGAAGCAAACCTCCTCTATTGGAAAATATATGATCCCTAAAAGTCTATCAGGCATATTCAAGAAGCTAAACTTACCTTCCCAACATCAGGTCCCTAGACTTCAGTCTTGATGTCAGGATATAAAATAATTTCCTGCACCTGTGTAATCAGTGCTAAGGGACCCTCTTCTCCTCTGAAATGATTTTCTTTCTGAATATTTCTCAAATGAGGGTAAGCTACACTAGTCTTGGCCAGTGGGGAGCAATGGAGATCATGTCCCTTAGTTGTCTCTGAATTTTGGAAGAATCTTCACCAGAAGCAGAACTTGAGGATTTGTGAACCTAAGACCACCTACCCAATACAAAAGGAAGGCATCCAAGGCTAGAATACACAAAGACTTTCCAGAGCAAAAACTGATGAACCTTAATGTTTTGAGGAGTCAGTAAAAAGTCTATCAAGGATGTTTCCAAAAGGTATACGACCATTCTCAAGTCAAGGCACTACCAGTGCGTATGAAAAGACTCACCTCAGCTGATCTGGCAGTTAAATGACCCTGAGAGTTATCCCATGAGAGATGGTTCAGTCACACATCTTGACAGTTCCCCAACATAGAAAGTTCAATGGATTATACAAAAAGGAATGTAGAACAAAATGAAAATATCATTATGCCTCTATGCATGTCCCTTTGAGTACTGTGTGCAGTTCTGGTTGTTGTTGTTAAATGCCATTGTCCTAAACTGTGTTCGGTTTTCAGAAAGGGTAACCCATAGCTGCTGTTATTGTATCAATCCATTTCATTGCTGGCCTTCCCTTTTTTGTGTTGACCTTCTACCTTGCCAAGCATGATGTCTTTCTCTAATTATCTCTCTCTTAGCATTGTGTGTCCAAAGTATTAAAGTCGAAGTCTTGTCATCTGAGCTTCTAAAGAAAGCAGTACTAACTGGTTTGTTCTTTGGGCAGTCCATGGTATACACAGTATACTTTGCCAGTACCATAATTCAAAGGCATCAATTTTCTTCCTATCTATCTTTTTCACTGTCCAACTTTTGCATCCATATGACGTTATTGAAAATAGCATGCCTTGAATGAATTGAATCTTTGTATGGAGAAAGACATTTCTGCTCGAGAATTTTGTATAAGTCCTTCATAGCCATTCTGCCAAGAGCAACGCGTCTTCTGATTTCTTGACTGCTTGTTTTTTCTTTATTGATAGTTGATCCAAGTAGGTTAAAGTTGTCCACTATTTCAATTTCTTCTCCATCAACAATGAACTTATTGCTTTTGCCAGTTGTCAGGATCTTTGTCTTCTTTACATTAAGGTACAGGGCCATTTTAAGACTATGTTCCTTGATCTTGAGAAGAAAATGTTTCAGATTGTCTTCACTTTCAGCCACTAATGTGGTACCATCAGCACAACAAAGGTTCTTGATGAGGCTCCCACCAAACTTTACACCTCTGCTATCTTCATACAGTCCTGCTTCTCTGATGATTTGTTCTGCATATAAATTAAACAGGTAGGGGGAAAGTTTACAGCCTTGTTGTACACCTTTGCAGATTTTAAACCATTCTGTTTCTCCTTGTTCCATTCAAACTGCTGCTTGTTGATGAATGTAAAGGTTGTGCAAGAGAACCATCAGGTGTTCTGGAATACCTATGCTTCTTATTGTGGCCCAGAATTTCTCATGGTTTACACAGTCAAAAGCCTTGCTGTAGTCAATAAAATACTTAGCCTTTTGGTATTCTTTAGTCTTTTCAAGGATCCATCTCACATCTGTGATGATGTCTCTCGTTCCTCGCCCTTTCCTGAACCCTGCTCGCACTTCAGGCAGTTCTTGTTCCAAGTATGGTTGCAGTCTCTGCTGAATAATCTTCAGTAGAATCTTGCTGGCATGTAGGATCAGAGCAATTGTGCAATAATTTCCACTGTCAGTTGGATCACTTTTCTTTCTTTTCCAGTCAGTTGGCCATGATGTTGTCTTCCAAATTTCCTGGTAGAGCCTTGTAAGTATGGTAACAGCTGCATCAAATTCCTATAATACTTCAATAGCAATGTCATCAGTGCCTGTTGCTTTGTTCTTTGATAAGGTTTTCAATGCTGCTTCGACTTCTGCTTTCATCACCAATAGTTCTGGATCACAAGGTAGAGGTTGAAATGGATGTTGGTCCACTTAATCTTTATCGTAATAATAACTGTATATAGTGCATTGCGAAAGTATTCAACCCCTCTGTGTTTGTCCTGTTTTGTTGCATTACAACCTGGAATTAAAATGGAGTTTTGGGGGTTAGCACCATGTGATATACACAACATGCCTACAACTTTGAAGGTGCAAAATATCCTTTATTGGGACACAAACAATAATTGCGTTGGTCTACAGCAATCATCAAGTAATGCCACAGATTCTTAATTGGATTGAGGTCTGGGCTTTGACTAGGCCAGGAGTGGGCAATTCCGGTCCTGGAGGGCCGCAGACCAGTCAGGTTTTCATGATGTCCCTAATGAATATTCATGAGATCTATTTGCATACACTGCCTTCCATTGTATGGAAATATGTCCGTGAATATTCATTAGGGACATCATGAAAACCTGACTGGTCTGCGGCCCTCCAGGACCGGAACTGCCCACCCCTGGACTAGGCCATTCCAAGACATTTAAATATTTCTCTTTAAACCAGCTTTAGCAGTATGTTTAGAGTCATTGTCCTGCTGGAAACTGAACCTTCACCCCAGTCTCAAATCTCTGCCAGAGTGAAACAGGTTTTCCCTCAAGAATTGCCCTGTATTTAGCGCCATCCACCATTCCTTCAATCCTGACCAGTTTTCCTGTCTCTGCCAATGAAGAACACCCCCACAGCATGATGCTGCCACCATTATGTTTCACTGTGGGAATGGTGTTCTCGGGTTGATGGGAAGTGTTGAGTTTGTGCCACACATGGTGTTTCCCATGGCCAATAAGTTCAATTTTCATCTCATCTAACCAGAGAACCTTCCTCCATGAGTTTGGGGGGTCCTCCAAACGTATTTCTTTTATTTCTTTCTTTAAGCAAAAGCTTTTTTTCTGGCCACTCTTCCTAAAGCTCCAATCCGTGGAGTGTATGGCTGAAAGTGGTCCTATGGACAGATACTCCCATCTCCACTGTGGATCTTTGCAACTCCTTCAGTGTTATCCTTGGTGTCCTTGTAACATCTCTGATTAATACCCTCCTTACCCGGTCTGTGAGTTTTAGTGGGTGGCCTTCTCTTGTCAGGTTTGTAGTGGTGCCATATTCTTTCTATTTTGTTATAATGGATTTAATGGTGCTTCATTGGCTGTTCAGAATTTTGGGGGGGGGGGTTAAGAATGCAACCATGATCTATACTTCTCCACAACTTTGTCAATGACCTGTTTGGAGTGATCCTTGTCCTTCATGTTGCTTGCTTAGAGATGCTGCAGAGTCAGGGACCTTTCAGAACAGGCATTTTTATACAGCCATCATGTGACATGGACTGCACATAGGTGGACCCTAATCAACTAATTATGTGACTTCTGAGGTTAATTGATTGGATCAGATCTTATTTAGGGGTTTCATAGCAAAAGGGATGAATATATATGCACTCACAACTTTTCAGTTTTTACTTGATTTTTTTATATATAGAAGGTATTTTATTGTCATTTCACTTCACCAATTTGGACTATAATGTTAGGTCCATTACCGAACATCCAAATGAACCTCCATTTTCATTTTAGGTTGTACCTAATGCGACAAAACAGGACAAAATCTAAGGGGATAAATACTTTTGCAAGGCACTGTATTCTTTCCAACTTTTCTTGATCTTCTCAGCATCATTCAACATGGATTCTTGAGCATCAGAGCAGTACCCAACTTGAGTCAGTTCAGAAAGGCACTAAAACATTTCCTCTTCCTTAAATATCTCAATGACAGCTCCGAACATAACCCCCAGGCGAATAGCTTGAGTGGTCAAACAAACAGACCCTCATAACAGGCCAACTTCTCAATGAAATAACAAGCAGTTCCAAGTACTATTGTACCACCTTTGTATATAGTTAACCATGATATCCCTTATCAGATAACCCTCCATTGTATTTAGTTTCCCCTATTTTCGCCAAGTTATACTTCCTGTTAAATGTAACTGACCAGACATATGTAAACTGTCGGATGTTTTCTGTTCAATGTAAACCGCGCTGATGTCTAATAGTGCGGTATATAAGAATTGTTAATAAATAAATAAATAAATAAAATCTTGTAACATTCTAATTTGAGGCTGGAATTTTTTCTTTAATTTTCGTAGCTTTAGGAAAGCCGATCTTCCTCTAATAGTTTCTGCTTCTATTTCCCTGCATGTGTCATTGCAGTACATCTCCTTGTCTTGTCTTGCTGCACATTGGAAAAATCTGTTGAGTTCTCTGATTGCCTCTCTTTCTCTTCTGCTTTAGCTTCTCTGCATTTCTGGGCAATTTTCAGAGTTTCTTCAGTCATCCATTTTGGCCTTTTTTGCTTTTTCACCTTTCTTGCAACACAACCTTCTTTATTTCATCCCATAACTCTTCTGGAAATCTGTCATTTGTATCTAAAGCAGCAAATTGATTTTGCAGGCAGTCTTTAAATTCCAGTGGAATATTCTCAAGGTCATATTTTGCTACATTCGTGAGTGGCTTGCTCTTTTTCAACTTTAGCTTGAATTTGCTAACAAGTAGTTGGCGATCTGCATCACAGCCAGCTCCAGGTTTTGTCTTTGTTGATGTTATAGAGCTTTTCCATTGTTGACTTCCACAGATGTAGTCAATTTGATTTTTGTACAATCCACTGAGTGAAGTTCATGTGTACAATCGCCACTTGTGTTGCTGGAAGAAGGTGGGCTTCACCTTAATCAGGATGGAACCAGACTGCTGGCATTAACCTTTAAAAAGGAGATAGAGAAGCTTTTAAACTAGAAAATAGGGGAAAGCCGACAGTCGCCCAGGAGCGCATGGTTCGGACGAAGGTATCCTTGAAGGATACTACCAAAAGCCGTGAGGTTCCAAAAAAGAGTATAGTAGCCCAAATGCCCTTGAGTAAGGTGCAGACAGAGTGTAAAGATTCCAAATTACCCATGCCTACCAATAGCCAGATTAATATTAATAAAATACAGTCTCTAAAATGCTTGTATGCAAATGCTAGAAGTCTAAACAATAAGATGGGAGAGTTAGAATATATAGCACTAAATGAGAGGTTAGATATGATTGCAATCTCAGAGACATGGTGGAAGGAGGATAACCAGTGGGACACTGTGATACCTGGATACAAACTATATCGTAATGATAGAACTGATCAAATTGGTGGAGGGGTTGCGCTCTATGTTAGAGAAGGCATTGAGTCAGAAAGGATTAAAGTTTTGCAGGAAACAAAATTTGCTGTAGAATCTCTATGGATTGAAATTCCATGTAAAAAGGGGAAGGCGATGGCAGTGGGGCTGTACTATCGACCGCCTGGCCAGAATGAACAAATGGATGATGAAATGCTCAAAGAAATCAAGGAAGCTAAAGCACAGTTACTTACAGGTGATCTCTGGGAACAGCAGGAATTAGTCCTCACATATGGGTACGTCGGAACCGACGGAGCCTGCGCGGGAAAGCTCCCCAGCTTCCCAGAAAGGAAGCTTTTGGGGCCTCCCACAGCGCATGTGCGCTGCCTTCCCGCCTTCCTGACCAACTCTCTTCAGTTCGAGTTTAAAGCTGAGACAACAGAGAGAGGAAAGGAAAGAGAGAGAGAGAGAGAGATACAACTCCTAGGGGAGGTGGGTGGGTTGTGAGGACTAATTCCTGCTGTTCCCAGAGATCACCTGTTACAGGTAAGTAACTGTGCTATCTCCAGGAACAAGCAGGAATGAGTCCTCACATATGGGGACTCCCTAGCTAAGATGCCGGGGAGATCCCCCCCCAAGGGTTACTCATCTTCCTATGGATCTCAGGCATCCATTCAGGGAAGGTGGGCAGGAGTTGTTTAAGAATGGAGCAGGTGTCTGAGGACAGCCTGACCAAACAAGGCATCCCGGCGGGAGTCCTTGTCCAAGCAGTAATGGGCTGTGAAGGTATGAACCGAGGCCCAGGTGGCTGCTCGACAGATCTGATCAATGGATACAGAATGAAGATGAGCCATAGATGCGGCCATGGCTCTGACATTGTGAGCTGTGACATGGCCTTCCAGAGAAAGATTCTTACTCTGGTAAGCAAAAGAAATACACTGAGCAATCCAATTGGACAGTGTTCTTTTTGAGACTGGAAGTCCTAAATGAGAAGGATCAAAAGCAACAAAAAGTTGAGAAGACTTTCGATGTTGCTGTGTCCTGTGGAGGTAAAAGGCAAGAGCTCTTTTACAGTCTAGAGTATGAAGGTTCCTCTCTGCATTTGATGCATGAGGAGCTGGAAAAAAGACAGGTAAATATGAGGTCACGTGATGCGAGCCAGGTAGTGGTCGCATCCTGAGAGCGCTCTGCACCCCGCTGCCCAAACCGGCAATTTAGAGCCGTTTAACCCCTGCGGACCGCGGACGAAAAAGAGTTTGGAGTAATCGGAGTGTTTACAGAGCCCGTTGGTGTGGTTGTTGCAGACGAACAGCATGGCCACAGCGCCGAAGTCGACCAGGAGAGAGCGGGAACGGGTGGCCGGCACGAGCAAGATGGCTGACACAGCTCTTGCACCCGGATCCCCCAAATCCCCTGCCTCCTTAGATGCGATGTCAGCGGCGGTGGCCGCAGCCCTTTCACCGCAATTTGAGGCACTCCATGAAAAGATGGATGGACTGCGGACCTCTGTCGATAGTTTAGGGAATCGACTCCGGGAGGCTGAGGACCGGCTGGGGCAGGCTGAGGACAAGATTGAGGCCTTAGTGACGGAAATGGCTGGCCTAAAGAACCAACTTGATACCCAAGAGGCTAAGCTAGACGACCTGGAGAACAGGTCACGGCGCAATAATCTTCGGTTCATGGGTATACCCGAAACCGTTACAGATAAGGATTTGCGGGGTTACCTGGAGACACTCCTGATGCAAATCCTAGATGACGAGGAGCGCAATGACCAGCTTTGCATCGAACGAGCGCATCGGGTTGGCAGCAAGCTGACAAGGGATACTCGGCCTAGAATTGTGTTGGTGAAATTCCTCAGCTTCCCCCAAAAGGAAAGGATACTAAGAGCAGCCCGACAGAAGAAGGAAGTCTTATATAAAGAATCAAAAATTCGTGTTGCACAGGATTACTCAGCCGTGCTGAGTCGAAAACGCCGTGAATATGCCCCTCTGTGTGAAAAACTTATTGGTGCAGGGATCCGGTTCACTATGCAATATCCAGCTAAGCTACATGTGATGAATGACGGATCCCACCATGTGTTTGCAGAGGCAGCAGAAGCGGAGAGTTATGTGAATCAATTGACCGCCAGACAGACAGCCTCAACGCCACCACGATGAGCTCCGCGGTGCTGACCGTTTGATGATGGCCGGTTCCCTATTCGGGAATGATGCACATGGGAGCATATAGAGAGGAAGGCCTCAGCTTCAGCCAGGACAGTATACTGAAATACCGGCTGAGTAACATTGTGCATTCTAGACCTTTACTCTAAATACAAACTTGCCTTGTGTTTGCAACATTGTTTCGAACCCGGAATAGCTGTTCGGGCATGTTTCTTTTTGAATGGGTTTTTCTCCTGCCTTTCCGTATCCCTCTTCTCTTTGGGGGGATCCTTTATCAGCCAGGCTCACCCAGGAGTTCGCAGCCCTTCAGGGCAGAGCGTTTATTTTTTTCTTTTTCTTTTAATTTGTGGTAGGGCTCTGGGCTATTCTGGGAGGGTGGGGCGGCTTCGCAGTTAGGTCCGGGGTAATTTGCTGACGCTCGAGGGTGTCATATTAATGGACCGGGTTGGGCACGATGTCTAGCCGTGATACCCGGAATCGTTCCCCCCTTCCTTATCTTCTTACTGCTCTACTTGGTTATGCGGGACGGGGAGGGGTGGTTGGGGATTTCTCCCCAACAAGCTGGCCCCCCCGTATCCTGCCTGTTCTACTATGCTCCTCCTTCCCTCTTGGTATACGTGGAGAGCTGCGAGCACTGTGACTAGGGGGGCACTGCTGTCTAGTATATGGTATAATTAGGGGGGTCATACCGCATGCTCTTTAGAACGGCGAGCATGGACTGCAATGTTTACCTTTCATGTCATTAACAAATTTAAGGATTGCTGAACTGTTTTGTTACCGCTAGGGCCCGATCGGTTCTTGCATGTATTAGCTTAAGGTCTGTGGTGTGATCCCCTCCTTCCCCAAGGGCTTAGGAGTTGTATTAGGGCTTATCAGCACGAGGGGAAGGGCCACCAGCGGATCCTGTAGCCTTGCCGGGGGGGCCCTGGGGGGTTGGGGGACGAATGGGGAATCGGTTCCTTGGATGATGGGGGAATCTGTATGTGTTAGCGATCCACAGGGTGACAATCACACGGATCGTAAGAGCGATAACACACGGTTCAAGGGGTGGGGGGTTGGGCGCACTCAGAGGGGCCTGGGTTGGGCTTCTCCAGAGGGGGGAGGTGGAGACGGTCCTGAGACTGGGGGAATGGGAAGGGGAAGAGGGGAAGGGGGGAAGGTATAAGGGAGGGGGGCGATTGAGCTGGGGAAGGGGTGTAGGCCAGGGAGGGGAGAGGCAATTGGGGAGGGTTAAGGGGGGGGAGGGACCGGGGGATCAGAGGGTCAGGCAGGTGAGAGTCACGGAGGAGTTGGGAGTGTGTAGGGGTGGGCCCCAGGCTGGGGGGGTTCACTCACAGAGGCTCAGTCTGTTGGCTTTTGTGTGGACCTATAATCCGCCTTAAACTGAAGATTGTCTCTTGGAATATTTGCGGAGTAGGTAGCCCCATTAAACGTTATAAGGTGCTGCAGGCTCTAGCCCGGCTACAGTGCGATATTGCTTTTCTGCAAGAAACACATCAGACCGCTGAAGAACATGCAAAGTTGCAGAGGGATTGGGTGGGGCAGGTTTGGGGTGCCCCAGCGTGTGGGAAAAAAGGTGGGGTGGCCCTGCTGATCCATAAACGGGTGCGCTTTGAACTCGAACAGCAATATGTCGATCCCAAAGGTAGATATCTTTTGGCGTATGGTAATTTGGAGGGGAGGCGGGTGGTGCTGGGCAACTTATATGCCCCGAATGTCCTGGACAAACACTTTCACGCCTGCTTGGCCTCGCAGGTTGAGCAGTTACCGGATGCCCCTTTGATTTTGGCAGGGGACTGTAATGGGGTAATGGACATTGATTTAGATACATCAGGTGGAGGGCGTGAGGGCTGGCGGGCCCCGATCACCCGGACACTTCAGAGCCTGCGACGGCGTTTGGGGTTGGTGGACCCGTGGCGTTTACTCCATCCTCAGGAAAGGGACTTTACACACCAGTCGCGAGCCCATAATTCTAGTGCGCGGATTGATTATGTTTTGCTTTCGGAGCAATTATTTGTGCAGGTCGGGGAAGCGGAGATTGGTCCGGGTGTAATATCTGATCATGCACCAGTATGGGTGGAGTTGCATTGGGGGGATCCCGCTCCCCCACAGCGAATCTGGCGGTTTCCTTTGGGGCTGTACGTGGATGCCGAATTTCATACTTATCTGGAGCAGAGATGGGGGGAATTTATGGACAACCATGTACAACATAGCGATGAGCCAGAGTTATTGTGGGAAACAGCCAAAGTTGTCTTGCGGGGTGATATTATTGCCTACGGGGCACGGAAACGGAAGATGATTGCTTCCCGAATAGTCCAAATGGAAAGGCAGGTGGTAAGG
This sequence comes from Ichthyophis bannanicus, assembly GCA_033557465.1. Lineage (NCBI taxonomy): Eukaryota > Metazoa > Chordata > Amphibia > Gymnophiona > Ichthyophiidae > Ichthyophis > Ichthyophis bannanicus. The sequence continues at coordinate 514,935,185 of CM066035.1, forward strand.
GCTCGTCGTAGATATGCAGGGAACCCCACGGTGGCTAATAGACGCTTACTTTGGGAGCTGCAGTCATCTCTCAACGAGTTACTTCACCAGAGGGCGAAAAAATCTTTGTTATATTACAAGTATCAACTCTATCGCTTTGGGAATAAACCGGGGAAACTTCTGGCGCGATGTTTGCGAGGTAGTAGAGGGACCCGCTCTATAGTGGCCGTGCGTGACGGTCAGGGTCACCTGCATAAAAACAGCCAGGCAATAGTCAAGTTTTTCGTGATTTCTTTAGGAAAATATACCAAGGACACGCAGGGTCCTTAGCATCGATGGAAAATTATTGTCAGGAGCTGCGACTTCCTATGCTGACTGCAGAACAGCGTTCGACGCTAGATGCACCGGTGACAGCTGAGGAGGTCCATAATGCCATCTTGGGGGCTAGCTGTTACAAATCACCTGGTCCGGACGGCTTTGGGGCAGAGTTTTATAAGCTATTAGCAGGCCGGGTTGCCCCTGTTTTGACTGAAGTGTACCACCGAAGAGTGGAACAGGGGAAATTCGGATGGGGACTAAATCATGCATTTATTACCTTGATACCTAAACCAGGTAAAGACCCCCTGTTGGCGGCTTCCTATAGGCCCATTTCTTTATTGAATTTTGACTTAAAGGTGTTAGCGAAGGTTCTCGCGGGTCGTTTAGCGGCCGTCCTGGGAGGCCTGTTGCACGAATCACAGGTGGGCTTCGTGCAGGGGAGACATGCGGTGCGGAACCTCCGGAAAATATTGGCCTCAATGGATTGGGTACGTGTGCGTGAGATACAGTCCTTATTGATAAGCTTCGACGCGGAGAAGGCGTTCGACCGGGTCAATTGGGACTATATGAGGTTTCTCCTACCCCGCTATGGGCTGGGTGAATCCTTTATTGCAATGGTGGAGTTACTATACGCGAGCCCCACCGCTAGTATTCTATGCAATGGGACCTTGTCTGAACCGTTCCACCTCGAAAGGGGCACGCGTCAGGGTTGCCCGCTCTCCCCCTTACTGTTCGTGTTGACCCTCGACCCGCTGTTGCGGAGTATAGCGGGCTCTGCCGAGATCCGAGGGGTTCCTGTTGGACGATGTGAGTTTAAGATAGCCGCCTTCGCGGATGACATCTTAGTTCACTTGTGCGACCCACATCACTCGCTTCCGGCTCTTCTTGCTGAGTTTTCTCGATATGGTGAGTTCGCGGGCTTACGGATTAATCGTGACAAGTCAGAGGCTTTGGATCTCGGGGGTCGGCTCCAGGGGCGCTGGGAGGGGAGCTTTCCGTTAAAGTGGGCGGATACCTCCTTTATTTACTTGGGGATCGAACTTACAAAAGATACTTCGGTACTATATAAGCGGAACTTCGAGCGTATTTGGAACAAGGTTCGCTCGCAACTTCATGCTTGGATGCCTCTCCCCTTGTCCCTATTAGGCAGGGCAGCAGTTCTGGGGATGGTGATACTACCCCGGATCCTTTACTGGTTGCAAACTCTACCGGTCTGGCTACTCCGTCGGGATCTTTTGCGTATCGAACGGGAGTTTCGTGGTTTTCTTTGGCGGGGAGCGAGAGCACGGATACCGCTGGGCCGGTTGAAGGGGCCTTGGAGATCGGGAGGGATTGGAGTGCCCAATCTCTGGTCCTATGCTCTGGCTTGCCAGGCTAGGCACCTGGGGGACTGGTTTGGGGAATACGGAGGTGTATACCCCAAGGGAGCTGGAAGAGGCTTTGGTAAAACCACTCTCCTTGCTGGCGGCTCTCCACCTGCCCCGGGTGGTTCTACCCAGCCACGTAGCGAACAATGTCTTGATACAGGCAGCGCGGCGTACTTGGCAAAGGCTGAATGCATTATGGGGAAGTTCGCCGGAGGCTTCCAGCTGGCTGCCATTACAAGGCAACCCCCAGTTTCCTCCGGGTTCGGAGTCGGCCCCTTTTGGTCAATGGGCGCAGGTCGGGATACGGTTATTGGGGCATGTGGTCGAGACGGATGGGCGGTGTAAATCCCTGGAAGCATTATGCCGAGAGTACAATTTGTGCCCTAAGGCTTCGTTGTTCCCCTATCTGCAGTTATCACATTATGTCGGTTCCATAGCAAGACAGGAACTCCTAAGTGACCGTTCCGCGCGGATCCTAGAGTTTTTTCGCCCTTGGAGCAGAGACCGTACTTACTATTACACTTTTTAAAAAAGCGTTGGAGCCCTATGAGAAGCAGGTAGACTATTCGGTGGAGGAGTCTGCCTGGGCAAGGGAGTTGAGCTGTGAGGTAGCTCCGGGCTCCATACGAGCGGCGCTGTGCAGGGTAGCCCGCCTGGCGGAGGGAGCTCGATGGCGGGAAATACAGTTTAAGAGTATCGTACGTGCTCACTTCTCTCCGAGGCGGGCACTGCGTAGCCATCTCACGGAATGTGGGGGCTGCCCGAAATGTGCGTACCCTCTGGCAGACTTAGGCCATATGTGGTGGGGCTGCCCGTATATACGCCGATATTGGTTAAACGTAGCAAAATTCCTGAGTGATTTATTACAGCAGCCGGTTGGTTGGACGGGGCGGCTCGTAGTACTGGATCAGTTGGGACCATCCTGCCCGAAGGGTCGGTGGCAGAAGCTGTTGATAAGGAAGGCCTGCTTGGTGGGGAAGGGCCCGGTGTTGCGAAGGTGGCTGGAGCCTGCAGCCCCCTCCTTCTGGGAATGGCGGAATGGGTTTCACCAATATATGCTCATGGAGAGGAGGAGTGCACAACGACGCCCCCGAAGCTGGGCCTCCTTTCTCATGGTGTGGACGCCATATCTTCAAAACTTGGGGCCCAAGATTCGTAGTGAGATTCTCTGCCTAGATTAAGGGTATAGCAGTTAGTTTAATGAGCAGAGAAGACCCGCTGACCCCTAGATCCCGGGAGGGAGGGATGGGGAGGGGGGGAGAGGGGGGGGGAGGGGAGGGCTGGTGGATGGGGAATAAGAATTTGGTTAGTGCTGTTATGACACCCTGGGGCGGTGGACAAGACACAGCCCTGCCCGGGGTATGTAGGCATATGTTTCTGACTATATATGGAAAAAAATTGAAGCAACCCTTTTCTTTATGTTTTCAGTTACCGTTGTATGCTATTACTTGCTTCTAATAAACATTTTTTTGAAAAAAAGACAGGTAAATATACCTCTTGATTAAGATGAAAAGGTGAGACCACTTTAGGCATAAAGTGGGGATTTGTCCTAAGGACTACCTTATCATGATGGAACCGTGTATAAGGTGGATTAGCCACTAAAGCTTGCAATTCACTGATGTGGGGAGCAGAAGTGATTGCAATAAGGAAAATGACTTTCCAGGAAAGGAATTTTAAGGAGGTAGTGGCTAAGGGTTCAAAGGGTGGCTTCATAAGCTGACCAAGAACTACGTTTAAGTCACATGCCACCGGAGGAGGCCGAATGGGAGGTTTAGTTAAAGTTAGACCTCTCATGAATCTTGCAATAAGAGGATGAGAGGAAACAGATTGTCCATTGATAGGTTGAAGAGATGCTGAAATAGCACTCAAATGGACTCTTACAGAATTGGTTTTAAGTCCTGCATTGGAAAGATGCAGGAGATATTCGAGTAAAGAATTCAAAGGTAGTGCTAGAGGGTTAAGACCTTTGTCAGCACACCAAATTGAAAATCTTTTCCATTTAAAAGCATAAGAACGCCTGGTGGAAGGTTTCCTCGATGCAAGGAGGACATCCTTCACCTGTTGAGAAAGATTCAAGTCTTGAAGGTCTAGGCCTTCAGTAACCAAGCTCTGAGGTGAAGGGACTTGGGGTTTGGGTGCCACAAAGTCCCCTCCTCTTGAGACAGAAGGTCTGGAGCAGCTCCCAGATCCAGGGAGGGTGTCTGGGAGAGATGCAGAAGTAGAGGGTACCACACTTGGCGTGGCCAGCGTGGAGCTATGAGGATCATAGATCCTTGATCCCTCTGAAGTTTGAATAGAGTCTTGGGAATCAAGGGAATGGGTGGAAAGGCATATAGGAAGGCCTGACCCCAATGAAGGAGGAAGGCATCCTTGGCCTGAGCTCCCTGACACGGAATCCTGGAACAGAACCGGGGAAGTTTGGCATTGTACGGACTTGCAAAGAGGTCTATGTCCGGGGTCCCCCATTCCTGAAAGATTCTGAGTACCTGATCCATGTGCAGGGACCATTCGTGTGGAAGCAGAACTCGACTGAGTCTGTCTGCCCAAGAGTTTTGGATTCCTGGGAGGTACACTGCCAGGAGATGGATCCGATGCTCTCTGGCGAAGGCCCACAGTTTTAGAGCTTCGTTGCAAAGCAACAGAGAGCCAGTCCCTCCTTGTTTGTTTATGTAGAACATGGCTACTTGATTGTCGGTATGAACAAGGACTGTCATGTTGATGAGGAGGGTATGAAAGACCTTGAGAGCAAGGAAAATTGCTCGCAGCTCCAAAAGATTGATATGAAGGGTGGTCTCCTGTGGAGACCAAGTGCCCTGAATGGAGAGGTCTTGGAGATGAGCTCCCCAACCTGTTTGGGAGGCATCTGTAGTGAGAGTTGCTTGGGGTAACAAAGGTTGGAAGGAGGCCCCCAACAACAGATTTTGAGTGGATATCCACCATTGGAGAGACCAAAAAAGACGTTTTGAGGTTGCTATTTGGTCTGAGAGAGCTCCTGATGCTTGGGTCCACTGGGTGGACAAGGTCCATTGAGCTGCTCTCATATGTAGGCGCGCATAAGGCACCACATGAACTGTGGATGCCATGTGGCCTAGCAGTTTGTAGCATCTCTCTGGCAGTCAAGTGGCTTCTGGACTGAATTTGAGAGGCCAAGTGCACTAGACGGTGGCAACGGGCCTGAGGAAGATAGGCCCTTGCAGTGGTAGTATCTAGCCAGGCCCCTATGAATTCTAGGGACTGAGTAGGGGTGAGTTGAGACTTTGGCAGATTGATGACAAGTCCCAGATACTGCAGAATGCGTCTGGTGTGGTCCAGGGAAGTTTGAGCCTCGGACTGAGATGGAGCTTGGATGAGCCAGTCATCCAGGTATGGGAAGACAAAGATCCCCAGAGTGCGTAGAAATGCAGCTACTATTGCCATGCATTTGGTAAATACTCTTGGAGCAGAGGCTAGACCGAAGGGGAGTACTCTGTATTGGAAATGTTTTCCCTGGAACAGAAACCGTAGGAATTTTCTGTGGGATGGATGGATGAGTATATGTGTGTACGCATCCTTGAGATCTAGAGAACAAAGCCAGTCCTGACTCTGTAGGTATGGAAGGAGAGTACCTAGAGAAAGCATTTTGAATTTCTCCTTGTATAGGAATTTGTTCAATTCTCTGAGATCCAGAATGGGTCTGTACCCCCCTGTTTTCTTGGGAATGAGAAAATAAGGGGAGTAGAAACCTGACCCTTGTTGAGGAAGAGGAACCTCTTCTATTGCCTTTTGGGCGAGAAGAGTGGTCACCTCCTGGCCCAACAGGTACAGGAGAGATGGGGGAAAATTTAATTGTCTCACCATGGTATGGGGAGGAAGGCTGGAGAAATGTAATTTGTAGCCCTCTCTGATGATAGAGAGGGTCCACGGTTCTGATGTGATTTGTTCCCATCTGGGAGCAAAATGAGCTAACCTTCCTGGAATGGTGAGAGGTTCTGGTTGTTGCAGAGCCAGAAAGGTTAAGTTCTCTAGAATCAAGTCAAAAACCCTGAGGAGGTTGGGACTGCTGGATTGTAGCAGCCCCTGTAGACTTTGTTCTGGCCCGTTTAGTTTGCTGACGCTTAGGAGCAAAGCGAACTTGGGAAGATTGCTGGCCAGTATTTGTGGAAAATCTGGTCTTTTTATAGAAAGTTTTCTTAAAAGGTTTCTTCTTGGCAGGGGTAGAGGTAGACTTAGAAAGCCTATCTAAAGCAGCATTCTCTGCATCCATTTGAGTGGCTTTGATTTGCCACTCTTTGCCAAACAGATTTTCACCTGTACAGGGCAGATTGCCCAAGCCTTCTTGTACCCAGGGTTCCAGATCAGAGGCCTGGAGCCAAGCCAGTCTGCGAGCAGCTATGGCAATGCTAGAGGCTCTGCTTGCCCCCTCAAAAGAGTCAAAGGCTGCTCTGTTGGAGAACTTTGAAACATCTTGAGTGTGCTTTAGCAAAAGAAGGAATTCCTCTTGTTTATCCTCTGGGATAAAGGGGAGGAACTGACGTATCTTTAATGCAATCTCTTTCAAAAACATGCCCATATAGAGGCTGTATGAATTGATTCTGGCAATAAGCATGCTAGCTTGGAAGATTTTTCTCCCAAAAGCATCCAGAGTCATACATTCTCTTCCTGGAGGAGTAGAAGAGTGTCTTTTGGTACTCTTTATCTTTTTCATAGCAGACCTCACCACAATAGAGTGGTGAGGAAGCTGAGTTTTTTGAAAACCAGGAGAAGGAGGAACCCGATACATGGTGTCCAAACGTCGAGAATGTGGAGATAGGGTGAGAGGAGCCTCCCACCAATCCATCATGTCTTGAAGAATTTCATGTATGGGTAAGGTGGCTGCCTCTTTGGGAACCTTAGAGTATCCTAAAATATCCAATTTTTTTGCTCTAGGTTCCTTTTCAGAGGATACAGATATGGAGAGTCCTTTAGCTACTTTAATGATGAAGTCTTGAAAGGACAAATCCTCTGGAGGAGACATTCTCCTTTTTGGAGAAGAGGGCTCCTCAGGAAGAGTAAAAGAGATGTCAGCAGAATCATCTGATGTATCAGAATCTTCAGAGGATTCAAAGTATCGTCTATTTGCTTCCAGAGATCGATACACGTACCGATCGGTACCGACATCGGGCGTACCGGGAATCGGAGCGGTATCGAAGAAAGCTCCGGAACCGGCATGCTACTGGAAGTAGATGCTCTGGGTACCGGTATCGGTTGCGGTACCGGAATCGGAGTCGGAACCGATTGTCGCGGTACCGATGGCGGTGCAGCATTAATGAAAGTCAGTAAGACCTGCTGCATGGATTGTACCGTAGTACCCATAGCCGCCACAACTGCCTGGAAGTCGGTACCGGTGTTAGCCGGTACCCCAGAGCAGTCTAACAGGAGATCGGTCGAGGCCGTGCCATCGATGTCTACCTGTAACCCCATAGGAGGAGCTTTGGAAGCCGGAGCTTCCCGCCGGGGTTGTTTGGCTGGGGCAGGGTCCTCAGGGTCAACTGCAAGGGCCTCTCGCTGCTTAGAGGGAGATTTGCCTTTTGAGGACTTGCCCGAAGAATGTTTGGCTACCTGAGATCCATCAGGAGAAGAAGACCTGGAGGATGTTGATGCTGGAGTATCGGTAGAAAACAGCATATGAAATTTAGCTGCTATGTTCTGTAAGCCCCTTTTGGACATCAGAGAGCAGGATGGACAATCCGGAATGGAATGGTCAGGCCCCAAACATTTAAGACACCACTCATGGGTGTCTGTAACTGAAATAGTACCGGTACACTTAGTGCATTTTTTAAAACCAGAAGCTGGTTTTTCCATGAGGGAGACCTGAGAAGGCCTAGAGGCCTCACAGAAAAAATACACCAAGTGAAGAAAAGTAATTATATATATATATATTTTTTTTTTTTTTAAATAAACGAAAAAAAAAAAACGACGGCCCGGCGGTACCGGTCCGGAATCGGGGAAGGCAGACACGCGGTCAAAGAAACAAATTAAAATAATTTCTTCAGCGGTGACAGGAACACGACCTGCAGGCTCCGCGGAAAAAGAAGAACTGAAGAGAGTTGGTCAGGAAGGCGGGAAGGCAGCGCGCATGCGCTGTGGGAGGCCCCAAAAGCTTCCTTTCTGGGAAGCTGGGGAGCTTTCCCGTGCAGGCTCCGTCGGTTCCGACGTACCCATGTGTGAGGACTCATTCCTGCTTGTTCCTGGAGATCAAAAGTCACAGCAGAGTAGTAATAATGGGTGATTTCAATTACCCTGGTATCGACTGGGTCAGTGTTACGGCAGGACAAGCTAGGGAGATAAAATTTCTAGATGAAATAAATGACTGCTTCTTGGAGCAGCTGGTTCATGAACCGACCAGAGGGGAAGCCATACTGGACCTAGTCCTTAGTAGAACGCCAGATCTGGTGCAAGAAATAAGGGTGTTGGGACCACTTGGCAATAGTGATCATAGCATGATCATGTTTGATTTAATTAGTGGAGGAGGGATAGTAAAGAAATCCACAGTACTACCTTTTAACTTTCAAAAGGGAGACTATGATAAAATGAGGAATATAGTTAAGAAAAAACTAAAAGGCGCGGTTGCAAAGGTTAAAGACTTACAGCAAGCTTGGGTGTTATTTAAAAATACTATCCTCAAAGCCCAGACCAGCTGTATTCCACGCATTAAGAAAAGTGGAAGAAAGTCCAAAAAACTGCCAGCATGGTTTAAAGGTGAGGTCAGAGAGGCTGTTGCTGCCAAAAAGTATCCTTCAGGAAATGGAAAAAAGAGTCAAACGAAGAAAACTGGAAACAGCACAAGCACTGGCAAGTTAAATGCAAAGCATTGATAAGGCACGCAAAGCGAGAATTTGAGAAGGAACTTGCTACGGAAGCAAAAACACGAAATAAAGACTTTTTCAAGTACATTCGTAGCAAAAGGCCTGTGAGAGAGTCTGTTGGGCCATTAGATGATAGAGGGTAAAAGGGGCAGTAAGAGGAGACAAGGCTATAGCAGAGAGACTGAATGAATTCTTTGCTTCGGTCTTTACTGAGGAAGATGTAGGGGTGTTACCCAAGACTGAAGTGGTATTTAAAGGTGATACTGCAGAGGAATTGAGAGAAATATCGCTACACCGGGAAGATATATTACAACTATTTGATAAACTGAATAGTAGCAAATCACCTGGACCGGATGGTATACATCCAAGAATGTTGAAAGAACTGAAATATGAGATTGCGGACCTGCTATTGGTAATCTGTGAACTTTCATTAAAATCATCTGTAATACCTGAAGATTGGAGGGTCGCCAACGTAACACCAATCTTTAAAAAGGGTTCCAGGGGTGACCCGGGAAATTACAGACCAGTGAGTATGACGTCAGTACCGGGGAAAATGGTAGAAACCATCATAAAGAACAAAATTACACAGCATGTAGATAGTCATGGCCTAATGGGAGACAGCCAACATGGCTTTAGACAAGGAAGATCTTGTCTTACTAATCTGATATGTTTTTTTGAAGGTGTGCATAAACAGGTAGACAAAGGTGAGTCAGTTGATATAGTGTATCTGGACTTTCAGAAAGCTTTTGATAAGGTCCCTCATCAGAGACTTTTGGCGAAACTAAAAAGTCATGGGATAGGAGGCAGTGTACTATTGTGGATCGGGAACTGGTTAAAAGATAGAAAGCAGAGGGTAGGGCTAAATGGCCTATATTCCCAATGGAAAAAGGTGAATAGTGGAGTACCCCAGGGATCTGTACTGGGTCCGCTACTTTTTGACATATTCATAAATGACCTGGAAAAGGGAATAACGAGTGAGGTTATCAAATTTGCAGATGATACAAAACTGTTTAAAGTTGTTAAAACCCAAGAGGATTGTGGAAAACTGCAGGAGGATCTGGATAAATTGGAAGACTGGGCATCCAAATGGCAGATGAAATTTAATGTGGACAAGTGCAAAGTTATGCACCTAGGAAAGAACAACCCACACTATAGTTACACAATGCAAGGTTCCACATTGGGAACCACCACCCAGGAAAAAGATTTAGGAGTCATCGTGGATAACATGTTAAAACCCTCTGCACAGTGTGCAGCGGCAGCCAAGAAAGCAAATAGAATGCTAGGTATCATAAAGAAAGGGATGGAAAATAAAACAAAGGATATTATAATGCCTCTGTATCGTTCCATGGTACGACCGCACCTTGAATATTGTGTGCAGTTCTGGTCACCGTATCTTAAAAAGGACATAGCATTATTAGAAAAAGTACAGAGAAGAGCCACCAAAATGGTGAAGGGGATGGAAGGCTACTCCTATGAAGAGAGGCTACAAAGGTTGGGGCTCTTCAACCTGGAAAAGAGACGGCTGAGGGGAGATATGATAGAGGTCTATAAATTAATGAATGGAGTGGAGCAGGTAAACGTGGATCAATTGTTTACGCTATCAGAATATAGAAAGACTAGGGGACATGCAATGAAGCTACAGGGTAAACTATTTAAGACAAATAAGAGAAAATATTTTTTCACTCAACGTGTAATCAAACTCTGGAATTTGTTACCGGAGGATGTGGTAAGGGCTGTTAGTGTAACTGGGTTTAAAAAAGGTTTGGACAAGTTACTGGAGGAAAGGTCCATAAACCACTATTAAAAAGGGACCCAGGATAATCAGTGCTTGACCCAGTACAAGCATTGTGGAACCTGTGTCTTTTGGGGATACTGCTAGGTACGTATGACCTAGATGGCCACTGTTGGAAACAGGATACTGGGCTTGATGGACCTCGGTCTGACCCAGTATGGCATATCTTATGTTCTTATGTTCTTAGGTGTCTGAGATTGTTGGTCTTGCAGAATTCTATCGGTCTTTCTGTTGCCAAGTCCACATTTTCCAACCACTTTGTCGTCATCTTTGTTGTCAACGTCTGAGTTCCAGTCACCCATGACTATCAGAATACCCTCTTTGCATGTTCTGTCAATTTCAGCTTGTACTATTTCATAGAACTCATCAATTTCATCCTCTTCTGCAGCTGTTGTTTGGGCATATAGCGAAGTTACTCACCTTGTTACCAGTGGCCTACCCTGGGTCCTAGGGCACGCAGAGAGGGTCAGGCTGGTGACTATCCTGAGCCAGGAACTGGGGGTAGTGCAGGCGTAGTAGTACACACCCTCTGGGTAATGAAGTCCCAAACACTCCCCAAGCAGAGGAATAGAAGTAACAAAAGTGGTAAGGTCAAAAATGAGGTTTTATTTCCCCGTCCCGGGGTTTGGTAAGCACAAACAACTTAGGACAAAATAACCATGCGTCTGGTACAAAGAAAAGTAAATCAGGAACTGAAGAAAAATAACTTCTTTTTCTTCCAGCTTTCACTATACAGTCCTTTAACACAGGAATCAATAAACATTTCTTTTCAAAGGCAGCAATGCTCACTTTGCTTCTCAATGCTGTTCCTACAGCTTTATACATCCAACTCAGCAAAGTGATTCTACGGTATCTGCTATAGTCAGTGTACAATCCATGGGCTCATCAATTATACATTCCTCTATGGGTTCAACTTGCATATCTTCCAGCCCTTCCCCCGCTGGATACATGGGAACACATTCACACAGGGATTTAAAACAATTCTCTTTACCTTTTAGAGAGTCCCGGAGAGCTTTACTATCCCAGAGAAAACTGGTATTCTTGGTTTTCTCCCTGTTCCTTTTACAGAAACCACTTTCAGGCTTTTGCCTGTAAAGTTTACTTGGCAGTGCTTCTTCAATATCAGCAGAGTCTAGAGATTTGTACCTTCCTCTCACCGGAGCTTCTGGGCACACCCAAACTGACTTTCTGCGTGGCTTTTCTCTCCAGTTACCTTCAACACCAGGCTTTAACCGAGAGTAGCTTTCCTGTAGTCTTAGGGTTTGAGTTCTCTGTATCTTTTCAGCTGAAGCTTTTCCTGGTCGGTTCTCAGGGCTGCATAAATCACTCTCAGCCTCTCTGCTATCAGTCCTTCTAACGGCTCTCCTTCCAGTTCCCGTTTCAGTTCCCCTTTCAGCTCTCCTTCCAAAACTGCTTCCAACTCCTACTCCAGACCTCCTTCCAGATCTCTCTCTGCTTTCTAATGAGTGCTTTTTATCAGCCTTAGGGCTTAGCTTCGTTCCTCCCCCACCCAGGTGAATCCTATTACACTCAGGGCACGGGGATTGTTTGCAACTTGGGCGGGGCTGCAGCACTCGTGGCTGGGTTTGTTTATATCTCCCTGGCAACCTGTAGCCATGTGCTTTACTTGGCTGTCAGAATCTGACGTACTTTCCTCAGTTTCCTCTGACTGCATGGCAAGGGACGGATCTTCCCCATTACAACCTGTAAAAGGTGTTCTCCAGGGACAGCAGGAATCAGTCCAGACATATGGGTGACGTCGGCACCAACGAAGCCTGCACGGAGCAATTCCCAACTTTCGAAGAAAGCCTTTGGGACTGCTACCATGCATGTGTGGTCCTCTTCCCGCCCAAGGGTGCCATCGTGCTCAGTCAGGTCCCTTAGCTCGAGCACTACCAAGCAGATGGCAAGGGAAGGACAAAAATATAGCAAATCATCAGGGGAGGCAGGAGGGTAGTGAAAACAGATTACTGCTGTCCCTGGAGAACACCTGTTACAAGTGAGTAACTATGCTTTCTCCAGGAACAAGCAGGAAGTCAGTCCTCACTTATGGAACTCCTTACCTACAGGCTACCGAACCTGTAACCAAAAAACCCCTCCATGAGGCCGTAAGCAGAAGCCGAAGCCCGAAGGAGCCAGAGTCCTCGGATCCTCGAGGCGAAGCCCTCAGTAGCCATGAAGAAGGGTCGGAGGACAGGAGTTGCTTATACCGCAAACAGATTATGGAGAACAAACTGGCCGAAGGCACTGTCCCAGCAGGACTCCCTCTCCAGGCAGTAGTGGGCAGCGAAGATATTCGCAGAAAACCAGGTCGCTGCCCGGCAGATGTCCAACAGGGGCACTAAGGCTGCATTGGATAGGACCCCGTGTGCGGTGACTCGACGATCCATAGGGACACCCGTATTCGTATAGGCAAAAAGTGATGCAGTCCTCTACCCAAATCAAAAGGGTGCGCTTGGTGACTGCTTTCGATGAGTCTGAGTATGCTGAAAATAGAAGGCGAGGGCCTGTTTGCAGTCGAGAGTGTGGAGAGCTGCCGACACCAGATCGGAGTGAGGCCTCAGGAAGAAAGTCGACAGCACTATCTCCTGGTTGAGATGGAAGTCTGTAACGAACTTAGGTAGGAATTTAGGGTGGGTACAGAGAACCACCGTGTTCCGATAAAATCTGGGGTAAGGGGTGCCAGCTATGAGCGCCTGGAGCTCACTGGCTCTACGGGCCGAGGTCAGCGCCACCAAGAAAACCACCTTCCAGCATAAGTGTCGGAGCGAACATGTCGCCATCGGCTCAAAAGGTGGGCGGGTGAGCTGCATGAGAACCACGTTTAAGTCTCACTCCGCCAGAGGACGGATGAGCGGCTTGGATAGTAGAAGGCCCCGCATGAAGCGGGAGACAAACGGCTGCCCCGAAAGAGGCTATCCCTTGATAAAGGAGATGATTTGCCGAGATGACACTCAAATGAACTCTGACAGAGTTTGATTTCAGTCCTCCCCTTGAGAGGTGGAGGAGATACTGGAGAACCCATCGACCAGACATGAGAAGGGGTCGATCTGGTACGCCAAGCACCAGACGGAGAAGCGTTTCTACTTAAAGGCGAAAGCCCACCTAGTGCAGTCCTTCCTTGAGGCGAGGAGGATTTCTTCGACCTCCTCCGGAAGGGCCAAAGAGGCTAGGAAGACCTGACCAGCCGCCAGGCATTGAGGGATAAGGAAGTCAGGTTAGGGTGTAGCACCCGACCCTCCTCCTGTGTTAACATTACCCTGGCAGAACCGGGAGCTCCGCTGACAGCCGGAGCAGGAGCGGGAACCAAGGCTGCCGGGGCCACGAGGGAGCCACGAGAATTAACGAAGCCTTGTCCAGTTGAGCTTTGATCAGAGTCCTCACAATGAGGGGGAAAGGAGGGAATGCATTTAGGAGACTGCAGGACCAGTCCAGGAGAAATGCAAGGGTGTTCTCCCGGCCCGGGTGCAGCACCGGGCCGCAAAAGCGAGGAAGTTGTGTGTTCTGGGGGCTGGCGAAGAGGTCTATCGCAGATTCCCCCAGAGAAGAAACATCCAGCCCACTACTCTGGGATCCAGCCGCCATTCGTGGGGACAAAGGATAATGCTGAGCCTGTCTGCCAAGCCATTCTTATGACCTGGGAGATACGTAGCCCTGAGAGATATCCTCCGTCAGGCAGCAAAAGAACATATAAGGACCACTTCCTGACAAAGGAAGCGTGATCCCGTGCCTCCCTCCTTGCTGATGTAGAACATAGCTACACGGTTGTCAGACTGTACTATTTATTTATTTAGACAGATTTGTATACCGCCTTATCCTTCAATCAAAGTGGTCACACACAATTGGAGGGTTACATTTTAACATGAGGAGTACTAACGAACAGGAACATGGGCAATGGAGGGTTAAGTGGATTGCCCAAGACCACAAGGAGCACCTGTGGGACTAGAAACCCCAGTCCTTCCGTCTCAAGGTTGCTGCCCACTAGTGGGATTTGAACCCCTGACCTTCCGGCCTGAGGTAACTTGCCCCAACCACTAGGCTACTCCTCCCCTCTAAAACCGACTTCTAAAAACTGACTTCTCGATGAGGTGATCCTCGAAGGCCCTCAAGGCCCACCCGATGGCCCGGAGCTCGAGCAGGTTTATCTGCTGCTGAGACTCCTCGGTTGACAACTGCCCCTGCGTGCAGAGGGGCCCGCAATGGGCTCCCCACCCTAACAGGGAAGCGTCCATCGTCAGCACCACATTGTGATGTGGGACCTGAAAAGGTAATGCCAACAGAAGGTTGCGGTGGTTTTGCCACCAGTTCAGGGACAAGCAGAGATCATGGAGAACCCTGACATGGTCCCTGAGGTGTCTGAGGGACTGGCTCCATTGGGTGCTGAGACACCACTGAGCCGTTCACATGTGCAGGCGGGAGTGAGGAACCACATGCACGGTCGAGGCCATGTGGCCCAGGAGACGTAGCATGGACCGAGTGGTGACCTGGTGAGTGCTTTGAATGCGAGCCGCCATAGCTCGGAGGCGGGTGGAGCGATCCATCAGCAAGAAAGCAGTGGACTGCTGAGTGTCGAGGCGCACCCCGATGTACTCGAGGGCCTGCAATGGTTCGAGGTAAGACCGGGTAGTTGACCAAGAACCCCAAACTATCCAGGAGGACGGTGAGCGACTTTGCATGCCTTTGGCACCACTGCCGACTCCAAAGGACTGGAGAGAGGTTCATGTGGTGCCTTTACACAAAAGCGGAAGTAAGGATGTGGTTGAAAACTACAGGCCGGTTAGTTTAACTTCGGTGGTGAGTAAATTATTGGAAACGCTGCTGAAAGACAAAATAGTGAGGTTTCTGGAGTCCAGCGGATTACAGGATCCGAGGCAGCATGGATTCACCAGAGGCAGCTCTTGTCAGACAAATCTGATTGATTTCTTTGACTGGGTGACCAGGGAGGTGGACCGAGGGAGAGCTCTAGATGTGGTGTATTTAGATTTCAGTAAAGCCTTTGACACTGTTCCTCACAGGCGACTTATAAACAAACTGAGCACCCTAGGGATGGACCCTAAAGTTACTGCTTGGGTTAGAAATTGGTTGGGTGGGAGGCGACAAAGAGTACAAGTAAATGGAGCTCACTCTGAGGAGAAAGATGTTACCAGTGGTGTGTCCCAGGGATCTGTCCTTGGTACGATTCTTTCTAACATCTTTGTTAGTGATATAGCGGAAGGGCTGTCGGGTAAGGTTTGCCTCTTTGCAGATGATACCAAAATCTGCAATAGAGTAGACACCCAGGAAGGTGTAGATAACATGAGGAGGGATCTAGCTAAGCTTGAAGTATGGTCTAGAATTTGGCAGCTGGGATTTAATGTTAAAAAATGTAAGGTCATGCATTTGGGCTGCAGCAATCCAAGGGAGCAATACAGTATAGGAGGTGAAGTACTTTTGTCCACTAAAGAAGAGCGGGACCTAGGCGTGGTTGTGTCTGATGATCTTAAAGTAGCTAAACAGGTAGAAAAGGCGACGGCAAAAGCTAGAAGGATGCTTGGGTGCATACGGAGAGGAATGGCTAGCAGAAAAAAGGAGGTGATAATGCCTATGTTGCTGTGTTCTTTGCAAGTAAAAGGCTAAAGCTCTTTTACAATCCAAAGTATGAAGATTCCTTTCCGCATTTGATGCATGAGGGCTTGGAAAAGTAGACCGCTTGGTTTAGATGAAAAGGCGAGACCACCTTTGCCATAAAGTGTGGATGAGTCCTAAGGACTACCTTGTCATGATGGAACCTTGTATAAGGTGGATCAGCCACAAGCGCTTGCAACTCACTGATGCGACGTGCTGATGTGATTGCAATGAGAAAGATAACTTTACAAGAAAGGAATTCCAATGAGGTAGTGGCTAAGGGTTCGAAAGGTGGCTTCATGAGCTGACCAAGAACCAGGTTTAAGTCTCATGCCACCGGTGGTGGCCTAATTGAAGGCTTAGTTAGAAGAAGGCCTCTCATAAATCTTGCTATAAGAGGAAGGGAGGAAATAGGTTGTCCATTTAGAGGCTTGAGAGAAGCTGCAATAGCACTCAAATGGACTCTTACTGAGTAAGTCTTAAGTCCTGCATTGGATAAATGAAGGAGATACTCCAGTAATGATTCCAGAGTTATCGCAAGGGAGTTAAGACCCTTCTGTGAACACCATATGGTAAACCTTTTCCACTTGAAAGCATAAGAGCGTCTTGTGGAAGGCTTCCTGGAAGCATAAAGCATATCCTTTACTGGCTGAGGGAGGTTAAGATCATGGAGATCTAGGCCTTCAGCAACCAAGCCCTGAGATGCAGAGACTGGGGATTTGGATGCCATAACATTCTGTTCTCCTGAGACAGGAGATCTGGAGCAGACCCTAACTCCAGAGATGGAGCTTGAGAGAGATGTAGAAGCAGAGGGTACCTCACTTGCCCTGGCCAATGTGGAGCTATGAGGATCATACGACCTCTGTCTCTCTGAAGCTTGAACAGGGTTTTGGGAATTAGGGGAATGGATGGAAAGGCATAAAGGAAGTCTTGACCCCAGTGAAGGAGAAAAGCATCCCTGGCCTGAGAGCCCTGAGCCGGAATTCTGTAACAGAACCGGGGAAGTTTGGCATTCAACGGACTTGCAAAGGGGTCTATGTCCGGGGTTCCCCAAATTTGAAAAATGTTGGCAACCTGGTCTGCATACAGAGACCATTCGTGTGGAAGCAGAACTCGACCGAGTCTCTCTGCCCAAGAGTTTTGTATGCCTGGACGATACACTGCCAGGAGATGAATCTGATGCTCTCTGGTGAGGGCCCATAGTCGCAAAGCTTGGTTGCAAAGAGACAGAGAGCCTGTTCCCCCCTGCTTGTTCACGTAGAACATGGCTACTTGATTGTCCGTATGAATGAGGATTGTCTTGTAGCTGAGTAGGGTATGGAACACTCGAAGAGCAAGGAAGATTGCTCTGAGCTCTAAGAGATTGATATGTAGATGGGTCTCTTGTGGAGTCCAAGAGCCTTGGGTGGAGAGGTCTTGCAGATGAGCTCCCCAACCCATTGGAGAAGCATCTGTTGTGAGAGTTGCTTGGGGTAAAGGTTGTTGAAATGGGGAACCCAGCAACAGGTTTTGAGTGGACCTCCACCACTGGAGGGACAAAATAAGGCGACCTGTGTTTGAGATTTTGACTGACAGGCACCCTGATGCCTGGGTCCATTGAGTGGATAAATTCCACTGGGCTGTTCTGCTATGGAGGCGAGCATACGGAACCACATGCACGGTAGATTCCATGTGGCCTAGTAGTTGTAACATCTCTCGAGCAGTGAGATGAGGTTTTAGCACTGCTTGAGAAGCTAACTGCACTATGCGAAGGCAACTGGTCTGAGGAAGATAGGCCCTTGCCTTTTTGGTATCCAACAAAGCTCCTATGAACTCTAAAGACTGAGTGGGAGTTAGACTGGATTTTGCGATGTTTATTACCAGACCCAAATACTGAAGGATACGCATTGTGCAAGTTAGACAAATCTGGGCCTCTGACTGGGATAGAGCTCGAATGAGCCAGTCGTCCAGATATGGGAAAACGAATATTCCTAGAGTGCGTAGAAATGCAGCTACTACTGCCATGCATTTTGTGAACACCCTTGGTGCAGAGGGCAGACCGAAAGAAAGCACCCTGTATTGGTAGTGCTTTCCTTGGAAAAGGAACCGAAGGAACCTCCTGTGTGTTGGATGGATGAGGACATGGGTGTACACATCCTTGAGATCTAGAGAACAAAGCCAGTCCTGACTCTGGAGGTATGGCAGCAGAGTACCTAGAGAAATCATCTTGAATTTCTCTTTGAATAGAAACTTGTTCAATTCTCTGAGATCTAATATGGGTCTGTAGCCCCCTGTTTTCTTTGGAATAAGAAAATAAGGGGAGTAGAACCCTGAGCCCTGTTGAAGAAGGGGTACTTCTTCTATTTCCCCTTTGGCAAGAAGGGTAGCAATCTCCTGACCCAGAAGGTTGAGAAGAGATGTTGGAGAATTGAACTGTTTCACCATGGTGTGGGGAGGAAGGTTTAAGAAATGAAGCTTCTACCCCTCCCTTATAATGGAGAGGGTCCACTGCTCTGCTGTGATTTGCTCCCATCTGAGAGCAAAGTAAGCCAACTTTCCTGGAATGGTGAGGGGCTCTGCTTCTTCCAGAGCCAGAAAGGTTAGGTTCTCTAGTTGCAAGTCAAAGGCCCTGAGGAGGCTGAGGCTGCTGAGCCGTAGGAGGTAGACTTTGAAAGTCGATCCAAAGCAGAGTTCTCAGCATTCATTTGAGTGGCCTTTGCTTGCCAATCCCTGCCAAAAAGGTTTTCACCTGTACAAGGAAGATTTCCCAGTTCATCTTGGACCCAGAGTTCCAAATCAGAGGCTTGTAACTAAGCAATTCTGCGTGCACCTATGGCAATAGCGGAGGCTCTGCTTACACACTCAAAAGAGTCAAAGGCTGCACGGTTGGAAAATTTGGAAACATCTTGGGCATGTTTAAGCCAAGTGAGAAATTCCTGCCTTTTATCTTCTGAAATAAAAGGGGCTAAAGTCTGCAGATGATCTGTTACTTCTTTTAGAAACATCCCCATATAGAGACTATAGGAGTTGATTCTGGCAGCAAGCATATTAGCTTGGAAAACCCTTCGGCCAAAAGCATCAAGGGTCCTGCATTCACGTCCTGGAGGATTAGATGAGTGTCTCTTTGCACTCTTTATTTTCCTCATGGCAGACTCTACCACAATAGAGTGGTGAGGAAGCTGAGACTTATGAAAGCCAGGACAAGGAGGGACACGGTACATAGTGTCTAACCTACGAGAGTGAGGAGAGGTGGTAAGAGGAGTCTCCCACATGCTCAACATGAGATCATAAAGAATCTCATGAATAGGTAAGGTAGCTGCTTCTTTAGGAGCCTTAGGATATTGCAAAATATCTAATTGCTTGGCTCTAGACTCTGACTCAGGGGCCACTGTAATGGAGAGGCCCCTAGCCACTTCCCTAATGAAGTCTTGAAAAGACAAGTCTTCTGGAGGAGACATTCTTCGTTTTGGAGAAGCAGGCTCCTTAGGAAGAAGTACCGGTGCCTCGACAGAAGCCTCCGACTCATCAGAGTCTTCGAAGGAATCGAAGTATCGCCTGTCTGGATGCTCCTGTAAAGCCTGATACGCGTACCGAGTGGGATCGACATCGGGAGTAAGCGGTACCGATTCGGTACCAATAGGCATCATAGGACAGGGTACCGTTGCAGTCGACACCGAGGCCGATGTTGATGCAACCGGTACCGGCACCGGGAACGATGCCGTGCCGGAGCCGGTACCGGCAACAGAGATTGTTGCGGTACCGGAGGCATCGAAGCCTGCATGAACGCCGTTAGGGTGCGCTGCATGGACAGAATCTTCTGATCCATCGACGCCACCAGAGTCTGGATGTCGGTACTAGTGGAGGCCACCGGTACCCCAGAACACGGCAACAGGTCATTGGTCGAGGCCAAGCCATCGATGTCAACCTGTGACCCCATAGACAATGCTTTGGAAGCCGGAACTTCCCGCCGGGGTAATTTTGCCGGTGCGGAATCCTCGAGGACAAGCCCGGAGGCATCTCGATGCTTAGAGGGAGATTTGCCCTTCGAGGACCGGCTAGATTTATGTTTGGTTACCTGCGATCCATGGGAGGAAGAAGCAGCCCTGGAAGACGTCGATGCCACCGAGGCTGCATCAGAGGGAAACAGGGTACTGAGCTTGGCTGCTCGGTTCTGCCGACCTCTTTTAGACATTATGGTACAGGACACACAATCCGTGATGGAATGGTCAGGACCCAAACATTTTAGACACCAATCATGGGTGTCAGTGACAGAAATAGTACCGCCACATTTCGTGCACTTTTTGAACCCGGAAGCGGGCTTCTCCATGAGGAGAAAAATGTTCAGGCCTAAGGTCCAAACAGAAAATGCACAGTTAAAGAAAGAAAAGGGTTTTTTTGGGTTTTTTTAAAGAAAGAAAAGAAAAGAAAAGACCGGCGGTACCGGTCTGACATCGAAGAAGGCAGAAGCGACACAGAAAAATAAAGAAAAAAATAAAGAACTTCTTCTGCGGTGACAGGAACACGACCTGCTGGCTCCGCGGAAAAGAAGAACTGGAGAGAGGCGGTTGGGAAAGGCGGGAAGGCAGCGCGTAGGCACTGTGGGATGCTCCCAAAAGCTTTCTTACTGGACGCTGGGGAGCGTTCCCGCGCAGGCTCCGTCGGTACCGACGATACCCATATGTGAAGACTCATTCCTGCTTGTTCCTGGAGATTCAATGGGACACTGATACCAGGCTACAAACTATGGGGCTTGTTTACAAAGCCGTGGTAGCGGTTTCCGATCGTTATCGGAGCCGCGGCCGCATTGAAATCAATGGGGCCGCGGCCCCGATAACGATCGGAAACCGCTACCGCAGCTTTGTAAACAAGCCCCTATATTACAATGAAAGGGTAGATCACATTGGTGGAGAGGTGGCACTACATATTAAAGAGGGCATTGAGGATAAAGGTTTTGCAAGAAACAAAATACACTGTAGAATATCTATGGACAGAAATTTCATGTAAAAAGGAGAAGGGAATAACCGAGGAGATCTACTACCATCCAGCTGGACCAAATGAACAGAGAGATGATGAAATGCTAAGATGGTCAGGGCTCTTCATTATAAACCATATGGGGATAGAGTTAAAGATCTTGTATACAGTTACTACCATTTACTACCTCGTGTAACCTTTCCATTTTGTACATAGTTACCTTGTTTTCTGTTGTACCCAACATGTTTAATGTAATCCAGTTCTTGTAATACTGTTCCATGTATGGTTGATCCTCGGAAATGCGGTATAAGAATAAATAAATAAATATTAGAGGAAAGGCGGGATAGCGGAGACGTTTAAATACCTCGGTGGCATAAACGCACAATAGCAGAGCCTCTTTCGATCAAGCTCTGCGACAAGGGGGCAAAGGATGAGGGTGAAAGGGGATATACTAAGGAGTAATATGTGGAAAAATGTGTTTACGGAAAGAGTGGCAGAAGCATGAAATAGTCTCCTAGTAGAGATGGTAGAGACAAGGGCAGTATCGGAATTCAAGAAAGCATGGGACAAATACAGAAGATTTCTAAATTAAAAAAGAGATTATACTATTTGATATGGAAGGACAGACTAGATAGGCCATAAGGACTGTTTCTGCTGACATGTTTCTATGCTTCTAAATTAGGGAAGCTAGCAAAGTTTACAACAGTAATGATGGGAGATTTCAATTATCCCAGTATTGACTGGGTCAATGTCACATCAGGACATGTTAGGGAGATAAAGCTTCTAAATGAAGTAAATAACTGCTTCATAGAGCAGCTGGTTCAGGAACTGACATACGGGGACGCTATTTTAGACCTCATCATCAGGGGAATGCAGGATCTAGTGCGAGAGGTAACTGTTTTGGTGCCGCTTGGCAATAGCGATCATAACATGCTCACATTTAGTTTAATAAATAGAGGGAGGATAGCGAGGAAATTGACTGTGCCAGCATTTAACTTTCACAAAGGAGACTATAAATAAAATGAGGAAGACGAAATTAGATTTACCTGCTAATTGCTGCTCCTTGAGGAACTGTAGTCCAGTCCTGCACCTCTTCCAGCAGCTTGGAGACTGAGCATGTCACATTTTGATGACACTGGTACTAATACCGTGGGACCGCCCACTCTCACCAGTAACCTACTGACAAAGCAGACTCACAGGAGCAACAAATAAGTAGTTAGAAAATTTAACCAAACGTATCCAATAGAACTCAAACCAAACAAAGAAAACCCCCTCCTGAATTGAAGAGAGAAAGAGAGACCTCCTCCCCTCCTTCCAAAAGAGGTGCCTCACCTGCGACCCTATCAGGTCAATTTGATCAGGACTGAACATGAGACAGACTACCCCTAAGTGCAACCTCCGCCTTGCTTCCCCAGAGCTCAAGGAGCCACCCCCCACCGCCATTAGCATCATTCTGGAAATCCCTTCAGGCCACGGACACCACTAAGCAGTACTCTGAATGGTATCCGGGACTGGACTGGAGTTCCTCAAGGAACAACAATTAGCAGGTAAGTCTAATTTTGTCTGTCTTATCGTTCCTTCAGTCCAGTCCTGCACCTCTGGGATGTATCAGAGCAGTCAATCTAATGGGAGGCACTAGCCAGACCGGTCTGAAGCACCACCAATAAAAAACAGGCATCTCCTGTGCCTGAACATCCATGCGATAATGTTTAGCAAACATATGCTGCGAAGACTAGGTTGCCGCCTTACAAATCTCAACCAGTAGCACCAAGCCAAACTCCACCCAAGAGGTTGCTTGAACCCTAGTAGAATGGGTCCACAACCCCCCAGCATCTGCCTACCCTTCAAGACATACGCGGACGCAATCAGATCTCTAAACCACTTAGAAATCAAGGCCTTGCCGCCGCCTCCCCTTTACGCAGCCCGCTAAACACAAATAGGCGATCCAACCTGCGGAAAGCAAATGTTCTCTTCAAATATCTTTTCAGGACGCATCTCATATCCAAATGACGCAACTGGGGACTGTGTGCGCCACTCTCTACATTATCTAGGCCGGCAAGGAAACTGTCTGGTTCAAGTGAAAAACAGAGCTCACCTTGGGCAAAAACAAAGACACCGGACGGAGCACCACTTTTACCTAGAAAAGGAAAGATATGGCTCTTGGCAAGACAGGGCCTGCAGCTCAGAGATTCTGAGCGCTGAATATATCGCTACGAGAAATACCATCTTGAGGGTCAAGTCCTTCAACGAAGCTCGATTCAGCGGCTCAAAGGATTCCCCACACAATGCTGCTAGTACTAAATTGAGATCCCACAGTGGCATCACCGACCACCAAGGAGGACGTAGTTGACTTACTGCCCACAGGAATCATACCACATCTGGGTGCATCCCTAACGCTACCCCCTAAATCTTTCCATGGTAGCAGGCAATCGACTCCAAATGCACCTTCAATGACCTTGCCGTCAATCCCTTCTCAAAACCAGCCTGCATTAACGTCAACATGTCAGATATGGTGGTGGAGGACAGACGGAATAACTTCTCCACACACCACGACTCAAAGATGCACCAGACCCATATGTAGGCCAGAGAGGTAGATCGCCGTCTCACTTTCAACAGGGTCATAATCATGGCAGCCAAATAGCCTTTCTTACTCAGCCTCTACCTCTCAAGAGCCAAGCCGTAAGCGAGAATCAATCCACCTGAGGCATCCGCAGTGAACCCTGCACAAGGAGATCCACCTGCACTGGTAACTGCCAAAGTCCTAACCGCTAAAGTCCTAACAAGGTCGGCATACACAAAACTATTTAAAGTTGTTAAAACCCAAGAGGATTGTGGAAAATTGCAAGAGGATCTTGATAAATTGCAAGACTGGGCATCAAAATGGCAGATGAAATTTAATGTGGACAAGTGCAAAATTTATGCACCTATGGAACAACCACCCAAACTATGGTTCCATGATGCAAGGTTCCACATTAGGAACCACCACCCAGGAAAAATATTTAGGCGTCACTGTGGATAACATGTTAAAACCCTTGGGCCCAGTGTGCAGCGGCGGCCAAGAGAGCAAATAGAATGCTAGGTATGATAAGGAAAGGAATGGAAAATAAAACAAAGAATATTATAATGCCTCTATATTGTTCCATGGTGAGACCGCACCTTGAAAACTGTGTGCAATTCTGGTTGCCGTCTCTTAAAAAGGATATAGTGATTTTAGAAAAGGTTCAGAGAAGAGCCACCAAAATGGTAAAGGGGATGGAAGGATACCCCTATGAAGAAAAGCTAAAAAGGTTAGGGGTCTTTAACCTGGAAAAGAGACGGTTAGGGGAGATATGATAGAAGTCTATAAATTAATGAACGGAGTGGAATGGATAAACAGATAGATTGTTTACGTTATCAGAATACAGAAAGACTAGGGGACATGCAATGAAGCTACAGGGTAAACTATTTAAGACTAATAAAAGAAAAGAAAATATTTTTTCACTCAACGTGTAATCAAACTCTGGAATTTGTTACCGGAGAATGTAGTAAAGGCTGTTAGCGTAGCTGGGTTTAAAAAAGGTTTGGACAAGTTCCTGGAGGAAAGGTCCATAAACCATTATTAAGATGGGACACAGGATATCAATGCTTAACCCAATACAAGCATTGTGGAACCTGTGTCTTTTGGGGAAACTGCTTGGTACGTATGACCTAGATTGGCTACTGTTGGAAACAGGATACTGGGCTTGATGGACGTTGGTCTGAACCAGTATGGCATATCTTATGTTCTTATACCACGGATGTCTTGGCCCATCCAGAGCAATCAGAATGACCAACGCTCAATGAGCATCAATTCTCTGCACGACCTAACATATGAGTGCCCACGGTGGGAACACATAGAGAAGCCCCTCTGCGGGGCCACTGCTGAACCAGGGCGTCCAGACCATCCGACGTCTGCTCTCTTCTTCTGCTGAAAAGCCGGTTCGCTTTGGTCATCATGAACGTCGCCATCAGGTCCAAGACCAGTGTTCCCCATCAATGCACCACCTGGGTGAACACCTCAAAGTTGAGCACCCACTCGCCAGGGTCTACGCACACCCGACTCAGGAAGTCTTCCGTCACGTTGTCGACTCCTGCCACATGAGCCGAAGACAATGCCTGAAGATAACTCTCTGCCCAGCTCAACTGCTCACCGACCGCCTCCTCCAAGTCTGCACTGCCTGTGCCGCCTGGCCAGATGATGTAGGATGTTGATGGGGATACTCTGCTCTCCCCCCCCCTCCCCCCCCCCCCAGTTTAGGGCTCTTTCTGAACTGTCTTGCTGCTCTCTCTTTTGGTAATGCTTCTTTCCGCTGGGCTGGTTCAGTAGATGTATTTTCTATTTTTATTTATTTCAGGACCGCTTAATGTGTCCTGCCAAATTTAATCAGTCTTAGTTATCCTTATTCTGCTTGTCTTCGCTATGCTTTGCTGCACTTCACTTTTCCTTACTTGTGCTATACCCTTGAATGCCATCCTCTCCCTCCATTTCAGATCCGCATTCCCCTACTCTCTCTCTTGCCACTCCGAAATCACCTCCGGTTTTCTGCCTCTTCTGCTCTTCTACCCAATTTCTTTTATTCCACCGACTTCACTCTCCATCTGCCCTGCCTTTCACCCTCTCTTTGCTGCTCCCCTGATCTCAGCTCCCACCAGCCACGTGTCTCTCTGATCGGGCCTCGCTTCTCACCCCATCTGGCTGCTCGACACAGAATCACCCGTTCTCTCCGCCTCCTTCGCTTCTCCGGCGGGACAGTTGCTCCTTTGCTACAGCGTCGACACTCACCGGTCCTCCTGCCTCTTTCTTCTCTCCTCGTCTCTCTTAGCCGCTTCTTTGATCAAACATGTGCTTTCCCGATCGGGCCCCACTCTCTGTGTTCACGGTGCATCGGGTGAGTGCCGCAGCCCGCTCTGGTTGCAATTGCTCTCTGGGGCTGCCTCACCTAATTCCCCCTCATTTTGTCTCCTGTTCTTCGCTTTTTGGGGTGCTCCCCCCGCTATGGCAAGCTTGATGGCAGAGTTTGTTCTCTACGCCACCATTCGCTCCAATGACGTCACTGGAACTCATTCTTATTAGTTTTTAAAGCTCGTTACTGCACAGGAGTCAAGGTAATTAGCAAGAAATGTGTACGACCTTGAGCCCGCTTCAGCATTTCCCCTGCATACAGCTTACCACTGAAGCCATTAAAGCTGCAGCTCTAGAGGAGGGAGGAGAAGGAGAGTCTCTGCAAATTGAGCGGGCTCATAGAGGATTGGGGCCCATAAGAGACAATCGACCGAGAGACATTGAGCTCTTTCAAAACTAAAGAACACCTTCTGGGAGCAGCCAGGGAACTGAGACATTTCAAATGGGATGAGCACGAGTTGGAACTGTTTCAGGACTTATCTCAGGGCATGCTACAATGCAGGAGAGCAATGAAGGTGGTCATGGCCTATTTGAGGAGGGAAAATATGAGATATAAATGGATATATCCTTTTGTCTTATTGATCACAGTGAAAGGGCAGTCGAGGAGAGTGAAAACAAGCGAGGAAGTTTGGAGAGTGCTTAGAGACTTGGGACTAACCAATCTCCCCGAAGGTGACGAAAGTCCAGCCAGAACAACCGACAACAAAACAGCTACATCTTGGGCGGATAGCCTGAGGTGGCACAGAGCACCAGAAGGTGGCAGGAGGTTGGCAAGACTCATCAAAGGCGGCCGAAGAGCAAAAGCGGTGGAAAAGGAAACAGGCTGAAGTTGAGGACATTATATAGATTTGTGACAGAAATTACCTCAAAAGGGATGTGTTGTAGGTTGTTGATAAATGTTTAGTATGGAAGCGTTGTCTAGAAAGTAGGGAAGTGGAAGGGGGGGAAGGAGGGGAAGGGGAGGGAGGACGGTGGGAAGGAGGGGAAGGGGAGGGAGGACGGGGAAGGAGGGAGGAGGGGAAGGAAGGAAGGAAGGGAGAAGAGGGCTACGATTCTGAGAAATGATAGCAAACACAGTTCAGACGGGGGTGGAAGGGGAGTAGGGGGTGGGGAGTAGGGGGTGGGGAGTAGGGGGTAGAGCGGAGGTAGGTAAGGGGCACGGGGGAGTTAAGATGGAATATAAATGGTAGGGGGAGGGAAAGGACGTGGAGGAGGAGGAGGGACATGGGATGGAGATTAAGGAGGGACATGGGATGGAGATTAAGGAGGGGTGGGATGGGGAGAAGGTAGATAGAGGGGCAGGGGCAGGCTGCAGTCCAATAGTCAGTCACTAAAAACGGAAGTCCAGTCTCCCTTGAGGAGAAGGGGGAAGGGGAAGGGACGCAGGGTGGGAGGAAGGGGGAAAGAGGGAAGGGGGAAGGGGGAAGGGGGAAGGGGGAAAGAGGGAAGGGGGAAGGGGGAAAGAGGGAAGGGGGAGAGGGAGGGGGAGGGAGGGAGGGGAGTGAGAGCAGTTGGGGGGAACAAATCTCAAAGGTGAGTTAAAAATTGTAACATTAAATGTAAAAGGGCTTAATTCGCCATTTAAAAAACAGAAATTATACAAAGAAATAACATGCCAAAAGGCATCGTTAGTGCTCATACAGGAAACACATCTAACTCGGGCGACAGAACACTGGGTTAAACCTAAGGGATATGGGGGTTTGTGTATTTGCATCAAATATAGTAGAAAAGAAAAAAGGAGTAGCAGCAATTTTAATAGATTCAAAGTTAAAGATGGAGGTACAGGGATAAAACAGGGAGATATATCCTATTGCGTTTAAAAATAGGGAATGAATGGTATTGCATAGTGAATGTGTACGTGCCTACAGGGCCGCAAAAAGAATTTTGGACAGAGCTGAATGAAAAGGTGGGGAAGTTAGGGGAGGGTATTCTCATATCCGGGGGAGGGGGGGGGTGTTAATTTAACGTGGAATCCGGCGAGGAATGCTACGGGAAAAAGAGAGGGTAAGACAGCAGATAGAAGTATCATTACTTTGTTAAACAACACTGATAGATGCATGGAGATTTCAACACCCCAGGAGAAGGCAATTTTCATATTTCTCACCAGTACATGGATCATACTCCAGAATAGATGCTTTATGGGTATCAAAGGAGGTGGGGGGGAAGGATGATTGGGAAAGAGATGGATTCAATAACGTGGTCAGATCACACACCAGTGGAGGTTAGATTGAGAGGGGGAGGGGAGAGGTATTCAGCTTTGGAGATTAAACGAATCCCTATTAAAGGATGAAAGGGTACAAGAGGATATAGAGCGGGAAATGAGGGAATACTTTGGATAGAACGATAATGGGGAGGTAGCATGCGGAGGTGTCTGGGATGGATATAAGGCAGTAGTGAGGGGAGTCTTAATTAAATAGGGGGCATATAAAAGGAAGGAAAGGAAGGGAAGAGAGAGGGAGTTGAGAGAAAGCATAGTTACTCACCTGTAACAGGTGATCTCCGGAAACAGCAGGAATTTAGTCCTCACATATGGGTATCGTCGGTACCGACGGAGCCTGCGCGGGAACGCTCCCCAGCGTCCAATTAGAAAGCTTTTGGGAGCATCCCACAGCGCCTGCGTGCTGCCTTCCCGCCTTTCCAAACTGCCTCCCTCCAGTTGAGTTTAAAGCTGAGACAAAGAGAGAGAGAGGGAAAGGGAAAGAGATAGATAGAGAGATACAACTCCTAGGGGAGGTGGGTGGGTTGTCCTGTTACAGGTGAGTAACTATGATATCTCCAGGAACAAGCAGGAATGTAGTCATCACATATGGGGACTCCCTAGCTTTAGATGCCAGGGAGAGACCCTAGAAGTTCTGCGTCCCTGAGAAGGGCTCCACTTCCCCCCATGGATCTCTGGCATCCTACCAGGGATGGTGGGTAGGAGTTGATTAAGTATGGAACAGGTGTTGGAGAACAGCCTGACCAAACAAGGCATCCCGGTGGTAGTCCTTGTCCAAGCAGTAATGGGCTGTGAAGATATGAACCGAGGCTCAGGTGGCTGCTTGACAGATGTCGTCGATAGACACAGAGTGCAGATGAGCCATTGAAGCTGCCATGGCTCTCACATTGTGAGCTGTGACATGGCCCTCCAGAGAAAGATTCTTACTCTGATAGGCAAAGGAAATACACTGAGCAATCCAGTTAGACAGTGTCCTCTTGGAGACTGGAAGTCCCAAATGAGAAGGATCAAAAGCAACAAAGAGTTGAGAGGATTTTCTATGTTGCTGTGTTCTTTGCAAGTAAAAGGCTAAAGCTCTTTTACAGTCCAAAGTATGAAGGTTCCTTTCTGCATTTGATGCATGAGGCCTTGGAAAGAACACAGGTAGGTAGACTGCTTGGTTTAGATGAAACGGCGAGACCACCTTTGGCATAAAGCGTGGATGAGTCCTAAGGACTACCTTGTCATGATAGAACCTTGTATAAAGTGGATCAGCTACTAGTGCTTGCAACTCACTGATGCGACATGCTGATGTGATTGCAATGAGAAAGATAACCTTCCAAGAAAGGAATTTCAAGGAGGTAGTAGCTAAGGGTTCGAAAGGTGGCTTCATGAGCTGACCAAGAACCAAATTTAAGTCCCATGCCAAAGGAGGTGGCTTAATGGGAGGCTTAGTTAGCAGAAGGCCTCTCATAAATCTTGATATAAGAGGATGGGAGGAAATAGGTTGTCCATTTAGAGGCTTGAAGGAAGCTGCAATAGCACTCAAATGAACCCTCACTGAGTTAGTCTTAAGTCCTGCATTGGATAAATGAAGGAGGTACTCCAGTAATGATTCCAGAGGTATGGCAATGGGGTTAAGACCCTTCTGCGAACACCATATGGTAAACCTTTTCCAGTTGAAAGCATGAGAGCGCCTTGTGGAGGGCTTCCTGGAAGTATAAAGGATATCCTTTATTTGCTGAGGGATGTTAAGATCATGGAGATCTAGACCTTCAGCAACCAAGCCCTCGGATGCAGAGACTGGGGGATTGGGATGCCATAACATTCCGTCCTCCTGAGATAAGAGATCTGGAGCAGACCCTAACTCCAGGGAGGGAGCTTAAGAGGGATGTAAAAGCAGAGGGTACCACACTTGCCATGGCCAATGTGGAGCTATGAGAATCATACGGCCTCTGTTTCTCTGAAGCTTGAACAGGGTTTTGGGAATTAGGGGAATGGGTGGAAAGGCGTACAGGAAGTCTTGACCCCAGTAAAGGAGGAAAGCATCCCTGGCTTGAGCCCCCTGAGCTGGAATTCTGGAACAGAACTGGGGAAGTTTGGCATTCCATGGACTTGCAAAGAGGTCTATGTCCGGGGTTCCCCAAATTTGAAAAATCTTGGCCACCTGGTCTGCATGCAGAGACCACTCGTGTGGAAGCAGAACTCGACTGAGTCTGTCTGCCCAAGAGTTTTTTATGCCTGGAAGATACACTGCCAGGAGATGAATCTGATGCTCTCTGGCGAGAGCCCATAGTCGCAAAGCTTCGTTGCAAAGCGACAGAGAGCCTGTACCCCCCTACTTGTTCACGTAGAACATGGCTACTTGATTGTCCATATGAATGAGGACTGTCTTGTAGCTGAGCAGGGTGTGGAAAACTCGAAGAGCAAGAACGATTGCTCTGAGCTCCAAGAGATTGATGTGTAGATGAGTCTCCTGTGGAGACCAGATGCCTTGGGTGGATAGGTCTTGCAGATGAGCTCCCCAACCCATCGGAGAAGCATCTGTTGTGAGAGTTGCCTGGGGTAAGGGTTGTTGAAAAGGAGACCCCAGCAACAGGTTTTGAGTGGACCTCCACCACTGGAGGGACAAAATAAGGCGACCTGTGTTTGTTATTTTGTTTGACAGGCATCCTGATGCATGGGTCCATTGAGTGGATAAAGTCCACTGGGCTGCCCTCATATGGAGGCGAGCATAGGGAACCACATGCACAGTAGATGCCATGTGGCATAGTAGTTGTAGCATTTCTCGGGCAGTGAGATGAGGTTTTAGCACTGCTTGAGAAGCTAACTGTACCATGCGAAGGCAATGGGCCTGGGGAAGATAGAACCTTGCCTTTCTGGTATCCAGAAACTCTATGAACTCTAAAGACTGAGTGGGAGTTAGATTGGATTTTGGGATGTTTATTACCAGACCCAAATACTGAAGGATATGCATTGTGCAGGATAGAGAAGTCCTGGCCTGTTGGAGCTCGAATGAGCCAGTCGTCTAAGTAGGGGAAGATGAATATCCCTAGAGTGCAGAAAAATGCTGCTACCACAGCCATGCATTTTGTTAACATCCTTGGTGCTGAGGCCAGGCCAAATGGAAGCGCCCTCTATTGGTAGTGCTTTTCTTGAAAAAGGAACCGAAGGAACTTTCTTTGAGTTGGATGGATGAGAACATGGGTGTACGCATCCTTGAGATCTAGAGAACAAAGCCAATTCTGACTCTGAAGGTATGGCAGCAGAGTTCCAAGAGAAATCATCTTGAATTTCTCTTTGACAAGGAATTTGTTCAATTCTCTGAGGTCCAAGCTAGGTCTGTATCCCCCTGTTCTCTTTGGGATAAGGAAATAGAGGGAGTAAAACCCTGTACCCTGCTGATGGATGGGTACTTTTTCTATTGCCCCTTGGGCAAGAAGCATAGTGACCTCCTGACCTAACATGATGATGAGAGAGGCCGGAGAATTGAACTGCCTTATCATTGTGGGAGGGGGCATGCTCGAAAAATTAAGCTTGTACCCCTCTTTTATGATGGAGAGTATCCAATGCTCTGCTGTTATCTGCCCCCATCTGCGGGCAAAGTGACACAACTTTCCTGGAATGGTGGAAGTCTCTGGTCCAACGAGAGCCATGAAGGCTAAGTTCTCTAGCTGAAAGTCAAAGGCCTTCTGGAGGCTGAGACTGCTGGGACGGCTGAGGCTTAGCAGTCTTTGCTTGCCTTTGTTTGGGTGGTTGCTGACCTTTCCTGACAAGCTGAACTGCAGAACGTCCCTGCTGAGAATAAGCAGGATATCTTTTCTTTTTAGAAAAGAATGGTTTCTTGAAAGATTTCTTTCTAGCAGGATCAGCTGTGGACTTAATCTGTCCAAGGTGGAGTTGTCAGCATCCAACTCATTGGCTTTTTCTTGCCAATCTTTACCAAACAGGTTCTCACCAGTACAGGTTTTTGGAAACCAGGACAGGAAGGGACTCGATACAGAGTATCCAGTCTATGAGAATGAGGAGAGGTGGTAAGAGGTGTCTCCCACATTCTTAACATGAGATCATGCAAGATCTCATGGATGGGCAAGGTAGCTGCCTCCTTAGGAGTCTTAGGATATTGTAAAATTTCCAACTCCTTTGCTCTGGGATCTGCTTCAGGTGCCACAGTAATGAACAGAACTCGAGCCACCTCCCTGATGAAATCCTGAAAGGAAATGTCCTCTGGAGGAGACATCCTACTTTTAGGGGAGGAAGGCTCCTCTGGGAGAAGTATTCCCGCATCGACAGAACTGTCAAAATCCTCACATTCCTCTGAGGACTCGAAGTACCTTCTTATCAGGATGCTCTTGAAGAGCCCAATACCTGTACCAACCGAAGTCGGTATCGGGAGTAATCAGTACTGGAGTATCAGTACTGGAAGGCATCGGATGACTGGGTGCCGGCAATGCGGACACCGATGTCGATGTTATCGGTATCGGTACCGGTACCGATACCGGTGCCGGAGCCAGTACCGGTTGAAAAGTCTGACGCAGTTCCGAGGGCGTCGATGCCGCAAGGAGAGCCGCAAGACTGCGCTCAATAGCCAGGACTCTCTGGTCTATCGACGCTGCCGATGCCTGGATGTCGGTACCGGAGAAGACTGCCGGTACCCCAGAGCATGGCACCAGTAGTTCTGCTGAGGTCGAGGCCTCGAGAACATCCTGGAGCCCCGATAATGCTTTGGAAGCCGAAGCCTCCCGCCAGGGCAATTTTGCCGGTGCAGAATCCTCAAGGGCAATGCCAGAGGCATCTCGATGCTTAGAAGGAGATCTACCCTGTGAGGACCGGCTAGACTTATGTTTAGTTACCTGAGATCCACGGGAGGAAGACGAAGCCCTGGAAGACGTTGATGCCACCGAAGCTGCATCAGAGGGAAACAGGGTACTGAGCTTGGCGGCTCGGTTCTGTCGACCTCTCTTGGACATCATGGCACAGGCCATACACTCCGAGATGGAATGGTCAGGACCTAAACATTTCAGACACCACTCATGGGTGTCGGTGACGGAGATGGTACCGCCACACTTAGTGCACTTTTTAAAACCCGAGGAGGGTTTTTCCATTATAGAAAAAATATTGGGCCTAAGGCCCAAAATGGCACGTGCACCTGGAAAGTAGTAAGGATTTTTTTTTTTTTAAGAAAAGAAATAAATAAAGAAAGAAAACCTGGTGGTACCGGTAAAGCGTTGAGGAAGGCAGACGCGACCACAAAAAAGAAAGAAAATTTTCTGCGGTGACAGGAACACGACCTGCTGGCTCCGCGGAAAATGAAGAACTGGATAGAGGCAGTTGGGAAAGGCGGGAAGGCAACACACAGGCGCTGTGGGATGCTCCCAAAAGCTTTCTAATTGGACGCTGGGGAGCGTTCCCGCGCAGGCTCCGTCGGTACCGACGATACCCATATGTGATGACTACATTACATTCCTGCTTGTTCCTGGAGATAAATTATTGACACTGGAAAAATTAGATGTACGAGATAAAAAAGGAACGTACAGAGGCCAAGTGTTGGCAGTACGAGCACAGATAAATGAAATGCAGGCAGAAAGAATAAGCTATCAAGATGCAGATATTGAGGCAAGAATTTTTTGAGGGGGGAAATAAAGTTGGACAATATATGGCGCAGAAATTGAAACAACGAAAGCTAAGATCACATATCTTAAAAGTTAGAGAATTGGGAGGGAAGTTAGTTCATAAAGACGGGGAGATTAGGGAGGCATTTAAGGGATATTACCAGTCACAGTATGAAGCAAGAACCCCTCCAAAGAAACTAATCTGGTAAATCCCATAATAGTGCATATTTTGAATATATGGAGACATAATCAAAAAATATTAGTACAAGACAAAGGATATTCACAGGGAATGACATTGGAGGCATGCTTCGAGAGGAGACAAGGGCCAGAGGTGAGCACGTTGCAAAGATGGGCAAAGAAAGGACTGACACACATTTCCCAAATAGTGGTTAAAGAGGGAGTTAGAGAGTTTGAGGGTATTTAGGACTTATATGGGTTATCAAATAATGATTATTATTGCTATCTACAGCTAAGCCATTTTTTGAGACAGCAGAAGGTCTGCAAGGATTTATGGGGCAATAGAGGGTGGTTTGAGGCCCTATGCTCAGGAAACCTAGGTCAAAAAGGGGCTATGTCAAAAATTTATAAATGATTAATGGAGGGAGGGGAGACTAAATTAGGGTATATGAAGAATTGGGAGGAAGACCTAGGAGTGCAATGGAATGAAGAGGTGTGGGATAAGATCATACAGACGGTGGCGAGCCTATCAATAGCTACTCAAATAAAACAAAATGCTCATAAATTGTTATATCCGTGGTATTGGACACCGGTATGTAAAAGAAGAGCGGACTTGGGACAAAATGATCAATGCTGGAGGGGATGCCAAGAGAAAAGTGATTGGTTACCTATGTGGTGGAAGTGTGGACAGATTCAAAAATATTGGGCAGAGGTTTTAGATATAATATGTGAAATGACAGGACACAGACTTCAAAGGAAACCAGAGATTTGCTTATAGCATCAACTAGAGGAGAATATCTCGGAGAGAGATGGGGGAGCAGTGCATCATTGTATAGTGGCAGAGAGAATTGAGATTGCAAAATATTGGACGGGGTCGGGCAAACCACACAGTGCAGGTTTTGTAAGAAGGGTGGCAGAAGTGAGCTTGATGCACATGTTCACGGGGCTGCGACATTGGAAAAGGGAGAAGAGTGAGGAACAATGGAAAGGTGTGTGGATGTGGCTGGAAAATTGGAAGGATGGCGGGAGGGGGCGGAAGGAGTGAAAGAGGGAAAAACTAATGTAAAAAATGAGAAGGCATGAAGCACGGTGTATGAATATTTTGGTGAAAGATTGTTTATGTCAGCTTAAAACAAGATGGTAAGATGAGATATAGGAAAAAACAAATAAAAGAAGGGAGACAAAGAGCTGGGATGGGAGGGGGAGGGGAAGGGGGGAGGGCAGACAGAAGTTTAGGCAACAATGCATATTGTATTAGAGAATAGGGGTTAAAATAAGACAGTTGGTAAGAGTGTTGAGAAAAATGTAAAATGCATTGTTTGAAGATGTCACTTATATGTATTGAAGCCTTTAATAAAAAGTTAAAATGGAAAAAAAAAACGAATAAGAATGTACAAACTAAATTTTACCTCAAGTTCTTGTTTATCAAAAATAGCCTTCACTGGAGACGGCTGAGTAGCTGCAGTCATCAGTTGCTGTAAGAGGATCATGGAAGGCTGAAGGCCTTCGGGGGATATATCTCCGATTTCAGGAGAAGCCACCGCTCCAACATCTGAACAACAATATACCATAACCAAGATTAGGTAAGTTACATGAAATTGTGCAACAGGAATAAATTCTTCAGTTACCTTATAATACATTTGGCAATTGTTGCAATTAAAAAAAAATTAGAAAGTAAGCATCAAACACAAAAGTTGTTCTTTTAATTTCTAAGTCTTAACTTAAAAGTGATTTTTTTTCCTTTTAGTACTGCTTTCTTCCAGCCTCTCTATCTAGTTATCTGAATAAACTGACCATATTAGGCTAAGTTCATTAGTAACTTTATAGGCATTGCTGACGCTTTGAATTTATATATTAAACTTGCTTTCATGTGGTGACTCCATATTACATCTAGGCCAAATCTCATTCAGGCAACCAATCTTACTGAGATATTAACAAAACAAAAAATAAAAATGTATTCTGGCCACACATCTCCGAAGATAAAAAGATGCCTGCTCAGACAAAGCATTAGAGTTAATGATAGTGGTTGTAATATTGAAGAAATTTTCATAGAAACATAGAAAAATAAAAACATGATGGCAGAAAAAGACTACATGGCCTATCTAGTCTGCACTTCCATATCAACCACTACAGCAGTCCCCTTTTTTCCTTAAGAGATCCTCTGTGTTTGTCTCATGCTTTTTTTTTTTTATTGAGATACTATCCTCATCTCAACCACCTCAACTGGGAGAATATTCTACCCATCTACCACTCTTTCCGTAAAGAAATATTTCCACATATTACTCCCGAGTCTATCTCCTTTCACCCGCATCCTATGTCTCCTTGTAGCAGAGCTGGCTTTCAATCTAAAGAGGCTCTCCTCCTGTGCATTTATGCCATGGAGGTATTTAAACAACTCAATCATATCACCTCTATCCCACCTTTCCTCTAATATTAAGATACTTAAGTCTGTCCTTTCATCCTTTATAACTAAGAGCACTAACCATTTTAGTAGCAACCCTCTGTACTGACTCCAGTCTGTTTATTTTATTTATTTATTTATTTATTTAGACAGTTTTGTATCCCGCCTTATCCTTCAATCAAAGCGGTCACAACACAATTGGGGGTTTATATCCTTTTGAAGGTGTGCTCTTCAGAACTGCACACAATACTCCAAATGAAGTCGCATCAAAGACTTATATAGAGGCACTATTACCTCCTTTCTTCTGCTGGCCATTCCTCTCCCTATGCACCCAAGCATCTTTCTAGCTTTTTTGTTGCCTTTTCTACTTGTTTAGCCAAATTCCAGACCATTCTTCAAGCTTAACTGGGCGTCTACTCTATTGCAGATTTTGGTATCATCCGCAAAGAGGCAAACCTTACCCGACAGCCCCTCCGCAATATCACTAACAAAAATGTTAAAAAGAATCAGACAAAGAACAGATCCCTGGGGCACACCACTGGTAACCTCCTTCCCCTAAAAGTGAGCTCCATTCACCTATACCCTTTGCCGTCTCCAACTCAACCAATTTCTAACCCAAGCATTAACTTTAGGATCCATCCCTAGGGTGCTCATTTGTTTATAAGTCACCTGAGCAGAACGGTGTCAAAAGGTTTTACTGAAATCTAAATAAACCACATCTAGGGCTCTCCCTCAGTCCAACTCCCTGATCACCCAGTCAAAGAAATCAGATTTGTCTGACAAGACCTGCCTCTGGTGAATCCATGCTGTCTCGGATCAGTAATCCATTGGAATCCAGAAACCTCACTAATTTCTCTTTTAGCAGTGTTTACAATAAATTTCAAAATGGGCCTGCACCTTAATGTAAAGAAGACAAAGATCATGACAACTGGCATAACCAACAGGTTCATCGTTGAAGGAGAAGAAATTGAAATAGTGAACAACTTTAACCTACTTGGATCAACTATCAATAAAGAAGCAACAAGCAGTCAATAAATCAGACGACGCATTGCTCTTGGCAGAATGGCTATGAAAGACCTAGATAAGATTCTCAAGAGCAGAGATGTCTCTCTCCATACAAAGATTCGACTTGTTCAAGCCATGGTATTTTCAATAACATTATATGGATGTGAAAGTTGGATAGTGAAAAAGATAGACAGGAAGAAAATTGATGCCTTTGAATTATGGTGCTGGCGGCGAATACTGTGTATACCATGGACTGCCCGAAGAACAAACCAGTCGGTACTAGAGGAGATCAAACCTAAGCTTTCTTTAGAAGCTCAGATGACAAGACTTCGACTTTCATACTTTGGACATATCATGCGGAGAGAGAGATCATTAGAGAAAGACATCATGCTTGGCAAGATAGAAGGTCAACGCAAAAGAGGAAGGCCAGCAATGAGATGGATCGATACAATAACAGCAGCTACGGGTACCAGTCTGTCAACAATGAGCCGCCTGACTGAAGACCGAACACACTTTAGGATAGCTATCCAGAGGGTCGCCATGAGTCGACTCCGACTCGACGGCACTTAACAACAACAATAAATTTACTCACCACAGAGGTTAGACTAACAAGCCTGTATCTTTCAACCATATCCTTACTTCCGCTTTTCTATAAAGGGACCATATGTGCCTCTCCCAAGTCCTCTGGCACCACTTGCGACTCCAAAGAGGCATTGAAAAGGTTGGTAGTGGAGCTGCTAGAACATCCCCAAGTTCCCTCAGTATTCTAGGTTGTATCCCATCTGGTCCCATCGCTTTGTCTACTTTAAGTTTAGCTAGTGTCTCACAAACACAGTCTTCTGAAAATCGTTCAAGATGCCACTCTCACTTCTGTTCCTGTTTGTGGGTGTTTCATACAGCTCCGGGACCTGGTTCTTCATCTGTGAACACAGAACAGAAATATTTCTTAAGCAATTCAGCTTTATCCTTATCAGGGTCTACATATTCCTCCCCTTCACCCTTGAGTCTGACAATACCACTTTTGCCATTCCTTATCTCATTAACATATCTGGAAAAATGTCCTACTCCCCCCCATTTTATTGCATTGGCCATTTCCTCCTCTTTTTGAAACTTCTGATTTCTTGACTACTTTGCCAACCTCTCTAAGATTTTCCAAATATGCCTGTCTTCCTCTCTCAGTGATCTCTTCTATTTTATGAAGGCCTCCCTCTTTTAATTCACCTTTTCAGCTACTTCTTTAGAGAACCATAGCGGCCTCCTTTTCCTATTACCTTTATTTGCCATTCTAACAAAAAGGTTGGTTGTCCTTAAATTATCCCCTTTCAGTTTTGCCCCCTGTTTTTCTACATTCCCCAGATGTTCCCATCTCGCTAACGACTCCTTGAGGTATTGTCCCATCTTGGCAAAGTTAGTTTTCCTAAATTTTATTTATTTATTTAACGTTCTTATATACCGCGCTCTTTCTCATCAGCGCGGTTTACAGTAAACATAAAGTGCTCACAGATAGCAACATGCTGTCATGAGTTTACATGTAACAGGAGATCTAACAGGATTCAACTTAGGAAAACTTTGTACATCTTAATTATACAACTATATACAATGGTAGATTTCTTGTTATACAGAGGAGATGGCCCTCACTTTTGAATGGATTTTATCAGCCCTAGTCCTAATACTCAACCACATAATCTGGTAATCACTGGATGCCAGATGATCTCCCACTATATCAGAAACACTTTCACCATTGGTAAGCACAAAGTCCAGTATGGCCCCCTAACGTCTACGTTCTGTTACCAGTTGCCCAAATATTTATTCCTGTAAAGAATCCAGTATCTGCTTACTTCTAAATGATACTGCAGAGGTTAGTGGGCCTGAATAGCCTGTGAAAGAACTGAGGGCAGTTGAGGGCTGCATAAAAGTCGTCAGAGCCTTGCAAGTTTAGACTTTCCTACCAGGGGCGCTGCATTTCAAGCAACGGTAAGAGTTTGTGGCTTTTTTAATTACTAGCTCTCTGCCTGGGAGCTCTTAAAAGGGTTTTGGTAAATTTTTAAAACAAAGTTACAATCTTTTTGGTGCTTTAGTTTAAAAGGGGAAATATTTTTTTAGTGGAGTAGATTTAAAAAATCTGCTTTAGTATCTTTCTCAGTGCTTTGAAGCTACTGACACCTCATGAGGTGTTAGTTCTATCTCTACCCACCCCAAGTCCCACCCACACCATGTCAGCAGTCTTGCTTTATAAGGCACCTCCCCGATTAGCTACACACGAGGACATAGAACACATTTAGAACATCAAGCCCACTGACTATTATCCAATATTGTTAATCCATGTCAGCACAAATGATACTACCAGATATCCCTCTGAGAGTATCAAAAGTGACTTCATGGCTCTGGGACAGAGGGTGAAGCAGATAGGGGCGCAGGTGGTATTCTCTTCAATCCTCCCTGTTGAGGGTAAAGGCTAGGCAGAGAAGCTCGCATCCTGGAGATGAATGCATGGCTGCGTGGATGGTGTCATAGAGAGAGTTTTGGTTTCCTGGACCATGGGATGCTGTTCCAAGGGTTACAGAGCAGAGATGGTATCCATCTGACCAAGAAAGGTCAGTGTGTCTTCAGTAGCAGACAAACATACTGAAGAGGGCTTTAAACTAGATTCGTTGGGGATGGGTGAATAAAGCCCCCAGGTAAGTGAAACACTAAATACCTTTATGGAAATGGGTAAAAGAGGCAACATATGGAAATCGGTGTGTATAAATGCCCTTAGCATGGGAAATAAGATCCCAGAGGTTGAAGCTTTAATGGGAGAGGTTGACTTGGATTTAGTGGCAGTTACAGAAACATGGTTCACAGAAAACCATGACTGGGATGTAACTATACCAGGCTATACTTTATTCAGAAAGGACAAGGTAGCAAGACGGGGAGGGGAGTGGCACTATATGTAAAATATAATATTAAAGCTTTTGAACTACAGAGCTTAAATGGGAGAAAGGAGGCACTGTGGGTTAAACTAAAAAGAGGGAAAGAGAAATCTATTTGCATTGGCATGATATACAGACCTCCCTCAAAGGAGTAAGAGGTGGACAGAGAGTTAATTGAAGACATACGAAGCATTGCTAGGAAAGGGGAAGTGCTACTAGTAGGGGATTTCAATATGCCAGATGTTGATTGGCACATTCCTGCTGCAGTATCATCTAGAAGTAAAGAGATCCTGGATTCTCTACTAGGAGAACTAGTCCGGCAATTGGTAACAGAACCCACACATGAAGGGGCCATACTGGACTTGGTGCTTACCAATGGTGAAAATGTTTCTGATGTTATAGTGGGAGATCATTTTGCATTCAGTGATCAGCAAATGGTGTGGTTCAGTATTAGAACTAGGGCTGTTAAAATCCATTCAAAAGAGAGGGCCTTAGACTTTAGGAAAACTAACTTTGCCAAGATGGGCCAATACCTAAGCACTCTGGATTGCGTTGGAAAGAGGAGATGGCACTGTCATCCATACTGCTGTAGTCTACAGACCTCCGACTCAAATTGAAGAGATAGGAATTGATTATAGATATTGCCAAGATAGCCACAAAGGGGGAAGCAATCATTTTGGGTGACTTTAATCTACCGGATGTGGATTGGATTACTCCTTCTGCACATCTGGAAAGAAGCAAAAAAATTGTAGATGCTCTCCAAGATGCATCACTTAGACAAATGGTCATGGAACCAACCAGGGAAAGCTCAATGCTGGATTTAGTGCTCACCACCTAGATAAGGTCTTAGATAGTGCTGGGGAGGAGTCTGCTGTCTTGGTACATGTCGGTACCAATGACATAGGAAAATGTGGTAGGGAGGTTCTGGAGGCTAAATTTAGGCTTTTAGGTAGGAAGTTGAAATCCAGAACTTCCAGGGTAGCATTCTCCGAAATGCTTCCTGTTCCACGCGCAGGACCCAAAAGGCAGGTAGAGCTCCGGAGTCTCAATGCGTGGATGAGACAATGGTGCAGAGATGAGGGTTTCGGATTTGTTAGGAACTGGGGAACATTCTGGGGAAAGGAGGGGCTCTTCCGAAGGGATGGGTTTCACCATAACCGGGATGGAACCAGGCTGCTGGCATTAACCTTTAAAAAGGAGATAGAGCAGCTTTTAAACTAGATATTAGGGGAAAGCCGACAGTCGCCCAAGAGCGGATGGTTCGGAAGAATGTATCCTTGAAGGATACTACCAAAAGCAGAGAGGTTCCACAAAAGAGTAAAGTAGCCCAAATGCCCTCAAGTATGGAGCAGACAGAGCTTAAAGATCCGAAATTACCCATGTCTAACAATAGCCAAATTAATATGAATAAAATACATTCTCTAAAATGCTTGTATGCAAATGCTAGAAGTCTAAAAAATAAGATGGGAGAGTTAGAATATATAGCACTAAATGAAAGGTTAGATATGATTGGAATATCAGAGACATGATGGAAAGAGGACAACCAGTGGGACACTATGATACCTGGGTACAAACTATATCGTAATGATAGAGCTGATCAAATTGGTGGAGGGGTTGCGCTCTATGTTAGAGAGGGCATTGACTCAGAAAGGATTACAGTTTTGCAGGAAACAAAATCTGCTGTAGAATCTGTATGGATTGAAATTCCATATAAAAGGGGGAAGGCAATGGCAGTAGGGGTACCTGGAAAAATTGTAGAAACCATCATAAAGAATAAAATTACTCAGCATGTAGATAGTCATGACCTAACGGGAGACAGCCAACATGGCTTTAGACAAGGAAGATCTTGTCTTACTAATCTGTTATGTTTTTTTGAAGGAGTGAATAATCAGGTGGACAAAGGTGAGTCGGTTGATATTGTGTATCTGGACTTTCAGAAAGCCTTTGACAAGGTCCCTCATCAGAGACTTTTGGCAAAACTAGAGTCATGGGATAGGAGGCAGTGTACTATTGTGGATCAGGAACTGGTTAAAAGATAGAAAGCAGAGGGTAGGGCTAAATGGCCAATTTTCCCAATGGAGAAAGGTGAATAGTGGTGTACCCCAGGGATCTGTGCTGGGTCCGCTGCTTTTTGACATATTCATAAATGACCTGGAAAGTGGAACAACAAGTGAGGTTATCAAATTTGCAGATGACACAAAACTATTTAAAGTTGTTAAAACCCAAGAGGATTGTGGAAAACTGCAAGAGGATCTTGATAAATTGGAAGACTGGGCATCAAAATGGCAGAAGAAATTTAATGTGGACAAGTGCAAGGTTATGCACCTAGGGAAGAACAACCCAAACTATGGTTACACAATGCAAGGTTCCACATTAGGAACCACCACCCAGGAAAACGATTTAGGCGTCATTGTGGATACCATGTTAAAACCCTCGGCCCAGTGTGCAGCGGCGGCCAAGAGAGCAAATAGAATGCTAGGTATGATAAGGAAAGGAATGGAAAATAAAGCAAAAGATATTATAATGCCTCTGTATCGTTCCATGGTGAGACCGCACCTTGAACATTGTGTGCAATTCTGGTCGCTGTATCTTAAAAAGGATATAGCGATTTTAGAAAAGGTTCAGAGAAGAGCCACCAAAATGGTAAAGGGGATGGAAGGATACTCCTATGAAGAAAGGCTTAAAAGGTTAGGGCTCTTTAACCTGGAAAAGAGACGGCTGAAGGGAGATATGATAGAAGTCTATAAATTAATGAACGGAGTGGAACGGGTAAACGTAAATCGATTGTTTACCTTATCAGAATATAGAAAGACTAGGGGACATGCAATGAAGCTACAGGGTAAACTATTTAAGACTAATAAAAGAAAATATTTTTTCACTCAACGTGTAATCAAACTCTGGAATTTGTTACTGGAGGATGTAGTAAAGGCTGTTAGTGTAGCTGGGTTTAAAAAAGGTTTGGACAAGTTCCTGGAAGAAAGGTCCATAAACCATTATTAAGAAGGGACCCAGGATATCAATGCTTGAACCAATACAAGCATTGTGGAACCTGTGTTCCTTGGGGAAACTGCTAGGTACATATGACCTAGATTGGCCACTGTTGGAAACAGAATACTGGGCTTGATGGACCTTGGTCTGACCCAGTATGGCATATCTTATGTTCTTATGATAGCATGTTGAATGTCTGCGTAAGCCACCTGTGAGCAACAGCGATCATCACACGGTGTGGTTTCAGATAAAATCCAAGGTACAGGCCAAACATAGCAAGCTCAAAGTCCTAAATTTCAAAAACACTGACTTCAATAAAAAGGCCGAGTACCTAAAGGAGGAGATGACAGGGTGGAAGGAGATAAGGGAAGTGGAATTGTAATGGGCTAAACTAAAGGTGGCAATAAAAGGGGCAACAGATAAATATCTACAAAAAGTAAATAAAAACAAGAGGAGAAGGAAACCTATTTGGTTTTCCAAAGAAGTGGCTGCTCAAATAAAGGCAAAAAAACACAGCTTTCGCAAAATTCTAAAGATTGCAAACAGAAGAACACAGACATGAATACAGGATCAAACTTAAAGAGTCAAAAAGAGAAATAAGGATAGAAAAATCAAAGGCAGAGGAAAAGATGTCTAAAGATGTTAAGGGTGGCAACAAAACTTTCTTCAGGTATATTCGGGAAAGGAAGAAGATCAGAATTGGAATTGCAGGACTCAGAAGTGCTGGGAAAGGTCTCGTGGAAGGTGGCATAGAAAAAGCAAAATTGCTAAACAAATACTTCTGCTCTGTTTTTACTAAAGAAAATCCCGGAGATGGACCAGCTGTGACTCCCAAATATAAAAATGGGAATGAAGTAGATACCACACCATTCACAGAAGACAAGGTGTAGGAACAACTTGCTAAACTGAAAGTGGATAAAGCCATGGGACCGGATGGGATACATCTCAGGATACTGAAAGAGCTAAGAGAAGTTCTTGCAGGGCCGTTAAAGGATGTATTCAACAGATCCTTGGAAACAGGAGAGGTTCCTCAGGACTGGAGAAAGGCTGATGTCGTACCTCTACACAAAAGTGGTGTCAGGGAAGAAGTGTTAAACTACAGACCCGTAAGCCTTACCTCAGTGGCGGGAAAAGTAATGGAGACGCTCCTGAAAGAGCGAATAGTGAACTTTCTCAAAATCAACAGGTTGCAAGATCCGAGGCAACATGGTTTTACTGAAGGACTGTCTTGCCAAACAAATCTAATTGAGTTCTTTGACTGGGTGACCAAGGAACTAGATCAGCGGCAAGCGATGGATGTCATCTAAATGGATTTCATCAAAGCCTTTGATACTGTTCCTCATAGGAGGCTTATCAATAAACTCAGTAGCTTGGGAATGGGTCCCAAGATGGTAACCTGGATTAGAAATTGGTTGACAGAAGGTGATGGTACATGGAGCTCACTCGGATGAAAGGAAGGTGATTAGCAGGGTGCCCCAGGGTTCGGTCCTGGGCCCGGCACTGTTCAATGTATTTGTGAGCGATATTGCTGAAAGACTGAATGGAAGGGTCTGTCTTTTTGCAGATGACACAAAAATTTGCAAAAGAATGGACTCCCCCGAGGGAGTGGATAACATGAGGAAAGATCTACAAAAGCTGGAAGAATGGTCTAATGCTTGGCAATTACGATTTAATGCGAAAAAGTGCAGTATCATGCACTTGGGTAGCAGAAATCCAAGGGAAATGTACGCAATAGGGGGCGAGAGGTTGGTGTGCATGGTTCAGGAGAAAGACCTTGGTGTGATTATCTCTGAT
This sequence comes from Ichthyophis bannanicus, assembly GCA_033557465.1. NCBI lineage: Eukaryota > Metazoa > Chordata > Amphibia > Gymnophiona > Ichthyophiidae > Ichthyophis > Ichthyophis bannanicus. Next base: position 514,980,026 of record CM066035.1, read on the forward strand.
GATCTCAAAGTGGCAAAAGCCAGGAGGATGTTGGGCTGCATACAAAGAGAAAGCAGAAAGGAAGAGGTACTTATGCCACTGTACAGGTTGCTGGTGAGGCCTCACTTGGAATACTGTGTTCAGTTTTGGAAACCATATCTTGCAAAAGATGTAAAAAGACTGGAAACTGTTCAGAGAAAGGCGACCAAAATGATTTGGAGCCTGCGTAAGAAACCTTATGAGAAGAGACTTGAAAACCTAAACACTTTGGAGGAGAGGAGGGATAGGGGATATATGATTCAGACCTTTAAATACTTAAAGAGGAACGATGAACAAACAAACCTCTTCCAAAGACGGGGAAGCTGCAAAACTAGAGGGCATAACATGAAGCTGCAAGGTGGTAAATTGAAAGGCAATGTCAGGAAAGTATAGTTACTCACCTGTAACAGGTGATCTCCGGGAACAGCAGGAATTTAGTCCTCATATATGGGTATTGTCGGTACCGACGGAGCCTGTGCGGGAACGCTCCCCAGCGTCCAATTAGAAAGCTTTTGGGAGCATCCCACAGTGCCTGTGTGCTGCCTTCGTGCCTTTCCCAACTGCCTCTCTCCAGTTGAGTTTAAAGCTGAAACAAAGAGAGAGAGAGGGAAAGAAAAAGAGAGAGATAGAGAGATACAACTCCTAGGGGAGGTGGGTGGGTTGTGAGGACTAAATTCCTGCTGTTCCCGGAGATCACCTGTTACAGGTGAGTAACTATGCTATCTCCAGGAACAAGCAGGAATGTAGTCCTCACATATGGGGACTCCCTAGCTTTAGATGCCAGGGAGAGACCCCAGAAGTTGTGTGCCCCTGTGAAAGGGCTCCACTTCCCCCCATGGATCTCTGGCATCCTACCAGGGATGGTGGGTAGGAGTTGATTAAGTATGTAACAGGTGTTGGAAAACAGCCTGTCCAAACAAGGCATCCCGGTGGGAGTCCTGGTCCAAGCAGAAATGGGCTGTGAAGGTATGAACCGAGGCCCAGGTGGCTGCTCGACAGATGTCGTCGATAGACACAGAGTGCAGATGAGCCATTGAAGCTGCCATGGATCTCACATTGTGAGCTGTGACATGGCCCTCCAGAGGAAGATTCTTACTCTGATAGGCAAAGGAAATACACTGAGCAATCCAGTTAGACAGTGTCCTCTTGGAGACTGGAAGTCCCAAATGAGAAGGATCAAAAGCAACAAAGAGTTGAGAGGACTTTCTATGTTGCTGTGTTCTTTGTAAGTAAAAGGCTAAAGCTCTTTTACAGTCCAAAGTATGAAGACTTATTTCTGCATTAGATGCATGAGGCCTTGGAAAAAACACAGGCAGGTAGACCGCCTGGTTTAGATGAAAAGGCGAGACCACCTTTGGCATAAAGTGTGGATGAGTCCTAAGGACTACCTTGTCATGATGGAAGTTTGTATAAGGTGGATCAGCTACTAGTGCCTGCAACTCACTGATGCGACGTGCTGATGTGATTGCAATGAGAAAGATAACTTTCCAAGAAAGAAATTTCAATGAGGTAGTAGCCAAGGGTTCGAAAGCTGGCTTCATAAGCTGATCAAGAACCAGGTTTAAGTCCCATGCCACAGGTGGTGGCCTAATGGGAGGCTTAATCAGAAGAAGGCCTCTCATAAATCTTGCTTCAAGAGGATGGGAGGAAATAGGCTGTCCATTTAGAGGCTTGAAAGAAGCTGCAATAGCACTCAAATGGACTCTTACTGAGTTAGTCTTAAGTCCTGCATTGGGTAAATGAAGGAGATACTCCAGTAATGATTCCAAAGGTATCGCAAGGGGGTTGAGACCCTTCTGCGAGCACCATATGGTAAACCTTTTCCACTTGAAAGCATAAGAGCGTCTTGTGGAAGGCTTCCTGGAAGCATAAAGGATATCCTTTACTTGCTGAGGGAGATTAAGATCATGAAGATCTAGGTCTTCAGCAACCAAGCCCTGAGATGCAGAGACAGGGGATTGGGATGCCATAACATTCCATTCTCCAGCTACACTAACAGCCTTTACTACATCCCCCGGTAATAAATTCCAGAGTTTGATTACACGTTGAGTGAAAAAATATTTTCTCTTGTTAGTCTTAAATAGTTTACCCTGTAGCTTCATTGCATTTCCCTAGTCTTTCTATATTTTGATGACGTAAACAATCTATCTACTTTTACCTGTTCCACTCCATTCATTAATTTATAGACCTCTATCACATCTCCCCTCAGCCATTTCTTTTCCAGATTGAAGAGCCCTAACCTTTTTAGCTTCTCTTCATAGAGGTATCCTTCCATCCCCTTTACTATTTTGGTGGCTCTTCTCTGTACCTTTTCTAATAACGCTATATCCTTTTAAAGAAACGGTGACCAGAACTGCACCCAGTATTCAAGGTGAAGTCGCAGCATGGAATGATACTGAGGCATTATAATATCCTTTGTTTTATTTTTCATTCCTTTCCTTATGATACTTAGCATTCTATTTGCTCTCTTGGCCGCCGCTGCACATTGGGCGGAGGGTTTTAACATGTTATCCACCATGACGCCGAAATCATTTTACTGGGTGGTGGTTCCTAATGTAGAACCATAGTTTGGGTTGTTCTTTCCTAGGAGCATAACGTTGCACTTGTCCACATTAAATTTCATTTGCCATTTGGATGCCCAGCCTTCCAATTTATCAAGATCCTCTTGCAATTTTCCACAATCCTCATGGGCTTTAACAACTTTAAATAGTTTTGTGTCATCTGCAAATTTGATAACCTCACTCGTTATTCCATTTTCCATGTCATTATGAATATGTCAAAAAGCAGAGGACTAAGCACAGATCCATGGGGTACTCCACTATTCATCTTTCTCCATTGGGAAAATTGGCCATTAAGACCTACCCTGTGCTTTCTATCTTTTAACCAGTTCCTGATCCACAATAGTACACTGCCTCCTATCACATGACTTTTTAGATTTGCCAAAAGTCTCTGATGAGGGATCTTGTCAAACGTTTTCTGAAAGTCCAGAAACGCGATATCAACCGACTCACCTTTGTCTACCTGTTTATTCACACCTTCAAAAAAACATAACAAGATCTTCCTTGTCTAAAGCCATGTTGGCTGTCTCCCATTAAGCCATGATTATCTACATGTTCAGTAATTTTGTTCTTTATGATGGTTTCTACTATTTTTCCCGGTACTGACATCAGGCTCACTGGTCTGTAGTTTTCCGGATCACCCTTGGAACCCTTTTTAAAAATTGGCATTATATTAGCCATCCTCCCATCTTCAGGTATTACAGATGATTTTAATGATAGTTCACATATTACTAATAGCAGGTCTGCAATCTCATATTTCAGTTCTTTCAAAAGTCTTGGATTTATACCATCCAGTCCAGGTGATTTGCTACTCTTCAGTTTATCCAATAGTTGTAATACATCTTCCTGGTGTATCAATATTATTTTCATTCTGTCTGCAGTATGACCTTTAAATATCAATTCAGGCATGGGTAACATCCCTACATCTTCCTCAGTAAAGACTGAAGCAAAGAATTCATTCAGTCTCTCCGCAATGGCCTTGTCCCCTCTCTTAGTGCCCCTTTTACCCTTCTATCATCTAATGTTTCAAATGACTCTCTCAGAGGTGTTTTGCTATGATTGTACTTGAAAAAGTCTTTATGTGTTTTTGCTTACACAGCAAGCTTCTTCTCAAAGTCTCTCTTTGCCTGCCTTACCAATGACTTGCATTTAACTTGCCAGTGCTTGGCTGTTTCAAGTATTCGTCATGTGGCTCTTTTTCCCATTTCCTGAAAGCTGCTTTTTTGGCAACAGCCACCTCTCTGACCTCACCTTTAAACCATGCAGTCAGTTTTTTGGACTTCCTTCCACTTTTCTTAAGGCATGGAATACAGCTGATCTAGGCTTCCAAGATAGTATTTTTAAACACCCAAGCTTTATGTTAGTCTTTAACCTTTGCAACTGCTCCTTTTAGTTGTTTTTTTTTTGTTTTAATTATTTTCCTCATTTTATCATAGTCTCCCTTTGCAAAGTTAAAAGGTAGTACTGTGGATTTCCATACTATCCCTCCTCCATTAATTAAATCAAACGCGATCATGCTATTATCACTATTGCCAAGGGGCCCAACACCCTTATCTCTTGCACTAGATATGGTGTTCCACTAAGGACTATGTCCAAAATATCTTCCCCTCTGGTCAGTTCATGAACCAGCTGCTCTAAGAAGCAGTTATTTATTTCATCTAGAAACTATTTCCCTAGCATGTTCTGCCGTGAAACTGACCCAGTCAATGTTGGGGTAATTGAAATCACCCATTATTATTACTGTGCTGTAACTTTTGTTAGCTTCCCTGATTTCTTTGAGCATTTCATCATCCATTTGTCAATTCTGGCCAGGCGGTTGATAGTACACCCCCACTGCCATCGCCTTCACCTTTTTACATGGAATTTCAATACACAGAGATTCAAAAGCAAATTTTGTTTCCCGCAAAAATTTAATCTTTTGTGACTCAATGCCCTCTTTAACATACAGTGCAATACCTCCACCAATTTGATCAATTTGATCAGTTTTATCATTGTAATATAGTTTGTACTCGGGTATCACAGTGTCCCACTGGTTGTCCTCCTTCCACCATGTCTCTGAGATACCAATCATAGACTTCTAGCATTTCCATACAAGCATTTTAGAGACTGTATTTTATTCATATTATTCTGGTTATCGGTAAGCAGGGGTAATTTGGAATCTTTAAGCTCTGTCTGCTCCGTAATCAACAGCAATTGGGCTACTTTTGTCTTTATTGGAACCTCTCTGCTGATATGCTCTAACTTCAATCTTTTGGTAGTATCCTTCAAAGATATATTATTCTGAACTATGAGCTCTTGGGAGACTGTCGGCTCTCACTTATTATCTGGTTTAAAAGCTGCGCTATCTCCTTTTTAAAGGTTAATGCCAGCAGCCTGGTTCCATCCCGGTTAAGGTGAAACCCATCCGTTCAGAAGTGGCCCTCCTTTCTCCAGAATGTTCCCCAGTTTCTAACAAATCCAAACCCCTCATCCTCGCACCATCGTCTCGTCCACGCATTGAGACTCCGGAGCTCTGCCTGCCTTTTGGGTCCTGCATGTGGAACTGGAAGCAATTCGGAAAATGCTACCCTAGAAGTTCTGGATTTCAACTTCCTACCTAAAAGCCTCAATTTAGCCTCCAGAAAATCCCTACCACATTTCCCTAAGTAATTGGTACCGACTTGTACCAAGACGGCAGACTCCTTTCCAGCACTATCTAAGACCTTGTCTACGTGGCGCATGAGGTCCACTACCTTCGCACCAGGCAGGCATGTTACCAGGAAATCCTCACGTCCACCAGCTTCCCAGCTATCTACATGCCTAATGATCGAATCACCAACTATAATGGCTGCCCTAACCCTTCTCTCCTGGGCACATGGCCCTGGAGAAACTTCCTCGGTGCGAGAGGGTTTTACATCACCTGGAGGGCAGATCCTAGGTTACAGGATCACTTCCTGCCTTACAAGGGTGATGCTCTCTTTATCACGTGACCTCTATCCTCCATGGCAACAGGGATGCTGCCAGACTGGAGGTGGGGCTTCAGGACTATATTTATTTATTTATTTATTTTTATTTATTTACAGTCTCTTTTATACCGCGCTATTTGACATCAGTGCAGTTTACAATGAACATTAAACTACACATCTCAGTTTAGTGATTTGTGCTTACAGTGAAACAGGTATAATAACTTGGGTATACATTAAACAGGTTACTTAACAGGGAAAACATGATAAATATATACAAGCCAATTTATGCAGCTATATATTGGGTTATATGAAACTGCATAACCATATATCCCTGTAGGACTTGTCTATGTACCTCTCAGTTTTCTTTATGTCCTCCGCTACTCTAGCCTCCAGAGATTGGACTCGTTCCCTGAGAGCAAAGAGCTCCTTGCACCTTGTGCACACGTAAGACCTCTCTCCAACTGGGAGAAAATCATACATGTGACACTCAATGCAAAAGACTGGAAAGCCCCCATCTCGCTGCTGGACTGCTGTCTGCATTTTAATTTAGGTTGTGTTTACATATTTATGTTCCTTACTTACTAAGGGTTGCTGGGGATACTTATACTAATAAAATTATACCTAATACGTTTAATGTACTTTCTTCACCTGAAACTTAATTAATCTCAGGTCCTTAATGTATGCCTGATGAGGATAAACAGCTGCACTTGTGAGTGAATATGGCACCTCCTTTCCTTTAAGAGGTTTAAGCACCTATAAAGCTATGATTACCCCAGGGCTGGGTGGGTGTTGGGGGGAGGGAGGGAGGGAAAGAAGACCTATGAAAAGCAGGCTACTACACAATACGCTGACCTGTACTTCTAAGGTAATCTGTGGCCAATTTCCAGGGGGAGTGCCTCAGCCCTTGCTTGGAAAGAGGGAGTCTCGGGGTCTAAATGTAACCAGAAAGCTCTCTGCTGTGTTTTAAATTTAAACTGAAAGCTCTTTGCTGCTACCAGGCCCTGACTGAGTTCACTGGGTTCACAGATTAATCAGCTTTAATCTAAAGAATTCCTTTTCCCCCAAGATTTGGATTTAGTGGTATGCCCCAGGGATCTGTCCTTGGTCCATTTCTTTTTAACATCTTTGTTAGTGATATAACGGAAGGGCTGTTGGATAAGGTTTGCCTCTTTGCGGATGATACTAAAATCTGCAATAGACACCCAGGAAGGTGTAGATAACATTAGGAGAGATCTAGCTAAGCTTGAAGAATGGTCTAGAATTTGGCAGTTGAGATTTAATATTAAAAAACGCAAGGTCATGCATTTGGGCTGCAGTAACCCAAAGGAGCAATGTAGTATAGGGGGTGAAATATCTTTGTCCACTAAAGAAGAGCGGGACCTAGGTGTGATTGTGTCTGATGATCTTAAAATAGCTAAACAGGTAGAAAAGGCGATGGCAAAAGCTAGAAGGATGCTTGGGTGAAGAGGGAGAGGAATGGCCAGTAGAAGAAAATGCCTCTGTATAAGTTTTTGGTGCGACCTCATTTGGAGTATTATGCGCAATTCTGGAGACTGCACCTGCAAAAGGATATAAACAGGCTGGCTGCTAAAATGGTTAGTGGCCTTAGTTATAAAGTATATGAGCACAGACTTAAGGATCTTAATATGTACACCTTAGAGGAAAGGCAGGATAGAGGTGATATGATTGAGACGTTTAAATACCTCCATGGCATAAATGCACAGGAGGAGAGCCTCTTTTGATTCAAAGCAAGCTTTGCTACGAGCAGACATGGGATGGTGTTGAAAAGGATAGATTCAAGAATAATATGCAGAAATATTTCTTTACGGAAACAGTGGTGGAAACGTGGAATAGTCTCCCAGTGGAGGTGGTAGAAATGAGGACAATTTCTGAATTCAAAAAAGCATAGGACAAACACAAAGTATCTCTAAAGGAAAAAAGCGGACTGTTGTGGTGGTTGAAATGGAAGGACAGAACTTGATAGACCATGTGGTCTTTTTCTGTTGTCATGTTTCTATGTTTCTAACTCTCCCATCTAATTTTTTTTACTTTTAGCATTCGCATACAGACATTTTAGAGGTTCTATTTTATTCTTATTAATATGGTTATTAGTTGATAGGAGTAGGTAATTTGGAATCTTTCAGCTCTGTACTTAAGGGGATCTGAGTTACTTATATTTTTATTGGAATATCTGTTGGGATGCCCTAAATTCCCTCTTTTGCTAGCATCCTTCCAAACCATGTGCTCTTGGGCAACTATCAATTTTCCCCTATTATCTAGCTTAAAAGCCGCTGTATTTCTTTTTTAAAGATTAATGCCAGCAGCCTGGTACCATCCTGGTTAAGGTGGATCCAATCCCTTTGGGAAAACCACTCCCTTATCCAGAATCTTGCCCAGTTCCTAATGAATCCAAAATCCTCTTTTTTGCACCATCGTTTCATTCATGCATTGAGACTCTGGAACTCTGCCTGCCTTTTGGGTCCTTCACATGGAAAGGGAAGCATTTCGGACAATGCCGCCCTGGAAGTTATGCATTTCAATTTCCTACCTAAACGTCTAAATTTAGCCTCCACACTTTCCTATGGCATTGGTACCAACATTATCCAGATAGCAGACTCCTCCCCAGCACTATGTAAAACCTTGTCTAGGTGGTGTGTGAGGTCCGCTACCTTCCACCAGGGTAGGCATTTTACCAGGCGATCCTGATGGGCACCAACCACCCAGATATCTACATGCCTAATGATCAAATCACCAACTATAACAGCCATCCTAACCCTTCCCTCATAGACACATGACCTTGGAGAAACTCTTTACATCACTGTAAGGGGACAGATCCTAGCTACAGGATAACTTCCTGCCACACCAAGGTGATGCTCTCCTTTCACGAGAGCTTTCTTCTCCACGGCAATTGAGAGGCTACCAGACTGGAGGTGGAACTTCAGTACTATTCCTTAGGTCTCATCTATATACCTCTGTCTTCCCTATGTTCTCCAAGTCTGCCACTCTAGCCTCCAGAGATCGGACTAAAGGCTGAGGGCAAGAGCTCCTTGCACCTAGTACATAAGTAAGGCCTCTCACCAACTAGGAGAAAATTGTACATGCGACGCTTAATACAAAAGACTCAATATCCCCCATCTTTCAGCTTAACTGCTGTCTGCAACTTAGTTTTAAGGTTTTGTATAGCAATTTTTATTTATTTATTTAACAGGTTTTATATACTGCTTTATCATTTCAAACAAAGAGGTTTACATTGAAACTTAAACTTGGTAATGTACATTAAACAGGGGCATTGATAACTTGGATTTTTCTGAGGCAATGAAGTGACTTGCCCAAGGCCACAAGGAGTGCCAGTAGGAATTGAACCCTGGTCTCTGGGTTCCCAAACCAGTGTTCTTAACCATTAGGCTACTCCTCCACTCCATATTTAAGGTGTCTACTTACTTAAGGTTGCTAGGAATACTTGTACTGATACAACTGTACTTAAAAAGTTTAAATGACTTAGTTCACCTCAAGCTTAATCGATCTATTCCTGTTGAGGGCAACCTGAAGTGAATTTGACCACCTCTTCCCCTTTAATAGGTTTAAGAGCCTATATGCCTGGGGGAGGTGGGATTTGGGGTGGGAGGGAGTGAAAGAACACCTAGTAAAAGCTGAATTTCTAGTGTACTGATCTGTGCTTCTAAGGTAATCTCTTAACAATTTCCTGTGTGATTCGCACAGCCATTGGTTTGAAAGAGGGAACCTTTCAAATTGTTTCTTTAAACAGTCAATTGACTTTAACATCTATTTAAAACAGTTTCACATGTCTTTTGCCCCCTAACTGGCAGGCCTCTTTGTAAAGGTCTCTAGAAACAATATATTTCTTTACCCTGTTCTTCTTTCTATGCTAAGCTATACTCTAAATTTGATTTAAATTACAAGTTCTCTGGAGCTACTGACTGAGGTTCCACTTTAAGATAAAAGTTATATGGGGCTACTGACTGAGGACACTGCGGAAGGCTTATAATCGGGATGCTTCAAAAGAGCAAGCAACGCATAAAGCGAATAACTAAAGGCTGGAGAAAGATGCATTTTCCTTCCCCACTTTGATGATATGCCCCAATTGCACTAAGGTGGATCCTGACAAACTTGGACTGAAATCCAGACTTGGCAAGCAGTTTTTAAATGGAACAGACTAAAGGATCTAGGGCTTGACCCTCACACCAGACAGTAAACCAGTAGGCCAAAAAGATGTGTTATATCCTCCAGCAGGTTGAGCTCAGACATCATTCACCTCTCAATATCCACGCTGTGAGAGTTAAGGACCAGATGTTAGGGTGCAACATTGTCCCATCCTCCTGCGTTATGAGATCAGGTGCATGGATAAACATAGCGGCTCCAGACTGGAAAGCTGTAGCAGGAGAGGAAACCACAGCTATTTGGGCCAGTAGGGAGTGATGAGAATCATCATGCCACTGTTTCATTTGAAAAAGCAAAAAAACGGCCAAAATGGATGACGGAAGAAACTCTGAAAATTGCCCAGAAACGCAGAGAAGCTAAAGCCAGAGGAGAAAGAAAGACAGTCACAGAACTCAACAGAGATTTCCAACGTGCAGCAAGACAGGACAAGGAAAAGTACTACAATGACACTTGCAAGGAAATAGAAGCAGTAACTTTTAGAGGAAGAACAAGATCGGCTTTCCTAAAGCTACGAGAGTTAAAGAAAAAGTTCCAGCCTCGAATTGGAATGTTACAAGATGCTCAAGGTTCTATGTTGAATGATGCTGAGAAGATTAAGAAAAGGTCGAAGGAATATACAGAGTTTTTATATGATAAAGATCAAGTGGACCAACAGCCGTTTCAACCTGTACCTTATGATCGGGAACCATTGGTGATGAAAGAAGAAGTTGAAGCAGCATTGAAAGCCTTATCAAAGAACAAAGCACCAGGCATTGATAGCATTCCCATAGACGTATGGCAGCAATCTGATGCAGCTGTTACCATACTCACAAGGCTCTGCCAAGAAATATGGAAGACAACATCATGGGCAACTGACTGGAAAAGATCTGTGTTTATACCAATACTAAAGAAAGGTGATTCAACTGACTGTGGAAATTATCGCACAATCGCTCTGATCCCACATGCCAGCAAGATTCTACTGAAGATTATTCAAAAGAGACTACAACCATACCTGGAACAAGAACTACCTGAAGTGCAAGCAGGGTTCAGGAAAGGGCGAGGAACGAGAGACATCATTGCGGATGTGAGATGGATCTTTGAAAAGATTAAAGAATACCAAAAGGATATCTATTTGTGCTTTATCGACTATAGCAAGGCTTTTGACTGTGTAAACCATGAGAAACTCTGGGCCACATTAAGAAGCATGGGTATACCCCTACCTGTTTAATTTATATGCAGAACAAATCATCAGAGAAGCAGGATTGTATGAAGACAACAGAGGTGTGAAGATTGGTGGAAGACTCATCAACAACCTTCGCTATGCTGATGAAGCACAGTTACTTACCTGTAACAGGTGATCTCAGGGAACAGCAGGAATTAGTCTTCACATGTGGGTACGTCGGCGCCGACGGAGCCTGCACGGGAATGCTCCCCAGCATCCAATCAGAAAGCCTTTCGGAGCATCCCCCGCGCCTGCGCGGTGGCTTCCCGCCCTTCCTACTGCCTCTCCCCAGTTGAGTTTCATAGCTGAGACCGAAGGAGAGGAAGAGGAAGGAAATAGAGAGAGAGAGAGATACAACTCCTAGGGGAGGAGGGAGGGTTGTGAAGACTAATTCCTACTGTTCCCTGAGATCACCTGTTACAGGTAAGTAACTGTGCTATCTCCAGGAACAAGCAGGAATGAGTCTTCACATGTGGGGACTCCCTAGCTGAGGGTGCCAGGGGAGATCCCATAAAGCACAGTTACTTACCTGTAACAGGTGATCTCTGGGAACAGCAGGAATTAGTCCTCACATATGGGTAAGTCGGAACCGACGGAGCCCGCGCGGGAAAGCTCCCCAGCTTTTCAGATGAAAAGCTTTTGGGGCTTCCCACAGCGCATGCGCGCTGCCTTCCCACCTTCCTTACCAGCTCTCTTCAGTTCGAGTTTATAGCTGAGACAATAGAGAGAGGAAAGGAAGGTAGATAGATAGAAGATACAACTCCTAGGGGAGGTGGGTGGGTTGTGAGGACTAATTCCTGTTGTTCCCAGAGATCACCTGTTACAGGTAAGTAACTGTGCTATCTCCAGGAACAAGCAGGAATAAGTCCTCACATATGGGGACTCCCTAGCTAAGATGCCTGGGAGATACCCCTCCAAGGGTAAACCATCTTCGTATGGATCTCAGGCATCCATTCAGGGAAGGTGGGCAGGAGTTGCTTAAGTATGGAACAGGTGTTTGAGGACAGCCTGACCAAACAAGGCATCCCGGCGGGAGTCCTTGTCCAAACAGTAATGGGCTGTGAAGGTATGAACCGAGGCCCAAGTGGCTGCTCGACAGATCTGATCTATGGATACAGAGTGAAGATGAGCCATAGAAGTAGCCATGGCTCTCACATTGTGAGCTGTGACATGGCCTTCCAGAGAAATGTTCTTACTCTGGTAAGCAAAAGAAATACACTGAGCAATCCAATTGGAAAGTGTACGTTTGGAGACTGGAAGTCCCAAATGAGAAGGATCAAAAGCCACAAAAAGTTGGGAAGACTTTCGATGTGGCTGAGTCCTGTTGAGGTAAAAGGCGAGAGCTCTTTTACAGTCAAGAGTATGAAGGTTCCTCTCTGCACTGGATGCATGAGGAGCCGGGAAAAAAACAGGTAGATATACCTCTTGATTAAGATGAAAAGGTGAGACCACTTTGGGCATAAAGTGGGGATTCGTCCTAAGGACCACCTTATCATGATGAAATCTGGTATAAGGTGGATTAGCCACCAAAGCCTGCAGTTCACTGATGCGGCGAGCCGAAGTGACTGCAATAAGGAAAAGAACCTTCCAGGAAAGAAATTTCAAGGAGGTAGAGTCCAAAGGCTCAAAAGGTGGTTTCATAAGCTGACCTAGAACTAGGTTCAAATCCCATGCTACCGGCGGTGGTCGGATGGGAGGTTTAGTTAGGGTCAGGCCTCTCATGAACCTTGCAACGAGAGGATGAGAGGAGACAGGTTGTCCATTTATAGGTTTTAAGGATGCTGCAATAGCACTTAAATGGACTCGTACTGAATTCGTCTTGAGGCCTGCATTGGAAAGATGCAGGAGATAGTCTAGTAGAGAATTCAAAGGAAGTGCCAGAGGGTCAAGACCCTGTTGAGCACACCAAATGGAAAAACGTTTCCATTTGAAAGCATAGGATCGCCTGGTAGAGGGTTTCCTAGAGGCATGAAGGATATCTTTCACTGGCTGAGAAAGATTAAACTCATGAAGGCTTAAGCCTTCAGTAACCAAGCTCGGAGATGTAGGGACTTGGGGTTTGGGTGCCACAAAGTCCCTTTCTCCTGAGACAGAAGGTCTGGCGCAGCTCCCAGGTCCAGGGAGGAGCCCTGGGAGAGCTGTAGAAGTAGAGGGAACCACACTTGGCGTGGCCAGCGTGGAGCTATAAGGATCATCGACCCGTGATCCCTCTGAAGTTTGAACAGAGTCTTGGGAATCAAAGGAATGGGTGGAAAAGCATACAGGAATTCCTGACCCCAATGCAGGAGAAAGGCGTCGTTGGCCTGAGCTCCCTGACACGGAGTCCTGGAACAGAACCGGGGAAGTATGGCATTCCACGGACTTGCAAAGAGGTCTATGTCCGGGGTCCCCCATTCCTGGAAGATTCTGTGTATCTGGTCCATATGCAGGGACCACTCGTGTGGAAGCAGAACTCGACTGAGTCTGTCTGCCCGAGAGTTTTGAACTCCTGGAAGATACACTGCCAGAAGATGAATTTGATGCTCTCTGGCGAAAGCCCATAATCTGAGAGCTTCGTTGCAAAGCGACAGAGAGCCCGTCCCTCCTTGCTTGTTGACACAGAACATGGCCACCTGATTGTCTGTCTGAACTAGGACAGTCAGGTTGGCAAGGAGGGTATGGAAGACTGAGGGCAAGGAAGATTGCTCGCAGTTCCAGAAGGTTGATATGAAGGGTGGTCTCTTGGGGAGACCAGGTTCCCTGAGTGGAGAGATGTTGAAGATGAGCTCCCCACCCTGTTTGGGAGGCATCTGTTGTGAGGGTTGCTTGGGGCAACAAAGGTTGGAAGGGGGTCCCCAACAACAGATTTTTGGAGGATGTCCACCACTGGAGAGACCAAAACAGACGTTTTGAGGTGAGTACCTGGTCTGACAGCAGTCCCGATGCTTGAGACCACTGGGTGGCCCATGTCCATTGAGCTGCTCTCATATGGAGACGAGCATAGGGCACCACATGAACCGTGGAGGCCATCTGGCCCAGAAGTTGCAGCATTTCTCTGGCTGACAAGTGACTTCTGGACTGAGCCTGGGAGGCCAAGCTTATTAGCCGTTGGCCTCGGACCAGAGGAAGGTAGGCCCTTGAAGTGGTGGAATCCAGATAAGCCCCTATGAATTCCAGGGACTGAGTAGGGATGAGTTGGGACTTGGGAATGTTTACCACAAGTCCCAGATATTGAAGAATACGCCTTGTGCGGTCCAAGGAAATCTGGACTTCTGACTGAGAAGGAGCTCGGATGAGCCAGTCGTCCAGATATGGGAACACGAAGATTCCCATGCCTCTTAGAAATGCGGCTACGACTGCCATGCATTTTGTGAATACTCTTGGAGCAGAGGCGAGACCGAAGGGAAGTACTCTGTATTGTAAATGTTTTCCCTGGAACAGAAATCGAAGATATTTTCTGTGGGATGGATGGATGAGTATATGAGTGTACGCATCCTTGAGATCTAGAGAACAAAGCCAATCCTGACTGAAGGTATGGAAGGAGAATGCCCAGAGAGAGCATTTTGAATTTCTCCTTGAATAGAAACTTGTTCAATTCTCTCAGATCTAGGATAGGTCTGAAGCCCCCTGTCTTCTTTGTTATGAGAAAATAAGGGGAGTAGAACCCTAACCCCTGTTGAGGAAGAGGAACCTCCTCTATTGCCCCTTGGGCAAGGAGAGAGAGGAGACTTCCTGACCCAACAGGGTCAGAAGAGATGGGGGAGAACTGAATTGCCTCACCATGGTATGGGGAGGAAGGCTGGAGAAATGAAGTTTGTAGCCCTCTCTGATGATAGAGAGGGTCCATTGCTCTGATGTTATTTGCTCCCATCTGGGAGCAAAGTGAGCTAACTTTCCCGGTATGGTGAGAGGCTCTGGTTGTTCCAGAGCCAGAAATGGTAAGTTCTCTAGGGGCAAGTCAAAACCCCTGAGGGGGTTGAGTCTGCTGGGGTGTAGCAGACACTGCAGACTTTGACTTTACTTGCTTAGATTGCTGACGTTTAGCAGCAAAGCGAGGCTGAGAAGATTGTTGGCCAGTATTTGTGGAAAAACTGGCCTTCTTGTAGTACGGCCTTTTAAAAGGTTTCTTTTTGGCAGGAGTAGAAGTAGACTTAGAAAGTCTATCTAGAGTGGCATTTTCTGCATCCATTTGAGCAGCTTTAATTTGCCAGTCCTCACCAAATAAGTTCTCTCCTGTACAGGGCAGATTCCTTAAGCCATCCATGACCCAGGGTTCTAGGTCAGAAGCCTGGAGCCAAGCAAGACGTCGGGCTGCAATAGCGATTCCCGAAGCCCTGCCAGCAACCTCAAAGGAATCAAAGGCTGCCCTGTTGGAAAACTTGGAGACCTCTGAAAGTTGTGTCACCAGAGTACTGAAGTCCTCCTTTTTATCCTCAGGGATAAAGGGGGCTAAATGCCGTACCTTTAGGGAAAGTTCTCTGAGAAACATGCCCATATAAAGGCTGTAAGAATTGATCCTGGCTATAAGCATACTAGCCTGAAAGATCTTTCTACCAAAAGAGTCGAGGGTCTTACATTCTCGCCCTGGAGGGGTAGAGGAATGCCTTTTAGGACTCTTTATCTTCTTCATAGCAGACTTCACCACAATGGAGTGGTGAGGCAGCTGAGTCTTTTGAAACCCAGGAGAAGGAGGGACCCGGTACATGGTGTCCAACCTACGGGAATGAGGAGACAGGGTTAGAGGAGTCTCCCACAAATCCATCAAGTGTTCTTGAAGGATTTCATGGATAGGCAGAGTAACTGCCTCTTTAGGAGGTTTAGAGTATCCTAAAATATCCAATTTTTTTGATCTGGGTTCCTTTTCAGCAGATGTAGCAATAGAAAGTGCTTTAGCTACATCAACAATGAAATCCTGAAAGGATAAATCCTCTGGAGGAGACATCCTCCTCTTTAGAGAAGAGGGCTCCTCAGGAAGATCAAACTCAGCAGAGTCATCAGAGGAATTGAACTCATCAGAAGAATCTGAGTATTCTCTCTGTGCTTGCAATGCACGATACGCGTACCGATCGATATCGACATCGGGCGTATCGGGCATGGGATTGGTAACGGGCAAAAGCCTGAATCCAGCAAGCGGAACCGATCGACGCTTGGAAGTCGATGGTCTCGGTTCCGGTGTGGATACCGGAACCGGGGTCAGTACCAATGGAATCGGTACCGAGGGCGTCGCAGCCTTAATGAAAGCCAAAACGGCCTGCTGCATGGTCTGGACAGTATTGCCCATGGATGCCACTGCTGCCTGGATGTCAGTACCGGTATCGACCGGTACCCCAGAGCAGTCTAACAGGTGATCAGTCGAGGCCGTGCCATCGATGTCAACCTGTAACCCCATAGGTGATGCTTTGGAGGCCGGAGCCTCCCGCCGGGGTTTTTTGGTCTGGGCAGAATCCTCGAACTCAAGATTGAGAGCCTCTCGATCTTTTGAAAGAGATTTGCTTTTAGAGGATTTGCCCACAGAAAGTTTGGTTACCTGAGATCCATCCGGAGAGGAAGACCTGGATGACTGTGATGCTGGATTATCTGAAGCAAACAGCACATGGAACTTGTTGGCCCGGTTCTGCATACCACGTTTAGACATCTGGGAGCAGAATGGGCAGTCCGGTATGGAGTGGTCAGGTCCTAAACATTTAAGACACCATTCATGGGTGTCTGTGAGAGAAATAACAGCATTGCACTTGGTACACTTTTTAAAACCAGGAGCTGGTTTCTCCATGAGGAGAATTTGTGTAGGCCTGAAGGCCTAACAAAAGTTACCAAGCTGTGATGAGAAAATAAAAAAAGATTTATTTTTTTTTTTTTTAAAGAAAGAAAGAGAGACCGGCAGTACCGGTTTTGGTATGGGGAAGGCAGGTACGCGGTCAAAAGAAACAAATTAAAATAACAATTTCTTCAGCGGTGACAGGAACACGACCTGCTGGCTCCGCGGAAAAAGAGAAACTGAAGAGAGCTGGTAAGGAAGGCGGGAAGGCAGCGCGCATGCGCTGTGGGAAGCCCCAAAAGCTTTTCATCTGAAAAGCTGGGGAGCTTTCCCGCGCGGGCTCCGTCGGTTCCGACTTACCCATATGTGAGGACTTATTCCTGCTTGTTCCTGGAGATAATGCGTATCCCTGGACAGGACGGCATTTTCCCAACCTGGATGCCCGGCATCCCCTGAGGGATGGGGGGTAGGAGTTGAGAAGAGTTGCAGAGGAACAGCAAAACCCTAAAGACTACAGGGAAAAAAGTCTTTAGAATGCATGCCAAGTATCATTAAGCATTTAATGAACCAGTATAATACAGAGCTTACTTACTGGATTGTAGGAAGTAGGACTGCGACGGAGGTACTGTAGATGCAGTAGCGAAATCTTCAAGGGAACTTCCCAGCAGTGAGGAGTAAGTTCCAAGTCCGGAAGGGCAGGTGACCCAGGTGTCAACTGGAGCAGGAGAAGAACGGCAGGTCTTCAGTGGAGAGCTCTATGTGAAAACTGAGAACTCTTTAGGTTTAAGTAGAAGACTGACCGATCTGGAATGAGCCCAGTCCGGAAGGGAAGAGAGGGTATGGAAAAAAAAACCCTTTTCCCCGGGCGAACATGGGTGTACTCCGGAGTACCGAAGGAATACACAGTCTTTCCTAGCAGGTAAGAGATAGGAAGACATTGATAGTGATCCCACATAGATAGGGAGGTGTATAACAAAAATAGAAGCTGTTGACTTCACAGCAGTAATTTTGAGCATAACCGGTCCCAGTTACCGTGCCGTATGATAAAAGGCTAGCGGACTGTCTGGACCCTTTGAGAAGTAAAACCTAAGTACCGACATCTTGGGAGATAGTCGGTAATACACAGGGTGCTATGAACATCTCCCAATATGCGCCTACCCTATCTATCTATCTATCTATATCTATATATGTATATATATGTGTATATATATACATATAGGGAGCTACATACATAGCTATACAGATGTGGGAGTATCTGTCTATACAAGTGAGATATATCTGTATAGCATTCATATATATATATATATATATATATATATATATATATAGGTATAGAGGGGCATGGCAAATGCCCCCTCCCCCCGGTACCAAAACATGTATGTAGAGGGCACATACATACATGAGTATAACACTGAGAATCCAGGCCTGCCCTGAGCCGCAGAAGAACGTCCACCTGGTGAAGGTGACGTGAAAGATTCATCCAATAGGGGTGATCCACCCGAGAGTGTAGAGAATCCCTTTCTGCGGCGCAGGGAGCAGATCAGAGAGGATTAACAGTATAGCGGCGTGAAGAACAGAGGATAATGTCCGTCCGGTAAGCGCACGCCAGGAGCATTTTAGGCTTCTGATGCGTCCCCCGGACATTCACGGAGAAACATGCCCTCCGGACCACAATGGGAGGCAAGAGGGTATAATTATCTATATAGCCATGGAGTGACTATATAAGCTTCTTCTGTTATGGGGGACCCTCAGAGATAAGGTCCAATGCCCTATGGGAAGCCTCTCTGAAGATTGCAGAGAGCGGAGGGCAGGAGGAGGGTGAGACCAACCTGACAGGAGTCAGGCACGTCGCCACATCCTAGGAAGGATAGGGCTAGAAGAAGAAAGCCTGCAGTGAGTGTTATCACGCACGATAGCTGAGGCAGCTGGCAGAGGCAGTAAACACTCACCAGAACTCCTGCATGCACAGCAACTGAACAACAGAACAAGGGATTCTCCGGTAGGACAGGGAGAACAGACAAGGGAGCGGAGACTTTCCTGCCCTGTCGGAGGAGTTGTTCAGAACATGCATTGAAGGATAGCAGAAAGTCTATACTGGACATAGAAGGGATGGTTCGGTAGGGCACCCACACAACAGGGGAAACCTGGAGAGAGGGGTGCGGAGGACGCACCCTAGGGTAAGTCAGTTGAAGGATAGAGCGGCCATGAGAGGCCAGAACTATCATGGGATAGCGGTGATCTCCCTCCACCAACGAAGAAAGGGAGAATACCTTAACCCCTTAACAAAGCAACCAAACCACTTGTCATACAGAAACAAAATCCCAGTGTAGAGCTGGGAGAGTAAACCTCTGGTAAGAAGAAGTTAAGTGCAGGTTGCCGCATACCGGAGCCTATGGCTGCCTGGTATGAGTGCCCGGGCTCGGGTCCGGGAACTGCTGACCGGGGTGAGATGCCCCTTGCTTGGGCATACCTGGAGGATGGGCGGGCGGATGAAACTTTCTCTTCCTCGGGAAAGAAGGTCTGGCAGGACATTTCCTACCCCCGGGGGAAAAAGCAGGCCTAGGGCGGCTTCCAGCGCTAGGAAGGTCAGCGGAGCACTGCGCAACCTGACGCAAAGCCTCGCTATTGAAAAGGTTGTCTCCAGTACACGGAGAATTACCCAGATTATGTTGTGCCCATCTGCACAAGTCTGAAGCCTGCAGCCAGGCTGTACGATGCGCACCAATGGCAATAGCAGAGGACCTGCCAACAGACTCAAAGGAGTCGAAAGAAGCATGAGAAAGGAACCAATAGATATTCCTGCAATGATAAAGGAGCAAGGAATATTCAGAGGCCTTAGATTCGGACAAAAAGGGAGACAAAAGAGATAATTTCTCTGTGACCTCCCGAAGTGTCAGGCTCATATAAAAAATATATGAAATAATTCTAGCAGCCAACATGGACGTTTGGAAGGTTTGACGCCCAAAGGTATCAAGCGCTTTAGATGCACGACCTGGAGGACAAGAAGAATGCTTCTTCCTGTTTCCGACCTTTCTCAGTGCCGATTCCACCACAATGGAATGATGCGGAAGCTGGTGCTTCTGAAACCCCGGAAAGGGGGGCACCTGATACAGCACATGCGTGGTTGTAGACGGCGCAGGAACCTTCAGAGGTGACCGCCAAACCCCTAGGAGAAGATCCTGCAGGGAAGGATGTAAAGGAAGCATTATGGCTGCCTGTTCCGCAGGATCCTGATTTAGAGAAGGACCAGGGATAGGAATGGCAAGCAGGTCTGCCATGTCGAGGAGAAAATCCTGAAAAGAAGGCACTCCCAGAGGAGCAATTCCTGGGGAGGCTGAGGTTGGAGGGGCCGCATGGACACCAGAAGACCCACTGGGCTGGTGCTCCAAAGGGGTCCCGCTAGATCGAGAAGGATACCGACAGTCCCGAATCAAGGCAGATAGTACTGCATCGTCGGTTCCTGGAATGAATTCCAAGCTAGGCATAGAAAGGATCGATGGCACCGATGGAACCGCAGGGATCGGCATCGGCCCCGACTCCGGTCTCGGGGACGGCCCTGGCCTTGGAGTAGACAGCGGGGGCGGCTGAAGCGATCCCGAAGCCACCGGAGAGCAGTGGCGATTATCCTCGGTACTGCGTCGCCGGAAGGGACAGAAATCAGTCCCGAAGCGTGTCGGAACCAAGTCTTCGAGACTGGATATCGATTCGAGGCTGGGCATCGAACCGAGCGAGGTTATCGACACCCTCCGAAGAGGCCCCGGCGGCGGTGGCGGTGCCGGCAATGCCGGGCCCGGAAAGCGAATCGGAATCGCATCGATCGGTGCCGCACGCATCGAGAACCTCCGGGGAGGACACTCGGTGAAGAGGGGAACACTCGACACCGGCGGCAATGTCGGGAGATAGGCACCGCTAGACGCCGGTACCCCTCCCGAGCCTGGCTTGCCAAGGGGAAAACCCTTCCGGGCCGTACCAATGGGCCCCGAGGGTACCCAGGTTACCCAACGACGGGCCCCAGAGGGTAGAGAAACGCTCAACCCCGGCACCGATGCCGGGGCATCGGCGCCCCCTGACGCCGGAACCAACTCCGTGGTTGGCCGGGACGAAGGGAAGCCAGCCTGGGTCGTATCGATCGAAGGCCCCGAGGCCCCCTGAGGACGAACCCCAGTGACGAGCGGAGCACTCGATGCCCGCGTTGATGCCGGGAGATCGGCGCCGTCCGAGGCCAGCACCAGCCCAGCACATAGCTGGGGTACAGGAACGCCAGTCCGGGACAGGTCGATTGGCCCCAAAGGTACCAGGGCCAGGTGGCGATCCCTGGTGAAGAGTGAAGCACTCGACACCGATGCCGGGGAGGCAGTGCCACTCGAAGCCGGTACCACCCCCACGCAGGACTGGGATGCAGGAAAGCCAGTCTGGGTCGAATCGATGGGCCCCGAAGGTACCAAGGACACCAGATGACGATCCCCGGTGAAGAGTGGAGCACTCGACACCGACGCAGATGCCGAGGAATCGGTACCGCCCGAAGCGGGTACCACCTCCGTGCATGGCAGGGATGCAGGAAAGTCAGACTGGGTCGAATCGATCGGCCCCGAAGGCACCGAGGACACCAGATGACGATCCCTGGCGAAGAGTGGAGCACTCGACGTCGGCGCCAATGCCGGGGAATCGGCACCGCTCGAAGCGGATACCGCCCCCGAGCATGGCTCGGGAATGTTCTGTGAGGAGCGAACCCCAGGAACAACCCGAAACCCCGTGGATGCTCTGGAGCCCGAAGACTCCCGGCGAGGTTTATTCGCCAAGGGGGACTTGAGGGGGAGGCCGGGGCCGTCATCATGCCGAGCATGAGACTCACCCCTCAAGACTTGGCTAGTCTTAACAGACTGTTTTTGGGTTACCTGATCCTGGAGAGAAGAGTAAACCGATGACCGCGCCTTAGAAGGAAAAACGTCATCGAGGGACACCCGAAACAGGGAAGGTCTTCTCCCGATACTGAAGCACGGATGACCAGGGGAAAAAGGATCAGGGCCCAAACAAGAGACACACCAGGCATTGGAGTCGAGGTAAAAAACTAAGTCTCCGCAGTGAGGGCACTTCTTAGGGGAAGAAGGCTCCATGCTGGAAAGGCGTGGTAGGCCTCAGAAGAGACTCGAGGAAAATGTTTCCTCCGAAAGATTAAAAGAAAGAATAAGGCACCGGTGGTGCCGGTGTCGGTGGGAAAAGGCCGCGACCACAAGAAACAGAAAAAAAAAAAAGGGAAAATTAAGAAAAAAGTTTCTGCCGGCTCCGCGGAAAAACGAAAACTGGGGAAAGGCAGTAGGAAGGGCGGGAAGCCACTGCGCAGGGGATGCTCTCAAAGGCTCTCTGATTGGATGCTGGGGAGCATTCCCGTGCGGGCTCCGTCGGCGCCGACGTACCCACATGTGAAGACTCATTCCTGCTTGTTCCTGGAGATTACCACATTACTGGCTGAAAGTGAAGATGATCTGAAGCATTTGCTTCTCACAATCAAAGAACATAGTCTCAAAATGGGCCTGCACCTTAATGTAAAGAAGACAAAGATCATGACAACTGGCATAATCAACAGGTTCATCATTGAAGGAGAAGAAATTGAAATTGTGAACAACTTTAACCTACTTGGATTAACTATCAATAAAGAAGCAACAAGCAGTCAAGAAATCAGACGATGCATTGCTCTTGGCAGAATGGCTATGAAAGACCTAGATAAGATTCTCAAGAGCAGAGATGTCTCTCTCCATACAAAGATTCGACTTGTTCAGGCCATGGTATTTTCAATAACATCATATGGATGTGAAAGCTGGACAGTGAAAAAGATAAGCAGGAAGAAAATTGATGCCTTTGAATTATGGTGCTGGCGGCGAATACTGTGTATACCATGGACTGCCCGAAGAACAAACCAGTCGGTACTAGAGGAAATCAAACCTAAGCTTTCTTTAGAAGCTCAGATGACAAGACTTCGACTTTCATACTTTGGACACATCATGCGGCGAGAGAGATCATTAGAGAAAGACATTATGCTTGGCAAGATAGAAGGTCAACGCAAAAGAGGAAGGCCAGCAATGAGATGGATCGATACAATAACAGCAGCTACGGGTACCAGTCTGTCAACAATGAGCCGCCTGACTGAAGACCGAACACAATTTAGGATAGCTATCCAGAGGGTCGCCATGAGTCGACTCCGACTCGACGGCACTTAAGAACAACAACAACAACAAGGGACTTTGCAATGGGAGGTACTGGAGGATAAGCATACAGAAGACCTCACCCAGGCTAGTCTGCTGTGTGATCTTACTCTGGAACAGAATTGATCCACCTGGGAATTTTTCAGGGTGGCAAACAGATCTATTGAGGGGGATTCCCCACTCTCGAAAGATGAGAGTCACATCCTCCCTGTCCAGTGTGTGGCTGGAGGACTCGATTCAGCTTGTCTGCAGAGATTATTGCTCGCCTGGTAGGTACATGGCTCTCAAGTCCATTCCATGCGCGATGGCAAACTTCCACAACCTCACTGCTTCCCAACACAGGAGATATGATCCCCTTCCTCCCTGCTTGGTGATTTAGAACATGCTGACCTGATTGACATTTTGAATCAGAACAATTTGGTTAGCCAGTCGATCTCCGAAAGCTCTTAGAGCATTCGCCACTGCTCTTAGTTCCAAGAAGTTGATCTGATGGAGATTTTCTAGGATGGATCAATCACCCTGGGTGAACAACCCATCGAGATGAGCTTCCCATTCCAGCCTGGATGCATCTGTCATCATAACTTTTTGGGGAGGGAACAATTTGAAAAGAAAGATCCTTGAGCAAATTATGGTGGACTGTAGAACATTGTAATCACTGAACGAGAGGGGGTGGTAACACACAGATGATCCCTGAGCCAACCCATGGCCTGGGTCCATTGAGTCCTCAGAGTCCACCGAGCTTACCTCATATGGAAGCGTGCCAAGGGTGTGACAGTCACTGCTGAGGCAATATGACCTTTTATAGTCAACATCTTTCAAAATCGTACCTGCAGACTCGCTTGAGTTTCCCGCACCAGTGCTGTCAATTTGTGAAGTCGGTCATGCAGAAGGAAGGCTCTCGCCCGAGTCATGTCGAGCAAGGCTCCAATGAATTCCAAATGGTAGGTGGGTTGAAGGTGGAATTTGGGGTAATTTCAAATAATCCTAGTAGTGCCAACACCTGAACAGTCAATTCTGTTGATTCTTGGACTCCTTCCAGAGAGGCACTCTTGATCAGCCAAGCATCCAGATAGAGGAAGACAAACACTCCCAGCATCCGTAGATAAGCCGCCACTACAGCGAGGCACTTTGTGAACATGCAAGAAGCTGAGGCCAGGCCAAAAGTCAACACACTGTACTGGAAATGTTGATCCCAAAAACAAATCTGAGATAGTTATTGTGAGAGGGATATATCTGTATGTAGGTGTAGGCATCCTTGATATCCAGGGAGAATAGCCAATCTCATTTTTGCAGGTAAGGAAGCAGGGTGCCTAGAAAAAACATTTTCAACTTTTATCTTACCAAGTACAGGTTCAGATCTCTTACTTCTAGCATGGGACGGTATCCTCCCATTTTCTTGGAGGATCAGGAAGTACTTGAAATAAATCCCCCCAACCTCTTTGTTCTGGTGGCAACATCAGACAAGAGGAAAGTGATTTCTTTCTGAAGCAGTTCCTGATGCAGAGGGTCAAGGTGATGCACCATTGATGGGCAGTTTGGTGGTAGGGAGGAGTGGCCTAGTGGTTGGGGCAAGGTACTACAGGCCGGAAGGTCAGTGGTTCAAATCCCACTAGAGGACAGCAACCTTGGGCCGGAAGGACTGGGGTTTCTAGTCCCACAGGTGCTCCTTGTGGTCTTGAGCAAGCCACTTAACCCTCCATTGCCCATGTTCCCTGTAAGTATTAGTCTATGTGTCTCATATCCCCTCATGTTAAATGTATCCCCCAACCGCTTTGACCCGGTGAAAAGCGGGATATAAATGCAGCTAAATAAATAAATAAATAAATGTGGTTGATAACAGCTTTTGATGATCTGTAGCACCCATGAGTCTGAGGTTACTAGGGACCACCTTTGTGCAAAAAGAGTGAGCCTTCCCCAAATGGAGGTTTTTCTTCAGCAATCATTGGAAGATTGGCTATGCTCTGCAGGAACCAGTCAAACCACACACCATTTTCGGCTGAGGAGACAGCTGGGCCTTCTGAGGCTTTTCTTGACACTGCTGTTGGCAACGGGCCACTTGGGTGGGAGGTCTAGGGTCCAGGGAAAGCATAGTTACTCACCTGTAACAGGTAATCTCCGGGAACAGCAGGAATTGAGTCTTCACATATGGGGTATTGTCGGTACCAACAGAGCCTGTGGGGGAACGCTCCCCAGCGTCCAACAGGAAAGCTTTTGGGAGCATCCCACTGCGCCTGCACTGTTGCCGTCCCGCCTTTCCGACTCTCCCTCTTCAGTTGAGTTTAAAGCTGAGGCAAAGGAGAGAAGGAGAGCAAGAGAGAGAGAAAGAGATACAACTCCTAGGGGATGGTGGGCAGGTTGTGAAGACTCAATTCCTGCTGTTCCCGGAGATCACCTGTTACAGGTGAGTAACTACGCTATCTCCAGGAACAAGCAGGAATGTAGTCTTCACCAATGGGAAACTCCCCAGCTGAAAGATGCCAGGTAGATGACCCCAGAAAGCTGCGAAACCCAGGTTGAGATGGGTCATGCTTCCTCCCATGGATCTCTGGCATCGAACCCCGGGACGGCGGGTAGGAGTTGTTGTAAGTCTGAAAGAGATGCTAGAGAACAGCCTGGCCAAACGAGGCATCCCGACGGGAGTCCTTGCCTAAGCAATAGTGGGCTGCAAAGGTGTGTACCGAAGCCCAAGTGGCTGCCCTTGCTCTCACATTGTGAGCTGTGACATGACCTTTGAGAGAAAGTCCCTAACTCTCATAGGCAAAGGATATGCAATCTGCAAACCATTTAGATAAAGTTTGCTTGGAAACTGGTAGTCCAAGATGACTGGAGTCAAAGGCAAGAAAAAGCTGGGAAGCTTTCCTATGTTGCTTAGTCCTCTGAAGGTAAAAGGCCAAGGCTCTTTTACAATCCAGAGTAGGAAGATTCCTTTCTGCAATGAAGGCGTGAGGCCTAGGGAAGAATACAGGAAGGTAAACCGATTGGTTTAAATGAAAAGGCAAAACCACCATTGGCATAAAGTGAGGGTGAGTTCTAAGAACTACTTTATCATGTTGGAACCTTGTATAAGGAGGATCAGCCACTAAAGCTTGTAGCTCATTGATGCGTCTTGCAGAAGCAAGAGCAATTAGGAAGATTACCTTCCAAGAAAGAAACTTCAAAGATGTAGTGGCTAAGGGTTCGAAGGACAGTTTCATGAGTTGCCCAAGGACAAGATTCAGATCTCATGCCACGGGTGGTGGCTTAATGGGGGGTTTTGTTAAGAGTAGATCTCTCATAAACATCGCTACAAGTGGTTGAGAGGAAACAGGTTTCCATCGAAGGGCTTGTGGAACGCCGCAATGGCACTAAGGTGGACCCTTACTGAATTGGTCTTAAGACCAGAGGATAATAAATGGAGGAGATACTCCAGTAACACCTCCACTGGAACTGAAAAGGGATTAAGTTCCTTTTTTGAACACCAGATAGAGAACCTTTTCCGCTTAAAGGCCTAGGCCCTCCTTGTGGAAGGTTTTCTTGAAGCCAAAAGGATATCATTAACCTGTTGAGAAAGGTTGATATCCTCGAATTCTAGGCTCTCAGTAGCCACGCCCTGAGGTGTAGGGGCTGAGGGTTCGGGTGCAATAGCGACCCGTTCTCTTGTGAAAGTAGATCTGGAACACATCCCAACTCCAGAGGCTTGGCTTGAGAGAGATGTAGAAGCAGTGGATACCACGCCTGCCGTGGTCAGCGTGGGGCTATGAGGATCATATGGCTCCTGTCTCTCTGAAGCTTGAATAGAGTTTTGGGAATGGGTGGGTAGGCATAGAGGAAGTCCTGACCCCAGTGGAGGTGGAAGGTATCTCTTGCCTGACAGTTCTGAGCCGGGATTCTGGAATAGAACCGGGGAAGAATGTCATTCTGCAAACTTGCAAAGTTCCCAAGATCTGAAAGATTCGAGCAATTTGCTCTGGATGAAGAGACCACTCATGTGGCAGCAGAACTCGACTGAGTTTGTCTGCCAAGAGATTTTATGTGCCTGGTAAATACACCACTAGTAGGTGGATTTGAAGATCTCTGGCGAAGGGCCAGAGGTGTAGAAGCTTCATTGCACAGCGCCTGAGAACTTGTCTCACCCTGCTTGCTCACACAGAACATAGCTACCTGATTGTCGGTATGAACAAAAACCATCTTGTAGCTCAAACGGTCCTGGAATACTCGAAGGGCATAGAAGATGGCTCTGAGTTCCAGGAAGTTTATGTGAAGACAAACCTCCTGCTCGGTCCAGAGGCCCTGAGTATAAAGATTGTCCAAGTGAGCTCCCCAACCCAACTTCGAAGCATCTGTCGCAACGTGGCTTGGTGTAGTATCTGCTGGAAAGGACCCTACGAGAAGGTTTTTCAGCAATTGCCACCACTGTAGGGACAGAATGAGGCATGTAGAATTTCTGATTTTGTCCCCCAGGTGACCCGACACTTGTGTCCACTGAGAGGCTAAGGTCCACTGGGCTGCTCTCATGTGTAGGCGAGCATAGGGAACCACATGGACAGTGGATGCCATATGCCCCAGTTGCTGAAGCATTTCTCAAGCAGTTAGAAAGGTTTTCATAGCTGCTTGAGAGGCCAGCTGGAGTATTCGAAGACAACGTGGTTGTGGCAGGAAAGCCCTTGACTACCTTGTGTCTAGAAGAGCCCTTATGAACTCTAGAGACTGAGAAGGGGTGAGATGAGATTTTGGGAGGTTTATGACCAGTCCCAGGTACTGCAGTATTTGAATTGTACAGAAGAGAGCGGAGCTGGCTTCTGGAGCTGTTGATGCTCGGATGAGCCAGTCATCTAAGTAGGGGAAGACAAATATCCCCAGAGTTCTCAGGAATGCTGCTACTACTGCCATGCATTTTGTGAAGACTCTTGGGGCGGAAGGCAGTCCAAAGGGTAGAACCCTGTACTGGTAACGTCTTCCTTGAAAGAGGAATCGAAGAAACCTCCTGTGATCTGTATGGATAAGAATATGTGAAAATGCATCCTTTAGATCTAGAGAACATAGCCAATCCTGACTCTGAATCTACGGAAGAAGTGTTCCAAGGGAGATTATTTTGAATTTTTCTCGGAACAGAAAAATTCTCTCTGAGGTCAACTCTCTGAGGTCCAGTATGGGTCTGTATCCCCATGTCTTCTTTGGAATGAGGAAGTAGGGGGAGTAGAAGCCCTTGCCATGTTGGGATATAGGTACCTCTTCTATTGCCCCTTGAGCAAGTAGTGAGGTGACCTCTTGACACAAGAGAGGGGTGAAAGGGCCCCGAGAATTGAACTGTCTTGTGATGGTGGGAGGGGGCATACTGTGAAAATGGAGTTTGTTCCCCTCTGTTATGATAGAGAGAGTCCAGTGCTCTGATGTTATCTGTTGCCATCTTTCGGGGAAATGACAGTCTGCCTGGGATGGTGAGAGGCTCTAG
The DNA here is from genome assembly GCA_033557465.1 of Ichthyophis bannanicus. Lineage (NCBI taxonomy): Eukaryota > Metazoa > Chordata > Amphibia > Gymnophiona > Ichthyophiidae > Ichthyophis > Ichthyophis bannanicus. Next base: position 515,008,292 of record CM066035.1, read on the forward strand.
ACCCTTCAGGGGCAGGATGACTAAGTTCTCTAGGAAGGAGTCAAAGCCCCTGAGGAGGCTGTGTCTGTTGAGCTCTGAGGACTTTGGCCTTCCTCAGCTGTCTGGGTTGATGCTGCCCTTCTTGGGGAGCATTAACTGGGCAGTGGACAGCATGGGTGTAAGATGGATAGAATTTATTTTTCTTGTTGAAAAATGGTTTCTTAACTGTCTTTTTCTTAGCTGGGTTGGCTGTGGTCCTTAATAATCTGTTCAAGTGGTGTTTTCGGACTCAAGCTGATAAGCTTTGTCCTGCCAATCCTAGCCAAAGAGGTTTTCGCCTATGCAAGGAATATTCCCCAGCTTCTCTTGCACCCATTGTTCTAAATCAGATGCTTGTAACCAGGCAATGAGACGTGTACCGATGGAGATAGCAGAGGTTCTGCTAATGCACTCAAAGCAATCAAAAGTTGCACCATTCATAAACTTAGAAACATTCTGGGCATGTTTGATGAGAGTGAAAAAGTCAGCCCTTTTGTCATCGGGAAGAAGTGGAGCCATGAGTTCCAAGTCTCTTGTAACCTCCCGAAGAAACATACCCATATAAAGTATGTAAGAGCTTATTCTAGCTGATAGCATCAAGGACTGAAAGCATCGACGCCCAAAAGCATCGAGCGTCCTCGAATCACGACCTGGAGGGTTGGATGAATGGGTTTTAGCACTCTTGATCCTACGCACTGCCGATTCCACTACCATGGAATGGTGTGGTATTGTGTTTTTTGAAAACTGGGACAGTGCGGTACCCGAAACATTATATCAAGTCTCCGAGAATGTGGAGACACCGTTAAAGGTGTTTCCCACATTCTAAGCATGAGATCATGTAAAATTCGGTGAATGGGAAAGGTAGCAGCCTCCTTAGGAGCTGCCCGATACTGAAGAATTTCCAACTCTTCAGCTCTCGGCTCCTTCTCAGGGGTCACGGTGATCGAGAGTCCCCTTGCTATATCACGAATAAAGTCCTGAAAGGACATGTCCTCCGGGGGAGACATCCGACGCTGTGGAGGAGGAGAGGGATCCTCCGGAAGAACCACTCCAGTACCGACCGAGTCATCGGAATCGGAGGATTCAAAGTATTGTCGGGCCGGATGTTCTCATATTACTTGTCGACGGTATCAATTGAAGTTAGCATCGAATTGTCTCGATACCGGACCCTCGATGCCGGAGACCGATTCCAAGGCCAGCATGGGAGGAAGCATGGAGAGAGGCGCATCGGTCGATGCAGGTACATTCAGTACCTATATCGGTATGGAATACTGCATTGATTGAAACGGCTTTAGCGGTACCGAGGCTGCTAATAAAGCCGCAAGACTGTTCTCGATGACCAGGATACATTTATCCATGGAGCCTGCCGATGCCTGGATGTCGGTACCGGCAGAGCAGGACATGACACCAAGAGTTCACCGGAGGTGGAAGCTTCGGGAACATCCTGGAACCCCGTTAATGCTTTGGAGGCAGGGGCCTCCTGTCGGGGTTGTTTGTCCGGTGTGTTTTCCTCGAGGGCAATGCTAGTAGCTTCTCGATGCTTAGAAGGAGATCTACCCTTTGAGGACTGGCCGGTCTTGGAAGACCTAGGTTTGGTTACCTGGAATCCATGGGAGGAAGATGAAGCCCTGGATGACGTTGATGCAACAGACATTGCATCTGGGGCAAAGAGGGTGCCGAGTTTTGCAGCTCTGTTCTGCAGGCCTCTCTTGGTTATCTTTCTACAAAGGGGACACTCTGATGGTAAATGGTCAGGACCTAAATATTTGAGACACCAATCATGGGTGTCGGTAGCAGAAATGGTACTGCTACACTTTGAACAATTTTTGAAACCACTAGATAGTTTCTCCATTTTGGAAGAAAAGAGTGCCTGGCGCCTGGCACCAAGAGGGGACAGACCTTCCAAAAAAGAAGTAGTTATTTTTTTTTTAAGGAAAAGAAATAAGAAAATAAAGAAAAGACCGGTGGTACCGGTATAGGCGCCGATGGTGAAGGCAGACGCGACCACATAAAGATGATTTTCTGCGGTGACAGGGTTTGCTGCCTGTCGGCTCCATGGAAAACGAAAAACTGAAGAGGGAGAATTGGAAAGGCAGGAAGACAACAGCGCAGGCACAGTGGGATGCTCCCAAAAGCTTTCCTATTGGATTTTGGGGAGCGTTCCTACACAGGCTCCATCGGTACTGACGATACCCCATATGTGAAGACTACATTCTTGCTTGTTCCTGGAGATGTACCTATGCCTGTGAGTGTAAAAGGTCTTTTTCTGGTTTCCTCCTTGGTACCTCCTATGATAGTTGGTGTGCTCAGACTTGCATCTGGAGAGTCTGGAAAGAGTAACATCCAGCTTTTTGATATGGCCAGATTTTCTTTGACTTGTTCCCCGAAGAGATTCTCTGCACAGCACAAGACGTCTGCCAGCTTGTTTTTCACTAACTGTTCCAGGTCAGGTGACTGGAACCAAGCGAGTCTCTGGGCACCAATTCTGATGGCAGCATTTCTGGATAGACATACGTAGCACCTCCCTTTACAACCCCAAACACATCTCACTATTTTAGAATGATAAAAACCTTAACTCGCTTAACTTAAAGGTATACAAAGGCTCATACCATTCATTTGGCGAACAGTGTCACCATAGGACCGAGCTCAGAACTTATGCATCACAGGCCTCACCCTCCCAACTTTTTTTTTTTAATTACACCAACCAATAAATCTACATCCAAGAAAAGTACTTTTAAAGGATTCGAACATCCAATAATATCTATCTTTTAATCCCAATCAATAACTGAAGTGTAAAATCAATTTTTTATTTTTTATTTTCCAATGTTGAAAGTAGAAAAAATTTATTCTCCCTACTAGTGCTGAGAGTAAAACTCTTATGCCTGATGAAAGCAGCTGAGCCTCTCACAGAAACAGTCAAGCATCTAGAAAAAATAAAGAAAGAAAATCAAAGTAGTAAAACCGCTTTCTGTCAACCAGCTGTTGCGGCGTTAGACTTTGAGGCAGTAAACGAATCTGACTTCAAAGAATCTGAATTTACAGCGTCGGAGACGAAAGATACATGTCTGAAGTCGATTGTTCAGATAAGTGATGTATTACCATTTGAATGGTTGACAGAGGGTTTTAACATGGTATCTACAATGATGCCTAAACCTTTTTCCTGGGTGGTGGTTCCTAGTGTGGAACCTTGCATCGTGTAACCATAGTTTGGGTTGTTCTTCCCTAGGTGCATAACTTTGCACTTGTCCACATTAAATTTCATCTGCCATTTGGATGCCCAGTCTTCCAATTTATCAAGAACATTGCAATTTTCCACAATCCTCATGGGTTTTAACAACTTTAAATAGTTTTGTCTCATCTGCAAATTTGATAACCTCACTCGTTATTCCACTTTCCAGGTCATTTATGAATATGTCAAAAAGCAGCAGACCCAGCACAGATCCCTGGGGTACACTACTATTCACCTTTCTCCATTGGGAAAATTGGCCATTTAGCCCTACCCTCTGCTTTCTATCTTTTAACCAGTTCCTGATCCACAATAGTACACTGCCTCCTATCCCATGACTCTCTTGTTTTGCCAAAAGTCTCTGATGAGGGACCTTGTCAAAGGCTTTCTGAAAGTCCAGATACACTATATCAACCGATTCACCTTTGTCCACCTGTTTATTCACACCTTAAAAAAAACAACAGATTAGTAAAACAAGATCTTCCTTGTCTAAAGCCATGTTGGCCGTCTCCCATTAGGCCGTGACTATCTACATGCTGAGTAATTTTGTTCTTTATGATGGTTTCTACCATTTTTCCTGGTACTGACGTCTGTAGTTTCCCGGATCACCCCTGGAACCCTTTTTAAAAATTGGCATTACGTTGGCCATCCTCCAATCTTCAGGTATTACAGATGATTTTAATGATAGTTCACAGATTACTAATAGCAGGTCTGTAATCTCACATTTCAGTTCTTTCAACACTCTTGGATGTATATCATCCGGTCCAGGTGATTTGCTACTCTTCAGTTTATCAAATAGTTGTAATACATCTTCCCAATGCATTGATATTTCCTTCAATTCTCCCACACCTTTAAATACCACGTCAGTCATGGGTAACATCTCTACAACTCCCTCAAGACCGAAGCAAAGAATTAATTCAGTCTCTCCGCTATCGCCTTGCCGCCTCTTAGTGCCCCTTTAACCCCTCTATCATCTAATGGACCAACTGACTCTCTCACAGGTTTTTTGCTACGAATGTACTTGAAAAAGTTTTTATTTTGCATTTTTGCTTCCGCAGCAAGCTTCTTCTCAAATTCTCCCTTTGCCTGCCTTATCAATGCCTTGCATTTAACTTGCCAGTGCTTGTGCTGTTTCCAGTTTTCGTCATTTGGCTCTTCTTTCCTTTTCCTGAAAGATGTATAACTGTCCTAACATTCAGTTTTATTGGGTTTTAATATGGATCCGTATTAAAGAGGTGCTGGGATTTTGGGCCAATCTCTCCTGGTCTGGGGTCATTTTTCAATCGACAATTGGCATCTCGCCATTACAGCAGGATTGTTTAATTAATCTTCATGATGAAAGTAGCCCTATTTTTCATTATTTCTAACTAGAAAACATACAGCAGAGCTTGGTTGACGCGAATGGTGGAACATTTGTGCTTAGGATACATATATGTGCAAACACCATGGTGTGGTAGTTTCCCTTGCATCCTCTTAAGTGGAAACTCATACAGAATCACATCTCTAAAGTACGTTATGAGATATTATAAGGGGTTATTAGACAAATCTTCTCAGTTCCTATATAGTGGAGCTGTTGCTCTTCTATTGTCCTTGTAGGCCTAGCAGGCTTGCAGATGTTTTGTCTTTCTTTATATAGCCCCTGTTGATCGCATGATGATGGGAGGGACAGGGTGGGGTGGGCTATGTTTTGCCTTTTATCATCTCATGTTAAAGAGAAGGATTGTGTATTTTAATTTACTGCAATTTGGTTTCCTCTTTTGTTTGTATTTTGTTGGAAAATATAAATAAAGAAATTAAAAAAAAATACTTCTGAGTCTCCACCTGGATCACTCTCCTGCTTTAAGGGGATTGTGAGCAATATTGCAGCGATATTTTTCTAGATCGAGGGTACATTGGACCCCGAGACGTTAGATAGAGATATTGGCCAGGCATGCACAGGTGTCGGGGTCCTTTGATGCCCCAATGTCGATGTCTCTCCCAGAGACAGAACATGCATTTCGAGGATCCTATGGTGGTCAATGTCGATGCAGTAGATGTTGAGGCCCCAGCATGCTGCACCACCAACAGCACCGCAAAGCGTTCTTTGACACATGCACAAGGCACTTCTCCATGGCTGCTCATTCTGAAGACTGCAGGGCCTGAGCAACTTCTATCAATGTACCAGTAAGTATACAGGGATAGCAGCAGCTGGGTCTCAGCTTTCGGTGCCCCTCCGATATCCTGGAGGATGAGCTCTCCTCACTTCAGGACACCTTCGAGGGGAACTCACATGGACCCTCCACTGCTCTTAACGCTTTACTTTGAAGGGCTCTAATGCAAATGCACCAGAGTCTTCACTCGATGTTCAGTGTGGTTACCCCTCAATGTTGAAGAAGATGCAGTACCATCTTTCCTCTTCGGGTGAAAATCGATCAAAGGCTTATGCTCCTGGGCACCAGAGGTGATTGGCTCTGATTAAGCTCGAGAGCCCTTCTGCATTAATGCACTGCCAGTGTCCGAAGCAACCTTGGAAGCCTCCGCACGAGGGTTCTGTCGGCGCTGACATCACCCATATGTGAGAACTGACTTCCTGCTTGTTCCCGGAGAATGCCATGTTAGCACACGATTTTTGCAAACAGACCATATGCATGCTTTTTGTTTACAGTACTGAGGAGCTAATTTTCAGCATTAGGTTTGCATTAGAAAACTATCTGCTGAGCTTGAGTGCACTGCTGTAATGCAAGGAAGCTGCATTAGCCTCTGTATATGTCCAACTCTGATTCTGATATGCCAGAGATGGGTTGTGCTGGCCCTGTCTGTACCTAACAGTCAATTATGTGGCCACATAGAGCACCAATGTGCATGGGGTACCCATTACTACCGATGCTGCCCCTCTCCTCTCCAGGACCTGAAGCGGCAGCAATGACATTTATATTTCCTATATCTAAGGGGGAAGAAGCGGCAGATCATAAAGCGAAGGAACAGCAATGTAGTGCTGGAGAGTTAACATGCTGCTGTTTAAATGGCATTGTTGTTGCTGAAGGTCCAAGTAAGAAGCAGCAGTGGAGGTAGGGGAGAAGCAGGGGGATGAACACCATGACCTTGGAGAATGTCCATGGGGCGATGAACTGATAGTGACAGACAAGCATAACAAAATGCAGATACCTCTGTTGACCCGCCTGGATCGGGATATGAACACACACCTTGGCCAGATCCAGAGAAGCCAAGAATACCCCTGGGTGCGCTTCTTGAATCACAGAGTGCAAGGTTTCCATCCGAAAGCATATGATGTATAAGTGCCTGTTGACCCCTTTGAGGTCCAGAATCGGTCGGATGGAACCATCCTTCTTTGGCACTACAAAATAGATGATCTTTCCTTGTCCTGCTCATCTGGGGCAAAGGGCACCACTGCCTTTAGGCATAGCAACTTGTCCACATTGGACAAGTTGCTATGCCTAAAGGCAGTGGTGCCCTTCGCCCCAGCTGATCAGCACCTTTGATTGCAGACCCACATGGGGAGATGATGAAGGCATCGGGAATCAGATGTTTGCATTCCAAGGTATAGCTTAACTGAATGGTGTCTAGCACCCAGAAGTCCTCCTTGTAACCAGGGCCCATTCCTGAAAGAAGAGGCAAAGCTTGCTGCCTACCGAAGGCACCAGGGAATCGGCCCCCAAACCTTCATTGGGTAGCCGGGGAGGGTCCTCCTCTGGAAGGGACAGAGTCCCTGGGGCCACGTGCTCCATAAAAGGACTGAGAATGAGCCTGAGGCCCTGAAGCAAAGAGGAAGAAAGGTTTACCAGGTTGGTAATGACGATAGACCTGAGACCCCCAGGAATCCAGCCAATGTGCCCTTAATGGTTGAGCAGAGGCTGATGAGACAGTGACACTAGCCTGCTTCACAGTCCCCTTGGACCTGTCTTCCGAGAGATGATAAGACTCATCTTGCCATTGTTTTTATATATTTGTAATACATTTGTTTTAAAGTTTTAATGATTGTATTTATGTTTATATGGATTTGCATGATTTAGTTCCACTCATACCTAACCGACAGGCGGATACAGGTAAAGGTAGGCCACAACACCTCTCGACCCATAACAGTCCTCCAAGGAGTACCACAAGGATCCGCACTCTCAGCACTACTGTTTAACATCTACATCCAGCCACTATGCGACATCCTGAAAGAGAACAGCATTCAATATACAATCTATGCATCTGACATCATGATATACACACCTATCTCAGTTCACGACCCGGACTACTCTAAAATAACAAACTGCCTCACACAAATGACAAGATGGTGTCAAAATAACAACCTCGCAATCAACTACAGCAAGACTGAGGCACTAATAATCACTCGTAACCCAGACTTCATCTACCCACCGGACATCAAGATACAAAATACAACCATACCAATAAAATTGGAAGTAAAATACCTCGGAGTGACTCTGGACAATGAACTGAACCTCAAGACACACGTAAGCAAAACAATAAAAAATGCATACTACAAGATGAGAATCATCAGAAGACTGAAACCCCTCCTCGCCACTGAGCACTTCCATACCGTATGCCAAGCACTAATATTTATTTATTTATTTAGCTGTATTTATATCCCGCTTTTCACTGGGTCAAAGCGGTCAATTGGGAGATACATTTAACACGAGGGGATATGACACACATACGCTAATACTTACAGGGAACATGGGCAATAGAGGGTTAAGTGGCTTGCCCAAGACCACAAGGAGTACCTATAGGACTAGAAATCCCAGTCCCTCCGGCCTGAGATTGCTGTCCCCAGGTGGGACTTGAACCCCCGGCCCTCCGGCCTGAAGTACCTTGTCCTAACCACTAGGCCACTCCTCCCACTAATAACCCCCTTACTGGACTTCTGCAATCTACTTTGGTGTGGCAAAACAAACACTCAAACCATTACAACTAGCAGAAAACACGGCGGCCCGCATAATATCTGGATCAACAAGAGATGAACACATCACACCTATTCTGAAAGACTTACACTGGCTCCCAATCAATTCACGCATCAAATACAAATCATAAACATATTTAAGATCAAACAACACACTTCAGCTAACAGCCTGCACACCCTCATACAACCAGACACCAGCAAACGCCCAAGAAGAAAAGGAACCTCCAACCGAGTCAGCACCCCAAGAGACTTCAGAAACACACGCAAGGATACCACAGAAAGAGCACTCTCCCTGGCTGCACCAACAATCTGGAACTCCCTCCCAGACGATCTGAGATCAACGATGGACCTCAAAGACTTTCGCAAACAGCTGAAGACAACGCTGTTCATAGAACACTATGGACACGTCACATAATCTAACTACCAGGAACAACCAACATACCTCCCTCCGACCCACTGATAAGAGAATGTATAAAGGCACATGATGTTTACTAACACTAAATGTATAAAAGAATGTATTATAGAACACGATGTATTATAGCGCACAAGGTACATAGCTCAACATAATCAAACACAGAACACAACACACACACAAGTCACGATATATCCTTCACTGCATGAAATACACTATCACTCCTTTTGATTGATTGCTGTGATACCGCCTTGATTGTAAGATAAAGCGGTATAGAAACACTATTAAATAAAATAAATAAATAAATAAAAGGATACTATTACAGTAATAAAAATGTGGAGTTATAAGGGCTTGCAGAATTGTGCGGAAATCATGGCATTCCAGGAGTGGTCTGATATGCTGAATCATTTTTAATTTAAAGTAAATGATCTTGGAGAAGGATTTTATGTGTAAGATCATACTTAAGGATTGATAAAGGATAATTCCTAAGTATCTGACTTCCTGTTTTAGTTCCAGCTCAGTACTGTTTATGTGGATTTTGGCAGGGGGGTTGAAGTTCTGGTTATGAGTAATGTAAAGCACTCCCGTTTTTTTTAAATTATTTTTTATGTTGTTAGAAAGGAGTCAGTCAATTATATCTGAGAGGCATGCCTGTATTTGGTAGCAGAAAGGGTCAGATGTGTCAATGAGGTGGTAAAACATAATATCTTCTGCGTAGAGATGATAGAATACTTTGAGTTTTCTGAAGATGTCACACATGGGCTACATGTAAAGGTTAAATAGTAGGGCGGAGAGTATGGAGCCTTGAGGGACACCCTAAGACTGTATGAAGATTGAGGAAGAATTTGTGCCTATCTTTACTTGTTGGGTCCGATCTGCAAGGTATGATTTAAACCATTGTAATACCATTCCTTGGAGACCAATTTGTTGCAATCTGAAATTAGTATTTTATGGTTAATGCTATCAAAAGCAGCAGCGATGTCAAGAAACACAAGCATGTATCCTTGTTTATTGTTATTTAAACCACAGAGGAGATTGTTCCTGAGATAACATGAGCGTCTTGACACTATGGTATAGCCTAAAGCCGTGTTGCTGTTCATCGAGCAGGGCGTAAGTCGATAAAGTCTTACCGTTGTATTTGTACAGTTTTTTCAATGACTTTGGATAAAAAAGGAAGACTGGAAATAGGTCGGAATGAGTTTGAGAGGGTTTTGTCTACTGCATTAGGTTTGAGAATCAGTTTTATGCATGCATGCTTTAGTGCTGAAGGCATATGTCCGGTGTTTAAGGATTGGTTAACTATCTCTAGGATGATAGGAGAAAATGTGTCTTTAGTGATTTTTAGCCAGCTGACTGGAAAGGGATCTGATGGGGAGGTGGTAGTGTTTATGTTTGTAAGTTGTTTAATGACAATATGGAAGAAAGAAGTCCAGGTGTTTTGATTGTTGTGTATAATTTTATTATGATTTGAGCAATGGGGATTAATGGGAATGATAGAAGTATGCAGTGGGGTGAGCTTATCTATGTAATAGTTGGCTAGGTCTTGTGGTTCTATGGGGGATGTTATCCGTCTCAGGGTTGGGCGTTTTTGTGACAGATTTAACAATGGAGAATAACTCTCTTGGTCTATTGTGGGCACTGAGTAGTAGGTTAAAGTGACACTTTTTTTCTGCTATTTATGACATCCTTGTATGATTTAAGCATAGCCATGTATGATTGGTTATCAGTGTCACTTCTTGTGACTCACCATTTGTGCTCAAGTTTTCTTAGTTTTTGTTTTAATTTTCTTAACTCAATGGTGTACCAGTTTTTGGTTTCCTTTTGTCTCTTCTTAAATTGCATTTTATTGGACTGCGCTGCTTTCAAAATATTAGTATTCCAGCTGGTGGTGATATCATCTAGATTTGAGTTTTTAGTGTTTACGTATGGGACGGTATCTTTGAGGAATGTTTCATGGTTAAATGTTTTGAACTTGTTTATGAAGCAAGATGATTCATTGGTTTTGAGGTGTGTGAGCATGGCTGGGATGGTAAAGTCCAATTGAAAATGATCAGTCCATGGACGGGGAAGCGCCTTACGTGGCGAGTATTGCTCTTCTTGTAAAATATGGAAGAGCAGAAAAATGAGGTCTAAGATGTTTTCTTTTCTGTGGGTAGGTGATTGGACTGTTTGTTGGAACCCTAGGTCTTGCATAGCATTTAAGAAATGTGATGTGTGTGTAGGTTGGAGGGATGGCATGTTAAAGTCGCCAAAGATGATGTGGAGTTTGTTTAATGTTGAGGTGCAGGCGGTTTCATGAATAGAAGAAAGGTTGTCTGAACTGGGGGAGAGTGGTCTATAAAATAGACTGATTTTGGTATCTTTATTCTCGATGATGATCACATCCTTTTTTTCAATATTTTTGCTTAAGTGGAGTGAGAAGCTAAGGTCTTTTTTGGCTAAAATTAGAATGCAACCTCCCCGTTTGTCAGATATTGGGCAGTGAAATAAATTGTAATTGGGGACTGTTAGTTGATTAATAGTGACTTTATCTGCAGTAGATAGCCAAGTTTCTGTAAGGCAAAGAATACTGGGTTTGTCATCGTTGATAAGATCTATGAGTACTGGAATTTTCTTCCTAATGGATCTGCAGTTCAGGAGTGTTATTTTCATAGGGTGGGTGGTATGATTGGTGAAGATTTTAGAATGGTTCTGTGTGGGTCTAATATAAATAAGTTTGTGTTTGGGATGTGGAAGGTGAGGTGTAATAAACAAAAGATTTAATGTTTCTATAATGGTGAGATATGATGGGTATTTGATAAATTGGATATTGTGTTTGTAGTGCAGTGTTTATTGTTGCCAGCATAAGTAGGAGACTGATAGTGAAGCGTAGTAACTCACCTGTAACAGGTGTTCTCCAGGGACAGCAGGAATCAGTCCTCATATATGGGTGATGTCAGTGCCGACAGAGCCCTCATGTGGAGCAAATCACCAGCTTTCAGAGAAGGCCTTTGGGAGTTGCCATCACGCATGCGCTCTTCCCGCCCAAGGGTGCCATCTTGCTCAGTCAAATGACATAGCTAAAAAGACGGCAAAAAGAACAAAATAGGACTGCAACTCCAAGGGGAGGAGGGAGGGTCATGAGGACTGATTCCTGCTGTCCCGGAGAACACTTGTTACAGCTGAATAACTACGCTTTCTCCAGGAACAAGCAGGAAGTCAGTCCTCATATATGGGACTCCCCAGCTATAGGCAACCGAGAGCCCATACCTAAAAAAGACTCCCTCTATGAGAGGCACAAGCAGCTGCAATAGAAATACAAACTAAGGGAATAGCACTCCAGTAGCCAGAACACAGAAGGGTCGGAGGGCAGGAGTTGCCTAGACCTCTAAAAGGTTACGGAGTACAGCCTGGCCGAAGGCACTGTCCCGTCAGTATTCCCTGTACAGACAATAATGAATTGTGAAAGTCTGACCAGAAGATCAGGTGGCAGCCTGGCAGACGTCTGCCAGAGGAACAGATGTCTGCCAGAGGAACAGATGCCGCCATGGCCCTGACCCTATGGGTCATAACACGACCCTCCATTGGAAGCTCGGCTGCCTTGTATGCCCAGGCAATACAGTCTGCTATCCAGGTGGACAGCATACGCTTTGATACCACTAGCCCCAGCTTGCTGGGGTCATAGGTAATGAAAAGCTGAGAAGCCTTCCAATGTGCTTACCTTCGCTGGATATAGAAGGCCAGCACCCTCTTACAGTCCAGGGTATTCAGGACCGTTTCTGCCCGACTGGCCTGTGGCCTGGGAAAAAAGGTAAGCAGAACCACCTCCTGGTTGAGGAGGAATGAGGAGACCACTTTCGGAAGGAATTTGGGGTGCGTGCGAAGCACCACCCAGTTCCTATAGAATCAGGTGTAAGGCCTTTCTGACACTAGGGCCTGGAGCTCACTCACCCTCCAGGCGGACGTGAGTGCCACCAAGAAAACCAAGTTCCAAGAGAGATAGCGTAGATGGCAGGTTGCCATTGGTTCAAAGGACGGCCTAGTAAGATGCCCTAACACCACATTCCAATCCCATTCGGTTGCCAGAGGGCGGACGAGGGGCTTCAAAAGAAGCAAGCCTCTCAGAAACCGAGAGACCAAGGGGTGGGCAGAGAGAGGCTTCTCATCCACCAGAAAGTGGTTCACCGCAGGGGCACTGAGGTGCACCCTGACAGAGTTGGACTTGAGGCCCAAATCAGAGAGGTGGAGAAGGTATTGCAAAACCATCCCCACCGGGCAAGAGAAAGGATCCACCTCCTGCTCCTCGCACCATGATGCAAATCTGCGCCACTTCAAGGCATAGGCCCGTCTAGTGAGGACCTTTTCAATATTCCTTGGAAGGAGGAGCGAAGCGAGAATTACCTTTTCAGCAGCCACGCCATCAAGGTGAGAGAGCTGAGATTGGGGTACAGGAGAGAGACCCCTCCTGAGATAGGAGGCACGGGGAGGACCCCAAGGGAATGGGAGCCTCCACCGCTAGCTACAGTAGAAGCGGGAACCAGGGTGGCCCAGGCCACCATAGGGTGATAAGGATGACTGAGGCTCTGTCCTGGAGAATCTTGATCAGAGACCTGGCCACCAGAGGCGTCGGGGGAAACGCATACAGAAGGTCCACGGACCATGATATCAGAAAAGCATCAGCGGCCACCCTGAGCGAGTGCGGCTGCCTGGAGCTGAAACGGGGGCAACTGGTGATTGACCGGACTCGCAACTAGGTCCATCACTGGCCGCCCCCAGGTCAGGAAAAGCCAATTGGCTATCCCATGGTCCAGCTGCCATTCGTGGGGCTGGAGATCCTGCTGAGCCTGTCGGCTAGCCAGTTGTCCTGGCCCAGCAGGTAGACTGCTTGGAGTCGAATGCCATGCTGGGCTGCGAACAAGCACAGGTCCAGGGTTTCCTGACATAGGGTACGGGACCCCGTAAAGCCGGCTGCTGTTTTGCTGGGGCGTGAAAGGCTATGCAGCTGGCGTCAAAACCCCTGCATGGGTTGAGGCAGTGCTGGGGTTTGGGCCTTGGGCCCTTTCGGCTTGCGGTGACCCTGGGGCCCGGACTTCCCTTGTGCCGCAGTGGTCGGCGTGGGAGTGGGTGGATATGGTGGGTAGCCACGGTAGGGTAGACCCTTCCTAGGAAAGAAAGGCTTTTTGGTTTGCTGCTTCTTTCAAGGGAGGGTGGAGGTCTTGCGTGAGAGACAGGTTCGGGTGATTAACTCCGTCTCTATCTCAGCGGCCTTGTCCTTCATCGGTTTGCCAAAGAGCTGCTCACCGAGACAGGGTACGTCCAGTAGCTTCTCCTGTACCCACTGCTTCAAATCTGAGGAATGGAGCTATATCTGGCGACGGGCCCTGATGCCAGCGGCCACCATCCGAGCCGAGGACTCTAAACATTGTAGGCGGCACGGGAGAGATACTTGGAGCATTCTGCAACGGACTTTAACAGGGTCTGGAACCTATCGAGGGGTTCGCCCTCTAGGCCTGCGGAGAAACCCCTGAGTTCCTTGGCCAAGTCGCGCAGGAACAAGCCTATGTAGAGCTGGTATGCCTGAATACGGCAGGAGAGCATGGACCCCTAGTAGGCCTTACAGCCTAGGGTGTTGAGGGCTCTCGACTCCCTGCTCGGGGGAACCAAAGAATGAGATTTCAGGCTTTCTCATGGCTGACTCCACCACCATTGATGTGTGGGGGAGTTGGGTTTTTCTGAACCCAAGGCCTCGCTGGACCTTGTACATGGTGTCAAGGCATTTGCTCATGATGGGAAATGAGGCAGGTGCCTCCCACATGCGGAGCAGCAGCTTAGATAGAATGGGAGGAACCAGGACAGTAAGACTCCTGAGGCAGGGACTTGTACTGCAGAAAGAGTAGTTACTCACCTGTAACAGGTGTTCTCCAGGAGCAGCAGGAATCAGTCCTCACATATGGGTGACATCGACATCGATGGAGCCCCCGTGCGGAGCATTTCCCCAGCTTTCTATGAAAGCCTTTGGGAATACTGCATGCATGCGCAGTCCCCTTCCCGCCTAAAGGTGCCATCTTGCTCAGTCAGATGACATAGCTAAAAGACAGCACAAAAAAATGTAAAAATGAACTATGTACAACTGCAACTCCCAGGGGAGGAGGGAGGGTTGTGAGGACTGATTCCTGCTGCTCCTAGAGAACAGCTGTTACAGGTGAGTAACTCTCCAGGACCAAGCAGGAAGTCAGTCCTCACATATGGGACTCCCCAGCTTCAGGCTACTGGGGACCCAGAGCTGAAAAATGAGCTCCCTCTAGCTGCAGCATCAGAGAAGGATTTCACTGAAACATACCCCCACCGGTAGCCCAACCAGAGGGCTGGAGGATAGGAGTTGCCTAAACCTCAAAGAGATTCCGGAGCACTGCCTGACTGAAAGCACTGTCCCTATGGGACTCCCTCTCCAGGCAGTAGTGGGCCGCAAAGGTCTGGCTTGAGGACCAAGTTGCAGCCCTACAGATGTCTGCCAATGGTACAGAGCAGAGATGAGCTACTTTGGCAGGCATTACCCTGACACGGTGGGCCGTTACCCGACCCTGCAAGGGAAGGTCAGCTGCCCTGTAAGCCCAGGTGATACAGTCAGCCACCCAGATGGACAAGGTACACTTGGAGAAGGTAACCCCAAGTTATTAGGGTCAAAATATATGAAGAGCTGAGTAGCCCTCCTATGCCCCTGTGTACGTTCAAGGTAGAAGGATAAGGCCCTTCTACAGTCCAGGGTATGCAGGACTGTCTCAGCCCGGCTGGCATGGGGCCTAGGGAAGAACGTTGGAAGAACCACCTCCTGGTTGAGATGGAAAAAGGAGACTACCTTTGGGAGGAACTTAGGATGAGTCCTAAGGACTACCCTGTTCCTATAGAAGTGAGTGTACGGCCTGTCACAGACCAGGGCTTGAAGCTCACTCACTCGCCTGACCGAGGTCAGGGCCACTAGGAATAGAGTCTTCCAAGAAAGGAAGCGGAGAGGACATGTAGCCATCGGCTCAAAAGGTGGGCAAGTCAGTTGCCGCAAGACCACATTCAACTCCCACTCAGGGGACGGTGGGCGGAGAGGAGGTTTGAGCAAGAGCAAGCCTCTGAGAAACCTGGACACCAAGGGGTGAGCCGACAAAGAGTGTCCCCCTCCACCAGTGAGTGGTGAGCTGCCAGAGCAGAGAGGTGGACCCAAACAGAATTGGACTTAAGGCCCTGATTTGGATGGTTGCTGACGTTTGGTAGCGAACTGAGCTGCAGAAGATGCCCGCTGACTATAAGCAGGATAAAATCTTCCCTTTTTAGAAAAAGGTGCTTTTTTGAACAACCTTTTCTTAACAGGAGCAGCCGAAGACTTGGATAGTCTATCCAAGGCAGAATTTTCAGCATCCATCTGATTGGCCTTTGCTTGCCAATCTTTACCAAACAGGTTTTCACCGGTACAAGGGATATTTCCCAATTCATCTTGGACCCAGATCTCCAAATCAGATGCTTGAAGCCAAGCAATTCTAAGTGCACCTATGGCAATAGCCGAGGCTCTACTTACACATTCAAAGGAGTCGAAAGCTGCACGGTTGGAGAATTTGGAGATATCTTGGGCATGTTTGAGCCAAGTGAGAAAGTCCTGTCTTTTATCCTCAGAAATGAAAGGACTTAAAGTCTGCAGATGATCAGTGACTTCTTTTAGGAACATTCCTATGTAAAGACTATAGGAATTAATTCTTGCAGCAAGCATGGAAGCTTGGAAGACTCTACGTCCAAAAGCATCTAGGGTTCTACATTCACGTCCTGGAGGATTAGAGGCATGTCTCTTGGCACTTCTAATCTTTCTCATAGCAGACTCAACCACAATAGAGTGGTGAGGAAGCTGAGTTTTATGGAAACCAGGACAAGGAGGGACACGATACATGGTATCTAACCTGCGAGAATGAGGAGAGGTGGTAAGAGGTGTTTCCCACATCCTCAACATGAGATCATACAAAATCTCATGAACAGGCAAGGTAGCTGCCTCCTTAGGAGTTTTAGGATATTGTAAAATATCTAACTCCTTGGCTCTGGGTTCTGTCTCAGGGGCCAACGTGATGGATAGGCCCCAAGCCACCTCCCTGATGAAGTCTTGAAAAGACAAGTCTTCTGGAGGAGACATCCTTCACTTAGGAGAGGACTCCTCCTGAGGAAGAAGCATCGCTGCATCGACAGACGCCTCAGAATCCTCAGACTCTTCAGAGGAATCGAAGTATCGTCTGTCCGGATGCTCCTGCAAAGCCCGATAACCGTACCGACCAGGATCGGTATCGGGAATAACCGGTACCGGGGTATCGGTACCGGAGGGCCTCAGAGGACAGAGTACCGGCATAGCAGACACCGATGCCGATGTCACCAGTACCGGGATCGGTACCGATGGCGGTGCTAGAGCCGGTACCAGTGGAGTAGTCTGCTGCAGTACCAGGGGAGTCGATGCCACAAGGAAAGCCGCCAGACTGAGTTCTATGGACAGAATCCTCTGGTCCATCGACGCCGCCAATGCTTGGAAGTCGGTACCGGTGGAAGCCACAGGTACCCCAGAGCATGGCACCAGGTGATCTGTCGAGGCCAAGCCATCGAGATCATCCTGGAACCACGATGATGCTGCTTTGGAGGCCAAAGCCTCCCGCCGGGGTAATTTTGCCGGTGCAGAATCCTCGAGGGCAAGCCAGAGGCATCTCGATGCTTAGAGGGAGATCTACCCTTCGAGGACCGGCTGGATTTATGTTTAGTTACCTGAGATCCATGGGAGGAAGCAGCAGCCCTGGAAGACGTCGATGCCGGCGAAGCCGCATCAGAGGGAAACAGGTTACTGAGCTTGGCTGCTCGATTCTGCCGACCTCTTTTAGACATCATAGTACAGGACATACAATCCGTGATGGAATGGTCAGGACCTAAACATTTTAGACACCAGTCATGGGTGTCAGTGACGGAAATGGTACCGCCACATTTTGTGCACTTTTTAAACCCTGAGGCAGGCTTTTCCATGTTAAGAAAAAATGTTTGGGCCTAAGGCCCAAAATGCAAGTGCACCTGAAGAAAAAAGAAATAGTTTTTTTTTTAAAAGAAGAAAAGAAAGACAGGTGGTACCGGTAGAGCGTCGAAGAAGGCAGACGCGATACAAAAGAAATAAAGAAATTCTTGTGCGGTGACAGGAACACGACCTGCTGGCTCCACGGAAAAAGAAGAACTGGAGAGAGGCAGTTGGGAAAGGCGGGAAGGCAGCACACAGGCGCTGTGGGATGCTCCCATAGGCTTTCTGATTGGACGCTGGGGAGCGTTCCCACGCAGGCTCTGTCGGTACCGACGATACCCATATGTGAAGACTCATTCCTGCTTGTTCCTGGAGATTACCAGATTTGTTGTGATCCTCTGAAGGACACATCTCCTCCTTCAGGTTGGAAAAATCGCTGAAGGCATTAGGACTAAAAGACAGTTGATACAAATCTCCAGAGTCCAATCTTCGCCAAAATCGCTTAGAAAGCAGCGCCCAGGCTGGGCTTTGATTCACCTAATGTTCCTCCTACAAGTGAGAGGAAAAACAATGCGAGGACCCGGAGACTACAAGGTCTGAACTGCCATGCCATAAAGACCAAGCTAGCTGAAGAAATGAAAATAATTTTGGAAAGAATGACCAAGAAACCGTGAGCTCCCTGCTAGGCATATGGCCTCCATCCCTGGGAGAAACAGCAGCTGTTGGACCCTTACAAGGAGGGGAACAGCCAGAGGAGTGAGTGCTGGAAATCTAAGCCTGTCCCCCATCCTTTCCAGTGGTATACTCCGCTGTCGACTACAGCGAACATAATAAACCCAAAGCATTTATGTCTCCTCAGACTCCAGAGGGAAAATCATCAACAAGGGTGGCTGCTCACGAGCTAAAAACAATCTCTCTCTCTCTTTTCAATCAACTTTCTTTTTCCCCAGATTCTCTCAGAGCTGAAAAATTTGCAGTCACCATTTGCTGGAAACAGAGAATTATTAGATTATGTCCCTAGAGGCTCAGGCTGTTAATAGCACAATGTCATAGGAAGTCTCTAGAGGTTTTCTCTATCTCCACATCTGCTAATAGGGGAACACAACCCATTTATCTGGATTGGTTTAGCAGGAGAATATGGAACACTGTATTCAAAGATAAAGTCTTATAACAAAGGTACAATTCATCTTTAGCAATGACTAGTTTCACTGAGCTTAAACTATACCTGGAGGGGGAGAGAGGTTGGAGGCAGCGCTGAGGTCCGGAGACATCGGGCTTCTTTTCCCGCCGTCCCAGACGTCATCGGGGGCCCTTCATAAAGCCGCACAGCTGATTTGCAGCCCCGGGAGAGAGGTTGGAGGCAGCGCTGAGGTCCGGAGACATCGGGCTTCTTTTCCCGCCAGCCCCAACGTCATCGGGGACCCCTTTAAAAGCTTGGTAGGCCAGGCGCAGCCGGAGGTGCTAGTCGGAGCAGCGATATAAGGAGCTAGATATAAGGGGCTAGATACAAGGGGCATATTAGGCCCCTTGGGAGCCCCTTGGAGTCACGAAGGAGAGCAGGAGAGCTGGTTCAAGTGCTGCGTTTTTGTAGCTGCTGGATAGATGGGTAAAAGAAAAAAGAAGATCTTGCCGGTGGAGCAAACGGAGGTTGCTGTTGGACCCATGGACAAACATGTTAAGGTAGTGACTAATACCAATGTATCACTTGATCCTGACTTTCTTGTTCTGCGTTCGTCCCTGGTATCTCTTAGCTCCCCGGACCGGTCACCACCATCTCCTCCAGTATATGTATCTCCACCTTTGTCCGCCCTTCCGGGCACTCAGTTTCAGCAGAGTACCCCGATAGATGCCGGGGAAAAGCTGAAACCAGTGATATGGGTGCCCGTTTCAGATGAAGCCAGGGTGGTCCCGGATGATCAGGTCACCCTGGCAGATATTTGGAAAGTGGTTACCCGTATTGAAAACACCTTGGTGCCCACTGTAATACAGCTTTGTGGTTTCTCTTCTGAGATTACCACTAGGCTGTCTGAAGTGGATAATAAGGTTGAGACTATTTCTATACAGGTTGCTAAGTGTGAAACCCAGTGTCAGGCCCTTGCAGCTGTTAATTCTTCTCATATAAAGGAAAGTTTGTATGTGCACAATAAGATGGAACAGTATGACAATACGTTTCGAGCAAAAAATGTTAGATTGTTGAATTTCCCCTTCTCCCATTTGCTTTCTGCTGAAATTTTGCTGAGAAAGTATTTCAAAGAGGTCTTGGGGTTGGCTTCTGCTGACTCCATTGCTCTCTCCAAGTTATATTACCTTACTGGTAAGAGGTTGGCTACGGGTTCTCTGGTTGGGTTTGATGAGGTTAAGGGCATGGATGCTCTGGACCTTACCAAATTCCTAGAGGACTCAAGGGATAATATTTCCTCTAGAGCCACCTTGGTGGTATCTTTTCTTTCAGACCAGGATAGAATGCTTGCTTTTCGTAGTTATTTCAAAAATATGTCAGCTCTGTTCTGCGGTGCCAGGGTTCAAATGTTCCCAGATATTAGTAGAGCGACTCAGACTAGTAGACAGGCCTTTTTGGCCCTTAAACCTAGACTGCTCGCTATCTCTGCTACTTTTTTTCTTAGATATCCTTGCAAATGTTTGGTTTTGTATCAAGGTTCAAAGTTTGTTTTTCTTGATCCCTCTCAGCTTGAGGTATTTCTTGCTGACAAGGAACGACAGGGTAATTAGTAACTGGAGGTGGGTGGGTTAAGTTAGTAAGCTGCCTGATAATTTAGAGTTCGCTCTACTTGTTCTTTGTGCTGATTTGCTTTTCTTTTTAATGTATCTCCCCGGATTGTGGGCTATGATGATGTATTGCTATCAATTGTGTGTTCTGGTTAATATCTGTTTTATTTTGCCTTTATGAAACATCTGTGGTTTCTTTATGCTTGCTTTGTAAGTTTGTTGTAATTCCAATAAAAAAAAAAAATATATATATACCTGGAGGGATTAATCCTGGCTCAGTAATAGCTGGCTGAGACAAGATCTGCCTCAACTTATCTTGATGAGACAAAAGAGCTCGACCTGCTTTCAATATATATAGTTTTAACTGCTGGCATCTTAGACGATCCAAGTCCACTTGATCTGTAGAAAGAAAGAGTATAAAATTTTGCTTATATTATTCTAGGGGGCTATCCAAATCTAAAAACCTGCTATATATTAGCATTCCTTCTTATTAAAATTACAAAATACATGCCAGAATAATCTAAAAAGCATTTATTATTTTTCATAAGGCCCTAAAGACAACCGACTATAGAAATCTTATACTTTCTAGATGGTCACACTGAAAAAGATCTGAAGGCCAAATCATTTTTAGAACAGCCATTCCACAATGCCTTTCAGGAAGTACCTCCAACACAAAATAAGCTCAGCTTCTTCATCTACATTCAGTAATAGACATTGTTTATTTATTGAACCATTTTTCTATACCACCTTATCTTAAAATCAAAGAATGTTCTTTCATGTTAATCAAATACATTATATACCCAAAAAAATAAATGTTATAAAAGCTATAATTAAAAACACTCCATGACACAGCTCTGGATCTCCAGGAACAAGCAGGAATGTAGTCTTCACATATGGGTATCTTCGGTACCGACGGAGCCTGCGCGGGAACGCTCCCAAGCGTCCAATTGGAAAGCTTTTGAAAGCATCCGACAGCGCCTGCGTGTTGCCTTCCCACCTTTCCCAACTGTCCCTCTCCAGTTTTTCATTTTCCGCGGAGCCGACAGGCCGCACATCCTGTCACCGCAGAAAAAAATCCCTTCTATTCTTTTTTTGTGGTCGTGTCTGCCTTCCCTCAACGCTACACCAGTACCGCCGGTGGTGGTTCTTTCTTTTCTTTAAAAAAAAAAAAAAAAAAAAAGCCTTTCTTCTGGAGTCTTTCCAGTAATTTTCTCTTCAGGTGCCACACACCATTTTGGGCACTAGGCCCAACATTTCTTTCAGAATGGAAAAACCCGCTTCGGGTTTTAAAAAGTGGTCTAAGTGTGGCGGTACCATCTCCGTCACCGACACCCATGATTGGTGCAACAAATGTTTACGTCCTGACCACTCTATTTCAGAGTGTGTTGCCTGTGGGATGATGTTGAAAAGGGACCGGCAGAACCGAGCTGCTAAACTTAGCACCCTTTTTCCCTCCGATGCAGCCTCCGTGGCATCGACGTATTCCAGGGCTTCGTCTTCCTCCCATGGATCTCAGGTAACTAAACATAAATCTAGCCGGTCCTCAAAGGGTAGATCTCCTTCTAGACAGCGAGATGCCTCTGGCGTTGCCCTTGAGGGACGTTCATCGGCAAAATTGCTCCGGCGGGAGGCTTCGGCTTCCAAAGCACTAACGGGGCTTCAGGATGTTCTCGAGGCTTCAACCTCGGCAGAACTACTGGTACCATGTTCTGGGGTACCGGCCGCTTCATCCGGTACCGATACCCAAGCATCGGCAGCGTCGATAGACCAGAGATTCTTGGCTATTGAACGCAGTCTGGCGGCTCTTCTCAGGGCCTCGATGCCCCTGAAACCGCTTCAGACAATTCAAACGGTGCCGGCACCGACTGCATCGACATCGGCAGGTATTCTACTGGGACCGAGTCATGCATATCCATCTGGTATCGACAGATCAGTGCCGGTCCACTCCGATCGGTACCAGTACCGTGCCTTGCATGATCACCCGAATCGAAGATACTTTGAATCCTCGGATAAGTCTGAAGACTCTGAAAGCTCTGCCGATACCAGAGTACTTCTTCCTGAGGATTCTTCTTCTCCTCAGAGTAGGATGTCTCCACCAGAGGATATGTCCTTTCAGGTTTTTATCTGAGATGTGGCTCGAGGTCTTTCCATCACAGTGGCTCCTGAAAAAGAACCTAGAGCAAAGGAATTAAAAATCCTGCAATACCCTAAAGCTCCCAAGGAGGCAGCTACCTTACCTATTCATGAGATCTTGCATGATCTCATGTTAAGGATGTGGGAAACACCTCTAACTACATCTCCTCACTCTCGAAGACTCGACACCATGTATCGAGTTCCTCCTTGTCCTGGATTTCAGAAAACTCAATTACCACACCATTCTATGGTGGTGGAATCAGCTATGAGAAGGATAAAGAGTGCAAAAAGGCATGCATCTAATCCTCCAGGACGTGAGTGTAGGACTCTTGACGCCTTTGGACATCGAACCTTCCAGGCTTCCATGCTTTCTGCTAGGATCAGTTCCTATATCTTATATATGGGAATGTTCCTTAAGGAGGTCACAGGAGATTTAGAGCTTATGAGCCCTCTCTTTCCTGATGATAAGAGAGAGATTACCTCACCCTTGTCAAACATGCTGAGGATGTTTCCAAGTTTGGGAATCGTGCAGCTTTTGACTGCTTTGAGTGCATAAGCAGAACCTCTGCCATTGCCATAGGTGTACGTAGGATTGCCTGACTCCAGGCAACTGACTTGGAAATTTGGGTACAGGATAAATTAGGGAATATTCCCTGCAGAGGAGAGAATCTCTTTGGCAAGAATTGGCAGGAAAAAGCTAATGAGATAGATGCTGGCAATATCACTTTAGATAGACTGTCTAAATCTACAGCTGATCCTGCGAGGAAAAGATCCTCTAAGAAACCATTCTTCAGTAAGAAGAAGTAGTTTTATCCCTCCTATACCCAACAGGGGCATCATTTAGGTCAGTCTGCCCAAAAGGGACAGCAGCAACAACCTAGGCAAAGAAAGACAAAAGCAGCTAAGCTTCAAAAGGCTCAGCAGACTCAGCCTCCACAGGGGCTTTGACTCCTATCTAGAGAACTTTGCCTTCCTAGCCCTGAACGGACCAGAACCCTCCACCATCCCAGGAAGGTTATGTCATTTTGCCCCCAGATGGGGTCAGATAACAGCAGAAAATTGGACTTCATTTCCTCAGCATGCCCCCTCCTACAATGGTAAGACAGTTCAATTCTCAGACCTCTCTCAATGACCAGTTAGGTCAAGAGGTCACTGTGCTTCTTGCCCAAGGGGCAATAGAAGAGGTACCCGTTCCCCAAAGGGGTACAGGGTTTTACTCCCCCTATTTCCTTATTCCAAAGAAAACAGGAGGACACAGACCAATTTTAGACCTCAGAGAATAGAACAAATTTCTGTTCAAAGAGAAGTTCAAAATGATTTTGCTAGGAACTCTGCTGCCATACCTTCATAGTCAGGACTGGCTTTGTTCTCTAGATCTCAAGGATGCGTACACTCATGTTCTCATAATCCAACTCACCGAAAGTTCCTTCGCTTTCTGTTTCAAGGGAAGCACTACCAATACAGGGTTCTTCCTTTTGGCCTGGCCTCTGCACCAAGGGTGTTCACAAAATGCATGGCTGTGGTGGCAGCACTTCTCTGCATCCTGGGAATATTTGTCTTCCCTTAGACAACTGGCTCATTCGAGCCCCTTCAGAGCCAGAAGCCAGGGTTGCCCTCTCTCGCACAATGCGCATCCTTCAGTATTTGGGACTTGTCATAAACTTCCCAAAATCCAACCTTGCTCCCACTCAGTCCCTGGAGTTTATAGGAGCTCTGCTGGATACCAGACAGACAAGGGCGTACCTTCCACAGCCCCGCTGCCTTTGCATTGTGCAGTTATCTTCCCAAGCAGTGCTAAAACCTCATCTCACTGCTCGGGAAATGTTACAGTTGCTAGGCCACATGGCATCCACCGTGCATGTGGTTCCTTATGCTCACCTCCACATGAGGGCAGCCCAGTGGACTTTATCCACTCAGTGGACTCAGGCGTCAGGTTGCCTGTCAGACAAAATAGCAAACTGAGACCGCCTTATTTTGTCCCTCCAATGGTGGCAGTCACCCCAAAACCTTTTGGTGGGGTCTCCTTTTCAGCAACCCCCACCCCAAGCCACTTTAACAACAGATGCCTCACAGGTGGGTTGGGGAGCCCACCTGCAAGACCTCTCTACCCAGGGTACCTGGACTCCACAGGAGGCCTATTTACACATCAATCTCCTGGAACGCAGAGCAATCTTCCTTGCTCTTCGAGTATTCCACACCCAGCTCAGCTACAAGATTGTCCTAGTTCAAATGGACAATCAAATAGCCACGTTCTATGTGAACAAGTAGAGCATAATAGGCTCTCTGTCACTCTGCAACGAAGCTTTTCACCAGAGAGCATCAGATTCATCTCATTGCGGTGTATCTTCCAGGCATTCAAAACTCTTGGGCAGACAGACTCAGTCAAGTTCTGCTTCCACACGAATGGTCTCTCCATGCAGACCAGGTGACCAAATTTTTTCAAATTTGGGGAACCCCGGACATAGACCTCTTTGCAAGTCCGCTGAATGCCAAACTTCCCAGGTTCTGTTCCAGAATTCTGGTTCAGGGTTGTCAGGCCAGGGATGCTTTCCTCCTCCATTGGGGCCAGGACTTCCTGTATGCCTTTCCACCCATTCCCCTAATTCCCAAAACCCTGTTCAAGCTTCAGAGAGACAGAGGTCATATGATTCTCATAGCTCCACATTGGCCACGGTAAATGTGGTACCCTCTGCTCCTACATCTCTCTCAAGCTCGGCCTCTGGAGTTAGGATCTGCTCCAAATCTCCTTTCACAGGAGGACGGGATGCTGTGGCATCCCAATCCCCAGTCTCTGCATCTCAGGACCTGGTTACTGAAAGCCTAGAACTTCACGGTCTTAAGCTTTCTCAGCAGGTAGATATCCTTTATGCTTCCAGGAAGCCTTCCACAAGACGCTCTTATGCATTTAAGTGGAAAAGGTTTACCATATGGTGCTTGCAGAAGGGTCTTAACCCTCTTGCGATACCTCTGGAATCATTCCTGGAGTATCTCCTTCATTTATCAAATGCAGGGCTTAAGACCAATTCAGTGCGAGTTCATTTGAGTGCTATTGCAGCTTCTTTCAAGCCTCTAAATGGACAACCTATTTCCTCTCATCCTCTCATAGCGAGATTTATGAGAGACCTTCTTTTAACTCAGCCTCCCATTCAGCCACCACCGGTGGCATGGGACTTAAATCTGGTTCTTGGGCAGCTCATGAAACCGCCTTTTGAACCATTAGCCACTACCTCTTTGAAATTCCTTTCCTGGAAGGTCATCTTTCTTATTGCAATCACATCAGCACGTTGCATCAGCGAATTGCAAGCGTTAGTGGCTGATCCTCCATATACAAGGTTTCATCATGATAAGGTAGTCCTTAGGACTCATCCACACTTTATGCCAAAGGAGGTGTCACCTTTTCATTTAAACCAAGCGGTTTACCTTCCTGTATTCTTCCCAAGGCCTCACGCCTCAAATGTGGAAAGGAATCTTCATACCTTGGACTGTAAAAGGGCTTTGGCCTTTTACTTGCAAAGGACACAGCAACATAGAAATTCCTCTCAACTCTTTGTTGCTTTTGATCCTAGTCATTTGGGACTTGCAGTCTCCAAAAGTACACTGTCCAGCTGGATTGCACAGTGTATATCTTTTGCCCATGAGAGTAAGAACCTTCCTCTTGAAGGCCATGTCACAGCTCACAATGTGAGAGCCATGGCAGCCTCTATGGCTCATCTTCACTCTGTGTCTATCGACGACATCTGTCGAGCAGCTACTTGGGCTTCGGTTCATACCTTCACAGCCCATTACTGCTTAGACAATGACTCCAGCCTTGTTTGGTCAGGCTGTTCTTCAACACCTGTTCCATACTTAATCAACTCCTACCCACCATCCTTGGTAGGATGCCAGAGATCCATGGGGGGAAGTGGAGCCCTTTCAAAGGGGCACAGAACTTCTGGGGCCTTCTCCCTGGCATCTGCAGCTAGGGAGCCCCATATGTGAAGACTACATTCCTGCTTGTTCCTGGAGATAGCATAGTTACTCACCTGTAACAGGTGATCTCCGGGAACAGCAGGAATTTAGTCTTCACAACCCACCCACCTCCCCTAGGAGTTGTATCTCTCTATCTCTCTCTCTTTCCCTCTCTCTTTGTCTCAGCTTTAAACTCAGCTGGAGAGGGACAGTTGGTAAAGGTGGGAAGGCAGCACACAGGCGCTGTGGGATGCTCCGAAAAGCTTTCCTATTGGATGCTGGGGAGCGTTCCTGCGCAGGCTCCATCGGTACCGATGATACCCATATGTGAAGACTAAATTCCTGCTGTTCCCGGAGATCACCTGTTACAGGTGAGTAACTATGCTTTCTTTGGCATGTATCCCTGGATATGGCCCCGACATTGAATATCCAGGTTTAAAGTTCAGCAGCAATGGCTACTCAAAAACCTACTCAAGAACAATTATCCAAATGTTGAGGCTATTTACAAGATTTATTTTTTTTTATGGGTGGCAGGAGGCACAGGGGAGCTATAGTGAAATTACCTTTATTATTGTTTTTTTTTCTTGTTATTCTTTTTCTGGATTATTGTTTTAATGATGCAGAATTACAAGACACTACATCTGTCCAAGAAGGGTCGAGGTGTCTTCAGCAGCAGCAGACTGGCTAACTTACTGAAAAGGGCTTTATACTAGATACATTGGGGATGGGTGAAGAAAGCCCCCAGTAAAGTGAAACATGAAATCTCTCTGTAGAAATGGGTAATAGGGGCAACACCTGGAAAGTGGTGTGTATAAATGCCCATAGCATGGGAAATAAGATCCCAGATGTTGAGACTTTAATGGAACAGGCTGACTTGGATTTAGTGGCGGTTACGGAGACACGGTTCATGGAAAATCATGATTGGGATGTAATTATACCGGGCTATACTTTATTCGGCAGGAGAGGATAGGAAGAAGGGGAGGTGGAGTGGCACTATATGTAAAATAATAAAATTAAAGCTATAGAATTGAAGGGCCTCAAAGGAAAAGACGAGGCACTGTGGGTTAAATTAGAAAGAGAAATCTATTTGCATTTGAGTTATATACAGATCCCCCTCACAGGGAGTAGAAGTGGACGAAGATTTAACAGAAGACATACAAAGTATTGCCATGAAAGGATAAGTGCTACTGATAGGTAATTTCAATATGCCGGGTGTGGATCAGGACATCCCTGCTGCGGTGTCATCAAGAAAGCATAGCTAGTCACCTGTAACAAGTGTTCTCTGCGGACAGCAAGAACCAGTCCTCACATATGGGTGACGTCGGCACCGACAGGGCCCTTGTGGAAGCATCTCCCCAGCTTTCAAAGGTGGCCTTTGAGAGATGCCATCACGCATGCATGGTGCCCTTCCCACCCAAGGGTGCCATCTTGCTCAGTCAGATGATATAGCTAAAAAGAAAATGGTAAAGGGGAAGAGGGAGGGTTGTGAGGACTGATTCCTGTTGTCCCCGGAGAACACCTGTTACAGGTGAATAACTGTGCCTTCTCCAGAAACAAGCAAGATGTCAGTCCTCACATATGGAACTCCTTAGCTACAGGCTACCGAAAACTTGTAGAGAAAAACACGGTTACCCTCAAAGGGAGCGGTGAGCAGCAGCAATCGTGTCCACAGATACAGATTGCAGTAGGACCCGTGTCCCCGATGGAAGCCAACTCTCCAGTAGCCTAAACACAGAAGAGTTGGAGGGTAGGAGATGCCTAGACCCCAAAAGGATTATGAAGCATGGCCTGGATGAAGGCACTGTCCCGTTGGGACTCCCTTTCCAGGAGGTAATGAGCTTTGAAGGTATGGACTGAAGAACAGGTGGAGGCCCGGCAGATGTCCAACATTGGGGTGGCACGCAGGATTGCCACAGAGGACACCATGGCCCTGAAACAGTATGCCATGATTCGGCCATCCAGGATGAGCCCAGCCTGCTCATAAGCGAGGGAGATGCAGTCTGTCACCCAGGTGGACAGTGCTTGCTTGGTCACTGCTTCCCCTAGACGACTGGGGCCATAGGAAACAAAAAGCTGAGCAGCTTTGCGGAGGCTTTGGGTAAATTCAATGTAGAAAAACAGGAACTTCTTACATTCCAAGGAGTGAAGGACGGTCTCCGCCCTGCTGGAGTGAGGCCTTGGGAAAAAGGTGGGCAGCACCACCTCCTGGTTGAGGTGGAAGGAAGATACCACTTTCAAAAGGAATTTGGAATGCGTGCCTAGTACAACCCTATTCTTGTAGAATCTGGTATATGGCGTCTCTGCCACTAGGAGCTCACTGACCCTGCAAGCGGAAATGAGGGCCACCAGGAACACGACCTTCCACAAGAGGTACCTCAGCTGTCCGGTAGCCAGAGGCTCAAATGGCAGGCGGGTGAGTAGCGCCAACACTACATTAAGGTCCCACTCTGTCACCAGAGGGTAGATGGGGGAGTCTGGACAGCAGGAATCCTCTCAGGAAGCGGGTCACCAGAGGATGGACCGACAGGGACTTGCCTTCAACAGGGTGGTGGTGCGCCCCTAGGGCACTGAGGTGTACCACGACAGAGTTCAATTTGATCCCGGAATGTGAGAGATGAAGAAGGTACTGCAGCAGCATCTGCACTGGGCAGGAGAATGGGTTTACCCATTGCTCCGCACACCACACTGAGAATCTGCGCCATTTGAAGGCATTTGTGGAAGGCTAACAGGATCTCTTCCACTTCTTCAGAGAGGTTGAAAGGGGCTAAGGTTACCCTTTCAGCAGTCATGCGGTCAGTATAGGGGACCCCAGGTTGTGATGCAGGAGAGAACTCTCCTCCTGAGGCAAGAGCCCTGGGGAAATCCCCAGGGAGATTGGAGCTTCCACTGACAATCAGTGGAGCAGCAGGAATTATGGCTGCGTGGGCCACAGTGGAGCCACCAGGATCAGTGACGCTTTGAAATGAAAAGCCTTGAAGAGAGTCTTGGCAATCAATGGCATGGGTGAGAAGGTGTACATGAGGCCTTCCGGTCACGGAATAAGGAACACATTTGCCACCACCCAGGATGGGTGGGGCTAGCAGGAGCAGAAGCAGAACAACTGGTGATTGTCTAGGCTGGTGAAAAGGTCCACTCATGTGGTCCCCCAGAGTTGTAAAAGCTTGGTGGCTACTCTGGGGTCCAGCTGCCACTCGTGTGGTTGGAGCACCCTGCGCAGTTTGTCAGGCCAGGGTGTTGTCCTGGCCTGGTAGGTATACAGCCCGTAGGAGCAGAGTGTCATCACTTCACATCAGAGAGTGCAAGACCACGTGCCACCCTGCTTGTTCATGTAGAACACTGATACTTGATTGTCCATTTGGATCAGCACCGACTGGTGATTCAGGTGGTGGCAAAATGCTTGGGGTGCTAGATATATTACCCAAAGCTCGAGGAGTTTTATCTGCTGGTTGCCCTTGGCTTGTGACTAGCTGCCCTGGGTGAAAGGTTCCTCGCAGTGGGCTCCCCATCCCAGCAGGGAGGCATCCGTTGTAAGGACCCTTTGGGGACTTGGAGTTTGGAAGAGCATTCCTGCTTGAAGGTGATGTGGATTTTACCAGTATGTCAGAGATGCCACCAACTGGTCGGTCATTGAGACTATCTTGGAGTCCGCCTGTGACCTGTGTCCACTGGCCTCGAAGTCACCACTGAATGACCGTTATGTGCAAATGGGCATCTGGGGTGAGATGGACCGTGGGGGCCATGTGCCCAAAAAGGCACAGCAGGAGCCGAGCTGGCATCAAAGGACAGTTTTTTCAGTCTGTGGTTAGTGTCCTGAGATGGTTGGCCTGGCACAGGGGGAGGAAGGCCTTTTCCTGAATGTTGTCCAGCTTTGCCCCTATGAACTCCAGACATTGTATCGGGAGGAGATGGGACTTCGGGTGGTTTATCACGAACCCTAGATGATGTAAGACATGGATGACGCGTGCCATAGCTTGATGCACCTCTGTGTCCATGCCTCCTTTAATGAGCCGGTAAGTCCAGGTAGGGGAAGACGAATACACCTGGAGGTGGAGGTAGGCGGCCAC
The DNA here is from genome assembly GCA_033557465.1 of Ichthyophis bannanicus. NCBI lineage: Eukaryota > Metazoa > Chordata > Amphibia > Gymnophiona > Ichthyophiidae > Ichthyophis > Ichthyophis bannanicus. The sequence continues at coordinate 515,038,718 of CM066035.1, forward strand.
TACTGCCAGACATTTGATGAATAACCAGTCCAGAAACATGGCAGTGAGGGGCAAAGAAACCTTTATTGATCCTTGATAGGGACAAATTTGCCAAATAATCTGACACAGGCCGTGTTTCGTGTATTACTTCTTCAGGGGTATTATGGCTCACTATAATTGTAAGTAAATGCATTAATATATATAAAAACATAAATATAACAAAATGAGACATACAGGGATATAGTCCTGAAGTCCTACCTCCAGTTTGGCAGCATCCCTGTTGCCATGGAGGAGAAAGGTCAGGTGACAGGAGAGCATCACCCCGGTGTGGCAGGAAGTGATCCTATAGCTAGGACCTGTCCTCCAGGTGATGTAAAACCCTGTCACACCGAGGAAGTTTCTCCAGGGCCATGTGCCAATGAGGGAAGGGTTAGGACAGCCGTTATAGTTGGAGATTTGATCATTAGGCATGTAGATAGCTGGGTGTCTGGTGGACATGAAGATTGCCTGGTAACATGCCTGCCTGGTGCAAAGGTAGTGGCCCTCATGTGCCACATAGACAAGGTTTTAGATAGTGCTTGGGAGGAGTCTGCTGTCTTCGTACATGTCGGTACCAATGACATAGGAAAATGTGCTAGGGAGGCTCTCAAGGCTAAATTGAGGCTTTTAGGTAGGAAGTTGAAATCCAGAACTTCCAGGGTAGCATTCTCCGAAATGCTTTCCGTTCCACGCGCAGGACCCAAAAGGCAGGCAGAGCTCCAGAGTCTCAATGCGTGGATGAGACAAAGGTGCAAGGATGAGGGTTTGGGATTGTTGGGAACTGGGGAACATTCTGGAGAAAGGAGAAGCTCTTCCGAAGGGATGGGCTTCACCTTAACCGGGATGGAACCAGGCTGCTGGCATTAACCTTTAAAAAGGAGATAGAGCAGTTTTTAAGCTAGATAATAAGGGGAGTGCCAGCAGTCGCCCAAGAGCGCATGGTTCGGAACAATGTATCCTTGAAGGATACTAACAGAAAGTGAAGTTAGAGCACATCAGCAGAGAGGTTCCAATAAAGACAAACGTAGCCCAAATGCCCTTGAGTACAGAGCAGATAGACCTTAAAGATTCAAAATTACCCCTGCTTAATGATAACCAGATTAATATGAAAAAAAAAATACAGTCTCTAAAATGATTGTATGCAAATGCTAGAAGTCTAAAAAATAAGATGGGAGAGTTAGAATATATAGCGCTAATTGAGAAGTTAGATATGATTGGTATCTCAGAGACATGGTGGAAGGAGGACAACCAGTGGGACACTGTGATGCCTGGGTAGAAACTATATCATAATGATAGAGCTGATCAAATTGGTGGAGGTGTTGCTCTCTATTTAAGAGAGGGCATTGAGTCATAAAGCATTAAAGTTTTGCAGGAAACAAAATTCGCTGTAGAATCTCTATGGAATGAAATTCCATGTAAAAAGGGGAAGGCGATGACAGTGAAGGTGTACTATCGACCGCCAGGCCAGAATGAACAAATGGATGATGAAATGCTCAAAGAAATAAGGGAAGCTAACAAAAGTTACAGCACAGTAATAATAATGGGTGAATTCAATTACCCCAATATTGACTGGGTCAGCGTCACGGCAGGACATGCTAGGGAGTAAAAGTTTCTAGATGAAATAAATGATTGCTTCTTGGAGCAGCTGGTTCATGAACCAACCAGAGGGGAAGCCATTTTGGACTTAGTCCTTAGTGGAACACCAGATCTGGTGCAAGAGATAAGGGTGTTGGGGCCACTTGGCAATAGTGACCATAGGATGATCAGGTTTGATTTAATTAATGGAGGAGGGATGGTAAAGGAAATCCTCAGTACTACCTTTTAACTTTCGAAAGGGAGACAATGATAAAATGAGGAAAAGAGTAAATAAAAAACTAAAAGGAGCAGTTGCAAAGATTTAAGACTTACATCAAGTTTGGGTGTTGTTTAAAAATACTATCCTGGAAGCCCATACCAGCTGTATTACATGCTTTAAGAAAAGTGGAAGGAAATCCAAAAAACTGCCAGCATGGTTTAAAGGTGGCTGTTGCCAAAAAAGCATCTTTCAGGAAATGGAAAAAAGAGCAAAATGACGAAAACTGGAAACAGCACAAGCACTGGCAAGTTAAACGCAAGGCATTGATAAGGCAGGCAAAGAGAGAATTTGAGAAGAAACCTGCTGTGAAAGCAAAAACGTGTAATAAAGACTTTTTCAAGAACATTTGTAGCAAAAAAACCTGTGAGAGAGTCAGTTGGACCATTTGATGATAGAGGGGTAAAAGGGGCACTAAGAGGGGACAAGGCCATAGCGGAGAGACTGAATGAACTCTTTGCTTCGCTGTTTACTGAGGAAGATGTAGGAATGTTACCCATGACTGAAGTGGTATTTAAAGGTGATATCGTGGAAGAATTGAAAGAAAGCATAGTTACTCATCTGTAACAGGTGTTCTCCAGGGACAGCAGGAATCAGTCCTCACATATGGGTGATGGCGCCGACGAAGCCCTTGTGCGGATCAATTCCCCATCTTTCAAAGAAAGCCTTTGGGATTGCATCGCGCATGTGCGATCACCTTCCCGCCCAAGGGTGCCATCTTACTCAGTCAAATGACATAGTTAAAAAGACGGCAAGAATAGAAAAAAATAATAACAGGACTGCAACTCCAGGGGAGGAGGGAGGGTCATGAGGACTGACTCCTGCTGTCACTGGAGAACACCTGTTACAGTTGAGTAACTATGCTTTCTCCAGGAACAAGCAGGAAGTCAGTCCTCACATATGGGACTCCCTAGCTATAGGCTACCGAGAAGCCATAGCTGAAAAATGGCTCCCTCTAGAAGAGCCGCAGTAGCTGCAATAGGAATTCAGCTGAGAACGCAACACCCCCCGGGGTAGCCTGACACCAAAGGGTCGGAGGGTTGGAGTTGCCTAAACCTCAAATAGGTTACGTAGTACCGCCTGGCCGAAAGCACTGTCCCGTCGGGGCTCCCTATCCAGGCAGTAATGGGCAGCAAAAGTCTGGCTTGAAGACCAAGTTGTGGCCCGGCAGATGTCTGCTAGCGGAACAGAGCGGAAGTGAGCCACTGATGCGGCCTTAGCCCTGACATGGTTGGCCGTGACTCGATCCTGCAATGGGAGGTCGGCCACCCTGTATGCCCAGGCAATGCAGTCTGCCACCCAAGTAGACAGCGTGCGCTTGGAAACAGGTAACCCCAGTTTGCTGGGGTCATAAGAGACGAAGAGCTGAGTAGCCCTTCAATGTCCCCTTGTACGCTCCAGGTAGAAGGACAACGCCCTCTTACAATCCAGGATATGCAGGACTGCCTCTGCCCGACTGGAATGCGGCCTGGAAACGAAGGTTGGAAGAATCACCTTTTAGTTGAGGTGGAAAGAAGAGACCACTTTTGGAAGGAACTTAGGGTGAGTGCGGAGGACCACCCTATTCCTATAAAACCTTGTGTATGGTTTATCAGTTACAAGAGCTTGCAGCTCACTCACACGTCTGGCTGATGTGAGTACTACCAGGAAGAGCACCTTCCAGGAGAGGAAGCGCAAAGGGCAAGAGTACATCGGCTCAAAAGGTGGGCGAGTAAGCTGCTGCAAGACCACATTCAAATCCCACTCAGTTGCCAGGGGACAAACTGGGGGTTTCAGCAGAAGCAGACCTCTGAGGAATCAGGACACCAGGGGGTGAGCCGAAAGAGGTTGCCACTCCACTGGTGAGTGGTTTGCTGACAAAACACTCAGGTGGACCCTGACAGAGTTGGACTTGAGACCTAATTCTGAGAGGTGAAGCAGGTACTGCAGCACCACTGGTACAAGGCAAGAGAAAGGGTTTTCATTGTGCTGGTTACAACACACCTCAAACCTACCTACGCCACTTGAAAGCATAGGATTTCCTAGTGGACTGCCTCCTTGAGGCCAGTAACACTTCTTCTACATTCCGAGGTAGGAGGAGAGGAGTCAGCACTACCCTTTCAGCAGCCATGCTATCAGGTTGAGGGACCTGAGGTTGGGGTGCAAGAGAGAGCTCTGCTCCTGGGACAGGAGGTTGGGCTGTGTCCCCAGTGGACGTTGGGTTTCAACTGCCAGCTTGAGGAGAAGTGGAAACCAAGGCTGTCTTGGCCATCTGGGGGCTACCGGAATGACAGAGGCCTTGTCCCGAAGGATTCTGAATAGAGTCCGGGCCACCAGAGGCGTGGGAGGAAATGCATATATGAGGCCCCCTGACCAGGAGATCAGGAAAGCATCTGCAGCCACCCTCAGAGGATGTGGCTGTCTGGAGCAAAATCTGGGCAGCTGTTTTTTTTGCGGACTGGCAAATAGATCTATGGACGCATGTCCCCAGCGGTGGAAAATCCGCTGGGCCACCACCAGATCCAGTTGCCGTTCGTGAGGTTGGAGAATCCTGCTTAATTTGTCTGCTAGGCAGTTCTCCTGACCAGACAGGTAAACTGCTTTGAAAGACATACCCTGCCTGATGGCAAAGGAGCAGAGGACCAGTGTCTCCTGACATAGGATACGAGACCCTGTACCTCCCTGCTTGTTCACGTAGAACATTGCTACCTGGTTGTCTGTCTGTATCAATACAGACTGATGTGAGAGGACATGACAAAAGGCTTGAAGAGCTAGGCGAATCGCACGCAGCTCTAAGAGGTTGATTTGGTGCTCAGACTCCTGAGGAGACCACAACCCCTGAGTACATGATCCTTGGCAATGGGCTCCCCAGCTATCTGTCATTAGCACTCTTGTGTGCGAGGATGTCTGAAAAGGCACTCCCTAGAGCAGGTTGCGTGGCTGATGCCACCACTGCAACGATTTCACCACTCACTTGGATACTGTTATCCTGTCTCTGAGGTTGCCGGTGGTGGCTTTTGTCCACTGATTTCTGAAGCACCACTGAGGTATTCTCATGTGGAGATGGGCATTTGGGGTCACATGCACCATGGAGGCCCTGTGGCCCAGGAGTCATAAGAAGAGTCTCACTGAGACCTGCGCCTGAACTGTTGTGCCAGTGCTTGCAGCCTCTGTGCCCTGTCCTCCAGCAGGTAAGCCTTCGCCTGAAGGGTGTCCAATCTTGCTCCTATGAACTCTTAAGTTTTGAGTGGGGAGCAAAGTAGACTTTGCGTGGTTTATGACAAAGCCTAGACGTTGCAAAATGTTGATAGTGCGAGAAGTGGCCTGTTAGGCCTCTTGAGGCGACTGGCCCCTGATGAGCCAGTCGTCCAGGTAAGGGAAGACAAAAATTCCTTGACTTCTGAGGAAGGCCGCCACTACAGCCAGGCATTTTGTAAATACTCTGGGAGCAGAGGCTAGGCCAATTGGTAGAACTCTGTATTGGAAATGTTTTCCTCCCACTACAAATCTCAGATATTCTCTGTGGTCTGGATGCATGAGGATGTGTGTATAGGCATCCTTCAGGTCTAAGGAGCATAGTCATTCTCCCAGGTGGAGGTAAGGCAGCAACATTCCAAGGGAAAGCATCTTGAACTTCATTCCAAGGGAAAGCATCTTAAACTTTTCCCTCACCAGGAACATGTTTAAGTTTCTTAGGCTGAGGATGGGTCTGAGGCCTCCTGTTCTCTTTGGTATGAGAAAATACCTGGAGTAGAAGCCCTTGCCCTGCAGGTGGTGGGGCACCCGTTCCACCGCCTGATCCTCTAGAAGACCTGTCAACTCCTGCAAGAGGAGGTCCCTGTGAAGAGGGGGTCTGAGAGGCTCTCCTGGAAAGAAGGAGAGTAGTATCTGGCTAAAGTGAAGCAAATAGCCCCTTTGGACTATTTTCAGGACCCAGATATCCGAGGTGATGGCTGGCCACCTGTGCTGTTAAGTGGGGTAGTTGCGGTAAGCAGTACCCTTCCTCGGGAAAAAGGGTTTTTTACCCGAGCCCTTCTTCTTAGAAGGGGCAGAAGTCTTCTTTGAGAGTCTTGTCCGGGTCAAGAACTCGTACTCTAGCTCAGCAGCCTTCTCAATCATGGGTTTGCCAAAGAGGTTGTCACCTCGGCAAGGGACATCAACCAACTTGTCCTGAACCCATGGCTAAAGATCCAACGACATTAGCCAGGCCTGGTGGCAAGCACCAATGCCGGCCACAGCTACTTGGACCGAAGTCTGTTGCAGCTTTGGGCTCAGATGATGATATAAGTGCTGGGATAAGTGATATCCAGTGACAACCTTAAGAAAGCTTTTTAAGCATAAGAGATAAGTTGAGATATTATAAGCACTGAGGCTTATGGGGTGTGTGTAATATAAATAATATTCTAGAGCTTGTATATTATAATCCATTATAATATGTGTATTTTTATGATGGGTTTAAGGGTTTAAGGCATAAGGGCTGTGTGCAATATATGTAATGGTTTGAGGCATAAGTAATATGTATTATATCTTTAGCCCTGCCTTTTTATTTCTGATGAGTTTAAGGGCATACCAATTGTACTGAATAGATGTGTATCATGTCTGAAGGGAGTTTTTTGGACCCATGATGTCATAGAGCTAGTCCATGGCTGAATTCTCTTAAGCCAGGACATTGAGCTCATGGGTGCCAAGTTCCCTTTTCTCCCTTATTGATGTGATGTGAGTTCTCCATATGTTAAGGATAGGTAGAATGATGTTATTTGGAATTTAAATAATCATGTCCTGGCAATGTCCCAGTTTTTATATTATTTCCTATTTCCTTTTTAATTAGTCTTGTTTTATTTTGATTCTTTGTGTCAAATATGTGTGCATATATAGTCCAAAGCCATTTCAATGATCACTTTTTTTTAAAGAGATACTGGACATTAAGGGGTTGAACTGCAAGGGTGCCAATAATGTTAATCACAACTGTATCTATTGCACCTGAAGTTAACTCGTCTTGCGCTATTCCCTTCCCTTAGTATTGCAGTACTATGAGATCAGGTGGCTCAATTGGTCCGCCACTGAACATGTTATTTGTTCTTCGTTTTTTATTAACCAAAACTTTAAGATTAATCAAAATATTCTCAACATGTTCTTCATTTTTTATTACTGTATTAACATTTTCTAAGGATAAACAGCTACTGTAGCTAATTAAACATAATAGAATACCTGTAAGGCCATGCCTGGGGGATTTTTTCATCCTGTATTTTTCTAGCTTGCATCCTGCCAAGTTCACTAGTTGTGCCCAGACAGCCAGCATGGGCTCAGTAAAAGGTAAATTGTTCACATTAAATGCCACCACTGGAAGCTGAAACAAATAATGTAGGTTAATACTTTAAAAATAATATGTTTTTTTAAATATACAAAATTTAACTACTGAAAAGAGGTGTGCATGCATGAGGATCACTTGGTATATTTTGCACACTTGATGTAAAAGGCAAGAACCCTCATGAATCACCTAGTCAAGATTTGAGAGATTGCTAAGGAGGAGCTGGCCGTCATGGTACCTGTGGATATCTAAATTCAAAACTCTGAACCCATTCCCAAATAGAAGAAAAAATATATTTTTGTTGGATCTGTTCCAAAACACTCAGCAACAATCACTGTATAAATGCTTACTAAGTTTCCCTTCTAGGTCCTCTTTAATGAAATTCATAACTTTAAAAAAAGTGTCCATCTCTCTTTATTCAAAACCTTCTTAACTTATCTTCAATAAAATGCCCAACATTTCTATTGTGTTTCCACAATTTACTATTCAGATTTCCACAGTATCATCAGACACAGCATTATGTTTCATATGCCTCTATATTTTTTTTTCATCCTGCTTCAGGGGCTAATAAACTAAAGCTATTTTACCACTAAATTTATATACCCTTATTTGCATAGATTTGAGTGAGTACACCAAGAAGCTTCCTAATGGAACAGCTGGATAAAAACTATGGAAGACTATGCAGATTAGTGTATATAAATTTAATGGCAAATAGCTATGGTTTATTAGCCCCTAAAGCAGGACACAGAGAAAATATAGAGGTGCCTGAAACATAGCGATGTGTTGGAAATACTGTAGAAATCTGAATAGCAAATTGTGCACACTCAGTAGAAGTTTTTTATATTTTACTGAAGATAACTTAAGTAGTTTTGAATAAAAAGAAATGGCCAATTTTTAAAAGTTCTGAATTTCATTAAATAGGACTTCGATGGAAAACTCAGTAAGCATTTATGTGGTGATTGCTACAGTGTATTGGAACAGGTCCAACAAAAAATATTTTTTTTCTCCTCTGTATGAGCGAGTGGGTTAAATTTTGAATTGGATATTATATATAAGTTGACCCACAATTTGGATCACAAGAGAGATAGTACATGTGGGTACCAACAAATTAGAACCGTGCAAGAGTAAGGTTCTGGATGCCAAATTTAGGATCTTAGGCAGGGAACTGAAATACAAAACTTGCAGGGTAGCAGTCTCAGAAATACTCCCTGTTCCATGTCCAGGACCCCAGAGGCAAACACAGCTTCGGAGTTTCAATGCATAGATGAAATGACAGTGCAGGGCAAAGAGCTCGTTAGAAACTAGGCAACATTTTGGGAAAAGAGGAGGAGCCTATTTCAAAAGGACGGGCTCCATCTTAACCAGGACAGAACCTGGCACTAACATCTTCGAAAAAAAAGAAAAGGAGAAAGCAGTTTTTAAACAATATCATAGGAGAAAAAGTCATTCAGAAGCACATGATTTGGAGTGAGATGATATCAAGGATAACAGAAAAATGGGGATGTTAGAAATATTGCGCCAATGGCTAAAACAGCTCAGTGCATTTAAATACAGAGCAGACATATAAATGATTCCAAATATCACCTTATCAACTGCTAGATGAGTAGTGTATATAAAGAAAACCTACTTTCAGTAGCGTGTATGAGAATGCTAGTCATCTAAAATATAATATTGGACAGCTAGAAAGTATAGCATTAAACATATGGATACATAGACCTGGTGGAAGGAAGATAACTGATGGGACAGCGATATCAGTACAAATTATATCAAAACTATAAGGCAAATGAAATTTATGAAAGGGTGGCACTATATGTTAAGAATGGAACATTTTTTTTTTTTTTATAACTTTATTTTTATTGAAAGAAGAAACAAGTTTTTCCCCCTCCCCACCAAGTGGGGAGCGGGTACTAATTAACAACACATTCAAATAGTAATCATACAACTATAAAGAGATCACAAGGTACATATCCAGCGATCATATAACCCTAGTAAACATTCTAGTAAGCATATAATCATAACCCAAGTAAGTACCCCCTCCCAACCTCATTCCATCTCCTCCCCTCCCCTCCCCCCCCCACCTTCCCCTACCCCCTCAGACCTAACCCCCCCATGCCCCCCCCTGTTCTTCTTATCCCCCCTTCCACCCCCACCCCCGCCCCCCCAATGCTCGTCCCTTACCCCTCCTTCCGTAAATATTCCAATAAGGGCTTCCACTGTGTATCAAAGCTGGCCTCCTTAGCTCTACGCAGCATCGTTAATCGTTCCATCATGACGACCCTGCGCAGCCGGGTCACCCACGCCTCCAAGCTAGGAGGGTGGGGCTGTTTCCATCGCCAAGCTATTTCACACCGAGCCGCTATTAAGCAGGCTCGAATCGGTCTAGACCAACAACGTGGTAAATCCTCCGGCCATATCCCCAGCAGAAAGAGAGGTGGAGAAAGAGGGAAAACTGCCCCCAAAGCAAATATCTCGCAGATTTTATCTTGGATCCCCTCCCAATAGCCCTGTATGATTTCACATGCCCACCACATATGCAGATAAGTCCCCTGTGCCCCACAGCCCCTCCAACACCGATCTGACGCTCCCAACCCCATCTTACTATAACGAACAGGAGTATAATACCAGCGCATCAGGATCTTATACGAATTCTCCTTTATTATCGTACAGACCGAGGAGCGCTTGATCTCCCTAAAAATCCGGCTCCACTCCTCCTCCCCCCAGATTACCCCCAGGTCTTGCTCCCACTCCGTCATGTACCGAAATTTCTCTCCGTCCGCCCTGGATAGGCTCAAAGTAGCATAGAGCACCCGAATTAGACCCCGGGATTGACCATGTCCCCACCAGATCCCCTCAAGCCCATTAAGACCATCTTTAATCACGGCCGGATTAGGTTTAGTTTGCAAAAAATGCACTAGTTGTAAATAGGCAAAAAAATCACGGGTTCCCAATTGGTACTCCCCTTTCAGCTGAGAGAAGGATTTAACCTCCCCGGAGTCAAGCAGATGTATAAATCTATCCAATCCCTTCGCCGCCCACTGACGGAAAATCCCTTCCCTCCCGGGCCCAAAAGCCTGAGTGCAGCCAATGGGGGCCAGCATGGAGACCGAATCTCGGGGCCTGGTATTAATCCTTCGCCACCCAGCCTGCCACACCTCCCACAGATGTCGAAGGTACGGATTCTCCGTCCAATTCCGGTGCGCCCCCCCCTGCGACAGCCATGGAAAAAACTGCAAATTATGCTCCCCAGCCCAGAACTGTTCAATACTCCCAAATCGCTTAGTTCCCTCAGGCTCTCTCCAGTTCATTATTTGTCGCAATTGCGCCGCCATGTAATAGATCCCTATCTCCGGCATACCCAAGCCCCCTGTAGTAGCGGTACCATATAACACCCTCCTCGCCACCCTGGGCGGCCGATGTCGCCACACAAAGAGAAACATCTTCCGCTGTAAGGTTTGCAACACCAATCTCGGCACCCTCAGTGGTAACACCTGGAAAAAATATAGTAGGCGCGGCAACACCACCATCTTTAAGGCTGCTATACGCCCTAACCAAGACAGATCGTCCTTATGCCAGCGCAGAAGATCTTTGTCGATTTGAGCAATCAGAGGTGGATAGTTTGCACCATACAGGCCCTGAAAATCCCTATGCAGCTGAACTCCAAGATACTTAATGGACCTCTGAGCCCAACGAAACTTGAAGGTCCGTTGGAGATGTTGTTGTAAACCACTACTGAGGGACACATCCAAGGCCTCTGTCTTGTCCCAATTAATTTTAAACCCGGACAACCGCCCAAATCGCTTCAGTTCCAACATATAATTAGGCAATGCCAACAATGGTTGTGTAATAAACAGCAAAATATCATCCGCAAATAACGCTATCTTATGTTCCTCGCTCCCGATCTTCACCCCTGATGCATCTAGATTCCTCCGCAACCGTTCCGCAAGCGGCTCCATCACCAGGGCAAAAAGCAGTGGAGATAGAGGGCACCCCTGCCGCGTCCCCCTCTGCAATGGAAAAAATTCCGAGTAACGGCCATTAATCTTCACCGCTGCTACTGGCTGCGCATACAACGCCTTGATCCATGCCATTAAGCCCGGTCCCACCCCAACCCTATGCAGTACTGAAAACATAAAACCCCACTCCACGCGATCGAAAGCTTTCTCCGCGTCGACTGCTACGAGCAACATTTCTTGCTTTAAAGTCTGGGCCGACCATATGATCTGTAGAGCTCGTCGGACATTATCCCCCGTGCAGCGGCCCTGGACAAAGCCGGTCTGGTCTGGATGTACCAATTTCGGCAAAACTCGGCCCAACCGAGCGGCCAAGACCTTCGCCAGTATTTTGCCATCAGTATTTAAGAGCGATATGGGTCTATAAGACCCACAAACGGCCGGGTCCCGACCGGGCTTGACCAGGATCGATATTCCGGCCTGTAACATAGAAGGCGCTAAGCAATTCCCTTCAAGCACGCCATTATACACCCTCTGCATCACCGGTGCCAGACGCTCACAAAACATTTTATAAAAGCCCGCCGGGAGTCCGTCCAAGCCGGGAGATTTATTATTTGCCAGATTTTTAATAACCATAGTTATTTCCCCGAGACCGATCCGCGCATCCAACAGCTCACGCTCGTCCTCTGTCAATAGTCCCAACCCTTCCGTACCCTTCAAATACTCTTCCACGTCCTCGAGCGAGCTCTGCGTCTCACTGGAATAGAGACTTTGATAGAATTGCCGAAATTGCTCACGAATACCGCTGGCCTGATAAAGAACTTTATCCTTCGCCCCCTTGATTTTAATGATATTGGTCCGGCGCTCCCTCTCCCGCAGCCGCCTGGCCAATAAAGAGCTTGCCTTGTTATTAAACTCATAGTAATATTGATTAAGCCTATTCAATTGAAATTGTATTTGCGACAATTGAAGCTCCCCCAACTCAGCCCGGGCGCGCTCTAGTGCCTGCCGAACCCGTACCCCCCCATTCCGCATATGCTGCTGCTCTAACTCTATGATCAAGTTGGTGAGGCGCTCAACCTCTTTTAAACGTTCCCGTTTTTTCCTAGCCCGCCACTTCACTAATACCCCCCGCAGCACAGCTTTCAACCCATCCCATAAGATTCCCACAGACACCTCATCTGTGTCATTCTCCTCCAGATAGTGGGCAATGGCGTCCTCTATCTCCTCCCGCACCCCTGGAACCTGCAGCAAGCTCTCATTAAGCCGCCAAAAGGTGCGCCCGCCCGTGTCCACCTCCCCCAGGAAATCTCCCCACAGCGGTCCATGATCAGACCAGGTTTTTGGCCCTATCTCCACCTGCTCCACTTTTTGCCCCCATGACTCGTCGCCCAGGAGGAGGTCAATCCTACTATAGCTACCATGCACCGTGGAATAATATGTATAGTCCCTACGCTGCGGGTACCGAGTCCGCCATAAATCCTGTAGTTGATAGCGCTGTACCAGCTCCAATAAGCCAGCCCTCCCCTTGGTCCCCCCTCTATTACCTCCCCCAGACCTATCCAACCCAGGATTCAAAACTTCATTGAAATCCCCCCCAATCAACAAAGCCCCATGTATCTTGCCCTCCAACCAATCCCCCACCTCCTTCCAGAAATCTATCCCAGAGTCATTGGGGCCATAAATATTAACCAACGTGACCTCCTGGCCCTGCAGCTCCCCCCAAACCAGCAATACCCTTCCCTTAATCCCTTTCAACACCCCCCCAGCTGAAAGGGCACATCACCCCGTATTAAGGTCGCTACTCCTGCCTTTTTAGTAGTACCCTCAGCATTAAAAAACAAATGTGGAAAAGCCCCATTGCGCAAGAGATGTTCATCCTTCGGCAACAGGTGTGTCTCTTGAAGAAACACAACTTGCCACTGCCATCTCTGCACCTCAGCAAATAGCAGTTTCCTCTTCTGAGGAGTATTTAGCCCACGCACATTCAAAGATCCGATACGCAACCCCCCCGTACCATTTCCCCGCCCTCCCCCTACCCGCTGCGCCCTTCTCCCAGTATCCCCTCGTTGGACCCCCCTCCTCCCCCGCCCAGTATGTCCCATCCCCCTCCCCCCTCCTCCCCCCCTCTCCTCCCTCCCCAACCCACCAGCAGACCCTCCCTCTGCTGCGCCTAGCTCAGAGGACATGACCCCCACCTCCCGGGACCACCCACACCTTTAAATAACCTCTCGTTCTCCCCAATCCACCCCCAGACCCCCCCCCATCCCTTCCCGAATCACCCCTTATCACCCATCTAATGAATTATAACAGAATAACAACTGAACAACATACATACATTCCCCGTTAAGCCCTTTAGTATTGCTGACTTGCAAGTGCCCCCCCCCCCCAGCCCCCACAAAAGAAACATAGTGAGGAAAACAGTAGGAAAGAAAAAACCCCAGCAGGATCATAACCATGCGCTTAATCCACACCTCCCCGCGCCCTTATACACCCCGGGCCCACCAATCATACAGCCATCTAACATCTCCTCTTTCTCAGTTCACGTTGTTCCAGCCTGATGGCTATTGCTATCACTGTCACATCCATTCGCCTGGTCCTTCGATAAGCGCCGTAATCAGTGCCCCTTCTCCGGGAGGCGCTGCCATCTCAGTTTGTCCAGCACTTGTCCCTGCACATGTTCTGATGCAGAGGGCAGCCTAGGCCGTTCCGGCAAGTTGGGAGCCTTACTCTTCTCCAAAACCTCCCACGCTTCCATCTCAGTCCGAACTCGCTTAGGGGATCCCCTAATTTCAAATTGAATCCCAAAAGGGAAGAGCCATTTATATTTGATGTGCTCACGCTGCAAGTAGGCCGTCACAGGTCGAAGGGCTCGTCGTCGTTGCAAAGTGGAGGGCGCGAGATCCTGAAAAATCTCAATGAAGGTATTCCCCCAGGGCATCTTGCCCTTCTTTGCTGCCCTACGCATGATGTCTTCCTTTAGCCTGTAACTCGACAGACAAGCGATAATGTCCCTCGGTCTGTTGGGTAGCTGGGGTCCCAGCGCTCTATGAGCCCGGTCGATGCCGATGTCTGGGAGCTCGGCTGTCGCGCCCTCCTCCCCATCACGCAGTAGGGCCTCACAGATATCTTTGACAATCTGTCCCGCTTTCTGAAATTTAGCGCCCTCCGGGACCCCTCTTATCCTGATATTGCAGCGCCGTGATCTATTCTCTAAATCCTCCAACTTATCTTTCAGGTCATCCCGTTCTTTCTCCCAGCTGCTAAGTGTTGCTTGCGTGTTTTGCGCCGCCATCACCACCGCATCCACGTGCTCTTCAAGATAATCAACCCGCTGGCCCAGCGCTTGCAGGTCTTGGCGTAATTCTTTAACCACTTCTTTAACTTCCATCTTCCCAACGATTACCTCTCTCTTAAGCTCCTTGCACCAGCGCCAAAGGTCTCCCCTCGTGCACTGCTCCTCCGCATTGTCAGGCTCCTCATCTGTGTCGGCCTCCACTCCAGCACCGCTATCACTTTGAGACGCCAGTGGGGCATAGGAGGATCGGAATTTATCCAATTTTTTCCTCACAGACATTGTAGAGGACTCCCCGACCACGATCCGTTGCACAGGACAATAATTAGAGGCCAACTGCTCCTGCTAGTAGCTCTTAACTCTCCGTCCCGAAGAGAGCTCTCGTCTCAGGCAGCCATACCAGTCGGTGACGTCACGTCCTCAGAATGGAACATTTTTGAGCAGGATAAAAATCTTGCAGGAAACAAATGTACAGCGGAATCTTTAGAGATAGAAATTGTAAATGCAATGGAAAGAGTTTAGAATTAGGGGTATATGATCATCCTCTAACCAGAATGAAGAAACAGACAGTGAAATGCTAACAGAAATTAGAAAGCAAACAGAATAAACAAAACGATAATAATGGAAGATTTCAATTAACCGAGGACTAAAAGAAAATAACTTTAGTTAGGCTGTCTAGGAAAGAAAATAGACATTAAGGGTCCATGCATGCAAACACTATGCTATCTTAGAAAAGGCTAGGCAAACGTGGTAATCTGTCCCAACCATTGAGCCACTCCTCTCTCCTATAAGTTTGTATAACTTTGTGTATGCCTTGTAGCGCTATCTAAATGATTAATAACAGTAGTAGTAGTAGTGTCCATGTGATGCTGAAGCATAGGCCAGGAGCTGTTTGTCATATACATTATGGCCTGTGTACAGATATCTGCTTGCTAAGGATGAGTTGGCAGGTACATGCCTGTTAGGGGTAGGGATCTGGCTCTGGCTCGTAAGGCACCCCGATCAAAATTTTTAACATGGCCAGACACGCCAGAGACAACAGCCATATATGTGCTATAGAAGTGATGAATGAGACAGACACTTTTTTACATATTCATAAATGACCCGGAAATGAGAATAATGAAGAAAAAGATTTAGGTATCATCGTGGATAATATGTTGAAACCCTCCGCCCAATATGCAGAGGCAGCAAAGAAAGCATGCTAGGAATCATAAGAATGCTAGGAATCATAAGGAAAGGAATGAAGAATAAAACAAAGGATATTGTAATGCCTTTGTATCATTCTATGGTGCAACCGCGCACCTTGAATATTGTGTGTAATAAGAGAAAGCACAGTTACTTACCTGTAACAGCTGATCTCTGGGAACAGCAGGAATAAGTCTTCACATATGGGTATGTCGGTACCGACGGAGTCTGCACGGGAACGCTCCCCAGCGTCCAATTAGAACGCTTTTGGGAGCATCCCATCACGCCTGTGTGCTGCCTTTCCGCCTTTCCCAACTGCCTCTCCTCAGTTAAGTTTTAAAGCTGAGACAAAGAGAGAGAAAGAGGGGAAAGATAGAGATAGAGAGATACAACTCCTAGGAGAGGTGGGTGGGTTGTGAAGACTTATTCCTGCTGTTCCCAGAGATCACCTGTTACAGGTAAGTAACTGTGCTATCTCCAGGAACAAGCAGGAATGAGTCTTCACATATGGGGACTCCCAAGCTAAGTTGCCTGGAGGAGTCCCAGCATGTTGCGGATCTGAGAAAGCCATGCTATTCAACAGAACCTCAGGCATCCTAGGGATGGAGGGTAGGAGTTGAACTAAAAAGATGTGCTGTGGAACAGCTGGACCAAACAGGACTCCTAGATAGGTGTCCCTGTACAGGTGATATCTAGTAGAAAATATTGAATTGCAATACAGCAATATGGACCTCACCTGGTGGTATTGTAAAAGGTTTATGGAGGTTCATATGGATGTGCTAATATGAACCAGCAGAATATCCCCAAGGGGTACTTCAATGTAAGCAGAGGCCTACATTGAAAAATGCAGAGGATGTTTTTAATCCGCAGAAAGTAAGTCTGAATCCTTCCATAACTCCAGCAGGATAGCTGGAGAAGATGATGCAATGAGATAAAATACTATATTTACCCTTCTAAGAGGGCAAAATGAGTATGGCGCATTCTTGTGCTCAATATGAATTACACCATGATGGAAGGAAAATACAGACAAGGACTGGCCGTTACTGAAAGAAAAACCATCCCTGGTGAGGGCGTCCACTGGAGATGTGAACCAACCCAGGGAATTGGATAATTCTTTAGGTCTTCATTTAATCAAAGGCCTGTGTCCTTTATTGAAGGAGACTTTAATGGAAAATGGTAAGGGCAGGGAAGAACCCAGTAGTCATGACTAGGTAAAGCCCTTCCTAACCATCTTGAATTATTTGCTCTCTAACAAAGGCCCATAGTGCAGAGCTGCTCTGTAGAGATGCAGAGAGCATGTTGCAGGTTAATTAGAAGAAAAAACTGGCTGTTTAAGAGCCAGTATGTAACCTGAACTACTCCGCCAAGCCCAAGATTGGGGAAGGCTAAGGATAGGAGGTAAGGTGTCTGCAACAATGGCCAGAAAAGTTCTTAGCCTGTCTAGGACTTAGTAGTAAGGCCAGACAAGACTGATATTGGAGATCAAGCTCTGGTTGCTTGGAGCAAGTCAGTGGTCTAACCACTAAGAGCCCCTCCAGTTCTAATTATTGTTAGGGCAACAGAAGAAGTCTTAGGTCCCAAGATTGGAAAAAGACATACAGACATAAGTAGGAGTGGTAAGACTCCGTCATTGTCTGAGAAGCTGCCAGCAAAACAAGAATGCAAGGGGGAGACAACTCTGAAAAGAAAAACTAGGGGCTTAGGGATAAGCCTTCAGTTAAGTGGTATCACTCTTACAGACCAAATGTCTTAGTAAGAGGGACAGAGTTGAGAAAGACTTACGATGGAGTAAATCTTTGAAAAAGTAATATGAGAGACTTCCGGTGGCACATGAGCGAGTGAGGACGTGTTCTCTGCTCGCTCCGGGGCCGCCTCAGCTTTAACCACTTTTTTTTGCAATTGATGCCCGTGGAAGTCGTTTAAGTTGGCTGCAGAATACTGCTGAAACAGTAGTGGACACGGTGGCAGCGAAACCGCATCGGAAAATGCCCCCACCGCTGTTTTAGTCTCTCACCTGCTCTGAGTGCTGGAGCTTGCTACTGCCTGTAGTCAGTACGGGAGCGGGGTTCCTGGTCCTCCTGCTATGTGCTGTGCTTTCATGCTCTATGTTGTAGTGACATCAATGTAATTCTCACTAGTGCACTTGCTGTCCCTAATGTTGGGTTTGTTGAATGCCTGTGCTTGCTGTCGGGAAGGATGGGGGGGGGACTGCTCGCCTAATCAGAGTTATGGGGGATATCCTCCCTGCTTGTATTTTGGACGGGGGACGTTGTTCTGTTTGCCTTTCTATTGGTGTTTGAATTTTGTGTGAAAATCTCAATAAAAATGATTTGAAATGAAAGTAATATGAGACATGCTGAAACAGGAGAAAAGTCAAAGGTAAAAGTATAGCAACCTTATTGACAGCTGTTACTCCTCTGTGTACTTCAGAGGAAGAGGAGTAACCTTACTACTTGTAAAGCATAATCATGTTAAGAAGCTCTATGAGCTAAAAGTCAGGATGTCTCTTTAAGAGAGACATGTGTAAATTTTAGGATGGAACCAATGTAGATGCTTGTAAGAAGCAAACTACAGGTTCTAAACCTCAAACAGGAAGAAGGATTCAGTGAAAAGTCCATCAGCAACCCTGCGGCTGCTGGGTTTGCTGAAGCGGTTGAGGTTGTGGTTTCTTCAGCCTGGTTTGATGTTTCCCTTGTTTGGAAACAGCTGTATGATGGGTAGAGAATGAATAAAACTTTTTCCCCTTGGGGGAAGAAAGTTTGGTAGAAGATTTCCTACCACCTGGGATAGAGGAAGGTGTTAACAATCCTTTGAAGGCAACAGTGCCAGTGGTTAACTGAGCAACTTGGTGTAAAGTCTCTTTGTTAAAGAGATTCTCTCCAGTACAAGGAGTATTACCCAGGCTTTCTTGTACCCATTTATCCAAGTCGGAAGCTTGGAGTCAGGCTATGCGTCGTGCCCCTATGGCTATAGCAGAGGTTTTGCTAACAGACTCAAAACAGTGCAGGGTAGCACGCGTAAGAAACCTAGAGATATTTTGAACATGACTAACCAGTAAAGAGTAGTCTGGTCTTTTGTGATCTTGAAGAAAAGGAGTCAAAAACAGGAAACTGTGACATCTTCAAGAGATAGTCCCATATAGAAAATATATGAGAGAATTCTTGTTGAAAACATGGATGCCTGGAAGCTTTTACATCCAAAGGTATCCAAAGTTCTAGACACGACCTGGCGGATAAGAAGAGTGCCTTTTAGCACTTTTAACACGCCTCATTGCTGATTCTACAACAATAGAATGATGTGGAAGTTGAGTCTTTTGAAAACCTGGAGAAGGGGGCACCTTGTACAGAGAGTCAGTGGCCCTTGAAGGTGGGGATACCTTTAAAGGAGTTTCCCCACATTCTAAGTAAAAGATCCTGTAAGGTTTGATGCAAAGGAAACATGATGATCTCCTTTGGGTTCTCAGGGATATACAGAAGCTCTGAATCCCCTGGTGCAGGATCTTGACCAGGTATAGAAATGGCAAGTAACCTTGCCATATCAAGCAGGAATGCTTGAAAAGAAATTTCCCCAGAAGGGGATCCTTTATCATGAGGAGTAAAGGTTAGATCTGTTGAAGACCTAATCTTGGCACTAATGGATTGATCCATTGGAGTACCCGACCCGAAAGGGTGGAGCATTGGATTGTCCTGAAAAGATAGTCGTCGGTACCGCTCGAGGTCAGTGCCATGACAAATCGGTGGAAAACTATCCATGCCAGGGATGGACTCCAAACTCGGTACCGAAGGAAGCGAGCTTGTGGAAGTAAGCATGGAAGGCACTGGTACCGATACGAACGTAGAAAACGGTACCGGCAGTGGTATCGCAGCCGGTAACAATATTGGAGGATCAGTCTGAGGTGACTCTAATGGTACCAAAGGTACCGAGAGCGGCAGTCTCCAGAACAATGTCTTCAGCATCGTTCGAGGTCAATACCGAGACGAGTCGGTACCCAATCATCCAGGCTAGGGATCGATTTTAGACTCAGCATCGAAAGCAGCGAGTCAATCGAAACAGACCTGGAGGGTACCGACGTGGATACCAGAATCGGTACCGGGATCGATACCGATGCTGGAAGATCGGTCTGTAGCGGCTCTAGCAGCACCGAAGATACCGAGAGCGCTAGACTGCGATCATCGGTGTGGAATATTTCATCCAACACCATTGCCGATGCCGGGGTACCGGCACCGCTCAAAGCGGATACCACCACCGAGCATGGCTCAGGTATGTTCACCGAGGTAAAAAACCCCGGGAACAACCTGAAACCCCGTTAATGCTTTGGAGGCCGAAGACTCCCGCCGGGGTTTTAAAGCCAATATGTCCTCGGGGGCAAGGCCAGAGGCATCTCGATGATGAACATGAGATCTACCACCCAAGGACTGGCTAGTCTTTACAGACTTTTGTTTGGTTACCTGATCCTGTGAAAAAGAAGTTGTAGCTGGTACCCTCAGGTCTGATGGGAACCGCGTATCGAGTTGAGTTCGATGCTGAAAACTTCTTCTAGAAATACTACTGCAGGAGGGACACTCCAGCGGATGGTGTTCAGGACCCAAACATGGAAGGCACCAATTATGGGTGTCTAAAACTAATTTGGTACCGCCACAGTTGAAACACGTTTTAGTGGCTGGCGTTTCCATGAAGGAAAGAGGAGAGGCCTAGCAGGCCGAAACCCGTCAGGCACTAAACAGGGAAAAAATTCCCTACAAAAGAAAAAATTTGTAGGAGAAAAGAAGAAAACACCGGCGGTATCGGTGCATCGAGGGAAGGCAGACGCGACCACAAGAAAAAACAAAAATAAAGGAAGAATTTTCTGCAGTGACAGAGTACGTCCTGCCGGCTCCGCGGAAAAACGAAAACTGAGGAGAGGCAGTTGGGAAAGGCGGGAAGGCAGCACACAGGCGTGATGGGATGCTCCCAAAAGTGTTCTAATTGGATGCTGGGGAGCGTTCCCGCGCAGACTCCGTCGGTACCGACGTACCCATATGTGAAGACTCATTCCTGCTTGTTCGTGGAGATATGTTTTCACTCAATGCGTAATCAAACTCGAATCATTACTGGAGGATGTAGTAAAAGCTGTTAGAATATCTGGGTTTAAAAAAGGTTTGGACAAGTTCCTGGATTAAAAAAGTTGATGAGTCAATATAACTTAGTAGACTCGTGGAGGGATCTACATCCCAAGAGGAGGGAATACACTTTCTATTTGACACCACATCATAGTTGGAGCAGGATAGATATGCTCTTACTGGATAAGGAATGGATGATGGGGGTACAGGAGGGGGGATAATATCAATAGGCTGGTCGGATCATGCTGCGGTGGAGGTGGACGTTAGGGGCCAGAAGGTGGGGGGGCGTGGTGTTTTAGAGATTAAATGAGAGTTTACTTAGGAGTGAAGAGGTGGTAGAGGATGTTAGGAAGGCAATAAAAGAATATTTGCTCTTTAATGATAAGGGGGAGGTGGGGGATGTGACGTTGTGGGAAGAGTTGAGAGCATTTATAAGGGGGAGGTTTATAATGTGGGGGGCTAGGAAGAAAAAGGTTAGACAGGAAAAGGAACGAGAGTTGGAGGAGGAGCTTAAGGAGGTAGAGAAGAAATATCGGAGGTCAGGGGCAAAGAGGGATAGGGGACAGATGGAGAGAGTGAAAGGGGAGTTGTATGCTTTGCAGGTGGATCAGGTGGCCTAGGCACTGCGGAAGGTAAAGCAGGTGTACTATGAATTCGGGGATAAACCGGGTAGAGTGTTAGCAAGGCGCCTAAGGCAGCAGATTGGGGCCTCAGCGATATACCAGATTAGAGGGGTGGATGGGGTGATCTGTAGGGGGGGAGAGGAAATAAGAGAGAAATTTAAGGAGTATTATCAGGATCTATATACAAAGGCAGAAGGGATAGGGCAGGGGTGGGCAACTCCAGTCCTGGAGAGCCGCAGACCAGTCAGGTTTTCATGATGTCCCTAATGAATATTCATGAGATCTATTTGCATCCACTGCCTTCCATTGTATGGAAATAGGTCTCATGAATATTCATTAGGGACATCATGAAAACCTGACTGGTTTGCGGCTCTCCAGGACCGGAGTTGCCCACCCCTGGGATAGGGGAAAGGGAGATTGCTGGGTATTTAGAGGATATACAGCTTTCAGTGCTCCTGGAGGAGGCTCAAGTAGAGTTGGAGGCCTTGATCTCAGAGGAGGACATAGGCGAGGAAGTACAAGGGATGGCGGGGGGAAGGCTCCCAGGTTGGACGGGCTACCGGGCTGTTTTTATAAGGTTTTTCTGGGGGAGGTGGTGGGAATTTTAGGGAGGGTATTTAATGGGGTGTTGAACTGGGTGGCGGGGGGGGGGGAGTTGTCATCAGGAATGCTCATGGCGGGGATTTCGATTCTTCTGAAGCCAGGGAAGGACCCACTACGATGTAGTTCATACAGGCCTATATCTCTTTTGAATGTAGATGTTCAAATTCTGGCAAAGATTTTGGCGGGCAGGCTGGCATCTTGGTTACCAGGGTTAGTTAAGGCAGACCAAGCAGGGTTTGTAATGGGGTGGCAGTCAGCTGACAATATAAAAAGGGCGATAGGGGTGATATGGGAGGCGAGGCAGAAACAGGGGGATTTTGTGTTGATGTCCATAGACGCCGAGGAGGCGTTCAATAGGGTACATTGGGAGTTCTTGATGAAGGTGTTGGAGAAAGTGGGATGTGGTCTAAATTACCAGAAGTGGGTGAAGGGACTGAATGGGGGGCCTAGGGCGAGGTTAAAAGTTAATGGGCGGTACTCCCAGGACTTTGCTCTGGGGCTTGGGACCAGGCAAGGCTGCCCAATGTCACCATTATTGTTTGCACTGGTGGTGGAGCCGTTAGGGGAGAGGATACGAGTTAACGAGAGGATTAAGGGGATGGAGTGTGGGGGGAGAAGTCACAAGATTTCATTGTATGCTGATGATATTCTGCTATATATTAGTAAGCCACAACAGACATTGCCGGTGGTGCTGCAGGAGGTGGAGAGGTATGGGGCGGTGTCGGGGTTCAAAATGAATATAGACAAGACTGAAGTGATGAAGGTACAGATGAGTGGTGCAGTGGAAGAGCAACTGAAGTGGTTATATCCCTTGAGGTGGGTCAATAAATCCCTAGGGTATTTGGGAGTTAGAATTACTACAAGATATGAAGATCTTTATAAGGCTAATTATGGGAGACTTATGGGGGAAATAGACTAAAGACTTAGAAGGGTAGATGAGGTTGGAGATATCATGGTTAGGGAGGATAGTGGCGATAAAAATGAATATTTTGCCCCAGTTATTATATTTGTTCCAGGCTCTGCCGGGAGGGGCGATGAGGGCATTACGACGACAAGTGTTCCTGTATATATGGAAAAAGAAACCTCCTAGGATTTCACGGAAGGTTATATATGCGGCCAGGGAAGAGGGTGGGCTGGCTGTACCTAACCTGCTTGATTATTATAGAGCGGCACAGATAAAGCATGTTATGGATTGGAGAGAGGATGGGGAGGAGAAACCCTGGGTGGGAATGGAAAAAGCGAAGGTAAAAAGGTGGGCGGTTAGAGGCTTGGTTGTGGGCACCGAAGGGTGAGAGGGTAGAGCTGGGAATAGGGTCACCGGTGATGAGGCATGTAGTGAAGATATGGGATAAGGTGAGGGTACGGGATATTGTCAGTAGAGGGACTAGTTTCTCAATGATGACCCTATGGAGAGGGTGGAGAGCTTTCCAGCCAGGATGGGAGGGAGGGCGTTTTGATATCTGGAGAGAGAAGGGGCTGAGAGTGGTTTTCAGCTTTTAGAGGAGGGGGAATTAAAAGACTTTGAGGGGGTTAGAGAGGAGTTTGGACTGTATTTGCAAGTATGTTCCTTCCTTAAAGGGGTGTTGGGGAGGGAGGGGTTGGGGAGAGAGGTATCTAAATTGGAGGCTCTTTGGCATGGAAAGAGGGGCTCGAGGGGAATGATCTTGGTGCTATATCAGGGGGTGAGGGGAGGTCCAAGAGGGGAAATTTAAGTACATGATAGAATGGGAAGGGGAATTAGGACAGACACTAGCGCCCCAAAACTGGAAGAGGGTGTGGGATCAGATTAAGAAAGGGCCATGTTCGAGCAGTATCAAAGAAAACTGCTATAAAGTGCTGATGCGCTGGTACTATACACCCAAGAGACTACATAGGTTTTTTCCCCGAGGTCTCATCATTATGCTGGCGGGAGTGTGGGGAGGTAGGGACCTTTTGGCACATTTGGTGGGGGTGTGAAAAGATTCAAGTTTTTTGGAGACAGATTCAAGAGTGGATTCAACTGAAAATAGGGGTGGGGGTGGAGCTGACACTGAATATTTTTTTATTATCTTGGTGGGGGGAGGGACGGGGCAGAGAGGGGGGAGGATGGTGATGGCATGTCTTAGCGCGGCTAGATGTGAGGTGGCCGTGGCCTGGAAGCAAAAGGAGCTGTCAACGATAGGGCAGTATGAGAAGAGACTCCGGTATATTACCCTTATGGAGAAATTAACAGCTGCTAGGCGGCAGAGGAGGGCTAAATTTGAAGTGATTGGGGAGGGTTGTGTAAGGTGCTGGGGGTCGGGCAGGGATAGGGGGTGGGTGGAAGGGGGGAGGGGGGAGGTGGGGGGAAAGTAGAAGGGGGAGGGGAAGGAAGGGGGATGGAGGGGAGGGGGCTAAAATATAAAAGGTTACAGAAAGGAGTTACTGTATAGGGGACAAGTTTTTTTTGTTGTTTTTGTTTTTGATTGCTTCACTTGATGTTGGAGGTTTGAGGTGGCTGGAAAAGGGGTCAGTAGTTGTTCTGGGATATGACTGGGGCTGATACTGCATATCTGTGGAATGTGTAGGTTTTGGTGTTTGTGGAGGAAAGTGATTTGTGTATTACTGGTTGTTTAAAATGTGTGGACAATAAAAATCTTAAATAAAAAAAAAATTGAAAAAAAGAATAAGAATTAGAAGATAAAAAACATACAACACAATGAGAACATATCTGAAAATTTTCATATGAAACTGAAAAGGAATAACTTAAGTGATGAGGAAGATGTACTTACAAAAGGCACCAAATGTTTGTTTTGGTCTTTAAAAAGACTCCAATCTATTATGTGCTGAAGAGCTAAAGTGTATAAGAACATAAAGAAGATGAGATAAATAAAATAAAAACATTAGGTAAAACTATGGTAAAAAAAGTATATTGAAAAATATATTAAAAAATGTATGTGGTATCCCAGAGCCAGAGGGGAGCAAAATAAACAATTGCAAAATCAAGGGGGAGGAAGTATATCAACGTTATACTGAAAAAACAACTGTTATGTTTTTACGTCCTTTTTTTTTTTTTTAAAGGGCACTAATTATGATGTACTTTCCGTTATCTATGTTTTTTTAACATGTATTAATTTGGTGTATATTTGTTGTTGTTGTTGTTAAGTGCCGTCGAGTCGGAGTCGACTCATGGCGACCCTGTGGATAGCTATCCTAAATTGTGTTCGGTCTTCAGTCAGGCAGCTCATTGTTGACAGACTGGTACTCATAGCTGCTGTTATTGTATCGATCCATCTCATTGCTGGCCTTCCTCTTTTGCGTTGACCTTCTATCTTGCCAAGCATAATGTCTTTCTCTAATGATCTCTCTCTTCGCATGATGTGTCCAAAGTATGAAAGTCGAAGTCTTGTCATCTGAGCTTCTAAAGAAAGCTTAGGTTTGATCTCCTCTAGTACCGACTGGTTTGTTCTTCGGGCAGTCCATGGTATACACAGTATTCGCCGCCAGCACCATAATTCAAAGGCATCAATTTTCTTCCTGTCTATCTTTTTCACTATCCAGCTTTCACATCCATATGATGTTATTGAAAATACCATGGCTTGAACAAGTCGAATCTTTGTATGGAGAGAGACATCTCTGCTCTTGAGAATCTTATCTAGGTCTTTCATAGCCATTCTGCCAAGAGCAATGCGTCATCTGATTTCTTGACTGCTTGTTGCTTCTTTATTGATAGTTGATCCAAGTAGGTTAAAGTTGTTCACAATTTCAATTTCTTCTCCTTCAACTATGAACCTGTTGATTATGCCAGTTGTCATGATCTTTGTCTTCTTTACATTAAGGTGCAGGCCCATTTTGAGACTATGTTCTTTGATTGTGAGAAGCAAATGTTTCAGATCATCTTCACTTTCAGCCAGTAATGTGGTATCATCAGCATAGCGAAGGTTGTTGATGAGTCTTCCACCAATCTTCACACCTCTGTTGTCTTCATACAATCCTGCTTCTCTAATGATTTGTTCAGCATATAAATTAAACAGGTAGGGGGAAAGTATGCAGCCTTGTCTTACACCTTTGCTTATTTTAAACCATTCTGTTTCTCCTTGTTCCGTTCGAACTGTTGCTTCTTGATCAATGTACAGATTGCGCAAGAGAACGATCAGGTATTCTGGTATACCCATGCTTCTTAATGTGGCCCAAAGTTTCTCATGGTTTACACAGTCAAAAGCCTTGCTATAGTCGATAAAGCACAAATAGATATCCTTTTGGTATTCTTTAGTCTTTTCAAGGATCCATCTCACATCTGCAATGATGTCTCTCATTCCTCGCCCTTTCCTGAACCCTGCTTGCACTTCAGGTAGTTCTTGTTCCAGGTATGGTTGTAGTCTCTTTTGAATAATCTTCAGTAGAATCTTGCTGGCATGTGGGATCAGAGCGATTGTGCGATAATTTCCAGTCAGTTGTATCACCTTTCTTTAGTATTGGTATAAACACAGATCTTTTCCAGTCAGTTGGCCATGATGTTGTCTTCCATATTTCTTGGCAGAGCCTTGTGAGTACAGTAACAGCTGCATCAGATTGCTGCAATACTTCTATGGGCATGCTATGAATGCCTGGTGCTTTGTTCTTTGATAAGGCTTTCAATGCTGCTTCAACTTCTTCTTTCATCACCAATGGTTCCCGATCATAAAGTACAGGTTGAAACGGCTGTTGGTCCACTTGATCTTTATCATATAAAAACTCTGTATATTCCTTCCACCTTTTCTTGATCTTCTCAGCATCATTCAACATAGAACCTTGAGCATCTTGTAACATTCCAATTCGAGGCTGGAACTTTTTCTTTAACTCTTGTAGCTTTAGGAAAGCCGATCTTGTTCTTCCTCTAATAGTTTCTGCTTCTATTTCCTTGCAAGTGTCATTGTAGTACTTTTCCTTGTCCTGTCTTGCTGCACGTTGGAAATCTCTGTTGAGTTCTGCGATTGTTTCTTTCTCCTCTGGCTTTAGCTTCTCGGCGTTTCTGGGCAATTTTCAGAATTTCTTCCATCATCCATTTTGGCCGTTTTTGCTTTTTCACCTTTTGTAGAGACTTCTCGCTTTCTTCCAACACAACCTTCTTGATGTCATTCCATAACTCTTCCGGAGCTCTGTCATTTGTATCTAAAGCAGCAAATCGATTTTGCAGACAGTCTTTAAATTCCAGTGGTATATTCTCAAGGTCATATTTTGCTGCATTCATGAGTGGTTTGCTCTTTTTCAACTTTAGCTTGAGTTTGCATACTAGTAGTTGATGATCTGTACCACAGTCAGCTCCAGGTTTTGTCTTTGTTGATGTTACAGAGCTTTGCCATCGTTGACTTCCGCATATGTAGTCAATTTGATTTTTATATAATCCATTCGGTGAAGTCCATGTGTATAGTCGCCGCTTGTGTTGCTGGAAGAAGGTGTTTGAGATGAATAGATCATTGGTCTTGCAGAATTCTATCAGTCTTTCTCCAGCTTCATTTCTGTTGCCAAGTCCATATTTTCCAACTACTTTGCCTTCTGCTTTGTTGCCAACTTTTGCGTTCCAGTCACCCATGATTATCAGGATATCCTGTTTGCATGTTCTGTCAATTTCAGCTTGTACTTGTTCATAGAACTCTTCAATTTCATTCTCTTCTGCAGCTGTTGTTGGGGCATATACTTGAATTATAGTTGTGTTGATAGGCAATCCTCGTAGACGAATAGAGATTAAGCGTTCGCTGTGCATATTTATGTATGTTTTATTTTATGTTTATGTATGTTTTATTTTTAAAATGTGCACCCCCTGAAGAAGGCGTCCTGCCGAAACGCGTTGGGGTTCTATTTGAATAAAATTAGCACCAGTGACCATACCTGACCCTCGCCTCCTGTGTTTGCTTGTATCCTTGTGCGAGGGCCCAACTCCCTCTGTGTTCTCTGCATGCAAGGGGGGACCAATGGTGGTGGCGCACATGCATGGAGGGGCATCAGTGGTAGAATGCATGCATGGAGGGCCCCCAATGTTCCACAGCCTCTGACACAGTGGCATAGCGGTGCTGCCACTTATGACCACTCCAATCCCCCCTCCCCTCATCACCCCTCACTCCCTCCTCCCACTACTTCCCCCTCCAGCACCTCCCCCCATCTCTTACCCCGCCCCCCTCAGGCCCTGACAGAACCCTCTCTCCTCTGACTCCAGTACTGCTGGACCAACATCCCTGCGCCAGCCAGTTCACTTCCAATTTTCCAGTACAGTGATGTTCAGTTGTATGGGCTAGGGTGGCCAGCCCTCCTTGTGGATACTACCCTCCAATGTATTAAAGGCACAGCAGCAGCTGCTCGGTGGAGAGGGCTGGAGCAAATCTTCATCCTTCTCTTCTCTTAATGTGCCTATTACCAGCTGTCCAATGCTGCTGCTGGTGATGCTATGCGCCTCCTCCACATTCTGGCATTCCAGCTGGACCTCTTCTCCCTCTCTGGCCATCTCTTCGGGCTCTTCAGCCACTGCTTCCTCATCTGCAAAGGCATTTTGGGCTGCACAGCGGAGGCTGGACAAATTTAGTCTCCTATGCATTCCATGTGCTGCTGCTCACCACTACATGCCGTGCTAACCCCCATCCTGTGGAGGAACCATGCAAGTAGTAGATATGTACCTGCCCCTTAGTTCTTCACTGCATATTACCTTGCAAATTACCTTGCTGTTTTTCCACCTTCGCCACTTGGTGTGTTTTTTTGTTTTGGGGGGAGGGGCACAAGGAGGGAGGTTGTGCCTGCCACACAGTGCAGGTTACTTTCCCTATGGCTACTTAGGAGAAGCAAAACAGTCAATTTAAAATGTTTGTATTGAGGTGCTCCATTTTTGGCTACCATCTTCTTTTGGGATCCCCTTTGTTTAACCCACTCTTTTTAGGCGGGTTTCACTTAAACATAGCACCCAGTTTAGAAGGTCATGACGGCTAGATCTTTGTCTGTCTTACATATATTTGTTTATGCAAGAGTAAGCATGCACAAATAAACTTGTGTATGTGTCACCCTACCACCACCCATAACCAGCAGGATGAAGAGTCAGCAGGAGTCCTGGTCCCACCAGCATGAAGAACTGGGGCTGCGGTCTACAAAGGCCAGCAGGAGTCCCTGGATCACCCTGGTCATTAAAGCAGGGCTGTTAGCTGAAAAAGCTGATGGGAGGCCCCCAGTCTTGCTATCCAGAAGAATAGGGCTGCGGTCTAAAGAGGAGGGCAGTGCTGAAAGCAGGAGCGGAGCATAAGGGAAGGGTAGGCCCTGAAGGAAGTTGCAGAGTTAGAAGAAAAGAAAGGGGCAGAACGTAAGGTGAAGGAGCTGTGCTGGAAGAGAATAGGAGAAGAGGGGTGGAGCATAAGGAAAGGTGCAGGGTTAGATGAATGCATTAAGGAAGAAAGGAAATAATGGTGGGGAGTTAAAAGCCTGATGGAATGCAAGTTACGGAGAAATGCACAGCTGAGTGCAGGGAAAAGAGGGAGCGAGCAGTAAAGGGTAGGGGGCTAGAGAAAGAGGGTGGAAGGGACAAATAGTAGGTGCAGGAAGACAGGTGAAAGTGCTGAAACACACCCATCACTCCAACATACATAGACACAGTGTGTCCCCACCTAACATACACAAGACGCATAGGCACACAGCCTCCACTGCATGTACATGCACAGAGCTGCCGAGACACAAACGTAAGCCCCAACACTCCCCATGAAACACACATACATGCATGCACACGCCCTCTGACACTCCCCATGACACACACATGCATGTGCGTGCACGCACACCCCTCAACACTCCCCATGACACAAACGCATACACGCAACACCCAACACTCCTCATGACACACAGCCCCCACTGCATTTACATACACAGAGCCAAGACACAAACACAAACCCCAACACTCCCCATTAAACACACATGCATGCATCCCATGTCCCATAACACACACACACTCATCTCCCAACACTCCCCATGAAACACACACACACATCCCACACACACCCCATGACACATAACCACATCCTCCCACACTTCCCATAATACACATGCAACCACACACGTGCGCACCCCCAACACTCCCCATGACACACACACGTGCCCTGACACTCCCCATGAAATACATGTGGTAACCGACACGCCCCCTAACACCTAGAATCACATCCTGACATACACAATCACACGCACCCCTGATGCTTCCCATGACGTGCACCCCCTATGAACATAGTATGTGACGGCAGATAAAGACCAGCATGATCCATCTAATCTGCCCAGCAAGGTGGCAAGAAAGCACAGTTACTTACCTGTAACAGGTGATCTCTGGGAACAGCAAGAATAAGTCTTCACATATGGGTACGTCGGTACTGACGGAGCCTGCGCGGGAACTCTCCCCAGCATTCAAAAAGAAAGCCGTTGGGAGCATCCCATACGCATGCACGCTGCCTTCCCGCCCATTCACTTCCCTCTCATCAGTTGGGTTGTAGCCGAGACCGAAGGAGGGAAGTAGACAAATTAGAGAGAGAGAGAGAGAGAGAGAGAACTCCTAGGGGAGGTGGGTGGGTTATGAAGACTTATTCCTGCTGTTCCCAGAGATCACCTGTTACAGGTAAGTAACTGTGCTATCTCCAGGAACAAGCAGGAATGAGTCTTCACATATGGGGGGACTCCCAAGCTAGAGATGCCTAGAGGAGGTCCCAGCATGTTGCAAATCTAATAGATGGGCCATGCTATTTCCCAGAACCTCAGGCATCCAAGGGATGGAGGGTAGGAATTGAATTAGAAGGGGTGTGCTGTGGAACAGCTTGACTAAAGAAGGCGTCTAGAGGGGAGTCCTTGTGTAGATAATAAATGGTAGTAAAAATTGAATTTCAATTTTCTAATGTGGACCTCACTCAAAAGTATTGTGAAAGTATCTGTTGAGGGTAATATAGTCTGGTGCTAAGAGCCAGTACATTATCCCCAAAGGAATTACCTCACTGTGAAGTAGAGGAAAATAAATTTGCAATACAGGGAGAAGTCAGAAGCCTTAATGGCTAGAACTAATCCCAGAAGAAAAAACTGGGGGAGTTTAATGAGGATAGACTTTGGAGGAGAAGCAAAAGCTTCTGTAGGCCAAAGTTTGAAGCTCTTTGTCCTTGGAGCGGGATAAGGCTCTAGGAAAGAGAGGAGGTAAATCCGACTGGTTTGCAGAAAAAGGATGGGTCTTGAAGACCCCTCTATGGAAGTGAAAGAAAGAAACATTTGTAGTAGGCGGTGTAGCCTCCAATTTCTTGAAGATCAGTAATGTCTTCCCTAAGTGATGTCACTTAGGATAATGACTTTACATGGAGACTTCAGATGTACCATAACCGGAAGGTTACGGTAAAATAAGGTAGTTTCTAATTCCTATAGAAATTGGTTGTCCTGGTTGTCCAATAAAACACTATGGTATGCTGGAACAGCATTAATATGGACAGTAACAATCTTTCAGAGTCAGATATATGTGTTTATATAAATATATATATATATAGGGCCGGATTTACCTTGAGTGAGGCCCTACGCCAACAAAAATTGTGGGCCCCCAGAAAAAATAAAAAAGAGATCAACTTACCAAAACAGAAATGGCAATAGATGTATAGAATTGCCTGACATAAAGAGGCAATAGGGACAAAATCAGCATCGGAATTCAAGAAATACATTAAAAAATGTATTATCCATCGGGGAAGAGGATCATTGAATGATCCGGCGGTACTACAGCAGCTACAAGAAACGGACCTGGCCGTCACTGCTCCCCGGTACTCACTATGGCTTTGGTCTAACAGGCCACCGCCTCCTGGTACTTGCGGGTGACGAAGAGTCTGTTTCCCTGCTCCTTTAACTCCTGAGCGCTAGTGCTCTTCTCCAGACTCCCGCCTCCCCCACTCTCCTTTTCCTCTTTCCCCTTCATGCCAGGGCCTGGAGAAGCTCACGGACGGCCCCGTTCAGCTAGGCCGCAGCAATTTCAACTCTCTCTAGAGAGCGAGGGATCCAGGCTCGCACAACCCCGCCTCGCACTCCGACTATACCCAACACACCCACAAACACAGTTCCGTCAGCGGAAGTTCCGAGCTGTAGAACTGAAGATGAAATGAACGAAAAAATTACCTGGAGATGACGGTAGAACTCAGCCGCAAAGTTTCTCAGTGATGGAAAGAATATGATTGTCCTGGGGACTCTTGTTTGTGGGTAGGGTTACCAACTTTTTCACCGAGAAAATATATATATTTAGGTCTTCAAGTCTCTTTTTATACGTCTTCTGGCATAGGCTCCAAATCATTTTGGTCGCCTTCCTCTGAACTGTTTCCAGTCTTTTTATATCCTTTGTGAGATATGGTCTCCAAAACTGAACACAATATTCCAAGTGAGGCCTCACCAGCGACCTGCACAGTGGCATTAGTAACTCTTCCTTTCTGATGGTAATTCCTCTCTGTATGCAACCCAGCATCCTTCTGGCTTTGGCCACCGCCTTGTCACACTGTTTCACCACTTTGAGATCCTCAGAAACAATCACTCCGAGGTCCTTCTCCTGGTGCACACCAACCTATTGCCCCCTTATTTCATACAATTCCCTTGGATTTCTGCATCTCAAGTGCATGATACTGCACCTCTTCACATTAAATCTTAACTACCAAGCATTAAACCATTCTTCCAGCTTTTGCAGATCTTTCCTCATGTTAACCACTCCCTCAGGGGAGTCCACTCTGTTGCAAATTTTCGTATCATTTGCAAAAAGATAGACTTTCCCATTCATTCCTTCAGCAAAAACACTCTCAAATACATTGAACAGTACCAGCCCCAGGACCAATATCTGGGGCACGCCACTAATCACCTTCCTTTCATCTGAGTGAGTTCCGTTTACCGTCTCCTTCTGTCATCTGTCAGTCAACCAATTTCTGATCCAGTTTACCACCTTGGGACCCATCCCCAGGCTGGTCAGTTTATTGATAAGCCTCCTATGAGGAACAGTATCAAAGACCTTGCTGAAATCTAGGTAGATCACATCCATTGCATTCCCTTGATTTAGTTCTCTGGTCACCCAGTCAAAGAACTCAAGCAGATTTGTTTGGCATGATCGGATGATGCAACCTATTGGTTTCGAGAAAGTCCACTATTCTCTCTTTCAGGAGTGCCTCCATTACTTTTCCCGTCACCGAGGTAAGGCTTACTGGCCTGTAGTTTGCCACGTCTTCCCTAATGCCACTTTTGTGAAGAGGTACCACATTGGCCCTTTTCCAGTCCTGTGGAACACATATGGTCCACCAAACACCAATTAAGCATTGCTACTCACCTGTAGCAGGTGTTCTCTGTGGACAGCAGGAATAAGTCCTTAAGTATGGATGATGTCACCGACAGAGCCCAGCCAGAACACTCCCCAGTTTTTATTGGAAAAGTTTGGGAGCTGCACCATGAATGCATGCCTGCCTTTTGGACTACCGCGTCGCCATCTTCTCCAGTCAAATTTCAAAGCAGTAGCCAAGAAATTAACTCCTCCTCGAGGAGGTGGGGGGGGGGGTTTGAAGACTTATTCCTGCTGTTCACATAGAACACCTGCTACAGGTGAGAAGCAATGCTTTCTCCATGGACAAGCAGGAAGTCCTCACATATAGGACTCCAAAGCTACAGGTTACCAAAGAAATCGATGAGGTCCAAAACCCAACAGGTTTCAACAAAACTAGAGAACAGGAAGTACAGCAAGGTAGCCCCACTAGGAACTCCACCGATTCAACATCCTCAGTGTAAAACAATACTAAGGCTAGTCAACAATTGCAGGTAGCCTGGACGGACAACAGAAGGGTCAGTGACAGGAGTTGGACGTAATACCCAAAAAGGTGCCAGAGCATGGCCGGCCAAAGTTGCTGTCCCGTTGGGAATCCCCATTCAGAAAATAGTGGGCTGTGAACATGGGACCGAAGACCACATGGCAGCCTTACAAATTTCTTCCATAGAGGCCAAGGCCAGGTCTGCGACAGAAGCGGCCGTATCTCCAACGTTATGAGCTGTGACATGATGCTCAAGATTAGCCTGGGAATATGCAAAGGCGATGCAGTCCACCAACCATAAGGACAGTGTGCACTTAGAAACAGCAGCCCCCAGCTTACTAGGGTCAAAAGAGACTAACAGCTGGATACCGGTGGGCCATGGTATGCTCAACATAGAAGGCCAAGGCATGCTTGCAGTCCAGCATGTGCAACACTTCTTCCCCTTGGTTAGCATGCGGCCTCGGGAAGAAAGTTGGTAGGACAATCAACTGGTTGAGGTGGAACTCAGAGATCACCTTCGGCAAAAATGGGAGTGTGTTTGCAAGACCACCTAATTCTGGTAGAATCTGGTATAAGGTGGATGGGACACCAGAGCCTAGAGTTCACTGACACAGTGGGCTGACATGACTGCCACCAAGAACAGGAGATTCCAGGTCAAGTACTTCAGAGGGCAAGAGTCAAGCGACTCAAAAGGAGCCCACATGAGCTGCCTAAGGACCACATTGAGTTCCAAAACCATCATAGGGGGTTTAATGGGAGGATTTGAGAGAAGCAAACCCTGCATGAAGCAAGCCACCAATGGGTGAGCAGAGACAGGATGCCCCCCCCCCCCAAGCCATGATGGTAGGCACCAATCACACTGAGGTAGACCTGGACAGAACTGAATTTCAGGCCTGAGTCCAAGAGGTACTCCAGTAACCGATGCACCATGCAGGAGAAGAGATTCAGCAACCTACCCAAGCACAAAGTGGCAAACCTCTGCCACTTGAATGCCTACGTAAGCCCGACACATTGAGTCCTTGCATGACGCCAAAAGGACATCCGTGACACTGTCGGATAGATTGAGCTCTGATAGGACTACCCGATCAGCATCCAGGCCGAGAAGTGTATACTGGGGTGCAGCAGGGTCCCTCCGTCCTGGGAGTTGAGATCCGGGACAGAGCTGAGACACAGAGGCTCCCTCCATGAAAGCTGAAGCAGCAGGGGGAACCCCAGCTGCCAGGGTCAGTATGGGGTGAGGAGGATCATGGTACCCTTGTTGGCCTGAAGTTTCAGCAGTTTTCTCGCCTCAAGGGAACAGGTGGAAAAGGCGGAAAGGAGAACCAACACCCAGTGGAGGAGAAAGACATCCGAGGTCAACCGGTCGATGGACAGCCTCCTGGAGCAGAACCAGCCCACCTGGGTATTCTGCGATGTGGCAAAGAGATTGACTGCTGGAATGCTCCACTCTCGAAAGATCCGCTTCACCACCTCTCTGTGGAGGGACCAATGGTGTGGCTGGAGGACTCAGCTGATATGCCAGGATGTTAAGCTCACCGGGCAGGTATGTTGCCTTGAGCTCCATCCTGCAGTCCAGTGCAAACTTCCACAGCCGACCGCTTTCCAGCAGAGGAAGTACGAGCCTATGTCTCCCTGTTTGCTGACACAGAACATTGCCATCTGGTTGCCCATCTGGATCAGGACCACCTGATTCACCAGGTGTGTCCCCAGAAGGCCAGGAGAGCATTTGCTATGGCCTGCAACTCAAGGAAGCTTATCTAGTACAGGCTTTACTGCTCGGAACAGAAGCCGTGTGTCTGCAGCCATACGGATGAGACCTCCACCCGAGCTTTGACATGTCAGTTGATAGCATCCGGGGGGGGGGGGGGGGGGGAGGGGGCAGCTTTGCCTAGAATAGGAGTTCCCAAAGCAGGTTCAGAGGCTTCAACCATCAGCTGAGGGACTGCACCAGGGGAGTGGTGACCACCATCCTGTCCTGGAGGCGGCTTGTTACTTGCTTCCATTGCATTCAGAGGATCCACTGCACCTGCCACATAAAGAGGCAAGCCAAGGGGGTAATATGCACTGTGGAGGCCATGTAGCCGAGCACCTTCAGCATCCCCCTGGCCATGGTGTGGTACAGAAGACGCACATTGCCCAACACGTCCATCAGCTGTTGCACACACATTAATGGCAGAAATGCCCTGGCTTGCATGGTATCGAGGAGAACCCCGATGAACTCCGGTCGTTGCATGGGCTGGAGGTGGGACTTAGGGTAGTCGATAACTAACCTCAGCCGCTCAAGGACCTGTATAGTGAGATGATCTGTCAGCCAAACAGCATCCAGAGTGGGACCTTTGATAAGCCAAACATCTAGAAAGGGGAAGACTCCCATGGTTCGAAGGTAGGCAGCCACTACCGCAAGACACCTGGTGAAGACCTGAGGTGCTGACACGAGCCCAAAGGGGAGTACCTGATACCGATAGTGCTGGTTTCCCAGCAAAAACCTGAGACATTTCTGTGACCTGGGTGGATCAAGATGTGTGACAAACATCCTTGAGATCCAAGGAGCATAGCCAGCAATCATTCAGAAGGTAAAGGAGAAGCATCCCAAGCGAGACCATCTTGAACTGTTCATGCACGAGAAACCGGTTGAGATTCCAGAGTCACAATAGGTCGAAACCCTCCTGTCTTTTTGAGGACCAGGAAGTACATGGAAGACAACCACTTTCCGACCTGAGCCAGTGAAACTGGCTTGATGGCAAGGCCAGTCAACAGAGTGGTGAGCTCCTACCGCAACAGGGTTCAGTGCAGTGGATCCATAGGATACTCCCCTTGGATGAAGGGAGGCAGCAGCTGAGCAAACTGCAGCTGGTAGCCCTGCTGGATGAGCTGTAGCACCCGGGTGTCTGAGGTGATAAGGGGACATCTGTGGGCAAAATGGATGAGCCGCCCCCTTCACCTGAGGGGGAGCTCTGACAGGTAAAGGACGGTTCGCTATACTCCTGAGAAACCAGTCTAAAACCTCCCTCTAGCTTGGGCTGCAAGATCGGCTGGGCCCTCTGAGGCTTCTCCTGCCACTGCTGGTGGGGGGAGGGGGGGAAACTGTACCTTCAGTTAGGCGCTCTGGGGCACCAGATAATACCGGCGCAAACGTGGGTAGAAAGAGCGCAGTTACTCACCTTTAACAGGTGATCTTCGGGAACAGCAGGAATTTAGTCTTTACATATGGGTGATGTAGATACCGGCTGAGCCCACGCTGGAATGCTCCCCATTGTCCAGTAGGAAAGCTTTGGGGAACATCCCACTGCGCCTGCATTGCTGCCTTCCCAAGTCTCCCTCCTCAATTGAGTTTGTAGCTGAGAGAAAAGGAGAGAAAAGAAAATCGACAACTCCTAGGGGAGGAGGATGGGTTGTGAAGACTGTTCCTGCTCTTCCTGGAGATCACCTGTTACAGGTGAATAACTACGCTATCTCCAGGAACAAGCAGGAATGTAGTCTTCACATATGGTACTCCCTAGCTTTCAGATGCCAGAGAAATATGAGCTCAGAACTGGTAGGTTTGCAGCAGGGAAGGCTTCAAGAGGTCATGGATCCTCCATGGATGTCTGGTATCATTAAATTTTGGGACGAAGGGTAGGAGTTGCCTTTAAGTCTGAAAGAGGTGCTGGAGAACAACTTGACCAAACATGGCATCCCGGCGTGAGTCCTTGTCCAGACAGTAATGAGTTGCAAAAGGTATGGACCAAAAACCAAGTTGTTGCTTTGCAAATTTTGTCAATGGCTACAGAGCACAGATTCGCCATCAAGGTGGCCATGGCACGAACATTATGGGCAGTGACACGACCCTCAAGGGATAGTCCTGCTTTATCATAAGCAAAAGAGATGCAATCTGCTATCCATTTTAGAGAGAGTACGTTTGGATAGTGGCAACCCCCAAATGACTAAGGTCAAAGGAGATGGGAAGTGTTTGCTTTTTCCTTTACCTGCTGTGTGCTTTGCTTGATTCCTGCTGAGGTGCTGCACTGATTGGATCAGCTGCTACGGGCTATAAAATCTCCAGCCCCACCCTGGGACACTGAAGTGTTTGCTTTTTCCTTTACCTGCTGTGTGCTTCGGTTGGTTCCTGCTGAGGTGCTGCACTGATTGGATCAGCTGCTATGGGCTATAAAATCTCCAGCCCCACTGCAGGACGCAGTCGTGGGCGTCCCTCGGGCGCGTGCCCGAAGGTGCATGACCAAAGGGGCAGGTCACGCCCCTTTGGCGCCCCTTCGGCGCACATAGGCGTAAGGAGGCTTTTCCCCTGGTATGGGGAAATGGAGGAAGAAGTACCTACCAACTGTTCTTCCGAAAGTGGTTAAATCCATTGGTCCAATGGATGCCCATGTCGTGATGGGCAAGGCGTTAGCTGAGGCTTCGGTCTCAGGGGATAATCGTTTGAACATGTCGGCTGTGATTACCTCCTCCTCCTTGTCCTCCCTGAGCGAACAGGGTTTATCTCCACCCATCTCTGAGCTTCAACAAA
This sequence comes from Ichthyophis bannanicus, assembly GCA_033557465.1. Taxonomy (NCBI): domain Eukaryota; kingdom Metazoa; phylum Chordata; class Amphibia; order Gymnophiona; family Ichthyophiidae; genus Ichthyophis; species Ichthyophis bannanicus. The sequence continues at coordinate 515,076,869 of CM066035.1, forward strand.
AGCCTGGTGAAGCTTCCCCAGTGGTTTCCACAGAGAAGACTGACCCAGGTGTAACTTTGCTGTCTTCTTTTTTGAAACTTGACTCAAATTTATCATTGATGTCTCCTTTACCATCTGTGATTGAGTTGCCTTCTCTTTCTTTATCCCAAGTTCCTCCTCTAGATGTTTCCATGAGAGATATCTGGTCAATAGTGTCTCGTATGGAGTCCACATTTATTTATTTAATAGTTTCTTCTATACCGCCCCTTCCAGAGATCAAGGGCGGTTTACATTGAACAGTTAACAAATTTTGTATACTTCTGTATACTTTACATGGAACATGGTATTAACTATATGGAACTATATTAACTATATTAACTATATGGAACATTGGCAGTCTCTTTGAAAAAAGTATCCGATTTCTCTAAGGAGACAGTATTGAAGTTTGCTGATCATGAAGAAAAACCTTTAACGCTAGAGAAACGGATGGATATTCAAGAATCTAAGTTTGTGACAGAATGATATTTGTGCTAAAATTTCTTATGATTCTGTTTGTTTGCATCGTCAGGATGAGTTTTTGGAAATTCTTTACGGTCTCGTAATTTACGGTTTTTGAATTTTCCAAAAACACATTACTTATCTCCTATAATTCTTTTACAGAAGTATTTTAAAGAGATATTATTGTTTGAAGATGCTGACTCATTAAAAATTTCTAAGTTATTTTATCTGCTCCCAGGAAGGCTTGAGAAGGGAGGGAATTGTGATGAACCTGGTGTTTCTCGGGAAGGTTTGACTCCTCTTTCATTAGATATTTCTGATTTCATTGAATCTGAAACTGACGATATTTCCTGCAGGGCTACGCTTTTGGTTACTTTTTTGTTGGAAATGGATAAGGATAAAGTTTTGCGGGCACATTTTCTTAAGAAAAATGAGAAATTTTGTGGGCAAACTATTCAGGTGTTCCCTGATGTTTCCAGGGTAACTAACAGTACCTAAGTTTACCACAAGGTGCACAAAGGCAACTACCAATAGAGCCTTTTCGATTTATGCTCCGACAGCCTGGAATGATCTTCCCACCTATATTCGATCCATATCGAGCCTCACCACATTCAGAAAAGCAATAAAACACCATCTGTTTCAAATTCACTATCCTGAAACCAGTCCCAAAAAACACAAGCCGCACGCACTCACCCCCCACTTTAACTATCCCAACGCCCTAACCCAACATGAGAATGGTTAGTCACCCCTCTCCCTACAGTTGTATCCTGGGTTCCCACTTGACCTAGCTATGCTCACCCCGAAGATCATAAGTAATTAGTATATATAGCTCTCTGTAAATTTTATGTATATATCATGTAAATAGTTTCCCCAGTTCTATCCCTTAAGATTGTCCCCCTGTTCTATGTAAGCACATTGTGATGTTAATGCATTGTTGCGATGTTCAGTTCTAATGTAAACCGTGCTGATTTTAATAACGCGATATATAAGAAATAAAAATAAAATAAATAAATAATAATAAAAATAAACTCAAAAGCGGTGTAAGTCCTTTATTGAGATTCGTCCTCGAGTTCTGGCTTTTGGAGCGACTTTTCATCTAAAATTTCCTTGTAAATGTTATATAGTGTTTCAAGGCCGGAAGTATATTTTTCAGGAGGCAGAACAATTGTTAGAATTTCTAGACGGTAAAATTGTATTTTATTTTTTTTCCTTCTGTTTTTTTTTTTGTCTTTTTAGCTCAAAGATTAGTTAAATGGAATTTTATATTTACAGGAATCAAGTGGCACTCTTTTTTCTTTTTATTCTCTGACATTGTTTGGCAGTTCACTTTCTTGATGTGGACTATCTGTATTTCTTTTTGTATAATTATTGGCGCCATTTACTGTATGGTTATGACATTTTTCCTTATACATTTTTTTTCTCATTGTATATTTGAAAATATTTCATAAATAAATAATTTAAAAAAAAAGGAGATGAAAAACTAAGAACTGGAGGGAGGAGTGGCCTAGTGGTTGGGGCAAGTTACCTCAGGCCAGATGGTCAGGGGTTCAAAGTCCACTAGAGGACAGCAACCTTGGGCTGGAAGGACTGGGGTTTCTAGTCCCACAGGTGCTCCTTGTGGTCTTGGGCAAGCCACTTAACCCTCCATTGCCCATGTTCCATGTAAAATAGTTATCTCCAAGTTATAATGCCCTGTTCAATGTAATTTCAGTTTGTTCAATGTAAACTGCCTTGATATTATGAAAGGCGGTATATAAGAAATGCTAAATAAAATTTAAAAAAAAAATAGAATCTTTACGGTGTTCTTGAGTCCTTTGAAGATAAAATGCTAAGGCACATTTGCAGTCAAGAGTATGGAGGGTTGCCTCTGCCCTAGACGAATGTGATCTAGGAAAAAAGACAGGAAAGGAAACTGACTGATTCAATGAAAAGGAGACACTACCTTCGGCATGAAGTAGGGGTGAGTTCTAAGGAAGACCTTGTCATGGTGGAACCGAATGCAAGATGGGACTGCCACCAAAGCTTGAAGCTCATTAATGCCTCTAGCTGAAGTGAGAAGAGACCAAACCAAAACCGTGGATTTTGTTGGAAGAACTTGTTTATTCAATAGTAAACCAGCCAGGCCCGACAGAGGCTGTGTTTCGCAACAAATTCTTCAGGGGCTCATTGGCTAAATACACAAATGTTAAAAGTAATAAAAAATAAAACACAATCATAATGTGGATAGTATAAAAAAGGAGAACTAAGAATAATCATTACAACACAAACTAAGTAAAAATATTAAATAATGATTAAAAACCATAAAAAAGGATAAAACAAATTATGAATTACTTAAAAAAGTACATATAAACCATGAAACGGAACTATAGATGAAGCACCACAATTGGAAACATGCATAACATTGGATACACCATAAACCAATATGGACATTCATAAATGCATGCACATATATAACATTCCATAAATAATTAATGACACGTTAAAAAATAAATAAATAAATAATACCATGTTAATAACTAATCGATAACACATCATTAAAATGTTAAAATATTATGCTGATAACTCAAAAAGAAACTACAGGAGTGTGACAACGAACTAGCAAAGGACTTCAAACCTAAAAGAAGACTTCAACCCCAAATTAAGGGAGGGGGGGAGGAAAGGAAAAGGGAAGGGGGAGGGGGAGGGAAGGGAAGGGGAGGGAAAGGAAGGGAGGGGAGAAAGGGGGGGAGGAGGGGAGGGAAAAGGAAGGGAGGGGGAAGGGGGTAAGAGGATTGGTGATTGTACAAACGTTGAAGGTAAAATAATTAAATAGTGTAAAATGACTAAAAAACAATATACATATGTGTAAGATGAGGAGTAGCCTAGTGGTTAGAACACTGGCTTGGTAACCAAGCAACTAGGGTTCAAATCCCACTAGCACTCCTTGTGGCCTTGGGCAAGTCACTTAACCCTCCATTGCCTCGGAAGAAAGGCCTGGCAATCTACTTCCGGTGACACTGCCAAGAAAACCCAGGAGCTTCTGGGTCGCCAGGAGTCAGGACTGACTCGAACGCACAAATTGCATTATTGCAAGATTAGTTAAATGTGGAAAGATAAAAACCGTAGAAAAAATAAATGAAGGGATAAAAAGGTACCAATACTAAATACATGCCTGTTTTGGGAACCTATCTTTGATGTCTTGATGGATGTTCCAGGTAATCTAACCCAAGATTCACAAAAATTATTATTATATATATTTGTTGCATATCACATTATCAGACAATGGGATTGAAAACAACCTAAGAGGTGTCAAATAACAAAAGTAAATATATACCTTAATTAATAACTCTTCCTAACCTGAAATTACGTTAAAAAATGACTTCAAAAGATGACTAAAATGGCTTCATGTATGGTGACTATGTATGTGACCTATTATAAACGCCTAAGGATTATAACACGATTTCAATACAACTATTCACAAATTAGATTAACTCAAACCATTTATCTGTGAGGGGCGCTAAAACCTTTGCACCAAGGCACTCATAATAATGTATTACTACAAGTGACCCTCTCATGGCGCGTGTGATCCACATCCTGAGACGGGGGATTACAAAAGATATAATCACACCGGCCAGGTCTTGGCCTCCCGCCATCACAGGAGATTCGATTGACTGGGTAAATTAAGTTATACCTTGACCTCCAAAGGCAACTTCCTATAAATTGAAAGTGCTCAAATGCAATCGGGTTAATGTTACTCTCACCTATGCAGGGAAGAACCGCTGGTAGCAATAAAATGAATTATTCGCAAACCACCGAAATGAAGATACATACTAAAACCGGGGGTTCTAAACTTGAGGGGGCCTTTAATCGAGTATAAAAACAGTGACCGGTGAGGCACCCGTGGGAGTACAGAATTGCTATTATATTATTTTTATTTATTTATTTTTATTTATTTATTTACATTTCTTCTATACCGCACTATTTGCGATCAGCGCGGTTTACATAGAACAAACAGTATCCGACAATAAACAAGAGTCAGGTCATTACAAAGAACAGGAGCAATTAACTTGGATAACAGGGGAAACTATCTACATGTGCAGAAATTTGAAATAGATAACTATGTACATGTGAGATGGAGTTATTGTGCGTAGATCATTTATGGTGGTTGGGGTTCAGTGGAGTCTGTGAGGTATTCAATAAAGAGGAAGTGTTTTAAGGCCTTCCTGAACTGGCTCAGGTTGGGGATGGCTCTGATGTTTGGTGGTAGGGAGTTCCAGAGGCTTGGGGCGCTTAGACTAAAGGCTCTGTTTGATGTTGCTTTGGAGCATATTATGTGTGTAATTTTTGTTTGAGGAAAATCGGTGTTGCAATGGGATCCAAATGGAATGAATGTATGTAAATAATTCTAAAACAAAGTGCACATATCACTCAAATTGTATTCACAGATTTTTAAATGTCACTTACTGAGAATATGATGCTGATCGCGTCAACCGCAGCGAGGCGAACATAAGACGTATACTGTTCCTTCTTTCATTGTGAAAAGACGCCAACGCATGCGCTCTTAGTTACTTTGTATTGATGTGGGTTGACGTGATTAACGTCATATGTAAATAATACATCTAAATGCTATGGTATTAAGATCAGCCTTAAACCATAATAAACAATTGATTGTATACTGTAAAAAGACCAAACTGATCCTCAGAAAGGTAAAAAATATTATTGAATAGGATTAAATAGAACAACTGTAATTAAATTAACACCAGAAACCAAAGTGTTCTCCATGAATCAAATGGTTCTTCTATTATGAGCCTATATATACCTACATTAGACTTGCCATCATCCTGGACATGACTCGTCCGTTTGAACAGGGAGATAACAAAAAGGCAATTTACTCTTTATGAATCCTTTAATATTGATAGATACTCTAAAAATCGTGTTTAAGAAATGTAGTCCTATTATGTGATGGTGCTTAGAGAACTAATTATGAAAACCATACCAAAACCCAGCCCTCAACCGGCTAGACTGAATTTATATAATGCCACGGATGGATATAAGCTTATAATTATACATTAGAAAATTACCCAAAAGAGGCATAACCGCCATACTGTGGAACCGAGGTGAATTTATTTATTTATTTACATTCTCTTATATACCGCACTATTCGGAATCAGCGCGGTTTACATGGAACAAAATGCTCAGTACAACAACATGTATGAGTTTACAGATAACAGGGAACAAAAAACTTGGATAACAGGGGTAACTATTTACAAAACTTATTACATGGAAAAATCAAAGGATTCATAGAAGACACAATCACGTCATAGGTTTGAGTATCAAGTTGTCGTGTTGTTGGTATGCTATAAGTTTTTCTGGGGATGTGGATGGTATGGGGGTGTATTGGAGCTCTAAGGGATGCAGTTGGGCTCAATAAGGTGCTTGTTGAAGAGGTGACCTTTGAGGGCTTTCCTGAACTGTGGTAGATTCTTAATAGCCCGGATATCATGGGGTAATGAATTCCAGTATCTTGGGGCAATGAGACTGAAAGCCCTGTTGGCTGTTGATTTAGTACAAACAGTAAGAGCCTTCGGTACGGTTAAGGAGTTTATAGCTGTGGATCTTCTTGCTCTATTTGGTGATGTGGCATGGATGAGGGAGGTTAAGAATGTGGATGAGAGATTGTGAAGAGCTTTAAAAGTGATTATCAAGATCTTGAAAACTATTCTAGCCTGGATGGGTAGCCAGTGCAACTGAATTAGCAGGGGTGTCACGTGGTCGCTCCTGGATGCTCCATGTAGGATTCTTGCTGCCGTGTTCATGGCTAGCTGCAGCGGGTTTAGTGTAGACTGGGGAAGACCTTGTAATATGGCATTGGCATAGTCGAAATGAGGGATGATCAATGCCTGGAAAATTGTCCGAAAGTCAGATGGTTCAAGCATGGAGCGTAAATGTCTAAGTGAGCGGATCTTGCCGTAGACTGATCTGACTATGTTTCCTATGTGAGCCTTCATATCCAGACATTGATGTAGGATGACTCCCAGGTATCGTATTGATGGTTTAGAGTGTAGCTCAGCTTCATTTACTTTAAGATATTGTGGTGGGGTAAAGTTGGGGTTCCTTGTGATGAAGAGTACTTCAGTTTTCTTGTGTTGTATTCTGAGGTTTTGAGAAAGAAGCCAGTCTGATATTGCATTGAAACAACTCGTCAGTGGGGATAGGTCCAGATGCTCAGTAGAGAAAGGAATGTAGAGAAGGACATCGTCTGCGTATAACATGCAGTCAACATTGAAGGACCAGATGATGTTACAAATTGGCTGCATGTAAATATTGAACAAGAGCGCAGAAAGGGAGGATCCTTGTGGGACTCCTTGACTTTGGTGGAAAGGTTCAGAATTTGTCCCTCTAGAACGAACATGTTGCCATCTTGCCGACAAGTAGGATCTGCACCATTCGAGCGCTCGTCCATTAATGCCTTTGTCGATCAGCCGTCTTAATAGAAGCTCATGATTTACTGAATCAAAGGCTGCAGCGATGTCCAGAAAGATGAGAGCAAAACCCTTACGGATGTCATCAATGCCTGTGATTATCTTGCAGAAGAGAGTGGTGAGGAGGGTTTCCACTCCGTGAAATACTCTAAAGCCATGTTGGCATGGGTCTAACGGTGCAGTGGAGTCGATGTGATCCTGTAATTGTCGTTGAGCTTCCTTTTCAATGATCTTCGCAAGAAGTGGAATGCTGGATATGGGTCTATAGGATTCCACCTGCTGGGGATCAAGTTTGCAGTTTTTTAGCAGAGGTCTAATAGAGGTGCGTTTAAGGGCGGATGGGAAGGAGCCGGTTGAGAAGGAGAGGGTCATTATTTTGGACAGTACTTGGCTGAAATGGCTGCGAAGCTCCTTGATCCAGAAGGCTGGGCATGGATCAGACTGGGCAGTAGTGATATTTAGGGCCGCAATAGTGTCTTCGAGTTCTCTCTTGGTGGGGGTAGAAAACATGGTTAGTGTTGTTTGGCAGTCTTGCTCTATTTCGAAGGTTGTGGTAGAAATTTTGCCAGTCTGGCATATTTTGGATTGTAGATACGTTGCAAAATCTTGAGGGTGTATCTCAAATGGAGGTCCAGAGGATGGTTCTTTTGATAAGGTCTTAACCAGGTCAAAAAGGTCATGCGGTTTATTAAGCGATCTCTTTAAGGTGTTTGCATAGTACTGCTTCATAGTGTCCATGATTGCGTTACGATGCACAGCTAGATGACAGTTGTATGCTGTCTGGTCATGTAAAGAATGAGATCGGCGCCAGCGTTTCTCTAGTTTCCGTAATTGGTTAAGTGATGTTTTAAGATCAGCTGAGTACCATGGGGCACTCATCCTTTTGCCTGGGGGCCTGTTAGTTGGCGTACGTAGGGCAATCGAACTGAGGCAGTTGTTCCAGTGAGAGATTAGGTCATCAAGGTTCTGGGTGGTTTCAGAGAAGAGTTGTTGCGTCTCTGCCAGGATAAGATCTCTGTTGTAAGGCTTAAAACATCGAGAGGGCGGTCTTGTGGTGGTGTTTTGTATTTTGTTGATTTTTGTGTAGGCTTTGTACGAGGGAATCTGGATGATGATCAGTTTGTGATCTGACCAAGGAACAGGGGTTATGGAGGTTATAGGGTCCTGGTCTGGGTAAAGAGAGGTTTGCGGGGCAAATACTAGGTCCAGGATATTTCCCTTAATGTGAGTAGGATTATTAACTAATTGCTTGAAGCCAAGATTGCTGAGAGCATCGAGGAAGGCTGATGCTTGATTATCTTGTTGCGTGGGCAGGTTAAAGTCACCTAGGATCCAATTTGGGATGCTTGGGTTCTGAGTATTAGATGCAAGATCAATGATAGCAGAGAGAGATCATCTGGGGAGGCTGAGGGTGCTCTGTAAATCAGGATGATTGAGCAGCGTTTATTGGAGATGGTGACGGTTTCAAGGTGGTTTGAACTGGTGGAGTCTACAGTTTGAAAATGGAGGTCTGACCTTGTGAGGATGAGCACGCCACCTCCTCTTTTATCTTGTCTATGACTTGAATGTGCGGTGAAATTCTGGGGGAGGATCTGGTTGAGTAAGACGTTGTCTTCGGTGGTTAGCCACGTCTCAGTGACCATGAGTATATCAAGGCTGTGGCTGGAAATGATATCAATAACGGCTGGCCATTTCTTCCGGATAGAACGGGCATTGATGAGTGCACATTTTAGGCTATGAGGGTAGGAGTTTTCAAATCGTTTGGGTTTCAGATTGTGTTGAAGTGTAATGTGTAGCAGGTGGGGATGGTGTGGTCGGTTGTCCCAGGTTATGTTATCGTGGGATGCATTAGACCACCTTCTCCCATGGCTCCGTAAAATAGGAATCTGTTTGGATGCTGGGGTTAAGGCGAGGGAGTTGGAGAACCAGCTTGATATGATGATAACGCATCCTATTATGGTGGTAATGGGGGAACCCATCTTAGCAGAGCAATATGTAATTGGGAGCAGGTTAATCAGTTTGACTATTAGGAAGATATTGTTATCAACAGTAGATTATTGGTAGCAGTGCAATGGTGATTGGAGCTGATGAGGCTACTGACAACAGTATCTAGGTTGATTGGCTATTGATAACAGTGAAAACAAAAGGTTGAATGGCAATGTAGGATTACTGGTAACAGTACAGTGGATGCTAGTAGTGTAACAATAGCGATTGGTACTTTTAGATGGTTACTGACAACAGTATTGTAAAATACACAGAGGTGACTGGCATTCATTAAAAAGGTTACTGACAACAGTATAGTAAATACACAGAGCAAAGGTGACTGGTACTATTAGAAGTACTGACGACTGTATATTAAGTAGATAAGTAAATTTACATTTAAAAAGACATGATATGTAGTGGCTATATAGTGGAGCTATACTTGCAGTAGATAGCATGAGAGAGGAAAGTCTGGGTTAGAGGTTAATCCAGTTCTTGTCACGTGAAGTCTGCATTGCTGGTCATGAGTTGTGCAAGGAAGTGCGGTGCTGTAGGCTGGTTCGTTGGTAAGTGAGCTCAACCTCACGGGAGCTCAAGCTGCTGGAAAGATGTGTGAAAGGTTCTGTGGCCGTTGAGGTATAAGGGCCAGCTGCCTAAGGGCCACGCCAAAGGGCCTTCTGGCGAGGCCCTCAGGCGCGGGCCCGCAAGGCGTGGGCATGCCCGACGGCGCTTGCTTTAGAAGTGGACCGTTGGCTGCCCCGATTGGGCAGCTGAAGATGGAGGCGGGCCCTGTTATCCCCGGCGGCTCAATCCCAGCCGGGAGAGCTGTTGCTGAGCCGGGGAGCAGGGAGCAGAGGCCTTCGCGCCCGACGGCGCTTGCTTTAGAAGTGCACTGTTGGCTACCCCGATTGGGCAGCTGAAGATGGAGGCGGGCCCTGTTATCCCCGGCGGCTCGATCCCGGCCGGGAGAGCTGTTGCTGAGCCGGGGAGCAGGGAGCAGAGGTCTTCGCGCCCGACGGCGCTTGCTTTAGAAGTGGACCATTGGCTGCCCCGATTGGGCAGCTGAAGATGGAGGCAGGCCCTGTTATCCCCGACGGCTCGATCCCGGCCGGGAGAGCTGTTGCTGAGCCAGGGAGCAGGGAGCAGAGAGCAGAATTACCTAACTTCTAAAAAATAAGTCAAAAGCAGTTATAGTCTTCATTATACAGTAAAATTGAAACCGACTACAGGGATCAATTGTCAGAGAAATGATTATAAAGGAACTGAAATGGAGGTAGAAAGTACCATATTTTTATAAGAAAACGGACAGATCTCGATCCATATTTAATCCATAAGGATGTAAACTATTCAAGTTAAAAATGAACCGTTGCTCTAACCGTAAAATCGTCCGATCGACATCACCTCCCCACCAGTTCAACTTAATTTTCTTAATAATGAAAAACCGTAGATCTGAAACCTTATGTTTAGCTTCCTGCCAATGAAGTACTAAGGGCTTTTCTGCAACACCTCTCTTAATACAGCTCCGATGTTCTGTTATTCTAATGCGAACTGGCCGTATAGTTTTTCCCACATACAGCTTGTTGCAGGGGCAAATTATGACATAAACCACATGACTTGTGGCACAATTTGTGAAATCATCCAAGTAAAATTTAAAATTAGTAACGGGGTGAACAAAATAATCTTTAACTGTTAACACTAAGCTGCATACTGAACATTGTCCGCATGGGTAATGACCCTTATATTTAGAAAGAAACCGTCGTTCTGTACACTAGGTGCACTCTTACCGAGTTGGTCATGATACTGGAGAAGCACCTCCACTAGAGCCGAGAAGGGATTGAGATCCTTCTAGGAATACCAATGAGAAAATCTACACCAGTTGAAAGCATAAGAACGTCTGGTGGATGGCTTTCTAGAGGCTAACAGGCCCTGGGCAAGGTTAAGATCTTGCAAAGTCTTGAGGTGGAGAGACTGCGGATTGGGATGGAGCAGTACCCTGTCCTCTTGGGAGAGGAGATCTGGAGCAGATCCGAGATCTAGGGACTGAGTCTGAGACAAACATAGCAGGACAGGAAACCATGGCTGATGTGGCCAGCGCGGGGCTATGAGTATCATGAAGTCCCTGTCCACCTGGAGCTTGAAAAGCAACTTGGGAATTAGGGTAATGGGAGGGAAGGCATACAGTAGCCCTCGACTCCAGTGGAGGTGAAAAGCATCCACATGTACAGTAGGTTGCCGACATGGGAGTCCTGGTGCAGAAGCAAGGAAGCCTGGCATTCTGTGGAGTGGCAAACAGGTTGATCTCTGGAGTCCCCCAGGTTTGAAAGATGAAGAATGCTGTCTCCATATGGAGCGACCATTTGTGGGGAAGAAGGCTCCGGCTCAATTTGTCTGCCAAGACATTTTGCTCCCCTGGGAGATACACCGTTTGGAGGTGTATCTGATGAGCAATGGCAAAGGACCAGAGATGGAGAGCCTCCCTGCAGAGTGGCCAAGATCCTGTTCCTACTTGTTTGTTGATATAGAGCATGGCTACCTGATTGTCCGTCTGGACCAGGACCCTGTGGGATCATAGGTGCTCCCAAAACATCCTGAGGGCGTTAAAGATAGCCCAAAGCACTAGTAAATGTATCTGGAGTTGCAACTCCTGTTCTGTCCAGAGGCCCTGAATGGAGAGATTTCCCAGATAGGCCACCCCCACCCCAGTTTGGAAGCATCTGTTGTCAGGGTACATTGATGTGGAGGCATCTGAAAAGGTGACCAGACGAGGAGATTCTCTGGGGAACACCATGACGGGATGTGGCCAGAGGGGCAGAGACTCTGATTTTGTCTCCGAGACAGCCCGAAGCCTGTCTTCATTGGGAGGCCACAGCCCACTGGGCTGTGCGCATATGCAAATGGGCATATGGAATTATGTGTACCGTTGAGGCCATATGACCTAGAAGCTGCAGCATTTCTTGGCAGTCAGGTTGTATATGAGACGTATCTGAGATGCCAAAAGAATGAGACGAGAACAGCTGAGTGTTTAAGAGAGCTCCTATGAACTCTAATATTTGAGTAAGAGTGAGATGGGATTTTGGAAGATTTAACACAAATCCCAAATGTTGCAGTACTTGCATGGTATGGGAGAGGGACAGGCGGATCTCCTGTGAGGTGCTTGCCTTTATGAGCCAGTCGTCTAAGTAAGGGAAGACAAATATCCCTAGAGATCTTTGAAACGTGGCTATGATCGCCATACACTTTGTGAAGATTCTTGGGGCAGAAGCGAGTCTGAAGGGAAGGACTTTGTATTGACAGTGTCTTCCCTGAAACATGAAACGTAGATATTTCCTGTGTTCTGGATGAATAAGGATATGTGTGTACGCTTCTTTCAGATCTAGAGAACAGAGCCAGTCCTGACTCTTGAGATAGGGTAGGAGGGTCCCCAGAGAGACCATCTTGAAATTCTCCCAGACGAGAAACTTGTTCAGGTTTATGAGGTCCAGGATGGGTCTGTATCCTCCGGTTTTCTTTGGAATGAGAATGGAGAACAGAAACCCATTCCCTGTTGAGATGTTGGAACCTCCTCTATGGTACCTTGTGAGAGAAGAGGTCACCTCCTGCAGCAAAAGAGCAGTGAGAGGGGGCTGAGAATGATATTCCCCTACTAAGGTGGAGGAGAGCAGGTCCTGTAGATGAAGTCTGTACCCTTCTCTCACTATGGTCAGTTTCCACTGCTCTGAAGTGATTAAATGCCACCTGTGGGCATAATGACAGAGTCTTCTGGCAATGCGGATGGGATGGGGGTTCTCTAGAGGCAGAGTGGCTATGTTCTCTAGAAAACAGTCAAAAACCAGGATCAGATTGAGTCTGCGGAGCTGGTCGAGCCTTAGGTGCTTATGTCTTCTTTTCTTGTTTGGGAGGCTGTTGCCTCTTCTGAGCACCCCGAGATTGGTATTGAGAAGCAGGGGTGTAAGAAGGGTAAAACTTATTTTTCTTACTAAAGAAAGTTTTCTTTGTAGCTGCTTTCTTCTTAGCAGGGTTGGCAGGGGTGCCAGAAAGCCTATTTAAAGTAGTATTCTCAGATTCTAGCTGAGAAGCTTTATCCTGCCAAAAAGGTTTTCACCTGTGCAAGGAATATTACCCAGTTTATCTTGAACCCATTGTTCAAGATCTGATGCCTGAAGCCAAGCAATCCTGCATGCATAGATACTGATTGATGTGGATCTACTGGTGCACTCAAAGCAATCAAAAGTTGCTCTACTGACAAAACTTTGAGGCGTTCTGGGCATGTCTGACCAACGTGAGATAGTCAGCTCTCTCTCTTATCATCAGGGAGAAGAGGAGACTGACTCGAGATCTCTAGTAAGCTCCTTGAGGAACATACCCATATAGAGTATGTATGAGTTTATTCTAGGTTACAGCATGGAAGCCTGAAAACACTGATGCCCAAAAGCATTGAGGGTTCTCGGTTTTCTACCCATAGGGTTAGAAGAATGTGTCTTAGAACTTTTGATTTGATGCATTGCCAATTCCACTACCATTGAGTGGTGTGGCAGCTGCATCTTTTGGAAGTCAGAACACTCCAGTATTCGATACATGGTATCAAGTCGTCAAGTATGCAGAGAAATAATAAGGGGCGTTTCCCACATCTGGAGCATGAGATCATGGAGAATGCAGTGACTTGGAAATGTGGCTGCCTCTTTAGGAGCTGTAGGTTATTGGAGAATATCCTATTCCTCTGCCCTGGCTTCTTTCTCAGATATCACTGTTATGGAAAGGCCCCTCACTAGAATAAATTCTTGAAAAGACATATCCTTAGGACAGGACATGCGTCATTCCGGAAAAGGAGAAGGAGAAGGGTCCTCCGTTAGACTTTGAAGACTTTGGGTATCAATCGATTCATCATCGGAAGAATCGGAATCCGAAGACTCAAAGTATCAGTGTGAACGATATCCCTGTTCTGCTAAAGCTTGATACCGATTAAAGTCTGTATCAGAGCAATGAACCTGCCTGGAAGAACCCCCGATACCAGGAATGGATTCGAGGGCAGGCATGGACTGTTGCGCATCAAGCAACATATAACCTGATGCAACTTGCATCAGTACCGTAGATGGTGCTGGTGTCAGCGATACCGCCAGTAAAGATTTAACCGAAACACAAACGGCCAGTAGAGCTGCTAAGCTCCACTCAGCAGCCAGGATATACTGATCTATAGAGCCCGCCGATGCTTGGGTATTGGTACCAGAGATGTGGGTAACCATCCCAGAGCATGGCACCAGGAGCTCTCCAGAGGTGGAGGCCCCAGGAGAATCCTGGGACCCCTTGATGGCTTTGGAGGGAAGGTCCTTCTGCCGGGGTTGTTTGGGTGGCCAATCCACCTCAAGTGCAACGCCCAAGGCATCTCAATGCTTAGAAAGAGCTCTCATGGATCTCAGGTATCAAAGAAGATTTATGCTTTGATACCTGAGATCCATGAGGAAGATGATGTCCTCGATGACATCAATGCCAAAGAAATTGCATCTGCTACTACTACTAATACTGAGCATTTCTATAGTGCTGCAAGTCGTACGCAGCGCTGTACAGACAAATAAGAGACAGTCCCTGCTCATCAGAGCTTACAATCTAGTCAAGACAAACATAGAAGGAGCTTGCAATCTAGTTAGGAGAAACACAAAGGTGTAGGTGGGGGGAAAGGAGATTAGGTGAGTCAAGAATCGAAGGCAGCAGCGAAGAGGTGAGTTTTCAGCCAGGATTTGAAGAGGGTTAGAGAGGGTGCCTGGCATACAGATAGAGGTAGTTTGTTCCAGGCGTAAGGCGCAGCAAGGTGAAAGGAGCATAGTCTGGAGTTGGAAGTACGAGAGGGGGGAATAAATAAATATTTATTTATTTATTTACATTCTCTTATATACCGCGCTATTCTGCATCAGTGCGGTTTACATTGAACAAACTGAAATTACATTGAACAGGGCATTATAACTTGGAAATAACTATTTTACAGGGAACATGGGCTATGGAGGGTTAAGTGGTTTGCCCAAGACCACAAGGAGCACCTGTGGGACTAGAAACCCCAGTCCTTCTGGCCCAAGGTTGCTGTCCTCTAGTGGGATTTGAACCCCCGACCTTCCAGCCTGAAGTACCTTGCCCCAACCACTAGGCCACTCCTCCACTCCACAAACAGAAGTAGTTGGTTAGAAGAGCGGAGTTCCCGAGAGGGGTTGTAAGGACAGATAAGGGAAGAAAGGTACTGAGGAGCCGCAGAGTGAATGCATTTATAGGTCAGCAGGAGAAGTTTGAACTGGATATGGAAACGGATAGGGAGCCAGTGGAGTGACTTGAGAAGGGGAGTAACATGGGCATGGCGAGGCTGGTGGAAGATTAGTCATGAAGCAGAGTATTGAACAGATTGTACAAGAGGCAAAGAGTGTACCTAACTTCGCAGCTCAGTTCTTACACAGGACGACACTCTAATGGCTGGTGGTGGGGACCAAGGCATTTGAGACACCAGTCATGGGTGTTGGTAGCCGAGATGGTACTGCCACACTTAGAACATTTCTTAAAACCACTAGCTGGTTTCTCCATAGTGTCAGTAGACAAAATGATAGGCTTAAGGCCTAAAATGGCGTTGATGCACCCAAAGAAAAGTAGTTGTGTTTTTTTTTTTTTTTACAGGAAAGAAACAAGAAAGAAAGATAGTCATCCTTCTTTGGTCACCGCAAACCAACGGCGAATGACCGACGCCGTATCCTGATAGCGGCCCCGGCAGCACTGCTACCAATTGCCATAGGTAATCCAACGACCGACACGTGCTAGCATCTTCTGTTGACCGCTGCAACCGCCAGCCCCCGAATAGATAGCGGATGTTCTGCCGCCACCTGATTCAGAGCCTGCCGCATAGGGGCAAAGCCTGCGCTACTTTTTAGGTGCGAAATCTACTTATCCAGGACTGCATGGGTTTAACCCTCTTCTGATTTGTGTGCCTAATGGAGGCAGCCACCAGCGAATAAAACATGCCAGAGCAAACTCTGTCAATGTAAAGCATCCTCTGAAAAGAAGGCTAGAGGCTGAATCCTTCTTCCAAGCCAGGTCCTTTTTTTTTTTTTTTTTTTTGAAATGTAACATAGGCACTTGCCGAAATGCCAGGCGTCCCTGCCTAAGAGGAACGACCGTATCCGAAAACTCCCTCTACATGCCACCAAAGAACTCCCACATGCGATAGGCCAGGCAATGGCCTGCAAATGCCTAGCCCATGCAAGGAGAGCTAAAAATGTCCCTGTACCTGGAAATAAAGTATAGATTTACCCTGTGCTGAACACGATTGCCCCCCTATACTAGGCCATTTATTTATTTAGACAGATTTGTATGCCACTTTATCCTTCATTGAAGCCATTGAAATGACTTGAGCCAAGCAAATTAACAACTTAGATTTCTAATACTCCTGGCCTTCTGCTCTTAACAGAAGCAGAAATGAATCCAGATCATGGTGCTTAGCACTTAAAATCAAAATGACTTCCGCTCACCCTGGATGGCTGAAGTTAGTTTGTTGGAATGAGCTTAGCTATGCCAAACCATGTTGCCCCTGTTTCTCTTTTATTTTTTTTAATCAACTTTACACCCAGAGCCCAACATTTGGGTGTGAGTGGGGGTAGGACATAGCTCTGTGACCCCCCCACATGCACTAGAAACCCCTAGTGCTGCACAGACTTCTTGTGGTAATCCAATCCTAACAAGGGATCACACCGATGCAAAACGCAACGTGTCTTAATCTATGAAACAGGGGAAAGAAGCTGTATTATACACTTAAACAATCATAACATTTTACTGCTGCCGACCTGCATCTAATAATATGCAGATCGCAACAACAGCTTCCTACACAAAAGAAATAAAGGCAATAAAGGTGCGCTAGCCCCTGAGAGCCTGCCCCGGACTACCGCTGCTGGCACTAGCCTGCGGAGCGCGGGAAAGGCTCCGGCTGGCTCTATTTGGCGCCCAAATTATATTTGCTGCTCAAGACGAGTTTTCTTTTTAAAATGGCGGTTCCATGTTTTCAGATTGGCCCGATTAAAAGAGAAAAACCTTATTAAATCAGGCAGAGAGCCTTTCTACTCAGATTTTCCCCCTGTCTGGCTTGCCAGCAAATTCAAGATAGGCAAGAACTTGCCCTGAACCACCTTGCTGCAAGTCCTGCCTGAGTGCTCGCTAAGCCGTTGAACCCTGGGAAAAACTGAACTAATTTTACCTCTTAACATAAAACCTGAAATCAAAATAACCAACCTAGTTCCAGAAACTCCCGAGCAATTGAAGGTAACCGGAAACAAAATAAATAAGAGATTAAATTAAAACAAGTTGAATCTAAGTAAGAAAAAACCCAAAAGAACACCTTCTTCCTGTGTTTTCCCCCCAAGCGCGGTCTGCTGCTGCTTCTGCCACGTGGAATCGGAGGGAAGCAGAAAATGGCGTCCATTCTTGTCAGTCCAGATTTGGCAGCAAACTGCAAGGTAAACTCCCTGCGCCCGAAGGCCTTACCTGCGGTGCCTCAACTCAGCAGAAACGCTGCTTGCTCCGTGCACAGTGCAGCCCTCGAACCACAATGCTGCCCGGCAGTACCGGGAGCAGCCGACATGGTGCGGGCTGCTCCTACGGCTGCCGCAGTCCTATCCGGTGCCAGAAAAGACACTGCCACTGCTCGCACCCCGATCAAAAGTGAGGGTGCTGGTGCGGCCCGTGGAGCTCTCCCCCGTACAGTCCAGGGGGAGAGATCCCAATCGGAGCGGCACTGGCTGCGAAGCCAGCCCAAATGAGAGATGGCTTGGAGGGAGCTTCCTTTTTTTTTTTTTTTAAATACAGGACCGTAATTTAATGAGTTAACCAAATCACTATAAAGTAAAGAAATGAAGCCATTAAAATGAAAATGAACAATCCTTGTCAATTTAAACCAAAAACAGGGTAATTTAAGGAATAGAAGTCTAAACCCTAACTCAAGTGCTCCTTATGTGTTCAGCACCTAGGCTCACTATGTCGTCCTGCTGCATGGAGACTGGACACACTGGGGACTGATGGGAGATACCAGCAGGCTATATCCAGTGATGTCACGACTTTGACATGCCCAGTCTCCAAGCTGCAGGAGGAGGTACACAACCCAGAGGTGGAGGACTAAACTGGAGGAACGATAAGGAATAAAGTTTTGCAGGAAACAACGTTTTCTGTAGAATCTCTATGGATTGAAATTCCATGTAAAAAGGGGAAGGTAATGACAGTGGGGGTGTACTATCGACCGCCTGGCCAGAATGAACAAATGGATGATGAAATGATCAAAGAAATCAGGGAAGCTAACAAAATTTACAGCACAGTAATAATAATAGGTGATTTCAATTACCTCGGTATTGACTGGGTCAGTGTCACGGTAGGACATGCTAGGGAGATAAAGCTTCTAAATGAAATAAATGACTGCTTCTTGGAGCAGCTGGTTCATGAACTGACCAGAGGGGAAGCCATTTTGGACCTAGTCCTTAATGGAACACCAGATCTGGTGCAAGAGATAAGGGGTTTTGATGCTACTTGGCAGTAGTGATCATAGCACGATCGCATTTGATTTAATTAATGGAGGAGGGATGGTAAGGAAATCCACAGTACTACCTTTTAACTTTTGAAAGGGAGACTATGATAAAATGAGGAAAATAGTTAAGAAAAAATTAAAAGGAGCCGTTGCAAAGGCTAAAGATTTACATCAAGCTTGGGTGGTGTTTAAAAATACTATCTTGGAAGCCTAGACCAGCTATATTCCACGCTTTAAGAAAAGTGGAAGTCAGTCCAAAAAACTGCCAGCATGGTTTAAAGGTGAGGTCAGAGAGGCTGTTATTGCCAAAAAAAACATCTTTCAGAAAATGGAAAAAAAGAGCCAAATGACGAAAACTGGAAACAGCACAAACACTGGCAAGTTAGATGCAAGGCAGGCATTCAAAGAATTTGAGAAGCAGCTTGCTGTGGAAGCAAAAACGCATAATAAAGACTTTTTCAAGTACATTCGTAGCAAAAAACCTTGGAGAGAGTCAGTTGGACCATTAGATGATAGAGTGGTAAAAAGGGCACTAATAGAGGACAAGGCCATAGCGGAGAGATTGAATGAATTCTTTGCTTCGGTCTTTACTGAGGAAGATGTAGGGATGTTAGCCAAGACTAAAGTGGTATTTAAAGGTGATACTGCGGACAAATTGAAAGAAATGGCCCTTAGGAGTGGCCCAAACAGGAAGTCCAAGAGGAATAAGAAGGGAAAGAAGCCAGCAAGCGCAAAACTTTCACAACATGGAAAGAGTACAAACTGGTCTCAGGTTAGTGGCACAGCAAAAATGCACACCAGCTACCATCACCTCACGGTCTACCTCACGCTACTGCACACTCTAACACTCCATACACATGGACACAAACCCAACATGTAGATACCACTGCTCCCCCTCTTTCCCATCCAAGCCACACAAATGCCCTGGTCAACCCCTTTCCAGGGGGTCCAGCGTCCTATGCAGACACCACGCAGGCCAAACAGCAACTCCCATATTCCACCAAAACGTTCCTCACAGATCTCACACAACCACCTCATCATTGCATCCACTATCAAATGTGCATTGATAAATGCTAGGTCAATCAAAAACAAACCAAATACCATCTACGACTGTTCTGGACGAGAGCCTGGACATAATTTGCATCACCGAAACCTGGCTCAATGATACAGACCAGGTCATCCTGAACCAAGTCACTCCACCAGACGTCTCAGCATTCAACTGCCCCAGAGCCCACAAGAGAGAAGGCGGAACACTTATTCTGGCCAGAAAAGGCTACAAATTTAAGCTGATCTCTACAAGAAAACTCGACCAAGTCCAGCACAATCAACATATCCAATAAATACCTCAACATTTGTCTCACCTATAGGCCCCCTAATGCCACAACGGAACATCTTTCCACGGTTCTGGAATCAATATGCGCTCATAGTAGATGGCACAAACCTCTCATTGTCCTAGGAGACTATAATTTAACCTCCACACCCACCAAAGAAACCAAAGCATTTCTAAAAGCCATGGAATCATTAAATTATCGCCAGATGCTCATCGCACTGACACACCAGCACGGAACTACTTCAGACCTTGACTTCATTCCTAAACAACTGATAGAAAAGGATCAAGTCACAACCTCAACAATCACCCCAGGCCCATGGTCTGACCACCATACCATTACCTTCTCATTGCTCCTGGGTAGCTCCTCTCACCACACAGAAGGGGAGAGAAAAAAAGCGTAGTAACTCACCTGTAACAGGTGTTCTCCAGGGACAGCAGGAATCAGTCCTCACTTATGGGTGACATCAGCACTGACGGAGCCCGGGCAGAGCAATTCCCCAGCTTGCAAAGAAAGCCTTTGGGATTGCTACAATGCATGTGTGGTTCTCGTCCCACCCAAGGGTTCCATCTTGCTCAGTCAGATCCCTTAGCTCAAGCCCTACCAAGCAGATGGTAAGGGAAGGAGAAAAATTCAGAAACTCATCAGAGGAGGTGGGAGGGTAGTGAGGACTGATTCCTGCTGTCCCTGGAGAACACCTGTTACAGGTGAGTAACAGTGCTTTCTCCAGGAACAAGCAGGAAGTCAGTTCTCACTTATGGGACTCCCTAGTTATAGGCTACCGAACCTGTAACCAAAAAACGCCTCCGCAAGGCCGTAAGCAGAAGCCAAAGCCTGAAGGAGCCCGAGTCCTCGGGGTGAAGCCCTCGGTAGCAGTGAAGAAGGGTCGGAGGGCAGGAGTTGCTTATACCCGAACAGAGTACAGCCTGGCCGAAGGCGCTGTCCTGGCGGGACTCCCTCTCCAGGCAGTAGTGGGCAGCAAAGGTGTTCATGGAAGATCAGGTTGCTGCCCAGCAGATGTCCATCAGGGGCATGGAGCGCAGCGAGGCCACCGAGGATGCTTTGGCTCAGACCCTGTGTGCGGTGACTCAACGATCCAGAGGGACACCCGCCTTCGCATGGGTGAAATCTATGCAGTCCGCCACCCAAACCGAGAGGGTACGCTTGGTAACTGCTTATCCCTGTCTATTGGGATCATAGATCACGAAATGTCTGTCAGACTTTTGATGAGTCTGGATATGCTGCAAATAGAAGGTGAGAGCCCGTTTGCAGTTGACGGTGTGGAGAGCCGCCGACACCTGGTCGGCGTGAAGCCTCAGGAAGAATGTTGGCAGCACTATCTCTTGGTTCAGATGGAAGTCTGAAATGACATTGGGTACGGAATTTAGGGTGGGTACGGAGGACCACCCTGTTCCAATAAAATCTAGTGTAAGGGGCACCAGCCATAAGTGCCTGGAGCTCACAGACTCAGCGGGCAGAGGTTAGCACCACCAGGAAGGCCACCTTTCAGGATAAGTGCCGGAGCGAACATGTCACCATCGGTTCGAAGGGTGGGCGAGTGAGCTGTGTGAGTACCACGTTTAAGTCCCACTCTGTCGGAGGGAGATGGATGGGCGGCTTGGATAGCAGAACGCTCTGCATGAAGCGGGAGACCAACAGCTGCCCCGAGAGAGGTTTTCCCTCGATAGGGAGATGATTAGCCGAGATGGCACTCAAATGAACTCTGACAGAGTTTGACTTCAGCCCTTCCCTTGAGAGGTGGAGGTGGTACTGGAGAACCCACCGAACCAGGCACGAGAAGGGGTCGATCAGGTGTTCTGAGCACCAGACGGAGAAGCACTTCCACTTAAAGGCATAAGCCTGCCTAGTGGAATCCTTCCTCGAGGCAAGGAGGATTTCCTCGACCTCCTCCGGAAGAGCCAGAGAAGCTAGGGAGACCCGTTCAGCGGCCAGGTCGTGAGGGATAGGGAGGTTAGGTTTGGGTGTAGCAAGAGTGGGAACCAAGGCTGCCAGGGCCACGAGGATTAACGATGCCCTGTCCGTTGCACCTTGAACAGAGTCCTCGCAATGAGGGGGAAAGGAGGAAATGCATATAGGAGACTGGAGGACCAGTCCAGGAGAAATGCATCGGGGACCTCCCTGTCCGGGTGCAGCAACGGGCCTCAAAAGCAAGAGAGCTGCGTGTTCTGGGGATGGCGAAGAGGTCTATCGCCGGAGTCCCCCAGTGTAGAAACAGCCAGCCCGCTACTCCTGCTGAGTCGGTCAGCCAGGCCATTCTCCTGACCCGGGAGGTACGCAGCCCTGAGGGATATCCTCCATCGGGCAGCAAAAGAACAGATAAGGACCGCTTCCCGACAGAGGGAGCACGCTCCCGTGCCTCCCTCCTTGTTGATATAGAACATATCAACACGGTTGTTGGTCTGTACTAGAAAAGATTTTCCGATGAGGTGATCCTCGAAGGCCCTCAGGGCCCACCCGATGGCACGAAGTTCGAGCAGGTTTATCTGCTGCTGAGACTCCTCGGATGACCATTGCCCCTGAGTGCAGGGAGGCCTGCAATGGGCTCCTCATCCTAATAGGTGCTGATGACAGACGCTTCCCTATCGTGCTGTGGGGCCTGAAATGGCGATCCCCGAAGGAGGTTACGGGGGTTTTGCCACCAGTTCAGGGATAAGCGGAGGTCGGGGAGGACCCTGACGGGGTCCCTGAGATGTCCCAGGAACTGGCTCCATTGAGTAATGAGACACCACTGAGCCGTTCGCAAGTGCAGGCGGGACTGAGGAACCACATGCACGGTCGAGGCCATGTGGCCCAGGAGACATAGCATGGACCGAGCAGTGACCTGGTGGGCGCTTTGGATGCAAGTCGCCAGAGCTCAGAGGCAGGTGCAGCGATCCACCGCCAAAAAGGCAGTGGCCTGCTGAGTATCAAGGCGCTCCCCGATGAACTCGAGGCTCTGCAACAGCTCGAGATGAGACTTTCGGTAGTTGACCAAGAATCCCAAGCTCTTCAAAAGGAGGACAGTGCACGACATTGCTTGCCGGGCCTCCTCGGTGGAGGAGCTCGTAGCGAGCCAGTCGTCGAGGTAGAGAAAGACCGGCATGCCCCGGCGCAGAAGATGAGCGACGACCACGACAAGGCACTTTATGAAGACCCATGGGGCGGACGCAAGGCCGAAGGGGAGCACCCTGTACTGGAAGTGCTCTCCCTGTACCCTGAAATGCAGGTACTTCCTGTGTTGGGGATGGATTAAGATATGGGCGTAAGCGTCTTTCAGATCCAAGGAGCATAACCAGTCGCCCTGCCGGAGGAAGGGTAGCAGCATACCAAGAGATAACATCTTGAATTTCTCCCGCACCAGGAACTTGTTTAACCTGTGAAGGTCGAGGATGGGACGCAGAACCCCCCCCATCTTTTTCGGGACGAGGAAGTACCGTGAATAGAAGCTCTGACCTCGAAGGTAGGGAGAGACCTTCTCAACTGCCCGTTTGGCAAAGAGGGAGTGTAATTCCCACTGTAGCATAAGTTGGTGTGCGGGGAGTCGAGGAAGCTTCACCGGGGAGAAAGGGGGTGGAAGCCTGTTGAAATGGAGGTGATAGCCCTCCCGGACAATCTGGGTAAGCCAAGGGTCCGAGGTGATGAGGGCCCACAGTGGGGCAAAGCAGGACAGGCGTCCCCCCCCCCCACTGGCTGCTGCATCGCCGGAAGGCGAGGGGCCATGCCGCTGGCGTCAAAACCCCTGAGTGGGTTGTGGGGGAGACGGAGTTTGCGCCTTCAGACCCTTTGGTTTACGGTGCCCCTGGCCAGGCTTTCCCTGCGCTGGAGCAGTCGGAGTAGGGGTAGACGGATACGGCAGGTAGCCGTGATACTGAAGACCATTTCTGGGGAAGAAGGGGCTTCTTAGTTGGCTGCTTCTTCAGAGGCAGGGTAGAGGTCTTGCGGGAGATGGGTCCTAGTAACAAACTCCATCTCTATCTCCGCAGCCTTCTCCTCCATCGGCTTACCAAAAAGCTTTTCACCGAGGCATGGCACGTCCAGGAGCTTCTCCTGTACCCACTGCTCCAAATCCGAGGACTGGAGCCATGCCTGGCGGCAGGTCCCAATGACCGCGGCCGCCACGTGAGCCGATGTCTCGAAGCCATCATAGGAGGCTCGAGAGATGTACTTGGAGCAGTCGGCCACAGACTTCAGCAAGGCGCGGCATCTGTCGAGGGCTCTCCGTTGAGGCCGGCAGAGAAACCCCCTTCGCCAAATCATGCAGGAACATACCAATATAAAATTGATATGCCTGGATGCGACAAGAGAGCATGGAACCTTGATAAGCCTTGCGGCCCAGGGCATCAAGAGTTCTCAACTCTCGGCCTGGTGGTACCAATGAGTGTGATTTCGGGCTCTCTGCTTCCGCATAGCCGATTCCCCCACCATCGAGGTGTGTGGGAGTTGGGTCTTTCAGAAGTCTGGCCCATGCTGCACCTTGTACATTGTGTTGAGGCGCTTGCTCACTATGGGGACCGAAGCTGGGGCCTCCCACATGCGGAGCAGCAGCCGAGATAGAATCGGCAGTACAGTCACAGTGAGGGATTCCCTGGGCGGGGACTCGTACTGAAGAATGTCGAGTTCTTCAGTACGAGGGTCCTCCTCGGCCTGAGTGACCAGATTGAGGGCCCGAGCCATGTCCCGAACAAACACCAAGAAAGAGGTGTCTTCGGATGGTGAACGCCACTGGAATGCAGGCAGCGAGGGGTCTGACGGAAGATCCCGGTGGGTATGGGTTTCCGGGGTGGTGTCCCCATCGGACTCCCAGCCCAAAAAATTGGTCGAGGGATCGAGCCGGGCGGGTCGCCCTGTTCGATGGCCGGTGGCGTGGAGCTGGAGGATCTGGACGATCTTGCCTCCGAGGAATGGGAGGGCAAGAGAGACCCGATGTGTCAAGGATCCTCATGAGGCCTGCAACTCTCGGGGGTTTCCTGGATGGATTTGGGTGTCCCATGCGAGGGACCCACGGTGTCCGGGCGCAAGTCAGCGAAACTGGCCGTAAGCGCCTATTGGGAAGGAATGAAAACAGAAATGCTTTGAGCGCCAGCATATGGGACTTCCACGCGGGCGTGGAGCCCTGGGACACCGATACCGGGTTCACCGGATCGGGCATCGAGGAGGAAAGGGGGTCCTCACCGAGACAGCCCTCAGGAGACTGGGCGCCTTAGCCGGAGGCCTCCGTTTCCCTGCGAAGTAACTTGCGGGGCCGCTCCTTGTCTGACTCTCGGGAACGCCGAAGGGGGCTAAGTGACAGAGCGCGGGAGCACTCACGCTTGTCAGGAACCCCAGACAGCGACTTTGAGGCCTTCTTTTTTGCGCCGTTCCACCTCGGAGGACCCCTGGTCAGAGTGCCACCGGTAACACGGGGCCGCAGGGGGAGAACCCACTGGAGAAGAAATGACTGAGGGCAACACCGGGGACTCTGAGGCAGCCTTTCGGAAATTGTCTTTGGACTTCTGCTTATGGCTGAGGAGGGCCTTAAGAGGGCATTTTCTTACAAAGTGAACAGAGCTCTGGGTAAAGGTCGGCTCCCAGGCACCGCAGACAACAGTCATGAGTGTCCGTAAGTGACATGTTACTAGAGCATCCATCACATTTTTAAAATCCGGTGGCCAAGGGGTAAAAATGGCCCCTGCGAGGTCGAAGACCCACGCGGCCAGCGGTTAGAGAGAAAAAAGGGCGCAAAGCCTGAAGAGAAAAAATAGGAAAAAATATATCCCCGGCAGCTCTAAAAGTAGAGCAGGGGAAGGATGGGTAGAGAACCGGTGCAACCGGAAAAAAGAGAGCCTGTTAAGGCGAGGAAAACAAAACTTTTTCCAAGGGACGAGGACGTGCATCCGAAGGGCTCCGCAGAAAAAGGGAGACTGAGCAAGATGACACTCTTGGGCAGGAAGAGGACCATGCATGCATGGTAGCAATCCCAAAGGCTTTCTTTGAAAGCTGGGGAATTGTTCCACGCAGGCTCCGTCGGTGCCGACGTCACCCATAAGTGAGGACTGACTTCCTGCTTGTTCCTGGAGAAGCATACAAGGATGCTTTTCTAAAGGAAGTAATTCCACTACTCCATCAAGAAAGTGACAAAACCATAGAAAGATGGAACCTCATAACTAAGGCTGCAGCAGCTCCAATGAAAGAGACCGCACGCACGCAGGAAAGTTAGCACGCCCTGGTACTCAAATACCATCCGGGATGCAAAACGCATACTCAAAGCTGGAAAGGAAATTGGGGCAGGAGAAATCACAGGACTCTCTGCTCCACTACAAAGCCAAACAGCTGGAATACTATAAACCTGATTAACAATCTCAAGCGACACCACCACACCAACTTAATCATGTAATCAGCCAACAAGCAAAGGGAACTATTTAACATTGTGCAGAAGCTCATTAATGACACATCTCTGCAGGACACCCATCACTTAGACCCACAAGTATTTGCAAATTAAATGATCACCAAGAACTCCAATAATCCAATTGCCCCAGTCACCTCGACATTTAACCCGGAAATGACAAAGTCCCAACAAACATAGTACAACTTTAGCATACCCTCAGTTCAGCAAATAGAAAACATAGTGGACGCCCTGAATACAACCACCTCACCAGCAGACCCATGCCCCGTGGCATGGATAAAAGCCACTTAAGACCAACCTGAGTCAACAACTCCACAAAATCGTAAAAGAATCCCTCCAAGAAATGACCCAGTCTAGAAATGCCCTCACACTGCAGTGTAAATAGTTTATGTATATAGTTAACCCAGTTATCCAAGTTTGTACTCCTGTTCAATGTAAAACCTGACAGTTTGTCGTTATGGTCGTTTTGTTATGATGTAAACCGCGCTGATTCTAAATAGCGCGGTATATAAGAAACTGTAATAAATAAATAAATAAATACATGCCGCACATGCTCAAGCAAGCAATATGACCAATCCTCAAAAGCCCCTTGCCACTCCGATCCAAAATCCTACCGCCCAATTTCTAGCCTCCCATTCCTCTCAAAAATCATCGAAAAGGCAGTTCAAAGACAACTGCAAAATTACATTGATCTGAATGCCCCACTAGACAATCACCAGCATGTCTTTAAACCACATCACAATGTGGAAACCCTGCTTTCCTCCCTCTTCAACAATCTCCTAAAGGGAATGGACAACAAAGAATGGATTTCTGCTCGTGTTCATGGACATCTCAGCGGCCTTCGACACGGTATCCCACACCATACTACTACAGCGTCTACAGGAGATAGGAATATGCAAAAACACCCTAAGATGGTTCTCCTCTAACCTGAGCAACTGAACGCAACAAGTCAAATTTGGCGAGAAGAAATCAGCACAATTCCCCATCACAGAGGGAATACCACAAGGCTCAGCACTCTCATCCATACTCTAACATATATATTCATCCCATATGCAATATCATCAAATGACCCAAAAACATTACCACCTCTATGCTGACAATATCATGGTCTGTGCCCCAGTCAACCTGCTCTCACCTGACAAAATACCTCGAAGACATGAATACATGGCTCATCAACAATAACCTGATGGTCAACTTTGACAAAACAGAGGCTATGTTCGTCACTAGGGATCCCACACATTCAACCCACCCCAGGCAATCAGTATCCTAGACAAGACAATAGCAATAAAGGATGAAGTAAGGTACCTGGACATAACCTTGGACAAAGCTCTTAACCTACAATCACACATTAGCAAAACTGCAGCTAAAGCCTATCACTGACTACAGACCATCAGGAGATTTAAACCAATCCTCAACCAAGACCACTTCCACACAGTATGCCAAGCTATCGTAACACCAGTTCTGGACTATAGAAACTCACTATATCAAGGACTTCCAAAACAGACTATCCACCCACTACAACTGGTCCAGAATACTGCAGTGCACATCATCACAAGCACTGCAAAGTCAGAACACATCACACCCATACAATGACAACTAAATTGACTCCCAATAATTGCAAGGGCGAAATACAAGTCAATCCTGAACATATTCAAAGTCATCCACTACTGTTCAGCATATGCACTTCAGGATTTAATAATCAGAGAACTAACTAGCAGACCTGGAGGTCCAACAATGGTAATAGATTCAGCATGTCACTGTCAGCTCCAGTCCTATGGAACGCCCTCCCTGAGGAACTAAGGGCCCTAAATGACACCATGAACTTCTGCAAGTCTCTCAAGACCCTCCTGCTCACAGAGTCCTAAGGCCAAGTAACGTAATTTGCTAAACACTGGTCTCCACTGCAAACGACAAACCGACAACCACACTCAAATGAGAACTAAATGTAGATAGTCTGTATGTTTCTATGTCTGACCCCCTTTCCTGTTAAATGTATCCCTACAATCTGTGTTAACCACTTTGATTGAAGGATAAGGTGGTATATAAAACTGGCTAACTAAATAAATAAATATCGATACATTGGGAAGATATATTGCAACTATTTGATAAACTGAAGAGTAGCAAATCACCTGGACTGGAAGGTATACATCTAAAGGTGTTGAAAGAACTGGAATATGATTTTGCAGACCTACTATTAGTAAGCTGTGAGCTATCATTAAAATCATCTGTAACACCTGAAGATTGGAGGATGGCCAACGTAACGTCAATTTTTAAAAAGGGTTCCAGGGGTGATCCGGGAAACTACAGACCGGTGATCCTGACGGCAGTACCGGGAAAAATGGTAGAAACCATCATAAAGAACAAAATTACTGAACATGTAGATAGTTATGGCTACTAAAAAATTTTTTATACAATACTATAGAATGCAAAAACTAAATGCAAAGTACCTATAGCGTTGGAGGCAAGGTTACATGCAGATCTCAAAAAACGGCTGTAAAGCACGGCAAATATACATCGCCAACTTGCAAAACCAAAAATTGACCGTTGAAAAGGGAACCAACATAATAAGAAAATGCAATAAGTAAATGAAAATGTAGGGAACAAGGAAGTAACGAACCACCTTAAGAGGACTCATATAAACAAAGTAACTACGTAACACTGTATAAAGAATGAGAACAAATTTGTCACCTAACTGTAATTATGTATCAAACATCCCATAAAAAGTTAGCTATAACACAGGCTTGCACTCTTCAATAATACCTATAGTGAAAAGCCAGGAAGAAGGAGACCAAACTCACATAATAGACCCGCGGGACACCGCACTATTAAATAATGGAGAAGCGGCACTGCCACACTCAACTCTGAAATCAAAAAACGACGGCGGCTGCGCACTAAAAAATAAAAAGGAGGGAAACCGTGACGCTGTAATAGAGGCACACGCATGCATATTAAATACTAAGCTGCCATGCAGCCCTTCCATTAAAAATATATACATATATTTACTAATTGCGACATGAATCCATAAAAACTGAAACCCAAAACGAATTCCAAAGAACATATAACAGTAAGGCCAAAAAGTAAAAACTGACCACTGTAACCAAAAAAATATATACAAAGAAAGGGCACATATAAGAAAATCAATGAAAATAAACATGTGAATAAAATAAGTAAAAAACACATATTAACCAAAGACCAACCAAAAGACGCGGCTGAGCCTACTTAGATATTCACCAGGGAACCATACCATAAATCAAAGGGACAAAGTGGGATCTGCTGACCATTTCTTTTTAAGGTGTTTTCATTTTATTGTGTGTTTTTTAGTTCTATTTATTGGCTGTACTGGGGGTTTTCATACCCCCTTTTTTGTGTTTTCATTTTATATTGGCGTTTTTTAATGAGATGAGTCTTGTTCATGTGTGTCCTCAATGGAACAACTCAATGCTTTTTATTATTATTATATTTATTTTTATTTTAAATGTTTGTACTCTTATATATATATATATACAGTCAAACCTCGGTTTTCGGTTGCCCCGGTTTTCGTCGGATTCGGTTTTCGACGTCTTTTCCCGACTGAGATCTTGTCTCGGTTTTCGTACACCCTGGTCTGCATACAGTACACTGCCTGCCCAGTCCCGGCAGCACTACCCCCCCCCCCCCCCCGGAACTCACCGATCGCGTGTGCCTGCAATAGTGTCACCTTCGCGCTGGTCTGCATACAGTACACTGCCTGCCCAGTCCCGGCAGCACTACCCCCCCCCCCGGACTCACCGATCGCGTGTGCCTGCAATAGTGTCACCTTCGCGCTGGTCTGCATACAGTACACTGCCTGCCCAGGACTCACCGATCGCGTGTTGAGATCTGAAAGGCAGGTGAGCAACATCCTCGAGCCAGACATGCAAGGATTGCAGAGAGGAAGGCCCCGATCTCTCCACCGCCTGCCTGTTCTCTGGAGCGCCCCCTCAGGCTCGGAGGTAGCAGGGTAGCAGGAGATGTTGAATGAATGTGGCAGGCAGTTCTTTCTCTTGCGGGGTACGCTGTTGAGACGGAGTCAGCGATCAGATTGGTGTCCTAAAGTTTCTGTGTTTGCTGTGCTGTGGACGATCGGGCAGCTGAGAGAAGTGACAGGAGCTGTTTTACTGCTGGCTGAGACTTCGGGAGCTCGTGCTGCTGTAGCCATTGCCACATGGCTCTGGAACGCATGCTGAGCGGGAGAGTGGTGTTTCCGGTGGCTGTGGCTGGTGCCTTTTTTTTTTGTGGATCCTTCTTTTTTTTTTCTGTTTTCTTTAAAAATTTCAGGATGTTTTTTTGCTGAAGATTTGCATCTTGACTGTGCTGTTAATCTTTCTCCCTTCACAGCAGTTTAAAGAATTTGTCTGCCAAAAATACCTCTGCAGCACCATCTTGTGGCCAGAAGTGGGATTGACTCTCTTCCTGATTGCAAATTGCTAAAAGTTCTCATTGTGCCTTGACACAGACTTTGAGGGGAGCAGTGATCTGAAAATGGTCTGTATCAAACTCGTCCGCCTGCTTGCATGACTCGGCCACTCATTTCCCGGAATCCAGCGCCCATACAAAGTGCGTTTGTGATTCAGTCTGCCTTTGTTTCTCGTTGAGTGAGCATCACCCCGCATTCATTGACTGTGACTGCTAAATAAGCCACCATGGGGCCAAAGAAAGTTCCGAATGCCAACCCTTTGATGATAAAGAAGGTGAGAAACACGACAGAATTCAAGAAAGAAGTCATAGCAAAGTATGAAAGTGGCGTACGCGTGGCCGATCTCGCCAGGATGTACAGGAAGTCTGCATCAACGATCAGTTCCATCCTGCTGAAGAAAAACGAAATTAAGGAAGCTGATGTTGCGAAAGGAGTGAATGCGCTAACGAAACAGAGATCGCAAACAATCGAAGATGTTGAGAAGTTGTTGTTGGTGTGGATCAACGAAAAACAGTTAGCGGGAGATAGTGTTTCAGAGGCGATAATTTGTGAAAAGGCAAGGCTGTTGCATGCAGATCTTGCAAAGAAAATGCCTGGAACGAGTGCTGATGTTACTGAATTTATGGCCAGCAGAGGCTGGTTTGAGAAATTTAAGAAGCGAACTGGCATACACAGTGTGGTAAGGCATGGCGAGGCTGCAAGTTCGGACAAACTTGGGGCCGCAGAATTTGTTGATGAATTCAAGGAGTACGTAGAGGCTGAAGGATTCCTCCCCCAACAAGTCTTCAATTGTGATGAAACAGGCCTCTTTTGGAAGAAAATGCCAAAGAGGACCTACATCATGCAGGAGGAAAAGGCACTGCCAGGACACAAGCCTATGAAGGATAGGCTAACTCTTTTGTTGTGTGGTAATGCTAGTGGGGATTTCAAAGTGAAGCCTTTACTGGTGTATCACTCTGAAAATCCCCGAGTGTTCAAGAGAAACAATGTTATCAAGAGTAAATTGTGTGTCATGTGGAGGGCTAACAGTAAGGCATTGGTCACGAGGCTAATTTTCATTGAGTGGGTCAATGAAGTGTTTGGCCCGAGTGTGAAGAAATACCTCCTGGAAAATCAATTGCCACTCAAGTGCCTCCTGCTAATGGACAATGCTCCTGCTCATCCTCCAGGCTTGGAAGACCAATTGTTGGAGGAGTTTAGTTTCATCACAGTGAAGTTCCTGCCCCCTAATACCACTCCTCTCATCCAGCCCATGGATCAGCAGGTCATTTCAAACTTCAAAAAACTCTACACCAAAGCACTGTTTCAAAGGTGCTTTGAAGTGACCTCGGACACTGAATTGACCCTAAGAGAGTTCTGGAGGATCACTTCAATATCCTCAATTGCATAAACCTTATAGATAAGGCTTGGCAGGGGGTAACTTCCAGGACGTTGAACTCTGCTTGGAGAAAATTGTGGCCAGAATGTGTCCTCGAGAAGAATTTTGAAGAAGGGTTTGAGGCTCACCCTGATGACCCTACGCCTGTTGTGCAATCTATTGTGTCTTTGGCGCAGTCCATGGGGTTGGATGTGAGTGGCCAGGATGTGGAAGAGTTGGTGGAGGACCACAGGGAAGAGCTAACCACTGAAGAGCTGCAAGACCTTCAAGTGGAACAGCAACAGATGGTAGCTGAGGAAATTGCTTCAGAGGAGGAGGAAGAAGAGAGAGAAGAGAAGGTGCCTTCTTCAGTGATTAAGGACATGTGTGCAAAGTGGAGTGAATTGCAAAGTTTTGTGGAGAAATTTCACCCTAACAAAGCTGTTGCAAGCCGTGTCTGCAACATGTTCAATGACAATGCCTTGTTCCATTTTAGGCAAATCTTAAAGAGACGCCAGAAACAGAGCTCTCTGGACAGATTTTTTGTGCGACAGGGGTCCAGTGACTCTCAAGCTGATCCTAGTGCCAGTACTTTTACAAAGTACAAAGAAGGGAAGGGAAGTAACCCCGGATAGGGCCTTGATACCTGAGGTCCTTATGGAGGGGGATTCCCCTTCCAAACAATAACCTCTCCTCCTCCCTCCCTCTCCCCTCAACAAGAGTCTTCAATAAAGTTAAATGTGATGTTAAATGTTCATTTATCCATTTCATTAGTCATTTATATGTATTTCTCATTGTTTTCTGTATGTAAAAATATAGTTATTCTCTATAAAATGTACTTTTTGTCAATATTTTTGGGTGTCTGGAACGGATTAATTGAATTTACATTATTTCCTATGGGAAATCTTGCTTCGGTTTTAGTCCGTTTCGGTTTTTAGTCAGACTTTTTTGAACGGATTAATCATGAAAACCGAGGTTTGACTGTATATATATATATATATTTTATGTATTTTAGCCATCATTTGCCCCTGAGGAAGGCTTTTTACGAAACACGGCCAGTGTCGGGCCGGTGGCTGGAGTTGAATAAAGAAATAAAAGTTTTTTACTTCACGTCTTTCTGTTGCATTCCACGTCTCTTACTGGGTTCCTTTGTGCACGTGGGATCGTGCTTTTTTTGTTGGGTTAATGGGAGACAACCAACATGGCTTTAGACAAAGAAGATCTTGTCTTACTAATATGTTATGTTTTTTTGAAGGTGTGAATAAATAGGTAGACAAAAGTGAGTTGGTTGATATAGTGTATCTGGACTTTCAAAAAGCCTTTGACAAGGTCCCTCATCAGAGACATTTGTCAAAACTAAAAAGTCATAGGGTAGGAGGCAGTGTATTATTGTGGATCAGGAACTGGTTAAAAGATAGAAAGCAGGACTTCCAGTGACGTCACGGAGCGAATGGCCGCAGAATAGCCAAGCTCCGTCTGAGTCCCGCTAAATAGAGGGGTAAAGAGCTGAACCCTCTGCCGGAGGAGCTCCGAGAGGTGAAGGGAGGAATGGCCCAAACAGCGCGCAAGAAGCTGGCAGGCTTTCGATCGCCATATGCGCGGAAGGGGGAGAAAGCGGAATCGGAGGCTGAAGGAGAAAAGAGGCCTGGAGGACGGGAGAGCTCTGAGGAAGAAGTGGAAAGTGATCAGCAAGAGTGGGAGGATGTGCTGATAAGGTCCTGGTTGAAGGCCTTCAAGAAGGATCTACATGCTGAGTTGACTGAGATGCGGAGGGACCTCAAGGAGTCATTGAAGGGCATACAGCAGGATCTGAACGGCCTTGGGGACCGCGTGGCAGAGGTGGAGGACACGTGGAGGAGTGCATGGGAGAGTTGCAGACACTTGCGATGGAACAGAGCAAATTGCAGCGGCAACAGGAGGAGATGATGGAAAAGATGGAGGAGATCGAGGATCGGGCACGCCGGAATAATCTGAGAGTGAAGGGGATCGGAGAGACTGTGGAGTTCAATGACTGTACACAGGTGGTAAGAAAGATTTGTGCCCACATGCTGGCCTTGGAAGGGGGCGGTGCGGAAGAGGTGGGAGACATCGAAGTGGAGCGGGCACATCGCAGCTTGGGGCCGAGGAGAGACCGGCAACCCAGGGACATAATCGCATGTTTGAGCAGCTTTCCACTGAAGGAAAATATTTTGCAGATTGCGCGAAAATATGAGCGGATCGCCTGGGAAGGTAATGAAGTGGACATCTTCAATGACTTGTCCAAAGGGACCCTAGATCACAGACGGGGGGCTGCGAGAGGTCACGGCCTATCTCCGCCTGAGATACAGGTGGTTGTTTCCATTTGGATTGCTGGTGACTGTCAATGGAGTGTCCAGGAGAGTGAAAGTAGCGGAGGAAGCCTGGGCAGTGCTAAAAGAGCTGGGATGCGAGCAGCTGCCAAAGGGGGTGGAAAAGGAGAGAGCTGTGCAAGCTGGAGGGGCAACGGAGCAGAGGCAGGAGGGGTCCAGATGGCAGAGGGTCGCAGCGAGAGGTCGCCGGTTGCAGAGGAGAGCTGAAGATGCCAAAGTGGGATAGAGAGTGCCTGCGAAAGACTGATGATGGACATGAGCAAGTGTAACTGTAATAGTGCTGTGAGACCCGGGCATTAAGCTATTTGGCTACTGGATCTTGGGCATGGGGGAAGAGGGAGGAGGAGGAGGGATAAGGGGGGTACGGGATGGGTGGTTATGAGGGCTAAGGAATGGGGGGAAGGAAAGGGGGGAAGGGAGGGGGAGAGGAGGAGGGGAGATATGTAAAAGGGGGGGAGGCATAGGAAGAGGCCAGGGGGAGGGGCAGTAGCGGGACTAGTAGGGAGGGAGGTGGGGGAGTGGTGGGAGGGGGAAGGGACCAACGAGGAGGTGGGAGAAGGGAGTCATGGACAGGAAAATGATGCTGCGAGTGGGAACTATTAATGTGAGAGGGTTGAATTCGCCCACAAAGAGGCGCTTGCTCTATCGAGAGGTGGAGAAGAATGGATGGGATGTGGTTTTGGTTCAAGAAACGCACTTGCGTCATAGGGATGTGGGATTGATGAGGCATGCACGGTTTGTAGAACAATTTTATTCATGTAACCGGGAGGGGGGGAAGAAAGGGGGGTAGCGGTGCTGATACGGGGGGGGGAGAGGGGTGCAGGTGGAGAGGAGTTTTGAGGATGGGGAGGGACGAGTAGTGGGGGTGGTAGGGCGCTGGGGGGGGGGGGGGGTAAGAGATGTGGCAGGCTACGGCCTAGTATGGCCTGCTACTATGAAAGGCCTGTAAGTTAGGCCTGGATCCTAACCACCATTATAGCTAGAAAAGAACCAAAAATCTGTGAAAAATGAGAAAACTGTTTTAAACTGCATAATAAGAAGTTTTACATGAATTCATAAGTCTTTCATTATTCTCTTGTGTGCAAAAGAAAGAAATGTTTCAATACATGCATTCCTGAAGCTAGAAGTGACCTCGCAGTAGAGAAGTATCAAAATCAAGAACTGCACCATTGTTAGAACAATCCTAAGGGAGGGGGCTGGTTGCTAGGCCCCGGAGGGATTTCTGATTGGACAGGTGCAGGGGGCGTTGGAACAAATGAGAAGTTTGCATGTATCGAGCTAGAACCAATAGAAAGTTCTCATGTATCAAACTGAAAAAGAGGTATAAATGGTTATGTCTCTGTAAAACCTTTGCTCAGTTCCTTTTGAAGCTTTGACTGACTGGGCCTGGCTTGGACCCTGTTAATTTACTCCTGGATTTATTCATTGATTACACTTTGCTGCAGCATATTCTTGGTGCGTTGGCCGGGAAGTGTGAGTAGTAAATGCTATTCAAGTGAATAATCTACGAAATTCGCCTCGAGGTTTGGCCCGGTTGGAACCGTGACTGTCCGACCGCGGGGGAAACCTCAGGTGCCGCCGGCCCCTTTGTGCCGGAGAGGGTTCCGCCTGCCTCGGCGGGCCATCGGGTCCAGCTGGCCAACACCTCCGACCCGGGGGGAGTCCAGGATTCAACCCAGGAACTGGTGTGGTATCGGGAACCGGATCCGGTGAGTAGACATTTCTGTGATTTGATAGTCAGAAAGTACAGCCTGGGACAACGTCTTGCATGCGCAGGACTGATTTGGTATATCTGGTATAGACTAAATGGGAAAATCTCGCATGAGTATGCGCGAGACAAGGGAGCCTGATCACCTCCCATAAGGGCGGTCCTAGTAAGCTCCGCGTAAGGGAAAGCGCAAGCCGAAGCTATTGACCCTTCTTGTTTGGAATAGTCAGTTAGTCAGAAAACCTGGGCACTTGAAAAATGATTTCTTGTTGAAATATGATTGCTTGCGTGATTGAGAGGTCTTGAAATACAGACCAAGCGAGAGGGGACTCCTGAGTAGCGCAGTTCCTGACCGGGCGACAGCGCCCAGGTCGCGAAAAGGAGGAAGCGAGTGGTGTTTGTCCCCCCCAGTGTTCTGTGGGCTGTACGGACTCCTTACCTACAGCCATATTGTTCGTTGTCCTGTACGTCATTACATGTACGTAGTTAGTTTAGATTATGGGAGGGGCGGAGTCCACGCAAACTCCGTTGGAATGTATGATCAAGAATTTCCTTAAAGGATTTTCAGGTGATTATGGTATGAAAATGACTCCGTCTAGATTAAAAATGTTATGTGAAAGGGAGTGGCCCGTGTTAGCTACTTCATGGCCCCGCAGGGGCACCTTTGATGTAGAAAAAGGTTTTCGAGTTCATCAGCTTGTACAAAAAGCGTATCCTGATCAGTTCCCCTATATAGATTCCTGGTTAGGTGCTTGTGAACGACAGCCCTCATGGATGAAGCGCTGCTATGAAGAACGCTGTAGAATATTTGTAGCCACCACTAGGGGAACCAGGAGAGTTAAGGAGGAGAAGCCGCCTGTGTATTCTGCCCCAGAGTCCCCTGATATCCTGGCTAGGTTACCCCAGTACCCACAGAGGTTAGTTCCCCTAGCACCACGGCTTGAAGTGGAGTCAGATGAGGAGCCCCAGAAAACGCCGCTGCAGCAGCCTAAGAAGCTCCCTACCCCGAGTGATAGTCCCGAGTCAGGCCCAAGCACGTCGGGGGGACCCGAGTCCTCTGACGAGGTAGAAAGCGGAGGCTCTCCTGCCAGTTCAGGGTCACCCACCAAGGAGACTTGTGCCCGGGAGCCTTATGATTTAAGAAGTATAACTCCCAAGAAGGAGGAGAAAGCAGGGCACCTAATGCCATTACGCCAAGTGCCTGGAATACCTGTTTTAAATGATCAGGGCCAGATGGCGCCAGGACCAACCAGCCTAGTTTACGTGCCCTTTTCCACTACTGATTTATTAAACTGGAAAACGCATTATGCATCCTATACAGCCAAGCCTCAGGAATTAACAGAATTAATGTCTAGCATTATGCAAACCCATCAGCCTACCTGGGCCGATTGTCGCAAGCTCCTGTCCACCCTCCTTACTACTGAGGAGCGAGGGCAAATTGGGCAAGCAGCCCTCCGTTGGTTAGAAGAGAACCCTGTAGAAGGGGGAGGAATAAACCCCCCACAAGCAGCTGCTGCAAATTAGCCAAATGAAGATCCCGGGTGGGACCCGAATGATGAAAGGGGGGGCGGCGGCCATAACCGGATTTCGCCAGGCCTTATTGCAGGGCCTGAAGAAGGGAGGCCAGAGGGCTATGAATATCGGGAAGGTATCAGAAGTCCTCCAGGGTCCAGACGAGAGCCCAGCGGCCTTTTATGAGCGGTTGTCCGAAGCTTATAGATTATATACCCCATATGATCCCGCCGCACAGGAGAATTTACGCATGGTAAATGCGGCCTTTGTTAGTCAGTCCCAGAGAGACACAAAACGAAAATTGCAGAAACTGGATGGATTTGTGGGCATGAATACAGCACAGTTAATGGAAGTCGCTCAGAAAGTATTTGTGAATCGTGAAAATGAACGTGACAAAGAAAGTGAACGGAAGATGAAGAAGAAGGCAGATCTTCTTGCTGCTGCTATAACCGAACGACGTGGAGGAGGTTTTCCTAATCAAAGGACCAGAGAACGTGGAAGAGGCCGCGGAAGTGGAAGGCCTCCATTAGGTGCGAATCAGTGCGCCTACTGCAAAGAAGAAGGACATTGGAGAAGTGAATGCCCGCATCTGGACTCCGCCCCCACGAGGGGAGGAGGGAGTCCCTGGAGAGCAGGAGGACGATTTCGAAGGAGGGGAGGAATAAACCGAGCACAGTTCCAGCAAGAGAGAGAGGAAGCCATTGAGGGAGTGGCAGTAGCAACGGGCTATGACTTGGATGACGTGGATGAAGACTAGGTCAGACCGGGCTCTAAGTTCACCCTGGGTCCCCAGGAGCCTATGGTCAGTTTGAAGATAGGGGACCAATACATGGATTTCATGGTAGATACAGGAGCAGAACATTCAGTAGTAGCCAAGCCAGTAGCTCCTCTTTCCTCTCGATCTGTTACCATTGTTGGAACCACTGGAAATAAAGCCACAAAGTCATTCTTGCAGAACCACATGTGTGAACTAGGGGGACAGAAAATAACGCACCAGTTCTTGTATATGCCTGAATGCCCCATTCCACTACTGGGCCGAGACATGCTTGCTAAGCTCCAGGCACAGATATCTTTTGCTGAAGGGGGAGAAATGAAAATGACTGTGAACCCAAAGCCTGCAGGATTGATGGTGCTCACTGTTCCCCGAGAAGAAGAGTGGCGGTTCTATAGTGCACCTCCAATAAAGTCAACTAGTCCCTGTATACCTACCAACCTCATAGCCCCACCTGAAGTATGGGCAGAAGATAATCCACCTGGCCTAGCGAAGAACATAGCCCCTGTCATTGTCACCCTCAAGCCAGGAGCAGAACCAGTGCATGTGAAGCAGTATCCCCTCCCTCGACCAGCCATCGAAGGAATTCACAGCCATTTGATGAAACTGCTGAAGTATGGACTTCTCAAGGAATGTCAGTCACCTTGGAACACCCCCCTTCTTCCAGTTAAGAAACCTGGGACAGGGGACTACCGCCCAGTACAAGACCTAAGGCGAGTGAATGATGCAGTTGAAACTATACACCCTGTAGTACCAAACTCTTATACTCTCTTGGGATGGATCCCCGCTGAGGCTACTCATTTCACCGTCCTGGACCTGAAAGATGCCTTTTTCTGTGTATGCTTAGCCCCAACTAGTCAACTTTTGTTCGCTTTCGAATGGCAAGACCCCACAACAGGAAGGCGGGGCCAACTCACGTGGACCAGATTACCCCAAGGATTCAAGAATTCACCTACTCTCTTCAGTGCTGCCCTGAATCAAGATCTTTCAAGTTACCCAGTGGACCCAGGAAAAAGGGTTCTTCTTCAGTATGTAGATGACTTGCTCATAGCCACCAACTCAGAAAGTGAATGTCTACAAGCTACTAGTGAACTTTTGTACCTTCTCAAAGAGGCTGGATACAAAGTCTCAAGAGCCAAAGCACAACTATGCAAAACTGAAGTCAAGTATCTAGGATTCCAGTTGTCCAGTGGGATCTGATGTCTGGGACCAGAACGCAAAGAAACTGTATGCAGTATCCTTACTCCAACCACTAGGAGGCAAGTAAGAGCCTTCCTGGGGGCCGCGGGGTACTGTCGCATATGGATCCCCAATTTTGCGCTGATAGCAAAACCATTGTACCAAGTCACCAAAGGAATGGAAAAGTCTCCACTAGAATGGGGACCTGAACAGGATGCAGCATTTCGGTCTCTGAAAAGTGCTCTGATGTCATCCCCAGCTTTAGGTCTTCCAGATGTTCAGAAGCCTTTCCATCTTTTTGTCCATGAGTCACAAGGAAATGCGTTGGGAGTACTGACTCAATCTCTTGGATCTTGGCAACGACCAGTAGCCTATCTGTCAAAACAATTGGATGTAGTTGCAAAAGGATGGTCCCCTTGTTTGAGAGCTGTTGCAGCAACAGCCCTCCTACTGGGCGAAGCAGATAAGCTCACACTAGGACAAACTCTTCAAGCCACCGTACCACACTCTGTTCTGACTCTCATGGAACACAAAGGAAACTTCTGGCTGACCAATGCACGAATGTTGAAATATCAGAGCATGCTGTGTGAAAACCCCCAGATACAGTTAAAAGTCAGTCAAGCTTTGAACCCTGCTACATTGTTCCCAATTGGTCCTGGGCCCCCTGATCATAACTGTTTAGAAACCATGGACACTGTATTCTCAAGTCGCCCTGATTTGACCAGTGTCCCTCTAGAGGACCCTGAACGGACTTTCTTTGTGGATGGAAGCAGTTTGGTCATCAATGGACATCGCTGTGCTGGATATTTATTTATTTATTTATAGTCTCTTCTATACCGCACTATTCAGCATCAGCGCGGTTTACAGTGAACAAAGAATTTACACATTTCCGATGGTACTTTGTGTTTACAGATGAACAGGCAAAAGTAACTTGGATAACAGGGGTAACTATTTACAAATTAAAACAGAATCATGAACATTTCTTGGTTTCAGCGTTATAGGTTTTGGAAGGTCTGTGAGGTAGTTGAAATAACTGCATTGGTTACTGGGTAATACAAGAGGAAGAGGTGGTGTTTCAAGGCTTTTCTGAATTGAAATAGATCCGGGATTGCTCGGATGTCTTGAGGGAGGCTGTTCCAACACCTTGGGGCACAGAACTTAAAAGCCCTGTCTGCTGTTGCTTTGGTGCAGTGTGAAATTGATTTTGGGACTACAAGTGTGTTGAGTGTTACTGACCGTCTGTCCCTATTTTGAGGTGTCATCTGGATCAGATCCGTTAGTGACTCAGATGAGAGCCCTTTGATGGCCTTGAATGTCAGTAGTAATGACTTGTAAGTGAATCTACTTCGTATCGGGAGCCAATGGAGTTGTTTTAGGATGGGTGAGACATGGTCTTTCCTGGATGCTCCGTGTAGGACTCTTGCTGCAGCATTCATTGCCAGTTGCAGTGGTGGCTTGAGGTAGCCCTTGGTGACCCTTGATCTGGTAGTTGAGTCCTCTGCCTTGACCCCAGGAACTTCTGCACAGAAAGCTGAATTGATAGCCCTCACCAGAGCCTTGACATTAGGAGAAGGACTCCGCTTAAATGTGTACACAGATTCCAAATATGCTTTTACCACTTTGCACGCACATGGAGCCTTGTACAAAGAACGAGGGTTGATCACCTCAGGTGGTAAGTCCATTAGGTATGGGCCCGAGATATTGATGTTATTAGATGCTGTGTGGGCCCCCAAACAGGTGGCAGTCATGCACTGCCGAGGTCATCAGGCAGGAACAGGAGAAGTCACCCGAGGAAATAGATTTGCTGATACCACAGCCCGAAAGACAGCCACCACAGGACAAGTTAGGACCCAAGATACTGTACTGCAAGCAGCCCTATTCCCTGTGCCCCTTAGTTCCTGGGCACCCCGATACACAAGAGAGTTAGACTATTTTTGTGAAAAGGAGGGAGGAGTCTTGAAAGAACAAGGTTGGATAGTGCTGCCACCCCCAGAAGGTAGCCCACCTCAAGGTCCTACAGTCATTCCTGAAGCATTAGGGCCAGCCTTTGTTCAAGCTTTTCACCAAGCCACACATTATGGGAAAACAGCCATGGAAAAAGCTCTGAGACCCCATTTCTGCATTTCACTACTAGTATCCCTGACCGCCTCGGTGGCACAGCAATGTCCGATATGTGCCAAGAATAATGCTAAGCAAGGTCCCATTCCACCCCCAAGAGTTCAGTCAGTAGGGGTGACATACAGGTAGACTTTGCTGAAATGCCCCGTACAAATGGGTATCACTATATGTTAGTGTTAATCTGCACATTTTCCGGATGGGTGGAAGCTTATCCCACCGAACTGAGAAAGCCCGAGAAGTCACTAGGGTGTTGCTTCATGAGATTATTCCTCGATTTGGAATACTATTGACTATAGGGTCAGATAATGGCCCATCGTTTGTATCCCAAGTGACCCAACAGTTAGCTCGAGCTTTGCAAATACAATGGAAGTTACACACTGCTTACAGACCCCAGAGTTCAAGAAAAGTGGAACGTATGAATAGAACCTTG
Source organism: Ichthyophis bannanicus (assembly GCA_033557465.1). NCBI lineage: Eukaryota > Metazoa > Chordata > Amphibia > Gymnophiona > Ichthyophiidae > Ichthyophis > Ichthyophis bannanicus. The sequence continues at coordinate 515,118,888 of CM066035.1, forward strand.
AAAACTCAGTTGTCCAAGCTTTGTCAAGAAACACACCTAAAGTGGCTCCAAGTTCTCCCTATAGCTCTTCTTAGGATACGTTCTGCTCCCACTAAGTCCCTAGGAGTCTCTCCTTTTGAGATTTTGTATGGGCGACCTCCACCCATAGTGCAAGGAATAAAAGGAGATATGAGACAGATAGGATCTGAAATAACTAGACAGGAACTATTGGCTTTAGGTTCTGTTTTGAAGAATCTCCAAACGTGGGTGCAAGATCGACTACCCATCAACCTGACCGAGCCTCTGCATCCTTTCAAGCCAGGAACGTCCGTGTGGGTGAAAGAGTGGAGAAAGACCCCGCTGGCGCCGCATTGGAAGGGACCATATGTTGTCATCCTGTCAACCCCCACTGCAGTGAAAGTTGCAGAATTTGAACCCTGGATCCACCACAGTCGAGTAAAGCCGGCAGCTGCTCCTGATCCTGGCCAATGGACGTCAGTGAATGATCCCGAGACTCCATTGCGGCTTACATTGCGGAGGCAACCGGCACTATAGAGAATCTTCAGAATCTACAGCTCTATTTTCGTCACGCGAGGGTGACCATCACAGCAGGAAAAGATGACGACGACTCAACAAGTTCATCATACCCAACTTTCCAGTTGATCTCCAAAGACTGTAATCCTAATGTTCTTCCACTATTGCCTTGTGGGAGTGGTGATCCTGGGATTCCTGGGAAAGACTTTTGCCTTACCCCCTTGTGCAGCCTGCATAACTACCACCCGAACGGGACAAAAGATTACTCAGACGTTACTTTACCATTCCTACTATACTTGCACTGGTACAGTCAGCCGGTGTATTTACAATGGCACCGAACTGAATATTTGTACAAAGGGAAAAAGTAAGACTTGTTATAACCCCCGACAAAACCCTTCATATTATACATTTGAGATCCGGTGGAATGATGAAGATGGAGCCATCATAAATGCTACAAAACCCCTTGTAGACCCCACAAAATCCATTATTTTGAACTTTGATGCCTGTGATGCAATTAACAGAAATGCCTACCACAGATGTGGGTCATGGGAACGAGCTTACTATCATGATGATAAATATATGTGTCCAGAAGGAGCCTACGGATGGGGACGGTGTACAGGAAAGAACTCTCCAACCACCACTTACACCACTGCATCTAAAAATGATTACTTCTGCCCAAAATGGGACTGCGTATATTTTGCCATGTGGAAGAATGCACCTGTGGGACGAGATGGTGATAATCGCAAAGGCAGTCTGACGAAGATCAGATTGCCTGAGCCTAAGAAATGCCAGAAAGGTGCTTGTAATCCTCTGCAACTTCTCATAATTAATCCTAGCCAATGGAAGCAAGGATACAAATTTGGATTGCGTATAGCAGGAGGAGGTGTAGATCCTGGGACTATCCTGTATCTACAATTGAACACCAAGGCCCATGTATCCTCACCCTATCGTATACATCACTCCTTCTACGAGGCCATGAAAGCAGAGTTTGAAATTCCTCCTACCTCCCAGAACTTGTTCCTTGAGCTAGCGGGAGCAGTAGCATCTAGTCTCCACATTTCAGACTGTTTATTTTGTGGAGGAACTAAGATGGGAGACCAATGGCCTTGGGAGGTACAAGAACTGAACTATTCTGTTCCATATAATCAGACTGACATACATAATACGACGAGCGAATGGGTATTGGCCCACTCCATTGTGGGTAACTTATGTTTTGCTCGCTATGGACCGCTGTTTAATATGGAAGTGGGGCAGCTGGTCTGTCTCAATCAAAAGTTCTACAACAGTACCACTAAGACGACGTCTTGGTGGTCAGGAGTCAACGCTACAGAACCCTCCAATCCTCTAGTCCGTTTCCCCAAACTTGCCAGTATCTGGACTAACTTAGCAGCATATAATTCCTGGCAAACACCACCTGGACTGTACTGGATTTGCGGAACCCGAGCATATGCTAGGCTCCCTCACCATTGGGGAGGCGCATGTGTATTGGGAACCATATGACCTTCCTTTTTCCTTTTGCCTACATCCCAGGGAGAACAAGTGGGATATCCTGTGTACAGAAGTCGACAGCTAAAGGAGGCCTTGAAAATAGGCCAATGGGACAAATGGGATGCGACATCTGAAGAATGGCCACCTGAGAGAATTATCTCATACTATGGACCTGCTACGTGGGAGCAGGATGGGACATGGGGATTTCGTACCCCTGTTTATATGATTAATCGAATAATACGTTTGCAAGCTGTTGAAATAATAACCAATGAAACTAGTAAAGCACTAACCCTTTTGGCTAAGCAAAGTACGCAAATGCGCACAGCCATTTATCAAAATCGTTTAGCTTTAGATTAGTTATTAGCAGCTGAAGGTGGGGTATGTGGAAAATTGAATTTAAGTAATTGTTGTTTACAGATTGATAATAATGGGCATGTAGTTGAAGATCTAGCCACCCAGATGAGAGAGCAGACATTTGTACCTGTTCAGACCTGGCACAGTTTGAAGCTGGATGGGTGGTTTGGTTCACTATTTTCATGGATCGGTGGTCTAAAAGCCATTGTGTTTATTGTATTATTCATATTAGTTATGTGCTTATTGCTCCCTTGTCTCCTACCCCTTTGCTTACGCATGGTAACTTCAGTAATTGATAGTACTATAGAGCGGAAGGCAGCAGCGAAGGTATTAGCTATGTGGCAATATTACCCTATACCCCACGATGATGCTATTACACCAGTATAATGTGTTAAATGACTAATGAGTGATTTAATTCTCACCCTTTCTCACTTGCGGGTGGAGAATAATCAAAGGGGGGAATGTGGCAGGCTACGGCCTAGTATGGCCTGCTACTATGAAAGGCCTGTAAGTTAGGCCTGGATCCTAACCCCCATTATAGCTAGAAAAGAACCAAAAATCTGTGAAAAATGAGAAAACTGTTTTAAACTGCATAATAAGAAGTTTTACATGAATTCATAAGTCTTTCATTATTCTCTTGTGTGCAAAAGAAAGAAATGTTTCAATACATGCATTCCTGAAGCTAGAAGTGACCTCACAGTAGAGAAGTATCAAAATCAAGAACTGCACCATTGTTAGAACAATCCTAAGGGAGGGGGCTGGTTGCTAGGCCCCGGAGGGATTTCTTATTGGACAAGTGCAGGGGGCGTTGGAACCAATGAGAAGTTTGCATGTATCGAGCTAGAACCAATAGAAAGTTCTCATGTATCAAACTGAAAAAGAGGTATAAATGGTTATGTCTCTGTAAAAACTTTGCTCAGTTCCTTTTGAAGCTTTGACTGACTGGGCCTGTGCACAATAAACTGGCTTGGACCATGTCAATTGACTCCTGGATTTATTCATTGATTACACTTTGCTGAAGCAGAGATAGTACTGGTGTCTATATATGGGCCAAATGGGGAACAATTCAGCTTCTGAAGGAGGGTGAGAGTGCTGCTGGAGAAGCAAGGGGGGGGAGGAGGGTAGTGGGGGGGGGGGACTTCAATGTAGTGCTGCGACCCATGATGGATAGGGAGCCGGGGAGGGGGGGAGAGAGTGGGCGTAATAGAAAGGAGCTTGAGGGGTTGATGGGGAAATTAAACTTGGTGGATGCTTGGAGAGTGCTACACCCACAGAAAATGGATTATACCCATTTTTCAGTGCCACATAACAGTTGGGAGAGGATAGATATGTTGTTAGTGGATCAAGACTGGATGCTGGGAATGCGGGAGGGGGAGATTGTACCGGTAGCCTGGTCTGATCATAGGGCGGTAGAGGTGGGGTTGGGGGGGGGGAGGGGGGCTGAGGTTTTGGCGATTAAATGAGGGCTTGCTGAAGGACCCTAAGGTGGTACGGGATGTTAGAGAAGGGATTAAGGAATACCTTTTGCTGAATGATACAGGAGAAGTTAGGGTGGCAATGGTGTGGGAAGGATTGAAGGCGGTAATTCGGGGGAAGTTTATTGGGTGGGGGGCAAGAAAGAAACGGGAAAGGTATGAGAGAGAAGTGGCCTTGGGGATAATGATGTAAGTGGAAAAACACTTTATTAAGCAAAGACTCTTGTCAACCCGACACAGGCCGTGTTTCGCAAACCTTCGTCAGGGGTTGATCTGGTAGAATCCTTTGCAGGAGACCCATCAAGGGTGGCCTCTAAAGAAAACGTATTTGTCAAGCTCAATCGTTGGCTGTATTCCTAAAAAACTCCAAAAATCTAGCTCCAGGAGCTCTGGCACTGCATACCTTTCTGGTCAAACAATTCAATTGATTTTTGGAGTTTTTTAGGAATACAGCCAACGATTGAGCTTGACAAATACGTTTTCTTTAGAGGCCACCCTTGATGGGTCTCCTGCAAAGGATTCTAACAGATCCACCCCTGACGAAGGTTTGCGAAACACGGCCTGTGTCGGGTTGACAAGACTCTTTGCTTAATAAAGTGTTTTTCCACTTAGATCACGTTTTGGACTGTGTTTTGGTGTTAGGCGTGATCTTCTGCCTTTGGTGTTGGACTCTTGGGGATAATGATGACAAGGGCGGAGGAGGTATATAGGTCGTCGGGGAAAAAGTGGGATAGAGAAGAGATAGAGAGGATACGGGGGGAGCTGAGGGGGGAGCTGAGGGAGTTACAGGTGGAGAAGGTGGTGTTTGAGCTGGCTTGGATGAAACAGCGGTATTACGAATTTGGGGATAGGGCAGGGAAGATGTTGGTGCAGCGGTTGCGGAAACGGATTGTGGCTTCCAGGATATATCAAGTTAGGGGGAAGGGGGGGGGAAGTGTTGTATAATGAGGGAGAGATTTCGACAGTTTTATCAGGAACTTTATTCAAGAGATGAGAGGGTGGAGGAGGGGCAAATAGCATGATACCTTGAGAAGATAGAGCTTCGGGTACTACCGGAGGAAGCGCAGGAGGGGCTGGAGGCACCAATCTCGGGGGAGGAAGTGGATAGGGCGATTAAAGGATTACCACGGGGGAAAGCTCCGGGGTTAGATGGACTACCGAGTACTTTTTATAGAATCTTCAGGGAGGAGGTAGGGGGGATTTTGTGTAGGGTGTATAATGGGATGTTGGAGGAGGGGGGGGACTTGCAAGTGGGAATGTTGACTGCGGGAATTACGGTGCTGCCCAAGGAAGGACGGGACCCGAAGGAATGTGGATCATACAGGCCCATATCCCTGTTGAATATGGATGTCAAGGTATTGGCGAAGGTTTTGGCGGGACGATTGGGGCCTTGGTTACCGAAGGTGATTCAGGAGGATCAGACAGGGTTTATATCGGGGAGACAGGCCGCAGAAAATATTAAGAGGGTGATAGGGGTGGCTTGGGAAGTGCGGTGGAGACAAGAAGAGTTTATTTTTCTTTCTATTGATGCCGAGAAGGCGTTTGATAGGGTAAATTGGGCTTTATTGATGGAGATGATACACAAAATGGGGGTGGGGGAGAATTTGGGGAAATGGATTAGGGGGTTGTATACGGGGCCAAGGGCACGGGTGAAGGTGGTGTTATTCGAGGGATTTTAGTTTGGGGAGGGGGACAAGGCAGGGGTGCCCTTTGTCTCTGCTATTATTTGCGATGAGTGTGGAGCCATTAGCGGAAGCAATTCGGACTAATGTTAAGATTAAAGGCTTGGAGATAGGGGGAGTAAGTCATAAAATTTCTCTATATGCGAATGATATTCTTTTGTACTTGAGTCAACCGCAGGACTCCTACCGGAAGTAATGAAAGTTGTGGAGGGATTTCGGGAGGTTTCGGGGTTTAAAATGAATGTGGAAAAAACAGAGGTCTTGAGGATTAGAGTGTCGCCGAGGGCGGAGGGGGTGTTGAGGAGAATGTTCCCGTTGAGGTGGGTTCCTCACTCCTTGAAATATTTGGGGGTACTCCTGACAGCAAAATATGGGGATTTATATAAATATATTACCCGGGAGTGTTCAGGGAGGTGGAGCGGGATTTAGAGGAAAGGATGAGGCAGGAGGTGTCATGGCTTGGTAGAATAGCAGGGGTTAAAATGAATGTGCTACCGCGGTTGTTGTATTTATTCCAAGCTTTACCGGTGAGAGTGCCAAAGCGGGTATTGCGGAAAGTACAGAGAAAAGTTTTTCAGTATATTTGGAATAGGCAACCACTGAGGATTGCGCGAGCAGTGATGTATGCACCAAAGGAGGAGGGGGGGTTAGGGGTGCCGAGCCTTGAGGATTATTATAAAGCGGCGCAGCTGTGGCATGTCATGCATTGGAGAAGGAAGGGGGGTTTGAAGGCGTGGGTAACATTAGAGCGTACATTGGTAAAGGGCGGGAGATTAGAAGCATGGCTGTGGGCGGGGGGGAAGGACCGTAGGGTTTTGGGGGAGGGGTCACCAGCAATGCAATAGGCAGCAAGGGTATGGGATGGGACCAGGGGTGGTAGGGATAGGGGGGGTGGTGTAGGCCAATTCTCCGTGATGATGCCTTGGAGGGGGTGGAGGCCATTTACACCGGGATGGGAGGGGGGGGGGAGGTTTGATATATGGGAAGGGAAGGGGTTGGAGTGTTTTTATCAAGTATTGGAGGAGGGGGTATTGAGGCCATTTGAGGCGGTTAGAGAGGAGTATGGGCTAGAAGAACAAGATAGGTTCTCGTACTTACAGGTGAGTTCCTTTCTGAAAGGGGGGGCAGGAGGGCGGGGAGGGGAGGTGTCGGAGATAGAGGCCCTGTGGTATGGGACCTTTGGGACGAAGGGGATGATCTCGAGGTTATACAAAGGGGTGCGAGAGGGTGAAGGGAGTAAGTTTCGATATATGGTGGAGTGGGAGAGGGACTTCGGGGGGGGGCGCGTTGATGCAGGTGGAATGGAAGCAGCTCTGGGATAGGGTAAGGGGGTTGCCGTGGGTGAGTAGTATTCGGGAGAATTGGTATAAAATCCTGTTCCGGTGGTATTATACGCCGGAGAGACTGCATAAGATCTTTCCTGGGGTGTCGGAGAGGTGTTGGAGGGAGTGTGAGGAGGTGGGTTCCTTTTGGCATATCTGGTGGGGTTGTAATAAAGTACAATGGTATTGGAGCAAGGTAGTGACTTGGGTGCTGCAGCAGTTGGGGGTGGAGGTGAGGCAGGAGCCATGGGTCTGTTTACTCTTGTGGTGGCAGGAAGGGCAACAAGAGGGGGGGTCAATGGTGTGGGCTTGTTTGTGTGCAGCGAGATGTCAACTGGCGGCAGCATGGAAGTGTGTGGAGGTGCCAACGATAAGGGAGTTTGAGGGGAGGCTGAGACATATAGTCTTAATGGAGAAATTGACTGCAGTGAGGAGGGAGAGAATGAATAAATTTATGTATAAATGGGGTGCATTGTGGAGGGTTCTGTGGGGAGGGGGCAGGGGAGAGGGAGGTGGAAGGGGGGGAGAGGGGGGTAGAAGGGGGGGAGAGGGAGGTGGGAGGGGGGGGAGAGGGGGAGAGGGGCACAAGGGTCAAGGGTGGAAGGGGCCCAATCTGATGGGGCACAGTTGCAGGGCATGATGGTTTGGGGAGGGGGGGAATTGGGCTTGGTTTGGTGTGACGTTGTTGTTTTGGTGTGATGGGGGAAGGTGATGGTGTTATTGGACTGTGAGTGTTATATACTGTTTGTAAAAAAGGGAAAAATTTTCAAATAAAAATAAAAATACAAAAAAAAAAAAAAAGATAGAAAGCAGAGGGTAGGGCTAAATGGCCAATTTTCCCAGTGGAGAAAGGTGGAGTACCCCAGGGATCTGTGGCTGGGTCCGCTGCTTTTTAACATATTCATAAATGATCTTGGAAATGGGAATAATGAGTGAGGTTATCAAATTTGCAGATGACACAAGTTGTTAAAACCCATCAGGATTGTGGAAAACTGCAAAAGGATCTTGATAAATTGGAAGACTTGGAAACCAAATGGCAGATGAAATTTAATGTGGACAAGTGCAAAGTTATGCACCTAGGAAAGAACCACCCAAACCATTGTTACACGATGCAAGGTTCCACATTAGGAATCACCATCCAGGAAAAAGATTTAGGCGTCATCGTGGATAACATGTTAAAACCCTCTGCCCAGTGTGCAGCGGCAGCCAAGAGAGCAAATAGAATCTTGAAGGACTAGAACAGGGGACTGTTACTTCTGGAGAGAGATCTGCAATTGTGAGTATATACTTTTGGGAATTTTCTGAAGGGAACTCTTTCTATTAAAGCTATTTAATCTGTGAACCCACTATTTTTTGTTCTATCAGTCAGGGCCTAGTAGCAGCAGTTTAAGTTTAAATTTAAAACACAGAAGAGAGCTTTCTGGTTAACTTTGGAACCCAGCAGAGAGCTTGTAGTTTAAATTTAATAGTCACTCAGGGCCTAGCATCAGCAAAGTACTTTTAGTTTCAATTTAAAACACATAAGAGAGCTTTCAGGTTTAAATTTAGAACCCAGCAGAGCTTGTAGTTTACATTTTATAATAAGTAAGAGCCTAGCAGCAGCAAAGAGCTATAATTTAAATCAAATAAGAATATAGCTTACCTCAGCAGCACAGGACAGGGTACTGTGTAGCAGCAGTATTTCTCTTCAGGTATCTCTTGAGCAACCTACCCAAATCCAATTTCTGTAACACGCCATCAATAGGCAAGCCCTCCTGGCTCCGAAAAGTAGGGAGCGAAATAGTCTGATTCACATGAAATTTGGAAACCACCTTCGGGAGAAACGAGGGAACGGTTCTCAACAGGACCCTGTCCTCTGAAAATTGAAGATAGGGAGCCCTACAAGAAAGCGCTTGGAGATCATAGATCCTCCTCGCCGAACACAGGGCCACTAAGAAGGCTACTTTCCACGAAAACTCCCGCATCGGGATGTCGTTAGACGGATGAAAAGGAGGACGCACCAAGGCTTCAAGAACGAGATTCAAATCCCAAGGGGGAACAACGCTGCGAAGAGGAGGGCGGATGTTCTGAACCGCCCGAAAGAACCGAAGCACATCCGGATGGGCAGACAGCCTAGCCCTCTTCACGCCTTCTCGAAAACAGGAAATCGCCGCCAAGTGAACCCTAATGGTGCTGAGGGCCAAACCTTTATCCAGCCCGTCCTGCAGAAAGGACAGCACATGTAGCACTGAGGCATCCCGTGGACTGACGCTCCGCTGCACGCACCAAGATTCGAAGACTCGCCACACTCGGACATAAGCCAGGGAAGTCGACCGCCAACGAGCCTGCAACAGAGTGGACACGACAGAAGGCGAATACCCCCGACGCATCAGTCGGTCCCTCTCAATAGCCAAGCCGTAAGCGAGAAGCGATCCACATTTGGCATGAGTAGCGGAACTTGAACTAGTAGATCCGCCCGCGAAGGCAGCCTCCAGGGGCGGTCTACGAGGAGACGAACCAGATCCGCATACCACGCTCTCCGGGGGCCAATCTGGCGCAATGAGAATTACTCGATCCCGGTGACTGGCTATCCGCCGAACTACCCTGCCTATCATTGGCCACGGCGGAAAAATATAAAGAAGACCGCTGTTCGGCCAGGGTTGAGACAGGCCGTCGAGACTCTCTGACATGTGCTCCCTGCGCCTGCTGAAAAACCTGTGGGCTTTGGCATTGTCGAAGGTGGCCATGAGGTTCATTATCAGCTGCCCCCATCGGAGAGTTAAAGTGTGAAACACCACCGCATTCAATTCCCACTCGCCTGGATCCACTACATGCCGGCTGAGGAAATCTGCTTGCACATTGTCCCGACCCGCGACATGCGCCGCCGATAGTGCCACCAGATGCTCTTCCGCCCAGGACATGATTTGCTGACTTTCCTCCAGCAACACTGCACTGCCTGTCCCACTCGTCAGTTGATATAGGATACTGTCACCGCATTGTCCGAGAAAACTCTTACTGCTTTGTGCTGTATCAGCGGGCGAAACTCCTGATGAGCTAAACCGCTCTGAGCTCCAACAGATTTATAGAGCAATGCTGTACTTCCGGTGGCCAAACTCCCTGAGCCAAGCTCCCCAGACAATGAGCCCCCCCACCCCCGAGTCTGGCATCGGTCATGACTAGCACCCAGTCCGGCTGACTTAAGGGAACTCCCGCTCGCAGATGAACGGGATCTAACCACCACTGGAGACTGACTGAGGCACTGTGTAACCTGGGCAACCTGCAATCCAGAGGATGTTCCTGAGGCGACCATCTCGACAGCAAAGCCTGTTGTAACGGCCGCATGTGGGCCCTCGCCCATGGCTTCAGACAACATCATGGAGTAGAAACACTTTTACTAGTTCTACTTAACAACCTCCTTAAAGGCCTTGAAAACAAAAAGAAAATGTATATACTTGTATTCATTGACATCTCAGCTGCCTTTGATACAGTTAACCATGGAACCCTCATAAACAGGATAAAATCAATAGGAATATCAGGTACCCCACTAAAATGGTTCTCGTCATACATCTCAAACCGAATGCAACAGGTTCAATTCAACGGCGAAATAGCAGAATCATTCTCCCAAACACAAGGAATCCCGCAAGGCTCTGCACTCTCAGCACTCCTATTCAACATATATATGCAACCACTTTGCAAAATTTTTACACGGCACAAAATCAATTACCACATCTATGCCGATGACATTATGCTATACTCACAACTCGACTCTCAAAACCCAGACTACAACCCACTTGAGACTTGCATAGGGGAGATGCAAGACTGGTTACAAAGCAGCATGTCAATTAACCACAAGAAAACCGAAGTAATGTATATCTCGAAAGCACCGAATTTTGTCCCACCCTCTTCAATAACACTATGCAACAACACTTATCAAACAAAAAATGAAATAAAGTATCTGGGAGTCACATTCGACTGTGACCTAAAAATGGAGAAACACCTCCGAAAGACCAACAGAGCAGTTTTCCACAAACTGCGAGTTCTTCAACCCATTCGAAACATCATTGACCCCCAAGACTTCAGAACCGTGGCTCAAGCACTCATCATGCCACATTTTGACTACTGCAACGCCATCCTTCAAGGTCTACCTAAGAAAACTCTGAACATACTGCAAATGGCAGAAAACGTAGCTGCCAGGGTCATTATGAAGAAAAATATAAGTGACCACATCACACCAGTACTAATTCAATTACACTGGCTACCCATTGTAGCTCGTACAAAATACAAAATTTTGACAACTACTTTCAAACTCATCCACAACTTAGCACCATCCTTCCTCACCACCCTAGTCAGTTTACAACCTCCTACCAGAAGCAGACGAACCACCAACGCCAACATCCTCCACACACCACCTGGTTTTAGATCTACCAAAGCCAGCACCAGCAACAGGGCTTTTTCATATGTAGCACCAACACTATGGAACCAACTCCCACCAGTGCTACGAGCTAGCAATGACCTGACAGACTTTAGAAAAAAGCTCAAAACGCACATATTCCAAAACCATTTCAATCTGATCTAACCACACATATGCAACACAGGAAGCCTATCTCGTATGAATGTATATATGTAAAGGATTATATGTACATAGGTAAATGATCAACTATAACTAATCCCACATATGCAACACAGGAAGCCTTTCTTGTATGAATGTATATATGTAAAGGATTATATGTACATATGTAAATGACTTCCTCTATAACTAAGAAACGTTAACTCTGTGTGTTCTGTAAATGATTTCCCCCATAGCTAAGAATTGTTAACCCCTGTGTGGTCTGCTTCTATAACCAATCTGTATGTATACAAAAATTGTACCTGCCTTGATTCGGCAGTTTCTCAATGTAATCCTACCCGCTTCTGATCGCTGGAAGGAGCGGGATACAAATACTTGCTAACTAACTAACTAAATAAATGGCACAAGCTCCAAGGCCGCCGCCATGGATCCCAAGGGCTGCAAATAATGCCACGCCGTTGGTGCCTTGAGTCGTAAGAAGCTCTTCACTTGAGACAGAATCTTCTGCACCCTGCTCTCTGGTAGAAAAACGGCTCCTAACTCGGTATCGAAGATGGCCCCCAAGTAAAGGAGACGCGTGACCGGCTGCAATTGGCTTTTGTCCTGGTTGATCACCCAACCAAGTTGTTCCAGGAGGCTGACCACCCGCGCCGTGGCCATCCGGGACTCCGCCACGGACGGTGCCCGAATTAGCCAATCGTCGAGGTAAGGATGCACAAGGACTCCTCCTTTGCACAAAGCCGCTGCCACTACTACCATCACCTTGGTGAAGATACGGGGCGCTGTAGCCAGGCTCGGAATTGGAAATGTCCCAAATGGACCGCAAAACGTAGAAATTTCTGATGCTCGGTCCTAATGGGAATATGAAGATAGGCCTCCGTAAGGTCTATTGACGTCAACACCTCCATCGGTTGCACTGAGTCAATGACATAGTGTAGCATCTCCATGCGGAAGTGCGGAACCCGCAAGCAACGGTTGACGTTTTTGAGATCCAAAATAGGCTGAAAAGAACCCTCCTTCTTGGGTACCACAAAATAAATCGAGTACCGACCTGATCCTAATTGCTCTGGAGGAACTGGAACCACCGCCTGAATACGTAACAACCGTCGGAGGGTCTGAGCAACCGCTGCGCGCTTTTCCGCCGAACCGCAGGGAGACACCACGAAAGCCTCGGACACCGGACGAGCGAACTCTAGGGAGTACCCCTCGCGAATGATTTCTAGGACCCACTGGTCGGAAGTTATGTTGGCTCAGGCCGACAGGAAGGCTTGAAGCCGTCCCCCCACCGGGAAATCCGCCTGGACCAACCTCACTTCATTGCGGCTTCTTGGTGGCATTCTGCTGGGATCCGAAGTATCCTCTTCCGAAACCTCGAGCCCCCCGAAAGGACTGCCCCCTGGCCAAAAAACGACCTCTCTGATAGGGAGTAAACTGGGAACCTCGGAATCTGCGAACCTCTCGAGACGCCCCCCTGTGTAAATTGATCGGTTTTGACGGTTTCTGCCGGTCTTCTGGAAGCCGACCTCCCTTAGAATCCCCAAGATCCTTTACAATCTTTTCCAAAGCTGCCCCAAAAAGCAGCGAACCTTTATAAGGGAGTTTACTGAGTCTCGCTTTGGAGGAGGCGTCCGCCGCCCAATTCCGCAACCAAAGAAATCTACGAGCTGCTACTACCGCAGCCATGGATTTGGCGGAAATCCGCACCAGATCGTAAAAGGTATCGGCCAGGTAAGCCGCCGCTGACTCTAGCTTTGCGCCTTCATCCTGCTCGGGGCGTGCGAGAGAACCCCCCTGAATCCACCGAATGGACGCCCGGGAAACATACTCCCCACATATAGCCGCTCGCAACGATAGAGCACATGACTCAAAAGTCTGTTTTAACAAGGCCTCTAGCTTTCTTTCGTGCAGATCCTTGAGGGCCGCACCGTCTTCTACCGGAATGGTGGTTTTCTTGGTGACCGCTGTCACTAAGGCATCCACCTTAGGCATCTTCAATAACTCGAGCTCTTCCTGTGGCAAAGGATACAAGCGGCCAATAGCCCGCGCTCCTCTCAATGAAGCCTCCGGGCATTCCCACTCAGATTCCACCATCTGCTTCATGATTCTGTGCACTGGGAAACACCGATGTTCCATTTTAAACCCTTGCAGTAGGGGATCCTCCAAAGGTTCCTCTGGAGCCGCTGGCAACGCAATATTCAAGGCCGACAAAATCTGGGCAATGAGCACCCCCAATTCCTCTTTCCTAAAGACGCGAAATGTGTTGGGATCCTTGCCAGCTCTCATTTCCGCTTCATCTAAGTCAGTAGCCCACTCCAAACCTGAGTCAGAAAGGAGTTCTCCTTCCTCCACTCCTTGGAGGTCCGAGAAGTTCTGATTAGTCTTGTCCGCACTAACCGCCGCTATTTGGACTACTTTAGATGAACCCTCGCCAGGATCTGACAGAGAAGGCAGAGAGTCTACACCATGCTCAGCCACCGGAGCAGAGGGCTTGTTTTGGGCCTGCTGCCACTTTATACAATGAGCCTGAAGAGCCAAAATAAAATCAGCAGAAAACACAGACTGCAAACCCTGAGGAATATCAGACAGCGTCTGTGGAGGAGCATCCTCCACCTGTCCTTGCCGTTTGGATTTGGCTCTCTTTTTTGCAGGTTTCTCTTGAGCTGGTAAAATCACTTGAGCTGCTTCAGAAATGGCTGCCGTTCCCGCCAAAACTGAACTGCCCTGAGGGCGTCCTTCCGAGGTACCCTCCATGATCAGTATACCCAAAAAGACCCTAAACAGCCTTTGAAGCCAACTGAGCAAGAAACAAGCAGCCCTTAGAAAGGAAAAACAACCCCGCAGCGAAAACTGCAACGAAAACCAGCACGGAGCTCCCTGCCGCGCTGAAAAGAACTGCCTGTCTGAGCCTACAGCAACCGCCGACAAAACACGCTGCCCCAACAAGCTTAATCAAACTTAAAACATACTTGTCACACCAGGAAAAGGCTCTGCGCCGCTACAACTCGATTTGGCCCTCACTCCGACTGCTAGTGGGAAAGTAACCGAAATCGCCGAGGGCAGCAGGAAGGTATCTGGGGCTCCCAGCACTGCACTGCTCCCTCCCTCGATGACCGGAGCTGATTAAAAAGACAGGCTCTGCCTCTATCAGCTCCGTTAGCATCTGCACCCACAGATCTGAGAGAAACGCTCCGTTTTTGTAACCGGAGGGGGGGGGGGGGAAGAACCCTGCTAGGGCTCTACCCAGAAAAACTGCTGAAAAAATAGCCAAATAAATAAAAAATAAACTCTCTTAAAAGGAGCCAGCCAGGAACGTCCCTTCCAGCTGCTGAGGACTGAAAAGACTGAAGTACGACCAGCAGGGGGAGCCAGATACCAGGTCTGCAAAACTTCAGATTTCAGTCCTCAGTTGCTGAAGAAGATTGACAACCCTCGTTCCTGGACTGGCCCGGAGAGACGATCAGGAACTTATGTTCTTATGTAGAACTGCTATGTATCATAAGGAAAGGAATGGAAAATAAAACAAAAGATATTATAATGCCTCTGTATTGTTCCATGGTGAGACCACACCTTGAATATTGTGTGCAATTCGGTTGCCGTATCTTAAAAAGGATATAGCGTTATTAGAAAAGGTACAGAGAAGAGCCAGCAAAATGGTAAAAGGGATGGAAGGATACCCCTATGAAGAGAGGTTAAAAAGGTTAGGGCTCTTCAACCTGGAAAAGAGACGACTGATGGGAGATATGATAGAGGTTTATAAATTAATGAATGGAGTGGAACAGGTAAACGTAGATCAGTTGTTTACGTCATTAGAATATAGAAAGACTAGGGGACATGCAATGAAGCTACAGGGTAAACTATTTAAGACTAATAAGAGAAAATATTTTTTCACTCAACGTGCAATCAAACTCTGGAATTTGTTACCAGAGGATGTAGTAAAAGTTGTTAGTGTAGCTGGGTTTAAAACAGGTTTGGACAAGTTCCTGGAGGAAAGGTCCATAAACCATTATTAAAAGGGACCGGGGATATCACTGCTTGACCCAATACAAACACTGTGGAGCCTGTGTCTTTTGGGGAAACTGCTAGGTACTTATCACCCAGACTGGCCACTGTTGGAAACAGGATACTGGGCTTGATGGACCTTGGCCTAACCCAGTATGGCATATCTTATTTTCTTATGTTCTTATGACTTCACTGTTGCTATACTCTGGCTGCCTTGTATTAAAGTTATTTCTAAGTCTGCTCTATTCCATTTTATTTTATTTATTTATTAAATATTGCTCTGCATGCCTCAATTTTACCTTGAGTCCATACTTTAGGAGGAATTGCTTGTCTCCTGCAGAACTGTTCTGTAGGACTTGATATCTGTGCGCACATAGGATTCTCTCAGCTTGGTGACAGTGTCTCCATTGCAATCCTCTGTGCTAGCTTTTGCCTCTTCAGACTTCTTACTATGCTTATTCAGAGCTTCTAAGAATAAATATAAAAAAATCAATCCACTTATGCATCAATTCCAAACTTGCTGTGCAAACAATGAACAACGAGGAGAAAAAGGCCTCAGAACTGTTTTAACATAGAGCTAATACAATAGGCAGCAACTGCCCTAAACTAAAAAACGGAAACATCAGTGGCCTAAAAAAACTCTTCAAATAGTATAAATCATTTTGTTCTCAACTGAAGCATAGGTCATACAACTCATATATAACAGAAATAGGGTGTACTTAACTTGATTCTCAATTCACAGATCTCAATTCACAGTTCTCCACATAACACAGCAAGATACGTAATAGCAAGGCAAACCCTGACGCCACCAACGATGCTGGCTAGGCATTTCGCCAAGAGCTTTTTCAAGGGGAACCTCCACAAGCTACAGAAGAGAACAAAAAAGACACAAAAACCAACAGCTGGAAAAAAGGCAAAGCATGTAACCCAGCCCTCACAAAGGAACTCAGAACACTAACCCATAAAAAACCAAAATGCCAACTAATCTGTAGAAGCAGAAAGAACAATTGAAAACATAGTCAAGCAACAGGCACCTCTAGACCAATCTCCGATCCTCAAAAAAATGCCACACACGCGTAGTAATAAAGACCAACACCTCTCCTCCCACAAACAACGTCAGAGCCTCCCAACACATGAAGCTGAAGCACCGGAACTCACAAGAAGAGCCCATCATTGTCTGGATCAGACCCCATAACTAAGGAAACTATTACTAAATATGTAAAAACTGCATCAGACAACAAAAACATACCACCCACCCACACACCCTTCAAAAACAGAGATTCCATTCAATCTGAGCATTTAAACCATGAGGGACAACTGCCCCAAGCCTGAAAATCCACTCCTGTTCCCACCGCCCTAGAAACTTTGCCATGTCAGAACTCCCATTCATAAATCTAACCTGATCAATACAAAAACAACGAAGGTCTGAAAACATATGACCTTTGTCTAAGCAATGTTGCACAATGGGAGCCTTCTTCCGGCCACATCGTAATCTACTTCTATGTTCTCCCATACGAACCCGAAACGGATGAATGGTTTTATCCACATAGATCAAACCACAAGGACAACAAATAAGATATACTACAAAACTCAAACCACAAGAGGTACTACATCTAATAGAGTAAGTCTTCCCCTTATGAAGAAAGAACCAAACTTCCTCAGATATTTCACAAATAGAACAAGCACCACAAACCCGGTATTTCTGAGACATTTAAATACCTCTGTGGCATAAATGCACAGGAGGGACAGCCTCTTTAGATTGAAAGCAAGCTCTGCTTCGAGGGGACATAGGATGAGGGTGAAAGACTCAAGAATAATATGCGGAAATAATTCTTTATGGAAAGCGTGGTAGATCCATGGAAGTGTCTCCCAGTGGAGGTGGTAGAGATGACGACAGTGTCTGAATTCAAAAAAGCATGGGAGAAACACAGAGGCTCTCTAAAGGGGAAAAGGGGACTGTTGTAGTGGTTGATATGGAAGGGCAGACTAGATAGGTCATGTAGTCTTTTTCTGCCTTCATGTTTCTATGCCTCTGCGAACAGCTCATGAAAAAATACAATTTTTATAGTCCAAATAAGCAAGAAAAGTACTTAGAATTAAGAGCCAAAAGTGATTTACTGAGAAAAAAGGTTTGATTCTACGCAATTGACAATCTGAAAAAGGACACTGCTACAGGAAAACTAATAAAAGCTTCAGATGATAACAATCAATACAAAAATAACGAAGGTCTGAAAACATATGACCTTTGTCTAAGCAATGTTGCACAATGGGAGCCTTCTTCCGGCCACATCGTAATCTACTTCTATGTTCTCCCATACGAACCCGAAACGGACGAATGGTTTTATCCACATAGATCAAACCACAAGGAGAATGAATAAGATATACCGTATTTTCCAGCGTATAAGACGACCCCCTACTTTTCCTGTTAAAATATAGGGTTTGGCCTATACTCGCCATATAAGACTACCCCTCTTCCAGCGCACACCAAAAAAAATAAAAAAAACATCAGATTTGATTTCAATAAGCTGCCAACCAAACTGTGACAAGCAGGCGGTATTTAATATAGATCTGGTATTTAAGATAGATTAGTCATGTTCCTGTTGATAACAGAGTCTGGGAGACAGCAAACATTCCTGCCCTAAGGAGAATTTAACCGTGACAAAATCTTTGGCAGACAAGACTTCAGCAGCTTAGGCTAGTACCATTGTAATTCCTTTATCAGAAGTCAGGTTCATACCACTCTTTTTACCAATGTGTACTGTCAGACGGCTGCCTGGGTGAGAATCTTCACACTCTTGGCAAGTGCATATTTCTATATGATTTGCAAGGTATTGTGGGCAATGTAGTTCATTCACACCAGACACAGCTGCTGACAATAATTTAGTTGTGCTCTTGGGTAAAGCCAATAAGATATTTATTTATGGGGTTATTTCTCCCAACACAGATATGCTTGGTAGCACATAAATAAGGTAACTTGCTTTCAGTGTTAACTTGGAAAAACAAAGTCAAAATCAGGAAAACAACAAATGAAAAGCCATAAAGCAAGAAACAAACTGTTCTTAACCTCTGATTACTTCCCACATAGATACAGAAGTGATTCTCTCCTAGCTCACAAGCAATTAGGTAAAGCTTAATTGCTAGCAGTTACCAGCTGAAACCCCTTAGCTGGCTTGCCTTCCACTGTGTGGGTCAAATCCTGCTTCAGGAGCTTTTCTGAGTAGATTAAAGAACAAATTTGTATTTTTCTTGTGATGGTTGCTGTACTTTATAACAGAAAGTTACCAACGGAGTTTAGATAGAGAGCAGTCCATATAAACAGGATCCTCATCTGCTATTATTCCCCCTTGTTCAACAAGCATGGGTTCAATATCATGGATTGGCACAGATGAATCTCTCAATGGAGCATTTTCAGGAGAATACTGGTTTCCCTGCTGTCTTTCAAGGTTATAGCTAGGGCATAGATCAGGGTTCATACCTGAGCTTCCATTGCTGCTAGAGTTCCTCTCTATATAGCCTGGCCAGTATGTAGTCCAGTTCTTATGTCCAGCCTTCCAATCCAGATCCCTGGACACTGGATCTCTCTTCACATACCTTCTGGCACAGGTTTTAGGGTCCCTTCCACGTGCAGCCGTCTCCCTCACAGGTAGCCTCTGGTGATTCCTAGCTCTGCAGCACCATTCCTCTGGCTTTCCCCAGTCCAATGGTGTATGCTGGCCCTTGGAATACCTCCCAGTATACGTACTGCTTTGGACTCTTCTAGACCTCTCAAAGGCTTTTCTCTTCCTTCTTCCAAAGGGTCTCTTTCCCTCTCTGTCCGTCTGGTTTGGCTTCTGCTTCTGATGATTCTTCAGATGAAACTGATGATCCTTCTCTGAATATCCAAGGTGATCATGAAGATCCTCATCTGTAGAATAAACTCTACTCTTAGTGATCCTCCCTAACACAGCGCAGCTGTGCTGAATCAGGCCCTGCCCTTTGAGATGAGTGCTTAGGGATTACCTCATAGCCCTCCTGATTGAACACACGTTTCCTCACTTCAGCTCCTCTAATGGCTGTTGGAAACCTGGTGCATTCTGGGACTGGTAGTCTTTTATGGCAAAATTCTGTTTTCTCATTTCTACCAGCACTGACAGGTTGCTTGTTCAGAGACACTTCACCTTTTCTATAGCCCCTTCCTGAGCTATGATAAGCTTCCTTATCACAGTACATGACCAGTTCCAAATGAAAATAATAAACTGGATTAAATCTCCTGCCATGTATTCATGCAAGCTTTTTTTCTTATCTAATGGAAAATGGGAGAAAATTCTAATCAAAGAGAACTTGTATCAAATAACAATGAAGAAAACATTTTTTTTGTGCTTGTGTGAGCATAATGAGTTCAGTTTGGCTTCCATTTTTGTATTTGCAGAGCATTAATAAATGATTTTGTATACTGTCTGCAAAGTTTAAACAGTTCCATTTTTTAAAAAGTTAGTATGTAGCTATGCAGAAATCTTAGTCTGTTTCTCTTGGCAGCTTATCTGGCAGAAATAGTGTACTAAGTGAAAAAAATAGGGACCCAATTGGATTAAGCACAAAGCTAACACAAAAGAAATCCAAAACACACCAAAAATCCCCTCAGTGGCTCACACATAAATTTTTGTCGGAGCGTGTCAGCTCAGTGTCCAAGGAGTGAACCAAAGACACCACCGTAACTGCTCCTTTTATTCTATAAATTTAATAAAAAAGGCAGTCCAAACTTAGCTGTTTTCAAAGAGCACCGCCAAAGCGCCAAGCACATCCATTCGACGACGTGGCTCACGTTTCGGGTTTTCCCCAACTGACAAGAAACCCTGCTTCAGGTCACGTAGATCAGCTGAAGATTCGCCATTTGCTGATCTACGTGACCTGAAGCAGGGTTTCTTGTCAGTTGGGGAAAACCTGAAACGTAAGCCATGTCGTCGAATGGATGTGCTTGGCGCTTTGGCGGTGCTCTTTGAAAACAGCTAAGTTTGGACTGCCTTTTTTATTAAATTTATAGAATAAAAGGAGCAGTTACGGTGGTGTCTTTGGTTCACTCCTTGGACACTGAGCTGACACGCTCCGACAAAAATTTATGTGTGAGCCATTGAGGGGATTTTTGGTGTGTTTTGATTTCTTTTGTGTTAGAAATAGTGTACTGGCGCTGTCTGTTGTGTCGGCATCCATAACTGAGACCGCAGCCGTAAAAACTACAGAGTGGAAGCACAGCTCTTGATCAGCGCTTTGAATGAGAGATATGCAAATCCACTGGAAATTGATTTTGTTTTTTGGTGACCCAGGGCATATGATGGATTCTGAATGCTGCTGTAGACACGTTGCAATACACACTACCGATTGTTTTTTTCCACCATCGCTTCAAAGTTTATTCTGAACTCGCTGAACTGCACATACATGGAAGTGCATATGTGTATGTGTTTACATGCACACACACACACTTGTTTGCCTCTCTATCTCCATTACCGCAGCAAGAAGCTGTGCAAGTTTCATAGTTACCGTTACTAAGGAAACCACTTTCTTGATAGCCACTGCCAATTGCTTGCTTGTCTTTTTCATTTTATCTGGTTCAGAGGGCACACAGACTTACTGTCAGCTAAGACATTAAGACGGAGAGATTAGAAAAGCATTGCAGAAAAAATAAGTTTAGATTGTAAGTCTTCAAGTGTGTATGTGTGAGTTGTGTACCGGCGTATAAGACGACCCCCGACTTTTGAGCATATTTTCATGGGTTAGAAAGTAGTCTTATACGTCGGAAAATACGGTACTACAAAACTCGAACCACAAGAGGTATTACATCTAATAGAGTAAGTCTTCCCCTTATGAAGAAAGAACAAAACGTCCTCAGATATTTCACAAATAGAACAAGCACCACAAACCCGGTGTCCTTGCGGAAAATCCAAACTTTTGACTATCAGACAACACAGTAGGACTCAACAAATCTCCAAGATTCCGATTGTGTTTCCATACACAGCGGAACATTTTACCTCTGAGACATGGCACAACCTGTGTTACTGAAAAAAATCATTTAACAATCTTCTGTAAATGATAGCTCAAAGGTGAGAACTTAGTGACAAGGTGTTTTTGTTGTCTGATGCAGTTTTTACATATTTTGTAATAGTTATGGGGTCTGATCCAGACAGTGATGGGCTCTTCTTGTGAGTTCTGGCTCTTCAGCTTCATGTGTTGGGAGGCTCTGACGTTGTTTGTGGGAGGAGTGGTGTTGGTCTTTATTGCTACGCATGCGCGGGGGTTTTTTGAGGATCGGAGCGTCAGTCTAGAGGTGCCTGTTGCTTGACTATATCTTCAAGTGTTCTCTCTGCTTCTACAGGTTAGTTGGCGTTTTGGTTTCTTATGGGTTAGTTTTCTGAGTTCCTTTGTGAGGGCTGGGTTACATGCTTTGCCTTTTTTACAGCCGTTGGTTTTTGTGTCTTTTTTGTTCTCTTCTGCAGCTTGTGGAGGTTCCCCTTGAAAAAGTGCTTGGCGAAATGCCTAGTCGGCATCGTTGGTGGCGTCGGGGTTTACCTTGCTATTTTGTATCTGGCTGGGTTATGTGGAGAATGGAAGATTTTTCAATTGAGAACTGTATATTGAGATTTGTGGATTGAGAATCAAGATAAGTGCACCCTGTTTCTGTAATATATGAGTTGTATGACCCATGCTTCAGTTGAGAACAAAATGATTCATACTATTTGAGGAGTTTTTTTAGGCCACTGATGGTTCTGTTTTTGAGCTTAGGGCAGTTGCTGCCTATTGTGTTAGCTCTATGTTAAAACAGTTCTGAGGCCTTTTTCCCCTCGTTGTTTATTTTTTTGCACAGCAAGTTTGGAATTGATGCATAAGTGGAGTGATTTTTTATATTTGTAGTTTTTCACTCCGATATTGACACCGTTTTTTTCGTTGTGTATTCAGAGCTTCTAGCTTGTTAATATTTGTTTCTTCTGTATAAGTTATTCTTTAATTACACCTGGTTTGTTTTTCATTTTGGCCAGCTTTCTGCACACTATTGCTGTTTCTCTCTTCTCACTGCAGAGCTAGACTTTGTATCTTCCCTTTTCAAATACTGATTTTTTTAAAATTTCCCTCTCACTCTCCCCTTGTCTACCAACCCCGTGGCTTACCTTTCTTACATAGCCTTCTGAGGATTATTAGCACTATTCTTCTCAGGGTGTATCTCATCCCACTGTTTTTTCTCTCCAGCCTATTTTATCTCCTCTGATCTGTAGTCTCTCCTCCCCTCTTGTCGTCTCAGCATTGATACTCTTGGATTATTTTTTGTCTATTTTCATTAACTACATTTTTTATTTACTATTTCACCAACCATATTAGGAGGTTTAGGTGTTTTATATAAATGCTGCCCAAAAGAAAGATAATCAGTGGTTTTGACTCAAAATGTCCTTCTAAAAAAGGTGAATTGCATTTATGGTCTCTATATGTTACACATAGCAAATGTCACAAATTAATTCTTTTAAATGAAAGCCAAATAGCAACATACTTACTGGTTTCAGTTGACTTAAAGGACACACTCGACATGTTCTCAGGTCATGGAACTGTACTGTGATTTTTCCCTTCGGAGTAATGCTTGTTACAGTACCCTCTCCAAATTCATCATGTATTACTTGTCCACCTAGCCTTAAGCGGCTGTCTATGCCACCAATAACTGCCAGCACTGCCATCAAACTGCCCACCTCTGGACTCTCAGACTCTGGGAAAAAATCTTCATATGCAACCTAGTTTGAAAAAAAAGCAAAATTTTATAACAGAATACACAAAAATTAAAAATAGTTTGCTTAGATACTTGGGTAGACTGCAAAACCATTAAACTTCTGCAGGAGAGCAGAAACACAGGAGTCTTGCATGCAAACTATTTGATATGTGTGATTTTGGTTTTATTTTATTTTATTTTTAAAGAACCCCTTCCCACACCATGCTTATTTACTTATTCATAAAAGTTCTAGTCTTCCCAGTTCTAGGCGGAGCAAAAAAACATAAAATATCCATCATACACATAAGACAACCCGCGCTCCTATCAGACAACAATCTTCACCACACTTACACGTTCCTCTGCACCTGACAACTTAGGACTCCCAAAAGACTTAGCTAAAAGTGTGTGCCTTCACCACTTCCCAAAGTGCATCATGTCCACTTCCAACATGTCTTCCAGGAAGGAATTCAATAATACTGGACCAGCAATCAAAAACACATACTTTAATGTCTAAGCTATATAAAATGACTGTACTATTATTACCACCTACCATTTATATAGCACTAGAAGGTGTATGCAGCACTGTAAGAGAGAGTCCCTGCTCATTACAGTTTACAATCTAATCAAGACAAACATCATCACCAAACAGGAGACTAGAGTATGGTAAGATATACATAAGTGGTGAACAAGGGAGTGAGGGGCATCAAGATCCAAAAGCAACCTCAAAGAAGTGGGTTTTTAGCCTGGACTTTATAGGGATAGAGGAGTATGACGCACTGATTCACGTAGTTTGTTCCAAGCATATGGAGAAGCAATGTGGAATGACTGAAGTCTGGAGCTGGCAGTGGCAGAGAAGGGCACAGATAAAAGGGAGTAGCGTTCTCAAGTGTAAGGTGGTCCTTGCTGGCATGAGGCCTCGGAAAGGTGGGGAGCACCATCTCCTGAATAAGGTGGAATGGGGACACCGCCTTCAGCAGAAACTTGGGGTGTGTGCGGAGAACCACCCTGTTCTTGTAGAACTTGTGTAGGGGGGCTTTGCCATCAGAGCCTGGAGCTCGCTGACCCTGCAAGCTGATGTGAGTGCCACGAGGAAGACTATCATCCAGGAGAGGTACCGCAAGTGGCAGGTAGCCAGCGGCTCAAACGGTGGCTTAGTAAGCTGTAAGAGCACCACGTTGAGATCCCATTCCGCTGGTGGGCTGACAGGGGGTTTGGATAGCATGAGGCTCCGTAGGAACTGCAATACAAGGAGAACACCTGAGAGGGGTTTTCCCTGAATGGCATGATGATGTGCTGCGATAGCACACATGTGCATTCTGACTGAGTTGGACTTTAGTCCCACTCGTGACTTGTGGAGTAGGTACTGGAGTACCATCTGAACTGAGCAGGAGAATGGGTTCATCTACTTCTCTGCGCACTGGACTGAGAAGTGACATCACTTGAAGGTGTATGCCCTCCTCGTGGAGGCCTTGCAAGAGGCCAGAAGGACCTCTTCCACATCCCGTGGGAGGCTGAAGGGAGTCAGGGCTGCCTTTTCAGTAGCCAAGCCGTAAGAGGCCCGCGCCTTGGGTGTGGCCCTTAGGCGCAGGCCTCCACTCCTGCACCCAAGCTACTGCAGCAATACCACCTGAACCCCACAATGCACCCCACACAGCATCACAAGAACCAAAGCAGGCCAGAAGGGCAGCAATGAACACCACCAGACTGGACCTGTTAACTATCAGAGGTACTTCAGCTACACCTGGATCCAAGTCCATGAAGACCCCAGATCCTACACAATTACACCCACAGGACCTTAAACTAACACACACATATCAGCACAACAGTACAGCAAAAATGACTCACTCCCTGATCTGGCTCATGTTACTGGGCCTCTCCTTACTCACACTACCTGCTGTCACAACGAATCCAATTGACCGCTGCCCAATCCCCATTATCCATAGCATCCAGACCATGGCACTCACACGCCTCCCATTGTGGTAACAGAACAAGACGCCTCCTCCCTATCATGACTTGCCAGCCAGCCCGTCCCCACGCACACAATATCAGCACCATTAAGTGTGCACTCAAATGCACGCTCTGCCTGCAACAAGATTCAAAATCTCTCTGACCTCATTACCAACTATAAAAAATAGATATCCTGTGCATTACTGAGACATGGTTTACAGAAAACGACAACCTTCTACTCAACCAACTCAAAACCAACAAACAAACCAGCCACAACTGCTCACGCAGCAATAACAGAGGGGGTGGTGTTTGCATCCTCTCAAACAAGGACCTAGATTTCAGCACAGCACGCATCATTTCTTCGCCCAACATGGATGTGTTCATGGTAACAAACAAGTTCTTCACAATCTACCTTGCTTAAAGGCTCCACACAACAAAGTTGAGGAACTGGACACACATGCATGGTGCATCTCCCAAAGGCTTTCTTTGAAAGATGGGGAGAGGCTTCCACAGGGGCTCCCGTCAGTGCTGACATCACCCATACATGAGGACTGACTTCCTGCTTGTTCCCAAAGAAGCAGTGCAGCTGAGCTTTGAATAGATTGAAGGGGAGAAAGATGATGCAGAGGGAAACCAGAGAGGAGCAGGATGCAATAATAAAGACAGGAGGTGATTAGTGAGTGGATAGGGGTCTTAATAGTGTGAGCAGAAAGGAGTGGACAAATTTTGCAGATGTTATAGAGAAAGAAATGACAGGTTTTAGCAATCTGTTGGATGTGTGCTCAGAAAGAGAGAATAAAGTCAAAGATAACACAAGGTTAGCTGAAGAAACGGGGAGGAGTAGAGCATTATCCACAGAAACAGAGAAAGTAGGAAGAAGAAGGAAGGTTTAGAGGGAAACATAAGAAGCTAAGTTTTAGCCATTTTCAATTTCAGATGGCGGTAAGACATCCAGGCCACAGTGACAGATAATCAGGCAGAGAGATAAATCTGAGTTGTCAGTGTAAAGATGGGACTGAAAACCATGGGAGGAGATAAGTGCACGAATACAGAGAGAGAAAAGGAGAAGTCCAGAGGTAGACCAACTAAAAGTGGGATGTTTATGTTTATTAAAGAATTGCTATACCGCTCTATGCCACCTGGTAACAGAGCGGTTTATAGTCTAAAAACAAACACGTAAGAAAGGAACTAAAATAAATTACAGGAATGGAAGAGAAAGGAAAGAGAACAAAACAACATGAAGCCTGCGCCTGGCTCTACCTCCTCATGTTGCCCCCTGAAAAGCCAAGCTAAAGAAATGGGTCTTAAGCAAAGCCTTAAATTTCTTGAGAGAGAACTCCAAGCAAAGAGTGGTAGAAAGTGCATTTCACGGAGTAGGGGCCAGTAAGATAAAAAGCCACACGGTGTGAAGCTTCAAAGTGAGCACTTGAAACTGGGGGAATAACGAGAAAATTAGAATGTTGACACTGAAGTGACCTAGTTGGACAGTACGGGGTGAACAAAGAAGAAAAGTAGAGGAGGACCTGCATATAATGCCTTATGAGCCAAGACCAAAACTTTTAAGTGAAAACGATAAGGGAAAAGTAGTCCGTGAAATTCATAAAGACATGCAGGAAATGCGATCATAACAGGAAGCATTGCACAAAAGGCGAACCAAGTATTCTGAAATGAGATTTGGCAGACCTGATACTGCAATAAACTGTGTTACAATAACTGAAGCGTGAATTCACCAAAACATGACGTAGTGACTGCAATGTGTTGGAGGGGAAAAGTGATCTGAGTATGGAGAAGCTACCACCAGAACAAGGGCTGGGCCGTCCACTAGGTGAACTAGGCAGTTGCCTGGGGCAGCAAACCCTGGTGGGAAGCATGGTGATTGCCTCAGCCCTAGATAGGTCCAATGTGCTGCCTTTATCATACAGTGTGTCATCATTGCCCTGCCCCCGACATCCAGCCTCTCACCTGGCGTTGATGGGTGGCACGGTGATAACCTCCTTGAAGCCACGGCAGGCTTTAAAATGTGCACGTGTGTGCTCATGTTCTGAAGCTCCTGCTCCCTCGAACAGAATGTTGCATCAGAGGGGGCAGGAGCAGCAGGCTCTGGAGTTTGCTAAACCATTTCCTAGT
This sequence comes from Ichthyophis bannanicus, assembly GCA_033557465.1. Classification (NCBI taxonomy): domain Eukaryota; kingdom Metazoa; phylum Chordata; class Amphibia; order Gymnophiona; family Ichthyophiidae; genus Ichthyophis; species Ichthyophis bannanicus. The sequence continues at coordinate 515,146,061 of CM066035.1, forward strand.
TCTTTAGTTGAGGCGTTAAAACGTTTAAATCTAGTCCGACCCAGTACTCCCATTTTGGAGTTGTACTGGATAAAAAGTTATCATCTGAGGCTTTTATTAGTTTTCCTGTAGCAATGCACTTTTTCAGATTATTAAACTAGTACAAGTAATACTTTGCAATGTAACTAGGAAAGTAGACAATGTATCCTTTTCAAGACTTGCAACTGTATCAACCAAAATGACAATGAGTAGCTGTATAGGTCTCAGCAAAATACGGGCAGCCGCTGAAGAACTATTTCACCAACAACGGAACTTAAAGCTCTGCAAACATCAACGACCATATATACACAGCCACCTCTTCGTCAATTTTTGAATTTTTTCAATTTTTCTCAATTATTCTTAATTTTTTATTTTACAACTTCAGAAGTTCAAGAGTTGTGCTTAGCTTTTAGAAGAGATGTCCAGCTCATGATGAATATCCCGATGCTGGTAAGCGCGCTCTTCTGCGTTTCACCAATGTGGTTTCCTCAGGGGAATTGAACTTTAAGATAATCCCTCTTCAAAGAAATCTTCCAAGCACTAAAGAACAAACAAGTGCATTAGATACCTACTTTCATCCATTACGTATATAACCGAAAAAACATGCAAAAGATCCACTACCAATGGTTTTTGGTGTACTCTCTCGCACACAAAACTGAAGTCAATTCTTCTCTTAACTGTGGTAAAACGCCACGCATGCGGGCTAGTTTTATGGAAAAATCTGGGCAATCCTCCTTACGGGAGCTCTACTAGATCAAAAACAGGCCTCCCATTCTATCCTAGCATTTAACCCATGAGGAAACACTGTTTGCAATCTGTGGATCCAACGTTGCTCATGATACAGTAAAGTCTGATCTCTCGTCCTACCATGTTGAAGTAAAATAATTTGTGCTAAGCAAAAACATCGTAATTCGGAAAAGGTATGTTGAAAACCTAAACAATGTTCTACAATAGGCGCTTCCCTTCGTTGACACTTTAGTTTACTTCTGTGCTCCCATAAGGAGGATTGCCCATATTTTTCCATAAAACTAGCCCGCATGCGTGGCGTTTAACCACAGTTAAGAGAAGAATTGACTTCAGTTTTGTGTGCGAGAGAGTACACCAAAAACCATTGGTAGTGGATCTTTTGCATGTTTTTTCGGTTATATACGTAATGGATGAAAGTAGGTATCTAATGCACTTGTTTGTTCTTTAGTGCTTGGAAGATTTCTTTGAAGAGGGATTATCTTAAAGTTCAATTCCCCTGAGGAAACCACATTGGTGAAACGCAGAAGAGCGCGCTTACCAGCGTCGGGATATTCATCATGAGCTGGACATCTCTTCTAAAAGCTAAGCACAACTCGAACTTCTGAAGTTGTAAAATAAAAAATTAAGAATAATTGAGAAAAATTGAAAAAATTCAAAAATTGACGAAGAGGAGGTTGTGTATATATGGTTGTTGATGTTTGCAGGGCTTTAAGTTCCATTGTTGGTGAAATAGTTCTTCGAAGGCTGTCCGTATTTTGCTGAGACCTACACAGCTACTCACTGTCATTTTGGTTGATACAGTTGCAAGTCTTGAAAAGGATACATTGTCTACTTTCCTAATTACATTGCAGAGTATTACTTGTACTAGTTTCATTATAACTCTGGCATAAGAAACCACAAAGAAATTTGTAAGCTTTTTCAGATTATGTCAATTACGTAGAATCAAACCTTTTTTCTCAGTAAATCACTTTTGGCTCTTAATTCTAAGTACTCTTCTTGCTTATTTGGACTATAAAAATTGTATTTTTTCATGAGCTGTTCGCAGAGGCATAGAAACATAGAAACATGAAGGCAGAAAAAGACTACATGACCTATCTAGTCTGCCCTTCCACATCAACCACTACAACAGTCCCCTTTTTCCCTTTAGAGAGCCTCTGTGTTTCTCCCATGCTTTTTTCAATTCAGATACTGTCGTCATCTCTACCACCTCCACTGGGAGACACTTCCATGGATCTACCACTCTTTCCATAAAGAATTATTTCCGCATATTATTCTTGAGTCTTTCACCCTCATCCTATGTCCCCTCGAAGCAGAGCTTGCTTTCAATCTAAACAGGCTGTCCCTCCTGCCACAGAGGTATATAAATGTCTCAAAAATATCACCTCTATCCCGACTTTCCTCTAAAGTATAGAGATTAAGATCCTTAAGTCTCTCCTCATATGCTTTAAAACGAAGACCACTAACCATTTTAGTAGCCACCCTCTGTACCGACTCCAACCTTTTTATATCCTTTTGATGGTGTGGTCTCCAGAACAGCACACAATACTCCAAATGAGGTCGCACCAAAGACCTATACAGAGGCATTATCACCTCCATTCTTCTGCGGGCCATTCCTCTAACTAGGCACCCAAGCATCCTTCTATCTTTCGTTGTCGCCTTTTCTACCCCTTTACCTACTTTAAAGACCATCAGATACAATCACGCCTAGGTCCCGCTCTTCTTTTGTGGACAGAAGAACTTCACCCCCTATACTATATTGCTCCCTTGGATTGCTGCAGCCCAGATGCATGAACTTACATTTTTTAACATTAAATCCCAGCTGCCAAATTCTAGACCATTCTTCAAGCTTAGCTAGATCCCTCCTCATGTTATCTACACCTTTCCACAATATCATTAACAGAGATGTTAAAAAGAATCAGATCAAGGACAGATCCCTGGGGCACACCACTGGTAACATCCTCCTCGGAGTGAGCTCCATTTACCTGTACTCTTTATCGCCTCCCACCCAACCAATTTCTACCCCAAGCAGTAACTTTAGGGTCCATCCCTAGGGTGCTCAGTTTGTTTATAAGTCGCCTGTGAGCAACAGTGTCAAAGGCTTTACTGAAATCTAAATACACCACATCTAGGGCTCTCCCTCGGTCCAACTCCCTGGTCACCCAGTCAAAAAAATAAATCAGATTTGTCTGACAAGACATGCCTCTGGTGAATCCATGCTGCCTCAGATCCTGTAATCCACTGGACTTCAGAAACCTCACTATTTTCTTTTTCAGCAGCGTTTCCAATAATTTACTCACCACCGAAGTTAAACTAACCAGCCTGTAGTTTTCAACCACATCCTTACTTCCGCTTTTGTGTAAAGGCACCACATGAGCCTCTCTCCAGTCCTTTGGCACCACTCCCGACTCCAACAAAGCATTGAAAAGGTCAGTCAGTGGAGCTGCTAGAACGTCCCCAGGTTCCCTCACTATTCTAGGGTGTATCCCATCCGGTCCCATCGCTTTGTCTACTTTAAGTTGAGCTAGTTTCTCACAAACACAGTCTTCTGAAAATTGTTCAAGATGTCTCTTGCTTCTGTTCCTGTTTGTGGGTGTTTTCTGAGGTCCTGCTCCTGGTTCTTCATCTGTGAACACAGAACAAAAATATTTGTTAAGCCTGTCTGCTTTATCCTCATCAGCTTCTACATATTCCTCCCCTTCACCCTTGAGTCTGACAATACCACTTTTGCCCTTCCTCTTCTCACTAACATTTTATTGCTTTGGCTATTTCCTCCTCTTTTTGAATCTTTGCTTTCCTGACTACTTTGCTAGCTTCTCTAAGTTTTTCCAAATATAGATGCCTGTCTTCCTCTCTCTGTGATCTCTTGTATTTCATGAAGGCCTCTCTCTTTTTCTTCACTTTTTCAGCTACTTCTTTTGAAAGCCATAACTGTCTCCTTTTCCTTCTACCTTTATTTACCATTTTAACAAAAAGGTTGGTTGCCCTTAAAATATCCCCTTTCAGTTTTGCCCACTGTTTTTCTACATCCCCCAGCTGTTCCCATCCCGCTAACAACTCCCTGAGGGTTTGGCACATCTTGGCAAAGTTAGTCTTCCTAAAGTCTAAGACCCTTACTTTTGAATGGATTCTAACAGCTCTAGTCCTAATACTGAACCACACCATCTGGTAATCACTGGATGCAAAATTATCTCCCACTATAACATCAGAAACACTTTCACCATTGGTAAGCACCAAGTCCAGCATGGCCTCTTCACGTGTGGGGTCTGTTACCAATTGCTTGAATAGTTCTCCCTGTAGAGAATCCAGGATCTCTTTACTTCTAGATGATACTGCAGCAGGAATGTGCCAATTAACATCTGGCATATTGAAATCCCCTATCAGTAGCCCTTCCCCTTCCCTAGCAATGCTGCGTATGTCTTCAATTAACTCTATGTCCACCTTTTCCTCTTGTGAGGGAGGTCTGTATATCATGCCAATGCAGATAGATTTCTCTTTCCCTCTTTCTAGTGTAACCCACAATGCCCCCTCTCTCCTTTTTAAGCTCTGTAATTTCAAAGCTTTCATAGTATTTTTTACATATAGTGCCACTCCTCCTCCCCTTTTTCCTACCCTGTCCTTTCTGAATAAAGTATAGCCAGGTATAGTTACATCCCAGTCATGGTTTGCTATGAACCATGTTTCTGTAACTGCCACTAAATCCAAGTCGGCCACTCCCACCAAAGCTTCGACATCAGGGATCTTATTTTCCATGCTACGGGCATTTATACACACTGCTTTCCATATGTTACCCCTGTTACCTATTTCCATAAAAGGTATTTGATCTATCACTTACCTGGGGGCTTTCACTTACCTGGGGGCTTTCTTCATCCATCCCCAATGAGTCTAGTTTAAAGCCCTCATCAGTAGATTATCCAGTCTACTACTGAAGGCGCGTTGACCTTTTTGGAGAGATGGATGCCATCTCTGCTCTGCAACCCTTGGAACAGCATCCCATGGTCTAGAATACCAAACCGCTCTCAATGACACCATCCACACAGCCATGCATTCATCTCCAGGATGCGAGCCTCTCTGCCTTGGCCTTTACCCTCAACAGGGAGGATTGAAGAGAACAGCACTTGTGCACCTTACTGCTTCACCCTCTGTCCCAGAGACATGAAGTCACTTTTGATACGCTCAGAGGGATACCTGGCAGTATCATTTGTTCTGACATGGATTAGCAACATTGGGTAATAGTCAGTGGGCTTGATGAGTCTCGGCAAACTCTCCATAACATCTTGGATTTTGGTACCAGGCAGACAACATACCTCTTTGGACATCAAGTCTAGTCGGCAGATGGAAGCCTCAGTACCCTTCAGAAGAGAGTCACCAACTACCACTACCCTCCGCTTCCTTGTGGTCACTGATTCTGCAACTTTGGGGTACTTGAGCTCTGGTTCTTCCCTTTCCAAGGATGCTTTCACCTCCTCCACTTCCAGGGCGGCATAATGGTTCTCCAACTCAAGGGCTGGAGAATTTGGATTGGTGATTCTGCAGGCCCTGGTGACTTGTGTCCAACCTTCATCATTCTGTTGGCACCCATATTCTCCTCTATTAGAGAGCTTGGATGTTTCAAGAAGCATCTCATCAATGTACTTCTCACTGTCTTGAATGCACCTCAGCCTCGCCACCTCCTCTCTGAGTTCCTCCGTTTGTTTCTTCGGGGCTTCAGCATGCAGGCACCCTGCACATGGAACCGGTCCTTCAACTGGCATTGGGACCTCTGCCCGGACAGAGGCAGAAGCTGTAACGGGGGCAACAGCTTTAGCAATATGATTTTTCCCAGCCATTGTTCTGTTTGTGGAGCTTAGGTATCTGTTAAAGCAAAAGAGAGAGATCTACTAAAGTATTAGCCGGTTTCCCAGCTGTCCTTTCAGGGAAAAAGCAGGTAAATCTCTTTAATTATATTCAAAATGTTCTGTTCCAAGTCCCTGTGCTTTGTTAAATGGTGAGGTGCCCTATAAAGCAAGACTGCTCACTAGGGGTGGGTAAGGAGGGAACTAACACCTGGCTCCTTCACATGTGGATTCTGTTACCAGTTGCCTGAATAGCTCTCCCTGTAGAGAATCCAGGATCTCCTTACTTCTAGATGATAATGCAGCAGGCAGATGAAATGCCTGCAGCTCTGTCCAAATACTGCAGCTCGCCTTATTTATGGTGTATCTAGATACACCCCAGTGACTCAATTTTTTCAAGAATTGCATAGGTCTAGGGTCTTCAATTGGGTTAAATTAAAATTTTACATAATTCTATATAAAGTTTTCATTGACTAAAGCCCAAATATCTGTCATCATTTTTGCTTCCAAATTTAGCAACTAAATCCAAACGCTTACAGGCGTCCAGTGTTTTTTTGTTTACTTCATACAAAGGCATCATTTTAAAATCCAGATTTAAACAGACAATTCCATATATGGCAGCAGAATTATCGCCACAGCTATCAAAAGGGATTAAATCTATTCTCTCCTCCTTCCGCTTTCACAAAACTTTAAAATCCTGGTTGTCCAACAACCAACAATTTTGTCTTTCCAATGAACTTTTTCATTTTTTTTCTTTGTTAACTGCACTGAACCACTGGATCTGGGGGTGATGCGGTATAGAAGTATGTATTAGATTAAAAGCACTTTAAGGACTGCTGTTGTAGCAGCGAAGTGCACGCAATGAATAAAACCAGGAGTCAATAGCAGGTTCCAAGCCAATTTATTGTACACAGGCTCAGACAAGAGCGTGTCCAAAAGTGACTGAGCAATGGAGTACAGGAGTAAATTCCTTATATACAATTTTTACAGTTTGATACAGGCAAACTCTCTATTGGTCCCAACGCCCCTTGCCCCTGTCCAATCGGGGACCCTCTCTGGGCCTAGTTCCCTGTTCCCTCTTCTCAGGCTATTCTAACAAAGGCATAGTCTTAGATATTGATACATTTCTACTTCAAGGCCATTTCTAGCTCAGAGAATGCAAGAACATGTATTTATTTATTTATTTACATTCTCTTATATACCGCGCTATTCTGCATCAGTGCGGTTTACATTTAACGAACTGAAATTACATTGAACAGGGTATTATAACTTGGAGATAACTATTTTACAGGGAACATGGGCTATGGAGGGTTAAGTGGCTTGCCCAAGACCACAAGGAGCACCTGTGGGACTAGAAACCCCAGTCCTTCCGGCCCAAGGTTGCTGTCCTCTAGTGGGATTTGAACCCCCGACCTTCCGGCCTGAAGTACCTTGCCCAACCACTAGGCTACTCCTCCACTCTATCATCAGCATAGAGAAATTATACAAGTTTTTCAAAAGCAGTTTAAAGCAGTTTCTCAAACTCTGGTTCTCTTCAACACTAGTCTCAGGTGGGGGTTGGGGTCTAGGCCTAGTTTACAGGCCATAGTCTACCACATTCCCCCCTTTGATTATTCTCAGCCCGAATAAAAAAAAGGGTGAGAAAATAATCACATAACGAATGCTATTCAAACTGATGCTTCTTCTCGGGGTATAGCCTGATATTTCCACATGGCTAGTACCCGGGCTGCTGTCTTACGTTCAACTGTACTGTCAATGATTGAGGTAAAAATACATAAGCAAAGAGGCAGAAAACATGGAAGGAGTAAACACACAGCTGCCATAACTAACACTGCAAACATAATAGTCTTCAATCCTCCTAGTCCTGAAAACAGAGTTCCAGACCATCCATTAAGGTCTAGTCCATTCCAAGTTTGAACTGGTACATGTGCTAGTCTACGCATATGGTCAGCTATTTCTTCAACAACCTGACCTTGATCATCAATCTGCAAACAACAGTTAGTGAGATTAAACTTTCCACACACCCCACCCTCAGATGCTAACAAATAATCAAGTGCTAAGCAGTTCTGGTAAATGGCTGTAAGCATTTGGGTACTCTGCTTGGCTAAACGAGTTAGTGCTTTACTTGTTTCATTAGTTATAATTTCCACAACAGGTTGTAAGCGTATAATACGATTCAGCATATAAACAGGAGTGCGGTATCCCCAGGTCCCACCTTGTGTCCAAGTAGCTGGCCCATAATAGGCGATAATTCTCTCAGGTGGCCACTCATCACCATACCACTTATCCCTTTGACCTATCTTCAGAGTGTTTCGCTTCTGTCGACCATTGTATATGGGGAAGCCTAACTGTTCCCCTTGAGAGATGGGAATAAGGAAGAAAGAGGGTGGTATTGTTCCCAAGACACACGCCCCTCCCCAGTTATTAGGGAGTCGAGCATACGCTCGGGTGCCACAAATCCAATAAAGCCCAGGAGGGGCTTCCCAGGTATTGGAGAAGGTGAGGTCAGTCCATATCTTAGCAAAATGAGGGAAAGCGATTAAAGGGTTGGAAGGTTCAGTAGCATTAACATCTGACCACCAGGATGTCTTCTTAGTAGTGGCATTGTAAATGTGTTGGCTTAGACAGACCAGTTGTCCTACCTGTATGGTGAACTGTGGTCCCGTTCGGACAAAACAGAGACGGCCGACAATGGTGTTGGCCAAGACCCATTCACTAGTGGTTTTATTCAAAGCAGTCTGGTTATATGGGATGGAGTAGTTCAATTCTCTTGCCTCCCAGGGCCATTGGTCTCCCATCTTAGTTCCCCCACAGAAGAAACAATTAGAAATGTGGAGACTGGAAGCTACAGCTCTAGCTAGTTCAATGAATAAATTCTGCGTGGTCTGGGGAAGCTCTATCTCCGTCTGCATGGCTTCATAGAAGGTATGGTGTATTTGAAAAGATGAGGAAATGCGGGTCTTGGTGTTAAGCTGTATGTATACATAGGTTCCAGGGTCTACTCCCCTACCTGCTATTCGTGAGCCAAATCTATACCCTTGCCTCCACTGGCTAGGGTCAAGCACAAGGAGCCTTAAGGGGTTACAAGTACCTTTCGGACACTTAAGGGGTTCCAGCAATGGTAGTCTCTCTAGGTTAGCTCTGCGATGATCCCCATCTTGCCCCTGAGGCCCGTCAGACCAAGTGGCATAATATGCACACTCTCACTTGAGGCAAAAGTAGGCGTCTTCAGATGCTTTGACATAACTAGACGAGGTATATGTCCCGATGCATTTCCCCCACTTGTTTGCTCCTTCGGGGCACATGTATTTATGGGTCTGTTGATGGCATCACAAGCATCAAAGTAAAGAGGGGCTGGTTTTGTGGGATCTGCGAGCTGTCGTGTGGCATTTAGGAGGGCTCCATCCTCGTTGTTCCATTGCAACTCTAGAACATGATAAGAGGGGTTCTGTCGGGGGTTAAAACAAGTCCTAACCTTCCCTCTAGTACAGATACTTAATTCCGTACCATTATATACACATCGGCTAATTACATCAGTACAGGTGTAGTAGGAGTGATAAAGTAAAGTTTGGGTAATCTTTGTCCCGATTCGGGTAGTAGTTATACAGGCCGCACAGGGAGGTACGGCAAAAGTCATTCCAAGGGGCCCCAAGTACAACATAAACACATAGATGTAACATGATTACAACATTTCAATAAGTTTGTCGAGAAACTGCAAGTTCTGTACTGAAGTTCTCTTTTTCCACAGCTTCCACCGTACGTAGACCTGTCAGCTTCTGGTTGGTGACAGGAGCAGGGTTGCAGATTCCTCAAGCTTCTGCCGTACGTAGACCTGCCAGCGTCCGGTAGGTGGCAGGAGTAGGCTGTAGACTCTCACAGCAGTGGTTGTCGTCGCAGCGTGAGTCGCAATGGTGATGCTGGATTGGTGGATGAAGTCCAGGGATGAAGTTCGGTAGTCGCTGCTGGCTTTACACGACTGTGATGGATCCAAGGTTCTAATTCCGCAACTTCAACTGCTGTAGGAGTCGACAATATGAAGACATAGGGTCCTTTCCAGTGAGGTGCTAACGGTGTCTTCCTCCACTCCTTGATCCACACCGAAGCTCCAGGCTTATAAGGGGATGCAGTGGTTCGATCAGGTTGATGGGCAACTGATCTTGTACCCACGCATGAAGACTCTGCAAGACAGAACCTAAAGCCAATAGTTCTTGTCTAGTGATTTCGGACCCAATCTGACTCATGTCCCCTTTTATCCCTTGGACAATGGACCATACAAGACCTCAAAAGGGGAAACTCCCAATGACTTGGTGGGGGCTGAACGTATCCTGAGGAGGGCTATAGGAAGAGCCTGGGGCCACTTCAGGTGAGCTTCCTGACAGAGTTTGGACAGCTGGGACTTTAGGGTCTGATTCATACGCTCTACGTTTCCTGAACTTTGTGGTCTGTAAGCTGTATGTAACTTCCACTGCACCTGTAGGGCCTGGGCCAATTGCTGAGTTACTTACTTGGGATACAAACGAGGGCCCGTTATCTGATCCTATAACTAATGGTATTCCAAACCGGGGGATGATCTCATGGAGCAGAATTTTGGTAACTTCCCTGGCTTTTTCAGTTCTGGTGGGGAAAGCCTCCACCCACCCAGAGAATGTACAAACCAAGACTAACAGGTAATGATATCCATTAGCACGTGGCATTTCTGCAAAATCCACCTGGATATTTCCCATGGGGGTGACTCCTACTGACTGAACTCTTGGGGGCAGGTTGGGACCCTGCCGGGCATTGTTCTTTGCAAAGGTTAAACATCTGCGGGCTACTAAGGCTGTCAGGGGTCCTAATAACGATACAAAAATGAGGTTTGAGAGCTTTCTCCATCGCAGTTTTCCCATAATGTGTGGCTTGGTGGAAAGCTTGGACAAAGGCTGGACCTAAGGTTTCAGGGATCACAGTTGGACTGGGAGGAAGACCACCCGCTGGCGGCGGTAACACTATCCATCCGGTCTCTGATAACACTCTTGAGGTGGAAATCAGATACCACCTTCGGTAGGAATTTTGGGTGGAAACAGAGTACAACCCTGTTCCTGTAGAACCTGGTGTAGAGTGGCTTAGCCACCAAGGCTTGGAGCTCACTGATTCTGCGGGCAGAGTTGAGTGCCACCAAGAGGACACCTTCCAGGACAGGTAGCGCAGACGGCAGGCAGCCTAGGGCCACATTGAGATCCCATTCTGCCGGGGGTGGATTGATGGGAGGCTTAGAGAACTGTAAGCCCTGCATGAATCGAGTAACCAGGGGTTGCCTGGAGAGAGGCATGCGGAGAGTGCGCTCAGGTGCACCCGGACAGAGCTGGACTTGAGCCTGGACTGCGAGAGCTGGAGCAAGTATTTCAACACTGTGTGCACCAGGCAGGAGAATATATCTGCCTGGTGCTCTGTGCACCATAAGGAGAATCTGTGCCACTTGAAGACATAGGTCCACCTCATGGAGTCCTTGTGAGAGGCCAGAAGGATCTCCTCTACCTCCCTGGGGAGGTTGAGGGGTGCTACGGCAACCCCTCTACCTCCATGGGGAGGTTGAGGGGTGCTACGGCAACCCATTCAGGAGCCATGCTGTGAAAGACAAGGATTCCAGGTTGGGGTGGAGGCATGAGCCCTCCTCCTGAGTCAAAAGTCCTGGGGAGCTCCCAAGAGGGCCTAGAGGCTCCTTCGAAAGACGGAGCAGTAGGGGAAACCAAGGCTGCCTGGCCACCTCGGGGCCACTAGAATCACAGAGGCCTTTTGTCGCTGGACCTTGAAGAGGGTCCATGCTATCAGTGGTGTGGGAGGGAAGACATACAGAAGACCCCCCCCCCCCCCGCCCACGAGATGAGGAAGGCATCCGCGGTTACCCAGTCTGGATGTGGGTGCAAGGCATGGTAGCAGAAATGCAGTAGCTGAACGTTGACCGGGCTGGAAAAAAGGTTGAGGCTCAGGGTGCCCCACATTCTGAACAGCTGCTGTGCCACCCTGGGTCCGATTGCCACTCGTGTGGCTGGAGGACTCTGCTCAGTCTGTCCCCCAGGGTGTATGTCGCCCAAAGGAGCATATCCTGTCTGGTCGCATATGAGCAGAGGGCAACTGCCTCCTGGCAGAGGCGGTAGGAGCCTGTGCCCCCCTGCTTCTTCAGGTAGAACATTGGGACCTGATTGTCCATTTGGATGAACACTGACTGGTGCTGCAGGCAATGCTAGAAAGATTTTAGCGCTAGGAAGACAGCCCTGAGCTCCAGTAGGTTGATATGATATGCTGCCTCAGATGATTACAATCCCTGGGAGTGCAGCTCCTCACAGTGGGCACCCCAACCAAGTAGGGAGGCATCCATCATGAGTATCTTCTGGGGGCTCAGGAGTTGCAAAGGCATGCCCTGGTGCAGGTTCTGAGCAACCTGCCACCAATTAAGTGACTCCGCCAGCTGGCAGGTCATCAAGATTCTGGTCCTAGAACCAACTGTAGCCTGGGTCCACTGTGAACAGAGGCATCACTGAGCCGTCCACCTGTGGAGGTGGGCATTGGGTACCACATGTACCGTAGAGGTCATGTGGCCAAGAAGGCGAAGCATGGACCATACTGAGACCATATGGCAGTGCAGTACCTCGGCTGCAAGGGCCATGAAGCGATCCACCCTGTCCAGGGGGAAGAAAGCCTTGGCCTGGAGGGTATCCAAGTGAGCACTTATGAACTCCAAGTCCTGTGTTGGAATGAGATGGGCTTTTAGGTGTTTATCACGAATCCCAGATGTTTATCTTGATGGTGTGGCATGTGGCCTGCAGTGTCTCTGAGGCTGTGTCCCCTCTTACTAGCCAGTCGTCTAGGAGCGGAAAGACGAAGGCCCCTTGGAAACAAAGATGGGCGGCCACCACTGCAAGGCATTTGGTGAAGACCATTGGTGTAGAGGCTAGGCCGAAGGGCAGTACTCTGTACTGGTAGTGGTCATCCCCGACCATGAATCTTAGGTACTGTCTGTGACTGGAGTAAATGAGGATGTGGGTATAGGCACCCTTCAAGTCTAAGGAGCATAGCCAATCTCCCTGCTGGATGTAGGGCAGCAATATTCCAAAGGAGAGCATCTTGAATTTCTCCCGCACCAGGAATTTGTTTAGGTTTCTCAGGTCCAGGATGTGTCTTAGAACCCTGTTCTTTTTGGGACCTGAAAGTACTTGGAATAAAACTCCTGTCCTCTCAGGTGGTATGGTACGGGCTCCACAGCCCTGTCCCTGAGAAGGCCTGCGAGTTCTTGCCTTAGCAGAGCCTGGTGCACGGGAGACCAAGGAGGTTCCCCAGGGAAGAAGGCTGTGGGTACTTGGTCCAGGTGGAGAGGTGCCCATGAGTGGGTGATGGAGGTCCACTGGGGGGCAAAATGCACCAAGCACCTCTCTGATGGGAGCTGACCCTCCAGTGGAAGAGAGGCTATGCAGAGGGTGTCAAAACCCTGACCCAGGTTGGGCTGGTGCTGGGGGCTGGGGCTTGGGACCAACGTTCCCTCTAATTTTCTGTAGGCTGTGTGCGCATAAAATATCAGCTGTGCAGCTTTTGAAGGAAGGTTAAATTTTTGTGCGCCACATAACGACACTCGGCGTTATATACTTTAAAATTTGACTACACGTCAGAATACAGTATGTACACCACATTGATTGCACTAGAAAATATTGTAGAACTTGTGAAAACCGTAAATACACAACAACTTTTAAATTTTAAGACGTCTGTGTTGTTTTCTATCAGAATCAGAACCGTAATTTTTGTGCGCTCTGTTATAAAGTATGTGCGCTCGCTCGGCGAGGTGTGTGCGCGCGCACATGCGCACAGCTTAGAGGGAACAGTGCTTGGGACCCTTGGGCTTGCACAGGCCCTGGCCCGCTCCCTTGTCCTGGTGACCCTGCTGAGGGGTCTGGGTAGCTGGGTATTGAGGGTAACCTCGACAGAGTTGCTCCTATCTGAGGAAAGGCGGCTTCCTTCCTTGTGGCTTCTTCCTCGGGACAGTGGAGGTCTTTCTTGAGAGCAGAGTCCAGGTAATGAACTCTGTCTCAATTTCGGCCACCTTGTCCTCCATCAGTTTGCCGAAGAGTTGCTCCCCAAGGCAAGGGGCATCGAGGATCTTCTCTTGTACCCATTGCATGAAGTCCAATGATTGGAGGCAGGCCTGGCATCGAGTGCCGATGCCGGCAACAGCAACCCTCACACTGGATTCAAAGCCGTCGTAGATGGCTCAGGACAGATATTTGGAACAATCTCAAACTTCATAAGAATCTGGAAGAGCTGGAGGTGATCTCCATCGAGGCCAGCCACGAAGCCTCCAAGTGACTTGGCCAGGTCTTGGAGGAACATGCCAATGTAAAGTTGGTAAGTTTGTATATGGCACGCCAACATCGAACCTTGGTCATATTTCCGCCTGAGGCACCGATGAGTGCGTCTTCGGGCTCTTCTCCCAGCACATGGTCAAGTCGACCACCATGGAGGTGTGGGGGAGTTGCGCCTTATGGAAGCCTGGTCCTTGCAGAACCTGTTACATCATATCCAGGCATCGGCTGACGATGTGGACCGATGCCGAAGTTCCCCACATCCTGAGAAGAAGCTGGCTGAGAATGGAGGGGACGGGGACCATCAGGGTCTCCTTCAGCAGTGCCTCATACTGGAGGATGCTGAGCTCCTCCATATGGGGGTTCTCCTCCAACTCTGTAATGAGAGAAAAAGCCTCAACCATGTCCCTGATGAACTCTAAGAATGAAGTGTCCTCGGGTGGGGATCAGCAACTGGTGGCTGGTAGAGGCAAGTCCGAGGGAAGATCTTGATGAGCCCGAGTCTCCAGAGATGTCTCGATATCGGACTCCCAATCTGAGTAATCCGAGTTAGACTTCAGACCTGTCGGCTCCAAGGGTGTCGGCACCGTTCTTCAGTATCCCGAGGCCGGGGCATGGCCAGAGCCAGGAGGACCTTGTCTCCAAGGATCAGAAGCAAGAACAAGAACCTTGCCGAGGATCTGCCTGAGGCATCTGGCTCTCAGAGATCACTTTGGTGGCCCGGGAAGTCCTCGACAACGAGGTCCCTGCAGTATCGGGGTGAGCATTGGCAGGGAGGCAATAAATGCAGAAACGCTGAGCTCCAGAGCTAGCATATGAGCCTCCCACTCCAGGGTGGCAACCATTGACATTGACGCTGGGGAGACCGTGTCGGGTGTTGAGGAGGAGAGGGGGTCCTCGATACGACGGCCCTCAGGAGACCAGGGTCCATCACCAGAGGCCTTGACTTCAGTCCTGGGTACCTTCTGGGGCCTCTCCCACTCAGACTCCTTGAAGGCCCATCAGGGGCTGAGGGACCGTGTACAGGATTTCCCATGCTTGTCTGCCTCCCAAGACGAGGCCCTTCAGGTATTTTTTTTCTTTTTACGCTCTCACTCTGGGGACACTTGCTTGGAATGCCTGCGAGCCCGCTCTGGAACCATGGGGGCCTTACAAGACTCAGAGGATCCGTGCGGGGCCTTTGAGCGTGAGGCTACCAGGGATACCAGTTGGCCTTATGGAAGATGTTGTCCTGCTTAAGCTGGCAGCTCTGGATGGTCTTTGCAGACATCTTCTTGCAGAGGGAGCATTCCTCCAGGTCATGGTTGGTGCCCAAACACCAGCGGCAACAATTGTGAGTGTCGGTGACATTTCTTAAAATCGGTGGCCACTGGGGCAAAAAGGACCCCCATGAGGTCGAAGACTCTACGTGGCCAGCAGTTGGAAAAAGGCGCAAAAGCACTGATGGAAAAGAACCTAAGAAAAAGATATAAGGTACAAAAAATACAAGAAAAATCAACTTTTATCTGGGGGTGGGGGGGGCAAGACAAATGTCTGTAGGGCTCTGCAGAAAAAGGGAGACTGAGCAAGATGGCACCCTTGGGCGACAAGGGGACCATGCATGCATGGTGACATCTCCCAAAAGCTTTTGAAAACTGGGGAGATGCTCTGTGCAGGGCTCCATCGGCATTGATGTCACCCCATATATGAGGACTGACTTCCTGCTTGTTCCTGGAGAATGAAATAATCCAAATTAAAAAAAAAAAAAAAAAAAAGAACAAAGAATGACTCAAAGAGACGACAGGCAAATCATAGTGACCCATTCCACTGCTATGATTCAAACCTTTCCTAGATCCTAGAGACATGAGCATATTCTTAATGAAGAAAGATCAAGATGATTTCCCACGGGACTAATTTATCTTTCTTAAATTAAGTAAACTGGTTTTCTTCTCTGGATCTCAAGGAAGCCTACATTCTCATAGGGATACAAAGCTACAGGACTTAACAGAGAATTGTAGTTGGAACTCAACACTTTAGTACTGCATACTACTTTTTGGCTTAGCAGTAACTCCAGATTTCCACATAATGGAGGTCATTTTAGAAGAGCTTAATGGGAGCGAGATGAATGTCCTAAGAAAGTGATCTGGACATCAAAAAGGCAGGGACACATAAAATGTGATTTTATAACACAGGCAGATTTGAACGTTCCAGCAAAGACCGTGTCCAAGTCTGTCCTAGGATGGGTGTGTTTGGGAGTTTCAAGAAAGCGTAGTTACTCACCTGTAACAGGTGTTCTCCAGGAGCAGCAGGAATCAGTCCTCACATATGGGTGACGTCGGCGCCGACGGAGCCCTTGCGGAGCAATTTTCCCCAGCTTTCAAAGAAAGCCTTTGGGAATTGCAGCGCGCATGCGCGGTCCTCTTCCTCTTCAGATGACATAGCTAAAAGACAGCAAAAATTAGCAAAAACGAAAGCATATAACTGCAACTCCAAGGGGAGGAGGGAGGGTTGTGAGGACTGATTCCTGCTGCTCCTGGAGAACACCTGTTACAGGTGAGTAACTACGCTTTCTCCAGGACCAAGCAGGAAGTCAGTCCTCACATATGGGACTCCCAAGCTTAAGGCTACCGGAGACCCTAAGCACAAAAATGAGCTCCCTCGAGGTCAGTAGCACAGAAGGAAGGAATCTTCTCTGAATATGTCTCCAACCGGTAGCCCAACATCCGGGACGGAGGGTAGGAGTTGCCTATACCTCGAAGAGGTTACGGAGGACTGCCTGTCCGAAAGCACTGTCCCTGCGGGACTCCCTCTCCAGGCAGTAATGGGCTGCAAAAGTCTAACTTGAAGACCAAGTAGCGGCCCGGCAGATGTCTGCCAATGGAACAGAGCGGAGGTAAGCTACTGACGTAGCCTTCGCCCGAACACGATGAGCTGTGACTCTACCTTCCAGCACGAGGCCCGCAGCCTCGTAAGCCCAAGCGATGCAGTCCGCAATCCAGATGGACAGAGTACGCTTGGAGACAGGGAGCCCCAACTTGTTGGAGTCATAAGACACAAAGAGCTGAACAGCCTTTCGGTGCTCCCGCGTACGGTCAAGGTAGAAGGTCAATGCCCTTCTACAGTCCAGGGTATGCAGGACCATTTCAGCTCGGCTGGAGTCCGGCCTGGGAAAGTAGGTCGGAAGTACCACCTCCTGGTTGATGTGAAAAGGGGAAACCACTTTGGGAAGAAATTTAGGGCGAGTCCGTAGGACTACCCGGTTCTTGTAGAACCTAGTGTACGGAGGATCAGACACCAGAGCCTGCAGCTCACTAACGCGTCTAGCCGAAGTGAGGGCTACCAAGAACAAGGTTTTCCACGAAAGAAAACGGAGCGGACAGGTAGCCATAGGCTCAAAAGGCGGACAGGTGATCCGCTGCAACACCACATTAAGATCCCAGTCCGGGGCTGGCGGGCGCAAAGGTGGCTTAAGGAGAAGGAGGCCTCTGAGAAACCGAGCCACCAGAGGGTGGCTGGAAAGAGGTCTACCATCCACTGGCAGGTGATGCGCAGAAAGAGCACTGAGGTGGACTTTTACCGAGTTGGACTTAAGTCCAAGGTTGGAGAGAGAGAGCAAGTACTGCAAGACCACTGTTGCTGAACAGGAGAAAGGATCTTGAGACTGCTGAGTACACCAGACGGAGAACCGACGCCACTTGAGAGCGTAGGACTTCCGGGTGGAGGGCCGCCTGGAGGCCAAGACGACCTCCTCCACATCTGGAGGTAGCTGCAGAGGAGCAAGGACTACCCTTTCAGCAGCCAAGCCATCAGATGAAGGGACCGGAGATTGGGGTGTAGGAGAGTCCCCTGATCCTGCAACAGGAGGTCGGGCTGAAATCCCAGTGGAAGAGGAGTATCTACCGCTAGCTGCATCAGAAGCGGGAGCCAAGGTTGTCTCGGCCACCGGGGAGCCACGAGGATCAGCGATGCTTTGTCTCGGAGAACCTTGAAGAGCGTCCGAGACACCAGTGGCATGGGAGGAAAGGCATACAAGAGGCCGGTGGACCATGGAATTAGAAAAGCATCCGCCGCTACCCGGAGAGGATGTGGCTGACGAGAGCAGAATCTGGGCAGCTGCCGGTTTAGAGGACTGGCAAACAGATCCATGGTGGGGAGGCCCCACTTGAGAAAGATCGCCTGAACCACCAGCGGGTCCAACCTCCACTCGTGTGGCTGGAGGATCCTGCTGAGCTTGTCGGCCAGGTAATTTTCTTGACCTGGGAGATAGACAGCCTTGAGGATGATGCCGTGGTGGACAGCCCAAGAGCATAGTTTTTGTGCCTCCTGACAGAGAAGGAAGGAGCCTGTTCCGCCTTGCTTGTTCACGTAGAACATTGCAACCTGATTGTCTGTCTGTATCATCACCGACTGGTGAGAAACCAGGTGAGAGAATGCTTTGAGCGCTAGGCGGATGGCTCTGAGCTCTAGGAAGTTTATCTGTTGAGCAGACTCCCAAGGAGTCCAGAGGCCTTGAGTACAGGTCTCCTGGCAATGTGCACCCCAACCTAGGAGAGAAGCATCGGTCGTCAGGACGTGAGAATGCGTAGGGGGCTGAAAAGTCACTCCTAGGACTAGGTTGGGCAGATGAAGCCACCATTGTAGAGAAGAGACCAGCTGGTCGGAGATCTGCATGGAGTCCGCTAGGCTCCCCGTGGCCTGATGCCATTGATTGCGAAGGCACCACTGAGCAGGACGCATGTTCAGTCGGGCATTGGGTGTCACATGGACCGTGGAAGCCATATGGCCGAGCAGTCGCAGAAAATGTCTGGCTGGGACCAGCGCATTGCTGTGAAAGTGGCCGGCGAGGTCCATGAGCCGCCTGGCCCTGTCCAGAGGGAGGAAGGCCGCGCCTGAAGTGTGTCCAACCGGGCGCCGATGAACTCGAGATTTTGAGAGGGGAGCAAAGTGGACTTTGCGAAGTTTATGACAAAACCCAAGTGTTGGAGCAGGGTCACAGTGCGCTGAGTGGTGTGAGTGGCCTCTTGGGAAGACTGGGCTCTGATGAGCCAGTCGTCCAGGTATGGGAACACAAACAGACCTTGAAGTCTCAGATAAGCCGCCACCACAGCGAGGCACTTGGTGAACACCCTGGGTGCGGAGGATAGGCCAAAGGGTAGTACCCTGTACTGGTAATGATTTCCTCCTACAACAAATCTGAGATATTGCCTGTGGTCCGGATGAATGAGGATATGAGTATATGCATCTTTCAGATCCAAGGAGCATAGCCAGTCTCCCTGCTGGAGGTAGGGCAGCAGAATTCCAAGGGTAAGCATCTTGAACTTTTCCTTTGCAAGGAACTTGTTGAGGTTTCGCAAGTCCAGGATGGGCCTGAGTCCTCCTGTTCTTTTTGGAATCAGGAAGTACCTGGAGTAAAACCCCTGGCCCTTCAGGTGGTGGGGCACTGGTTCCACGGCTTGTTCCTGAACAAGACTTGCTAACTCCTGAAGTAGTAAGTCCCTGTGCAAAGGGAGTCTGGGAGGCTCCCCTGTAAAGTAGGAGGGAGGTACCTGGTGAAAGTGAAGAAGATAGCTTTTTTGAACTATGTGAAGTACCCAGGTATCTGTGGTGATGGTGGACCACCTTTGGGCAAAGTGGACCAGCCGGCCTCCTGTGCTGAGAGAAACCAGCTGAGGGAGAGAGGCTATGCTGAGAAAGTCAAAAACCCCCACCCTGCTGAGCAGGGGCCGGTGGTGCAGGCTTGGGGGCTTGCTGCCTACGGGACCCATTACCCCGTCCCTTGGCCTGCTTTCCCTGTGGGGGAGCTGCTGAGGCCTGATACTGAGGGTAGTATTTATAGGCAGCACCTTTCCTCGGGTAAAAGGGCTTTTTCCCCGAGGCCTTCTTCTTTTGAGAAGGGGCAGAGGTCTTCCTCGAGAGACGAGTCCTGGTGAGAGTCTCCGTCTCGATTTGTGCAGCCTTCTCATCCATGGGCTTGCCAAAGAGGTTATCACCTCAGCAGGGGACATCGACCAACTTGTCCTGTACCCAGGGCTCGAGGTCGGACGTCTGAAGCCAAGCCTGGTGGCGTCCACCGATGCCGGCCGCAGCTACTCGAGCCGACGCCTCAAAACCATCGTAGGCTGCTCGAGAGATAAACTTGGAGCACTCTCGAATACCAGTAGACAAGGATTGGAACCTCTGAAAAGGTTCGTCGGAGAGACCAGCAGAGAACCCGGCTATTTCCTTAGCCAGGTCTCGGAGATACATGCCCATGTAGAGCTGGTAGGTCTGGACTCGACAAGCAAGCATAGAGCCCTGGAAGCACTTCCTACCGAGGGCATCCAGGCTTCGGGCTTCCCTACCAGGGGGCACCGAAGAGTGCATTTTTTGACTCTTTAGTCTATGCATGGCCGATTCCACCACCATGGAATGGTGCGGTAGTTGTGCCTTCTGGAAGCCGGGGCTCTTGCGGACTCGATAAATGGAATCGACCCGCTTGCTTAACACCGGCGACGCCGCCGGGCTCTCCCACATGCGGAAGAGAAGTCGTTCCAGCATTGGAGGAACCGGTACAATAAAGGCCTCCTTCGGGGGAGAGTCATATTGGAGGGCATCGAGTTCTTCGACTCGAGGCTCCTCCTCGGGATCCGCAGGGAAGGCCAAGGCCTTGGCCATATCCCTCACGAAGTCCGAGAACCGGTTATCCTCCGGGGGGGACCGTCTCCGAGGTTCGGACTCGGGGGAGTCCAAAGGGACACACCGAGTCCGAAAGGAACCAGGTGACTCTTCGTCCTCAGATACCCAGGCCGACTCCTCGGAGGAGTCGTCGATCGGCTCCGGTCGGGCGAGCACCGATGCTATCCGCTCCGGTCGGGCGGGCACCGATGCTATCCGCTCCGACGCCGAGGGAGACGGCGTCGACGACCTCGGTCCCGAATGGGAGGCCGAAGGAGACCTCGACCGAGGATCGACTCGAGCCCTCATGGACTCGAGGATCGGCTCGGTCTCCGGGGTCGATTTGGAGGTCGACGTCCCGGCGGTCAGGGCAGAAGCACCGGCGAGGCCAGCGATCAATACCCGCTGCTGGTCCAAGAAGGCAGTCAGACTGCTCTCCAAGGCCGTCAACCTGAGTCCGAGCTCAGGAGACCCAGCAGCCCCCGTCTCGGGCCCCGACGGCGTCGGGCCCGACGTCGGGTCCTTCGGAGGCGAGTCAACGAGGACAACAGTACTCACGTGAGCGGGCAAGTCCACCTCGAGTCGAGGATGTTTTGACGGCCTCTCCGTCTCCGAGGACCCGGGACGGGAATCGGGGCTATGCGACCTGGCCCTCGAGGAACCAGGAGCGTCCACCGATCCCGCCCTCGCGGGTTTCTTCTTCCGATGATGTTCCCGGGTAGGAGACCCCCTTTCAGAGGAACTTCGACGATGCTCAGGACCAGAGTCCCGAGACGTCGAAGCCTCCGACGAGGTCCGAGCCCGGCCGGACTCAGAGAAGATACGCTCCCGCTGGTGCTGCTGACTCCTCAAAGCTTTTGAGGACATTTTGCCGCAAGGCACACAGATCAGAGAGTCATGATCTGGGCCGAGGCAGCGGAGGCAGAAGTCATGAGTGTCTGTAAGAGACATGAGTTTCTTACAGAGATCACACTTTTTAAAGCCGCTGGCAGCCATCGGGGGAAAAAGGGCCCCTGCGAGGTCGAATGACCGGGCTGCCAGGGAAAAAGGAAAAAGGCGCGAAATCTGTCACGAAGGACAAAAAAACGAAAAATAAGGAACGGACTCGCAACCGACATCGCGAGTCCGGGCGGGAAAAGAACCGGCGTCGAACCGAAGAAAAAAGAGAAAAATAGAGAAAAAATCAACTTTTCTGCGGGGATTCACAGGCAACGTCTGTAGGGCTCCGCGGAAAAAAGAAGACTGAGCAAGATGGCACCCTTGGGCGGGAAGAGGACCGCGCATGCGCGCTGCAATTCCCAAAGGCTTTCTTTGAAAGCTGGGGAAAATTGCTCCGCGAGGGCTCCGTCGGCACCGACGTCACCATATGTGAGGACTGACTTCCTGCTTGGTCCTGGAGAAGCAGCTAAAGTAGAGCAAGCTGCCGCACATCCAAGACGTATTTCACATAGCGTTCAGGACTTCATGGGTGCAGTAGACAGACATCCCACCTTACACCAGCTATAAATAATGAACAGGTTTGCTGTCCATGTTGATTACAAATGTGACTGTGTCTGGAAAAGCATGAATTTGAAATAGATCAGTATGGTTGTCATTCATGTCTACTGAATATTGAGTTCTAGGAACCCCCGAGCAGTTTCCTCCATAGCCCATTGTAAGCTTGCCACACCCCTCATTTCCCATCCGAGCTCCATGGTCTCCCCACCCCCACCTGTGTTTGTCTGAGCCAGGACAGTGTGAGTGATCACGTGTGTGTATATTCATTGGTGTGCAGGAGCAGAGGTGTGTGAATGGGCAGTTGCATAGGTCTAAGTACCTATGTGCATTTGTTTCTCTCAGTCCATCCCTCCCATTGAGCACAATGCAGTTCATGCTGGTGGTGATTGCATAATGGTTTATGGTTTATTAAGTTTGATATACCACCATTCTGCAAACAATCAAAGCAGTTTATATTCCATTAAAATAAAATAGAATAACACTAAAACAAACATTAGCTAGGAACACTATTATGCATAGGAAAGAGAGGAAATCACACACACAGAAGAATTAACATTGTAAACCATAGAATGGATATGCCAGGTAAGGAGGGCAAACAGAGGATAAAAAACAACCTATACCAGCATTTTGCAGAAACACCCCTAATCCCCAATTCCAAAGGCCTGCTCAGAGGTGGGTCTTCAGAACCATTTTGAAATTCTGGAGGACAGGCTCCAAATGCACATGTGTTGGCAGGCTATTTCAAAGAGAAGGGTCTGTAAAGAAAAATGTGGAATGACACACCTAGACTCATACTTTATTTTAGTAGGCGAGGGAATATGAAGTCTGTTTGCATGGAGTGAATGAAGACAATGGGATAAGGGCACAGAGATAAATCAGAACAGACAGGTATCTGGAGCAGCATTATGAAGAACCTTATAAGTTAAAAGAAGAGGATACTGGGAGTTAATGGTAATCTTAGCAGAGAAAGAATATGCACTGCTCTGTTTGGATTGCAACCATTTCAATTCATGCAGTGGTAACCCTGAATAAATGATATTACAGTAATCTAACCATGAGATAACTGTAGACAGTAGGACAGTGGTTTGAGCTGAGAAGTCAAGAACAGAACAGACTGCATGGAAATGACAGTGAAAAAGGAAGCTTTTACCACTTGTATGATTTGCAATGAAGAAGATAGTCAAGAGTTGAAAACACTACCTAAATATTTTATAGAAATTCGGAGAGATAATGATGCCCTCTCTAAAATGAGAGCAGTGTTGGAGTAGAGGTAGTTCCAGCAAGCCACAGAGCAAGAGATTTCTTGGCATTCAATTTTTAAAGAGTTACTATGAAGCCAACTAGCTACCTGAGCTACATATCCGAGTAGAATAAAATCAGAATGTTGTCTGCATAGATATACTGTAA
This sequence comes from Ichthyophis bannanicus, assembly GCA_033557465.1. Lineage (NCBI taxonomy): Eukaryota > Metazoa > Chordata > Amphibia > Gymnophiona > Ichthyophiidae > Ichthyophis > Ichthyophis bannanicus. The sequence goes on from CM066035.1 coordinate 515,169,522, forward strand.
CACGAAATACCTGACATTTAGATGAAAGAAGCCAAGAAATGAGGGGAGAGTACAGACCCCTGGGGGCACCCCATCGGTCAGAGGATATGAAATGGAATATGATGTATCTGTGTTGACTTGAAAAAAACCGAACATGCAAAAATGAATTAACTCATGAAAGAAGAGTGCCACAAATTCCTCTCTCAGAGTCATGATAGCAGAATATTGCGATCAACCAGATCGAATGTGGTCGATACATCCAGAAAGATGGCCAAAGCCATCCTGCCTGAATCGCAAGCAGTATGGACCTTGCTAAGAATGGAGGTTAAGATAGTCTTTGTACTATGATGCAGACAGAAACTCAATTGACAAGGGTGAAAAGAGTGATTATTTTCAAGGCAGTCTGTAAGTTGGGACAGAACCAAGTGTTCAGTGAATTTAGATAAGACTGGTAAGTTTGAAACAGGATAATCACTACCAGGGCAGAAAGATCTGCTTTTAGATTTTTCACAATTGGATGAATGATGGCCTTTTTTTTTTATAAAGAATAAGAAGTTGACCAGTGGAGAGACTAGTACTAATCAATGAGTGAATGCTAGACTGTAAACCCAGTTGGGGTTCTGTGAGCCACTTTGATGAAATGCAATTGGAAGGACAAGTAGTTAAATGACAAGAATGTAAAAGTTGAGAGCACATGGTGAAGGTAGTGGGTGTAAAATGGTGCTAGAGGTGGGAATACAGCATGAGCAGTGTAATCAGATGATTTGCGGTGGTCCTACAGGAGGAAACCTATACAGAGCACAAGAGAAAAGTGGAAAGGGCATCCCTATCAGAGGGCTTACCGGGCCAGGGCCCAGTATCTGGAACCCATGGATGAGCAGTTTCTGACACACTTCAGATTTGATAAAGCAGCACATTCCTCTGGCTTAGGCAAACAGAGATCAGCACATCCCAGTCCACATGAAGATTATCGCAGCCCTAGCATCCCTGGCCATCAGTAGCTTCCAATCTGTGCTCACAGCCATGACATGCATCAGCCAGTCAGTGGTGTCCCAGTGCATCTCACAATTTCTTGCTGCTTTTCTTACCAGTACAGCAGGCTACATATGCTTCCATCATAGTACAGCAATGTCAGCAGACAATGATGAAGATTTACCAGACAGCATGATTCCCTGCAGTGCCAGATGTCATAAACTATACACATGTGGGCCTCTGCCTCCCCAAAGGTGAAGGAATACACGTACAGAAATGGGAAGGCATTCCAACCCAAGAGGTCTACAATGCCCAGGGTGAAACAGCAGATACCTTTTCTGCTTCCTGTCTTGCCATGATGCCTATAATTGTACGCATTCAACAGAGAAATTACTGGAGGCTAACTCCTCATTAAGCAGCCACTGCACCCATGTACCAAATGGCAAGGGAATTCAAAAGGGAACATCCTGCTCTCATTGCACTATGTAGGAGCAGCATATGCAAGAAGCTCACAAAGCACAATGTTGCCTAAGTGAAATGCAAGTGTAAGTGCAGGGAGGAAGCAATGGGGCTGTACACGGGGAGCAGAGTCCAAATCCCACCACTAATCAGCACATGCATGCAGGTAGAGACCACTCACAACTATATATATGCAGACAACCCAGGCCACATACATCATGTGCTTAGGTGGACACTAGAACTAGACAATCGGACCCCCACAACCAGCAGGTATGGGACTGATGCAGCTGGCATGCCCGCCCAGTGTTTGGCTGTGATTACATAAAAAAACCATACTATGTGCCCCAGGCACCGGCAGATGCGCCCTACTATTATCATCCTATGTCCCGTGTAGCCATGTACAGTGATAAAGCAACCCATGGGGCAAGGCAGCAGATTGGAAGGTGTGAAGTAATACAGGCAGTGAGGATGGACATGTAGGTAGCAGATAACACTCAGGGGGAGGGGAGATAGGATGCGATTGCAGGGCCTAGAAGACACCATCTGTAGGAAGGCAGGATGCATAGTAGGTGTGTACATGCTGCTGCCCAGACAACTGTGGCACTGTTACTGGGAAACAGATGACTGCGGTAGTTTCTGTGTCAAGAGTTCGAAACTTGGATCCCTGTTGGGCCCTAGAGATGTGCCAGAAACTAGGAATGCCTAAGATTATATAAATAAGTTCTACACTCTGTATCAGTGTTGAAAAGCAGAATGGCCATTGGACCTGCCAACATATGTGCTGCCGACGACAGTTTAGTCTAAGACAGCCCTCATGTCAATGCACTTTAGGTGGATAAGTGGGCTTTTGGCTGAGGAACCAGCTGTCAACTGTGGCAGATGTAGTCACGACAGTGGTAGCTGTGGCAGCAGTACGAATGGAAAGTTTTTTGAGGGTCATAAGAGTGACTTAAAAATAAACTATTGGCTTTATTTTCCACTTTCAAAGGGAGGCATCGAACCTGTGACCTTAGCATTAACGAGCTAGCGTCTTGCTGCCATCCTTACGGTGGCTGACTCTAGGCAGCCATCACTCAGCTGTATTATGTAGCTGGTGCGCAGCCTTACAGGTCCCTGGGTGTCACTGCCGTCACCTGGTTTGCAGCTGTGTGGCTGTTGGAGAATGACTCCATAAGATATGTTTGTGCCTTTGTGCTTGAGCCAAGCATTCTGAGTATCCATGGCTAGAAACATTAGCATGGACATATCTGCCACTTAGCAAATATCCTGGGCAGGTGGTCCTGCGAACCAATCGGCAAAATAGACAGTTGCCTATGGCCACAGCTTTTGGGGGGTGTAAAGGCATAGAGCAGGGCATTCGTCTCATTTCAGATTTGGCCACCTTTCGCAAAGCAATCAAAACACACCTATTCCATCTTGCTTTTGACAACGTAATAAAGCTTTATATGCCAATATCATACTCGGGGTTCTGTCTGTCTGTAAATAGTTCACCATTCTTACATGCCACTGTTGTATGATTTTTAATGTAAATTTGTTAATTGCATTATACCTTGTTCACATGTTCATTGTAAACTGTTCCATGTAATAGCAGTTCTATTGTAAACCACGCTGATTATAAATAGTGCAGTATAAAACCAAATAAATAAATACCATGGTAAACTACTTATTCTGACAATCAAAAGAGGCATGAGATGTTGGATTACCTTGGTTGCCACCACCTTGCTCCAACTCTGCATCCCAGCCCTGCTCATTGTCAGTCACTGATGGGAGCACCCAGATCAGTAGTCCTCATGTTCATATGACAATGCTACCATCTATGAGGGAGTTCACAACAGCAGGAGTCCATGGATTCGCTACCACTGGAAGCATGTTATTTGTTTCCTGGACCTTTCTCACCTGCCAAACACAGGGCCACTAAGAAAACAGGAATGAAGGGCCCAGCCATGTATGTGCTTTCTGGCCTAGCCTGTCCCCATGGGCAGCAATAGCTCTTCAGCAAATGCAAGGTCACGGGTTCAGTGTTTGCTCAGACTGAGAGAAATGAATATGGTACAGGTGTTATTTTCTTTGCCTCTCTAGTCCTTTTTCCTGTGGGTATGACATACATGTAGCCAAGTTGCCACAGCTACCCCCTTCCATACCCTTTAATGCCATGTAAAGCAGATAGCTGTCAAAGCACCCCACCATATCATAAAAGTGTATTACCACTGCTTATTTGGCATCATATCTTGTACACATCTACTGTATGTGGGCCATAAACTTGGCAGAAACCGAACACCATCTCTGTAAGGCTGTAGGTCACTATGGGAAACATCTCACTATGCTATATGTTCACATCCCAATAGGTGCAGTGGTATGCTGACCCTGGGAACTGCACAAATAGAAATGCACCGTTTGTTAGGTGGTGGGATGGTACACAAACTTTTTTTCCCTAGCAAGGCAACAGCATTTATTTACATGCACATTATCCCCTTCCCCCTAACTCAAGATCTCTGTACTGCATGAAAAGGGAACAAAGGCAAGACACACATGCCCGAGCTGGTGTTAAGCCTCTGACGGGCATGCAGCTCTGCTCTTTTTCTCTGCAGGTGGCCCACAATAAGGTCCTGGGCCCATATGACAGCTGCAAAACAATGCTGCGTCTCTTGCTAGATGGCCTGGAGATGCAGCAGGACCTATGGTTCTGTCAGTCACAGGGATGTCTCGTAGTGTGACTCCAGCGGCCCAATCACAGCCAACCCATGTTATGCCACAGATAATGGCTGTGGTGGCACAACATGGCTCTCTGAGCTAGGCCCTCTTATTCCCCCCCTCCTCCTCTTTACCCCCCTCCCGCAGTCACAAAATGGCCTCACCAGGCACAGGCTGCATGGTCAATGCAGCACCTGTGGGCTTTTCAAGCAATCCAGGGGTGGCTCTGGGGTATCAACAAATCTCAAGGAAGGGTCCCGCCTGACATGTCCATGGTATATGAAATCACAGCCACCTCCTCCCCCTCCCTTGATGTGTCAATCACCAGCCAGTGGCTGCTGAGAGCAATTGAACTAGGGGTCCTCTTGTGGGGAATGGGACGTTAAATGTAAATAGTTCTCAAAGTTGTATAATGTAAAGAGTTCCTCTACTGTTCAATGTAATAATGTTCTGTTCTCTGCGAACCGTTTTGATAAACTTGAAAAGCGGTATACAAAAAATGTTAAATAAATAAATAACTTAGTGCGGGGCAACTCACCATACATCGCTGAGTTGTCCTAGACCAATAACTGGTCACATCTATTTGTTCAATGTAACTGTTCAACTGTTTCGTTCTGATATCTCCAGTTCTATGTAAAATGTTTTGAATGTTCATGTTATATGTAAACTGCACTGATTTTAAAAAAGTGAAGTATATAAAAGCAAATAAAAAAATAAACAATAAATGTCAAAAAAGTGCAATAGTAAATGCAATAGTTTAATAAAATGCTTTTGGATTTTTTTATTATCTGATAATTTCAGATTTGTCAAATAAAATCTGGAACATCCAAAGTGTAATAGGAAAACATCAAAAAAGATTTTGTTATGCTATCTGATAATTATGAGCTATGGCACGCAAGTATTCTATAGGGCATCTAGTACCATAATCTGACACAATCTTTGAAATATGTTGATCAGCTTTGCAGTATTTCCTCAACTTGGCTGGAGGACTATGGCCTGAAATGAGCTGTTCATAACAGGCATCTCTGCCCTTCTGCACCTTTCCGAGGCCATCAATGAACTTCCAGATTGTGGGATGGCACATTCCAAGTTCGGCTCGGAGGCGACGATGAGCAGCTTCACAATGGTTGTTAGAACACTGAACGCAGAGGATCGAGCTATCGAACAGATTCCACATAGATGGAGAAAACAGAGGACATCATTGACCGTTTCTTCTCCTATTTGGGCGACCGATGTAGCTGTCTCGAATTAGTTCAGAGGATGAAGCTCTTCGGGTTGGTTGACTTCCATAGCAGCAATATAATCGTCCAAGTTCGGGACAGGCACAAATACAAGGACGCAACCATTTTGGCTTTAAGGGTGAACGTTAAAAGGCTGCTTCTTCCAACTGATTCAGAACGTGAAGAAGCATTTGACATCGATAGGTGCTGTTTCAGAATGTGACACGTACAGGAAGTTCACCCTTAAAGCCAAAATGGTTGTTGTACCAATTTGTACCAACAACAAAGGAAAATGTGGGAGGAATGTTCTGGAAGCTAAATTTAGGCTTTAAGATAGAAAGTTGAAAGCCATAACTTCCAGGATACCATTATCAGAACGGCTTCCTGTTCCATACACAGGACCCCAAGAGGCAGACGGAGCTTCAGAGAATCAATGCATGGATGAGACCATGGTGCAAGGAAGAGGGTTTTAGATTTGTTAGGAATTGGGCAACATTGTGAGCAAGGTGTGTGGGGAGGGGGGGGGGTGGCTTTTCCAAAAGTATGGGCTCCACCCTTACTCTAAGTGGAACCAGGCTGCTGGCATTAACCTTTGAAAAGGAGATGGGGCAGTTTTGAAACTAGATAATGCAGGAAAGCAGACAGTAGCCCGAGAGAGCATTGTTCGGAATGATGCATTAAATTTTAAAAGAGGAGACTAGGATAAAATCATGAAAATGGTTAACAGAAAACTAAAAGGAGCAACTGCAAAGGTTAATAGTATACATCAGGTTTGGGCGTTATTTCAAAATACTATCTTGGAAGCCCAGGCCAGATGTATTCCATGCTTTAAGAAAGGTGGAAGAAAAGCCAAATGACATCCAGCATAGCTTAATGCTGTGACCAGAGAGGGTGTTATAACTAAGAGAGAATCTTTAAAACAAATGGAAAAAAGAGCCAGATGATGACAATAGGAAACAACATAAGTAATGACGAGTTAAATGCAAGACATTGATAAGGCAAACAAAAAGAATTTGAAAAGAAGATCGCTGCGTAAGCAAAAGTACATAACGTTTTCAAGTACATTCGTAGCAAAACTCTGGTGAGAGTAAGCAGGACCATTAGATGATGTATTTATTTATTTAGCAATGCTTATATACTGCTTTTCACCAGGTCAAAGCTGTGTACATTCAGGTACAGTACTTATTTCTCTTGTCCCCGAAGGGCTCACAATCTTTTTTGTACCTGAGGCAATGGAGGGTTAAGGGGATTGCCCAAGGCCACAAGGAGTGGCTGTGGGACTAGAAACCACAGTCCCTCCAGCCTGAGGCAACTTGCCTCAACCACTAAACCATTCCTCCCTGGAGGGCTAAACGGGACACTAAGAGAGGACAAGGCAAAAGCGAAGAGACTGAATGAATTCTTTGCTTCAGTCTTTACTGAAGAAGATGCAGAAAACTTACCCATGCCAGAAATGATATTTAAAGGTGATGTATCAGGAATTGAAACAAATCTAGATAAACCAGGAAGATACAATGTTGTTGTTCTTAAGTACCATCGCGTCGGTGTCGACTCATGGCAACAATTTGGATCACTGTACTAAACTGTGTTCGGTCATAAGAACATAAGATATGCCATACTGGGTCAGACGAAGGTCCATCAAGCCCAATATCCTCTTTCCAACAGGGGCCAATCTAGGTCATAAGTACCTAGCAGTTTCCCCAAAAGACAAAGATTCCACAATGCTTGTATTGGGACAAGCAGTGATATCCCGGGTCCCTTTTAATAATGGTTTATGGACCTTTCCTCCAAGAATTTATCCAAACCTTTTTTAAATCCAGTTACACTAACAGCTTTTACTACATCCTCTGGTAAATTCCAGAGTTTGATTACAAGTTGAGTGAAAAAAATATTTTCTCTTATTAGTCTTAAATAGGTTATCTCGTAGCTTCATTGCATATCCCCTAGTCTTTCTATATTCTGATGACACAACCAATCCATCTATGTTTACCCGTTCCACTCCATTCATTAATTTATAGACCTCTTTCATATCTCCCCTCAGCTGTCTCTTTTACAGGTTGAAGAGCCCAAACTTTTTTTTAACCTCTCTTCACATGGGTATCCTTCCATCCCCGTTACCATTCTGGTGGCTCTTCTCTGAACCTTTTCTAATAACGCTATATCCTTTCTAAGACACAGCGACCATAATTGCACACAATATTCAAGGTGCGGACGCAGCGTGGAATGATACAGAGGCATTATAATATCCTTTGTTTTATTTTCCATTCCTTTCGATACCTAGAATTCTATTTGCTCTCTTGGCTGCTGCTGCAAACTGGGCGGAGGGTTTTCACATGTTATCCACGATGATGCCTAAATCTTTTTGCTGGATGGTGGTTCCTTATGTGGAACCTTGCATTGTGTAACCATAGTTTGGGTTGTTCTTTCCTAAGTGCATAACTTTGCACTTGTCCACATTGAATTTCATCTGCCATTTGGATGCCCAGTCTTCCAATTTATCAAGATCCTCTTGCAATTTTCCACAATCTTCATGGGTTTTAACAACTTGAAATAGTTTTGTGTCATCTGCAAATTTGATAACCTCACTCGTTATTCCATTTTCCAGGTCATTTATGAATATCTTAAAAAGCAGCGGACCCAGCAGAGATCCCTGGGGTATGCCACTATTCACCTTTCTCCATTGGGAAAATTGGCCATTTAGCCCTACCCTCTGCTTTCTATCAGTTCCTGACCACAATAGTACACTGCCTCCTACCCTATGACTTTTTAGTTTTGCCAAAAGTCTCTGATGAGGGACCTTATCAAAGGCTTTCTGAAAGTCCAGATACACTATATCACCAGACTCACCTTTGTCTACCTGTTGTGATAAGGAAGCTTATCAAAGCTCAGGGAGTAATGACAAAAGAGGAGAATTTACTCTGATCAAGGGACCTGTGCTGGCAAGTTATAGAAATAAGACAAGCTTGTTTCCCTAAAAGACTACATGTTCCAGAATGCACCAGTATGCAGAAAGTCCCTAGGGGAGCTAGAGTGGAAAAACATGAGTCTAATCAGAGAAAGGATTATGTCATCCCTAATCAAACAGCCTCTAGAAGAATGCTTAATCCAAAACACCTGAAGAGTGCAAGGGAGGAGTTGCAATCTAAGCCCTTTAAAGCTAGAGGGGAATCTTCAGGAAGACAGACGGAGACGGAGATGGAGAAAGAGAAGGGGAATCCAAGGAACAGAAGGAAGAACAACCGGAACCTGAAGGAACAAGGACAAGGAAGCAGACGGTCCAAGAGAGGAGCTCAGAGAAGTACCTATGCCTGGAGAGATACCCGGGGGAAAGAAGGATCAGAGGACTGGAGAAAGCCAGAGGTCTGTAGATCCACAACCAGGGACCCTCAAGCAACACCTAGGAAGAGGTATGTTGCAGTTAAGGAGGAAAGGAGCCCAAATACCACTTGGAGGACGTCTGGAGAAAAGATCCTGAGGTCCAGAGATACCAACTGGAGGACAGGACACAGAGGCTCTATTGCAATACCAGAAGAAGCAGCCTGACGCTTGCCTGGATTCAGGTAGGAACTGTGAACGTTTCTCTAGCTTTGAGCAGTGCAAACAGCAGGGAAACAGTTTCTCTCCGTATAGAGGTCAGTTCCTAAAGCCCTCTGAGTCAGACGGAGAAACAGAATCTATGCAATTTCAAGAGCAAGGTTTAATATCTGATACAGAGGATAATTATATGGACTGTTCTTTGAGTAGGTTGTTATTTTAGGAAAATCCTAAATATCAGAGCAAACATCAAAAGGAAACATTCTAAATATTGGCTTCCCATAAAGTTTTGTTGAAAAGAAAAAGCTTTGTTGGAAAGTTTGCATGTGTGCTGAAATCAAGCTACTGATTGCAGTTAATTGTCACCTGTTGGTAAAGGAGAGCCCAGCACAAGCTGTGCACACGTGGGTTTTAAAAATTCTTTTCTGTATGGAGAAAGTGAGCTATGTTTTATATAAAGAAGTTTTCCTTTTTGATTTGTTTTTCCCCAGCACTGCTAAGGAGTTTATTAGCAGTGGCTGAAAGAAGCCTTTCTGTTCCATAAAGCAGTGGTCCCCAACCCAGTTCTATGGGGCCCACCGGCCAGTCAGGTTTTCAGGATATCCCTAATGACTATGCATGAGATATATATGCATTAGAGATATCCTGCCAACCTGACTGGTTTGTGGCCCTTCAGGGCTGGATTTGGAGACCCCTGCCTTACACCTCCGTCATTTAAGATTGTGAGTGGGCAAGGTGCAGATGTCCAAGACATCAAAAAGGTTAGATAGAATTTGTCACAGTCCTCCTCACTTCTCACCACCACCAAAAAATTGTCTATTAGACAACTTTTTGGTGGTGGTGAGAATCGAGGAGGAATGTGACACATTCTATATACCCTTTTGATGTCTAGGACATCTGTACCTTGCCCACTCACAATCTTAAATGACAGAGGTGTAAGGCAGGGGTCTCCAAATCCAGCCCTGGAGGGCCACAAACCAGTCAGGTTGGCAGGATATCTCTAATGCATATATATCTCATGCATAGTCATTAGGGATATCCCGAAAACCTGACTGGCCGGTGGGCCCCATAGGACTGGGTTGGGGACCAAATAAAGGACTTTGATTCTTATTTGCATAAGATTTTTCAGTTGCCTTATTTATGTTGAATAAACCCTGGAGAAGTTATCTGGATGGTTTTACCAAGCATATCTGTGTGTGGAATAATCACCCCATAAATAAACTCTAATTTTGCCTTACACTCGACCAACTACAAGAGTTTTCATTTATTTTAAAAAGCAAGCTTTGTGTGAATGGACTTCAATAACCACAATCCTTTGCAAGACAGATAATTTGCATACTTGCCAAGATGGTGGCTTTCTTAACCAGGGGGAGGCTTTCTTAACCAGGGCTCCACACATCAAACAGTAAGTGAGGTTTTGAGGGTTTCTTTGTTTGGTGTTTTTTGTTACATTGCTAGCTCTCTGACTGGGAGCTCTTAAAAGGTTTTTGTGTATATTTTTTTTTAAAGCAAGGTTAAATTCATTTTTGCTGTTTTAGGGGAATCTGTACTTGAGCACAGTAGTATTGCTGAACTCTGTAACCCCCTCAGGTTCAGGAACTGCTAACACCTAATCAGGGGTTAGTGGGCCTGTTTCCTGAGTGCAATTGAAGCCTGCATAATAAGGCTGCTTTGCCCTGCCCTTTTGAGGCTTTCTTAACCAGGGCTCCACACATCAAACAGTAAGTGAGGTTTTGAGGGTTTCTTTGTTTGGTGTTTTTTGTACATTGCTAGCTCTCTGACTGGGAGCTCTTAAAAGGGTTTTGTGTATATTTTTTTAAAGCAAGGTTATATTCATTTTTGCTGTTTTAGGGGAATCTGTACTTGAGCACAGTAGTATTGCTGAACTCTGTAACCCCCTCAGGTTCAGGAACTGCTAACACCTAATCAGGGGTTAGTGGGCCTGTTTCCTGAGTGCAATTGAAGCCTGCATAATAAGGCTGCTTTGCCCTGCCCTTTTGAGGCTTTCTTAACCAGGGCTCCACACATCAAACAGTAAGTGAGGTTTAGAGGGTTTCTTTGTTTGGTGTTTTTTGTACATTGCTAGCTCTCTGACTGTGAGCTCTTAAAAGGGTTTTGTGTATATTTTTTTAAAGCAAGGTTATATTCATTTTTGCTGTTTTAGGGGAATCTGTACTTGAGCACAGTAGTATTGCTGAACTCTGTAACCCCCTCAGGTTCAGGAACTGCTAACACCTAATCAGGGGTTAGTGGGCCTGTTTCCTGAGTGCAATTGAAGCCTGCATAATAAGGCTGCTTTGCCCTGCCCTTTTGAGGCTTTCTTAACCAGGGCTCCACACATCAAACAGTAAGTGAGGTTTTGAGGGTTTCTTTGTTTGGTGTTTTTTGTTACATTGCTAGCTCTCTGACTGGGAGCTCTTAAAAGGGTTTTGTGTATATTTTTTTAAAGCAAGGTTATATTCATTTTTGCTGTTTTAGGGGAATCTGTACTTGAGCACAGTAGTATTGCTGAACTCTGTAACCCCCTCAGGTTCAGGAACTGCTAACACCTAATCAGGGGTTAGTTCCCTCCCTACCCACCCCGACTCCCACCCACCCCTAGTGAGCAGTCTTGCTTTATAGGGCACCTCCCCCTTTATCAAATCACAGTGAATTGGACCAGCACATTTTGAATATAATTAAAGAGCTTTAACTGCTTTTTCTCAGAAAGGACAGCTGCGAAACCAGCTGGTACTTCGTAGATCTCTCTCTTTTGCTTTAACAGATACCTAAGCTCCACAAACAGAACAATGGCTGGGAAAAATCGTATTGCTAAAGCTGTTGCCCCCGTTACAGCTTCTGCCTCGGTCCAGACAGAGGCCCTATTGCCAGTTGAAGAACCAGTTCCATGTGCAGGGTGCCTGCATGCTGAAGCTCTGAGGAAACAAGTGGAGGAACTCAGAGAGGAGGTGGCGAGGCTGAGGAGCATTCAAGACAGTGAGAGGTACATTGATGAGATGCTGCTTGCAGCAACCAGGCTCTCCAGCACAGGAGAAGATGGGTGTCAACAGAATGTCGATGGTTGGACAAAAGTCACCAGAGCCTGCAAAATCACCAATCCAACTTCTCCAGCCCTTGAATTGAAGAACCATTATGCAGCCCTGGAAGTGGAGGAGGTGAAAGCATCCCTGGAAAGGGAAGAACCAGAGTTCAAGTACCCCATAGTTGCAGAATCAGTGACCAGAAGGAAACGAAGGGTAGTGGTGGTTGGAGACTCTCTTCTGAGGGGTACTGAGGCGTCCATCTGCCGACCAGACTTGATGTCCAGAGAGGTATGCTGTCTGCCTGGTGCCAGGATCCAAAATGTTACGGAGAATTTGCCGAGACTCATCAAGCCCACTGACTATTACCCAATGTTGCTAATCCATGTTGAAACAAATGATACTGCCAGGTATACCTCGGAACGTATCAAAAGTGAATTCATGGCTCTGGGACACAGGGTGAAGCAGGTAGGTGCACAGGTGGTGTTCTCTTCAATCCTCCCTGTTGAGGGTAAAGGCCAAGGCAGAGAGGCTCGCATCCTGGAGATTAATGCATGGCTGCGTGGATGGTGTCTTCGAGAGCGTTTTGGTTTCCTAGACCATGGGATGCTGTTCCAAGGGTTGCAGAGCAGAGATGGCATCCATCTGTCCAAGAAAGGTCAACACATCTTTGGTAGTAGACTGGCTAATCTACTGAAGAGGGCTTTAAACTAGATTCGTTGGGGATGGGTGAAGAAAGCCCCCAGGTAAGTGAAAGCCCCCAGGTAAGTGATACATTAAATACCTTTATGGAAATGGGTAACAGGGGTAACATATGGAAAGCAGTGTGTATTAATGACCGTAGCATGGGAAATAAGATCTCTGAAGTTGAAGCTTTGGTGGGAGTGGCTGACTTAGATTTAGTGGCAGTTACAGAAACATGGTTCACAGAAAAACCATGACTGGGATGTAACCATACCTGGCTATACTTTATTCAGAAAGGACAGGGTAGGAAGAAGGGGAGGAGGAGTAGCACTATATGTAAAAACTACTATTAAAGCTTTGGAATTACAGAGCTTAAAAGGGAGAGAGGAGGCATTGTGGGTTAAACTAGAAAGAGGGAAAGAGAAATCTATTTGCATTGGTGTGATATACAGACCTCCCTCACAAGAGGAAGAGGTGGACAGAGAGTTAATTGAAGACATACGCAGCATTGCTAGGAAAGGGGAAGTGCTACTGCTAGGAGATTTCAATATGCCAGATGTTGATTGGCACTTTCCTGCTGCAGTATCATCTAGGAGTAAGGAGATCCTGGATTCTCTACAGGGAGAACTATTCAGGCAATTGGTAACAGACCCCACACGTGAAGAGGCCATACTGGACTTGGTGCTTACCAATGGTGAAAGTGTTTCTGATGTTGTAGTGGGAGATCATTTTGCATCCAGTGATCACCAGATGGTGTGGTTCAGTATTAGGACTAGGGCTGTTAGAATCCATTCCAAGGTAAAGATCTTAGACTTTAGGAAGACTAACTTTGCGAAGATGGGCCAATACCTCAGGGAGTCATTAGTGGGATGGGAACAGCTGGGGATGTAGAACAACAGTGGGCAAAACTGAAAGGGGGTATTTTAAAGGCAACCAACCTTTTTGTTAAAATGGTAAATAAAGGCAAAAGGAACAGGAGACCGCTATGGTTTTCGAAGGAAGTAGCTGAAAAAGTGAAGAAAAAGAGGGAGGCCTTCATGAAATACAAGAGATCACAGAGAAAGGAAGACAGGCATCTGTATTTGGAAAAACTTAGAGAAGCTAGCAAAGTAGTCAAGAAGGCAAAGATTCAAAAGGAGGAGGAAATAGCCAATGCAATAAAATGGGGAAATAAGACATTTTTCAGATATATTAGTGAGAAGAGGAAGGGCAAAAGTGGTATTGTCAGACTCAAGGGTACAGGGGGGGAATATGTAGAAGCTGATAAGGATAAAGCGGAATTGCTTAACAAATATTTTTGTTCTGTGTTCACAGATGAAGAACCAGGAGCAGGACCTCAGAAAACACCCACAAATAAGAACAGAAGCGAGGGACATCTTGAACAATTTTCAGAAGACTGTGTTCGTGAGAAACTAGCTCAACTTAAAGTAGACAAAGCGATGGGACCCGGATGGGATACACCCTAGAATACTGAGGGAACTTGGGGACGTTCTAGCAACTCCACTGACTGACCTTTTCAATGCCTCGTTGGAGTCGGGAGTGGTGCCAAAGGACTGGAGAGAGGCTCATGTGGTGCCTTTACACAAAAGCGGAAGTAAGGATGTGGTTGAAAACTACAGGCCGGTTAGTTTAACTTCAGTGGTGAGTAAATTAATGGAAACGTTGTTGAAAGAGAAAATAGTGAGGTTTCTGGAGTCCAGCGGATTACAGGATCCGAGGCAGCATGGATTCACCAGAGGCAGGTCTTGTCAGACAAATCTGATTGATTTCTTTGACTGGGTGACCAGGGAGTTGGACCGAGGGAGAGCTCTAGATGTGGTGTATTTAGATTTCAGTAAAGCCTTTGACACTGTTCCTCACAGGCGACTTATAAACAAACTGAGCACCCTAGGGATGGACCCTAAAGTTACTGCTTGGGTTAGAAATTGGTTGGGTGGGAGGCGACAAAGAGTACAAGTAAATGGAGCTCACTCTGAGGAGAAGGATGTTACCAGTGGTGTGCCCCAGGGATCTGTCCTTGGTCCGATTCTTTTTAACATCTTTGTTAGTGATATAGCGGAAGGGCTGTCGGGTAAGGTTTGCCTCTTTGCGGATGATACCAAAATCTGCAATAAAGTAGACACCCAGGAAGGTGTAGATAACATGAGGAGGGATCTAGCTAAGCTTGAAGAATGGTCTAGAATTTGGCAGCTGGGATTTAATGTTAAAAAATGTAAGGTCATGCATTTTGGCTGCAGCAATCCAAGGGAGCAATACAGCATAGGAGGTGAAGTACTTTTGTCCACTAAAGAAGAGCGGGACCTAGGCGTAGTTGTGTCCGATGATCTTAAAGTAGCTAAACAGGTAGAAAAGGCGACGGCAAAAGCTAGAAGGATGCTTGGGTGCATACGGAGAGGAATGGCTAGCAGAAAAAGGAGGTGATAATGCCTCTGTATAAGTCTTTGGTGCGACCTCATTTGGAGTATGGTGTGCAATTCTGGAGACCGCACCTTCAAAAGGATGTGAACAGGATGGAGTCGGTGCAGAGGGTTGCTACTAAGATGATTAGTAGTCTTCATTATAAAGCATATGAGGACAGACTTAAGGATCTTAATATGTACACCTTAGAGGAAAGGCGGGATAGAGGTGATATGATTGAGATGTTTAAATACCTCCGTGGCATAAATGTTCAGGGAGAGAGCCTCTTTCAATTGAAAGTAAGTTCTGCGACGAGGGGACATGGGATGAGGGTGAAGGGAGATAGATTCAGGAGTGATATGCGGAAATATTTCTTTACGGAAAGAGTAGTGGATCCGTGGAATAGTCTCCCAGTGGAGGTGGTAGAGATGAGGACAGTAACTGAATTCAAAAAAGCATGGGACCAACACAGAGGATCTCTAAAGGTAAAAAGTGGACTGTTGTAGTTGTTGTTATGGAAGGACAGACTAGATGGGCCTTGTGGTCTTTTTCTGTCATCATGTTTCTATGTTTCTATAACAAGCACCCCCTATTACACTGTTTATTCACACCTTCAAAAAAACATAACAGATTAGTAAGACAAGATCTTCCTTGTCTAAAGCCATGTTGGCTGTCTCCCATTAAGCCATGACTATCTACATGTTCAGCAATTT
This sequence comes from Ichthyophis bannanicus, assembly GCA_033557465.1. Taxonomy (NCBI): domain Eukaryota; kingdom Metazoa; phylum Chordata; class Amphibia; order Gymnophiona; family Ichthyophiidae; genus Ichthyophis; species Ichthyophis bannanicus. Next base: position 515,185,191 of record CM066035.1, read on the forward strand.
TGTTCTTTATGATGGTTTCTACCATTTTGCCTCGTACTGACAGGTTCACCAGTCTGTAGTTTCTTGAATCACCCCGGAACCCTTTTTAAAAACTGGCATTACATTGGCCATCCTCCAATCTTCAGGTATTAGAGATGACTTTAATGATAGTTCACAGATTACAAATAGCAGGTCTGCAATCTCATATTTCAGATTTTTCAACACCCTTGCATGTATACCATCCGGTCCAGGTGATTTTGCTACTCTACAGTTTATCAAATAGTTGTAATACATCTTCCCAGTGTATCGATATTTTTCTCAATTTTTCCGCAGTATCATCTTTCAATACCAGTTCAGTTATGGGTAACTTCCCAACATCTTCCACAGTAAAGACCGAAGCAAAGAATTCATTCAGTCTCTTCACTATGGCTTTGTCCCCTCTTAGTGCCCCTTTTACCCCTCTATCATCTAATGGTCCAACTGACACTCTCACAGGTTTTTTTCCTACTAATGTACTTGAAAAAGTTTTTATTATGCATTTTTGCTTCCACAGCAAGCTTTTTTCCAAATTCTCTCTATGCCTGCCTTATCAATGCCTTCCATCTAACTTGCCAGTGCTTGTGCTGTTTCTAGTTTTTGTCATTTGGCTCCTTTTTCCATTTCCTGAAAGATGCTTTTTTGGCTGCAACAGCCTCTCTGACCTCACCTTTAAACCATGCTGGCAGTTTTTTGGACTTCCTTCCACTTTTCTTAAAGCTTGGAATACAGTTGGGTCTGGGCTTTCAAGAAAGTATTTTTAAACAGCCATGCTTAATGTAAATCTTTAACCTTTCCAGCTGCTCCTTTTAGTTTTTCTTAACTCTTTTCCTCATTTTATTATAGTCACCCTTTTGAAAGTTAAAAGGTAGTACTGTGGATTTCTTACCATCCTTTCTCCATTTATTAAATCAAACACAATCATGCTATGATTACTATTACCAAGTGGCCCAACACCCTTATCTCTTGCACCAGATCTTGTGTTCTACTAAGGACTAGGTCCAAAATGGCTACCTCTCTAAGTGGGCTGAGGATAGTATTAGATATTTCAGAGTAAACGTCACGCCTAAACTGGAGGATATGTTTGGGGCCAATTATTCACCCCTGTGGAAGCAAATCAGTGGAAACCTAGAGGAATGGAGGAGGGGGAGTTTGAGTTAGCTGGGGCACATGATGGCAATTAAGATGATGGTCCTTCCTAGATTGCTCTATTCACAACATTGCCCATTCAAATGCTGAGTAACCTTTTGGTTATAGTCCAAAGACTGGTAATGCAAGTTATATTTGCTAATCGGCATCCCCTGATAGCACAGCAAACACTGTGGAGGAGGAAGGGGGGGGGGGGGCTGGCAGTGCCACAGTTTGCCTGCTATTTTGAGGCTGCTTGGCTGAGTGGCCCTGAAATGGTGGATAAAGGGAAAGAGGGAATGTGTGGGAGGAAGAGATTAAGGGGGTGGGAAGGTCTGGGTGTGCAGTTGTGGATGAAAGGGGAGGGCGAGGGAGGGAAAAGAAGGGCTCAGAACGCTTTTGTGGATCTGGTGGAAATGGAGGAAGGTAAGGTTGGGCCCTCAGGGTTCCTCAAAATTAACACCCCTGGTGGGGAACTGGGACTTCAAACCAGGAGTGGAGGAGAACATAAGAACATAAGATATCCCATACTGGGACAGACCAAGGTCCATCAAGCCCAGTATCCTGTTTCCAACAGTGGCGAATCTAGGTCATACGTACCTAGCAGTTTCCCCAAAAGACACAGGTTCCACAATGCTTGTATTGGGTCAAGCATTGATATCCTGGGGTCCCTTATTAATAATGGTTTATGGACCTTTCTTCCAGGAACCTGTGCAAACCGTTTTTAAACCCAACTACACTAACAGCCTTTACTATATCCTCTGGGAACAAATTCCAGAGTTTGATTACATGTTACATAGACTTACTGTATATACAAACCAAATCTAATTATATTTTGTACATATGTTTATAGTTTCTCTGTTACTCCAAGTTTATGCTCCTGTTACAATGTACTGTCCAAGTTTAAACTCCTGTTACAATGTAAGCACAGAACAGTTTTCTGACTGTGCACCCTTGTTGTATGTAAACCGCACTGATAACAAATAGCGCGGTATATAAAAGCTGTTAAATAAAAATAAAAAAATAAATAAATAAATGTTAAGTGAAAAAATATTTTCCTTTATTAAATAGTTTACCCGGTAGCTTTCATTACATGTCCCCTAGTCTTTCTTTATTCTGATAACGTAAACAATCGATCTACATTTACCCGTTCCACTCCTTTCATTAATTTAAAGACTTCTATCATATCTCCCCTCAGCCATCTCTTTTTCAGGTTAAAGAGCCCTAACCTTTTTAGCCTGTCTTCATAGGGGTATCCTTCCATCCCCTTTACCATTTTGGTGGCTCTTCTCTGAACCTTTTCTAATTACGCTATATCCTTTTTAAGATACGGCGAGCAGAATTGCACACAATATTCAAGGTGTGGTCTCACCATGGAACGATATAGAGGCATTATAATATCCTTGTTTTATTTTCCATTCCTTTCTTTATGATACCTAGCATTCTATTTGCTCTCTTGGCCGCAGCTGCACACTGGGCCGAGGGTTTTAACATGTTATCCACAATGATGCCTAAATCTTTTTCCTGGGTGGTGGTTCCTAATGTGGAACCTTGCATCGTGTAACCATAGTTTGGGTTGTTCTTCCCTAGGTGCATAACTTTGCACTTCACCACATTAAATTTCATCTGCCATTTTGATGCCCAGTCTTCCAATTTATCAAGATCCTCTTGCAATTTTCCACAATCTTCTTGGGTTTTAACAACTTTAAATAGTTTTGTGTCATCGGCAAATTTGATAACCTCACTCATTATTCCCTTTTCCAGGTGATTTACGAATATGTCAAAAAGCAGCAGACCCAAAACAGATCCCTGTGGTACACCACTATTCACCTTTCTCCATTGGGAAAATTGGCCATTTAACCCTACCCTCTGCTTTCTATCTTTTTTTTTTTTAATACTTTATTTTATAACCACCAACAAATTCAATATACAATATACAAATATCCTCAGAGGGGTGAACTCTAATCCCCTCGCAGAGGATAAACGAAACAGAGATAACAGGTGGAAAATGTTTTCTCCCAAAAGTAATCCCCCATTCCCCACCGCCCACAACCCTCCCCCATCCCTCCCCTCACCCATAGCACACTACCCTATGCACTCTGTAAGCCTCCAGCAATTCTACATACACTCCACATCTCCCACCAGCAGCTCACCCTGTCAACTACCAACATGCAAAATCTCATTGCGACATCTAGCACTCATCTGTTGTATATAAGGCTCCCAGACACGCATAAAAGCTGTCCAGCGTTTGACACTGCCCCGCGCCCCCCATCTCTCCATCAGCATCATTTGATGGAAGCAATTGCGCCACTCACCAAAGGAAGGTGGACTACTTTCCCTCCAAAGACGCAGAATTAGCCCCTTCCCCACTAAGCAGGCCTTGCGCACCAATAACCGTTCTCCCTCTGCCACAGGACAAGAGGGGTCAAGCCGATCTAGCACCACAAGGGCCCCGGTCCATCTCACACGCCGCTGTAGTAGGCGATTTAGAAAAGTACATATCATAGCCCAATAGGAGCACACTAATCTACAACCCCACCACATATGAAATAAAGTCGCCATAGGCTCTGAGCATTTCGGGCAAGACCCGTCAATGGTTAGCCGGCTGCGTAGCGCCCTTCGTGGGGAAAAATACACCCTGGTTACGCATTTAAATTGTGTCTCCCGCCAGCGGGACTCCTGTGTCAGTTTCACTATTCCTTTTAAGGCCTGAATGACCGCCCCGGGGGGGGGTACTGCTTCTCCCAATTCCATTTTCCAAGCTGCCTCGACCCCACGATAGTCAGGGGCAGTACGAAGGCCAGCCAAGCGTTTCTTGAAATCCGAGATCGATGGGGGATTTTCCTCCCCTAGCCCAAAAAACTCCAAAATTTGCGCTGAGCGGTCAACATGTAACGCTTCGCGGGGCAGGGAAGACACATAGTGCGCAAGTTGTATATAAGCGAAGCAATGTCTAGGAGATATATCGTACTCCCTACTTAAAGTCAAAAAGGATTTGCACTGCCCGGAAGGCTCTACCACATGTCCGACATTCCGGATTCCTCGAGCACCCCACTCTCGGAAAACCACCGTCTCCGAGCCCGGGAGAAAGTTAGCACTGCCCTGTAATGGGAGACAACTGGAAATCTTCCATGATGTATTCCAACAAAGGTCAAGTTGTTTCCAGGTTCGCTGAGCCGAACCAATCAGCTCACTACGCACAACATGGCGAGGGAGGGCATGGTGCGTCCCATGTAGAACCCCCAATAATGTCAATGGTGCCACAAAACACTCCTCCATAGCTCGAGGTGTATACACATCTGTCCCTCCCAACCAGTCACCAAGGTAACGAGCCTGACAGGCCAAAGCATACCCCGTAAGATCTGGGAGACCCATCCCCCCTTCGCGCCAAGACCCCACCATTCGTGACCACGAGATACGCGCCTTCCCTCCTTTCCATAAGAACCGTCGAATAGCAACCTCAAACCGAGGCACGTATCGGCTCAACAGCCAAACCGGCAGTGTTTGGAACCAGTACAACCGTGGTAAAATCACCATTTGAACCGCTGCCACCCTCCCTGACAGGGATAGCGGGAGTAGCTCCCATGTTTTCAACTGTTGCTGTAGCCGCCTCAGTGACCTCTCCAAGTTACGCGGATACAGCACTCGAGGGTTGCGAGTTAGCACTATGCCTAGATAAATAAATTCAATGACCGCCCACCTAAGAGGGAAAACCCCCACCCAATTCCCACGCAGCTGCGTTGATACATCCAATGCTTCTGATTTGTCCCTATTGATACGCAGCCCAGCGAGGCTACCAAATCTCGCAAACTCCTCCAACAACTGCGGCAGCGATTGATCTGGGGAGAGCAGGTGAACCAAAAGATCATCCACAAAGGCTGAAAGTTTAAATTCCTGTGAGCCCATGCGGACTCCCTGTATCCCACGGGAGGCATCGATAGTCCGAATCAAGGGGTCCAGTGACAAAACAAACAATAGGGGAGAAAGGGGGACACCCCTGTCTTGTACCCCGTTCCAAAGGAAAGTCCTCTGATAAGATACAGTTGCACAGCACCCCCGCTGTAGGCCGAACATATAAACTCCCTACCATCCTACAAAAATTAACTCCCAGCCCATAACGCGGAAGAAGATTACGAAGATAGCGCCAATCTAACCTATCAAAGGCTTTTTCTGCGTCAAAACTTATAAGCAGTGAAGGCAACCGATGAGCATGAACCCATTCCAGAGACGCTAGAATCTTATGCAAGTTACGAACCGCATGCCTCCCCTTGACAAACCCCACCTGGGAGTCATGCACTAAGTGGCCTATAACTGTTGCCAGCCTTGTTGCCATAACTTTCGCATTTAATTTGATATCAAAGTTAAGCAGGGAAATAGGACGATACGACCCTACAAGCAAGGGGTCCTTACCCGGCTTAGGAATCAGCGTGAGATGAGCATGATTACTTCCCCAGCGGAAGGCCCCTCTTTCCGCCCTCCCATTGAAGACCTCCACAAGTATGGGGCTCACAGGTTCATCAAGAAGTTTATAGAACTCGGCCCCCAAGCCATCCGGTCCAGGTGATTTATTACAACTAGCTGCGGAAATCGCGGAGGATATCTCCAGCGCGGTTATAGGTTGCTCTAAGAGCTCTCTCTGTTCCTCAGTAAGCTGTGGCAGATTCAACGGTTTCAAATACTCATCGAGCTCCACTGTGGACGCGGGTTGTGCCTTGTATAAGTCCTGAAAAAAGTTCCGGAAGGCCCGGGCAATTTCAACGGACTCTTTCTGCAGCCGTCCCTGTTCATCCCTGACGGCCATCACTAACGAGGACCCCCGCTGACCCTTCAAACACAGCGCCAGTAACTTCCCCGGCTTATTCCCATAGCAATGTAGCCGATATTTATATTAAAGGACGGACTTCTTGGCTCTCTGATGTAATAACTCATTAAGATCCACCTGAGCTTCCCAAAGCTTTTTCTTATTCGCAGATGTCGGGTGATGAGCACACAGCCTTCTCAAACTAGTAACCAGGCGCTCTAAGCCAATTATTCGTTCCGCTATCAGCCGACGTTTCCGAGCGGCGAACCCAATAATGTCACCCCGTAACACCACTTTTGCCGTTTCCCACACCAATTCAGAGTCCTCACTGTGGCACTGGTGGTCACTCACAAACTCCCGCCAACGCTGCTTCAAGAAATGTTGAAATTGAATATCCTGACACAGCCCCAGGGGAAGTCTCCAGAGTCGCGTCCGGGTATGTACCACCCCCCAATGCAGCTCCATCTCGACCAGCGCATGATCTGAGATTTCCAAGGGGCCTATCTGCACCTCCCCCATATTAGTAAACAGGGCCCCTGACACTAGGAAATAGTCAATTCGAGCACTGGACCCGTGAGCCCGGGACTGATGGGTAAAGTCCCTCTCCGAGGGGTGCAATAAACGCCATGGTTCGACCAGGCCGAGTCTGCCGCGAAAGCGCTGTAACACCCGTGTCATCGGAATCCGTTCTCTCGCCTCTCCCCCTCTAGAGGTGTCAAGGTCTACATCTAGAACCCCGTTAAAATCTCCGGCCAGGAGCAGCGGGAATTCCGGAAGTTGTTCGATTTTAGAGGCAAGACCATTATAAAAGCCAGGATCCATCACATTAGGACCATACAGGTTCCCAATAATCACCGGCTTCACTTCCAGTCTACCAGCCAGCAGAAGAAAGCGCCCGTCCTCCGACACAACTACCTTTTCCATGGCAAAGCGTACCCGCTTATGGAACAAAATTACTACTCCCCCCTTTTTCCCTCGTGCAGGGGATCTCCACACCTGCCCCACCCAGCCCCTACAAAGTTTACCATGTTCTGCCTCTGATTGATGTGTTACCTGTAGCAGGGCAACATCACACTGTTGTCTGGCCAAGGCCTGCAATATTTTATACCGCTTAATTGGAGTCCCCAATCCACAAACATTCCAGGTAATAACCTTCAGGAGCATGGGGCAGTGTCAAGATCTATCCAGGCAGAGAAACCCAATCCCAGCAAGGGAGCTCCCCCAGCCTGGAGCTCCTCCCCAACAATCAACTGAACAGTACAGAGCTGCTTACAATAAAACAGTGGAGTGTGTGCTATCCCCTCCCCTCGCCTCCCCCCCCTCCCAACTATCCCCCCCCTGCCCCCCACTCCTTGACCATCAAGTCCACCCATAGGTTGGACAACTTCCCTATAGCAATCGGGACTGCCCCAAACATCCCCAAGCTCCATAGTGAGCCTAACTCATTTATAACAAGTAACTTTCTTCCTAATTCCTATATTATGGGTCCACAGTATTCCCCACTCCCCCCCCTCCTCTCCTCCCTAAGAAAGCGGCTCTACGCAAGCACCTTAACTTGCCCTGATTGGTCAATACTAAGAAAGCACCCCCCTCCTATCTATTAAGCCCAAATTAACTTTCTCCCCAGGGTCCTTTAACCCTCCGTCCCCCACCCCTTCAACGTGGCAATCCCCCAGATAAAACCCAAGTTATCTATTATCTATTCCGTATGACCGCAGTGGTCCACTGTATCAGGTGTCCCAACCCAATTATCCCCCTGTGGGACCAACCCATATCCCTCCTCCGGTCATACTCTAGGGGAGAGCCACTTGCTATACACAACATCACATATAGGATCATCAGCGCGCCTCTATAGGCCACCCATAAAAGAAGGAAAACAACAGTAAGTAGCATTGGCCTAACTTAAAATCCACTCATCCTCTCCATCTAGGGCCTACCCCCCAACACACATACCTTGCCACATTCATCCCCCCAATCATCTTATTTTACCGAAGGTCAACCTCCAACATGGAGACAGACTCCTGGGTGAAAGACTGCGAAATCTCGGCGTTAGACCCAATACCACCGGAGTCGCCTACACGAGGTTTCCCAGTGGCGTATTCGATGCAATACTCCTCCCTTCAAGATCGAGAGACCAATCTACAATCCTGCCCCCCACCATCTCGCTATCCGGGTCTTAACTAAGATTAAAAATAGACTTAGGAGGCAGGAGCAGGGCCAGCACGCACCTCGATTAGCCCTTCACTGTAGCTCCCAATAATAGGGGGAGAGAAAGAGGGAAAGGAGCAGAGAACTATATAAGAAACAAAGGAGATTATTATAAAAGACCAAATAAAAACCCCTTCCTCTCAGAATCAGCCAACAACCCCACCCAACTACACATTCGCACGTCCCAGACATTACCCACAAATATCAGGGAAACTACCCCCACATTACGACCCATAGGGTAAAGCAGATGTGGCAACAATGAAACAGTATAATCATTAAACTTTCACATAAGGGATCAGCTTAAACACTGTAGCCAAATGTATCAGGCCACAGCTTAAACAAAACAGAAAATGTAACAGTGTAACAACTGAAGCCAGGAGGAGAACAACCTCTACAGTTCAGGCCCCAGGTAGGCCCTTGAGCCTCTCTCTTTCAACAAGACAGCAAATCTCCATCCACACGAGTAGCACAAGTCTCACGGGGGAGAAGCAGTCTGAGTATTTAAAGTTCCTAGCAGAGATGTAGCCGCCGTCGGTGTCGTCAAGTAGCGTGTCTGTCCATTGACCTCCACCCGCAGATGAGCAGGATAAAGCAGTGAGAATCGCACGCCTTGATTTCGCAGTTGTGTGCAGACCCCGGAGAAGGCCCGTCGCTGTTGGCTCACTAAAGCTGAATAATCTTGGAACACAAGGATTTGTGGTGAGTCCTGCTGCTGCATATTTCGGCCCCGAGCCGTCCTCAGTACCATCTCTTTTTGCCGGTAGTCTAGAAATCGGGCTATGACCGCTCTCGGATGCCTCAGTTGGTCTCGCCGCTGACCCAACCGGTGCACGCGTTCCAACTTTACAGGGTCCACGCTTTTACCTTGTAGCAGTTTCTCTATCCAGGACTGCAGGTAATCAAAAAGAGCGCCATCTGCCACGCTCTCCGGTATTCCAATAAAACGTAAGTTCTTTCGTCTCCCCAGGTTCTCGAGTTCATCCAGCTTGTCACCCTGTTGTTTTACTAAAGTCTCCAGGGCCTCTACTTTAGTTTCCATGGAATGCCGGGCGTCTTCGATGTCCGAGACACGGGTCTCTACCTGGTCCATCCTCCCTGCAAATTCAGTAAGATTTTGGCTGACATTCTGGATCCGATCCACCAACTCCTGAAAGCGGGTATCCAAAGCCTGGACCACTGCAGCACTCACTTCTTTCACCAGATCCGTGGTACCACTGGATTTCGGGCTGGCTGGTGCTCCCTCCGCCATTTTACCCTCAGTAGCCCTCAGCTTCTCCTTCCTTGGCGGCTTCGATGCCATCGGGTTCCGAGCCGTTAAGAAACTGCTCCCAGCTCAAAATATCCCCCGTGTCTTAAGAGAGATAAATATGTGATTAGTGCCCACTTTTATAGATATCAATAGCCGTTTTGTGGGGCAGAGTACCCGGAGCTGATCGTAGGCGATCCGATCAGCTCATTGCCAAACCGGAAGTCTCTCTATCTTTTAATCAGTTCCTGATCCACAATAGTAGACTGCCTCCTATCCCATGACACTCTAGTTCTGCCAAACGTCTCTGATGAGGGACCTTGTCAAATTCCAAATACACTATATCAACCGACTCACCTTTGTCTACCTGTTTATTCACACCTTCAAAAAAACATAACAGATTAGTAAGACAAGATCTTCCTTGTCTAAAGCCATGTTGGCTGTCTCCCATTAAGCCATGACTATCTACATGTTCGGCAATTTTGTTCTTTATGATGGTTTCTACCATTTTTCCCGGTACTGATGTCAGGCTCACCGGTCTGTAGTTTCCCGAATCACCCCTGGAAACCTTTTTAAAAATTGGTGTTACGTTTGCCATCCTCCAATCTTCAGGTATTACAGATGATTTTAATGATAGTTCACAGATTACTAATAGCAGGTCTGCAATCTAATATTTCAGGTCTTTCAACACCCTTGGATATATATCATCCGGCCTAGGTGATTTGCTATGCTTCAATTTATCTAATAGTTGTAATACATCTTCCCGATGTATCGATATTTTCTTCAATTCTTCCGCACCTTTAAATACCACTTCAGTTAAGGGTAACATCCCTACATCTTCCTCAGTAAAGACCGAAGTAAAGATTTCATTCAGTCTCTCCGCTATCGCCTTGTCACCTCTTAGTGCCACTTTAACCCCTCTATCATCTAATGGACCAACTGACTCTCTCACAGGTTTTTTGCTACGAATGTACTTGAAAAAGTCTTTATTACGTGTTTTTGCTTCCGCAGCAAACTTCTTCTCAAATTCTCCCTTTGCCTGCCTTATCAATGCCTTGCATTTAACTTGTCAGTGCTTGTGCTGTTTGCAGGTTTCGTCGTTTGGCTTTTTTTTCCATTTCCTGAAAGATGCTTTTTTGACAATAGCCGCCTCTCTGACCTCACCTTTAAACCATGGTGGCAGTTTTTTGGACTTCCTTCCACTTTTCTTAAAGCATGGAATACAGCTGGTCTGGGCTTCCAAGATAGTATTTTTCAACACCCAAGCTTGATATAAGTCTTTAACCTTTGCAACTGCTCCTTTTAGTTTTTTCTTAACTATTTTCCTCATTTTATCATAGTCTCCCTTTTGAAAGTTAAAAGGCAGTACTGTGGATTTCCTTACTACCCCTCCTCCACTAATTAAATCAAACGCGATCATGCTATGATCACTATTGCCAAGTGGCCCCAACACCCTTATCTCTTGCACCAGATCTGGTGTTCCACTAAGGACTAGGTCCAATATGGCTTCCCCTCTAGTTGGTTCATGAACCAGCTGCTCCAAGAAGCAGTCATTTATGTCATCTAGGAACGTTATCTCCCTAGCATGTCCTGCCATGACACTGACCCAGTCGATACCGGGGCAATTGAAATCACCCATTATTATTACTGTGCTGTAACATTTGTTAGCTTCCTTGATTTCTTTGAGCATTTCATCATCCATTTGTTCATTCTGGCCAGGCGGTCGATAGTACACCCCCCACTGCCATCGCCTTCCCCTTTTTACATGGAATTTCAATCCATAGAGATTCTACAGCAAATTTTGTTTCCTGCAAAACTTTAATCCTTTCTGACTCAATGCCCTCTTTAACATAGAGCACAACCCCTCCACCAATTTGATCAGCTCTATCATTACGATATAATTTACACCCAGGTATCACAGTGTCACACTGGTTGTCCTCCTTCCACCATGTCTCAGATTCCAATCATATCTAATCTCTTATTTAGTGCTATATATTCTAACTCTCGCATCTTATTTTTTAGACTTCTAGCAGTTGCATACAAGCATTTTAGAGACTGTATTTTATTCATATTAATTTGACTATTGGTAGGCATGAGTAATTTGGGATCTTTAAGCTCCGTCTGCTCCAAACTCGAGGGCTTTTGGGCTACTTTACTCTTTTTTGGAACCTCTCTGCTTTTGGTAGTATCCTTCAAGGATACATTCTTCTGAACCATGCGCTCTTGTGCGACTGTCGGCTTTCCCCTGTTATCTAGTTTAAAAGCTGCTCTTAATGGCAGCAGCCTGGTTCCATCCCGGTTAAGGTGAAGCCCATCCCTTCGGAAGAGCCCCTCCTTTCCCCAGAGTGTTCCCCATTTCCTAACAAATCCAAAACCCTCATCCTTGCACCATCGTCTCATCCACGCATTGAGTTTCCGGAGCTCTGCCTGTCTTTTGGGTCCTGTGCGTGGAACGGGAAGCATTTTGGAGAACTCTACCCTGGAAGTTCTGGATTTCAACTTCCTAACTAAAAGCCTAAATTTAGCCTCCAGAACCTCCCTACCACATTTTCCTATGTCATTGGTACCGACATTTACCAAGACAGCAGACTCCTCCCCAGCACTATCTAAGACATTATCTAGATGGCATGTGAGGTCTGCTACCTTCGCACCAGGCAGGCATGCTACCTTTGCACCAGGCAGGCATGCTACCAGGCGATCCTCACGTCCACCAGCCACCCAGCTATCTACATGCCTAATGATCGAATCACCAACTATAATGGTCATCTTAACCCTTCCCTCATGGGCACATGGCCCTGGATATACTTCCTCGGTGCGAGAGGGTTTTACATCACCTGGAGGACAGGTCCTAGTTACAGGATCACTTCCTGCCACACCAGGGTGATGCTCTCCTGTCACGTGACCTCTCTCCTCCATGGCAACAGGGATGCTGCCAGAATGGAGGTGGGATTTCAGGACTATATCCCTGTAGGTCTCGTCTATGTACCTCTCTGTCTTTCTTATGTTTTCCAAGTCTGCTACTCTAGCCTCTAGAGAACAGACATGTTCCCTGAGAGCAACAAGCTCCTTGCACCTAGTGCACACGTAAAGACCTCTCACCAACTGGGAGAAAATCATACATGTGACACTCAATTTAAGACTGGAAAGTCCCGATCTTGCTGCTGGACTGCTGTCTGCATCTTAGTTTTAAGCTTGCGTTTAGATCTTTAAGTTCTTTACTTACTAAGGGTTGCTATGGATACTTATACTAATAAAATTGTACCTAATACATTTAATATACCTTGTTCACCTGAAGCTTAAAAATCTCAGGTCCTTAGTGTATAACTGATTTGGATACCAAGCTGCACCTGAGAGCACATCTTTTCCTTTAAAATGTGTAAGTACCTGTAAAACTACGGTTATCCCAGGGGTGGATGGGTGTTGGGGAGGGAGGGAGGGAAATAGCACTTATTAAAAGAGGGCTGCTACACAGTACCCTGTCCTGTGCTTCTGAGGTAAGCTGTGACCAGTTTCCTGGGTGATTAACAGTCCTTATTTGGATAGAACGAGTCTTTCAAAATGGCCTTTTGACCTGCCACCTGGCGGTAACACTTATTGAAAAGGTTTCATGGGTCTCTTGTCCCCTAGATAGAAGGCCTCTTTGTAAAGGTCTCTAGAAGACTATTTGTTGTTCAAAGAATACTGACACTGTTTTGCCTTTTATGCTAGGTTATATTCTGATTTGATTTAAATTAAAGCTCTTGAAGATCACGTGAGAACATGAGCGGGTGAGGACGTGTCCTCGTCGCGCTCCCGGGCCGCTTCCCCGAATCGGCAGGAAAACGAGCAAGAATAAACAGAGATTTAGTGGGAAGTGAACCCAGACAGAGCACATACTTCCGAACGCTGCCGGAGAATCGTGTGCAGGTAGTGAGCCATGCGCTCAGCTGCAAAGAGGGAGAAGCCGCATGGGTCCCGCGATTCCAAAATGGCGGCCGCTGCACGAAGCTGTACTCATCCTGAATCCCCAGGGTCTGGAAGCGGGGAATCGAGCTCGGAGGAACTAGCGCACGAGGTGGCTAAGCTACTAGAGCCCAAGTTTGACTCGGTGCTGAAAAAATTAGAGGAAATGGCAGAGACATATACTGAAATCATGCGGAGAGTGGAAGAGGTGGAACAGAGGGTAACAGTACTGGAGGACAGTGAGCTGCAGCTTGAGCAGGATGCACATCGGCACCAAAAGCAAATAGATGCGTTGCTTCTGAAGGTGGATGACTTTGAGAACAGGTCTAGAAGAAACAATCTGTGGCTGGTGGGAGTGCCAGAGTCATGGTCAGATCAGCAACTTCCAGGCCTTTTTGAGGTGTGGCTGCCTAAGGAATTGGGCCTTGTGGATTTACAGGGGCAGATAATTGTGGAAAGGGCGCACCGTTTGGGCCAGAGACGTGAGGCAAATGAGAAACCGCGACCAGTGCTTGCACGGATATTGAACTTTCAACATAAAGCTGCGCTCTTGCAAGCATACCGAAAGCAGAGGACTTTAAAGTTGGATAGCAGCTCGATCCTTATGTTTCAAGATTACTCTGCAGCGCCGGCAGCAAAGCGGAAAGAATTTGCGCCCATATGCAGCGAATCGGCCAGAGGGGGAATCCGCTTCGCGCTCAGCTACCCGGCTCTCCTGAGAGTGTACCATAAAGAAACAGCGCACACATTTGACCAAGCCCAGGCTGCTAAGAAATTCCTGGGTACCTTGCAGCAAGACAAGTCCCCGGGCAAAGACAAGGAGAAGTGAGGATCGACGGACATAGATGTTGGCTGCACACCAAGACCCGGTTTAAGACCGCAGGGTGGCAGCCGCGTCAGAAAATCTAACAACTGTGGCTGACCTTTCATTGTCTGGCAGTTTTTTTTCTTGATGGACACGAGCGCAGCTTTGGACGGTTCCCCCCCCCTTCTATTGCGCTGAGGAGGGGGGCGGCCCGGAAGTGTGGACAGTGATCTAGCCCTACTGGGATAATAGTGATGGCTACCAGGTTGAGAGGGGGTGGGGGAGGTTTGGAGGGTAGAAGGGGTTTTTTGGGGGGAGGAGTGGTGGGGTGGGATCTGGTTGGGACTTGGAGGAGGGGGTGGGGTGGGGGGGAAAAGGGTAAGGCTGGAGGGAGTGGGAGGGAGGGGTCAGTGGCGGGGGGGGTGGGAGGGGGAGGTTAATTCGGAGTCAGGAGAGTGTTAGGGGAGGTATAGAACAGTGTCTGGGGAGGATGGTAGTCTGGGGAAGCTTGGTAAGAGTGTGGGGGACCGAGGCTGTGCGGCCCCTGAGTTTGGGGTGGGGAGCAAATTCTGTAGAGGGTCACTTTAGTATAGATCGCGATGAGTAGTGTTAAGATCATCTCATGGAATGTGAGGGGAATAGGTTCACCAGTCAAACGAACTAAGATACTGCAGGCGCTCAAGAGGAAAGGAGCGCAGATTGTGTTGCTGCAGGAGACCCATCTGAGTGAGGTAGAAAACGGGAAACTGGCGAGGGATTGGATGGCAACCTCCTATGGGGTGTCCTCGGGATCAAAGAAAGCAGGGGTGGTGATTCTAGTCAAAAGGGGCCTTCCCTTGGAAGTGGTGAAATGTGAGGCGAACCCTCATGGGCGATATATCTTCTTGCAAGCAAGGCTCCATGCGCGATAGCTTTGGTTTGGGAATGTCTATGCCCCCAATGTGTATGATCATGGTTTTTTCAAAGATCTGCTGAGATTTATCCTGAAAGCAGGAGGGAAGAAGCTGATCCTAGCAGGGGATTTTACTTGTCCGCATGATCCAAGGATAGATAAGTCTAGAGACAGCGCAGTAGGGGCATGGTCCAAGAGAGGGATTGGCTACTTGTGTAGGCTGGGAGATATGGTTGATGTGTGGCGGGCACTCCATCCAGGAACACGGGAATACACACATCAGTCCAGAGCGCACATGACTTGGTCTCGCATTGTTTACATTTTGGTCAGTGCAGGGGGTTTTGTGCAAGTTTCCCAGGAATCGAACCTGTAATGGTTTCCGATCACGGGATGGTCTGGGTAAACTGGGACACTCAAGGCCCAGGAAGGACGGGATGGCGCTTCCCTATGTATCTCTGGGAGGACAAAGATTTTAGGGCATACTTAGAGAAACAATGGGAGGAATACACAGAGTTTAATGACACTCCCCAGTGTTCACCTCTTTTGTTTTGGGAAGCAAGCAAGGTGGTGATGAGGGGGGCTATCACTGCATACACCATACGTAGGCGCAAACACCTTGACCAGAGCCTGCTAGCCCTGGAGCGTTCTCTCATGACCCTACAGAGGAAGCAGAGTAGAGTGCGAAATAAAGCTACACAGCAGGAATATGTGAGGGTCCAAGCGGCTCTCAGTGAGTTGCTACAGAGCGGGTAAGCATGTCCCTGCAATACTATAAGTATCAGTTATACAAATTCGGGAATAGGTCGGGCAGACTCTTAGCCAAGTTGGTTAGAGACCCGGGGGGTTTGAGATTCATTCCAGTCTTAAAAGATGGGGGAGTTCTGCAGCACAAACCACAACAGATCGCGAATATCTTTAGAAACTTTTATGCCAAATTGTATACCGAGGAGGATAGGAATTATGAGCAGGGCCGAAAGTTCCTCGATGGGTTGCACCTTCCAACCCTAGGGGAGGAGGCGCAGAGGGCTCTGAATGCTCCTATTTCTGGGAAGGAAATACAGACAGCAATCTGGAAAGGCAAGCCCCATAAGACCCCGGGCCCAGATGGATTTGGGTCCAAATATTATAAGATATTGGAGAATAAAGTCACCCCAACCCTCCTGGCAATGTATGAAGCGCTCTTTCACAAAGCTGCTTCCCCAGAGATATGAGGTGTGCCGACATTACGGTTATCCCAAAGGAGGGGAAGGATCCCCAGGATCCGGCCTCATATAGACCGATTTCCTTGATTAATTATGACAAAGATTCTGGCCTCAATTCTGGTGGGGAGGTTGAATCCCATTTTACCTAGTTTGATTAACCCTCGCCAAGCGGGTTTTGTACAGGGCAGGGAAGCCACTGGGAATATAGCGAAGCTTCTAGTGGGCATGGAGTATTGTCTTAAGGAAAAAGCACCCCTGCTGTTGGTCGGCTTAGAAGCTGAAAAGGCGTTTGATAGGGTGGCGTTGCAATACCTATGGGAGGTTATGAGGAGGTTTGGGTTCGGAGGTGCTTTTTTACAGTGGGTCCGGATTCTGTACGCGGCACCCCAGGCTAGGGTTGGGGTGAATGGAGCCTTCTCTGAGCCTTTTACCCTCGAAAGGGGCACGAGGCACGGATGCCCCTTGTCTCCCTTATTGTACATTAGAGCCGCTTTTACAAGCCTTGCAGGAGGACCATCAGGTAGTGGGCGTGAGGTTGGGTGATAGGGAGGAGATGAAACTCAGTGCATTTGTTGATGATATGCTCTTATGTCTGAGAGCTCCACAAACATCACTTGAGCGGGCACTTCAGATCATAAAACTTATTTTGGTAGTTTCTCGGGCTTGAAAATTAATACAGTGAAGTCCATGGCACTAGATGTGGGGGGGCGGCTTAGACAATCCTGTGGGGGCTCTTTCCCCTTGACTTGGGCTTCGGGCGCCTTTAGATACTTAGGGATACAGCTGCCAGATGTCCCCGAGAATTTGTATAAGTGCAATATTCCCGGATTGTTAGAGAGAGCACGGCTTACATTCCAGCGATGGTCCGCTCTGCCTCTGTCCCTGAGGGGTAGAATAGGTCTATTTACCATGGTGGAGCTACCAAGAAGGCTTTATGTGCTCCGTATACTCCCTATTTGGGTTCTAGGTAAAGACTGGCAGCGTTTTGAGCGGCATCTAGGACACTTCCTTTGGAGAGGGAAACGGGCTCGTATTCCTCTAAAGGCACTTATGAGGCGTAGGGAGGAGGGTGGGTTGGAGCTCCCCTCAGTGCACAATTATAATCTCCGATACATGATGCGACACATAGCGGGGTTAGCAGCGGTGGAGGGGGATGCGCGCCCGTGCAGCCATTAAATTGGGTAGCACATCCATATCATGGCCTATACCTGCTGCATGCTCATAGTCGGGACCTGCCAGAGAGTGTTAAAGGTGGGATGTATATAGGAGCACTCAGAGCATCGTGGAGGGCCCTCTGCAGGAAAAATGGGTGGGATTGGCGCTGCTCGGTGCTGCTCCCGTTGGTGGGAAATCCAAAGTTTCTACCGGGTTTAATCTCGAGTGTTTTCGCAGACTGGGCCCAAAAGGGCCTTGTATGTCTTGGGGATCTATGTGAGGCGGCAGGAGTGGGGGTGGAGAGTTTCCAGACATTAGCTGAAAAATTCTTATTACCTAAGCATGAGTTTTATTGTTACCTACAGGCACGGCATTATGTTACTGAGGTGATGAAGAAGGCCCCAGGGCTACTGGAACAGAAAGGTTTTAAAGAATGGCTGCGGGCAGTGGTGCAGAGGGGAAACAGTACAGAGGTGAGGAAAAATATGGTGTGCCCAGTAGGGGATAAGCGGTATCTGAACCGACTGAGTGAGAGATGGATGGGGGATGGGGTGGAAGAGGCTACTCCGGAGTGCCTTGAGAGGGCGTTTAAGAAAATCCCCGTGAGTGGGCAGTGGGTCTATTTGCAGTTTTTATGGCGGGCGTACATAAGTGACAAGTGGGCCTGTAAGGCGGGGTTACGAGAGGATGATAAGTGTAGCTGGTGCGGGAGGAAGAGTGGGACTCTTTGGCATAAATTCTGGGGCTGCCCCAAAGTTCAGACATTTTGGCAGCAGGTGGGGGCTCGGTTGGCTGCTATGCCCCAGGTCTCTTTCATAACTGGGAAACGGGGGGTCAGTGGGTAGCCCCGCCCCTGCGGTTCCTGATGTAGCGAGGCTTCCTGATGGTGAAGGTGGTCATCTTGGGCCGCTGGCAGGAAGGGCCTGCCCCCGTAATTGACACTTGGGAGAGGGCTATATTAGAATTGATGCAAATGGAGAGACTAACAGCTAAGCAGCTGGAGGGAAAGCATTGGGACAAGTTCATGGAGGTGTGGCTGCCACTCATTGATACCTTGCTAAAAGATAGTGAATGAACGCTTCTTTACCTCCCGGGGGATAGCAGAGGGGGGTTGGGGGAGGGGCGGGGGGTTGGGGCGAGGGGGGCAGAGAGGGGGATTGGGGGGAGGGGCGGGGGGTTGGGGCGAGGGGGGCAGAGAGGGGGATTGGGGCGAGGGGGGGATTGGGGCGAGGGGGGGGATTGGGGGGGGAGGGGGGGAAGAATAGAAGACCAAGAATAAATCCAGAGGGGCATGGTAGTTCTGCTGTTTGTATGCATGTAATGTTTATAATTGCTGCATAATGGGTTGTGAAATATGGGTAACATTAGACTGCCTTGCTGAAGGAAGATCCAGATACGGAGAATGGGAGCCCGGTGAGGGGGCCTCCGTATTGTGCCTATTGGAGAATACCTATTCTGAATGTAAGCAATACCCATTTTGTCATTGTTCGAGTTGGATTGTGTGCATTGTGCGTATTGTTAAAAGTTTAATAAAAGAAATTTGAACATAAATTAAAGCTCTTTGCTGCTGCTAGGCTCTGACTTATGAAATTTAAACTGGAAGCTCTCTGCTGGGTTCTAAAAGTAATCAGAAAGCTCTCTTCTGTGTTTGAAATTTAAACTAAAAGTACTTTGCTGATATTAGGCCATGAGTGAGTATTAAATTTAAACTGCAAGCTCTCTGCTGGGTATGAAATCTAACCAGAAAGCTTTCTTCTGTGCTTTAAATTTAAACTTAAACTGCTCCTACTAGGCCGACTGATTTAACAAATGCACTGCGTTCACAGATTAATCAGCTTTAATACAAAGAAGTCCCATCAGAAAAATTCCCATTAGTATATACTCACAATTGCAGATCTCTCTCCAGAAGTAGCAGTCCCCCTTTTCTAGTCCTTCAAGACGGGAAGAGGGGGGGGGGGGGTATTCCATAAATGGAGCACAAAGGAACTTCGCTGAATGGGACAATGCATAATGGATGAGCGAAAATTTGGGTTTCTGGAAATGGAGGAGGAGTTTGGGCTAAGGTAGTCTGACTACTCACCATATGTATAAGTAACACATTATATCTCTACACGGGTTTTGAGAGACAGGCCAATGCTACATTGATGGAAGAGCTCCTCTCCCGGGACCAGATATAGGGGGCCATTTTGGCACTCTACCCAATGATGGACGGAGGTAGCACATCTAAGGTAAGGTTTCAGACCCTCTGCGAAAGGGATATAGGTAGGGGGGACTGGAGTATACAGCACTGGCAGAAGGTATATAGAGGTTTGTATAAAGAGGTTCTGACGAGTAACCTCATAAAGCAAAATTATAAAACGCTCTAGCGGTGGTATCTTATCCTGGTGAAGCTGGGGCATTTATATGGGCTGGAGGAGGTCCCTTGTTGGAGGCAATGTGTGAAAAAAGCACAGTTACGAGGGGGCGGAGCCTGATGTCCAGCGGGTAGGACGCTTTGCGTTGAAGCTCCCGAGAGGCCTACTTAGAATCCTGACTTAATACCTATACAAATTTACTATTTCACTCCGAGCTGACCGGGGCACCTCGGGGGGGATGGCGGCCCATAAACCAGCGCGCTTGGACTTCGGGTCTCCTTCTTCTTCTCACGGAAAACGCTCCAAAACAGAGGTGTCCTCCCCACAGAAGATGGTCCCATTTCGTGAAAACCCCGAAATGCACCTGGAGATTTTGGAGGAAATACGCGGCGTGAAGGAATTGGTGCAGTCCAATGGAGAAGCGCTTCGAGCCATGCGAGAAGACTTTGGAGTGCTCCAGGACCGACTTGAAAGTCTTTCATTACGGCAGGACAACATGGCGGGGGTCCTCGACTCGCACGAGGTGCGCTTGGGCAAACTGGACAAGGCTGAGCGCCAGATACAGAATCTTCAAAAGGAGTTAGAAGATAGCAATAATCGAGCCCGTCGTAACAATGTGAGGCTCCTCGGAATGCCGGAGGGGGTGGAAGCAGGAGATATAAGAGAATTCTTGCTCAAAACTCTTCCCTCCTTGCTGAAGATCACTTTTCACAGAGAACTGGAAATCGATCGAGCACACCGTGTTCCTGCCCACATGGCGCTCAACCGCACGACCCCCCGGCCTATTATCTTTAGCTTGCTACGATATCAACAAGTGGAACAAATTTTACATGCTGCCCGAGCGAATCATCATTTGGAATTTGAAGGTCGTAAGGTCTCCTTCTTTCCTGATTTGGCAAAGCCTACCGTTGACCGTCGGAAGAAACTCCTTGCTTTTCGCCCTCGACTTCAACAGCTACAGGCTCGCTTTGGCCTGTTGTATCCAGCGAAGCTCCGAGTGACTCTCCACAACCAAACCAGGACGTTCGAAGATCCTGATCTACTATCAACATTTTTAGACTCCAAAGAAGCAGAGCAGATGCGCTAATCCCAAATCTTGGACTCTTATCTGCCGGCTCTATCCGCCATTTTGAAGGGCCCGATGCGGCGGTCATAGCCAAGCACAGAAATAGCCTGGACTTTCTTTCTTTCTTTATATGACTTTTGTTTTTTTGGTCTCCTATCCCTTCATGATGTGTGCCTCGGTCGGATTCGGAGCACGCACAGTCCTACAGGTTATGTGTTTTTTCAATTTCGGCCTTCTCTGGGGTTTCTCCCCGCAGACACATGGTCGCCAGTAATTTTGGGGTTTTGCTTCTCCTCTACCGTACTGCGGTTTTCTTTGTTAATGTGGGGCGCTTCATTGTATTATATTAGCTTATTTTTCCTATGTCATGTGTACAGCCAGATACAGTCAGTTTGAGGGACATAGTGAAATTATGTGTGCTATCATGCTCAGAATTTTTAACTTTTCTGAATGGCCTTATGTAAAATCTTATCATTCACCGTCAAAGGCATTAATGGTCCACTCAAAGGAAAGAAAATCCTTAGCTATCTTAGCCATGAGCATGTTGATTTAGTGTTTCTTCAGGAAACGCATTTAAACTCTGCTGAAACACTGAAACTCAATGCTAAGCCTCACATGGTAGCTGCCTCTTCTCCCACCGTTTCCAAATGGTACGGGATAACCATTCTGGTTAAGAAGTCTTTGCATGCTACTGTACCTGATATTAGCGCTGACAAGGAGGGTAGATGGGCCCGTGTACACCTTGAGGTTGGAGATAGTGAATTCACGTGTATTTGCATTATGCCCCGAATGTGGACAACCCTGCTTACTATGCAAGTATTGCGCAGTTGGCCTTGGCCTCTGCCAATGCTCCATTAATACTTGGTGGCGATTTTACTCAAGTGTTCCCTCAATCTTTTCTTCTCAAACAAGGTGCTCGTTGGTTGGAAGATCCAGTACCGAGTAGACCTGTGTGGCTAGATATAGAAGAGGGCCTTTGCAAACCGATTCCTCTTACCTTTCTCCTTGGTATGACTCTCCCATCAGACTCCCACTATCTACCAATGCTTTTAGACACTTTAGGTGCCTTTAATACTCTTATGCAATCTTTAGACTCCCGACTCTGGTCAGTGCAACTTCAGCATCGCCTTCGGAGCACTAGAGTACTCCCGCCATCGGCATTCCCTACATAAGGTTGATTGGAGACTTTCCGATCTCTCGGTAGTTCACCGGGTGTAGCATCCAATTTTACTAAACCTTATGTAATGCTATAACTAGAGATACCCCTATAGCGCAGAAAGTATGGGAGAGAGAATTGCATGTGACTTTGACCTCGGAGCAATGGAGCCTTATCTGGAGTAGAGGGACACGGGTTCCCGATCCGCCTCACTCACTCAGACCCTCTTCTTTCTAGCCCACCGGTGTTTTTACACTTCTCACAGATTAGACAAATGGAACACTACTCAGGGCAATGGTTGCTGGACACGTCCTGCGGCCATTGGTTCATTGCCTCATGTTATGCATGAATATCCCGCACTACAGTATTACTGGCGTCGGGTCTAGGGTCGTATTTAGTCTATCTCGCACTCTCAGGAGCCCCTTTCTTGGAGGATAGTGGGACTTCGCCCAATTGCGGGGATCCCCTCTCTCCCAAAAATGGCTTATCTCCTTTCGAACTTTATGCTTGGCATTGCTATTTCCCTAATTAAGTAATACTGGAAAATTAGCTCCCATCTGAGCCCCAATGAATGGTGGAATCATGCCTGTCTTTACAGTAAATATGAACAAATACCTCGTCTGTTCGCTTCCTCCGTTCAGACTCCTTCTCATTGGTCTCAATGGAAGCTGCTCAATGACTATGTACATTTTGCTAAATGCTCTCATCTGACTGTCTAACTTTGTATATATCTCTGTCCCACGATCATGCTGTATTGTAGATACTCTTTTGATCGTTTGATGTATAATCACTGTTAATTGGAAGCGCTCACATGCTGATATAATCGGGTAGAGAAGAAGCATCGGGGTGGGGGGTAATGGGTTTACTTTTCCTTATTGTATACCTGTTTTGTCTCTTTTGGTGTGTTGTTTCTTTTGTTTGTTGCAAAATGAAAATAAAAGTTTAAAAAAAAAAAAAAAAAGCACAGTTACTTACCTGTAAAGCACAGTTACTTACCTGTAACAGGTGATCTCTGGGAACAGCAGGAATAAGTCTTCACATATGGGTACGTCGGTACCGACGGAGCCTGAGCGGGAACGCTCCCCAGCTTTTGGGAGCATCCCACAGCGCCTGCGCGCTGCCTTCCAGCCTTTCCTAACCGCCTCTCCCCAGTTCGAGTTTTAAAGCTGAGACAAAGAGAGAGAGGAAAGGAAAACTAGATAGAGAGATACAACTCCTAGGGGAGGTGGGTGGGTTGTGAAGACTTATTCCTGCTGTTCCCAGAGATCACCTGTTACAGGTAAGTAACTGTGCTATCTCCAGGAACAAGCAGGAATGAGTCTTCACATATGGGGACTCCCTAGCTAGAGATGCCTGGAAGATCCCCAAGGTTATGAGACCCTGTGAAGGGCTCTATCTCCTCATATGGATCTCAGGCATCCATTCAGGGAAGGAGGGCAGGAGTTGATTAAGCATGGAACAGGTGTTTGAGAACAGCCTGACCAAACAAGGCATCCCGGCTGGAGTCCTTGTCCAAACAGTAATGGGCTGTGAAGGTATGAACCGAGGCCCAGGTGGCCGCTCGACAGATCTGGTCGATGGACACAGAATTTAGATGAGCCATAGAGGTGGCCATGGCCCTCACATTATGAGCTGTGACATGGCCTTCCAGAGAAAGGTTCTTACTCTGGTAGGCAAAGAAATACACTGAGCAATCCAATTGGACAGTGTCCTCTTAGAGACTGGAAGTCCCAAATGAGAGGGATCAAAGGCAACAAAGAGTTGAGAAGACTTTCTATGTTGCTGTGTCCTTTGTAAGTAAAAGGCAAGAGCTCTCTTACAATCCAGGGTATGAAGATTCCTCTCTGCACTTGATGCATGAGGACCTGGAAAAAAGACAGGTAAATACACCTCTTGATTAAGATGAAAAGGTGAAACCACTTTAGGCATAAAGTGCGGATTGGTCCTAAGGACTACCTTATCATGATGGAACCTTGTATAAGGTGATTAGCCACTAAGGCCTGCAGTTCACTGATGCGGCGAGCTGAGGTGACTGCAATGAGGAAAATAACCTTCCAGGAAAGAAATTTCAAGGAGGTGGTGGCTAAGGGTTCAAAAGGTGTCTTCATAAGCTGACCAAGAACCAGATTTAAGTCCCATGCCACCGGAGGAGGCCTAATGGGAGGTTTAGTTAAAGTTAGGCCTCTCATGAATCTTGCAATAAGAGGATGAGAGGAAATAGGCTGTCCATTAATAGGCTTAAGGGATGCTGCAATAGCACTCAAATGGACCCTTACTGAATTCGTCTTAAAGCCTGCATTGGAGAGATGCAGGAGATATTCCAATAGAGAATTCAAAGGTAGTGCTAGAGGGTCAAGACCCTTCTCAGCACACCAAATGGAAAACCTTTTCCATTTAAAAGCATAGGAACGTCTAGTAGAAGGTTTTCTGGAAGTATGGAGGATATCCTTCACCTGCTGAGAAAGATTACAACCTTGAAGGTCTAGGCCTTCAGCAACCAAGCTCTGAGGTGAAGGGACTTGGGGTTTGGGTGCCACAAAGTCCCCTCCTCCTGGGACAGAAGGTCTGGAGCAGCTCCCAAGTCTAGGGAGGGAGCTTGAGAGAGATGCAGAAGTAGAGGGTACCACACTTGGCGTGGCCAGCGTGGAGCTATGAGGATCATGGATCCTTGATCCCTCTGGAGCTTGAACAGAGTCTTGGGAATTAAGGGAATGGGTGGAAAGGCATACAGGAAGTCTTGACCCCAGTGAAGGAGGAAGGCATCCTTGGCCTGAATTCCCTGACACGGAATTCTGGAACAGAACCGGGGAAGTTTGGCATTCCACGGACTTGCAAAGAGGTCTATGTCCGGGTTTCCCAATTCTTGAAAGATTCTGAGTACTTGGTTCATGTGCAGGGACCATTCGTGTGGAAGCAGAACTCGACTGAGTCTGTCTGCCCAAGAGTTTTGGATTCCTGGGAGGTATACAGCCAGGAGATGGATTTGATGCTCTCTGGCGAAGGCCCACAATCTTAAAGCTTCGTTGCAAAGCGACAGAGTGCCAGTTCCTCCTTGCTTGTTTATGTAAAACATGGCTACCTGATTGTCCGTATGAATGAGGACTGTCTTGTAGCTGAGCAGGGTATGAAAGACCTTGAGAGCTAGAAAAACTGCTCAGAGCTCCAAGTGGTTGATATGTAGAGAGGGTCTCCTGTGGAGACCAAGTGCCCTGAGTGGAGAGGTCTTGTAGATGAGCTCCCCAACCTGTTTGGGAGGCATCTGTTGTGAGGGTTGCCTGGGGCAACAACTGTTGGAAGGGGGACCCCAGCAACAGATTTTGGGTGGACTTCCACCACTGGAGAGACCAAAAGAGGCGCCTGGAGGTTGCTATTTTGTCTGACAGAGCCCCTGATGCTTGAGTCCACTTGGTGGACAAAGTCCATTGAGCTGCTCTCATGTCAAGGCGAGCATAGGGGACCACATGCACTGTGGATGCCATGTGGCCTAGCAGTTGTAGCATCTCCCGGGCAGTTAAATGGCTCATTGACTGAATCTGGGAGGCTAACTGCACTAGGCGTAGGCAACGGGTCTGAGGAAGATAGGCCCTTGCAGTGATCGTATCAAGCCAGGCCCCTATGAACTCTAGGGACTGAGAAGGGGTGAGCTGGGACTTTGGGAGGTTTACCACAAGTCCCAGATACTGCAGAATGCGCCTTGTGCAGTCCAGGGAAGTCTGGGCCTCTGACTAAGATGGAGCTCGGATGAGCCAGTCGTCCAGGTATGGGAATACAAATATCCCCAGAGTGCATAGAAATGCAGCTACTACTGCCATGCATTTGGTGAACACTCTTGGAGCAGAGGCCAGACCGAAAGGAAGCACCCTGTATTGGTAATGCTTTCCTTGGAAAAGAAAACGAAGGAACCTTCTGTGAGATGGATGAATGAGGACATGTGTGTACGCATCCTTGAGATCTAGAGAACAAAGCCAATCCTGACTCTGAAGGTATGGAAGGAGAGTGCCCAGAGAAAGCATCTTGAATTTCTCCTTGCATAGAAATTTGTTCAATTCTCTGAGATCTAATATGGGTCTGTAGCCCCCTGTTTTCTTTGGGATCAGAAATTAGGGGGAGTAAAACCATGACCCTTGTTGAAGAAAAGGTACTTCTTCTATTGCCCCTTGGGCAAGAAGGGCAACCACCTCCTGACCTAGAAGGTCGAGGAGAGATGTTGGAGAATTGAAATGTCTCACCATGGTGTGAGGAGGAAGGTTTGAGAAATGAAGCTTGTAGCCCTCCCTTATGATGGAGAGGGTCCACTGCTCTGCTGTAATTTGCTCCCATCTGGGAGCAAAATGAGCTAACCTTCCTGGAATGGTGAGAGGTTCTGGCTGTTTCAGAGCCAGAAAGGCTAAGTTCTCTAGCATCAAGTCAAAAACCCTGAGGAGGCTGGGTCTGCTGAGTTGCAGTAGCCCCTGTAGGCTTAGGCCTGGCCTGTTCAGGTTGCTGACGCTTAGCAGCAAAACGACCTGTAGATGATTGTTGGCCAGAAGCAGGATGTAATCTGCCCTTTTTGAAAAAAGACTTCTTGAAAGGTTTTTTCTTGGCAGGAATGGAGGTTGACTTTGAAAGTCTATCCAAAGCAGAATTTTCTGCATCCATTTGAGTGGCTTTTATTTGCCAATCTTTGCCAAACAAGTTTTCTCCTGTACAGGGAAGATTTCCCAAGCCATCCTGAACCCAAGATTCTAGATCAGAAGCTTGGAGCCAAGCAATTCTGCGTGCAGTTATGGCAATGGCCGAAGCCCTGCTGGCACCCTCAAAGGAGTCAAAAGCTGCACGGTTGGAAAACTTTGAAATATCTTGAGTATGCTTAATCCAAATAAGAAATTCTTCCCTTTTATACTCTGGAAGGAAAGGGAGGAAAGTGTGCAGCTTATCTGCAACTTCTTTCAGAAACATACCCATATAAAGACTATAGGAGTTGATTCTGGCAATGAGCATACTGGCTTGGAAGATTTTCCTACCAAAAGCATCCAAGGTCCGGAATTCTCTTCCTGGAGGAGCAGAGGAGTGTCTTTTTGCACTCTTTATCTTTTTCATAGCTGACTCTACCACAATAGAATGGTGAGGAAGCTGTGTTTTATGAAACCCAGGACAAGGAGGGACACGGTACATAGTGTCCAACCTACGAGAATGAGGAGAAATAGTGAGAGGAGTCTCCCATAAGTCAATCACGTGATCATAAAGAATCTCATGAATTGGCAAGGTGACTGCCTCCTTAGGAGCCTTAGAATAACCTAAAATATCCAATTTTTTAGCTCTAGGCTCTGATTCAGAGGTTACTGAAATAGAAAGCCCTTTAGCCACTTCTCTGATGAAGTCTTGAAAGGACAAGTCCTCTGGAGACATTCTTCTTTTTGGAGAAGGCAGCTCTTCAGGAAGAGATATAGATACTTCAGCAGACTCCTCCGATGCATCAGTGTCTTCGGAGGAATCAAAGTATCGACTGTCAGGTGCTCTTCCAAAGCCCGAAACGCGTATCGAGCGGTATCGACATCGGGCGTCATCGGGACCGGTACGGTACCGATGGGCATCCCTGGACAGGGAACCGCTGCAGTTGGCATCCTGGTCGATGTCGATGCAGTCGGTACTGGTACCGACACTGGTGCCGGTACCGGAGCCAATACCGACAACGGAGTTTGTTGTGGTATCAGCGGCGTCGCAGCTTGAATGAAGGCCGTGATAGCCTGCTGCATGGATAGAACATTCTGATCCATCGACGCCATGAATGCCTGGAATTCGGTACTGGAAGGTTGCGCCGGTACCCCAGAGCATTCTAACAGGTGATCGGTCGAGGCCGTGCCATCGATGTCAACCTGCAACCCCATAGGAGGAGCTTTGGAAGCCGGAGCTTCCCGCTGGGGTTGTTTTGCCGGTGCGGAATCCTCAAGGGCAAGCCCGGAGGCATCTCAATGCTTGGAAGGAGATCTACCCTTCGAGGACCGGCTGGATTTATATTTGGTTACCTGAGATCCATGGGAGGAAGTAGAGGCCCTGGAAGACATTGATGCCACTGAAGATGCATCAGAGGGAAACAGCACATGGAGCTTAGCTGCTCGGTTCTGTAAACCTCGTTTAGACATCAAGGAGCATGACGGACAATCCAATATGGAGTGGTCAGGACCCAAACATTTAAGACACCATTCATGGGTGTCGGTGACAGAAATAGTACCGCTGCACTTAGTGCATTTTTTAAACCCGGAGGCTGGTTTTTCTATGAGGAAAAATTTCTCGTGAGGCCTAAGGCCCAAAGAGGAAAAACACACTAAGTGAGGGAAAAATATGTTCTTTTTTTTTTTTTTTTATAAGAAAAGAAAGACCGGCGGTACCGGTCCGACGTCGGGGAAGGCAGACGCGCGACCAAAGAAATAAAATAAAACAAAGAACTTCTTCAGCGGTGACAGAAACACGACCTGCTGGCTCCGCAGAAAAGAAGAACTGGGGAGAGGCGGTTAGGAAAGGCGGGAAGGCAGTGCGCAGGCGCTGTGGGATGCTCCCAAAAGCTTTCCTTTTTCGGAAGCTGGGGAGCGTTCCCGCGCAGGCTCCATCGGTACCGACGTACCCATATGTGAAGACTCATTCCTGCTTGTTCCTGGAGATCAGGTGATCTTTGGGAACAGCAGGAATAAGTCTTCACATATGGGTACGTCGGTACCGACGGAGCCTGTGCGGGAACGCTCCCCAGCGTCCAATCAGAAAGCTTTTGGGAGCATCCCACAGCGCCTGCATGCTGCCTTCCCCAACTGTCTCTCCTCAGTTGAGTTTTAAGCTGAGACAAAGAGAGAGCAAGAGGGAAAGGAAAGATAGATAGAGAGATGCAACTCCTAGGGGAGGTGGGTGGGTTGTGAAGACTTATTCCTGCTGTTCCCAGAGATCACCTGTTACAGGTAACTAACTGTGCTATCTCCAGGAACAAGCAGGAATGAGTCTTCACATATGGGGACTCCCTAGCTTTAGATGCCAGGGAGAGATCCCAGAAGTTGTGTCTCCCTGGAACAGGGCTGCACTTCCCCGCCTGAGATCCAGGTGGGGAAGTGCAGCCCTGTTCCAGGGACACACAACTTCTGGGATCTCTCCCTGGCATCTAAAGCTAGGGAGTCCCCATATGTGAAGACTCATTCCTGTTTAAGTATGGAACAGGTGTTTAAGAACAGCCTGACCAAACAAGGCATCCCGGCGGGAGTCCTTGTCCAAGCAGTAATGGGCTGTGAAGGTATGAACCGAGGCCCAAGTGGCTGCACGACAGATGTCGTCGATAGACATAGAGTGCAGATGAGCCAATGAGGCTGCCATGGCTCTCACATTGTGAGCTGTGACATGGCCCTCCAGAGAAAGGTTCTTGCCTGATAGGCGAAAGAAATGCACTGGGCAATCCAGTTTGAAAGTGTCCTCTTGGAGACTGGTTGTCCAAGATGCGAAGGATCAAAGGCAACAAAGAGTTGGGAATACTTTCTATGCTGCTGTGTCCTTTGTAAGTAAAAAGCCAGAGCTCTTTTACAGTCCAGGGTATGAAGATTCCTCTCTGCACTTGATGCATGAGGCCCTGGAAAAAAGACAGGTAAGTAGACCACCTGGTTGAGGTGAAAGGGCGAGACCACCTTAGGCATAAAGTGTGGGTTTGTCCTAAGGACCACCTTGTCATGATGGAACCTTGTATAAGGTGGATTAGCTACGAGTGCTTGCAATTCACTAATGCGACGTGCTGATGTGATTGCAATGAGAAAGATAACCTTCCAAGAAAGGTATTTCAAGGAGGTAGTAGCTAAAGGTTCAAAGGGCGGCTTCATAAGCTGACCAAGAACCAAGTTTAAGTCCCATGCCACCGGAGGTGGTCTAATGGGAGGCTTAGTTAGAAGGAGGCCTCTCATGAATCTTGCTATAAGAGGATGAGAGGAGATAGGTTGTCCATTTAGAGGCTTAAGGGAAGCTGCAATAGCACTCAAATGGACCCTAGATGGTAATCCTCTTCAACTTGAAAGCATAAGAATGTCTAGTGGAAGGTTTTCTGGAAGCATAAAGAACATCCTTCACTTGTTAAGAAAAATGAAGATCCTGGAGATCTAGGCCCTCAGCAACCAAGCCCTGAGATGCAGAGACTGGGGATTCGGATGCCATAACCTTCCGTCCTCTTGAGAGAGGAGGTCTGGAGCAGACCCCAACTCTAGGGAGGGAGCTTGAGAGAGATGGAGAAGCAGAGGGTACCACACTTGCCGTAGCCAATGTGGAGCTATGAGAATCAAGTGGCCTCTGTCTCTCTGAAGCTTTAACAAGGTTTTGGGAATTAGGGGAATGGGTGGAAAGGCATAGAGGAAGTCTTGACCCCAGTGAAGGAGGAAAGCATCCCTTGCCTGAGCCCCCTGAGCAGAACCGGGGAAGTTTGGCATTCCACGGACTTGCAAAGAGGTCTATGTCCAGGGTTCCCCAAATTCGAAAAATCCTGGATACCTGGTCCATATGTAGGGACCACTCGTGTGGAAGCAGAACTCGACTGAGTCTGTCCGCCCAAGAGTTTTGAACACCTGGAAGATAAACTGCCAGAAGATGAATGTGATGCTCTCTGGCGAGGGCCCACAGTCGCAAAGCTTCGTTGCAAAGCGACAGAGAGCCAGTTCCTCCCTGCTTGTTTACATAGAACATGGCTACCTGATTGTCCGTGTGGATAAGGACTGTCTTGTGGATGAGCAGGGTGAAGATTGCTCTGAGTTCCAAGAGATTGATATGTAGACAAGTCTCCTGTGGGGACCAGATGCCCTGGGTGGAGAGATTCTGGAGATGAGCTCCCCAGCCCACTGGAGAAGCATATGTTGTAAGATTTGCTTGGGGTAGAGGCTGTTGAAAGGGGGACCCCAGCAACAGGTTTTGAGGAGACTTCCACCACTGGAGGGACAAAATAAGGCGACTTGTGTTTGCTATTTTGTCTGACAGGCAACCTAATGCCTGGGTCCATTGGGTAGATAAAGTCCACTGAGCTGCTCTCATGTGAAGGCGAGCATATGGTACCACATGTACGGTGGATGCCATGTGGCCCAGCAACTGCAACATCTCTCAAGCAGTTAGTAGGGGTTTTAACTCTGCTTGTGGAAGCTAACTGCACTTAGCGAAGGCAACGGGCCTGAGGAAAATAGGCCCTTGCCTTTGTGGTATCCAGCAACGCCCCTATAAACTCCAGGGACTGAGTGGGGATCAGATTGGATTTTGGGATGTTTATTACCAGCCCCAAATACTGAAGGATACGCATTGTGCAGGCTAGAGAAGTCTTGGCCTCTGATTGAGTGGGAGCTCGAATGAACCAGTCGTCCAGGTAAGGGAAGACAAAGATTCCCAGGGTGCGCAGGAAAGCAGCAACCACTGCCATGCATTTCGTGAACACCCTTGGTGCAGAGGCCAGACCAAAGGGGAGCACTTTGTATTGATAGGGCTTTTCCTGAAAAAAGAACCGAAGGAACCTTCTGTGAGATGGATGGATGAGAACATGAGTGTACGCATCCTTGAGATCTAGAGAACAAAGCCAATCCTGACTCTGAAGGTATGGCAGCAGAGTTCCTAGGGAAACCATCTTGAATTTTTCATTGACTAGGAATCTGTTCAACTCTCTGAGATCTAAGATGGGTCTGAAGCCCCCTGTTTTCTTTGGAATAAGAAAATAGGGGGAGTAGAACCCTGTGCCCTGTTGTTGAAAAGGCACTTCCTCTATTGCCCCCTGGGCAAGAAGAGTGGCAACCTCCTGCTCCAACAGGCTGAGGAGGGAGGTTGGAGAATTGAACTGGTGCACTCTTGTGAGAGGGGGCAAGCTTGAAAAATGAAGTTTGTACCCCTCTCTTATGATGGAGAGTGTCCAATGCTCTGCTGTAATTTGCCCCCATCTGGGAGCAAAGTGGCACAACCTTCCTGGAATGGTGGAGGGCTCTGGTCCTTCTAGAGCCAGGAAGGCTAAGTTCTCTAGCAGAGAGTCAAAGGCCCTGAGGGGGCTGAGGTTGCTGGGCTGGAGCAGGCCTTGCAGCCTTTGCTTTGCTCTGTTTGGAGGATCGCTGACTTTGGAAGAGAACTGAGCTGCAGAAGATGCTTGCTGACCATAAGCAGGATAGAATCTTCCCTTTTTAGAAAAAGGTGTTTTCTTAAACAACCTCTTCTTAGCAGGAGCAGCTGTGGATTTGGATAGTCTATCCAAAGCAGAATTTTCAGCATCCATCTGATTGGCCTTTGCTTACCAATCCTTACCAAACAGGTTCTCACCTGTACAAGGGATATTTCACAATTCATCTTTAACCCAGGTCTCCAGATCAGATGCTTGAAGCCAAGCAATCCTACATGCACCTATGGTAATAGATGAGGCTCTGCTCACACATTCAAAGGAGTTGAAGGCTGCACGGTTGGAGAATTTGGAGATATCCTGGGCATGTTTGAGCCCAGTGAGATATTCTTGCCTTTTATCTTCAGATACAAAAGGACTTAAAGTCTGCAAATGGTCAGTGACCTCTTTTAAGAATATTCCCATGTAAAGACTATAGGAATTAATTCTTGCAGCAAGCATGGAAGCTTGGAAGATTCTTCTTCCAAAAGCATCCAGGGTTCTACATTCACGTCCTGGAGGATTAGAAGCATGTCTTTTGGCACTTTTAATCCTTCTCATTGCAGACTCAACCACAATAGAGTGGTGAGGAAGTTGAGTTTTCTGGAAACCAGGACAATACATGGTATCCAACCTGCGAGAATGAGGAGAGGTGGTTAGAGGTGCTTCCCACATCCTCAACATGAGATCATACAGAATCTCATGAATAGGGAAGGTAGCTGTCTCCTTAGGAGTTTTAGGATATTGTAAAATATCTAACTCCTTGGCTCTGGGCTCTGTCTCAGGTGCCACTGTAATAGAGAGACCCCGAGCCACCTCTCTGATAAAGTCTTGAAAAGACAAATCCTCAGAAGGAGACATCCTTTGTTTAGGAGAGGACTCCTCCTGTGGAAGAAGCATCACTGCATCGACTGAGTCTTCAGAATCCTCAGAGTCCTCAGAGGAATCGAAGTATCGTCTGTCCGGATGCTCTTGCAAAGCCCGATACCCGTACCAACTGGGATCGGTATCGGGAATAACCGGTATTGGGGTATCGGTACCGGGGGGCTTTAGAGGACAGAGTACCGGTATAGCGGACACCGATGCCGATGCCACCGGTACCGGGATCGGTACCGATGGCGATGCTAGAGTCTGATGCGGTACCACGGGCGTCAATGCCACAAGGAAAGCCGTCAGACTGCGTTCTATGGACAGAATTCTCTGATCCATTGACGCCGCCAATGCCTGGAAGTCGGTACCGGTGGAGGCCACCGGTACCCCAGAGCATGACACCAGGAGATCTGTCGAGGCCACGCCATCGAGATCATCCTGGAACCCCGATGATGATGCTTTAGAGGCCGAAGCTTCCCGCCAGAGTAATTTTGCCGGTGCAGGATCCTCGAGGGCAAGGCCAGAGGCATCTCGATGCTTAGAAGGAGATCTACCCTTCGAGGACCGGCTGGATTTATGTTTAGTTACCTGAGATCCATGTGAGGAAGATGAAGCCCTGGAAGACTCGATGCCACCGAAGCCGCATCAGAGGGAAACAGGGTACTGAGCTTGGCAGCTCGGTTCTGCCGACCTCTCTTAGACATCATGGAACAGGACACACAATTTGTTATGGAATGGTCAGGACCTAAACATTTTAGACACCAGTCATGGGTGTCGGTGACAGAAATAGTACCGCCACATTTTGTGCACTTCTTAAAACCTGAGGCAGGCTTTTCCATATTTAAGGAAAAAGGTTTGGGGCCTAAGGCCCAAAACTCAAGTGCACTTGAAGAAAAAGAACAGAAAAAAGGTAGGGTTTTTTTTTGTTTTGTTTTTTAACAAGAAGAAAAGAACAAAGACCGGCGGTACCGGTACAGTGTCGAAGAAGGCAGACGCGACAGAAAAGAATAAAGAAAAAAATAAGGAAATTCTTCTGCGGTGACAGGCACACGACCTGCTGGCTCCGCGGAAAAACAACAACTGAGGAGAGACAGTTGGGAAAGGCGGGAAGGCAGCACGCAGGTGCTGTGGGATGCTCCCAAAAGCTTTCTGATTGGACGCTGGGGAGCGTTCCCGCACAGGCTCCGTCGGTACCGACGTACCCATATGTGAAGACTCATTCCTGCTTGTTCCTGGAGATACGTAGTTACTCATCTGTAACAAGTGTTCTCTGGGGACAGCAGGAATCAGTCCTCACATATGGTGATATCGGTGCTGACTGAGCCCGTGCAGATCAAATCCCCAGCTTTCAAGTTAAGTCTTAGGGAACTACATCCCATATGCACGGTCCCTTTCCCGTCCAAAGGTGCCATCTTACCTCAGTATGACAACATAGCTCAAAAGCAGAAAAAAGAAAAACTCCTCCACAGGGAGGGTTGAGAGGACTGATTCCTGCTGTTCCTGGAGAACACCTGTTACAGGTGAGTAACTACGCTTTCTCCAGGAACAAACAGGAAGTCAGTCCTCAAATATGGCTACTGAAAAAAAAAAGGTATAAAATCCACGGGCGACCCAAAAAGTGGTTCATAGTGGGCAGCAGTTGGCGCTGATTGGCTGGAAGTCTGATATTGAAGCAGTAGCATTGAAGATGCAATCCCCACTCCGGTAGCCTGGACATCACAGGTTGGAGGGAGGAAATGCATTATTCCCCTTAAGGGTGATGGAGTACGGACTATCTGAAGGTGCTATCCTTCCAAGAGTTCTCTTCCAAACAGTGGTATGCAGCAAAGGTGTGCACAGAGGATAAGGCGGCAGCCCGGCAGATGTCCAGCAGGGGTACCGAGCACAGGCTTGCAACCGAGGTCGCCATGGCACATACACCATCACATGATACAGATACAGTTCTACTAAATCAACTTGACAACTCAAACTATGATATATCCTTCTCACATAGAGTCAACAAAAAAGGAGGTGGTGTATTGATTATGACAAATAAAAACCTAAAAGCTAAAAAAATCCTAGCTAATTCAAACAACAACATTGACACTCTCATTATAAAAATAGACCACATCAGAATCTGTTTAATCTACAGACCCCCCAACCAAAATGCAGATAGCCTCCACTCACTAATTGAACTCCTCAACTCATCCTCGGAACTGAGTCCACTAATTGTTCTAGGTGATTTCAACCTTCCCTCACTACCAATAAATGAATCCAACCTTTTTCTCGAAACAACATCTGATTTAGACTACCATCAAGTAATAAACACACCTACCCACACCAAAGGTGGCACCCTTGATCTTGTACTACTTCCTAATTTAATCTTTAAACTATTTAAACCAGACTCCTTAGAATGTTTTCAAATACCTTGGTCTGATCACCATCTTATCAAACTAAACCTCAAACTATAATACCAACAGTACCATAAAACACACAAGAAATGACCTGACAATAAAATTTAAGAAATTTAATGAAACTGAGTTTCTGGATTCTACAATCCCTCACCTTGCTCTATCCCCAACAAACCTGGATGAAGCAGTCAAAAACTGGCATTCCACCATATCTAATGCAGCCCAAATAAATCAAATTAATAAAAAGCTAACCTACTCAAAAACCAAACTGTACACCATGGTTTAATAGCACATTAAAACAAATGAAAAGAGAACTAAGAAATCTAGAACGTAAATGGCGTAAAACCAAATCCACTATTGAGAAAGAAATATATTACAACCACCTCACACACTATAAAGATGCCATAGATAACTCAAAGAAAAATTATTATTCTACAATACTATCAAAGTCTTATAATAGACCAAGAGAACTATTCTCTATAGTTAGCAACCTAACACACAATTCTCAAGCCTCTAGCAAAGAAAGAAATCACTGAAATCTCAGCACAAACACTGGCCAACTACTATCAAATCAAAACAAAACATTTACCAATGACCCTAGACCCTATCTATAAACCCCTCCATACTCAAAATGAATGGCCAGAATTTCACCCTATATCCAAAGCATCTTTAAAGAATATCATTCTCAATCTCAACACCACAACTTCATACCTCGACCCCTGCCCAGTAATATGGATAAAAAACACACTCCCAACTCTCCTATCCTTCATACTCCCTATGGTCAATCTTTCACTACTCCAAGGCCACCTCCCACCCACACTTAAACATGTACAAATTAGACCGATCCTGAAGAATAACACACTTGACAAAACCTCCCCAAAATCTTACCGACCTATCTCAAGTATACCATTCTTAGCAAAAGTCATAGAAAAAACTGTACAAATACAGACACAAGAATTTCTTGATTCATCATACCCTCTTGATGACCAACAATACGGATTTCGCCCCAAGCATGGCGTCGAAACACTTCTGACTGTCCTGACACACTACTAAGAGGAATAGATAACCACAAAAAAGCCTTCATCCTCTTATTTATTGACATATCTGCCGCCTTCGATAGTGTACACCACTCAATAATGCTTAACAATTTAAGTTACATAGGAATATTCTCTACAGTTCATAAATGGTTCACCTCTTATCTGAGTAATAGAACCCAAAATGTTAGAATAAGCAATCAAACATCCGAATCATATAAATTTGAAACATGTTTACCACAGGGTTCAGCGCTCTCAGCTCTATTATTTAATATATACATAAAACCAGTATGCAATATCTTTAAAAAATATGGAGTACTCTATCATCTATATGCTGATGATATTATGATGTACATCCCATTTACAATCCCTAACATACCGTTGCAACTCCTATCGGATTGTTTTAATGAAATAACTTTATGGCTAAATGCCCACAATCTTCAAATAAACCATTCAAAAACCGAAGTACTAATTGTCACTAAAAATCAGGACTATACCCCACCAACACATATAACACTTCAAAACCAGGAAATTAAAATAAAAAATGAAGTGAGATACTTAGGAGTTATTATAGATAAACACCTTACATTAGATACCCATACCAGAAACACCACAAAGAAGATTTACTATAAACTCAAAATACTTAAACAACTTAGACCACTCGTATACACACATGACTTTATCAGTATAATTCAAGCCACCATAACCCCCCACTTTGACTTCGCTAATCTTATATTATTAGGTACATCAAAACAAAACATTAAAAGACTTCAAATTGCACAAAATTCAGCAGCTAGGATTATAACGAAAACACACTCTCATCAACATATAACACCAATACTATCATCCCTTCACTGGCTACCAATTCAAAGCCGGATAACATACAAAACACTAATAACTGTATTTAAAACACTATTTGATATGACACCTTGCACATTAAGTAACTTAATTACTAAAGAACATTCAAAACCTACTCAAAGAAAAGGTCAACTAAACAAAATCAAAACCCCCAAAGACTTCATAAAAACAAATAAATCAACAAGCAACAGAGCGTTCTCACATGCAGCCCCAATAGCCTGGAATTCTCTCCCAGTTGAACTAAGAATGTTAACAGAGATTAATGAATTCCGCAAAAAATTGAAAACCCACCTTTTTACAATTCACTACAATAGTTTAGACCAGCCATCAAAAGAATTAGATAAAGGCTAAGCAGTTCTTGTCTAATAGCTTACTATAATAGAAAAAGATAACCCCCATCTTCACCTGAACTACTCATTACGAACATACCCAATTAATACGTACATGTAAATAATGTATATAATGTTGCACTGTTCTGTGCTAATCTGTTCAACATGTTCGGTTTTCTTTATATTGTTTATTGTTATATGACGTTATATGTAAAACAAACCATGCTTTGTCGACTGTTGTTAATTGTGAACCGCAACTGATCTCTGGAAGCTGCGGTATATAAGTGCTTGTTAAATAAAATAAATAATGATGCTCCAGAGGGAGCCCCGCCTGTTGATAGGCGAAAGAAATGCTGTCAGCCACCCACTGTGAGAGGGAAAACTTGGAGACTGTAACCCCCAGACTACTGGGGTCAAAAGAGACAAAGAGCTGTGCTAAGCGGTGATGAGGATGCATCCTCTAGATCAGGGGTTCTCAACCCTGTCCTCGGGATCCACCTAGCCAGTCGGGTTTTCAGGATAACCACAATGAATATGTATGAGAGAAATTTGCATACACTGCCTCCATTATATGCAAATATATCCATGCATATTCATTGTGGTTATCCTGAAAACCCGACTGGTTAGGTGGGTCCCGAGGACAGGGTTGAGAACCCCTGCTCTAGATGTATAAGGACAATGCACACTTGCAGTTCAGTGTGTGCTGGGAGGCCTCCACCCTAGAAGAATGAGGCCTAGGAAAGAAGGTGGACAATACTAGCTCTTGATTCAAATGGAAGGCAGAGACAACCTTCAGCAATAAGTTCGGGTAAGTCCTAAGGATGATCCTGTTCTTGTGGAACCTGGTGTAGGGTGCACATGCGCCATCAGTGGCTGAGGCTTGCTCATATGCCTGGTCAAGGTGAGTATCACCAGCACCACAACCTTCCAAGAAAGGTACTTGAGATGGCAGGTAGCCAGAAGTTTAAAGGTTGAAGCCATGAGCCTCCCTAATACTATATTGAGGTCCCACACCACTGGTGGTGGACGGATCGGCGGCCAGGAGAGGAGGGGGCCTCACATAAACCGGCCCACCAGAGAATGCAACGCCTGGCCATCCACTGTGTCGTGGTGAATAGAGATAGCACAGAGGTGCACTCTGACTGTGTTGGACTTAAGGCCAGCCCCCAACAGGTGAAGAAGGTACTGTAAATGTCCGGCATCATACAGGAGAAGGGACTGAGACCTTCATCCGCACATCAGTGCAAAAACCTGTGCCATATAAAAACATACGCCTAACTTGTGGAGTCCTTATGCAAGGCAAAGAGAATGACTTCCACCGGTCTGGAGAGGCAGTGATGTGCTATAGCTAGCCTCTCAGCATCCAGGCCATCAAGTCCAGGGACTGGAGGTTGGGGTGTAGTAGTGTCCCATCCTAAGATAGCAGGTCCCTCTGGGATAGCTGCAGGAGCAGGGGGAACCAGGGCTGCCTGGGCCACCTGGGCATGATGAAGATGACTGAGGCTGCCTCTGCTTGGATCTTGAGGAACAGGGACATGGGCAGGAATGCATACAGGAAGATCCTAGACCAGGGGAGAAGAAAGGCGTCCTCCGCTTTCCAATCCTGGGCCGGCTTCCAAGAGCAGAAGCGTGGAAGCTGAGTGTTCTCTGGATTGGCAAAGAGGTCAATCTCCGAGGTCCCCCAACGCCAAAAAACCTCTGCTAGCATGGTTGGGTTCAGTCTCCACTCATGGGGCAGTATGCGGCTCAAGCCACTGGCCAGCATGTTGTCCTGGCATGGTAAATACACCGCTCTGAGGGAGATGTTATTCCCTGTTGCTAAGTTGCAGAGGCGCACCACCTCCCAGCAGAGGTAATACAAACCCATGCCCCCCTTCTTTTTGATATAGTACATCACCACCTGGTTGTCCATCCGGACCTGAACCACCTTCCCTTCCAAGGGCATGATAGACTGTTCGGAGTTCTAGCAGGTTGATCTGCGAGGCACTCTCCTCTGACGACCTTGGGTCCTGCAACTGCAGGTGACCACAGTGGGCCCCATAGCCCAACTTGGACGTGTCCATCATGAGGATGCGGCACACTTGGGGAGTCTGGAAGGGCAGGTCAGCTCTGGGGTTGAGGGGGCCCTGCCCTCAGGCAATGGATGTCACCAGGCTTCTGTCCACTCGGCGCTTAGCGTCTAATGTACCTACCTCATGCAGAGGTGGGCAAATGGGGTGACGTGGATGATGGATGCCATGTGCCCCAAGTGGTGGCGCATCTGTCTGGTCATCACCGCTGAACTGTCTTGTTTGGCTTGGGTCAGGACAGATAGGCACTGCGCCTGATCGAGAGGCACGAAGGCCCTAGCTTGACTGGAATCCAGTAAGGTGCTGATGAACTCCAAGCATTGGGTGGGCCGTAGATGAGACTTTGGGAAGTTCACCACAAAGTCCAGGTGCTGGAGTAATCCTGTATTGCTCTGTATAGAACTGTGTATCTCCCCCGGCATGCTGGCTCTTATGAACCAGTCGTCCAGGTAGGGGAAGACGAACACCCCCGGGATTCTGAGGCGAGCGGCCACGATTACCAGGCATTTGGTGAATATCCTGAGGAGCTAAGGCAAGTATCCTGTACTGATAATGTCATCCACCGATGACAAATCAGAGGTACTGATGGTGCCTTGGGGAAGTTTCCATAAGACTTCTTGGTCTTCGGGTGGAGGGGCTTTTCCCCCCCAAGTCTTCCTACGGAAAGGTTCAGACACTTTCTTGGATAGTCTAGTTCAGGTCATGAATTCAGCTCATCAGCATCCTTCTCCAGCTCATCATCGTCCTTGGCTTGCTTCAGAGATTCTGCCCCCGGCAAGAGACATCGGCTAACTTGTCCTGAACCCACTGCTCCAAGTCAGAGAACTGTAGCCAGGCAAGGCATCAGGCAACTACCCAAGCTACAGACTTGAAGCTTTTGAAGGCTGCCCAAGTATACAACTTTGAGTACTCCTTCACCGATGACACCAGGGACCTGAAGCGCTCAAGAGGTTCGCCTGCTAAACACAGCCGAGGACCCGGTGAGTTCGTTTGCCAGGTCTCTGAGGTACATGCCCATGTACAGCTGGTATGCCTTTATCCCAGACACTTCAGAATCTAAGAGCACTTCTTGAACCTAGCGATTTCCGAACAATTTTCCAGGCCTTGGTTCTCCCACACATTGATTATGCCAATGTTATACTATATGGGCTCCCGCAGGCAACACTACACCCACTCCAGCTTGCGATGAACACAGCAGCAAGAGTCCTTGTTGGGGTAGCAAGAATGGAACACATCACACCAATTTTGATGAATCTTCACTGGCTACCCATTCAGGCTAGACTTCTCTACAAGATCTTAGTCTTGACCTTTAAAGCCCTAAACAGTCACCCACCTACATCCATCAACGAGATGATCCACATTATACACCCAAACAGAACCAGAAGATCCTCAACAGTGAACACCCTAACTATCCCGAAAGAAATGACAACATGCACAAAGGCAACATCCAATACAGCCTTCATGATATACGCACCCAGAGCCTGGAATGCCCTCCCTACAGACATGCGAGTCATCGCTAGCCTAACTCAATTCAGGAAGGCTCTTAAACATCATCTCTTCATAAGACACTATCCTGAAACTAACTATAGAAATCAACCAACGAGCACTCACATCAAACATTCAGAGCCTCCCAACAACACACCCAGCAAGACAAGGAACAGCCAACCCAAAACGACCAGCTCTGAATAGTCTATAGCCTAAAACATGGACAGCGTTGTAAATAAACTGTAGAAATGTTACCCCTCTTAAATCCAAGTTTTAATCCCTGTTCAATGTAAACTCTATGCGGCCCGTCCGCACAGTATATTGTTCTGTTCAATGTACACCACACTGATATGTAATAGTGCGGTATATAAGAGAAGCTAAATAAATAAATAAAAATCCGGGCTGTGAACATGGAGCCCTGGAAATACTTCTGGCCGAAAGCATCCATGGTGCGTGTCTTCCTACCAGGAGGCACCAAGGAGTGCATCTTCTGGCTCTTAATGTGACGCATAGCCAACTCCATAACCATGGAGTTATGTGACAGTAGTGTTTTCTGGAAGCTGGGGCTCTGTCTAACTCGATACTGCGAATTGAGTCGACAGTTCACAACTGGCACAGTCACCGGGGTCTCCAACATACTGAACAGCAGCTGTTCAAGGATGGGAGCATGGGCACCATCAGTGCTTTCCATCATGAAGGCAAGTGCCTGGGACATCTCCCAGAGAAACACTAGGAAAGCTAGGTCCTCTAGAAGTAACCACCACCGATGGTGTGATGGAGATGGGTTGGCAGGATGTCCCGATGGAGGATGGTGTCGGGAGACGCCTCATCAGTTTCCCAAGCCAACTCTGAGCCAGAGGAGTCGGCTAGTGCTCCGCAGGCATCACACTGACTTGGCACTGACAACAACAGGCATCAGTGTTCCAGTGTGGCCGCACCCGATACTGTGCCGGTCCTCAACTCGGACACCGACAGAGTCAACACCGAGAGCGCTAGCCTCTCAAAAACAGTAGGGGCATCCTCCAAGAAGGTCCTGGACAAGGACAGCCCCATCACAGGCAAGATGACCCAAAATGACCGGGAGTCAGGCCCTGCTGAACCTCGAACGCTGTGAAGCTGCACTCCAGGGCTAGCATCCTGGCCTCAATGTCCTAACGGTTCCGCTGAAGCAGGCGCCATCTTCAAGGATGCAAAGGCCGGTGTCATGTTCCTGGTAGGGGAGACCCTGATAGTAATGGCATCAGGGCAACTGACTCGATATCCCGGTTCTATTAACGACGCCTCCCTCTAGAGTTGCTTGGAGGGGTGCTATCGGTCCTCATCACTGGCATCAAGTCGAGAGCTCTGCACCCGGGACCCTGAGGTCTTACCCCACAGGGCAGTGTTGGACCTTAACTTTGTCTTCAATGAAGTCTTGGACGCTCAGGAAAGGTCCTCAGAGGACATCCTGATGCATGCCGAGTCGCCCGACGCTGGCATTTAAGGCAGGGATTCCACCCCCCATGCCGACTCTGAGGCAGAGTTGCCAAATAGATCCCACTGACGCTTTTGTGCTCTTTCTGGGTCTTATCTGACATCAAAAGGCAAAGTGGGCAGGAAGACATATCGTGGTCTGCCCCGAGGCATTTTATGCAAGTACTGTGGCAGTCTGTGCGGGACATAGTGCGGTTGCACTTGCCACCATGCTTAAATCCGCTGGTCGAAGACATAGCGGAAACGAGTCCCGCAACGTTAAAATCAGACGTCTCGACCAGCTAGGGCACGAGCAAAAAACTCGTGGGCAAAAAAAAAAACATACCGGGGCAAAAATCATGATGCCAAGGTGTTGGACTCAGGTGGCAGAAAGTGATCAATACCGAAGAAAGAAGAAAAGTTACCAAGAAATGGTGAAAAAAATCC
Source organism: Ichthyophis bannanicus (assembly GCA_033557465.1). Classification (NCBI taxonomy): domain Eukaryota; kingdom Metazoa; phylum Chordata; class Amphibia; order Gymnophiona; family Ichthyophiidae; genus Ichthyophis; species Ichthyophis bannanicus. Next base: position 515,228,203 of record CM066035.1, read on the forward strand.
ACTTTAACTGGGGTGCATAGACAGCACACCTGCAGGGCTCCGCGGAAAAAATAAGACTGAGGTAAGATGCCATCTTTGGGTGGGAATGTGATCATGCATGCGTGATGTAGGTCCCAAAGGCTTTCTTTGAAAGCTGGGGATTGGATCCACGTGGGCTCAGTTGGCGCAGAAGTCAACCACATGTGAGAATTGACTTCCTGTTTGTTCCCGGAGAAGGGTAACATTTTTTCACATGTGGTGGACATGTGTCAAGGTGCAATGACCATGGGGGAGGGTGTTCACATGGCTGGGGAGTATTTTGGAACGTGAATTGCATGTGTGCCCTTAGGTGGCTCTTCTAAATATTCCTTAAGATAATGTCTTGTGCGAAGAGGCTGCACTAGTTTGGACTGGCTGTATGGCTTGTAGATTGGCTACTCCCGAGGCATGAGGCAGGTGGATCCTTCTGATATGAGGGAGATTAAATATACATGCCCAATATGACCCTCAATGTGTAAACGCATGGCGCTGAAATATTGTAGGCTGAGCACCTTTGTTAAAACTTGGAGCAAATACTCTCTTTGGGTGGAGAAGCAGAAACCATGATGTGGGATGTCCTTGTTGTGAATAAGGCGGCGGGATGCTGGAGTGTATGACAGGTAGGCTTGTGGTAAAATGGGTGTGTGGTGGGGTAGAGGAGCTGGGGGAATTTGGGTTGATGTTCTGGTGACCTGTATTACTTAAACTCAATAAAACTTAAGTTAAAAAAAAGTAAGCAATAGTTCAGAAGCATCAAAAGCAGGATGAACTCCTGGGGAGCCTGTGGAATGGACACAAGAAAATGAGCATAAGCCTACTACTGCTTATCATTTGTATAGCACTACAAGGCATATGCAGCGCTGTATATATATACATGCATGATAGAGACAGTCCCTGCTTAACAGAGCTTACACTTTATGCCCGGCAAACACTACAAATAGGGGATAATTTCACACACAGGAGAATTAAGGGTCAGGATCCAAAAGCAGCCTTGAAGAGGTAGGCTTTCAGTCTGGATTTGAATAGAACCAGAGATGGGACCTGATGCACCCACTCAAATAGTCTGTTCCAAGCATATGGTGCAGCAAGGTGGAAGGAGCGTGCACAAGGAGCAGGTTGTGCTCCTTGGGCGAGCTCCTTGGGGCGACGACTGGGGCGTTTCAAGCCACCGTCTCCCTAGTTCTAGCTTCCCTACTTGTAGGTCTCACCAGCCTTACCCGACATTGTTTCCTTTGTCCTTCGGACGCTCTCGTTTCTCTCCTGATTCCTTTGTGCTGTTATTTGTTTCCTAGCTAGTCTCTTTCTTCTTCCTACCACGCTAACTGTGTCTTCTCCTGTGTCACTTGTTTCCCCTGTCCCGGCCATGTCTGCTATCCCTGTATCTTGGGGTTACCGCCCCCTACGTTTGCATCCTGTCCTTCCCGGCCCCTTGGCCCGGAATCCCATTAATCTCCTTCCCTGTTCTTCCAACTTGACGTCCCCTGCTTTTCCGCCTTCCTCTCTACCCCATCTCACCCCCGCCTCCAGTTGTCCCTCTCCTTACACTTTCCATGGCTCTCCTTAACTGCCGTTCTATTCACTCAAAAAACTCACTTAGTTCACGACCTTCTTATCCAGCACTCCCTAGACGCCCTTTTTATCACCGAATCCTGGCTCCGTGAGGGGGAGGACGCTCTCCTTCACCAGTGTCTTCCCCCCGGTTACTCAGCCCTTCACACCCCCCGCCTTCGTCGTTCTGGTGGTGGGGTGGCACTTATCGTTAAGTCCCCTCTGTCCTTTTCTTTGGTCTCGCCCCCACCTGCTTACCCTGAGTCCCTTCTGGTTCGGTCCGATTCCACCCCTTCTCTTTTCTTTCTTCTCTTATATGTTCCCCCTTCTCTGCGCCCAGATCTTTGGGATTCCCTACTTCACACATTTTCTGACTCCGCCATTCTATCTCCACATTTAGTCGTCTTGGGCGACCTCAATGCCTATCTTACTCCCCCTTCCTGTCCCCGTGACAAGGCCCTTTCCTCTTTGTTCTTTGATCTATCTCTTACTCAACACGTACTTTGCTCTACCCATGCCTCTGGTCACTCCCTCGATCTTATTCTTACTCTTGATTCCTCTCCTTTTTCTCCCTCCAATATCCGGTCTGTCCCCATTCCCTGGTCTGACCATTATTGTCTTTTATTTACCTTCCCCTTTCCTTCTTTAGATTCCACCAGCCCTTCTTTAGTCCCTACCCCTTCCCTCAGGCGACGTTTCACGCCAAACTCTCGGTCCTCTTTTCCATCTGCCCACACGCTATTCCCTCCAGATTTTTCTTCCTTCTCCATTGACGGTCAGGTTGATCTCTTTTCCTCTTCTCTTTCGGTTGCTTTTGATTCTGTGGCACCTCTCCATTCTTCAGCCCCCCGTCCATCTTCCCATCACCCCTGGTACCACCCCGGTCTCCTTCTTCTCCGCTCCAATCTCCGACGTGCTGAACGGCTTTGGAGGAAGTCCCGCTCATCCGACTCTCACTCCAACTATCAGCTTGCCCACCTTTCCTACCGCTCTGCTATCACTTCTGCTAAACATTCATACTACTCTCGTCTCATCTCTACATCCTCCAACTCTGCTAGACGTCTCTTTTTGGTCCTCAAATCTATTTCCTCCCCCTCTTCTCTCCCTTCTGCCCTTTCCCAGCCCCCCCCTCCTAGCCCTTCTTCTCTTGCTTCTTTCTTCACTAATAAGATTCTTGCTATTCGTTCCTCCTTTCCTTCATGCCCTTCTCCCCTCTCCCTCCCCTCTTCTCCCTCCCTTCCCCTCCTCTCCCTCTTTCCGCCCTTTGCCCACTTCCCCTTCCTCACCCATTCACACCCTCTCCCACACTTGGTGTTCCTTTTCTCCTATTTCTTCGCCCGAACTCATTAAGGCTATCTCTTCCGCTCACCAAACTACCTGTCCTCTTGATCCTCTGCCATCCCCTGGCTACTTGACTCGCATATTGCTTTGGTGCCTTTCATCATCCTTTCTATCTTTAACACTAGTCTTTCTTCTGGTCTTTTTCCCTCTCTATGGAAGCACGCTATTGTCCGCCCTCTTTTGAAGAAGCCCACTCTCGACCCCACTCTTTCTGCCAACTGGCGCCCCATTTCCAACCTTCCTTTTCTGTCCAAAATCCTCGAACGAATTGTTTTTTCCCAGCTGACCTCTCATCTTGACTCCACCCACGCCCTTCACCCCCGGCAATCTGGCTTTCGTCCTGGTCACAGCACCGAAACTGTTCTCACGGCTCTGCTTTCTGAACTTCACCGCTCTCACGATCGTGGTGATATTTCCCTAGTGGTCTCTCTGGATCTGTCTTCTGCGTTTGATGTAGTCGATCACCGCACCCTTCTTTCTCGTTTGTCTGATGTTGGTATTCATGGCACTGTTCTTCAATGGTTTCACTCTTTTTTATCTTGTCGTACTTTCTCAGTTCACGCTGGTTCTTCAGTCTCTCCTACTGCCCCTGTCACTTGTGGTGTCCCTCAGGGCTCTATTCTTGCCCCTCTTCTCTTTAACATTTTTCTGGCCCCCCTAGCTCTGCTAATCCAGCAATCTACTCTTTCTTTCTACATCTATGCTGATGATATCCTTCTGGTTCACCATACCTCTCCCTCTGCCCCTGATCTCACTCCACTTAACCTCTGTCTCTCCTCCATCACATCCTGGTTTGAGTCAAACTTCATGCATGTTAATCCCACCAAATCTGCTGCTCTTTGGGTTACTTTTGGTCGTCCTTCTCCTTCAGTGTTTCCTGTCATGGGTCCCCATTCTATCCCTTCCACCTCCACTCTCCGCTATCTGGGTGTTACTCTAGACTCATCTCTTTCTTTTCATGACCACATCTCCTCTGTTGTCCGCTCCTCCTTCTTTCACCTACGTCGCATCAAAGCTGTTCGTTCTTACTTTTCACACTCTTCTATTATAACTTTGGTCTTATCTCTAGTTATTTCGCGACTTGATTACTGCAACGTTGTTTACGCCGGTCTTCCCTCTCACCAACTTCACCGCCTTCAAATCGTTCAAAATGCCGCCGCCCGTCTTATTACTCTATCCCCTCTCCGCTCCCATGTTTCCCCCTGTCTCTCTTCTTTACACTGGCTCCCTATCAAGTTTCGGTTTGTGTTTAAACTACTTATCCTTGCACACAAGGCCCTTTTCTCTGATTCCCCCCAATATTTAGCCAATATCATCCATCTTCAGCCCTCTCCCCGCCTTCTCCGGTCTGCCCATGGTAATCGTCTTTTTCTTCCCTCACCCACTCAGGCCCGTCTCGAATCCACCCGACACTCTGCCTTCTTCTTTCTATGCCCCGCCCTCTGGAATTCTCTTCCCTTACCTCTCCGTCTAGAACCCTCCTACACTCGTTTTAAAGCCCTTCTCAAGACTCATCTTTTCTGTCAAGCATTCAATCTCCCTCCCCCCACTGATGATGTCCTTCCCACCTAGCCCTTTATTCCCTCCCTCCCTCTTATTTTCCTATTTTCCCCTCTCCGCTGGTGTCATGTTCCCCTAGTCTCGCCTCTCGCTCCACCTATATCTGGTTCGAGTCTCCCTCTCCTCTCCCCACTCCTTTAATTTCCTATTGTTTTTAAGTTTTTATTATTATTATTATTGTTTTAAATTCTGCTGCTCTGCTGCTTTCTGGTGCCCCTCTTTACTCTCTGCTATTTCTTTTGCTGTCCTATTATCATTTGGCGTTCTTTTCTTCCCTTCCTTTCTCAGCAGCTGTCACCTTTTTATGATTGTACACCGCCCTGATGCTCCGGCCTGGGCGGTTTATCAAATGTTTTAATAAAGATAAAGATAAAGACTGGAGTTGACTGTGGAAGAGAAAGGCAAAGATAGAAGAGATCTGTCTTATGAGAAGAGTTCCCGAGGAGGGGAGAAATGAGACAGGAGAGGTAATGAGGAGCAGCAGCAGTCTGAATGCACCTGTAAATCAACAGAAATAGTTTGCACTGGATGCAGAAATAGATAGAGAGGCTCAGGTCTAAAATATCTGTCTCATGTAATAAGGTGGCTGCAAGTCTCCTACCCAGAAAACAGGGATCAAAGAGAGTGGAAGTAGCTGAGAAGGGGAGAAACGTCAGCTAGATAAAGACAAAGATGACAGGCATAATGGAAATGTCCAACAACGGCACCAGATGGAGCAAATGTTGCCTTTATAAAATATGTACAATGTGTGCACCTATGTGCCTTGATCGCTTAAGTGCTCCATTATAATATTATATAAGAGTTTAGATTGATTAATGTATTAAATATTGAAATCATTATAAAAAGCAGATGTTACCCCTTCCTGGCGTTTTCCAGCAAAAATATGGGTGATAGAATTTAGCTGGCAGTTTATATATTTGTTGACGAGTCCATTCCACTGTCCAAGTGAATGAAGAGTCCTCAAAAGTGCCACAATTTCCTCTGCCAATGTACTGCTGTGGGTAGCAGTTAGAGAGGCTTGGGGTCTGGACTTTCGTCGTCTAAGGGTCGATTCTAAGAAGTAAAAAAAAAATCCAAGAATTTAGCTTATGCAGAATTCAGAATAGCATGAAATATTACTTTAGAAAACTTTAAGCTTACCTCTGAGTAGTGGAATATCAGACGAGCAGGTACTAAGCAGACTGCCTAAAAAGCTGAACAGTTTCTCCACGAGGAATTTCATATCCTCAGATCTTTCATATTTGTCCCATGATGGAAGAACTGCTTGCAATAAACGCACAGCAAGAATCTAAAAAAAAAGATTTAAAAATTACGAATGTGCTGCATCAATGTTTCCATTTAAATATTATCACTTACTAATATTATTTTAAACCACTACATGTTCATGCAAAAAATGATGAAACGTGGGTGTATGTTTACAAAGCAGCGGTAGCAGCCTCCATGCAATATCGGAGCCGCGACCCCATTGAATTCAATGGGGTCGTGGCTCTGATAGCAAGGGCATCAACGTTAGGAAAAATATCAAAAGTCTGGTAGGCAAAAAGTCTGTCTTCCTAGGTGGACTGTCTCTGGTCTTGGCCCCAGAAACAATTGGGGAGCTGGGGGATAAGAGATTTCCAGGAAGTGGAGGAGGAGTATGCTCCAGGAATCTAATAGAACCCCCTTCTGAGGAAAGAGACAGGGGTGTAGATTGGGCAGCCTGAGTCTGCAGGAGTTTATCCAAGCGGCACACAACAAGGGGTAGCTTAACAGATTTATTAAACGTACTCACTACTCATCACCCAAAACACCAGCTTCGTCCCTCCACCCACCATCAAGCTCAGCAACACAACAATACCCATAAAACCAGAAGTGAAATACCTTGGAGTGACTCTCGACAAAGAACTACAGTCACACATCAGCAGAACCAGCAAAAATGCATACCTCAAGATGAAACTAATTCGCCGCCTCCAGCCCCTCCTCTCCCAGGATCATTTCCGCACAGTCTGTCAGGCACTAATAACTCCCATCCTAGACTTCTGCAACTCAATCTATCTTGGCCTAACAAAGCAGACACTCCGGCCCCTGTAAATGATATAAAACACAGCAGCCTGCATAATATCTGGCTTATCAAGATAAGATCACATCACACCCATTCTAAAACATCTCCACTGGCTCCCAATCGGCTCCCGCATCAGATATAAGACAATCCTAAACATCTTTAAAATCAAACACCAGACCTCAGCACTCAGCTTACAACCACTCATACAACCTGACCTCAGCACCAGACCGAGGAGGAGAGGCACCTCTGACCTCATCAATACACCAAAAGACTTCACCAAGGTACGCAAGGACACCACAAGAAGAGCTCTATCACTGGCTGCACCTGCAATATGGAAAGTCCTCCCTGATGAACTACGATCGACGAAAGACATCAAGGACTTTTGGAAACAGCTCAAGACAACACTCTTCATTGAGCACAACGGTGACACCACAATCTGCCCGCCATCTCCCGGACTACATACCAAGCCCCCCTCCCTGTCTCCTTCATGTACATAGCCTTGTAAAGTAGTGCACGCTGTAAATAGCCCACCACGAATCAATGCCAACTTACACACACACATTCACTTTATAACACTGCATGCACGCACAAATATCATTATACTTTGATTGGTTACTGTGTAAACCGCCTTGATTACATGAGAAAGCGGTATATAAATCCTCTTAAATAAATAAATATGTTTCCTCTTATCTCGGGTGGGCCTAACAAGGTTAAAGAAAGAGGAGAAAACCTCCCTGCTGGTACTCCAGAAGGTCCATGTTCTAAGCTCTACACTGCTCCATGGTGCTCCAAGGGGCTCCCAAGAGGCAGGTGCACCCTTATGGCCATGCCTACGGCAGTCTGATGTTGGGGCCCCAGCCTTATGAAGGATCTGGGCAGTGACATCAGGCAGCAAAGTGGCTCAGTCCAACTTGCAACAGGAAGTGGATGCTGCCTCGAGCTGTGCCCTCCAGCATCCAAGGAAACACAGGCAATCAACAACCTTCCCTTATTTAGTTGTTTATATGTGTATAACTACTATATTAGTACACAACTCTGCCTGATCATGCCTCATTAAGAATTTAGGTTATGGATGACATATAAAAATTAAACTTCCCAGTCAAACCCATTGTATTCAATTAACACAATGACAGCGGGTCCGCGTTTAACAAATAAAATAATTAATATGAATAAAATAAAGACTCTAAAATGCTTGTATGCGAATGCTAGAAGTCTAAAAAATAAGATGGGAGAGTTAGCATGTATAGCATTAAATGAAAGGTTAGATATGATTGGTATCTCAGAGACAAGGTGGAAGGACGACAACTAGTGGGACACTGTGATACCTGGGTACAAACTATATCATAATGATAGAGCTGATCAAATTGGGATTGCGCTCTATGTTAGAGAGGGCATTGAGTCACAGAGGATTAAAATTTTGCAGGAAACAAAATTGGCTGTAGAATCTCTATGGATTGAAATTCTATGTAAAAAGGGGAAGGCGATGGCAATGGGGTGTACTATTGACCGCCTGGCCATAATGAACAAATGGATGATGACGTGATCAAAGAAATCAGAGAAGCTAGCCTAATGGTTAGAGCACTAGCTTAATAACCAAGAGACCAGGGTTCAATTCCCACTTGCATTTTTGGCCTTGGGCAAGTCAATAAACCCTCCATTGCTTCGGAAGAAAGGCCTGGCAATCTACTTCTGGTCACACTGCCAAGAAAACCCAGGAGCTGCTGGGTCGCTAGGAGTCAGCACTGACTCGAAGGCACACATTGCATTTGCAACAAAAGTTACAGTACAGTAATAATAATAATAATAATGGGGGATTTCAATTACCTCGGCATTGACTGGGTCAGTGCCACCGCAGGACATGCTAGGAAGATAAAGTTTCTAGATGAAATAAATGACTGCTTCTTGGAGCAGCTGGTTCATGAACCAACCAGGGGGGAAGCCATTTTGCACCTAGTTCTAAGTTGAACACCAGATCTGATGCAAGAGATAAGGGTGTTGGGGCCACTTGGCAATAGTAATCATAGCATGATCATGCTTAATTTAATTAATGGAGGAGGGATGGTAAGGAAATCCATAGTACTACCTTTCAACTTTTGAAAGGGAGACTATGACAAAATTGGGAAAATATTTAAGAAAAAACTAAAAGCAGCAATTGCAAAGGTTAAAGACTTACATCAAGCTTGGGTGGTTTAAAAATACTATCTTGGAAGTCCAGACCAGCTCTATTCCACGTTTTAAGAAAAGTGGAAGGAAGTCTAAAAAACTGTCAGCATGGTTTAAAGGTGAGGTCAGAGAGGCTGTTGCCAAAAAAGCATCTTTCAGGAAATAGAAAAACGAGCCAAATGACGAAAACTGTAAACAGCACAAACACTGGCAAGTTAACTGCAAGGCATTGATAAGGCAGGCAAAGAGAGAATTTGAGAAGCTTGCTGTGGAAGCAAAAACGCATAATAAAGACTTTTTCAAGTACATTCGTAGCAAAAACTGTGAGTCAGTTGGACCATTAGATGATAGAGGGGTAAAAGGGGCACTAAGAGGAGACAAGGTCATAGCGGAGAGACTGAATGAATTCTTTGCTTTGGTCTTTCCTGAGGAAGATGTAGGGATGTTACCCATGACTGAAGTGGTATTTAAAGGTGATACTACTGAAGAATTGAAAGAAATATCGATACACCGGGAAGATGTATTACAACTATTTGATAAACTGAAGAGTAGCAAATCACCTGCACCGGATGGTATACATCCAAGGGTGTTGAAAGAACTGAAATAGGAGACTGCATACCTGCTATTAGTAATCTGTGAACTATCATTAAAATCATCTGTAATACCTGAAGACTGGAGGATGGCCAACGTAATGCCAGTTTTTAAAAAGGGTTCCAGGGGTAACTCAGGAAACTACAGACCGGAGAGACTGAAGGCAGTACCGGGAAAAATGGTAGAAACCATCATAAAGAACTAAATTACTGAACATGTAGATAGTCATGGCTTAATGGGAGACAGCCAACATGGCTTTAGACAAGGAAGATCTTGTCTTACTAATCCATTTCTTTTTTTTTTTTTAAGGTGTGAATAAACAGATAGACAAAGGTGAATCTGGACTTTCAGAAAGCCTTTGACAAGGTCCCTCATCAGAGACTTTTGGCAAAACTAAAAAGTCATGGGATAGGAAGCAGTGTACCATAGTGGATCAGAAATTGGTTAAAAGATAGAAAGCAGAGGGTAGGGCTAAATGGCCAATTTTCCCAATGGAGAAAGGTGAATGAATGAGATTATCAAATTTGCAAATGACACAAAACTATTTAGAGTTGTTAAAACCCATGAGGCTTATGGAAAATTGCAAGAGGATCTTGATAAATTGGAAAGAGTAGTTACTCACCTGTAACAGGTGTTCTCAAGGAGCAGCAGGAATCAGTCCTCACTTATGGGTGACGTCGGCGCCGACGGAGCCCTCGTGCGGAGCATTTCCCCAGCTTTCACAGAAAGCCTTTGGGAATTGCAGCGCGCATGCGCGGTCCCCTTCCCGCCCAAGGGTGCCATCTTGCTCAGTCTGTTGACATAGCTAAAAGACAGCAAAAAAATTAGCAAAAATAAATCATATGACTGCAACTCCAAGGGGAGGAGGGAGGGTTGTGAGGACTGATTCCTGCTGCTCCTGGAGAACACCTTTTACAGGTGAGTAACTACTCTTTCTCCAGGACCAAGCAGGAAGTCAGTCCTCACTTATGGGACTCCCCAGCTTAAGGCTACCGGAGACCCCAAGCGGAAAAATGAGCTCCCTCTAGCTCATCAGCACAGAAGGAAGGAATCTTCTCTGAGAACACCCCCGACCGGTAGCCCAACACCAGGGCCGGAGGGTAGGAGTTGCCTAAACCCCAAAGAGATTATGGAGTACTGCCTGTCCGAAAGCACTGTCCCTGCGGGACTCCCTCTTAAGGCAGTAATGGGCTGCAAACGTCTGGCTTGAAGACCAAGTAGCGGCCCGGCAGATGTCTGCCAACAGAACAGAGCGGAGATGAGCCACTGACGCAGCCTTCGCCCTGACACGATGAGCCGTGACTCGACCCGCCAACGAGAGGCCGCCTGCCCCATAAGCCCAGGCGATATAGTCAGCGACCCATATGGACAATGTACGCTTGGAGGCAGGGAGCCCCAACTTATTGGGGTCAAAAGAAACGAAAAGCTGAACAGCCTTCCGATGCTACCGCGTACGGTCAAGGTAGAAGGATAACGCCCTCCTACAGTCCAGGGTATGCAAGACTAGCTCAGCCCGGTTGGCATGCGGCCTGGGAAAGAAGGTCGGAAGAACCACCTCCTCATTGAGGTGAAAAGGTGAGACAACTTTAGGAAGAAACTTAGGGTGAGTCCGTAGGACTACCCTATTCCTGTAGAACCTAGTGTAAGGAGGATCAGACACTAGTGCCTGCAGTTCACTCACTCACCTAGCAGAGGTGAGAGCTACCAGAAATAAAGTTGTCCAGGAGAGAAAACGGAGAGGGCAGGTAGCCATAGGTTCGAAAGGCGGACAAGTAAGCCGCTGTAAGACCACATTCAGATCCCACTCAGGGGCCGGTGGACGCAAAGGAGGCTTAAGCAGAAGAAGGCCTCTGAGGAAACGAGCCACCAAAGGGTGGTTGGAAAGAGGCCTGCCGTCCACCAGCGAGTGGTGTGCTGAGAGAGCACTAAGGTGAACTCGGACAGAGTTAGACTTAAGGCCCAGATTGGAGAGGTAGAGCAAATATTGCAACACTACCGCTACCAAGCACGAGAAGGGATTCTCACTGCGCTGAGCACACCATGCGGAGAATCTACGCCACTTAAGAGCGTAGGACTTCCTGGTGGATTGACGCCGAGAGGCCAAGACTACATATTTAACCTCTCGAGGTAGTAGTAGGGGAGCGAGGACTACCCTTTCAGCAGCCAGGCCATCAGATGAAGGGACTGGAGGTTGGGGTGCAAGACAGTCCCCTGATCCTGAGACAGGAGATCGTGTTGAAACCCCAGAGGAAGAGGTGTGTCCACCGCCAGCTGTAGCAGAAGTGGGAACCACGGTTGACTCGGCCACCGGGGGGCTATGAGAATCAATGAAGCCCCATCACGGAGGACTTGGAACAGCGTTCTGGACACTAGTGGTGTGGGAGGAAACGCATACAGTAGGCCTGTGGACGAGATCAGAAACGCATCCGCTGCTACTCTGAGAGGATGTGGTTTTCTGGAGCAAAATCTCGGTAGTTGCCGGTTCAGAGGACTGGCGAAAAGATCCATGATGGGGAGTCCCCACTTGAGAAAGACTGGCTGAACCACCGACGGGTTCAATCTCCATTCGTGTGGTTGCAGGATCCTGCTCAGTTTGTCTGCCAGGTAATTTTCCTGACCTGGGAGGTAGACAGCTTTGAGAAGGATTCCGTGATTGACAGCCCAAGAGCATAGCCGTTGTGCCTCCTGACATAGAAGGAAGGAACCTGTGCCTCCTTGTTTGTTCACATAGAACATGGCAACTTGATTGTCCGTCTGGACCAGTACAGACTGGTGAGAGGCGAGGTGGGAGAAGGCTCTCAGAGCTAGGCGTATCGCCCGTAGCTCCAGGAAGTTTATCTATTGAGCAGCCTCCCAAGGGGTCCAGAGACCCTGAGTACATGTCCCTTGGCAATGTGCTCCCCAACCGAGAAGAGAGGCATCGGTTGTCAGCACCTGAGTATGCGGAGGGGATTGGAAAACCACTCCGAGCACCAGATTTGGAAGATGAAGCCACCATTGCAGAGAGGAGTCCAGGAGGTCGGAGATCCGCACTGAGTCTGCTAGACCCCCTGAGGCTTGATGCCACTGAGTGCGAAGGCGCCACTGAGTGCGAAGGCTCCACTGAGCAGGTCGCATGTGCAGGCGGGCATTGGGGGTGACATGAACCGTGGAAGCCATATGGCCGAGTAGTCTCAGGAATCGCCTGGCAGAGACCAGGGAATTGCTGCAAAACTGGCTGGCCAGATCCATTAGCCTGTGGGCCCTGTCCAGAGGCAGAAAAGCCTTCGCTTGAAGAGTGTCTAGTCTGGCCCCTATGAACTCTAAGTTCTGGGACGGGAGCAAAGTGGACTTTGCGAAGTTTATGAAAAAACCCCAAGTGCTGAAGCAGAGCCACAGTGCGAAGGGTGGCCTGGTTGGCCTCCTGGGAAGAGTGGCCCCTTATGAGCCAGTCGTCTAGGTACGGAAACACAAAGAGACCCTGAAGCCTCAGGTAGGCCGCCACCACTGCCAGGCACTTGGTGAACACCCTGGGAGCGGATGAGAGGCCAAAGGGAAGCACTCTGTACTGATAGTGGTTTCCTCCCACAACAAACCTGAGATATTGTCTGTGGTCTGGATGGATAAGGATGTGAGTATACGCATCCTTTAGATCCAAGGAGCATAGCCAGTCTCCCTGCTGGAGGTAGGGCAGCAGGATTCCAAGGGTAAGCCATCTTGAACATTTCCCTCTGCAGGAACTTGTTGAGGTTTCGCAAATCTAGGATGGGTCTGAGGCCTCCTGTTCTTTTTGGTACCAGAAAGTACCTGGAATAAAAGCCTTTACCCCTCAGTTGGTGGGGCACCTGTTCCACAGCCTGATCCTTTAGTAGACCTGTCAACTCCTGAAGGAGTAGGTCCCTGTGCAGAGGGAGTCTTGGAGGCTCCCCTGGAAAATAGGAGGGAGGTACCTGGTGAAAATGGAGAAGATAGCCCCTTTGGACTATATGAAGAACCCAGGTACCTGATGTGACGGCTGACCACCTGTGGGCAAAGTGCGCCAGCCGGCCTCCTGTGCTGAGAGAAGCCAGCTGAGGAGAAGAGGCTATGCTGTTTGAGTCAAAAAACCCCACCCTGCTGAGCAGGGGCCGGTGTTGGTGGTTTGGGGGGTCTTCGGCCTACGGGGCCCTTGACCCTGCCCCTTGGCCTGCTGACCCTGTTGGGGAGCTGCAGAGGCCTGATAATGAGGGTACTGTTTGTAGGCCGATGACTTCCTCGGGTAAAAGGTCTTTTTTCCCGAGCACTTCTTTTTCTGAGAAGGGGCAGAGGTTTTCCTGGAAAGCCTAGTCCGGGTCAGAGTCTCGGTCTCGTGTTCTGCAGCCTTTTCAGCCATGGGCTTGCCAAAGAGGTTTTCACCCCGGCAGGGGACATCGACCAACTTGTCCTGGACCCATGGCTCGAGGTCGGATGACTGTAGCCAAGCCTGTCGGCGAGCACCGATGCTGGCCCCAGCTACTGGGGCCGAAGCCTCGAAGCCATCGTAGGCTGCTCGAGAGATAAACTTCGAGCACTCTCGAATACCGTTGGACAAGGCCTGGAACCTCTGCAAAGGCTCCTCGGAGAGACCAGCAGAGAACCCGGCAATCTCCTTTGCCAGGTCTCGGAGGTACATGCCCATGTAGAGCTGGTATGTTTGGACACGGCAAGCAAGCATAGAGCCCTGGAAGCACTTCCTACCGAGGGCATCCAGGTCCCGGGCCTCCCGGCCGGGAGGCACCGACGAGTGCATCTTCTGACTTTTCAGTCGATGCATGGCCGATTCCACAACTATGGAGTGGTGCGGTAATTGTGCCTTTTGGAACCCGGGGCACTTGCGGGACTTGATAAATGGAATCGATCCGCTTGCTTAACACCGGCGTCGAAGCCGGGGTCTCCCACATGCGGAAGAGTAGCCACTCCAGCATTGCAGGAACCGGAACAGTAAAGGCCTCTTTCGGGGGAGAGTCATACTGGAGGGCCTCGAGCTCCTCGGCTCGAGGCTCCTCCTCGGGATCCGAAGGGAAGGCCAAGGCCTTTGTCATATCCCGCACGAAGTCCGAGAACCGGGTATCCTCCGGTGGAGACCGTCTCCGAAGTTCGGACTCGGGTGAGTCCGAGGGGACACACCGAGTCCGATGGGTGTCAGGTGACTCTTCGTCCTCTGTCTCCCAGCACGACTCCTCGGAGGAGGAAACGAGCGGCTCCGGTCGGGCGGGCACCGATGCCCTCCGCCCCGACGACCTCGGCCCCGAACGGGAGGTCGAGGGAGACCATGGCCAAGGATCGACTCGAGCCCGCATGGACTCGAGGATCGGCTCGGCCTCCAGGGTCGACTTGGACGTCGAGGTCCCGGTGGTCGGGGCAGATGCACCAGTGAGACCAGCGATCAATGCCCCCTGCTGTTCCATGAAGGCAGCGAAGCTGCTCTCCAAGGCCGTCAACCTGAGTCCGAGCTCAGGAGACCCAGCAGACCCCGACTCGGGCCCCGACGGCGTCGGGCCCGACGTCGGCTCCCTCGGAGGAGAGTCAACGAGGACAACAGCACTTACGTGTCCAGGAGACTCCATCTCGACACGAGGATGCTTCGCAGGCCTCTCTGACTCCGAAGACCCGGGACGGCTATCGGGGCTATGCGACCTGGCCCTTGAGGAACCAGGAGCGTCCACCGACGCCTCCCTCGCGGGTTTCTTTTTCCTGCGATGTTCCCGCAAAGGAGACCCCTGCTCAGAGGAACCCCGACGCTGCTCGGGGCCGGAGTCCCGAGACGTCGAGGCCTCTGACGAGGTCCGGGCCCGGCCGGACACGGAGTCAGAAAAAATTCTATCCCTCTGGTGCTGCCGACTCCTCAAGGCCTTTGAGGACATTTTGCCACACAGACCACAGATCATTGGGTCATGATCGTGTCCGAGGCAATGGAGGCAGCAGTCATGTGTGTCGGTAAGAGACATAAGTTTCTTACACCGATCACATTTCTTAAACCCGTTGGCAGCCACCGGGGGGAAAAGGGCCCCTGCTAGGTCAAAAGACCGGTCTGCCAGGGAAAAAGAGAAAAGGCACGAACGCCAGTCACAAAGGACAAAAACCGAAAAAAGAGAGAAAGGACTCGATACCGGTATATCGGTCCGAGCGGGAAAAGGATCCGGCGTCGAACCGGAGGAAAAATAGAAAAATAGAGAAAATCAACTTTTTCCTCGGGGAAAAACGAACTACGTCCGTCGGGCTCCGCGGAAAAAAGAAGACTGAGCAAGATGGCACCCTTGGGCGGGAAGGGGACCGCGCATGCGCGCTGCAATTCCCAAAGGCTTTCTGTGAAAGCTGGGGAAATGCTCAGCACAAGGGCTCCGTCGGCACAGACGTCACCCATAATTGAGGACTGACTTCCTGCTTGGTCCTGGAGAATACTGGGTATCCAAAAGGCAGATGAAATTTAATGTGGACAAGTGCAAAGTTATGCACCTAGGAAAGAACCATCCAAACTATGGTTACACGATGTAAGGTTTCATATTAGGAACCACCTCCCAGGAAAAAGATGTAGGCGTCATCGTGGATAACAAGTTAAAATCCTCTGCCCAGTGTGCAGCGGCGGCCAAGAAAGCAAATAGAATGCTAGGTATCATAAGGAAAGGAATGGAAAATAAAACAAAGGATAGTATAATGCCTCTGTATTGTTCCATGGTGCAACCGCACCTTGAATAGTGTGTGCAATTCTGGTCGCCGTATCTTAAAAAGGATGTAGCGTTATTAGAAAAGGTACAGAAAAAGCCACCAAAATGGTAAAGGAGATGGAAGGCTACTCCTATGAGGAGAGGCTAAAAGGGTTAGGGCTCTTCAAACTGGAAGAGAGACGGCTGAGGGGAGATATGATAGCGGTCTATAAATTAATGAATAGTGTGGAACGGGTAAATATAGATTGATTGTTTAAGTCATCAGAATATAGAAAGATTAGGGAACATGCAGTGAAGCTACTAATAAGAGAAAATATTTTTTCACTCAACGTGCAATCAAACAATGGAATTTGTTACCAGAGGATGTAGTAAAAGCTCCGAGTGTAACTGGATTTAAAAAAAGGTTTGGACAAGTTCCTGGAGGAAAGGTCCATAAACCATTATTAAAAGGACCCGGGATATCACTGCTTGACCCAATACAAGCATTGTGGAACCTGGGTCCTTTTTGGGGAAACTGCTTGGTATTTGTGACCTAGATTGGCCACTGTTGGAAACAGGATACTGGACTTTATGGATCTTGGTCTGACCCAGTATGGCTTATCTTATATTCTAATGTTCTAGGAGTACTTATTATTTTGGACCTGAAATGAGATATACACATTGGAATATTTCCTGGTTATGTTCTGGGTATCCAATATCAAACAAATAACACAATGCAAAAATTATATGTACAGTCAAACCTCGGTTTTCGGTTGCCCCGGTTTTCGTCGGTTTCGGTTTTTGACGTCTTTTCCCGACTGAGATCTTGTCTCGGTTTTCGTCTATCGCCTCGGTTTTCGTACACCCTGGTCTGCATACAGTACACTGCCTGCCCAGTCCCGGCAGCACTACCCCCCCCCCCCCGGACTCACCGATCGCGTGTGCCTGCAATAGTGTCACCTTCGCGCTGGTCTGCATACAGTACACTGCCTGCCCAGTCCCGGCAGCACTACCCCCCCCCCCCCGGACTCACCGATCGCGTGTGCCTGCAATAGTGTCACCTTCGCGCTGGTCTGCATACAGTACACTGCCTGCCCAGGACTCACCGATCGCGTGTTGAGATCTGAAAGGCAGGTGAGCAACATCCTCGAGCCAGACATGCAAGGATTGCAGAGAGGAAGGCCCCGATCTCTCCACCGCCTGCCTGTTCTCTGGAGCGCCCCCTCAGGCTCGGAGGTAGCAGGGTAGCAGGAGATGTTGAATGAATGTGGCAGGCAGTTCTTTCTCTTGCGGGGTACGCTGTTGAGACGGAGTCAGCGATCAGATTGGTGTCCTAAAGTTTCTGTGTCTTTGCTGTGCTGTGGACGATCGGGCAGCTGAGAGAAGTGACAGGAGCTGTTTTACTGCTGGCTGAGACTTCGGGAGCTCGTGCTGCTGTAGCCATTGCCACATGGCTCTGGAACGCATGCTGAGCGGGAGAGTGGTGTTTCCGGTGGCTGTGGCTGGTGCCTTTTTTTTTTGTGGATCCTTCTTTTTTTTTTTCTGTTTTCTTTGTTGTGGCCAGAAGTGGGATTGACTCTCTTCCTGATTGCAAATTGCTAAAAGTTCTCATTGTGCCTTGACACAGACTTTGAGGGGAGCAGTGATCTGAAAATGGTCTGTATCAAACTCGTCCGCCTGCTTGCGTGACTCGGCCACTCATTTCCCGGAATCCAGCGCCCATACAAAGTGCGTTTGTGATTCAGTCTGCCTTTGTTTCTCGTTGAGTGAGCATCACCCCGCATTCATTGACTGTGACTGCTAAATAAGCCACCATGGGGCCAAAGAAAGTTCCGAATGCCAACCCTTTGATGATAAAGAAGGTGAGAAACACGATAGAATTCAAGAAAGAAGTCATAGCAAAGTATGAAAGTGGCGTACGCGTGGCCGATCTCGCCAGGATGTACAGGAAGTCTGCATCAACGATCAGTTCCATCCTGCTGAAGAAAAACGAAATTAAGGAAGCTGATGTTGCAAAAGGAGTGAATGCGCTAACGAAACAGAGATCGCAAACAATCGAAGATGTTGAGAAGTTGTTGTTGGTGTGGATCAACGAAAAACAGTTAGCGGGAGATAGTGTTTCAGAGGCGATAATTTGTGAAAAGGCAAGGCTGTTGCATGCAGATCTTGCAAAGAAAATGCCTGGAACGAGTGCTGATGTTACTGAATTTATGGCCAGCAGAGGCTGGTTTGAGAAATTTAAGAAGCGAACTGGCATACACAGTGTGGTAAGGCATGGCGAGGCTGCAAGTTCGGACAAACTTGGGGCCGCAGAATTTGTTGATGAATTCAAGGAGTACGTAGAGGCTGAAGGATTCCTCCCCCAACAAGTCTTCAATTGTGATGAAACAGGCCTCTTTTGGAAGAAAATGCCAAAGAGGACCTACATCATGCAGGAGGAAAAGGCACTGCCAGGACACAAGCCTATGAAGGATAGGCTAACTCTTTTGTTGTGTGGTAATGCTAGTGGGGATTTCAAAGTGAAGCCTTTACTGGTGTATCACTCTGAAAATCCCCGAGTGTTCAAGAGAAACAATGTTATCAAGAGTAAATTGTGTGTCATGTGGAGGGCTAACAGTAAGGCATGGGTCACGAGGCTAATTTTCATTGAGTGGGTCAATGAAGTGTTTGGCCCGAGTGTGAAGAAATACCTCCTGGAAAATCAATTGCCACTCAAGTGCCTCCTGCTAATGGACAATGCTCCTGCTCATCCTCCAGGCTTGGAAGACCAATTGTTGGAGGAGTTTAGTTTCATCACAGTGAAGTTCCTGCCCCCTAATACCACTCCTCTCATCCAGCCCATGGATCAGCAGGTCATTTCAAACTTCAAAAAACTCTACACCAAAGCACTGTTTCAAAGGTGCTTTGAAGTGACCTCGGACACTGAATTGACCCTAAGAGAGTTCTGGAGGGATCACTTCAATATCCTCAATTGCATAAGCCTTATAGATAAGGCTTGGCAGGGGGTAACTTCCAGGACGTTGAACTCTGCTTGGAGAAAATTGTGGCCAGAATGTGTCCTCGAGAAGAATTTTGAAGAAGGGTTTGAGGCTCACCCTGATGACCCTACGCCTGTTGTGCAATCTATTGTGTCTTTGGCGCAGTCCATGGGGTTGGATGTGAGTGGCCAGGATGTGGAAGAGTTGGTGGAGGACCACAGGGAAGAGCTAACCACTGAAGAGCTGCAAGACCTTCAAGTGGAACAGCAACAGATGGTAGCTGAGGAAATTGCTTCAGAGGAGGAGGAAGAAGAGAGAGAAGAGAAGGTGCCTTCTTCAGTGATTAAGGACATGTGTGCAAAGTGGAGTGAATTGCAAAGTTTTGTGGAGAAATTTCACCCTAACAAAGCTGTTGCAAGCCGTGTCTGCAACATGTTCAATGACAATGCCTTGTTCCATTTTAGGCAAATCTTAAAGAGACGCCAGAAACAGAGCTCTCTGGACAGATTTTTTGTGCGACAGGGGTCCAGTGACTCTCAAGCTGATCCTAGTGCCAGTAAAAGACAAAGAAGGGAAGTAACCCCGGATAGGGCCTTGATACCTGAGGTCCTTATGGAGGGGGATTCCCCTTCCAAACAATAACCTCTCCTCCTCCCTCTCCCCTCAACAAGAGTCTTCAATAAAGTTAAATGTGATGTTAAATGTTCATTTATCCATTTCATTAGTCATTTATATGTATTTCTCATTGTTTTCTGTATGTAAAAATATAGTTATTCTCTATAAAATGTACTTTTTGTCAATATTTTTGGGTGTCTGGAACAGATTAATTGAATTTACATTATTTCCTATGGGAAATCTTGCTTCGGTTTTAGTCCGTTTCGGTTTTAGTCAGACTTTTTTGAACGGATTAATCATGAAAACCGAGGTTTGACTGTATATAAACACATTCAGATACTTTCAATATAGAGTAGTTACTCACCTGTAACAGGTGTTCTCCAGGAGCAGCAGGAATCAGTTCTCACATATGGGCGACGTCGGCACCGACGGAGCCCCTGTGTGGAGCATTTCCCCAGCTTTCAAAGAAAGCCTTTGGGAATGCAGCGTGCCTGCGCGGTCCCCTTCCCGCCCAAGGGTGCCATCTTGCTCAGTCTGATGACATAGCTAAAAGACAGCAAAAAACCCAAAATGAAGTATATGACTGTAACTCCAGGGGAGGGAGGGAGGGTCGCGAGGACTGATTCCTGCTGCTCCCGGAGAACACCTGTTACAGGTGAGTAACTACTCTTTCTCCAGAACCAAGCAGGAGGTCAGTCCTCACATATGGGACTCCCCAGCTCTAGGCTACCGGGAGCCCAAAGCTGAAAAAATGGCTCCCTCTCAAGAGCCTCAGCATCCGTGATAAGAATATCCTCCGATAACGGCCCCATACAGTAGCCCAACACAAGGGCCGGAGGGTAGGATTTGCCTAAACCTCAAAGAGATTACGATGTACCACCTGTTCGAAAGCACTGTCCCTTTGGGACTCTCTCTCTAGGCAGTAGTGAGCTGCAAAGGTATGCCTTGAAGACCAAGCAGCGGCCTGGCAGATGTCTGCCAACGGAACAGAGCGGAGATGAGCTACTGACGCAGCTTTCGCCCTGACACGGTGGGCCGTGATTCGAAACTGCAAGGGGTGGTTGGCTGCCTACAACGCCCAGGCGATACAATCTGCTACCCAAGTGGACAACGTACGCTTGGAGACAGGTAACCCCAATTTATTAGGGTCAAAGGAGACAAAGAGCTGAGTAGCCCTCTGATGCCCCCTCGTACGTTCTATGTAAAAGGACAACGCCCTCTTACAGTTCAGGGTATGCAAGACTGTTTCAGCCCGGCTGGTATGCGGCCTGGAAAAGAATGTCGGAAGAACTACCTCCTGGTTGAGGTGGAAAAAGGAGACCACTTTTGGAAGGAACTAGGGATAAGTCCACAGGACCACCCTGTTCCTATAGAACCATGTGTACGGTCTATCAGAAACCAGAGCTTGTAGTTCACTCACACGTCTGGCCGAGGTAAGAGCTACCAGGAAGAGCGCCTCCCAAGAAAAGAAGCGTAAATGGCAAGTAGCCATCGACTCAAAAGGTGGGCGAGTAAGTTGTTGCAAGACCACATTCAAATCCCACTCAGTGGCAGGTGGACGAATCGGAGGCTTCAGCAAAAGCAGGCCTCTGAGAAAGCGGGACACCAAGGGGTGAACCGAGAGAGACTGATCCTCCACCAGTGAGTGGTGTGCTGAGAGAGCACTGAGGTGGACCCGAACAGAGTTGGACTTAAGGCCCAGGTCTGACAGGTGAAGTAGGTATTGTAGTACTACTGGCACAAGGCAGGAGAAAGAGTAGTTACTCACCTGTAACAGCTGTTCTCCAGGAGCAGAAGGAATCAGTCCTCACATATGGGTGACGTCGGCGCCGACGGAGCCCCCGTGCGGAGCATTTCCCCAGTTTTCAAAGAAAGCCTTTGGGAATTGCAGCGCGCATGCGCGGTCCCCTTCCCGCCCAAGGGTGCCATCTTGCTCAGTCTGATGACATAGCTAAAAGACAGCAAAAATAGCAAAAAAGAATCATATGACTGCAACTCCAAGGGGAGGAGGGAGGGTTGTGAGGACTGATTCCTGCTGCTCCTGGAGAACACCTGTTACAGGTGAGTAACTACTCTTTCTCCAGGACCAAGCAGGAAGTCAGTCCTCACTTATGGGACTCCCCAGCTTAAGGCTACCGGAGACCCCAAGCTGAAAAAATGAGCTCCCTCTAGAGCGTCAGTACGTAAGGAAGGAATCTTCTCTGAGAACTCCCCGACCGGAAGCCCAACATCAGGGCCGGAGGGAAGGAGTTGCCTAAACCCCAAAGAGATTATGGAGTACTGCCTGTCCGAAAGCACTGTCCCTGCGGGACTCCCTCTCAAGGCAGTAATGGGCCGCAAAAGTCTGGCTTGAAGACCAAGTAGTGGCCTGGCAGATGTCTGCCAACTGAACAGAGCGGAGATGAGCCACTGACGCAGCCTTCGCCCTGACACGATGAGCCGTGACTCGACCCTCGAACGAGAGGCCGGCCGCCCCATAAGCCCAGGCGATACAGTCAGCAACCCATATGGACA
This sequence comes from Ichthyophis bannanicus, assembly GCA_033557465.1. Classification (NCBI taxonomy): domain Eukaryota; kingdom Metazoa; phylum Chordata; class Amphibia; order Gymnophiona; family Ichthyophiidae; genus Ichthyophis; species Ichthyophis bannanicus. The sequence goes on from CM066035.1 coordinate 515,250,213, forward strand.
AAGTACGCTTGGAGACAGGCAACCCCAACTTATTGGGGTCAAAAGAAACGAAGAGCTGAACAGCCCTCCGGTGCTCCCGCATACGGTCAAGGTAGAAGGATAACGCCCTCCTACAGTCTAGGGTATGCAGGACCATCTCAGCCCGGTTGGCATGCGGCCTGGGAAAGAAAGTCGGAAGAACCACCTCCTGATTGAGGTGGAAAGAGGAAACAACTTTAGGGAGAAACTTAGGGTGAGTCCGTAAGACTACCCTATTCCGGTAGAACCTAGTGTAAGGGGGATCAGACACTAGTGCCTGAAGTTCACTTACCCGCCTAGCAGAGGTAAGAGCTACCAGAAACAAAGTTTTCCAGGAGAGAAAACGGAGAGGACAGGTAGCCATAGGTTCAAATGGCGGACAAGTAATCCGCTGTAAGACCACATTTAAATCCCACTCAGGGGCCAGTGGACATAGAGGAGGCTTAAGCAGGAGAAGGCCTCTGAGGAAACGAGCCACCAAAGGGTGGTTGGAAAGAGGCCTCCTGTCTACCGGCGAGTGGTGCACTGAGAGAGTACGGAGGTGAACTCTGACAGAATTGGACTTAAGGTCTAGATTGGAGAGGTAAAGCAAATATTGCAATACTACCGCTACCAAGCACGAGAAGGGATTCTCGCTGTGCTGAGCACACCATGTAGAGAATCTACGCCATTTAAGAGCGTAGGATTTCCGGGTGGATTGCCTTCTAGAGGCGAAGACGACGTCCTCCACTTCTCTAGGCAGTAGTAGGGGAGCCAGAACTACCCTTTCAGCAGCCAGGCCATCAGATGAAGGGACTGGAGGTTGGGGTGTAAGAGAGATCCCTGTTCTTGAGACAGGAGATCGTGTTGAATCCCCAGAGGAATAGGAGTGTCCACCGCCAGTTGCAGCAGAAGTGGGAACCACGGTTGCCTCGGCCACCTGGGGGCTATCAGAATCATGGAGGCCCCGTCCTTCAGTACTTTGAACAGTGTTATGGATACTAGTGGTGTAGGAGGAAACGCATACAGTAGGCCTTTGGACCACGGGAGCAGAAACACATCCGCTGCTACTCTGAGAGGATGCGGTTGTCTGGAACAGAATCTCGGGAGTTGCCGGTTCAGAGGACTGGCGAAAAGATCCATGGTGGGGAGGCCCCACCTCAGAAAGATCTGCTGAATCACCAATGGGTTCAATCTCCATTTGTGGGGTTGCAGGATCCTGCTCAGTCTGTCCGCCAGGTAATTCTCTTGACCTGGGAGGTAGACTGCCTTGAGAAGGATCCCGTGATTGACGGCCCAGGAGCACAGCTGTTGTGCTTCCTGACATAGAAGGAAGGAGCCTGTGCCTCCTTGCTTGTTCACGTAAAACATGGCAACTTGATTGTCCGTCTGGACCAGAACAGACTGGTGTGACGTGAGATGGGAGAAGGCCCTCAGAGCTAAGCGTATCGCTCGCAGCTCCAGGAAGTTTATCTGCTGTGCAGCCTCCCAAGGGGTCCAGAGACCCCGAGTACATGCCCCTTGGCAATGCGCTCCCCAACCTTGAAGAGAAGCATCGGTTGTCAGCACTTGAGAGTGTGGAGGGGTTTGAAAAAACACTCCGAGCACTAGATTCGGAAGATGAAGCCACCATTGCAGAGAGGAGGCAAGCAGTGTGGATATTCTTACTGAGTCTGTAAGACTCCCTGTGGCCTGATGCCACTGAGTTTGGAGACTCCACTGAGCAGGCCGCATATGCAGGTGGGCATTGGGGGTTACATGAACCGTGGAAGCCATATGGCCGAGAAGTCTCAGGAATTGCCTGGCGGAGACCAGGGAATTGCTGCGAAACTGCCTGGCTAGATCCATTAATCTGTGGGCTCTGTCCACGGGCAGAAAAGCCTTCGCCTGAAGGGTGTCCAGCCTTGCTCCTATGAACTCCATGTTCTGGGACGGGAGCAGAGTGGACTTTGCAAAGTTTATGACAAACCCCAAGTGCTGAAGCAGAGCCACAGTGCGAAGGGCGGCTTGACTGGCCTCCTGTGAAGACTGGCCCCTTATGAGCCAGTTGTCCAGGTATGGGAACACAAAAAGACCTTGAAGCCTTAGGTAGGCCGCCACCACCGCCAGGCACTTTGTGAACACCCTGGGGGGCGGAGGTTAGGCCAAAGGGTAGTACTCTGTACTGATAGTGGTGTCCTCCCACAACAAATCTGAGATATTGTCTGTGGGCTGGATGAATAAGGATGTGAGTATAAGCATCCTTTAGATTTATTTATTTTATTTATTTATTTATTTATACTTTTCTTCTATACCGCTTTTTCCCAAGATCAAAGGCGGTTTACAAATAACATAATAAACAGTTTACAATTAACATAATGAACATTGTTTTACATAGAACATAGTATTTTCTTTAAATTATGTACAATTAACTTTTTATGAACAATAACATTAACTTTTCATGAACAATAACATGGCGCATATAATTATACATATGCTGAACTATTTACATCAGTCAAATATTTACATTAGTCAGTTATTAATCATGGTTTCGAAGGGTTGTTTTTCTTATGTGTGTTGAGGTTAGATCCTAGGAGCATAGCAAATCTCCCTGCTGGAGGTAGGGCAGCAGGATTCCAAAGGTAAGCATCTTGAACTTTTCCCTCTCCAGGAACTTGTTGAGATTTCGCAAGTCTAGGATGGGTCTGAGGCCTCCTATTCTTTTTGGCACTAGAAAGTACCTGGAATAAAAGCCTTGACCTCTCAGGTGGTGGGGCACCGGTTCCACAGCCTGTTCCTTTACCAGACTTGCCAACTCCTGTAGGAGTAAGTCCCTGGGCAGAGGGAGTCTTGGAGGCTCCCCTGGAAAATAGGAGGGGGGTACCTGGTGAAAATGGAGAAGATAGCCCCTTTGGACTATATTGAGCACCCAGGTATCCCTGGTGACAGCTGACCACCTGTGGGCAAATAGGGCCAGCCGGCCTCCTGTGCTGATGTGAGCCAGCTGAGGCGGAGAGGCTATGCTTTCGGAGTAAAAAAAACCCGCCCTGCTGTGCAGGAGCCGGTGTTGGTGGCTTGGGGGCCGTCTGCCTACGGGGCCCATGATCCTGCCCCATGGCCTGCTGACCCTGTTGGGGAGCTGCAGAGGCCTAATAATGAGGGTATTGTTTATAGGCAAATGTCTTCCTCGGGTAAAAGGTCTTTTATCCCGAGCCCTTCTTCTGAGAAGAGGCAGAGATTTTTCTGGACAGCCTAGTCCTGGTCAGTGTCTCGGTCTCGAGTTCAGCAGCCTTTTCAGCCATGGGTTTGCCAAAAAGGTTTTCACCTCGGCAGGGGACATTGACCAACCTGTCCTGTACCCATGGCTCGAGGTTGGATGACTGTAGCCAAGCCTGTCAGCGGGCACCGATGCCGGCCCCGGCTACTTGGGCCGAAGCCTCGAAGCCATCGTAGGCTGCTCGAGAGATAAACTTCGAGCACTCTCTAATACCAGTGGACAAGTCCTGGAACCTCTGCAAAGGTTCCTCGGAGAGACCAGCAGAGAACCCGGCAATCTCCTTTGCCAGGTCTCGAAGGTACATGCCCATGTAGAGCTGGTATGTCTGGACACGGCAAGCAAGCATAGAGCCCTGGAAGCACTTCTTACCGAGGGCATCCAGGTTCCGGGTCTCCTGGCCGGGAGGCACCGAGGAGTGCATCTTCTGACTCTTCAGTCGATGCATGGCCGATTCCACAACCATGGAGTGGTGCGGTAATTGTCTCTTTTGGAACCCGGGGCTCTTGCGGACTCAATAGATGGAATCGACCCGCTTGCTTAACACCGGCGTCGAGGCCGGGGTCTCCCACATGCGGAAGAGCAGCCGTTCCAGCATCGGAGGAACCGGTACAGTAAAGGCCTCCTTCGGGGGAGAGTCATACTGGAGGGCCTCGAGCTCCTCGGCTCGAGGCTCCTCCTCGGGATCCGCAGGGAATGCCAAGGACTTGGCCATATCCCGCACGAAATCCGAGAACCGGGTATCCTCCGGTGGGGATCGTCTCTGAGGTTCGGACTCCGGTGAGTCCGATGGGACACACCGAGTCCGAAAGGTGTCGGGTGACTCCTCATCCTCCATCTCCCAGCCCGACTCCTCAGAGGAGGAATCGAGCGGTTCCTGTCGGGCAGGCACCGATGCTCTCCGCCCCGACGCCGAGGGTACCGGCGTTGACGACATCGGTCCCAAATGGGAGGCCGAGGGAGACCGTGGCCGAGGATCGACTCGAGCCCGCATGGACTCAAGGATCGGCTCGGCCTCCGGTGTCGACTTGGACGTCGATGTCCCGGTGGTCGGAGCAGATGCACCGGTGAGACCGGCGATCCGTGCCCGCTGCTGCTCCATGAAGGCAGCCAAGCTTCACTCCAAGGCCGTCAACCTGAGTCCGAGCTCAGGAGACTCAGCAGCCCCCGACTCGGGCCCCGACGGCATCGGGTCCGACGTCGGCTCCCCTGGAGGAGAGTTCATGAGGACTACAGTACTCACGTGCCCAGGAGACTCCATCTCGAGATGAGGTTGTTTGGCAGGCCTCTCCAACTCCGAAGACCCGGGACGGCGGCCGGGACTATGCGACCTGGCCCTCGAGAAACCAGGTGCGTCCGCCGACGCCGCCCTCGCGGGTTTTTCCTTCCTGCACTGCTCCCGCGAAGGAGACCCCCGCTCAGAGGAACCACGACGCTGCTCGGGGCCGGAGTCCCGAGACATCGAGGCCTCTGACGAGGTCCAGGTTCGTCCGGACGCGGAGTCAGAGAAGATTCTGTCCTTTTGGTGCTGCCGACTCCTCAACGCCTTTGAGGACATTTTACCACATGGACCACAGATCATCGGGTCATGATCGGGTCTGAGGCAACGGAGGCAGCAGTCATGTGTGTCGGTGAGAGACATAAGTTTCTTACACTGATCACACTTTTTAAACCCGCTGGCAGCCATCGGGGGAAAAAGGGCCCCTGCGAGGTCGAAAGACAGGGCTGCCAGTGAAAAAAGAAAAATGGCACGAACGCTAGTCACGAAGGACAAAAACCGAAAAAAAGAGAGTGGGCTTGATACCGGCGTATCGGGCCCAGGCGGGAAAGGGATCCGGCGTCGAACTGAAGAAGGAAGACAAAAAAACCCAGGGTAATCAACTTTTTCCTCGGCAAAAAACGAACTACGTCCGTCGGGCTCCGCGGAAAAAAGAAGACTGAGCAAGATGGCACCATTGGGCAGGAAGGGGACCGCCATGCGCGCTGCAATTCCCAAAGGCTTTCTTTGAAAGCTGGGGAAATGCTCCGCATGGGGGCTCCGTCGGCGCCGACGTCACCCATATGTGAGGACTGACTTCCTCCTTGGTCCTGGAGAAAGGATCTTCATTGTGCTGAGCACACCATAATGAAAACTTAAGGCACTTGAGGGCATAGGACTTTCTGGTGGATTGCCTCCTAGAGGCCAAGACCACTTCCTCAGCTTCCCTAGGTAAAAGCAAAGGAGCTAGAACTATCCTTTCAGCAGCCAGGCCATCAGATTGAGGGATCTGACATTGGGGTTCAGAAGGGAACCCTGATCCTGAGACAGGAGATTGGGTTGCAACCCCAGAGGGAATGGAGTTTCCACTGCCAACTGCAGAAGAAGTGGAAACCACGGCTGCCTCGGCCATCTGGGGGCTACCAGAATCACCGAGGCCTTGTCCCGTAGAATCTTGAACAGAGTTCGGGCCACCAGGGGCGTGGGAGGAAACACAAACAGGAGGCTCGTAGACCAAGAGATCAGAAACACATCTGCTGCCATTTTCAGGGGATGTGGCAAAACCTGGGCAGCTGACGGTTCAGTGGACTTGCAAAGAGATCGATGGATGGAAGTCCCCATCGTAGAAAGATGCAACTGCCAGTGGATGCAACTGCCATTCGTGAGGCTGGAGGAATCCTGCTTAGTTTGTCTGCCAAGAAGTTCTCTTGACCAGGGAGATACACTGCTTTGAGAAACATGCCTTGTTTGACTGCAAAGGAGCAAAGGGCCTGCGGCTCCTGACATAGGAGTCTGGACCCTGTGCCCCCTTGCTTGTTCACATAGAACATTGCCACCTGCTTGTCTTTCTGAATTAAGACCGACTGGTGAGAGAGGGCATGAGAAAAAGTCTGTAGAGCTAAGCGGATTGCTCGCAGCTCCAAAAGATTGATCTGCTGCGTAGCCTCCCGGGGAGACCAGAGGCCTTAAGTGCAGGTGCCCTGGCAATGTGCACCCCAGCCCTTTAAGGAAGCATCGGTCGTCAGCACCCTTGTGTGTGCTTGAGCCTGAAAAGGTACCCGCGCTGAGAAGGTTTGGGAGATGTAACCACCAATGCAGGGAGTCCAAAAGTGGTTTGGACACCTTTACTCTGTCTCGGAGGTTGCCTGTGGCCTGCGCCCACTGAGCTCTGAGGCACCACTGAGCAGCCCACATGTGCAGACGGGCATTCGGAGTCACATGCACCATGGATGCCATGTGACCCAGGAGCCAGAGGAATTGACTGACGGGGACCTGAGAATTGCTTTGGAACTGTTTGGCCAAGTTCATCAATCTGTGGGCCCTGTCCTCGGGCAAGTAAGCTCTTGCCTGCAGTGTCTAATCTTGCCCCTATAAACTCTAGGTTCTGTGAGGGGAGCAAAGTGGACTTTGCGTAGTTTATGACAAAGCCCAGATGCTGAAGAAGAGAGCAGTGCGAAGAGTAGCTTGTCTGGCCTCCTGAAGAGATGGGTCCCTGATGAGCCAGTCGTCCAGGTATGGGAAGACAAAAATTCCCTGATTTCTGAGATAGGAGGCCGCCACCACCGCCAGGCATTTGGTGAAAACCCTGGGGGCGGAAGTTAGGCCAAAGGGAAGTACTCTGTACTGGAAGTGGTTTCCTCCCACCACAAATCTGAGATATTGTCTGTGGTCTGGATGGATGAGAATGCAAGTATAAGCATCCTTTAGATCTAAGAAGCATAGCCAATCTCCCTGCTGGAGGTAAGGCAGCAGTATTCCAAGGGTAAGCATCTTGAACTTTTCCCTCTCCAGAAACTTGTTTAGGTTTCGCAAGTCTAGGATAGGTAGGAGGCCTCCTGTCCTTTTTGGTACCAGAAAGTACCTGGAGTAGAAGCCTTGCCTTTCAGGTGGTGAGGTACCGGTTCCACCGCCTGTTCCTTTAGGAAACTTGCCAACTCCTGAAGGAGGATGTTTCTGTGCAGAGGGAGTCTTGGAGGCTCCCCTGGAAAGTAGGAGGGGGGTATCTGGTGGAAGTGGAGAAAATAGCCCTTTTGGACTATGCTGAGGACCCATCCCCTGTGATGGCTGGCCACCTGTAGACGTACAGGGTCAGCCGACCTCCTGTGCTGGGTGGAGCCAGCTGTGGAGAAGAGGCTATGCTGTGGGAGTCAAAACCCCGCTCCCTGCTGTGCAGGAGCCGGAGTGGTGGCTTGGGGGTCTTCTGCCTACGGGGCCCATGCCCCTGCCCCTGCCCCTTGGCCTGCTGGCGAGCTGGAAAGGCCTGGTATTGAGGGTAGAATTTGTAGTCAGCACCCTTCCTCAGGAAAAAGGGCTTCTTTCCCGAGCCCTTCTTTTTCTGAGAAGGGGCAGATGTTTTCCTGGACAGCCATGTCCAGGTGAAAGTCTCTGTCTCGATTTCTGCAGCCTTTTCCGTCATGGGCTTACCGAAAATGTTTTCACCTCAGCAGGGGACATCGACCAACTTGTCCTGTACCCATGGCTCCAGGACTGACGACTGTAGCCAGGTCTGACAGCGTGCACCAATGCCGGCTGCTGCTACCTGGGCCGAAGCCTTGAAGCCATCATAGGCTGCTTGAGAGATTAACTTCGAGCACTCTCGAATCCCTGTTGACAAAGCCTTGAACCTCTGCAAAGGTTACTCGGAGAGGCCAGCTGAGAACCCGGCAATCTCCTTTGCCAGGTCTCGTAGGTACATGCCCATATACAGCTGGTAGGTCTGGACACGGCAAGATAGCATAGAGCCCTGGAAGCACTTTCTATCGAGGGCATCCAGGTTCCAGGCCTCCCGGCTGGGGGGCACCGAGGAGTGCATCTTCTGACTCTTCAGACGGTGCATAGCCGATTCCACAACCATGGAGTGGTGCGGTAGCTGCGCCTTTGGAACCCAGGGCTCTTACGGATATGATAAATGGAATCGACCCGTTTGCTGAGAACCGGCATCGAGGCCGGTGCTTCCCACATACGGAAGAGCAGCCGTTCCAGCATCGGAGGAACCGGTACACTAAAGGCTTCCTTTGGAGGAAAATCATACTGGAAGGCATCGAGCTCCTTGGCTCGAGGCTCCTCCTCGGCGTCCGCAGGGAAGGCCAAGGACCTAGATTGGCCACTGTTGGAAACAGGATACTGGGCTTGATGGACCTTGGTCTGACCCAGTATGGCATATCTTATGTTCCTTACGAAATCCGAGAACCGGGTATCCTCCGGGGGGACCGTCTCCGAGGCTCGGACTCCAGTGAGTCCGAAGGGACGCACCGGGTCCAGAAGGAGTCCGGGGGACTCCTCGTCCTCCGTCTCCCACTCCGACTCCTCCGAGGAGGAATCAAGCGGCTCCGGACATGCGGGCCTCGGTGCCACCTGCCCCGATGCTGAGGGTATCGGCATCGACGACCTCGGCCCCGCACGGGAGGTCGAGGGGGATCTTGACCAAGGATAGATTCGAGACTTCATCGACTCGAGGATCGGCTCGGTCTCCGGGGTCGACTTAGACGTTGATGTCCCGGTGGTTGGGGCAGATGCACCAGTCAGACCAGCGATCAGCACCTGCTGCTGTTCCATGAAGGCAGCCAAGCTGCTCTCCAAGGCCGTCAACCTGAGTCCAAGCTCAGGAGACTCAGCAGCCCCCGACTCGGACCCCGATGGAATCGGGCCCAACATCGGCTCCTCCGGAGGAGAGTCCACGAGGACAACTGCAGTTAGGTGACTCAGGGACTCCGGCTCCACACAAGGTACCTTGGACGGCCTCTCAGACTCCGAGAGCCTGGGGCGGCGGTCAGTGCTACGCAACCTGGCCCTCGAGGAACCAGAAGCTTCCACCGACGCCGCCCTTGCAAGCTTTTTCTTCCTTCTGTGCTCCCGGGAGGGAGACTCCCTTTTGGAGGAACCCCGACGGCGCTCGGGGTCGGACTCCCGAGATGTCGAGGCCTCTGACGAAGTCCGGGCCCAGCCGGACGCGGAGTCAGAGAAAATTCTCTCACGTTGATGCTCACGGCTCCGAAGCGCCTTTGACGACATCTTGCCGCACGGGCCACAGGCCAGCGGGTCATGGTCGGGCCCGAGGCATTGGAGGCAGCAGTCATGTGTGTCGGTGAGAGACATAAGTTTCTTGTACTGATCACACTTTTTAAACCCGCTGGCAGCCATCGGGGGAAAAAGGGCCCCTGCAAGGCCAAAAGACCGGGCTGCCAGTGAAAACACAAAAAGAGCACGAACGCTAGTCACAAAGAACAAAAAACAAAAACAAAACTCCTGAGCCCAGGCGGGAAGGGGAACTGGCGTCGAACCGGATAAAACAACGCGAAAAATCACAGAAAAAAATCAACTTTTTCCTGGTGACACGAACTCACGTCCATCGGGCTCTGCGGAAAAAGAAAGACTAAGCAAGATGGCACCCTTGGGTGTGTAGGGGACCGCGCAGGCGCACTGCATTCCCAAAGGCTTTCTTTGAAAGCTGGGGAAATGCTCTGCACGGGGGCTCCGTCGGCGCCGACGTCACTCATATGTGAGGATTTTCTTCCTGCTTGGTCCAGGAGAAAATTCATAACAAATTCAAAATATACACACACATATGTTTATTTATGTTTATTTATTTTGAATTTGATATACCGCTCAGGCCAGAGGCATTAGAGCGGTTTACAATACTATATCATTTGAGGAAAAAGGAAAGGAACGCCATTTTTATGATAGGACAGAGAAGAGGACAGATAGGAGAAGAAGAGGAACATGGAACAGCACGTTACCACAAAATAGCAGCACATCACTCTAGTCCACATGTCATCAATGCCACTCACAGCAACGAACGCCACGGACCAACGCCTAAGGGCCACGCCAAAGGGCCCTCTGGCGAGGCCCTCAGGCGCGGGCCCGCAAGGCGCGGGCGCGCCTCTGAGGCGGCAGATTTCAAGCCGTTGGTGTGGCAGGCAGGGGAGAGAAGGAGGAGCTCCCGCTCACTCCCTCCACGATGGTCGCTGCTCCCGATTCTGGCGGGGTGCCTCTGAGGCGGCAGATTTCAAGCCGTTGGTGTGGCAGGCAGGGGAGAGAAGGAGGAGCTCCCGCTCACTCCCTCCACGATGGTCGCTGCTCCCGATTCTGGCGGGGTGCCTCTGAGGCGGCAGATTTCAAGCCGTTGGTGTGGCAGGCAGGGGAGAGGAGAGGAGGGCACCCAGGCATCTTTCTGGAATTCACCTTCGCCTTTTCTACCTGTTTAGCCACTACCCTTGAAAATGCAATTGACAGTGTGTTCCAAAACTTATATTGACGAAAATAAATATAATCACGATATATGCTCAAAAATATTGCACTAACATCAGAGTATCCTCTTAAATCATATGATTTAAGAGGGTACTCTGATGTTAGTGTATTATTTTTGAGCATATATCATGAATATTGTGGTGGAGAAGCAGCCGCTGAGAGCAGAAAAAAAAAGGGAAAACTGCCTTTTTTTTCTTTTACCCATAAAACTGCAGGCACTGAAAGGGTTAACACCAACACTAAAGGTAAAGATTTCTCACAGAGAAGTGCAGACCTAAGCACACGCCCTGTTCCCATGGAGATAGAGGGAGGAGAAGGGAGTGGTTTGGGGGAGGAGTCAAAGGGGATAGGACAGCCCCTAACATTTAGGAACGGAAGCTGCACTTATACAGCAGAGAAGGGGAGAGAGAAGGAGGAAGAACCGTATCAGAGAGAGAGGATACAGACACAGAGGACACGAGGGTTCCAGGAAGGAAGGACAAGAAACCCATGGAAACCCCTTGCACAGAAGCAATTGAGAACCAGGAGCAAAGAGCTGACAAGGCCAGTGGAAAGCTCAGGGGAGGAGTCCTCAGAGGAGGAAATATTCTCCAAGAGTTCATGGCTCAACTCTTCTCCTAGTAAGGAATCTATAAGGAGGAAAAGCAGCACTAATAAGGTGAGCCCTTTACAACGTTTGAAAGGCTTATTAGACAAAGAGGGTTTTTCCTGCCCTTCCCCCACAAGCTCACACACTGTTAAGGGTACCTGGGAGAAGCTCCTAAAGGCTGTGCAAGCTAGTGAGGCTTTTCAGGAAGATACCAGGGGAAACAGTGACCAAGAAGAATCTAGTGTGGAGGATATGGACTTGGGAGACACTGTGGATTTAGACAATGTCTCAGACATGGAAATAAGCTGTGCAATCTGTGCTAAAGAAGTATAAAGGAACCAAATAGGGTTTGAAAGCAGAAAGAAACCCAGCTGGTCTTGATTACTGAATGCATCTGTGTTACCTCGTGCTAAGTAAAAGAACTGAAGGAAGTTTGGTCATCTGGAATGAACCAGAAGTTCTTTTACAAGGACATTTTAAAGCCCATTACTTTTTAGCTGTGCTTTTAAAAGTAGCTGTCCTGTTTAAAGCTGCTTGGGAAGAAGCTGTGCTGAAAGCTTGTGTTATAAGTGGAAAATAATTCAATTGCTTGTGAAAGTATCTAAGTGGGCCAGGAAGATTTGCTACACCTACTGTGAAGTAACAGAGGGTTGTATAGCGCCTCCTGGAGACCAGGAAACAGAATACTGCTGAAAATAGAGTTTTACCAGAAAGCAAGTTTAAAAGCTGTATCAAGCCAAGGACTGTATAATAGGCTTGTGTGCTGTTATTTGGAGAAGTATCCTGAACTTTGTTTTTGGTCAGCTTCAATCAATTCATGTTAAAGAATTGAACTGGTTAGGAAATCCTTGTTTCTAAAAATAAAGAAATATTTCCTGCGACCTTTGCACTTGGCTCTAATCCTTTCGGGGACACAACTACATGCTATCGGGCTAATTTCAACAAAGGACAATCGGCACCTCCCCTGTAGCCCTAAGGAACCGCCTGGCCACACGGGGGCGCGCCGACAATATATTGTTTATTTTTGTCACTAATTTGTGATATGGAAGGACAGGCTAGATAGGTCATGTGGTCTTTTTCTGTCATCATATTTCTATGTTTCTATAAAGGTAAAAAGGGGACTGTTGTAGTTGTTGATATGGAAGGACAGACTAGATAGGCCATGTGGTCTTTTTCTGTCATCATATTTCTATGTTTCTATTTTGAATTTCTTATGAATTATATTAAAAGTATCTGAATGTGTTTATATACATATATTTTTTGCATTGTGTTATTTGCTTGGTTTTGTTTATTTGCAAATTAGTGGTGATATTTTTTGACTGGGTATCCATTATTACATATTTGATATTGATTATGGGCTTAAAGTGCAAGCTGTTTTGTTGTACAGCTAATGTTATGCTGACGGTATGGCTAGTTTTTTTCTACACCAATCAATGTCTTTATTCTTTTATTTTTTTTTCATATGGTAGTTACTTACCACCTTCCAAACACTACAGAAGGGCAGGGGGGTGTGCATATTGTTCCAGTTAATTTAGGATAAAGAAGTTAGAAGGCAGTCATAATTTGGAGTTACCTCCAACAGGTGATCTCCGGGAACAGCAGGAATCAGTCTTCACAGATGAGTGATGCTGGCACCTGGAGCCCAGCGCAGAAACACACCCCAATATCCAATATGAATGCTTTTGGAAACGTTCCTCCATGCATGTGTGGCTGCCTTCCCACCTTCCTCCTCCTGGTCTCCTCAGTCAGGTGAATAGGGAGAAAAAAATTGAAGAAAAAAATAAATAGAGACAACTTGAAGAGGAGGTGGGTGGGTTGTGAAGACTGATTCCTGCTGTTCACGGAGATCACCTGTTACAAGTGAGCAATTACGCTATCTTTAGGAACAAGCAGGAAGTTAGTCTTGAAATATGGGACTCCCTAGCCCAAAACAACCGAGCAAGAGAAGAGTCCCGGTGCAGCCAGAGGTTGCAGCAGGGATCTGACAGACTCAACCCATTCAGAGCACTCCTCGCGAGGTAGACGAATGGGCGATGGACAAGATGTCTAAAATTGAAAAAGGTTGAGCAGAACAGCTTGTCCGAATTGAAAATCACTTCTGGAGCCTTTGTCCAGGAAATAGTGTGCTGCAAAAGTATGCATCAAAGACCATGTAGCTGCTTGGCAGATATTTGAGTTAGGGACAGATCGGAGATTAGACATTGTGGCAGCCATGGCTCAGATATTATGAGCTGTGACATGGTGTTGTGGAGACAGCCCAGCCTGCAAGTAAACAAAAGATATGCAAGTTGTTAGCTAGTTTGAGAGTGGCCTCTTGTATACTAGCAACCATAGATGACTTTGATCAAAAGAGACAATTGGCGATAGCAGTGTGGTCTAGATAAAAGGCCAATGCTCTCTTACAATCTAGGCTATGCAGTTTGGCCTCAGCAAGTGAGCTGAGAGGCCTTGGAAAAAACACTGGAAGTGAAATAGATTGGTCCAGGTGGAAGGAGGTGACAACCTTTGGCAAAAACGTAGGGTGTGTTTGAAGGACCACCATGTCATGGTGGAAAGTGGTATATGGAGCATTGTCCACCAAAGCCTGCAGTTCACTGACTCTTCGAGCTGAAGTAACTGATATCAGAAAAAGAAGCTTCCACGTTAGGTACTCCAACCTGACTGCGAATGAATTGCGCAACAACAACATTTAAATCTCATGCTGTTAGTGGTGGGCGGAAAGGTGATTTGATCAAAAGACAACCACGCATGAATCAGGTCACCAAAGGGTGCGTCGAGATAGGGTGGTTCTCCAAAGTATGGTGGGAGGCCACAATGGTGCATAAATGTACTCGTACCAATTTTGTCTTGAGGCCAGAGGAGGACAAATGTAGCAGGTATCAGAGTAGATCCAGAATCGGACATGTGACAGATCTAGTTTTCTCTGTTAACACCAAATCAAGAACCTACGCTATTTGAAAGCATAAAACCGTCTGGTTTTCCGTTCTGGAAGATAGGAGAACATGCAAAATCTCTTCTTGAAGACCTACATTTGAGAGGACAAAGCACTCAGCAGCCAGACCGTCAAGAGGAGTGTCTTGAGGCTGGGGTGCAGGAGGGTCCCCTGATCCTGAAAGAGTAAGGTGGGTGAATAACCCAGCCTGAGGGGAGGTGCTTGAGCTAGTTGAAGTAGCAGAGGAAACCATGGTTGTCTGGGCCAGTAAGGGGCAATGAGAATCATCATTCCCCAGTCAGCCTGGAGCTTAAAAAGTGTCTCTGCTATGAGGGGAAGAGGAGGGAAAGCATAGAGCAGATCCTGTCCTGAATGGATGAAGAACACATCCAAACTCTCCCTGTAAGGAGAGAGAATCCTGGAGCAAAAACAAGATAATTGGGTGTTGAGAGGAGAAGCAAAGAGGTCGAGTAGCAGCATCCCCCACAGGTGGAACAAGTACTGTGCTACTTGAAGTTGTAGCTTCCACACTGGGAATGGGACAGCTCAGCGCGGACAACTCAGAACAGCCAACTCAGTGCAGCCAACTCAGTGCAGCCAACTCAGTAGCTGCAATCATTTTGACTTTAAAGGCGAACTTTAGGGGGAGGTCACGTGATGCGTGAGTGAGTGCGGACGCTTTCCGTTCGCTCCGGGGCAGCCACTTCAATAATTCTGCTTTAAACTCTGCAAATTGCCTCCCCAATACTCCCCTTCTCTCCGGGAGGGTGGCTGAAGCTACCTGCTACCCAGGGTTGGCATCTGTGATCCTCTGCCATGCCGCTGGCGCCGAGGCGAGAGCGCGAAAAGATCCCCAAATCTGGGCCTTCCACGTCGGTGCAGACGCAGCCGGCCTCTCCAGGCGGTGAGAGTTTAGATTCGGCCCCCGCAGAGCTCGCTAAGGAAGTAGTTAAGCTTCTGGACCCGAAATTTGATATGCTCATGAAAAAGCTTGATAACATGGAGGACTCGCTGGCAGAGTTTGGGAAGCGTGTTGATGAGTTGGAGCATAGGGTCACCAGTCTTGAGAACGAAGAGGGGTGCCGAGAGTGGGAAGTGACCAAGCACACGCAACTCTTGCAGGAGATACAACAGAAGCTGGATGACCTCGAAAATCGCTCGAGGCGAAATAATCTCCGAATATTGGGGATAGGAGAGGAGAAGGCTGAGAGAGAATTGCTCCCCTTCTTGGAAACTTGGCAGCCGGAGGCCCTGGGCCTAGAAGACCTCCGATGCTGTTTCAGAATTGAGCGTGCGCACCGGATGGGAGCCCGCAAGGACGACGGCGCTCGACAACGCGTGGTCATATTGAAGGTTCTTAACTTTCAACATAAGGCTATAATTCTGCAGGCATATAGGAAACTTCCTGAGTTGCAGTTGAATAACCGCAAGATTTTGATGTTCCAAGATTACTCTGCACCAGTAGCAGCGAAACGGAGGGAATTTGCCCAGTCTGTGCTGAGTTATTCCGTCGGAAGGCCCGCTTCACCTTGGCCTTTCCAGCCACACTGCGGGTCACCCTACAAGGGAAAGCACATACATTCGAACAGGTCGGGAAGGCGAAGCAATTTCTGGCGACATTACCCGCATTACCCGCAGAGCAGGTGGACAGCTGATCGACAGACCACCAATTCCTGCTGTCGGGGACATCGTGGAGGGCCCGGACAGGGCATACACCGCATGTTGGTGAGGACTGTCTGACTGATCCCTCTCGGAGAGGCGGAGAGCTGGTGGACCCTGCTTCGGGGTCTCGGAACAGAGGGATCGAATGGGTCTCTGGACTTACAGTTATGTTTCTAATCGCTCTTATTATTGACTGCCCATTGTCTCTTTCTTCTTTCTTTGTCTTTTTTTTTTCTTTTTTTTACTGTTATATCGAGATGAGCTGGCTGGTTTGGCTTGGCATGGGGGAGCGGAGAGGCCTCCAAGGGCTGCCCTGCGGCATTGCTATGACCGCGGCCTCAGTCGAGGATACTGAGGAGAATGGCTGATGTGGGTTTTAAGGGGGATTGGGGAAGGGATGGGGAGGGGGGAGGGGATAGCGGGAAGGGGGGAATAGGGGGGGAGAGGGGTGGGTAGTTGGGGAGAGGGTAGTTATGGGAGGTTTGTTTTTGCAGCGGCACCTACCCCCGGGCGGGCTGTGGTCTCTCCATGTCTGGGGCTTCCCCAATCTTAGAGTTTTGTCGAGCTGGGATGGGGTGGAGGCTGGGCTGCCCCACGCTCAACTCCAGATGTTTTGTCCTAAGGAGATATGCGTCGAAAGAGTGCATTACCCACCCTGACCTACATATTGTAACTTGGAATGTTGGTGGGATTATTACCCCTGTGAAATGTACCAAAATTCTGCAAGCTCTTAAAAGACAAAAGGCCCAGGTGGCTCTGTTGCAGGAGACACACCTGACAGCCAAAGAACATTCCAAGCTACAACGAGATTGGGTGGGAACGGTTCTATCTGCCCCCTCAGATACCCGTCGGAAAGGCATTGCAATTTTGATCCACAAGAATCTAACGTGTGAAATTTTAAAGGTGGATGGGGACCCCAAAGGAAGATTTTTGTTCGCCCATGTTAAGCTTCAGGGAGAAGAGCTGTTCCTTGGAAATGTATACGCCCCCAATAATTATGACCATGTCTTTTTTAAAACTATTTTACATAGAGTTTTGGATGCCCCAAAGATTCCGGTAGTATTGGCAGGGGATTATAATTGTCCCCATGACCCCCTTTTGGACCGCTCTCACCCCCATACTGGGGGGAACTGGAGTAAAAGGGGAGTTAGCTATCTATGCGAGCTCGGTGACCTGGTGGATGTCTGGCGAGTGCTCCATCAAAATAACAGAGACTATACACATCTGTCGTGCGCCCATCACACGTGGTCAAGAATTGACTATATCCTAGTATCACAGAAATGGTTCAGGAAAGTGACGCGTGTGGAGATAGGGCCAATCCTAGTGTCGGATCATGCTATGGTCAGCATGAAGTGGTGTGGTGTGCGGGAGGGAGCTACTAAGTGGTCTTTTCATAGTCACCTTGCCAATAGGCCGGATTTCCGTGATTTCGTGGCTCAGCATTGGGCCGAATATGTCAAATTTAATGAAGGAACGGTAGATTCATTGGCGACCTTTTGGGAGGCGGGTAAGGCCGTCCTTCGTGGACATATTATTGCATATGTAGGGGCTGAGCGGAAACGAGTGAATGCGGAGGTCCTCTGATTAACCGGGGAGCTTCGGGCGTCCAAGCTTGTGGCACTCAGGCGACCGAGTGATGTGGCGGGTTATCTCGAGCTCCAGAAGCAGCTGAATGATTTGCTGCAGGAGAGAGCCATACAGTCCCAACAATACTATCGCCACCAGTTCTTTCGTTATGGGGATCGATCGGGGAAGCTGCTGGCACGGTTGGTGAGAGAGCAGGGTGGGCCCCGAGGGGTGATGGTGATTCGTGATGAGCAGGGTGGGCGACACATTAGGGCTGTGGAAATAGCACGGGTATTTTGCTCCTTCTATGAGAAGCTATATGCCTCAGAGGAAGGGGATAAGATCGTCATGGATGCCTTTCTGGAGCATGTATCGCTCCCACGGCTTGGGATGGAGCAACTTGCCGTGTTGAACCGGGAGATCCAAGGAGAAGAACTCCAGAAGGCGATTCGCGCCAGGAAAGCGCATAAGGATCCCGGTCCTGATGGCTTCACCTATGAGGCATACAAAATGTTAGAACAGTTGGTTGTCCCTACACTGGTGGCATTATATGCTGAGGTGGCGGAGTCCGGTACTTTTCCCAGAGATATGAGAACCGCTAGGATAACTTTGATCCCGAAACAGGGCAAGGATCTTGAGGATCCCGCTTCCTACCGGCCTATCTCGTTGATCAACGTCGATCAAAAGCTATTTGCGTCGGTGCTAGCTGCGCGCCTCCAGTTGTTTTTGCCTGAGTTGGTGGGTCCCCACCAAGCTGGATTTGTTCGAGGTAGGGAAGCCTCGGTTAATATCAGCCGGGTGCTGCTGGGTATGGAGCAGACATTACTTGCCCAAGACCCGTTGCTCCTAGTCAGTCTAGACTCCGAGAAGGCCTTTGATAGGGTGTCATGGTGTTATATGTTTGCGGCTCTCCAGCGGTTCGGTTTTCAGGGGACATTCTTACAGTGGTTGCAGGCATTGTATACTGCTCCTCGAGCAGTGGTGGACGTCGGGGGTGTGTGTTCCCAACCTTTTCTTTTACATCGTGGCACGCGTCAGGGTTGTCCACTCTCCCCTCTACTCTATGTGTTGCAATTGGAACCTCTTTTGCTTTCATTATCAGCATCCCCGCAGATAGCGGGGATAGAGTGGCCAGGAGGGAACATAAAGATCAGTGCGTTTGCGGACGATCTACTGCTGTGTCTGACGCGGCCCTCGGCGTCCCTAGCAGAGGCTCTTAATCTGATTGAACATTTCGGCGGGTTCTCAAGGCTCCGCATCAACCGAACAAAGTCGATGGTGCTTGACGTAGACAACCAATCGCGAGGTACATGGCGGGGTGTGTTCCCGCTTAGTTGGGCGACGGAACACATACGTTATTTGGGCGTCCAAATTCCAGCCCGTTTGCAATCCCTATATGCGATCAATGTTCGACCGCTTCTCAAGTCCACCATAGCAAGGCTGCAGAGGTGGGGGGATCTACCCCTATCTCTGATGGGGCGAGTTGCGCTTGTACGGATGATTGAGTGGCCGCAATGGTTGTATTTGTTGCGGAACCTTCCCCTTTGGGTAACTAGGCGAGATCTGCGGGAGCTTCATGGACACCTTGGCCGTTTTCTGTGGAGATCACGGAGAGCACGTATTGCGTTAGAGACACTCATGCGACCGGTGGCCGAAGGGGGCCTAGGCTTGATCCCATTACGGTCCTATAATCTTTGCTATGTAACGCGGCGCTTGAGTGATGTAGTGGTGGGGAACGCCGAGAGGGTACCGCTCACCTTAATCGACCGATTCTCTGAAAAATGGCATAGGGCCTACTTGCTTCACTGTGGAGAGGTGGCACTACCCATAGCGTGGCGGATGTCCCCTTACTTACGCACGCTGCGAGTTGTCTGGAAATATCTCTGTCGGTCTAGAGGCAGACCTTGGAGAGCCACAGATTGTCTGCCCCTGAAAGGCAATCAGAGTTTTGCGCCGGGATGTGTAGGTGGGGTCAGTCAACTCTGGTCGCGAGCTGGTATTGAATACCTTGGGCACCTGCGCATGGAGAATATGGATCAGCTGGACTCCTTCCAGGCTCTGTCGAGGAGGTACCGTTTGCGGAAGGAAACTTTTTATTACTACCTACAGATTCGGCATTATGTGGGTAGTGTCCCGGGCGGGACTGAACTGTTTTCACGTCAACATAGCCTTTGGCTATTACTGGAGCAATGCCAAGAGCGCCTCACGGCTCGGCAGTTGAGAGAAATCTTGATTCCTCCCGGGAGTTTGGGGAGATTAATTCCGCTGGTGGAGAGGTGGAACCGGAATGGTATGGCGGATTTTACGATAGAATTGGCAGAGACAGCCTTTCATAGAATCCGAGAGCTCTCAGAGGCTGTCCGCTACCGCGAGTTGCAATTTAAGCTACTGTGGCGAGCGTATGTCTCGGAGGTTGGAGCGCGGAAGATGGGACTTCTGGCGTCGGATGTGTGTAGTCTCTGTAAGAGGAATGTGGGTACCCTGTCTCATTGCTTCTGGTTTTGCACTTTAATTCAAATTTTTTGGGGAGAGGTGCGGTCCAGATTGTCACTCTGGGTGGAGGGGGAGGTCGGCTTACACCCGCTGTGGTGTTTATTTCATGTGGGTGGTGCGGGATTTCAGGGAACAGACGCCCAGAGAAGGCTATGTGAGAAGAGCTTCTTAGTTGCGAAACACTGTATTTTGCACCACTGGTTATCTGAAGGGGGCCGAGGGATAAGGGAGTGGGAGCGGCTGATGGGTGACCTCAGTCTTATGGAGGGTAGAACGGCCCGACTTCTTGGGAGTAAAGCGTGGGCCCGCTTTCAAAGCATCTGGGCACCCCTGCTACAAACCCCGAATATAGTTTCCAATAGTGGGCTTGAGTGACGGGGACTGTTCCCAACGAGCTCTCCACCCTCGACAGGCTAACATTCCCTCTCAAATTAGAGAGGGAATGTTAGCCTGTCGAGGGTGGAGAGCTCGTTGGGAGGTATTGCTACTCTTTTAGATGGGATAAGACGGGGGGGGGGTACTATAGGGGGAGGGGTGCGGGGTGGGGGGTTTGGGTTTGTTACTGTTTGTCCTTGTATCAGTTGGGCACGACGGGATTTACTCCACTGTCTTAAGATTACACTCTGGGGGGCCTTGGGGGTATGACTGCATTTTGCCCTGGTATTTCCGACCCCGGGTTATTTGGATTGATCATTTGCTCGTTCCTGTGCTTTGCTTGTCTGCTGTATGTACTTATATGCCGCTGTTGCTATTAGAATTTTCTTTATGGTTGTTGTTATTACTGGACATTTAATGACCCGCCTGCTGTCTGTTACCTATAAGTTTTGTGAAAATAATAAAAACGACTTTACTTAAAGGCGAACTTTAAAAGACTGATTCTTACACCTGGTTCAGAACATAAGGAAGTATTTGGCGTCAAGAGGTGCTGTTCCATAATGCGACACGAGCACGGAGTTCACCATTTAACCCAAAATGGTTTTGGCCTTAGCATTTGTGCCTGTCCTGGACAGGAGATTATGTGCTGCTCTGGAAGGACACCTGCCCAAAGAGTTTTATCCTCTGTTCAACTGGTTTGAGGACAGCTACATCGGTTGCCCAAATAGGAGAGAAAATGGTAGACAATCTCCGCAGTTTCTTCCATCTATGTGGAATTAGTTCGATAGAACACTGAGCACCGAGGATTGTACTAACACCATTCTGAAAGCTGCTCATCGTCACCTCCGAGCCAAACTTAGAATGTGCCACCTCAAGATCTAGAAGTTCACTGTTGGCCTCAGAAAGGTGCAAATGGGCAGAGATGCCTATTATGCACAGCTCGTTTCAGGCCACAGTCCTCCAACCAAGTTGAGGAAATACAGCAAAGCTGATCAATGTATTTCAGATGTTAAAATGGTAAATAAAGGTAAAAGGAAAAGGAGACCACTATGGCTTTCGAAAGAGGTAGCTGAGAAAGTGAAGAAAAAGAGGGAGGCCTTCATGAAATACAAGAGATCATAGAGAGAGAGGAAGACAGGCATCTATATTTGGAAAAACTTAAGAGAAGCTAGCAAAGTAGTCAGGAAGGCAAAGATTCAAAAGGAGGAGGAAATAGCCAATGCAATAAAATGGGGGGATAAGACATTTTTCAGATATGTTAATGAGAAGAGGAAGGGCAAAAGTGGTATTGTCAGACTCGAGGGTGCAGGGGAGGAATATGTAGAAGCTGTGGAGGATAAAGTGGAATTGCTTAATAAATATTTCTGTTCTGTGTTCACAGATGAAGAACCAGGAGCAAGACCTCAGAAAACACCCACAAACAGGAACAGCAGCGAGGGACATCTTGAACAATTTTCAGAAGACTGTGTTCGTGAGAAACTAGCTCAACTTAAAGTAAACAAAGCGATGGGACCGGATGGGATACACCCGAGAATACTGAGGGAACTTGGGGACATTCTAGCAGCTCCACTGATTGACCTTTTCAATGCCTCGTTGGAGTCGGGAGTGGTGCTAAAGGACTGTTGAAAGGCTCATGTGGTGCCTTTACACAAAAGCGGAAGTAAGGATGTGGTTGAAAACTACAGGCCGGTTAGTTTAACTTCGGTGGTGAGTAAATTATTGGAAACGCTGCTGAAAGAGAAAATAGTGAGGTTTCTGGAATCCAGTGGATTACAGGGTCTGAGGCAGCATGGATTCACCACAGGCAGGTCTTGTCAGACAAATCTGATTGATTTCTTTGACTAGGTGACCAGGGAGTTGGACCAAGGGAGAGCCCTAGATGTGGTGTATTTATATTTCAGTAAAGCCTTTGACACTGTTCCTCACAGGTGACTTATAAACTGAGCACCCTAGGGATGGACCCTAAAGTTACTGCTTGGGTTAGAAATTGGTTGGGTGGGAGGCGACAAAGAGTACAGGTAAATGGAGCTCACTCTGAGGAGAAAGATGTTACCAGTGGTGTGCCCCAGGGATCTGTCCTTGGTCCAATTCTTTTTAACATCTCTGTTAGTGATATAGCGGAAGGGCTGTCGGGTAAGGTTTGCCTCTTTGCGGATGATACCAAAATCTGCAATAGAGTAGACACACAGAAAGGTGTAGATAACATGAGGAGGGATCTAGCTAAGCTTGAAGAATGGTCTAGAATTTGGCAGCTGGGATTTAATGTTAAAAAATGTAAGGTCATACATTTGGGCTGCAGCAATCCAAGGGAGCAATATAGTATAGGGGGTGAAGTACTTTTGTCTACTAAAGAAGAGCGGGACCTAGGTGTGGTTTGTCTGATGATCTTAAAGTAGCTAAACAGGTAGAAAAGGCGACGGCAAAAGCTAGAGGGATGCTTGGGTGCATACGGAGAGGAATGGCTAGCAGAAAAAAGGAGGTGATAATGCCTCTGTATAAGTCTTTGGTGCGACCTCATTTGGAGTATAGTGTGCAATTCTGGAGACCGCACCTTCAAAAGAATGTGAACAGGATGGAGTCGGTGCAAAGGGTGGCTACTAAAATGATTAGTGGTCTTCATTATAAAGCATATGAGGACAGACGTAAGGATCTTAATATGTACACCTTAGAGGAAAGGCGGGATAGAGGTGATATGATTGAGATGTTTAAATACCTCCATGGCATAAATGTTCAGGGAGAGAGCCTCTTTCAATTGAAAGCAAGTTCTGCTACGAGGGGACATGGGATGACGGTGAAGGGAGATAGCTTCAGGAGTGATATGCGGAAATATTTCTTTACGGAAAGAGTAGTGGATCCGTGGAATAGTCTCCCAGTGGCGGTGGTACAGGTGAGGACAGTAACTGAATTCAAAAAAGCATGGGACAAACACAAAGGATCTCATTTAATGATATCCTTTCACAGGACTTTCATTATTACAGTGTTGCCATCCCCCCAGCCTAGGGCCCACCATCCATTTTGTCCTCTAGCACCTATAGTACATTTTTGAGCATCTTCTGCATGACCCCTGTTTCCCTCCCCCCATCCCTTGACCAGTGTTGTGTTACTGTTGCCCCCGCCTCCCTCGTCCCTCCTTCCCTTCTTATCTCCAACTACACTCACCTGGATTCCTCCTCCTCAAGGTCACAGCAGCATCCGGGTCCCCCCGTGTCTCTTCCCTCCTTCAATTCACATCTAGGAGCCTAGGTGGCTTCCCTTTTCTTTTTAAGTTAACTTCTTCAGTTGCCTCCAACCTAGGGCCCGCTTCCCTCTCAGTACCACTCAAGAGTTCTACCCTTCCCACTTTCATCTGCCATGCTCCAATGGGCCAGCTGTTCCTGAGGCCCTCCTGTTTATCTACACGCCTGTTTATGGCCATCTCACATTGCTTTGCCTCATCCCTACCCCCCATGTCATGGTCCTCCTCCTCGTCCCCCACCCTAGTATTATCGGGTCCCCCCCCATCCCTTCCTAGTAGCTTAACTTCAAACCCCTTGTATCTCGTGATTCGTTGTGGGGTTAGCATAATTCATGGCAATGGCATCCTTACCCCGTGCTAGGGAGAGGGAGCTGCAGAGAACAGGATCATAACCAAAATCAACAGGCTGGGAAGATGGCCCCCACCCCGTCCTTCCACCCCGTCCTTCCACCCAAACCAGCCTTCTACACAAACCTGAATCACACAACATATTATAAACATGAATATAAAACATACACTCACTCCACAGTATATCTCTACACTGTAGGAGTAGGGTGCTTGCCGTCCCCCACATACATGGTGTCTTCATAAAGCGCCAACAAAATAAATCAAATAATAGGTCTTCATAAGTGTCCATATCTAAGATGGCTCTAGCAGAGACCTCTTGAAAGTCCAATCATGGAGACAAGTACCCACAGCTGCCCAATATATATATACTTAACTTTGCCACTCAGGTCAAATATGCCTCAGAGAGCTCATGAACGCCAGGTCAGTAAGAAATAAAATAAACACAATCAGAGACCACATAGAAGACCAACAACCTGACATCCTCTGCATCATAGAATCTTGGCTTACCCCCACCGACAACGTACTCCTCAACCAGCTAGTCCCCTCCACTTACTCAGCCTTTGACAGTCCATGCACACAGAAGAGAGGAAGCGGGGTGCTGATCATTGCAAAAGACTCATTAAAGCTAAAGACGCTCACCTCACAAGACTCAGACCAATGCAATACAATTGCTGTAGGAAACAAGCAGATAGCCATATGCCTCATCTACAGAGCCCCTCATGCTCCAGCAGAGGAACTAGCCTCCACTCTAGAGACCGTCTGTGCAATCAACACGAACCACAAACCACTAATACTACTGGGCGACTTCAACCTCAGCTCCTCCACCAGCAAGGACAAGGAAACCATCCTACAAGCAATGGACTCCCTACAATACACACAACTAATCAACACCCTGATGCACAGACACAGATCGACGCCGGACCTCATATTCGCCCTCAACCACATAATAGACAAAGGTGACATCTCATCACCCACAGTCACACCAGTGCCCTGGTCAGACCATCACAGAATCAAAATAGAAATCACAAATCAAAGGGAAAGACACAAGACACAAAACACACCACACGGACAAAGAAGATTCAAAGCTTTCAACAAGGACCAATTCCTACAAGACACGCTACCTTACCTCGACCCAAAAACGCATGATCTGAATGAACAAGTAAGTAAATGGAACAGGAGCATCAATGCAGCAGCAGCCAAAGCAGGCACAGCAACAAGCACCAAGAGACAGCACACCCCATGGTACTCCAAAAGCATACGCAATGCAAAAGGAGATCTGAGGAAGTTAGAACGCCGCTGGAGACGCTCTAAATCTCCATCCACCCAGGCCTTATACCTAACTCAACAAAGGAACTACAATGAGCTCATTAACCAAACAAAAAGAGAACACCACACAAACACCATCCAGAAAGCATACAACAAACCCAGAGAGCTTTTTGAGATAGTAAAAAATCTAACCAACGAAACAAGTTCTGATAAAGACATACAGATTGACCCACAAACCTTTGCAGATCATCTTCAAGATAAGCTAGGCTACTCACCACAACTAACATCTAAAGAAACCAACAACCCAACCATGCCCACCATAACTTGGGACAAGTTCAACACTCCTTCCACAAGGCAAATCTCAGATATCATCTCAGCTCTCAACACAAGCACCGCACCAACAGACCCATGCCCGGTCCCATGGATCAAGGCAACTAAGGAAAACTTCCTCAGCCTCATACACAACATGGTAAGCAACTCCCTGATGCAAGGAACCATGCCAGACCAGCTGAAGTTAGCCACAATAAGGCCGATCCCAAAGAAAACCACTCTAGACAAAATAAATCCAGCAGCCTACAGACCAATCTCCAGCATACCACTTCTGGCTAAAATCATAGAGAAGGCAGTGCAACAACAGCTCCAGAACCACATCGACGCACATGCCCCACTGGATATGCATCAACATGGCTTCCGCCCAAACCACGGAGTCGAAACACTACTGCTATACCTATTCAATGACATAATCCAGACCATAGACAACTACAAACACGGAACACTAATGATCTTCCTAGACATCTCAGCTGCATTCGACACAGTGGACCACAGAATCCTCCTAACCAGACTACAAAACATTGGAATAACCGGCACCATACTAAAATGGTTCAACTCATACCTAACAGACAGTTCCAAGTCAAGATCGGATCCAACATCTCACAACCCGCAAAGATCAAGCAAGGAGTGCCACAAGGATCCGCACTATCCTCACTACTTTTCAACCTATACATCCAAACAATCTGCAACATCATGAAAGCACATAAAATAGACTACACAATCTACACAGATGACATCATGATATACACACCAATCAACCTCGACAGCCCCGACTACACCAAAATAACAAACTGTCTCAACAGCATGTCCAATTGGCTCATGCACAACAACCTAGCCATAAACTACAGCAAGACAGAAGCACTCATCATCACACGAAACACAAACTTCAGCCCCCCACCCTTCATCAAAACCAACAACACAACAATACCACTGAAGAACGAAGTGAAATACCTTGGAATAACTCTCGACAGAGAATTGAACCTACAATCACACATGAGAAGAACCACCAAAAACGCATACTACAAAATGAGAATAATCAGACGCCTCAAGACTCACACAAGACCACTTCCGCACAGTCTGCCAAGCGCTTATAACTCTCATACTTGACTTCTGCAACCCGATCTACAACGGCATGCCAAAACAATCACTCAGGCCACTACAAATGGCCCAAAACACGGCAGCCAGAATAATCACCGGTTCTCCAACACAAGCCCACATCACCCCCATCCTAAAAGACCTCCACTGGCTCCCAATCAGCCACCGCATCAAATACAAAATGCTACTAAACATATTCAGAATCAAACACAAGAGCTCTGCACTCAGCCTCCAAGCCCTCATACTCCCTGACGCCAGCACTAGACCTAGAAGACCGACCACAGCAGACACACTCAGCACCCCAAGCAACTACACAAAAGCATGCAAATCCACCACACAAAGAGCCCTATCACTGGGGGCTCCAACAATATGGAACACACTCCCAGATGACCTACGATCAATTGAAGATCCGAAAAACTTCCAGAAACACCTAAAGAGTAGTTACTCACCTGTAACAGGTGTTCTCCAGGAGCAGCAGGAATCAGTCCTCACATATGGGTGACATCGGTGTCGATGGAGCCCCTGCAGAGCATTTCCCCAGCTTTCCAAGAAAGCCTTTGGGAATGCAGGCACGCATGCGCGGGCCCCTTCCCGCCTAAAGATGCCATCTTGCCCAGTCAAATGACCTAGCTAAGAACAGTACAAAAAACCCCCAAAATAAACTATATACAACTGCAACTCCCAGGGGAAGAAGGAGGGTTGTGAGGACTGATTCCTGCTGCTCCTGGAGAACACCTGTTACAGGTGAGTAACTACTCTTTCTCCAGGACCAAGCAGGAAGTCAGTCCTCACATATGAGACTCCCTAGCTCTGGGCTACCAGGAACCCAGGCTGAACAAGAGATCTCCCTCTACTCCCAGCATCAAAGAAAGGCTTTTCACTGAAAGAACCTCCACCGGTAGCCCAACGGAGGGCTGGAGGGCAGGAGTTGCCTAAACCTCAAAGAGATTCCGGAGTACTGCCTGGCCAAAAGCACTGTCTCTACGGGACTCCCTTTCCAGACAGAAATGGGCCGCAAAAGTCTGGCTTGAGGACCAAGTTGCAGCCCTGCAAATGTCTACCAATGGTACAGAGCGGAGATGAGCCACTGAGGCAGCCATTGCCCTGACACGATGGGCCGTGACCTGACCCTGCAAAGGAAGGTCAGCCACCCAGATGGACAAGGTACGCTTGGACACAGCTAACCCCAAATTATTAGGGTCAAAAGATATGAAGAGCTGAGTAGCTCTTCTATGCCCCGGCGTACAATCAAGGTAGAAGGATAAGGCCCTCCTACAGTCCAGGGTATGCAGAACTGCTTCAGCCTGGCTTGCATGAGGCCTAGGGAAGAATGTCAGAAGAACCACCTCTTGGTTGAGGTGGAAAGAGGAGACAATCTTTGGGAGGAACTTTGGATGAGTCCTAAGGACTACCCTGTTCCTATAGAAGCGGGTGTAAGGCCTGTCACAGACCAGGGCCTGAAGCTCACTCACAAGCCTGGCCGAGGTTAGGGCTACCAAGAAGAGTGTCTTCCAGGACAGGAAGCGGAGAGGACAAGTAGCCATCGGCTCAAAGGGTGGGCGAGTCAGTTGCTGCAAGACCACATTCAACTCCCACTCAGGAGCTGGAGGACGGATTGGAGGCTTTAGCAAGAGCAAGCCTCTGAGAAACCTGGACACCAAGGGGTGAACCGACAAAGAATGTCCTTCCACCAGTGAGTGGTGAGCTGCTAGAGCTGAGAGGTGGACCCGAACAGAATTGGACTTAAGTCCCTGATTGGATAAGTGCAGCAGGTACTGAAGCACTACTGGTACAGCACAGGAGAAAGGATCTTCTGTACGTAGCTGACACCACACAGAAAACCTTTTCCATTTCAGGGCATAGGTTTTCCTAGTGGACTGCTTCCTAGAAGCTGGACAACCTCCTCAACTTCCTGAGGTAGGCCCCAGGGAGCTAAAACTACCCTTGCAGCCTCTGTGCCATCAAATTGAGAGATCTGAGATTTGGGTGCAGAAGGGAACCTTGATCCTGAGAGAGAAGGTCGGGCTGCAACCCCAGAGGCAGTGGGGGATCCACTGCCAGTTGAAGCAGAAGTGGAAACCAAGGCTGCCTCGGCCATCTGGGAGCTACCAGCAGGACCGAGGCCTTGTCCTGTAGAATTTTGAACAGGGTTCGGGCCACCAGAGGCATGGGAGGAAATGCATATAGGAGGCCCTGGGACCAGGAAATCAGAAAAGCATCCACTGCGAACCACAGAGGATGGGGTTGCCTGGAGCAGAACCTTGGCAGCTGTTTGTTCAGGGGACTGGCAAACAGATCTATGGATGGAAGTCCCCATTTCAGGAAGATCTTCTGAACCACTAAGGGATGGAGCTGCCATTCGTGGGGCTGCAGAATCCTGCTCAACCTGTCTGCCAGGTAGTTCTCCTGGCCAGGGAGATACACAGCCTTGAGGAACATGTTGTGTCTGAGAGCAAACAAGCAAAGGTCCTGTGCCTCCTGACAAAGGAGCCTGGACCCAGTGCTGCCCTGCTTGTTCACATAAAACATGGCTACTTGGTTGTCTGTTTGGACTAAGACAGACTGATGAGCCAGGGTCTGAGAGAAAGTCTTGAGGGCTAACCGAATAGCCCTGAGTTCCAGTAGATTGATCTGCTGCGTGGCCTCCCAGGGAGACCACAGGCCCTGGGTGCATTTGCCCAGACAATGAGCCCCCCAGCCTTGCAGGGAGGCATCCGTGGTCAATACCACTGTGAACCCAGGAATCTGAAAAGGCACCCCTTGCAGTAGATTGGGTGGGTGCATCCACCAGCGGAGGGAGTCCAGCAATGGTCTGGACACCCTTACTCTGTCTCTGAGGCTCCCTGTGGCCTGTGTCCGCTGAGCTCTGAGGCATCACTGTGCAGGCCTCATATGGAACCGGGCATTGGGGGTCACATGTACTGTTGAAGCCATGTGGCCCAGAAGCCTCAGGCAGAGTCTGGCGGAGACCAGTGACCTGCTGAGAAACTGGTTTGCCAAGTTTATGAGTCTTTGGGCTCTGTCTTATGGCAAGAAAGCCTTTGCCAGCAGAGAGTCCAGCCTTGCTCCTATGAACTCCAAGTTCTGGGAAGGGAGCAAAGTGGACTTTGCGAAGTTTATGACAAACCCCAGCTGTTGCAGAAGAGCAATAATACGGAGGGTGGCTTGTCTGGCCTCCTGGCACGTTTGACCCCTGATGAGCCAGTTGTCCAGATAGGGGATGACAAAAATACCCTGATTTCTCAGGTAGGCCACCACCACCACCAGGCATTTGGTAAAGACCCTGGGGGCGGAGGTGAGGCCGAAAGGCAGCACCCTGTACTGATAATGGTTTCCTCCCACAATGAACCTGAGGTACTTTCTGTGGTCTGGATGAATGAGGATGTGAGTGTATGCATCCTTTAAATCTAAGGAGCATAGCCAATCTCCCTGCTGGAGGTAGGGCAGAAGTGTTCCAAGAGTAAGCATCTTGAATTTTACCTTCTCTAGGAACTTGTTGAGACTTCGGAGGTCGAGAATAGGCCTGAGGCCACTGGTTCTTTTTGGTACGAGAAATTACCTGGAGTAGAACCCTTGACCCTGGAGGTGGGGAGGCACAGGCTCCACTGCCTTGTCTCGCAACAGACTTTGGAGCTCCTGAAGGAGAAGAGCTGTGTGGAGGGGAGGTCTGGGAAGTATGGAGGAGGCAGCTGCTGGAAGTGTAGCATATAGCCCTTGTGGACGATGCTTAACACCCAACTGTCTCCAGTGATGAGTGGCCACCTGTGGGCAAACAGGGTACACCGACCTCCTGTGCAGGGTTGGGAGAGCAGGGACGGAGAGGCTATGCCTAAGGAGTCAAAAAACCCCACCCTGCTTAGTGGGAGCAGGAGCCAGAGGCTTGGGGGCCCTCTGCCTACGGGGCCCATTCCCCTGCCCCTTGGCCTGCTGACCCTGTGGGGGAGCTTGGGAGGCCTGGTACTGTGGGAACTGTTTGAAGGCAGTGCCCTTCCTCGGGTAAAAGGGCTTTTTACTCGAGCCCTTCCTTTTCTGAGAAGGGGCAGAAGTCTTTCTAGACAGCCTTGTCCTCGTGAGGTGCTCGGTCTCGAGCTGTGCGGCCTTCTCGGTCATGGGCTTGCCAAAAAGGTTCTCACCTCGGCAAGGGACATCGACCAACTTGTCCTGAACCCAAGGCTCGAGGTCCTTAGACTGCAACCACGCCTGGCGTCGGGCGGCGATGCCGGCTGCCACAACTCGGGCCGAAGCCTCGAAGCCATCGTAGGCAGCGCGGGACATAAACTTAGAGCATTCCTGTATCCCCGAGAACAAGGACTTGAACCTCTGCAAGGGTTCCTCGGAGAGACCAGCAGAGAACCCGGCCAGCTCCTTGGCCAGGTCTCGCAAGTACATGCCCATGTACAGCTGGTAAGACTGGACACGGCAAGCAAGTATCGAGTCCTGGAAGCACTTTCTGCCAAAACCATCCAGGTTCCGGGCCTCCCTGCCAGGGGGCACCGCGGAGTGCATCTTCTGACTTTTCAGCCGATGCATGGTCGATTCCACCACCATGGAATGGTGTGGCAGCTGCGCTTTTTGAAAACCAGGGCTCTTCCGGAGTTGATAAATGGAATCGACCCACTTGCTCAGAACCGGCGCCGAGGCCGGTGCCTCCCAAATCCGGAAAAGGAGCCGCTCCAGCATCGGAGGAACCGGAACAGTAAAGGCCTCCTTCAGAGGAGAGTCATACTGGACGGCCTCGAGCTCCTTGGCTCGAGGCTCCTCCTCGGGGTCCACAGGGATAGCCAACGCAGTGGCCTGTCCCGGACGAAGTCCGAAAACCGGGTATCCTCCGGAGGGGATCTACTCCGGGGCTCAGACTGCGGTGAGTCCGACGGGATGCACCGAGTCCGGAAGGTATCGGGGGACTCCTCATCCTCAGTCTTCCATGCGGACTCGTCCGATAAGGAATCGGGCTCCGACCGCACGGGGCCTGTTGGCACCCGCCCTGACGCCAAAGGCACCGGCGTCGACGCCCTCGGTCCCGAGCGGGAGGTCGAGGGTGACCGCGACCGAGGTCGACCTCGAGCCTTCATGGTCTCGAGTATCGGCTCGGTCTCCAGGGTCGACTTCGACGTCGATGTCCCGGTGGTCAGGGCAGATGCGCCAGACAGGCTGGCCATCAGCACCCGCTGCTGATCCATGAAGGCAGACAATCTGCTCTCCAAGGCTGTCATCCTCAGACTCAGCTCGGGAGACGCAGCAGCCACCGACTCGGGCCCCGGCGGTGCAGGGCCCGACGTCGGCTCTCTGGGAGGAAAGTCCACGAGGACTACAGGACTTATGTGTCCAGACGACTCCGACTCCACACGAGGTACTTTTGGCGGCTTCTCCTGTTCCACGGGCCCGGGACGGCGTTCGGGGGTCCGAGACCTAGCTCTCGAGGAACCAGGGACCTCCTCTGACGCCGCCCTCGCGAGCCGCTTCTTCCTCTTTTATTCCCAGTTGGGGGACCCAATGTCCGAGGAGCCCCGACGGTGCTCGGGATCAGACTCCCGAGATGTCGAGGCCTCAGATGAGGTTCGGGCCCGGCCGGAGGCTGAGTCGGAGAAAAGCCTTTCCTTTTGGTGCTGACGACTTCGAAGTGCCTTGGTGGACATTTTTCCACATGATCCACAGGTCTTAGGATCGTAATCCTGACCCAGTCACCGAAGACAGCAGTCGTGTGTGTCGGTGAAAGACATTAGTTTCTTGCACCGATCACACTTCTTGAAACCACTGGAAGCCATCGGGGAAAAAAAAGAGTCCCCGCGAGGTCAAAGGACCGGCCTTCCAGGGAAAAAGAAAAAGGGTGCGAACGCCAGCCACGAAGGGCAAAAACCGAAAAAAAGATGATCTGGCTCGATACCGGTGTACCGAACCCGGCGGGAGGGGAACCGGCGTCGAACCGGAGAAAAAATAGCGAAGGAATCGCAAAAAAAAATCCAACTATTTTCCGGAAGGACTAGGACACATGTCCGACGGGCTTCACGGAAAAAGAGAGACTGGGCAAGATGGCACCTTTAGGCGGGAAGGGGACCGCGCATGCGTGCCTGCATTCCCAAAGGCTTTCTTGGAAAGCTGGGGAAATGCTCCGCAGGGGCTCCATCGACATCGATGTCACCCAAATGTGAGGATTGATTCCTGCTTGGTCCTGGAGAAAGACAGTACTCTTCACTGAGCACTACGGCTCAAGCACATAGCCAGACTCTACAGACTCGGACCAACCTCAGACTCGATTGAAGATCAATCACAGCCAGCTGCAGAATCAGCAAACCCTTGTATAACACTGTAAAAAGCACATATTGTAAATAGCTCACACTAATCAGCACTCCCACACCCATGCACCCTCACTGTACATAGACTTATCTAACAAACACCTTTACCATTGATTGTTTGATGTGTACACCGCCTTGATTGAAGGATAAGGCGGGATAGAAATACCCTTTAAATAAATAAATAAATAAATAAATAAAACAGATCTCCAGCTCTTGCAGGGGTCATCAGTCCGTCTAGCAAAAGTTACCTGAAATAAAGTTAACTTTATTAGCAAAGTTGGACTTCAAGGTATTTTCTGTCTATGAGTCCTCCACTGGTCTCCGTATCTCAGAGCTTTAGGTTTTCTAAAAAAGGACGCAGCCTCTCCCGGCGTCTCTCAGTATCTGGCCTGTCTCTGGATCGTCTATTTGCAGCCGTGCCGGGTATAGTAAATAAAATCTTATTCCCCACCTCACAAGCCCGCCTTTTCTGGCTCACTAGGATAACATAGTCTTGGAAGATTAAAAGTTTCCGCGGATCGGAGCACAGCTTTCTTCTGTCGGAACTCATGAAACCGCGCAATCACCACTCTAAGTCATTGGTTTGTCCCGGGTCGAGTTTCCAGGCGGTGCACCTGCTCTAGTTTAATTGGGCCTAGTTGGCTATCGATGGTTAAATGCAACGAAATCCAGGTTTTCAAAAAGCCTCTCAGTTCATTGACCACTACCGATTCTTCAATGCTGACAAATCACAAGTTTTTCCGTATCCCGCAATTCTCTATATCATCCAGCTTTTCCCTTTGTTGGCTTACCAATCCTTCTAAGGATTTTATTTTAGTGGCCTTGGATTGCTGGCTGTCGTCAAGGTCTGAGACTCTTTGCTCCACCCGATCCATTCGGTTCGTGAAATCTGTAACTGCCTGCCCCACCTGGGTTAACTGTTCCGACAGCATGCAAAATCGCTCCTCCAGCGCTTTCATAACTGCCGCAGAGACTTCTGAAACCACTGTCTACAGGGTGCCGGCCTGCGAACTAGCTGGCACGCTCTCCGCCTTCTTCCCTTCCAGACCTTGGCCCCTCTACTTTCTCACAACTTTAGATGTAATTCATGTTAGGGGCGCCACAGGCTTTATTCAACAGACTTGTGGTTCGGGGAGTTCAGTCAACGGCCTTCCGGATACTTCAAAGTCCTTTGCAGATTTATTGCCAGATTTATTGCAGTATTTGAGGCTGGATTTCCCGGAGCCAATCAAGACACATCTTCACCGGTTCATTGCCCCGCGTGACCTCCTGAAGTTCACCCTTAAAGTCAAAATGATTGTAGGGGTCCTTTACCGGACCCCCACCCTTTATCACTCATGTACATAACAATGTAATGTAGCTCATGCTGTACATAGCCCACAACGAATCAACGCCAACTTACACACATACACATACACTGTATAACACTGCATGATAACACAAATGTCAATATAATTTGATTGGTTGCTGTGTACACTGCCTTGATTAAAGGAGAAGGCGGGATGTAAGTCCTTTTAAATAAATAAATATATTGTGGCCTTAGCACTTGTGCCTGTCTCAGATTTGGGAGATTATGTTGCTCTTCTGGATGGACACCTGCCCGAAGAGCTTCATCCTCTGCTCAACAGGTTCAAGGACAGCTAATCAACGTATTTCAAAGATTGTGTCAGATTACGGAACTAGACGCCTATAGAATACTTGTGTGCCATAGCTCATAATTATCAGATAGCATAAAATCTTTTTTGATGTTTTCCTATTATACTTTGGACCTTCCAGATTTCATTTGACAAATCCGAAATTATCCGATAGCTTAATAACATGTTTTTGGATGTTTTACTATTGCATTTTCTATTGCACTTTGACATTTCCAAATTTCACCTCATATATGTGACCAGTAATGGGTCTAGGACAACTCAGCGCGGCACATTGAGTTGGCCGGGCTGAGTTGTCCTAGCCCCCCACCTTCCTATCCTCAGTTGAGTTTGTAGCTGAAAGGGAGAGGAAAAGGAAGAGAAAAACAAACAAAACCTACAACACCTAGGGGAGGAGGGAGGATTGTGAAGACTGATTCCTGCTGTTCCCAGAGATCACCTATTGCAGGTGAATAACTACGGTATCTCCACAAACAAGCAGGAATGCGGTCTTCACATATAGGACTCACTAGCTCCCAAGTACCAGACTGACATGGCAGGGGAGGGAGAGCAGTGTGATCCTTGAGGCTAAAAGCTTGTAGCCAAAGAGTCTGGAAGAGATGTGGGCCATTGGAATAATTTCCAGGAGGCAATACTCCCCCAATGATAGTATGGTCTCTTGTAGAAGCATGCTTTTAAGGGGTGTGAGGCAACAGACTATCCATCCAGTTGGCTGTGAAAGGCCACAATGGCACTAAGGTGAAGGTTTGCTGAGTTAGTCTTAAGACCCAGGTGGAGGAGATATTATAGAAGGGACTCCACTGAGCAAGAAAAGGGAGATGGTCACTTTTTTTTTTTTTTTTTTTTAAGTGCTTGGAAGAGGTTGTGTGGGATAATCCCCTGCAAAGCTGTTGGGTGATAAGGTTTCAAAGTGAAGCTTATAACCCCCCTCAGACAAGCTGGACTGTCCACAGTACTGATGTTATGAGGTGCCACCTGTGGGCATAGTGACAGAGCTTGCAGGCTATGTGGAGGGGCTGGGGACTCTCCAGGGGCAGATTGGTAATGCTCTCAAGGATGGAGTCAAAATCCAGGCACAGGTTAAGGCTTAGAAGCCTTGGGCTGGCCAAGGTCCTGCTGTCTTTGCTGAGTATGTTGACGCTTACAGGCAGCAGACGGCGGGTAAGAAGGACAGTATCTCTTCTTTTTAGATTAGAAAGATTTTTTGGGAGGAGCCTTCCTTTTGGATGGATCAACTGTCTTCCTGAAAAGGCATTCTAGGGTGAAATAATCCAAATAAATATCTCTTGCTTTTTCTCTCCAATCCTTCCCGCAAAACGTTTACTCCACTACATTGGATATTGGCAGTTTAATCTTGAACCCATTGCTCAAGACATGATGCCTGTAAACAGACCCAATGCGGACTGCTGAAGCTCTGCTGGGTGATTCAAAGGCATCGAATCATCTATTTCTGGTGATCATGCTTGCCTTCATCTTCTCACTATCAGCCTTCTAGTGGCCACCATTCTCAATACAACCAGTTTTATACTTTCTTCTCAAATATTAAGAGCATAGAAACATAAGAAATGCCATACTAGGTCAGACCATGGTCTATCAAACCCAGTATCCTGATTCCAACAGTGGCCAATCTAGGTCACAAGTACCTGGCAGGTTCCCAAAAAGGCACACAGGTCCACAATGCTCATCCCACAGCAAGTAGTGGATAATGGTTTATGGACCTACCCTCCAGAAACTTGTCCAAACCTTTTTTAAATCCAGCTACACTAACAGCTTTTACTATATCCTCAGGTAACAAATTCCAGAGTTTGATTAGGCATTAAGTGAAAAAATATTTTCTCATATTAGTTTTCCGTTCTTTATTTTTATATTTTCATTTTTGTAAAACAATCCTTCTCACATTCCTTGTCAACTTCATCATGTATAACAGACACCATCTCCACAAAGTCCTAACTAATACACAACTCCTCCTATCTCATTCCCCAACCCTCACAGCATCACTCTTCTCAATACCAGATGATCCACATAAGGAGGAAAAAAAAGAAATAACAGTAACCAAACAAAAACCTCCACACTTCTCCTCCTCTGGGCGAGGAAGGGGGGGGGGGGGGAGGAAAAGGGACCCAACCACAGAATCACCCCTAAGTCCTTCACCTAATTCCCCCCTAATCATACACCCCTGATCATTCACCTCTATCTCCTATAACACCTTGGTCCTCTTCCACTACACCGCCACGCTCCAACGCCCGCCCTAGCCCACCCCCTCCTGTTCCCACTGTGTGGCAAACGCTTTCAAGGGGGACCACAACTACTCATAGTATTCCAATGCACCTTTCATTAGCGCTACTCCCCGCTCCATCTCCATAATAGTAGCCAATTTCTTATACCACTCCAAGAGGGTTGGGGCAGCGGTATTCTTTCACTTTGCCGCGATAGCAAGTCTCGCTGCCAAATAGAAGAAACTGACCAGAGATTTCTTGTTCAGGCAGACCTCAGGCGGCCCCTCAGTATATCCCAACATCATAAGCGCCGGGTCCAGCACCAGGGGCTCACCTGTCACCTCCTTGGCTACAGCCAATACCCCCACCCAGAAGTCCTGTACTTCTACACACTCCCAGACCATATGCAGCAAGGTCCCCCTTTCAGCACAACCCCGCCAACATGCATCGGAGTCTCTAACATGCATAGCATAAAGTCGACTAGATGTGAAATACATCCGAAATAACCACTTGTACTGTGAGTTCAAATGCCAGTGTTTGCTACAGTCACATATTCCCAGTCAGTTATTTGAGTATACTGACTGCCTACAGGTCAGGGTGGCATACAGTCGATTATGGTATTTCTATTTCCCTTGTCCCTGAAGGGCTCACAATTTATGTTTTGGTACCTGAGGCAGAGGGTTAAGTCACTTAACGAAGGCCAGAAGGACCGGGACCAGAAACCCACGTTTTTATGGCCCAAGGTTGGTGGTCTCGATTAGAATTCAAACCCTTGGTCCTCTGGCAACTTGCCTCAACCACTAGGCCATACTGCTCCATGTGAGCTAGCCACAGGGTCATAGGGCCAGGCACAGCCTGTTACTTCCAAGGCAGAGACCTTGGGGAGGTGTTCCGTTCATAAGGATACGAGAAATGCCATACTGGGTCAGACCAAGCTCTTTCAGGTCTAGTATTCTGTTTCCTAGGGTAGCCAATCCAGGTCTTAAGGACCTGGCTGCTTTCCAAAAGACGACTAGCCTACTCAATGCTTGTATCGGGGCAAGCGGTGGATTCATAGAGGAGGTGGTTCACTTTTTTCCTTCTGAGTTTTCTTCCTTCTCTGTAGACCAACAGGTCGACCTTTGGTCCTCCGCTCTTTCTGCCGCCCTGGATTCTATCGCGCCCTTCCATCCCTCCTCTCCCCGTTCCTCCTCGCATCACTCCTGGTTCCACCCAGGTCTTTACTTGCAACGTTATCATCTTCGGCATGCAACGCGGACCTGGCGCAAACACCCTTCTGACGCCTCCCTCTCTACTTTCCGCCATGCACAGAAACTCTACCGCTCGATAATATCAACCGCCAAACGGACACACTACTCAAACCTCATTACTGCATCTTCAAACTCTTCTCGTCGCCTCTATCAGGTCTTCAAATTTTCTCTCTTCACCTACCTCCCCCTCCTCAATACCTCCCTCCGTTGCTCCCAGTCCATCCACCCTTGCCACTTTCTTCTCAGGCAAGATTCAGACACTCCGCTCTACTTTTGTCTCCTGCCCTCCCCCCTCTCCCCTCCCCTCATTCCCCCCGCCTCCTCTCCCACTTGCTCTGTTTCATTCTCACACTTCCATCCACACACTTGGTCTACGTTCCAGCCTATCACCTCTGCTGACCTCGCCAAGGCCCTCTCAGTCTCCCACAAAACTACCTGTCCGCTTGATTCACTTCCCTCATCCTGGCTTCTGGATCCTTCACTCACTCTTGGCTCCATACATTCTCACCATACTAAATTCTAGTTTGAGATCTGGCTGCTTCCCTTCCCGCTGGAAGCATGCCTTGGTTCGTCCTCTTCTCAAAAAAGCTAATATCTTGACCCCTCTGTTCCTGCAAACTGGCGTCCTGTTTCCAACCTTCCTTTTCTGTCAAAGATTCTTGAAAGACTTGTTTTTCACCAACTTACCTCTCACCTCGATTCCACTCTCTCTCTTCACCCTCGCCAATCCGGATTCCGGACCGGCCATAGTACTGAAACTATTCTCTTGGCACTTCTTAGCGAGTTGCACCACTCTCATGACCGTGGTGACATATCTATCGCTGTTTCTTTGGACCTCTCTGCTGCGTTCGACGCGGTAGATCACCACACACTCCTCACTCGTCTATCAGATCTCGGTATTCACAGCACTGTTCTACAATGGTTTCGGTCCTTCCTTTTGTCTCGCACTTTTGCTGTCTGTTCAGGATCCATCACCTCTCCCTCCTTCCCTCTTCATTGTGGTGTCCCCCAGGGTTCTATCCTCGCTCCTCTTCTCTTTAATGTCTTCATTGCTCCCCTGGCCCTGCTTAAACAACAGGCTGGCATCTCGGCCTACTTCTTTGCCGATGATATTCTTCTGGTCCACCATACAAGTCCCTCAGCCCCGGATCTCTCTGCTCTCAACACCTGCCTTACCTCTGTCTCTGACTGGTTTGCTAACAACTACTTACATGTTAATCCCTCAAAGTCAGCCGCTATTTGGTTCACCCTTGGTGCCCCCTCCCCCACTTTGGCGCCTCTTATGGCTGCTTCCCCGATTCCTCTGGTCTCTGTTCTTCGCTACCTCGGTGTTACTCTTGATTCCTCCTTTTCCTTTCACCAACACATCTCCACACTTGTACGTAGCTCATTCTTCCATCTTCGTAGAATCCGGGCTGTTCGTCCTTTTCGTCCCCTCTCCTCTCTTACTACTCTTGTCCTCTCTTTGGTGATTTCTCGACTCGATTCTGCAATTCACTTTTCGCAGGTCTCCCCCAGTATCAGCTTCGTCGGCTCCAACTAGTTCAGAACACAGCTGCACGTCTTCTCACTCACTCCTCCCCTTGGGATCATGTGACTCCTTGTCTTCTTTCCCTTCACTGGCTTCCTATCAAAGTTTGTTTCCTGTACAAGCTTCTCACCATTACTCATAAGTTTCTTCACACCAGTACACCCCCAGTACCTCGCCGACATCATCTACCTCCAGCCAACTCCCCGTCTACTTTGTTAGCCAACGGTAATCGTCTCCTCCTTCCTTCCCTTGTCCAGGCCCACCTCGAATCGACCCGTCATGCTGCTTTTTTCTTCTTGAGTCCTACCCTCTGGAATTCTCTGCACCACCCTCTCCATACTGAAGCATCCTTTTCCCGGTTCAAGGCCCTTCTCAAGACCCACCTCTACTGCCAGGCCTACGATCTCCCTATTCCTCCCGACTTCCATTCACCAAGATGCCACTGAACTACTCTCCTCTGCAATATTGCCTTACATCCTCTGGTATTCAGGTTACATCCCCTCCCATCCCCCACCAGTCCGGTCTACCACCTCTTGTCTTGGTGTTTATTTGTAGTGTCCTTTGTCTTTATTTATAGTGCCCCCCTGGGTTTACCGCTGTCCTTACTATCCTTCTCTCTTCTTTTCTATTGGCTCTCCTATCATACCGATGGCGTTCCTTCTTCCTCTTTTACCTTCACCAGCTGCACTTGGTTATTACTGTACACCACTTTGACGCTCCGGCAATGGGCGGTATATCAAATGTTTTGAAAAAAGAATAAAAGAACAACTTTGAATAATTTTTTCTCATCTGCACATTTTATCACCTCACTTTTTATTCCCATTTCCAGGTCATTTATGAATAGGTTAAAAAGCAGCAGACCCGAGGCGGAGCCAGCAGTGGACAAAGATGGCCGTGTGATAGCGCTTCTCCTGTAGACCCATCTTAAATCATTGTTTGCCGCCCGATAAGAGGAGTTGTATTGATACGAAGCGGACTGACCTGAGGTGGAAGACATGTCAAGCACCAAACAGATGCATCTGGATTTTGCAGGGGTGCCGGGTACGGGCTCGAAGAGAACAAAGTCAGATCCTTTGTCCCCTCTCAAAATGGCGGCGCAGAGAGAGCCGCAGGAGGGGCTGCAAGAAGGTTTGGCTGAAATAAGGGTGCTGGTGGATAATAACGGGGAGACTTTGGGTTTGGTGCAAGCGGAGCTGAAAGAGGTACGCTTCACGCTGGAGTCCCTGACCTCTCGCATGGACAAAGTGGAAGAGAGGGTGGTCAAGGCAGGAGGAACGTGTAACGCAGGTGTTGTAGGCCTCAAAACAGACGGAGAAGCTGGAGCGTCTAATCTCATCGGAACATCATCCGCATCATTGGCATACCTGAAGGGGCTGAGGGTAAAGACCCAGTATCGTTCCTGGAGGCATGGATTCCTAAGTTGCTTAAAATCGACTTCAAGAGTCCGTTTGAGCTAGAAAGGGCTCATAGAGTCCCATCACAAAGAACTGGGCATGAGGGGAAGCCTAGGCCTATGATCCTCTGTGCCCTACAATTTCAGCATGTTTCTCAAGTCATGGCGGCAGCTAGAGCAGCGGCTTCGCTCCATTTTGAAGGTCATAGAATCTCTTTTTATCCAGATTACAGCAAAAGTACTGTTGAAAGATGGAAGCAATTTTTGGCACTGCGGCCTAGATTGCAGAAATTGCAAGCACGATATGGGCTATTTTATCCCGCAATTTTCAAGGTGACCTTAAATAACTCAACAAAGTCGTTTGAGGATCCTAAAGCTTTGGTGGCGTTTATTGAAGATCAAGAAGCGCTCCAGATGTGTTGAAAGGAACTGGACTTTTTGTTTCGTTGTGTCTCTTCGGGAGTCAAGGGATGGACAAATAAGAACAAGCGTATGGTGCAGGTGACCTCCTGGAAGTTTGGGTCGGACTTGAATGCTCTGCTTGGTTAATAATGTATTGATATGGGTAGTGTTGTGTTAACAGCTTGATATGTGCATATATGTGGTTTTAAGGTAAATGGTGGGTTGGTCTGGGTATTTTTAGTTTTTTTTTTTTCCAAAACTTTATTTAAACACCAATTCAACACAGCAAAAAACAAACAGCACAACAGCCCCCGAGCGGGGTGGGTTTCTGATCCCCACATCAAGGGGAATGAGAGAACAGACGAGTGGTGTTAATTTTTACAATAAAGAGAAAACAGAACATCCTCCTCCTAACCCCCCCTCCCCCCTCACCCCCCTCGGAGACATGGCCAACACCCATACCAAGAGCCTCTCCCAGACAAGATCAACCTAGTGTACCACTCACATAAGCAACTAATCACCCATACCGACATTCTCATGCTCCAGTATCGCCCATTGTAATACTTCATTACGACTACGGGGGCCCAACCGCTGAATGTAGGGATCCCACAGTGACTGGAAAGTAAGCCACCTCACAGGATTACCCCGAGCGCTCCAACACTCAGCCAGCATCAATTGATGAAAATTATTCCGCCATTCCCAGTAGGACGGCGGATCTCGTTCTCGCCATCTACGAAGCAGGGATCCCTTAGCCACCAAACAGGCCTTGCGCACCAATATCCTCCCCCACTTGCCTTTGGGCGAGGTAAGTCCCAGGCAATCCAGAGTAACAAATAAGGCGTCCCAGCCCACCCGTTGCCCCAACAAGTCTTGCATATACGTAGAAATCCGTAACCAATAAGAACGGAGTTGCCGACAGCTCCACCACATATGTAATAGGGTCGCCATCGGTGCCGAACACCTCGGGCAGCTGCCATCCTCCGTCAGATGGCTACGAAAGGCCCTCCGTGGTGAGAAATATACCCGTGTCAGCGATTTAAAATGTA
The DNA here is from genome assembly GCA_033557465.1 of Ichthyophis bannanicus. Lineage (NCBI taxonomy): Eukaryota > Metazoa > Chordata > Amphibia > Gymnophiona > Ichthyophiidae > Ichthyophis > Ichthyophis bannanicus. The sequence continues at coordinate 515,292,362 of CM066035.1, forward strand.
TTTCTCTCCATCGCACTCCCTCTGCTAAGTAAACCATACGCCGAAGGCCCCGGAGAACAGTGCCCGGGGGGACCTCTCGCTGCAACTCTGCGGCCCACACGAGTTCCACAAGCCGGTAGTCTGGCGACTGCCGAAAACCATCTAACCGTGCCCTTAGACGACGAATGGATGGCATGAAGTCTCCTCCCAAATCGAAAAATTCAATTATCTGCGCCGAACGATCTGCGTGGAGCTCGTCCGCCGGCAACGAAGTCACGTAATGAGAAAGCTGCAAATAGGAAAACGGGTGCACCGAAGCCAGCCTGTATTCAGTTCTAAGCGCTTGAAAGGGCTTACACCGGCCTCCAGTATCCACCACGTGCCCAATAGTTCGTATCCCCTTTGCTGCCCACGCCCGCAAAGCGGCGTTCTCCGTGCCTGACGTGAAGTTAACATTCCCCTGTAGTGGAAGCCAGCTGGAAATTTTCCAACTTCTCTTCCAGTAACTGTTAAGCTGCCGCCAGGTCCTTCGAACGGCTCCCAGCAGCACACTGTCGGTAATATAAAGTGGAAGCAAACGGTCCTCATGGTGCAGAATGGCCAACAAGGAATACGGGGCAGTACATGTCTCCTCCACCCGCCACGGCGTAAAGATCTCAGTCCCTCCCAGCCAATCCCCCAGGTGCCGAGCCTGACAGGCCAAGGCGTAGGCCCCCAGATCTGGAAGCCCCATACCCCCCTGCCTCCATGCCCCCCTCAGCCTCACGTACGGAATTCGGGCTTTCGCCCCCTTCCATAAAAAACCTTTCAGCATGCCTTCAAGTCGTAATAAATCCTGCCGTAGGACCCAGACTGGAAGAGTTTGTAACCAGTAAAGGATCTGAGGAAGGATTACCATTTTAATCGCAGCTATTCTGCCAGATAAAGACAAAGGGAGGGGTCCCCACGTTTGGAACTGGCCTCGTAATTTATTTATTACCCGACGTAAATTTACCTTATAGAGCTGTGCCGCACAAGGCGTCAAAATAATCCCCAGATAAATAAAGGAGTCCTCCGCCCACCTAAGAGGAAACACGCCCTGCCACGCCGCCCGGACATCCCCCGAAACATCCAACGCCTCCGATTTCTCACGATTGATACTAAAGCCCGCAAACCGACCAAAGGCCTGAAACTCCTGTAAGAGCGCCAACAACGAATCCTGGGGAGCGGACAGATGTACTAGGAGATCGTCTGCAAAGGCAGCCAGTTTAAAAACCTGCCTACCCATTGTTATACCGGAGATCTCACGAGATTGTTCCACCCGGCGTATAAGAGGGTCTAAGGACAAAACAAAGAGGAGAGGGGACAAGCGGCAGCCCTGTCTAGTCCCCCTCCTGAGTGGAAATGCCTCCGAAAGCAACCCATTACACAATATCGCTGCCCTGGGGTCTGCGTATAAACATTTCACCATTTTACAAAAAGAATCCCCCAGGCCGTATCGCAGAAGCAGGTCCTCCAAATAGGCCCAACTAACCCTATCAAAAGCTTTTTCGGCGTCAAAGCTTATTAGTAGTGTCGTTTGGGCCCTTCTTCGTGCCCATTCTAGTGACGCCACAATCCGCCGCAGATTGCACACGGCATATCGTTGCCTCACAAAACCGACCTGTGACTCATGAACCAACTGGCCAAGGACCGCAGCCAACCGCTCCGCCATGATTTTCGCTAGCAATTTAAGGTCGAAGTTGAGCAGTGATATCGGGCGATAAGACGCTGCACATAGCGGGTCCTTCCCAGGTTTCGGTATTAGTGTAACATGGGCCTGGTTACTACCCCACCGAAAAAAGCCCTGTGCAGCTCTCCGGGTGTGCACCGCCAGGAGGGTCAGAGAGACCAGATCAATCAAAATCTTATAAACCTCTGCCCCCAACCCGTCGGGGCCCGGTGACTTATAGCAACTCGCCTTGGATATAACTGCCTGCACTTCACTCACCGTAATCGGTTGGTCCAACTGTTCCCTTTGCGCCTCCGTTAATTGAGGGAGAGTCAGGTCCGCAAAATAATCTCGCCGCTCCTGAGGGGAGTCCGGCTCTGCGCAATAGAGATTCTGAAAGAAGGATTTAAACACCGTGGCAATTTGAGGGCTAGTCCTATGCAGCTTTCCCTGATCATCCCTTAAAGCCGAGACTAAGCGGGAACCCCGGGGACCCCGCAGACATCGAGCCAACATTTTCCCAGGTTTATCTCCCTGGGTATGCAACCTATACCGGTAATATAAAGAAGATTTTTTCGCTCGTTGGTGCAAAACCTCGTTCAACAACACCTGAGTCTCCAAGAGCTGTCTCCTATTTGCAGCAGTCGAATGGCGGGCACAGAGTCGACGCAACGTTGTGACCTCCTTCTCCAGACGTATAATATGCTCAGACATCAATCTCCTCTTTCGGGCCTGAAAGCCTATAATGTCGCCACGTAGAACCACTTTGGCTGTTTCCCAGACTAATTCAGGATCATCTGAGTGGTTCCTATGATCTGATTCAAATTCCTGCCACCGCCGGCGCAGAAAAGAGCGAAAATGAGTATCGGTATAGAGTTCTAAAGGGAATCTCCAAAGGCGTGTCTTAGGCAGCGCCTCTCCCCAATGAAGGTCCAACCAGATTAGCGCATGATCGGAGATCTCCCCCGGCCCTATCCGAGCGTCCTGGACCGCGGCGAACAGGGCACCCGTCACCAACAAATAGTCAATGCGCGCCGATGATCCGTGAGCTCGCGACTGGTGTGTGAAAGCCTTTTCCGAAGGATGCAACAACCTCCAGTGGTCCACTAGTCCCATGCTCGCACACAGCCGCAGAATTGCCCGAGTAGACTGTCGTCGCTCTCTGGACCCTCCAGTAGTGGTATCCAGGTCCACGTCCATCATTCCATTAAAATCGCCCCCCAGGATTACAGGAGCCTCCGGCAATATCTCCAATTTAGAGGTCAACCTAGTATAAAGACCATGGTCGAGAACATTAGGAGAGTAAAGGTCCCCCAGGGTCACTAGTTTTCCTTCTAACATTCCATGCAGAAGCAAGAATCGCCCAGAGGGATCAAGAATTAGCCGAATGGTATCGAACCTTATACGCTTATGAATCAATATAACAATTCCACCTTTTTTCCCCGACGCCAGGGCTCAAAAACCTGTCCTACCCACGCTCTACTCAATTTACTATGCTCTATTGCAGACTGGTGAGTCTCTTGAAGCATGGCTATATCTACTTTATGCCTGGCCAGAGCCTGCAACACCTTTGAGCGCTTCATTGGGCTCCCTAATCCACACACATTCCAGGAAATAAGCCTCAGAGCACTATAGCTGGAGTCAAGTACCTTAACAGTATGCAATCCCTTAATCCAGAGAGAGCCCCCCCAGCCTGGGGCTCTCCCCAACCTCTTTCAGAGTGGCAATTCCTAGGAAAAGCACCCCCGCATGGGCGTGACCATGTCTCCCCTTCCCCATCCCCCCGCCCCCCCTCCCCCCCCACCCCACAAAGTGGCACCTCATCTTCCACTTAGCCACCCCCAGGTAGATTAAACTACCCGTGTAGATCACTTAGATGCGTCCAGTCCCCCGCGCCCCAGGCACAAACAGCTCCGGGCTCGAAGGAAGCCCGAGCCCCAAGTGATGGAGCGCAGATCGGGGTAAGTAACAAAGAAACAGTGAGACTGTCCCCCCTTCCCCTCCGCTAGCCCCCAGGGCCCAAGTATTATGGAGCACTCACACATTATAGCCAATATCAAAAAATATTACCTCATCCCTCGGATACACTGCCCCCGGGTCAGGGGTGACCCGGGTGTCAGTTTTTTTTTTGTTTGTTTGTTTTTGTTTTTTTTTTTCCCCCCTTTTCTTCAAAATAGTAAGAAATTGTATTTTGGTACTCTAGGTAGTCCTCAACAAACCATTTTTAAGTAGTGTCATACATATGGTTTGCAAAAATAACGTTTTTTTACAGTACTGCATGCTGCTGAACAAACAAGGGGTGATGTTCACCACTCGCACAATAGCACTCGCCTTAGTTTTATAGCAGCAAAGAAAGTCACCACTCCAAATCTACATTACAATCCTGTGTTTTCGAACGTCTTGCCTACATTTATGACGTCAAAAACAGTCAATGTACGTCATGTATTGCTTACTAGTTTTCTATTGTTTACAATGCACCGTTGTCAATTTGTTATAACATGGTACTTTGTTTGTCCCATTTTGCACACAACGGCACCATACCTTGACTGTTGCTGTCCACCTAGCGAATGAATATAGAACTATTGTAGTTTGCAAAGCGTACAGTGCTGCACACCATTTGTAAGCCTACAACTGAATAGTTAACAGGTATTGACATTATGCAGCATATATCTGACCATTTACAGCTTGTCCTGCCTGATCTTGGCTAGCATTGCACACCATTCACTTGAAGGGGTAAACCAAGAACAAGTCTTACAAAAATAAATAAAAGTATGTCTTTTTCTTCACAATTTAACCATGTTTTACAATACAAAAAAAGAAATAGATGTTTTACCATATGTCCATATTTCTACCCCCGGGTCAAGGGTGACCCGGGGGTAGTGCATACCTATCAATCGATTTACCAAGTGTATCCGAGGGTTATCAGTACCAGGTTACCATCATGTAGGGTGAGAGAATCTATTGGATCTAACCCACTATTAAGATTGTGGGAACCCCTCCAACTATAGAAACGAACCAAGGGGAACATTGAGTGAGATAGGGGCAAGAACCTTCCCTCCAAAACTAATAAAACACCCCCCTCCCTCCGGGGACCTTACTCTAATCGGAATGTCCAATAACCCTCATCCTACAAGGAGCCCCAACACATAACTAGACCGCCAGTACTATACTACTCCCCCTCCCCGCAGACCCCACCCCCTCGCCGGTCCCAACCAACCATTCGGAGCTCAAGGATGTGAGGAGGGGAGAGCCAGATTCCACGGACCCCCCTACCTTTCCCCATCCTGACCTCTCCGGGCCTACAGCTCTACCCCTGAGCCCCCCCACTCCCTTACCTTCGGGTGTCCTCCTACTCCCCGCTCCCCCCCCCATCAACCCCCACCACACAGCACCCCCTTCCTTCCACGCTCACTCCCCTCTCTGCTCTCATAGGTCCCCTCTCTACACCACCCACACTCTACCACCAACCCAACTTCCTGCGAGTCCCCCCCGCCCTAGACCCAATCCAGCACCCCAAAGGGGGCCCCCCACCCTCTTCCCCCGGTCAGCTTCAGGGCAAAAACTATAGTAACATCTACAATGTAGGAGCAGATAATCAGACGAACAGAACATTTATCAACAATAAAGCTACCAAAGTTTTTTCTGCACACATAATATTCAACAGGTGAATTAACCACTCGTCCAGCACACAAATGGGGAGCAGGCCAAGGATCCAAGGCCAAGTTTGGGCCGACTCTCCCTTCGTTTCTGACACCGGTACAGCTGGGCACGCTACTCCGCCATCATATGCTCCAATAATCCCGCGTGTCACAGCCTGGGGCATATTAGCCGTCATCTCTGCTCGGCCCAAACCAAAACAGCCCCGAAATACCAGCAGTGAGTTTTGGCGGCAAAAGAAAGTCCCGAGGCTCTCTCAGTTCTTGCAGCATGAAGCAAGCGTCCTCCGCATGTCAGGTCACAAAATAAAAGCAGTCACCAGATCAACTTTACAGTCAGGGGCTTGAGGTAGAAGGGCTCCCATCTTGAACAATACGCTCCACATATGAGGCAGCCTCCTCCGCCGAGTTAAACACCCGATGCGCTCCCCCGTAAAAAATATGTAATCGAGCGGGATACTGCACTGAAAATTTGATTGTAGCAGCAAGCAATTTTGTACAGAGAGGGGCATATGCTCTACGCCTCTGGCTGAGAGAAGCAGAATAGTCCTGGGCAATCCTGAGAGTAAAATTATCACAGGTGAGACCGTTCCGTTGGCGGGCAGCACGGAGAATCGCCTCTTTTTGCGGGTATTGGAGAAATTTGGCCAGAACTATCCTCGGACGGGAGTCTCGGGCTTGCTTACTCCCCCACGCGGTGGACCCGCTCAAGCAACAGGTCACCACTCTCCAAACTGCCTTCAAAAAGTCGGGGGAGCAAATTCTCCACATACCGCCTCGGGGATGCCTAGCAGCCGTAAATTATTCCGCCTCGACCGGTTTTCTAGGTCGTCAATCTTGGCGGACTGTGCCAGCACCTGGGCCTTCAACGCAGTCAGCTCCTGGGAAGCAGTCTCAAGCGAGTCCTCCGCTCTCCCAATGCGCTCCTCGGCCTCCTGGATGCGACCCCCCAGAGCCCCCGCCGAAGTCTGAAGGGCGTCCATTTTTTCATGGAGGGCTGCAAATTGCGTTGATAGCGCCTCGGCTACCGCAGCCGATACCTCCTCCAGGAAGGCCGGAGAAGATGGGGAGCGCGGCATGGTGTTACTGTCGGCCATTTTGGCAGCAGAGGCCACACGCTCCTTCTCCCGCCTAGTCGTTTTTGTGGAAGCCGCCATCCAGATCCTAGCAAGATCACCCGAAATCCAATGCCAAAGACAGCAGGGGAAGGCGTCCAAGATGTTCAGCCCGGATTGACTCAACCAAAGCCCAGTAATCTGCCGGTTAGGGGTGCGGGGGACCGGAGCACATGCAGCACACGTCTGCTGTCCTCACCGCATCACGTGATCTCTCTGGGTATTTTTAGTTTTATTCAATTCGGAATAGTAATTGAGGGGGGGTGTGGTAAAGGAAGGGAAGGGGGGGTTATAGATTTTATGGTTATATCCTGATGGTTATCCCTTCCAGGGGAGGGATTGAGAGGGTGGTTAGGAAGGATGGCGGCATTTGTTATAATTTGAAGGTAGGGTCAACTGGGGGCCATTAGTTCCCTACTGTCTCACCTAGGGCTGGATTGTTGCACTTATTGGGGTTGGGGCAGGCTCTCTACAAGATGGGTGGATGTAAATCGGGCTTTTTGTTTTGGTAATTTTGTTACTGGCAGGTTTTGGGTAATAAGGCAAATGGAGTAATGGCGGCAGGGCTAAAGGGAATCAAGCTAATGTCGTTGAATGTGAAGGGTATACAGAATCCTGTTAAAAGGAAAAAGATTTTGACTTATGGTAAAAAGCAGCGAGTTGATATTTTTTTGTTACAGGAAACGCATTTGAACACTCTGGAAACTAAGAAGTTGGGAGATGGGTATTTTGTATTGGTAGGGCATGCCCCGGCAGTTCGAAAGAAAAAAAATGGGGTGGCTATTTTGGCTCGAAGTTCACTTGGAGCAAAAGTTGAGTTGGCTAGGAATGACTCGGAGAGTAGGTGGGTCAAGGCAAGGTTAGTCATTAATGATTGGAAAATGGCGTTATTTAATATATACGCTCCAAATTATGATGACCCTGGGTTTTTCCAAACTTTGACAGCAAATTTAAAAGAGGAGTCGCAGTTGCCTGTAGTATTGGGTGGAGATTTTAACATGACATTAGATCCTCTTTTGGATCGAAGTCCAAGTAAAAAAGAGTGGCATACCAGGGCAGGCACGGTGCTTAAGGCACTTATGGAATCAGAAGGTTTAGTGGATGTATGGAGATTGTTTCATCCCACTGATAGAGATTTTACTTTTTTCTCCTTTCCCCATAGTTCGCAGTCCCGTATTGATTACTTCTTAATTTCTAAGTCCCTAGTATCTGGAATTGAATATGCGGACATAATAGCTAGGCACATATCGGATCATACTGCAATTACTTTAGGGCTCCAGCATTTGGGTAGGGCTGTTTCTCCAGGGATGTGGTCCTTTAGAAGGTCCATATTAGCTGAGAAGGAGTTTCAGGATACCATCAGGATTGCCTTGGCTGAGTATTTTAGTGCAAATGTGCCATCCGCTACGGCTGGATGGGCATGGTGGGAGGCGTGTAAAGCAACAATGAGAGCTGTGATTACAAGTTATTCTATAAAAGAAGCTAAAAGGAGGAAAGAGCAGTTACATTTTTTGGAGAGTCAAATAAGAGCGGGGGAATGGCTGTGGTATAAAGGTGCAGATGGGTGTATTTTAGCGCGGCTGCAAAGGCTGAAATACCAGTATAATTCCATATTGAGCTCGGAAGTCGAACAAGTCATGTTTCAACAGCAGTCGTGCTATTATGCCGAGCAAAACAGAGCAGGCAAATTGTTGGCAGCGTCTTTAAAAGGTAAACGGAATAAGACCTATATAGCCAGGATAATCAGTGATACACAAGAAAATCTAGATAAAAGTGAGCAGATTCTAGAAGCTTTTTCTAAATTTTACGCAGCATTGTACGACTCAGAAACGACTGCGGGGTCTGATGACTATGCAGGATTTTTGAGCCAGTTGGAGCAGCCGGTGCTAGATGACGATCAAATTAAGGAGTTGGATAAGCCTTTTGCCGAGGAGGAGATCAAGTTAGTAGTAGGATCCCTAGCAATTGGTAAGGCATCTGGTCCAGATGGAATCCCCAATGAGTTTTATAAAACATTTGCCCAGGAAATAACTCCCTGGCTGTGGAAATATTTCCAACATTTGCAAGAAACTCAGTCTGACACGGGACGTTTATCAAAAGCAACAATTGTGGTCCTTGAGAAACCGGGTAGGGATCCCAGATTTGTCGGCAATTACCGCCCTATTTCACTTTTGAATGCGGATTATAAGATTTATGCGACTGTTTTGGCAAGGCGATTAAGTCACGTTCTGCAGGGGCTGGTACATGCCGATCAATGTGGTTTTATCCCGGGACGTTCAACAGCTGATAATGCCAGACTGTTATGTAATTTAATTTTGAAGGCGAATTCTTTAGATTCCCTGCTAGTTGGGTTGGCGTTAGACACCGAAAAGGCCTTCGATAGACTTGAATGGCCCTTTTTATTTAAAGTTTTAGAATGGTTTAGGTTTGGCCCATCTTTTATACGTATGTTAGCGGTGTTATATGCTAGGCCGTCAGCACGAATTCTGGCAAACTGCTTACTTTCTCAGCCATTTGCACTACATAGGGGCACTCGACAGGGTTGTCCCCTTTCCCCTCTCCTTTTTAATTTAGCGTTAGAGCCATTAAACTTGGCCATTAGGCGATCTGGGGCTATTAAAGGTATAGTGGTAGGGGATATGCAGGTTAAACTTTCAGCATATGCTGACGATCTCCTTTTTACACAGCCTTCCTCAGTAGAGGCAATCCTGAAGGTAATTGAGCAGTATTCATTAATCTCAGGTTATAAAATAAATTGGAGTAAGTCAGTGGCCTTTCCGTTGAATAGGTTTACCCATGCAGCCTCGATGGCGGCATTTCCATTCCAGTGGGAGTCAGGCCCAGTAAAGTATTTAGGAGTTAAGTACTGTGCCTCAATGGATCAGACTCTACAAGTTAATGGTAAAGTATTGCAGGATATGGTAAGGAATTTAGTTTTAGGCTGGACTCCTCTCCATCTTACTTGGTGGGGGCGGCTGGAAACTATAAAAATGATGATTATGCCAAAAATAAATTATGTATTCGGTATGCTCCCTATAGTGTTACCTATGGCAATCTATAAATCTTTAGAGCGTGTATTGTGTGATTCCCTTGGGGGGGGGGGGGGAAGCGCCCTAGAATCTCGCTCCATAAACTAAAATTAACTAGAGAAAAGGGAGGAGTATTGTTTCCTGATTTTTTATTACTATCATATGACATCAATTTTAAAGCAAGGGGCGCTATGGGTTAAGTCAGAGGGATTGTTGCAAAAAACAACGTGGCTAGAAGTAGAAGCTCGGTTGGTGTCCCCTTATCCTCTGCAGATGCTTCTTGAAACTAGGCTTATAGATCATACTGGGGCACTGCAGGTGGTGATAGCCACACAGAAGATTTTTTTAACTATTGCTGCTTGGATAGGGAAGGATAATTCCCCTTCTAGGGCTACGCCTTTGTGGTGGAACCCTTTATTTAAAATAAAAAAAACTACTTTTGCATGGAAGGTTTGGCAGAAGTGTGGTATATGGTATTTGGGCCAATTGTTAGCAGGGTCTCATTGGAAAGAATTTGCTGTGATGCAAGAAGAATTTCCGCTGCCGAAAGCAAGTTTTTTTCAGTGGATCCAGTTAAAACATTGTGTTGGGAAAATTGTCACGGATGTTGGTAAATTGCCAGAGTTAGGTTTTTTGACGGAGAAGCTTGGTGTAATAGCGGAACAGCCTGGGGCGATCTCCTTATTGTATGCATTTTTCAGAGATTGCTCCGTAATCCCGATGGTGGGTCTCTCTAAAGTGTGGGAGAAAGATGTGGGAGGTGCACTGACTGAGGACATGTGGGCCAAATTGTGGGGGCCCATTACTAGAGTTTCGAGATCGGTAGCTATTACACAGTCTTTATATTTCTTTTTACACCGGGCCTATATTACCCCAATCAAACTATCCAAATGGGATAAGCAGGTTAACGGGTGATGTTGGTCATGTGGGGACCAGATTGGTACTCTCAGTCATATGGTTTGGGAGAGTCCTGGGCTGCAGGGTTTTTGGTCCACTGTATGGAATAGAATACAGAGGGTGCTAAAATTTTCGGCTCCCTTGACATGGAATATTATATGTAGCAAATATTCAGTCTTTGCATAGTCAGAATTATTTCTTGCTGAATTTTATGGTGGCAACAGCTTTGAAAGTTATTTTCACAAACTGGAAGTGCTTACATAGTTTAGAATGGAAAATATGGTGGAACACTAACTCTTTAAGTAAGTTATGAAAAAGCGTATTGTAAGATGCATTATAGGGGGAACCGACTGCCCGATGTAGAGAAGTGGGCTCTGCTGGATGAATATATGGCCGGTGCTATGGTTAATATGATGGATGGCCTGCTAAGGAACTTATGAAGGGGCATGGAAGGGTAATGGTCACTTGTAGAGAGCCAGGGGGAGGGGGCGGTGGGTAATTGGGTGTGGTTGTTGATTGTTTTATTGTTTATAGTGTTTAAGTTGTTTTGGTGTGTGTATAAAACTAAAAATAATAAATTTTAAAAAAAAAAGCAGCAGACCCAGCAGAGATCCCTGGGGTACAAAGTAGTTACTCACCTGTAAAAGGTGTTCTCCAGGAGCAGCAGGAATCAGTCCTCACATATGGGTGACGTTGGCGCCGACGGAGCCCCCGTGCGGAGCATTTCCCCAGCTTTCAAAGAAAGTCTTTGGGAATGCAGCACGCATGCGTGGTCCCCTTCCCGCCCAAAGGTGCCATCTTGCTCAGTCTAATGACATAGCTAAAAGACAGCAAAAATAAAGTATATGACTGCAACTCCAAGGGGAGGAGGGAGGGTTGTGAGGACCTATTCCTGCTGCTCCTGGAGAACACCTTTTACAGGTGAGTAACTACTCTTTCTCCAGGACCAAGCAGGAAGTCAGTCCTCACATATGGGACTCCCCAGCTCAGGGCTACCAGAGGCCACAAAACTGAAACAATGAGCTCCCTCTAGAGCCTCAGCATGCAAGAACAGAATCTTCTCTGATAACGCCCCCAAACGGTAGCCCAACACCAGGGCCGGAGGGTAGGAGTTGCCTAAACCCCAAAGAGATTATGGTGTACCGCCTGCCCGAAAGCACTGTCCCTGTGGGACTCCCTCTCAAGGCAGTAGTGGGCCGCAAAAATCTGGCTTGAAGACCAAGTAGCGGCCAGGCAGAAGTCTGCCAACGGAACAGAGCGGAGATGAGCCACTGACGCAGCCTTCGCCCTGACACGATGAGCTGTAACTCGACCCTGCAACGAGAGGACGGCTGCCCTGTAAGCCCAGGCGATACAGTCAGCTACTCATATGGACAAAGTACGCTTGGAGACAGCCAACCCCAACTTATTGGGGTCAAAAGAGATGAAGAGCTGAACAGCCCTCCGGTGCTCCCGCGTACGGTCAAGGTAGGACAACGTCCTCCTACAGTCCAGGTATGCAAGACCATCTCAGCCCGGCTGGCATGCGGCCTGGGAAAGAAAGTCGGAAGAACCACCTCCTGATTGAGGTGGAAAGAGGAGACATTCTTAGGAAGGAACTTAGGGTAAGTCCGTAAGACTACTCTGTTCCTATAGAACCGAGTATAAGGAGTATCTGATACTAGGGCCTGAAGCTCACTCACTCGCCTCGCTGAGGTAAGGGCTACCAGGAACAACGCTTTCCAGGAGAGAAAACATAGAGGGCAGGTAGCCATAGGTTCAAAAGGTGGACAAGTAAGCCGTTGCAAGACCACATTCAAGTCCCAGTCAGGGGCAGGAGGACGCAGTGGAGGTTTAAGCAAAAGCAGGCCTCTGAGGAAGCTAGCCACCAAAGGATGGCTGGAAAGAGACCGACCCGACCTTCTACTGGGGAGTGGTGTGCTGAAAGAGCACTAAGGTGCACTCTCACAGAATTGGACTTAAGGCCTAGGTTGGACAGGTGAAGCAAATATTGCAGCACCACTGGTACCAGGCATGAGAAAGGATCCTTGTTGTGCTGAGTACACCAGACAGAGAACCTACGCCACTTAAGGGCATAAGACTTTCGGGTGGATTGCCTCCTAGAGGCCAAGACCACGTCCTCCACTTCCCTAGGCAGCAGTAAGGGTACTAGAACTACCCTTTCAGCAGTCAGGCCATCAAGTGTAGGGACTGGAGATTGGGGTGTAAGAGAGATCCGTGCTCCTGAGACAGGAGATAGGGTTGCATCCCCAGAGGAAGAGGAGTGTCCACCGCTAGTTGCAAAAGAGGTGGGAGCCACGGCTGCCTCGGCCATCTGGGAGCCACCAGGATCATCGAGGCCCTGTCCCTGAGCACTTTGAACAGTGTCTTGGGCACTAGAGGCGTGTGAGGAAACGCATATAGGAGTCCTGTGGACCAAGGAATGAGAAACGCATCCGCTGCTACTCGGAGAGGATGCGGTTGTCTGGAACAGAACCTTGGATGTTGACGGTTCAGAGGACTGGCAAAGAGATCTATGGTTGGAAGGCCCCATCTCAGGAAGATCTGTTGAACCACTAAGGGATTCAATTGCCATTCGTGCGGCTGCAAGATCCTGCCCAGTCTGTCCGCCAGGTAATTTTCCTGACCTGGGAGGTAGACTGCTTTGAGAAGGATGCCGTAATCAACTGCCCAGGAGCACAGTCTCTGCGCCTCCTGACAAAGAAGAAGGAACCCTGTGCCCCCTTGTTTGTTCACGTAGAACATAGCAACCTGATTGACCGTTTGGACCAAGACAGACTGGTGAGAGAATAGATGGGAGAAGGTTCTCAGGGCTAAGCGGATAGCTCTCAGTTCTAAGAGATTGATCTGCTGAGCAGCCTCCCAAGGGGTCCACAGGCCTTAAGTACATGCTCCATGGCAATGTGCACCCCAACCCTGAAGAGAGGCATCGGTGGTCAGCACTCGAGAGTGTGGAGGTGTCTGAAAAAACACCCCTTTGCAGTAGATTGGGAAGATGAAGCCACCACTTCAGAGAAGAGACTAGTAGCGTGGACACCCTCACTTTGTCCGTAAGGCATCCTGTGGCTTGGTGCCACTGAGTTCTGAGGCCCCACTGAGCTGGCCTCATGTGCAGCCGGGCATTTGGGGTTACATGGACTGTAGAAGCCATGTGACCTAAAAGCCTCAGGAATTGCCTGGTGGAGACCAGAGAATTGCTGTGGAACTGTCTGGCCAGATCCATTAATCTGTGGGCCCTGTCCACGGGTAAAAAGGCCTTGGCCTCAAGGGTGTCCAGAAATGCTCTTCTGAACTCCATGTTATGTGAAGGGTGCAAAGCGGACTTTGCGAAGTTTATAACAAACCCCAAGTGCTGAAGGAGAGCAACAGAGCGAAGGGTGGCTGGACTGGCCTCCTGTGGAGACTGGCCCCTGATGAGCAAGTCATCCAGGTATGGAAACACAAAGAGGCCTTGAAGCCTTAGGTAGGCCGCCACCACCGCCAGGCACTTGGTGAACACCCTGGGGGCGGAGGTTAGGCCAAAGGGCAGTACACTGTACTGATAGTGGTTTCCTCCCACTACAAACAGCTGAAAACCATGCTGTTCATAGAACACTATGGACACATCACATAACCTCAGAAGATGTATAACAGCACATGATACCGCCTAAACAATGTATGTATGGAATATGTTTTTTGCACCACTGTATATAGCCCACTCTGTACATAGCTCATACCAATCCAGCACAGAATACAACACACACTCAACTTCACCCTCACTGCATGTATAACACACTCACTTTACTCGATTGTTTGCTGTGATACCACCTTGATTATTAAGATAAGGCGGTTTAGAAATACTGTTAAATAAATAAATAAATAAAATACAAACCTGAGATATTGTCTGTGGTCTGGATGAATGAGGATGTGAGTATACGCATCCTTTAGGTCTAAGGAGCATAGCCATTCTCCCTGCTGGAGGTAGGGCAGCAGGATTCCAAGGGTGAGCATCTTGAACTTTTCCCTCTCCTGGAACTTGTTGAGATTTCGCAGGTATAGGATGGGTCTGAGGCCTCCTGTTCTTTTTGGTACTAGAAAGTACCTGGAATAGAAGCCTTGACCCCTCAGGTGGTGGGGCACCGGTTCCACGGCCTGTTCCTTTAGAAGACTTGCCAACTCCTGCAGGAGTAAGTCCCTGTGCAGAGGGAGTCTTGGAGGCTCCCCTGGAAAATAGGAGGGGGGTACCTGGTGAAAGTGGAGAAGATAGCCCCTGTGGACTATACTGAGTACCCAGGTATCCCTTGTGATGGCTGACCACCTGTGGGCCAACAGGGCCAGCCGGACTCCTGTGCTGATGGCCAGCTGAGGAAGAGAGGCTATGCCACTGGAGTCAAAACCCCGCTCCCTGCTATGCAGGAGCCGGTGTTGGGGGCTTTCTACCTACGGGGCCCATGTCCCTGCCCCTTGGCCTGCTGACCCTGTTGGGGAGCTACAGAGGCCTGATAATGAGGGTACTGTTTATAGGCAGATGACTTTCTCGGGTAAAAGGTCTTTTTCCCCGAGCCCCCCTTCTTCTGAGAAGGGGCAGAGGTTTTTCTGGAAAGCCTAGTCCGGGTAAGAGTCTCGGTCTCGAGTTCTGCAGCCTTTTCAGCCATGGGCTTGCCAAAAAGGTTTTCACCTCGGCAGGGGACATCGACCAACTTGTCCTGCACCCATGGCTCGAGGTCCGATGACTGTAGCCAGGCCTGACAGCGTGCACCGATGCCGGCCGCGGCTACTCGGGCTGAAGCCTCGAAGCCATCATAGGCTGCTTGAGAAATAAACTTCGGGCACTCACGAATACGCGACGACAGAACATTGAAACTCTGCAAAGGTTCCTCGGAGAGACCAGCAGAGAACCCGGCAATCTCCTTTGCTAGGTCTCGAAGGTACATGCCCATGTAGAGCTGGTAGATCTGGACACGGCAAGCAATCATAGAGCCTTGGAAGCACTTCTTACCGAGGGCATCCAGGTTCGGGCCTCCCGGAAGGAGGCATCAAAGAGTGCATCTTCTGACTCTTCAGACGATGCATGGCCGATTTCACAACCATGGAGTGGTGCGGTAATTGTGCCTTTTGGAACTCGGGGCTCTTGCGGACTCGATAGATGGAATCGAACCGCTTGCTTAAAAATGGCATCAACGCCGGCGCCTCCCACATGCGGAAGAGCAACCGTTTCAGCATCGGAGGAACCAGAACAGTAAAGGCCTCCTTCGGAGGAGAGTCATACTGTAGGGCCTCGAGCTCCTCGGCTCCATCTCGGGATCTGCGGGGAATGCCAAGGCCTTGGCCATATCCTGCACGAAGTCCGAGAACCGGGTATCCTCCGGTGGGGATCTTCTCCGAGGCTCGGACTCGGGTGAGTCCGAAGGGACGCACCGAGTCCGAAAGGTGTCGGGTGACTCCTCATCCTCCGACTCCTAGCCGGACTCCTCGGAGGAGGAATCAAGCAGCTCCGATCGGGCAGGCACCGATAACATCCGCCCCGACGCCGAGGGTACCGGCGTCGACGACCTCGGTCCCGAAAGGGAGGCCGAGGGAGACCTTGGCCAAGGATCGACTTGATCGCGCATGGACTCGAGGATTGGCTCAGCCTCCGGGGTCGACTTGGACGTCGATGTCCCAGTGGTCGGGGCAGATGCAATGGTGAGACTGGCGAACAGTGCCCGCTGCTGTTCCATGAAGGCAGCCAAGCTGCTCTCCAAGGCCGTCAACCTGAGTCCGAACTCAGGAGACTCAGCAGCCCCCGACTCGAGCCCAAAGTTGGCTCCCCTGGAGGAGAGTCCACGAGGACTACAGTACGCATGTGACCCGGGGACTCCATCTCCACACGAGATTGTTTTGCAGGCCTCTCCGACTCCGAAGACCCGGGACGGCGCTCGGGGCTATGCAACTTGGCCCTCGAGGAGCCAAATGCGTCGCAGGTTTTTTCTTTTTTGCGATGCTCCCGCGAGGGAGACCCCCTTTCAGAGGAGCCTCGACGCTGCTCGGAGCCGGAGTCCCGAGATGTCGAGGCCTCTGACGAGGTCCGGGCCCGACCGGACGCGGAGTCAGAGAAGATTCTTTCCTTTTGGTGCTGCCGACTCCACAACGCCTTCGAGGACATTTTCCCACACGGACCACAGATCATCGGGTCATGATCGGGTCCGAGGCACCAGAGGCAGCAGTCATGTGTGTCGGTGAGAGACATAAGTTTCTTACACCGATCACACTTTTTAAACCCGCTGGCAGCCATCAGGGGAAAAAGGGCCCCTGCGAGGTCAAAAGACAGGGCTGAAAGGGAAAACAGAAAAAATGGTGCGTACGCTAGTCACTAAGGACAAAAACTGAAAAAAGAGGTCCAGAATCGATACCGATGTATCGGGCCCAGGCGGGAAAGGGAAACCGGCGTTGAACCGAAGAAAACGGGTTCACGCAGAATAAAATCAACTTTTTCCTCGGGTGAAACGAAAACTCATCTGTCGGGCTCTAAGGAAAAAAGACGACTGAGCAAGATGGCACCTTTGGGCAGGAAGGGGACCGCGCATGCGTGCTGCATTCCAAAAGGCTTTCTTTGAAAGCTGGGGAAATGCTCCACACGGGGACTCCGTTGGCGCCGTCACCCATATGTGAGGACTGACTTCCTGCTTGGTCCTGAAGAATCCATTATTCACCTTGCTCCATTGAGAAAATTGGCCATTTAGCCCTACTCTCTATCTTTTAACCAGTTCCTGGATCCACAATACGACACTGCCTCCAATCCCATGACATGTTAATTTTGTCAAGAGTCTCTCATGAGAGACCTTGTCAAAGGCTTTCTGATAATCCAGGTACATTATAGCAAACGGTTCACGCCTACCTGTTTATTCACACCTTCCAAAAAAAAGAGTAATTACCTGTAAGAGGTGTTCTCCAGGAGCAGCAGGAATCAGTACTCACTTATGGGTGACATCGACGCCGATGGAGCCCCTGTGCGGAGCATTTCCCCAGCTTTCTAAGAAAGCCTTTGGGAATACTGCACGCATGCACGGTCCCCTTCCCGCCCAAAAGGTGCCATCTTGCTCAGTCAGTTGACATAGCTAAAAGACAGCACAAAAAAAATGTAAAAATAACTATGTACAACTGCAACTCCCATGGGAGGAGGGAGGGTTGTGAGGACTGATTCCTGCTGCTCCTGGAGAACACCTGTTACAGGTAAGTAACTGCTCTTTCTCCAGGACCAAGCAGGAAGTCAGTCCTCACTTATAGGACTCCCCAGCTTCAGGCTACCGGGGACCCAGAGCTGAAAAATGAGCTCCCTTTAACCGCAGCATCAGAGAAAGGATTTCACTAAAACATACCCCCACCGGTAGTCCAACCAGAGGGCTGGAGGATAGGAGTTGCCTATACCTCAAAGAGATTCTGGAGCACTGCCTGACCGAAAGCACTGTCCCTACGGGACTCCCTCTCCAGGCAGTAATGGGCCGCAAAAGTCTGGCGTGAGGACCAAGTTGCAGCCCTGCAGATGTCTGCCAATGGTACAGAGCGGAGATGAGCTACTGAGGCAGCCATTGCCCTAACACGGTGGGCCGTGACCCGACCCTGCAAGGGAAGGTCAGCTGCCCTGTAAGCCCAGGTGATACAGTCAGCCACCCAGATGGACAAGGTACGCTTGGAGACAGGTAACCCCAAGTTATTAGGGTCAAAAGATACGAAGAGCTGAGTAGCCCTCCTATGCCCCTGCGTACGTTCAAGGTAGAAGGATAAGGCCCTCCTACAGTCCAGGGTATACAGGACTGTTTCAGCCCGGCTGGCATAGGGCCTAGGGAAGAACGTTGGAAGAACCACCTCCTGGTGGAGATGGAAAGAGGAGACAACCTTTGGGAGGAACTTAGGATGAGTCCTAAGGACTACCCTGTTCCTATAGAAGCGAGTGTATGGCCTGTCGCAGACCAGGGCTTGGAGCTCACTCACACGTCTGATCAAGGTCAGGGCTACTAGGAAGAGAGTCTTCCAAGAAAGGAAGCGTAGAGGACATGTAGCCATCGGCTCAAAAGGTGGGCGAGTCAGTTGCTGCAAGACCACATTCAACTCCCACTCAGGGGCCGGTGGACGGAAAGGAGGCTTGAGCAATAGCAAGCCTCTGAGAAATATGGACACCAAGGGATGAACCGACAAAGAGTGTCCTTTCACCAGAGAGTGGTGAGCTGCCAGAGCAGAGAGTTGGACCCGAACAGAATTGGACTTAATTCCCTGAGTGGACAAATGCAGCAGGTATTGAAGTACTACTGGCACAGTGCAGGCGAAAGGATCTTGCTTGCGCTGCTGACACCACAAGGAGAACCTTCTCCAGTTCAGGGCATAGGTTTTCCTGGTGGATGGCTTTCTAGAGGCCAAGACCACCTCTTCCACTTCCTGAGGCAAGCCCCAGGGAGCCAAAACTACTCTTGCAGCCTCCAGGCCATAAAATTGAGAGACTTGAGATTGGGGTGCAGAAGGGAACCCTGATCCTGAGAGAGAAGATCGGGTTGCGACCCCAGAGAAAGAGGTGTGTCCACTGCTAACTGAAGGAGGAGCGGGAACCAGGGCTGCCTCGGCCATCTGGGAGCTACCAGAAGTACCGAGGCCTTGTCCCTTAGAATCTTGAACAATATTCGGGCCACCAGAGGTGTGGGAGGAAACGCATATAGGAGGCCCTGGGACCAAGAAATCAGGAAGGCATCCGCTGCTAACCTCAGAGGGTGCGGTTGTCTGGAACAGAACCTGGGTAGCTGGTGATTCAGGGGACTGGCAAAGAGATCCATGGATGGAAGTCCCCACTTCAGAAAAATTTTCTGAACCACCAACGGATGCAGTTGCCACTCGTGGGGCTGCAAAATCCTGCTTAACCTGTCTGCCAGGAAGTTCTCCTGGCTGGGGAGATACACAGCTTTGAGAAACATTTGCTTGAGCGCAAAGGAACACAGGGCCTTTGCCTTCTGGCACAGGGGTCTGGAGCCCGTGCCCCCCTGTTTGTTCACATAGAACATGGCCACTTGATTGTCCGTCTGAACCAGAACAGACTGGTGAGCCAAAGTGTGAGAAAAGGTCTTGAGGGCTAAACGGATAGCCCGCAGTTCTAGTAGGTTGATCTGTTGCGTGGCCTCCCATGGAGACCAAAGGCCCTGAGTGCACCATCCTAGACAATGTGCACCCCAGCCCTGCAAGGAGGCATCTGTCGTCAACACCACCGTGGGGACAGGTACCTGAAAAGGCACCCCCTGAAGTAAGTTGGGGGTGTAGCCACCACTGTAGGGAATTCAGGAAGGGTTTGGACACCCTTACTTTGTCTGCGAGGCTCCCTGTGGCTTGCTTCCACTGAGCTCTGAGGCACCACTGTGCAGGCCTCATGTGGAGGCGGGCATTGGGGGTCACATGTACTGTCGACGCCATGTGGCCTAGGAGCTGTAGACAGAGTCGGGCAGAAACCCTTGGCATGCTGAGAAACCGGGATGCCAACTCTATGAGCCTTTGAGCCATGTCTTCTGGCAAGTAAGCCCTTGCTTGCAGAGAGTCCAGCCACGCCCCTATGAACTCTAGGTTCTGGGAGGGGAGCAAAGTGGACTTTGCGAAGTTTATGACAAAGCCTAGGTGTTGAAGGAGTGATACAGTTCGAAAGTTGGCCTGCCTGGCCTCCTGGTAAGTCTGACCCCTGATGAGCCAGTCGTCCAGATAGGGGAAGACAAAAACCCCTTGATTCCTCAAGTAGGCCGCCACCACAGCCAGGCACTTTGTAAAGACCCTTGGGGCGGAGGTGAGGCCAAAAGGCAGTACTCTGTACTGGTAATGGTTTCCTCCCACAATAAACCTGAGGTACTTTCTGTGGTCTGGATGAATGAGGATGTGAGTGTACGCATCCTTTAGATCTAAGGAGCATAGCCAATCTCCCTGCTGGAGGTAGGGCAGAAGTGTTCCAAGAGTAAGCATCTTGAACTTGTCTTTCTCAAAAAACTTGAGGTTCCTGAGGTCTAGAATAGGCCTGAGGCCACCGGTCCTCTTTGGTAAGAGTAAGTACCTGGAGTAGAAACCATGCCCCTGTAGGCGAGGAGGTACAGGCTCCACCGCCTTGTCCAGAAGCAGACCTTGAAGTTCTTGGAGGAGGAGGGTCTGTGTGTAGAGGAGGCCTTAGAGGCTCTCCTGGGAAGTATGCAGGGGGCAACTGCTGGAAATGGAGCATATAGCTTCTGTGTACTATGCTCAACACCCAAGCATCCCCTGTAATGGGTGGCCACCTGTGGGAAAACAGGGCTAGACGACCTCCTGTGCAGGAATGGGGCAGCAGAGGTGGAAAGGCTATGCTGAGAGAGTCAAAAAACCCCTCCCTGCTGAGGAGCAGCAGGAGCCGGAGGCTTGGGGGTCTTCTGCCTATGGGGCCCATGCCCCTGCCCCTTGGCCTGCTGACCCTGCTGGGGAGCTAGGGAGGCCTGGTACTGAGGGAAAGGTTTGTAGGCAGCCGCCTTTCACAGGTAAAAGGACTTTTTACCCGAGCCCTTCTTTTTGTGAGAAGGGGCAGAAGTTTTTCTGGACAGCCTTATCCTAGTCAGGTGCTCAGTTTCGAGCTCAGCCGCCTTCTCGGCCATGGGTTTGCCAAAAAGGTTTTCACCTCGGCAAGGGACATCGACCAACTTGTCCTGCACCCAGGGCTCGAGGTCCGATGACTGCAGCCATGCCTGGCGTCGGGCTCCAATGCCGGCTGCCGCTACACGAGACGAAGCCTCGAAGCCATCGTAGGCCGCTCGAGACATGAACTTCGAGCAGTCCCGGATTCCTGAGGACAAGTCTGGAACCTCTGCAAAGGTTCCCCGGAGAGGCCAGCAGAGAACCCGGCAAGCTCTTTTGCCAGGTCTCCTAAGTACATGCCATGTACAGCTGGTAGGACTGGACACGGCAAGCAAGCATCGAGCCCTGGAAGCACTTTCTGCCGAAAGCATCCAGGTTCCGGGCATCCCTGCCGGGAGGCACCGCAGAGTGCATCTTCTGGCTCTTCAGACGATGCATGGCCGATTCCACCACCATGGAATGGTGCGGCAGCTGCGCCTTCTGGAATCCAGGGCTCTTACGGAGTCGATAGATAGAATCGACCCGCTTGCTTCAAACCGGCGCCGAGGCCGGTGCCTCCCACATCTGAAAGAGGAGCCGTTCCAGCATCGGAGGGACCGGCACAGTAAAGGCCTCCTTCGGAGGAGAGTCATACTGGAGGGCCTTGAGCTCATCGGCTCGAGGCTCCTCCTCGGGGTCCGCGGGAATCGCCAACGCCTTGGCCATGTCCCTGACGAACTCCGAGAACCTGGTGTCCTCCGGTGGGGGACCTACTCTGGGGCTCGGACTGCGGTGAGTCCGAAGGGACGCACCGAGTCCGAAAAGTATAGGGGGACTACTCGTCCTCCGTCTCCCACGTGGACTTATCCGAAGAGGAGTCGGGGGGCTCCGACCGCGTGGGTCTCAGTGGCATCCGCCCCGACGCCGAAGGCACCGGCGCCGACGCCCTCGGTTCCAAGCGGGAAGTCAAGGGTGACAGTGACCGAGGACGACTTCGAGCCTTCATGGTCTCGAGTATCGGCTCGGTCTCCGGGGTCGACTTCGACGTCAATGTCCCGGTGGTCGGGGCAGATGAACCAGCGAGGCTGGCCATCAGTACCCGCTGCTGATCCATGAAGGCAGACAGTCTGCACTCCAAGGCTGTCAGCCTGAGTCCAAGCTCAGGAGACTCAGCAGCCATCGACTCGGGCCCAGGCGGCGGCGCCGGGCCCGACGTCGGCTCCCTCGGAGGAGAGTCCATGAGGACCACAGGACTTACGTGTCCGACGGGTTCCGGCTCCACGTGAGGCATTTTGGATGGCTTCTCCTGCTCCAAGGGCCCGGGGCGGCGGTCAGGGGTCTTAGACCTGGCTCTCGAGGAACCAGGGACCTCTTCCAATGCTGCCTTCATGAGCCGTTTCTTCCTCTTACGTTCCCGATCGGGGGACCCCATGTCTGAGGAACCCCGGCGATGCTCGGGGTCAGATTCCCGAGACGTCGAGGCCTCAGACGAGGTCCGGGCCCGGCCGGAGGCAGAGTCCGAGAAAATCCTCTTTCTGATGCTGACGGCTTCGGAGTGCCTTGGTGGACATTTTGCCACATGGGCCACAGATCATAGGATCATGATCTGGGCCTAGGCACCGAAGGCAGCAGTCGTGTGTGTTGATGAGAGACATCAGTTTCTTGCACCGATCACACTGTTTGAAACCACTGGAAGCCATTGGGGAAAAAAGGGCCCCTGCGAGGTCAAAGGACTGGCTTTCCAGGGAAAAGGCAAAAAAGGGCGCGAACGCCAGCCACGATGGGCAAAAAATGAAAAAATAGAAGACAGGCTCGATACCGGTGTACCAAACCCGGCGGGAAGGGGAAC
This sequence comes from Ichthyophis bannanicus, assembly GCA_033557465.1. Taxonomy (NCBI): domain Eukaryota; kingdom Metazoa; phylum Chordata; class Amphibia; order Gymnophiona; family Ichthyophiidae; genus Ichthyophis; species Ichthyophis bannanicus. Next base: position 515,315,131 of record CM066035.1, read on the forward strand.
CGCGTCGAACCGGATAAAAATGGCGAAGCAATCGCAAGAAAAAATGCCAACTTTTCCGGGTGACACGGACAGATGTCCGATGGGCTCCACGGAAAAAGAAAGACTGAGCAAGATGGCACCTTTAGGCGGGAAGGGGACCGCGCATGCGTGCAGTATTCCCAAAGGCTTTCTTAGAAAGCTGGGGAAATGCTCCGCACGGGGCTCCATCGGCGTCGATGTCACCCATAAGAGAGGACTGACTTTCTGCTTGGTCCTGGAGAATATAACAGATTAGCAAGACAAGACTTCCCTTGGCTAAATCCATGTTAAACCATGACTATCTACATCAGAGCTACTCAAATCCGGTCCTGGAGGTCCGCAACCCTGCAGGTTTTCGGGATATCCCTAATGAATATGCATGAAATATATATGCATTAGAGAGAGCCTGCCAACCTGACTGGTTTGTGGCCCTCCAGGGCTGGATTTGGAGACCCCTGCCTTACATCTCTGTCATTTAAGATTGTGAGTGGGCAAGATACAGATGTCCTAGACATCAAAAGGGTAGACAGAATGTGTCACATTCCTCCTCTATTCTCACCACCACCAAAATGTTGTCTAATAGAGTGCGTTACACTGCACTTCTTTACATTAAATCTTACATTAAATCTTAACTGCCAACCATTAGACCATTATTCCAGCTTTTGTAGATCTTTCCTCATGTTATCCACTCCCTCAGGGGAGTCCACTCTGTTGCAAATTTTCGTGTCATCTGCAAAAAGACAGACTTTTCCATTCAGCTCTTCAGCAATATCACTCACAAATACATTGAACCGTACCGGTCCCAGGACCGATCCCTCAGGCACGCCACTAATCACCTTCCTTTCAAGCGACTGAGTTCTGTTTACCATCACCTTCTGTCATCTGTCAGTCATTAGTCAACGCGCATGCAGCACAAACATGCCACTGACCAGGCAGTAATTGCACCCGCCTTGTTAGCGCATTGCAAACATGCATTTCATACGCAGGTGTTAGAAATAGGAAGGACAGAAACAGGACAACTACAATGGATGAAAAAAAGGCAATGAGGCAATGACAGCAGAACTAGGCACCTGCCTAGGCCACCAGAGAGGAGGGTCTGCATGGTGCAGCTGCCATGGCACTGCACCACAGCAGCTGATAGCCCCAAAACCAGGGCCTACAGCTCTGGAGTGACCCTGCTTGGATAGTAGGAAAATATCCATGGACACATCAACAGCTGTCCTGACAGACTGCTGTTCATGTCTGAATGTGCAATGGATATATGTCAGAGGGCTTCTGGCATGTGATGTGGAGGTGCCAAGAGACAGAGATTGTGCTCTGTGCTTCAACCAGTACTGGCCACAGAGCCAGAGTTGGAGCCAGCAGAGTACAGCAGGGGGTGGGGGCTGCAAATTAACTGTTACACATACTAGCAACATGAAGGTGAATTTCAACTCCTAACTTCCCTGTATGAGGGACCATGTAGATACCCAGTCACTACTACGTGGTTTGAAGTTGGAGGGATACTTTTATTTATCAATAATTTATCAATAATATCAGGTTGTTAAATTATTGATAAATAAAAGTATCCTTCCAACTTCAAACCATGTAGTAGTGACGGTATCTTTTGAGCAACGTGGTGTGGTGCTCTTTTGAGGGACCATATAGGACAGCATACATGAACCTAGGAGGCCATACCACTGCCATGGACGATGTTCCATTGGGCAGATGCCCCTCAACAAAAGGGAGGACAGGACTGGGGCCTACCGGCTCCGAACACCTATATAATACTTTTAGTAATAAGTATGGAGCTCAATGATCAGAGTCCCCTCCCTGGCTCCCATGCCCAGGGGATGAGGCATTCCATAGACCTGAGAGGCTCCTGTGGTCTTCCCTGTTCTGGTAGGCCCTTAGTTCCCCAAAAGCTGGGGGGCTCAGCCTGGGGGCTGTTTGGATTTCGCATCCTCGATGCGGTGTTCTCACAGAGCTCTTCTAGGTAAGGGGGTAAGATGTCAATTTACAAGGGGTGGGTGATTTTTATGGTGGTCTGTGGGAGTGCTTCTCTACCCTAGAGACCACAAGTGATAGGTGTAGATTGCCCTGAGCATGAGTACTTATTGTGCTTGGCCACCAGACCTCCTGGCTGTAAGAACCCCTTCCCCAACATGAGGTAGACACTCCATAATGGCTATGGTGTTGTCAAAGCCATGGAGTAATGTAATGGTTAGAGCAGCAGGCCTAGAATCTGGGCAGTCAGGATTAAATCCCACTGTTGTGCCCTGTGAGTTTGGGCAAGTCATCAGATAATACATTGAAACCCTCTGCCCAGTGTGCAGTGGTGGCCAAGAAAGCAAATAGAATGCTAGGAATCGTAAGGAAAGGAATGGAGAATAATACCTGAAGATTGGAGGATCGCCAATGTAACACCAATTTTTAAAAAGGGTTCCAGGGGTGATCCGGGAAACTACAGACCGGTGAGCCTGACGTCAATACCGGGAAAAATGATAGAAACCATCATAAAGAATAAAATTACTCAGCATGTAGATAGTCATGAACTAATGAGAGACAGCCAACATGGCTTTAGACAAGGAAGATCTTGTCTTACTAATCTGTTATGTTTTTTTGAAGGAGTGAATAATCAGGTGGACAAAGGTGAGTCGGTTGATATTGTGTATCTGGACTTTCAGAAAGCCTTTGACAAGGTCCCTCATGAGAGACTTTTGGCAAAACTAAAGAGTCATGGGATAGGAGGCAGTGTACTATTGTGGATCAGGAACTGGTTAAAAGATAGAAAGCAGAGGGTAGGGCTAAATGGCCAATTTTCCCAATGGAGAAAGGTGAATAGTGGTGTACCCCAGGGATCTGTGCTGGGTCCGCTGCTTTTTGACATATTCATAAATGACCTGGAAAGTGGAATAACGAGTGAGGTTATCAAATTTGCAGATGACACAAAACTATTTAAAGTTGTTAAAACCCAAGAGGATTGTGGAAAATTGCAAGAGGATCTTGATAAATTGGAAGACTGGGCATCAAAATGGCAGATGAAATTTAATGTGGACAAGTGCAAGGTTATGCACCTAGGGAAGAACAACCCAAACTATGGTTACACGATGCAAGGTTCCACATTAGGAACCACCACCCAGGAAAAAGATTTAGGCGTCATTGTGGATACCATGTTAAAACCCTCGGCCCAGTATGCAGCGGCGGCCAAGAGAGCAAATAGAATGCTAGGTATGATAAGGAAAGGAATGGAAAATAAAACAAAGGATATTATAATGCCTCTATATCGTTCCATGGTGAGACCGCACCTTGAATATTGTGTGCAATTCTGGTCGCCGTATCTTAAAAAGGATGTAGAGTTATTAGAAAAGGTTCAGAGAAGAGCCACCAAAATGGTAAAGGGGATGGAAGGATACTCCTATGAAGAAAGGCTAAAAAGGTTAGGGCTCTTTAACCTGGAAAAGAGACGGCTGAGGGGAGATATGATAGAAGTCTATAAATTAATGAGCGGAGTGGAACGGGTAAACGTAGATCGATTGTTTACCTTATCAGAATATAGAAAGACTAGGGGACATGCAATGAAGCTACAGGGTAAACTATTTAAGACTAATAAAAATAAATATTTTTTCACTCAACGTGTAATCAAACTCTGGAATTTGTTACCGGAGGATGTAGTAAAGGCTGTTAGTGTAGCTGGGTTTAAAAAAGGTTTGGACAAGTTCCTGGAGGAAAGGTCCATAAGCCATTATTAAGAAGGGACCCAGGATATCAATGCTTGAACCAATACAAGCATTGTGGAACCTGTGTCCCTTGGGGAAACTGCTAGGTACATATGACCTAGATTGGCCACTGTTGGAAACAGAATACTGGGCTTGATGGACCTTGGTCTGACCCAGTATGGCATATCTTATGTTCTTATGTTCTTAAACTAGCAATATTATTATGTTTCTGTATAGCTCCATGGTATGACTGCATCTTGAATAATGTGTGGTTTATGTTTATTAAAATTTTGATATTCTAACACAGTATCAGGGTGGTTTACGATAATAAAACCATTAGAAAAAAAGAAAAGAATACCATTAAAATTAAGAGAAAATGTAAAGATGGGATAGAACAGAAAATGAGAGGAGAAAAAAGTGAAGGGGGATGCAGAGTATCAAAGGTTCCTCAAACACTACGTGAACAGTGATCCTTACGTACTACGTCGTAGCAGAGGATATATTAAAAGCCAATTCAAAAAGGTAAGTTTGAGAGCCTTTTTAAAATTAGGAAAGGAGGATTCAAGGTACAGAGAAGCAGGAAGTGAATTCCAAAATGAGAGCCCTAAGAAAAAGGAAGCTGAGTTTAGGGTACTTTCCAGATGTGCATTCAACGGAGAAGGTAGATAAAGACAGTGTGCATGTATTGAGCAAAGCGAACAGGCATAGGGAATTATGAGAGAGGAAAGATATGCTGGGATACCTAAACTGAGGATCTTGTGAACTAAGGTTAGAAGTCTGTACTGGCGCCGGTAAGGAAACGGAAGCCAATGAGACTTTATGAACAATGGGGTAACATGATCGGAACATGAGGCATGATGGAGGCGGTATTCATAAGAACATAAGATATGCCATACTGAGTCAGAACAAGGTCCATCAACCCCCCCCCAGTATCCTGTTTCCAATAGTGGCCAATCTAGGTCACAAGTACCTAGAAGTTTCCCCAAAAGACACAGGTTCCTCAATGCTTGTATTGGGGCAAGCAGTGGATTTCCCGGATCCTCTTTAGCCATGGTTTATGGACCTTTCCTCCAGGAACTTATTCAAACCTTTTTTAAACCCAGCTACACTAACAGTTTTTATTACATCCTCCGGTAACAAATTCCAGAGTTTGCTTACACGTTGAGTGAAAAAATATTTTCTCTTATTAGTCTTAAATAGCTTACCCTGTAGCTTCATTGCATGTCCCCTAGTCTTTCTATAGTTTGATGGTGTAAATAATCGATCTACGTTTACCCGTACCACTGCATTCATTAATTTATAGACCTCTATCATATCTCCCCTCAGCTGTCTCTTTTCCAGGTTGAAGAGCCCTAAATGTTTTAGCTTCTCTTCATAGGGGTATCCTTCCATCCCCTTTACCATTTTGGTGGGTCTTCTCTATCTTTTCTAATAATGCTATATCCTTTTTAAGAAACGGTGACCAGAATTGCACACAATATTCAAGATGCGGTTGCACCATGGAACGATACAGAGGCATTATAATATCCTTTGTTTTATTCTCCATTCCTTTCCTAATGATTCCTAGCATTATATTTGCTTTCTTAGCTGCCTCTGCACACTGGGCAGAGGGTTTTAACATGTTATCCACGATGACGCCTAATGTGGAATCTTGCATCATGTAGCCATAGTTTGGGTTGTTCTTTCCTAGGTGCATAACTTTGCACTTCTCCACATTAAATTTCATCTGCCATTTGGATGCCCAGTCTTCCAATTTATCAAGGTCCTCTTGCAATTTTTCACAAGCCTCTTGGGTTTTAACAACTTTGAATAATTTTGTGTCATCCGCAAATTTGATTACCTCACTCGTTATTCCCATTTCGAAGTCATTTACGAATATGTTAAAAAGCAGCAGACCAGGGGGGGCGCTCGCGAGCCCGCTACAGAATGGCTGCTTCCTAGTGTAGCTCCGTCCCAGGCTTACCCATTTCATTTGCAATCTTTAGCAATACCATCGCATTTACCCCCCTAAGCCCCTGAATCGGTACGCGGAGAGCAGGGTGATCTTAATTGCACCCTCCGGCGAAGCTTGGACTGCCCCGATGAGATTTACGTCCGGATTCCGGCCCCTTCACTAACCGGCCTTGACGTCCTCCTCCTGGCTGCTGCTGTGGGTTAGGTGAGCTCCCTGCCCGCTGGAACGTGAGTGCCGAGGTCGTCCCCACCGCGCAGAGGCACGCTGCTCCATCCTTGTGCTGCTCCGTGGAACGGCGTTTCCTGGTGCCCGCGTGTGATCCCCGAGGTTGTGAGCTGATTCAGAGAGGGGATAGGTGCCCCGACGCTGCTGCTACCCTGTGCGCTGGTGCTGCTTCCCGTGCGACTGTGCTCCCCCGGTGATGAAGAGGAGATGAGGATGCCTGCGGCCTGTCCCGGAAGAGCTTGACGGGACTCTACAGAGAGGTAGATCTTACCGGCAGCCATAACCGCGTGGTCTTGGAACGCACGGGGTTCTTTGTGTTCCAACCACTGCATCGGGTCACACTGATCACGTGGGCGCTCCCCAGCCAATCGCCTGCTTTCCTCACGAGTAGCAACCAACCCCGGATCCTGACACTGCAATTGGAATTTCCCGCCTCAACCTGGTGCTTCTCCATGGTCCGGAGACCTTAGTACCTAGCCAAATTCCTTTTTGGGACACTTGAATTGTCTACATTCTGTCTCTGCTACTGCCTGCCTCGTCACAGCTGCAAAACTTGCATCGGGCTCCCTCCCTCTCTGCATACGCTCTGCTCTGCTATCCTGTGTGAAACTGGAGCTCCCTCTGCTGCCCAAACGTGGGATCACTCAGCATTTCCACCTTGCTTAAAGCAGCTGCCTGCTTTTACTGTAGCTGCACCCTACCTATCCTCGGATTGCTGGACTATTCTCTGCCTCATGGCTACTAAGTCTAAAAATGCGGAGGCCCGGGAGGACATCCGCGCATCTCAACGGTTGCAGGGCAAGAGTGGCGCTCCGGCTAGTCCCTCCAACAAACACCTCTCGGAGGGTTCTGATGATGAGACTGTGAGTGAAAATGATTTGGAACCCAATGGGCTGTCCTCGCATGCCTTACTTCAGCAAGAACTTCGCAGAGGTTTTGCGGAGTTGGCTGGCGAATTTCGCTCCATGCGCGAGGAAGTGATGAGCACCATTGTGGAACTCCGGGGGGACCTGAAAGACCTCGGGGCCCGTGTGGAGGAGGTGGAGACCAAAGTTGAAGATCATGATGGTGCTGTGGTGGATCTACAATGTGCTCTTGATAGACAACGCGCGCAAGTAACGGAACTGACCTATAAAATTGATGACATTGAAAACCGCTCCCGCCGCAATAATGTGCGTTTCCGGGGAATCACGGAAGCTGCGGGGGGCAGTGAAGACCTGCAGGAGGTACTCAAAAATTTGATTGCTGAGCTGCTCCCGGTGGATGAGCTGACAACCCATGGTTCTGGCATGGAAATTGAGCGAGTGCACCGGGCTTTGGGCAAGCCTCCTAATAACCAGCCTTGGGATGTCATTGCGCGATTTTTGCGCTATACTGATGCTGAGCTTCTCATATGCTGGGGCCGAGAGAAAAAGGCGATCCGCTTTCAGGACGCAGCAGTAACTGTATATCAGGACCTTTCGGTGTTTACACTGGCCCGTCGGAGGGAGATGAAACCAGTCACGATGGTTTTGAATAACAAAGGGATTCGCTATTCCTGGGCCTTTCCGTTCCGGATCAACTTCCTCCTGGGTAATAAACGAATTTCAGCAAAAGATCATACAGAGGCCTGGAGAGCTCTCCGCCAGGCGGGTCTGGTCGAAGATAATGCAATCCCACAACTCCCGACCCCTAAGCCTCAACACTCGAAATGGACTCGGGTGGGAAAGCCCAATTGACGATCCCTGGAGTGGGAGGGTTTACTTCCCTGTCTAAGGGCCCTTGTTCAGGGGTTCTTTGCCTTCATGACCCGACTTGAATGGCCAGTTTTGAGAATTTAGCGGCTCTCTGTGCCCGCTTGTGCTGAGATACTGCCTCTTGGTCTGAGAGGGTCCTGGACATATGCCTAACATCACATGGAGGGGGTGGGGGACATCCTGACGCTGGGCAAGGAAGAAAAGCAAAGAGGGGGAGGGAGGGGGGGGGAAGGGGAAAAACAAAAAAAAATTAATACATAAAAGGGGGGGGGGAAAGAGGGGGGGGACAGTAACAGATTTTCTCTTTTTTCTGTCGAAGGGGCGTACATCACAGGATATTGTATTGATACCATGTGCACGGTGGCAATGATTTTACATGTTATGCTTGTTGTTTGGCAATGTGGGGGGCCTGGACGGAGTTTAGTTTGGGGTCAGTTTACCGTGTCCTGTTTTTTCCACAACAGGCGGGTGGTACTGACGGGAAGGGGGGTGGGTTTGGGAGGGAGGTGTCTTCCGCTAGGGGGGGGGGGAATGTGGGTTTGGGGGGGGGCCTTAGCAGTTTTGTCCAGGGTACGGAACCTGAGGACGAGGGAAGTGAATCTATGCAGTCAACCTGGGGCTTCCAAGGTGCTGGCTTTCGGTGCTGGTTGGCAAGGCACCAGTTCCAAGAGGGGTGAGGGCTGCATGTTGTGGGCCAGAGGGGAGGTACAAGGCGGGGGGGGGGGTAGGGTGGCTGAATATCAATGGTGCGCTTGATTTCTTTGAATGTTAAGGGTCTTAATTCTCCTCGTAAGCGATCTTTGCTGTTCTCGGAGCTGCGAACCCTGAAGGGGGACATTGTCTTTTTGCAGGAGACCCATCTCCGAGCTAGCAAACAGGGTTGGCTAAAGCGTAACCCTTATACGGAGGTGTGGGTGGCTTCAGATGTGAATGGGCGGAAGAAACGCGGGGTGGCTTTTTTATTTCATCAAAGCTTGTCCGTCCGGGTGGAGGAGGTTAAAAGGGATACCCTGGGAAGGTGGCTTTTTGCAAATATACGCTTGGAGGGCCACATGTTAACCTTAGCTAACATTTATGCGCCAAATGCGGGACAGGGTTCCTTCTTTACACGGTTGAAGGCCTTGCTAGCTGACTTTGCGAAAGGCACCATCATACTCGGTGGGGATTGTAATACCCATCTGGTGCCTCACTTGGACTCCACGGGTAGGGGTGGGAAGGAGGCGGGCAGACCCGGTAAGGCCCTGCAGAACCTTCTGACCGAGCTGGGCTTGCGCGATGTGTGGAGGGATACCCATGAGGGGGAGCGAAGCTACACATATTATTCTCCTGTCCATCAGGTGCATACCCGCATTGATTATTTTTTACTGGACCAGCGCCTGATGGATGGGCGGGTGCAGGCTGGTCACGGGGTGTTGACCTGGTCGGATCATGCCCCGTGCTGGCTCACCCTTCCGGGGGACGTGTATAGTGACACTCAGTGGCTTTGGAGACTTGATGTGCGATTCCTTCGGCGGCAATGCGCTGTGCAGGATCATGGCCGTTTCATAACTGATTTTTTTGAGTTAAATGATACTGGGGAGGTTCCCCTCCCTCTGGTTTGGGATGCCATCAAGGCCGCGGCTCGGGGTCACCTTATGGCCGAAGCGGCTCGTACGCGGAGGGCCTGGAGACGGGAATATTGTCAATTAGTGGGAGACTCATCCCGGCTGCGCTTAGAGCATGCCCGGACCGGATCGAAACGGGTCTTACGTCAATGGCGGGCCGTCCGGGTCAACTTGGATGCCTGTTCACAAAGAGAACTAGACAATAAGCGGCGGAAACTCCGCCAGACATTTTACGAGCAGGGGAATAAGACTGGTCGCTACCTCGCCTTGCGGCTATGGCAACAGCAATCTGGGCGGGTGGTCCGCGAACTTCACGATTCTGGGGGGCAGAAGGTGGTGATCTCTCGCGAGATACGCGTTGTCTTTGCTACTTTTTTGGAGCGGTTATATAAAGCTGAACCTTTCGATTTGGCCCGTGTGCAGAGCTTCTTGAGGAAGATCACCTTGCCCCAGTTGACTGATTCTGATCGGGTGCAGTTAGACTCTGACCTTACAGTGGAGGAGGTAGAATTCGCAATCCGACGGCTGAAGACCGGAGGAGCGCCGGGTAATGATGGCTTCCCTGCGGAGTACTATAAAAAGTTCTGTGTGCAATTAGCGCCGACTTTGGTAGTACTCTTCAATGAGGTCCTGAAGGGGGCGTCCCTGCCCCCATCTCAGCGAGAGGCTTTGATAGTTATGATTCCTAAGCCTGGTAAACCCCTGCAAGACGCGGCCTCCTATCGCCCTATTTCCTTATTAAATAAGGATGTTAAAATATTTGCTTCTGTGTTGGCCGCGCATCTGAACCGGGTTCTCCCATCTTTGTTGCATCCCGACCAGGTTGGGTTTGTGCCGGGCCGCCAGGCTGCGGATAATATTCGGCGAATGCTGCAGGTTATGCACGTAGCGCAGCAGGAATCGTAGCCGACGCTAGTGGTGGGGGTTGATGCTGAAAAGGCCTTTGACCGTGTCAGCTGGGGTTTTCTTTGGGGTGTGCTGGAGAAGTTGGGCTTCGGTCCTAATTTCATACGCTGGGTTCATAGCCTGTACCAAGACCCTAAGGCCTGTGTGCAGGCTAATGGAGGCCAGTCCAGGCCTTTTTCACTGGAGTGGGGCACTCGCCAGGGTTGTCCTCTGTCGCCGCTGTTTTTTTCGCTGGTGATGGAGCCCTTGCGCAGAGTTTCCGTGATCATTCGGGCCTACGGGGCGTCCGCGTGGGCTCCGCGGATTACCAGATTGCGCTTTTTGCGGACAATATCATTTTATCTTTGGTGAACCCCACTGCGTCTCTTTCTGTCGCTATGCAGCTTTTTGACGCCTTCTCCCAGGTGTCGGGCTTCAAAATCAACTATACTAAATCTGAAGTTCTCAATGTGGGGGTTCCGGATGCGGTCTGCGAGGAGCTCCGTGCTGCCTATCCCTTCCGATGGGTGTCGGGTGCTTTGCGATATTTAGGGGTGACTCTGACAGTGGAACGGGCGGCCCTTTTTAAGGCTAATTATGAGCCCTTACTTTGGCAGGTTCGGCGCGATCTGGAGGCCTGGAACAGGTTCATACTATCTTGGTTTGGGCGTATTGTGGTGGTTAAGATGGTTGTCGTTCCCCGCTTTTTATATCTCTTTCAGGTTCTCCCTATCTCGTTGGCGCGGGGAACACTGGCTGCCTGGCAAGCCCTGCTTATGAAATTTATCTGGCAGTACCGTCGGTCGCGTTTGGCGCGTCAGCTTCTTTATGCTCGTTCGCGCACTGGGGGTATGGGGGCTCCAAATCTTCACTGGTATTATGCGGCAGCGCAGTGCCGCGCCGGGGTGGAGTGGATGATTGCGGATAGCTCCAAGCGATGGGTGCAGATGGAAATGACTATTGCGGGGGGAGCGGGATTGGGGGACCGGCTGTGGCTTGATCCCAAACTACGGAGTGGTAAGCGTTTGAGTAATCCCTATATCCTGCATACCCTCCGCTGTTGGGACCAATTCTTCCGGCCTCGTGGGATGGCCCTGACCCCTTTGGCGCTTATAGTGGATAACGCCTCCTTTCCCCCGGGGATGGTTGATCCGGCGTTCAGGATGTGGGGCCATCAGGGCCTCAGCCGGGCAGGACAAATGTTTGATGAGGGTGAGTTGCTAACGTTTCGAATGCTCCAGAAGGAATTTGGTCTTCCTGATAACCACCACTTCCAATATACCCAGGAGGCTCACTGGGTGCAAGCGAGAGCCATTCGGCCTCATGTGGCCCGAGAGTTGACGGACTTGGAACGGTTTTGTGAGGGGTGCACTACCACAAAAGGTCTTATAGCTGCCTTGTATGCCCAGCTACAAGGGCAGCAGCAGCACTATGTTAAGCATCGAGAGATTTGGAATACCGACCTGAATCTTCGTTATTCTGAGCAACAGTGGGAGCAGGTGGAGGGCAGGCTGTGGAAGAGCTCGGTGGCAGTTAATGTCCGCGAAACTAACTACAAATTAGTATACAGGTTGTACATGACCCCTGTGCAGATTGCCCGTGTTTATCCGTGGGTTTCGGACCTGTGTTGGCGACGGTGTGGGCAGAGAGGGGTGTTGGAGCACATATGGTGGTCCTGCCCTCGCGTTCAGCCCTTTTGGAGAGGGATTCAAGCTCGCTTACAGCAGCTTATTGGGTTGAGCATCCCCTGGGATCCGGGTATTTTTCTATTTGGGGTTGCTGTGGCTGGCGCACGTAGTCCTCAACTGGCCTGCTTCGTCATGGTCTGAATGTGGCTCGCTTGTTGCTAGCCTCGGTTTGGAAGCAACTCCTCCCGCCTTCCTTTTCTACTTGGTTGGATCGGATGTGGGACACATACACAATGGAGCGTGGGGTGGCTGCTGGGAGGATGCGTTTGATGCGCTTTGAGTAGGCGTGGGAACCCTTCATCCTTCGCTATGGCTCCTGATTGCTTCAGGCTGTGGGCTGTCCTGGAGAGCGTTGGGTTGTCTGATGTGCAGTGAGATGCTGGTTGGCGATTCCACCTTCAGCTCTCTGTGCGCAGATTGGTTGGTGTACTTTTCCTTTTTCTGGACTGCTGTTGAGATTCACGGGGGGGAGAGAGGGAGGTAGGCTAGGGGGGTGTGGGGGTGGGAGGGGATGTGGGAGGATGGGGGGGTAGCTGTTTTCTTTTGGGGTGCATACTCTGTGACCTGACGCAAGGTGGGGGGGGGTGGCGGGATACGGGTAGGGGGAAGGATACATAGGGGGGGGGGAAACTAATAAAAGTTTATTATAAAACCAAACGAAGGCATACCGTTAGCCAGCCTTATGTTCCTTGTTAGTAACTTTGGCTCTGTTCTCTTTTGACGTTGTATTATGCTTATGATCTCTGTTCCTATGTATTTATTGGTGGCTGCCTTCAATAAATAAAAAAAAAAAAAAAAAAAAAGCAGCAGACCAGAGCAGAGAACCCTAGGGTACTCCACTATTCACCTTTCTCCATTGGGAAAATTGGCCATTTAGCCCTACCCTCTGCTTTCTATCTTTTAACCAGTTCCTGATCCACAGTAGTACACTGCCTCCTATCCCATGACTTTTTAATTTCGCCAAGTCTCTCTCATGAGGAACCTTGTCAAAGGCTTTCTGAAAATCCAGATACACTATATCAACTGACTCAACTTTGTCTACCTGTCTATTCACATCTTCAAAAAAGCATAACAAATTAGTAAGACAAGACCTTCCTTGGGTAAAACCATGTTGATTGTCTCCCATTAAGACATGACTATCTACATGTTCAGTAATTTTGTTCTTTAAGATGGTTTCTACCATATTTCCCAGTACTGACGTCAGGCTAACCGGTCTGTAGTTTCCTGAATCATACCTGGAACCCTTTTTAAAAATTGGTGTTACTTTGGCCATCCTCCAATCTTCAGGTATTACAGATGATTTTAATGATAGTTCACAGATTGCTAATGGTAGGTCTGCAATCTCATATTTCAGTTCTTTCAACACCCTTGAATGTATACCATCCGGTCCAGGTGATTTGCTATTCTTTAGTTTATCAAATAGTTATAATACATCTTCCCAGTATATCGCTATTTCTTTCAATTCTTCTGCAGCATTACCTTTAAATACCATTTCAGTCATGGGTAACATCCCTACTTCTTCCTCAGTAAAGACCAATGCAAAGAATTCCTTCAGTCTCTCCATTATAAACTTAAACCCATTACGAAAGCATCAAGCATCCCACATTACAAGATTATTTCCATTCTTTGATTCCAACAAGTTATAGACTTATTTCACTGTACATAGTTTTCATTTAAATCAAATTCAGATTTAAGTTATTATTACCTTATCCCTTTACACTCCTGTTAAATGGTTATTTGTAATTCTGTTCTATGTAACGTTCATGCTTTAAAGTTTTCTGTAAACCGCTTTGATTCACTAGAAGCGGTAAATTAATTTATTTATTTTATTAACAATTCTTATATACCGCACTATTAGCCATCAGCGCGGTTTACATTGAACAGAAACATCCGACAATTTACATATGTCTGGTCATTACATTTAACAGGAAGTAGAACTTGGATAAACGGGTTAACTATATACATTGGTGGTTCACCTGATAATGGACACGGTCAACTATATACATAAGTGGTACAACAATACAGGAAACTGCTTGTTATTTACATTGTGGAGTAAGCCTGTTGCGTGGGTCTGCCTGTTTGACTAAGCACAAATAAATAAATAAAATTATGGCCTTGTCCCCTCTAAGTGCCCCTTTTACCTTTCTATCATTTAATGATCCAATGACTCTCTCACAGGTTTTTTGTTACAAATGTAGTTGAAAAAGTCTTTATTACATGTTTTTGCTTCCACAGCAAGCTTCTTCTCAAATTCTCTCTTTGCCTGCCTTATCAATGCCTTACATCTAACTTGCCAGTACTGCTTGTAATCCCTTGAATTGATACTGAGTCAGTCCAAAATAGATGTTACAATAATCCAGTTTTGAAATAACTAAAGAAAGTAGAAGCGTGGAGATGGCAGATGAGCGGAGATCTATGGATCTGGCGAAGAGAAAGAAACAGTGACGAACTGTGGAGTTAATGTGTGATTGGAAACTAAGAGATGATTCAAAGTGTGACCCCTAGGTCCTTAAGTGTGCAATTCTGGTCGCAAATATCTTAAAAAGGATATAGCAGAATTAGAAAAAGTACAGAGAAGAGCCACCAAAATGATAAAGGGGATGGAAGGGCTTAAAAGACTAGAGATCTTCAGCTTTACAAAAAGACGGTTGAGGAGAGATATTTAAAATGATGAGTGGAATGGAATAGGTAAACATATATCGAAGTTCTTGAAAGAGAAGTCCATAAACCAATATTAAACAGGACCAGGGAAATCAACTGCTTATCCCTGGGATAAGTAGCATTGAATCTGTGTACCTTTTTGGAAACCTGACAGGTACTCGTAACCTGGATTGGCCACTTTGGAAACAGAATACTGGACTTGATGGACCCTTGGTCTGAACAAGTATGTCATATCTTACTTAAGAGTAAGCTGGGAGGGGGAGTCCCCCTTCCCCCTCACTAGAGGACTTGTACTGTGTTCCCTGCAGCCTAGGTGAAGATGAACCCTAGGTGCCTCAGAGTGAGGGAGGTTCATAAAGTTGTCCTACATGATGGACACTGGGGACACCTTGCCTGATTCCACAGAAGCCCCACTATGCATCTCCAAATGCCTTGTTTACACCCAATCTCCCACAGTTAGGGATGCAGCACAGAAACTCTGCATGCGTATGTTTTTCTGATTTGCATAGCCCACCTTCTTGTACTTAGCCCCAATGCTCTGACTGTGCAGTCACTTGGTTATCCCTCTCTATCCTGAGCTGACCAGTTGCTACTTTTCTGTAGGTGTGGTTGGAGCACATTTATTAATGTCCATAGTGATTTTGTAGCCCACTTCTGCCTCACAGGGAAAGTCACAAACGTGTTATTGCATCTTTGCAGTGCACATGTTCTATGGTCACGTGTTCTCTACTACCGTGGCGGTAGAAGCCTACGACAGCCATGCTCCTTGTGCCAAGCTTTTTGAGGTTGTTTGGTGAAGATCACTGTGTTTTTTTTCACATAAATGTGTCGGACAGCTTTTATGTTATATTTATTTCTTTAGGATTTATTTTTTTCTTCTATGCATTAACCTCCTTGTATTTTTTTATATTCAGTGTGGTGGTGTTTGTAACTGCTGCTTCTTTTTGACTGTTGTAAACCACTAAGACGTAGGCTTTTCTGTTACTTGAAGTATAGCAAACATTCTATTATTATTATTATTATTATTGTATCTACCATGGCTACTAGGCTCAGCAACAGTTAAAATGTGCACTAACCACTTAAATGCCCCTTGCTACTCATAGCGCTTTATTTATTTAAAGGTTTTCTATACTGCCTTTTCCATTAATCAAGGCGGTTTCCATACAACAAAACTTGCTACATCGAACATGGTTACAAAGATTATTCCATTCTTGACATATTTACTAAGCGCAGGGATTGCCAGCGGTTTTAGAATGTTTGGACTGGAAGCCTAGGTTGGGTAGATCTTAGCTTGGATCTCTGGGTTGCCAAAGTGCTCAACAAACAGATGGGTTTTAAGGGCCTTACGAAATGTGGTGAGGTCATTGATGGCTCTGAGTTTATCAGGGAGGGAGCTCCAGATCAAGAGTGCGGTGTATGTAAAGGCTCTGTTGCTCGTCAAGCAATTAGACTTGCGGAAGTCCGTGGAGACTATGAGAGTTTTCAGTGGGCATCCTCTCCTTGTTCGTGCACTTAAAGGTTCGCTAATTAGAGAGCTGAAGTATAATGGAGCTATGATCTTTAGAAGTCTGAATACAATCATAAGCAATTTGAATTTTATATGGCTATGAATTGGCAGCCAGTGTAAGTCATATAATACAGGTGTGATATGGTCAGATCTATTATCTTTCCGAATAATACAGGCAGCCACATTTTGAGCCATTTGCAATTGGTTTATTGCCTGTTTGGACAGGCCCTGGAGAATGCTGTTTAGTAAATATGTCTCCTTAGTGTGCATCCAATTTTACGATTTTGGGTTTAGAGGAAAACAAATGTGAGATGTTAGACTTTTTGTTAAGTACTTTAGGTGGTGTATACATTCTGAAAAATGGAATAAATTTTGACTTAAGGATTTACAATGTTGAATGTATTTGAGATGTACATACGCTAAAACAAATATGTGGTTCTAGTCACCCTTTTTATTAGATGTATTATCCATATTTTTAGTTACTACCTGATGAGAGGGATATTTATTGCAGAATTTAGGGAGGTTCTTCCTAATGATATTTATATTGTCCCAATTATAGTTTGTTGTTGACTGATGAATTAGGATTTATAGTACTGTTTTTCTCTTTTGAAATACGTTTCTTAAACAAACTGTTCCCTTAGGTGGACCATCTTTATCATGAGAGTTTATGATTTATTGTTGTATTTTTGTCCTTGTATTGTAAAATTGAAGAAAGTTATAATATAACAACATGCATTGTTTCTTTCTAGAGATCAAATTGGAACACGTGTTTTTAATTGCAGTGATTTCACATATAGTCATATGTGGATATCTCCTTTGTATACTGTACTATTCCAGTAAGTTTTTTAATGAAAAAAAACACATATACATTAGATATGTATTTTTATAATTACCACAAATAATAGGAATTGGATTATGCTTATTCTGTATTTAAGGGAAAAGTTCCAGGATACATACTGTATACATATCTATTAATAAATAATTTGTTTCTCATATACATACATTTATATGATTGATATTTTTGTGCATGGGACAAACACAGAGGATCTCTAAAGGTAAAAAGGGGAAGTGTAGTTGTTGATATAGAAGGACAGACTAGATAGGTCATGTGGTCTTTTTCTGTCGTCATGTTTCTATATTTCTATAACCATCAACACATTCACATTATATGTTATTTTTATATTGTTTTTAATCATCTATTGTTTTTATTATAGTTGCCGTATGTTTTTATAGATTTTAAGATACACACTTGATGAATGCGTAGGCCAAAAAATGGCTGTGTAGGGTGGAACAAGAGTCATGATATGAATGAATAATAAATCAACTTCTCTATCATCTTTGGTGGGCTGTCATCAATTTTTCCCTTCTTCTATGGTTTCTGTTTTGTTCTAGCAAGTGAAAGTGCCTTTTGAACTTTTCTTGAAGTAGTTATTTGTATTATTTATACAGATTTTGCATTTAGGTTAAATGAAGCTATTTGCATTTGTTTTGTAAATCGCTCAGCGTCTGAGAAATAGGTAACTAAGCAAATTAAAGGCAAGAAAACAAACAGTTCAATTTCTCAATTTATGGCTGTGAAACCTGCTATAATTGTTTAGGATGAGATGGCAGCAAACCCTGGAATAGCAAAGGTTGGAGATGCCAAAGAGGCAGCATTCAAAGTCGAAGGGGGGCAGAGTCCTCTCATCACACAGTAAAGCACAGTTACTTACCTGTAACAGGTGATCTCAGGGAACAGCAGGAATTAGTCTTCACATGTGGGTACGTCGGCGCCGACGGAGCCCGCACGGGAATGCTCCCCAGCATCCAATCAGAAAGCCTTTGGGAGCATCCCCTGCGCCTGCGCGGTGGCTTCCCGCCCTTCCCACTGCCTCTCCCCAGTTGAATTTCATAGCTGAGACTGAAGGAGAGGAAGAGGAAGGAAATAGAGAGAGAGAGATACAACTCCTAGGGGAGGAGGGAGGGTTGTGAAGACTAATTCCTGCTGTTCCCTGAGATCACCTGTTACAGGTAAGTAACTGTGCTATCTCCAGGAACAAGCAGGAATGAGTCTTCACATGTGGGGACTCCCTAGCTGAGGGTGCCAGGGGAGATCCCATAAAATGCGTATCCCTGGACAGGACGGCATTTTCCCACCTGGATCCCCGGCATCCCCTGAGGGATGGGGGGTAGGAGTTGAGAAGAGTTGCAAAGGAACAGCAAAACCCTAAAGACTACAGGGAAAAAAGTCTTTAGAATGTATGCCAAGTATCATTAAGCATTTAATGAACCAGTATAATACAGAGCTTACCTACTGGATTGTAGGAAGTAGGACTGCGATGGAGGTACTGTAGATGCAGTAGCGAAATCTTCAAGGGAACTTCCCAGCAGTGAGGAGGAAGTTCCAAGTCCGGAAGGGCAGGTGACCCAGGTGTCAACTTGAGCAGGAGAAGAACGGCAGGTCTTCAGTGGAGAGCTCTATGTGAAAACTGAGAACTCTTTAGGTTTAAGGAGAAGACTGACCGATCTGGAATGAGCCCAGTCTGGAAGGGAAGAGAGGGTATGGAAAAAAAACCCCTTTTCCCCGGGAGAACATGGGTGTACTCCGGAGTACCGAAGGAATACACAGTCTTTCCTAGCAGGTAAGAGATAGGAAGACATTGATAGTGATCCCCCATAGATAGGGAGGTGTTTAACAAAAATAGAAGCTGTTGACTTCACAGCAGTAATTTTGAGCATAACCGGTCCCAGTTACCGTGCCGTATGATAAAAGGCTAGCGGACTGTCTGGACCCTTTGAGAAGTAAAACCTAAGTACCGACGTCTTGGGAGATAGTCGGTAATACACAGGGTGCCATGAACATCTCCCAATATGCGCCTACCCTATCTATCTATCTATCTATCTATATACATACATAAGTATATATATTGGTATATATGTACATATAGGGAGCTACATACATAGCTATACAGATGTGGGAGTATCTGTCTATACAAGTGAGAATATCTGTATAGCACTCATATATATATATATATATATATAGGTATAGAGGGGCATGGCAAATGCCCCCCTCCCCCCGGTACCAAAACATGTATGTAGAGGGCACATACATACATGAGTCTAATACTGAGAATCCAGGCCTGCCCTGAGCCGCAGGTGACGTGAAAGATTCATCCAATAGGGGTGACCCACCCAAGAGTGTAGAGAATCCCTTTCTGCGGCGCAGGGAGCAGATCAGAGAGGATTAACAGTATAGCGGCGTGAAGAACAGAGGATAATGTCCATCCGGTAAGCGCACGCCAGGAGCATTTTAGGCTTCTGATGCGTCCTCCGGACATTCACGCAGAAACATGCCCTCCGGACCACAATGGGAGGCAAGAGGGTATAATTATCTATATAGCCATGGAGTGACTATATAAGCTTCTTCTGTTATGGGGGACCCTCAGAGATAAGGTCCAATGCCCTATGGGAAGCCTCTCTGAAGATTGCAGAGAGCGGAGGGCAGGAGGAGGGTGAGACCAACCTGACAGGAGTCAGGCACGTCGCCACATCCTAGGAAGGATAGGGCTAGAAGAAGAAAACCTGCAGTGAGTGTTATCACGCACGATAGCTGAGGCAGCTGGCAGAGGCAGTAAACACTCACCAGAACTCCTGCACGCACAGCAACTGAACAACAGAACAAGGGATTCTCCGGTAGGACAGGGAGAACAGACAAGGGAGTGGAGACGTTCCGGCCCTGTCGGAGGAGTTGTTCAGAACATGCGTTGAGGGATAGCAGAAAGTCTATACTGGACATAGAAGGGATTGTTCGGTAGGGCACCCACACAACAGGGGAACCCTGGAGAGAGGGGTGCGGAGGACGCACCCTAGGGTAAGTCAGTTGAAGGATAGAGCGGCCATGAACTATCATGGGATAGCGGTGATCTCCCTCCACCAACGAAGAAAGGGAGAATACCTTAACCCCTGAACAAAGCAACCGAACCACTTGTCATACAGAAACGAAATCCCAGTGTAGAGCTGGGAGAGTAAAACTCTGGTAAGAAGAAGTTAAGTGCAGGTTGCCGCATACCGGAGCCTATGGCTGCCTGGTATGAGTGCCCGGGCTCGGGTCCGGGAACTGCTGACCGGGGTGAGATGCCCCTTGCCTGGGCATACCTGGAGGATGGGCAGGCGGATGGAACTTTCTCTTCCTCGGGAAAGAAGGTCTGGCAGGACATTTCCTACCCCCGGGGGAAAAAGCAGGCCTAGGGCGGCTTCCAGCGCTAGGAAGGTCAGCGGAGCACTGCGCAACCTGACGCAAAGCCTCGCTATTGAAAAGGTTGTCTCCAGTACAAGGAGAATTACCCAGATTATGTTGTGCCCATCTGCACAAGTCTGAAGCCTGTAGCCAGGCTGTACGACGCGCACCAATGGCAATAGCAGAGGACCTGCCAACAGACTCAAAAGAGTCGAAAGAAGCACGAGAAAGGAACCAGGAGATATTCCTGCAATGATAAAGGAGCAAGGAATATTCAGAGGCCTTAGATGCGGACAAAAAGGGGGACAAAAGAGAAATTTCTCTGTGACCTCCCGAAGTGTCAGGCTCATATTAAAAATATATGAAATAATTCTAGCAGCCAACATGGACGTTTGGAAGGTTTGACGGCCAAAGGTATCAAGCGCTTTAGATGCACGACCTGGAGGACAAGAAGAATGCTTCTTCTTGTTTCCAACCTTTCTCAGTGCCGATTCCACCACAATGGAATGATGCGGAAGCTGGTGCTTCTGAAACCCTGGAGAGGGGGGCACCTGATACAGCACATGCGTGGCTGTAGACGGCGCAGGAACCTTCAGAGGTGACCGCCAAACCCCTAGGAGAAGATCCTGCAGGGAAGGATGTACAGGAAGCATTATGGCTGCCTGTTCCGCAGGACCCTGACTTAGAGAAGGACCAGGGATAGGAATGGCAAGCAGGTCTGCCATGAACAAAAACAGGAAGCGGCAGATTCAACACCCAATAAATTTATTATAACCAAATAACTGGTCTGCCATGTCAAGGAGAAAATCCTGAAAAGAAGGCACTCCCAGAAGAGCAATTCCTGGGGAGGCTGAGGTTGGAGGGGCCGCTTGGACCCCAGAAGACCCACTGGGCTGGTGCTTCAAAGGGGTCCCGCTAGATAGAGAAGGATACCGACAGTCCCGAATCAAAGCAGATAGCACTGCATCGTCGGTTCCTGGAATGGATTCCAAGCCTCTGGAACTCCCTACCACCACACATCAGAGCTATCCCCAACTTGAGCCAGTTCAGGAAGGCCTTAAAACACTTTCTCTTCATTAAATACCTCACAGCCTCCCCCGAACCCCAGCCACCATGTATGAGCAACACATAATAACTCCATCTCACATATATACAGTTACCTATTTCAATGTTCCACACATGTAGATAGTTTCCCCTGTTATCCAAGTTGACTGCTCCTGTTCATTGTAATGACCTGACTCTTGTTTACTGTCGGATACTGTTTGTTTTATGTAAACCGCGCTGATCGCAAATAGTGCGGTATATAAGAAATGTAAATAAATAAATAAATAAATAAATAAAACAAGCTAGGCATCGAAAGGATCGATGGCACCGATGGAACCGCAGGGATCGGCATCGGCCCCGACTCCGGCCTCGGGGACGGCCCTGGCCTCGGAGTAGACAGCGGGGGCGGCTGAAGCGATCCCGAAGCCACCGGAGAGCAGTGGCGATTATCCTCGGTACTGTGTCGCCGGAAGGGACAGAAATCGGTCCCGAAGCGTGTCGGAACCAAGTCTTCGAGACTGGATATCGATTTGAGACTGGGCATCGAACCGAGCGAGGTTATCGACGCCCTCCGAGGAGGCCCCGGCAGCGGCGGTGCCGGCAATGCCGGGCCCGGAAAGCGAATCGGAATCGCATTGATCGGTGCCACAGGCATCGAGAACCTCCGGGGAGGACACTCGGTGAAGAGGGGAACACTCAACACCGGCGGCGATGTCGGGAGATAGGCCCCGCTAGACGCCGGTACCCCTCCCGAGCCTGGCTTGCCAAGGGGAAAACCCTTCCGGGGCGTACCAATGGGCCCCGAGGGTACCCAGGTTACCCGACGACGGGCCCCAGAGGGTAGAGAAACGCTCAACCCTGGCGCCGTGGTTGGCCGGGACGAAGGGAAGCCAGCCTGGGTCGTATCGATCGAAGGCCCCGAGGCCCCCCGAGGGCGAACCCCAGTGACGAGCGGAGCACTCAACGGCCGCGTTGAGGCCGGGAGATCGGCGCCATCCGAGGCCGGCACCAGCCCCGCGCATGGCTGGGGTACAGGAACGCCAGTCCGGGACAGATCGATTGGCCCCGAAGGTACCGGGGCCAGGTGGCGAACCCTGGTGAAGAATGAAGCACCCGACACCGATGCCGACGCCGGGGAGGCGGTGCCGCTCGAAGCCGGTACCACCCCCGCGCAGGACTGGGATGCAGGAAAGCCAGTCTGGGTCAAATCGATCGGCCCCGAAGGTACCGAGGACACCAGATGACGATCCCCGGTGAAGAGTGGAGCACTCGACACCGACGCCGATGCCGAGGAATCGGTACCGCCCGAAGCGGGTACCACCTCCGCGCATGGCAGGGATGCAGGAAAGTCAGACTGGGTCGAATCGATCGGCCCCGAAGGCACCAAGGACACCAGCTGACGATCCCTGGCGAAGAGTGGAGCACTCGACACCGGCGCCGATGCCGGGAAATCGGCACCGCTCGAAGCGGATACCGCCCCCGAGCATGGCTCGGGAATGTTCTGTGAGGAGCGAACCCCAGGAACAACCCGAAACCCCCGGCGGGGTTTATTCGCCAAGGGGGACTTGAGGGGGAGGCCGGGGCCGTCGTCATGCCGAGCATGAGACTCACCCCTCAAGATTTGGCTAGTCTTAACAGACTGTTTTTGGGTTACCTGATCCTGGAGAGAAGAGTAAACCGATGACCGCGCCTTAGAAGGAAAAACGTCATCGAGGGACACCCGAAACAGGGAAGGTCTTCTCCCGACACTGAAGCCCGGATGACCGGGGGAAAAAGGATCAGGGCCCAAACAAGAGAGACACCAGGCATTGGAGTCTAGGTAAAAAACTAAGTCTCTGCAGTGAGGGCACTTCTTAGGGGAAGAAGGCTCCATGCTGGAAAGGCGTGGTAGGCCTCAGAAGAGACTCGAGGAAAATTTTTCCTCCGAAAGATTAAAAGAAAGAATAAGGCACCGGTGGTGCCGGTGTCAGCGGGAAAAAGGCCGCGACCACAAGAAACAGAAAAAAAAGAAAAGGGAAAATTAAGAAAAAGTTTCTGCGGTGACAGGAGGTACGTCCTGCCGGCTCCGCGGAAAAACGAAAACTGGGGAGAGGCAGTGGGAAGGGCGGGAAGCCACCGCACAGGCACGGGGGATGCTCCCAAAGGCTTTCTGATTGGATGCTGGGGAGCATTCCCGTGCGGGCTCCGTCGGCGCCGACGAACCCACATGTGAAGACTCATTCCTGCTTGTTCCTGGAGATCACCCCATTGCTAAACATGACTGTGGAGTTTAGGAACAAGCTTTGATACATGGGTCCTTGGACAAAGACTGTTGCTTCAATAAACTGAAAGGGGATATAAAATAAGAGTAGCAAAATCCCTATGTAGTTGGGAATGAAAGCTCATGGCAGCAACAGGCATGGGAAAGATATGTTTTATTTACTGTGTTTTAACCAAATATCATTTAAACTCATTTCAAAATTAAATATTTCATAATATATACAGTCACTTTAGAGTATATAGCCTAGGTCAGGGGTCTCAAACTCAAATTGCTTTGAGGGCCAAATGAGGACTTGTAAAGCAACCCGCGGGCCGCATAAGACGCGGGGCCTCATTTGCATAAATATTTGCATAATGTTACCATACAAAGCGCAGACATTAATGATGCACATTTCCCAGAGCTGACATATTCCAGTTAATAAATTCAAAATAGATATTTTTCTACCTTTTGTGCATTTTTTTTTCAGTTGCAATTGTTCCAGCCACTTTCTTCTGGTTTCTTCGTGTCTTCTGCTAACTCTCCATCGTCTGCTGTCCATTTGTCCTTTCTTCTCTCCTAGTTTTTTTCCATTCTCTCTCTACATCTGCTTTAACATACTAATCTTTCTCCTTTTGCTCCTTCCTCATCCCTATTTCATCCACTCAAATTTTACCCCTCCATCCTCAATCACCACTTACTCTCCCAATACCTGGCCAATTGTAGATTTTTCTTCCCTCCCACACAAAATATTTTTCCCCTCTCCATTTCACTCTCCCAGCCCCATCCCATTCTAATCCTCCCCCAACATCAGCTCCCTTCTAGTTCCAGCCCCACCCAGCATCCGCTCCCTTCTAGTCCCCGCATCAGCCCATTTCCAGTCCTATCCTAGCCCCACCATCAGCCCACTTCCAGTCCTAACCCTCCCATCACCCCATTTTCATTCTTAGCCCCCCCATAGCCCATTACCAGTCCTAACCCACCAATCAGCCCACCTCCAGTCCTAACCCCCATCTGCCCATTTCCAGTCCTAGCCCCACCATAGCCCATTACCAGTCCTAACCCCCCCCCACTACTGCCATTAGCCCACTTCCAGTCCTAACCCCCCATTACCTCATTTCAGTCTTAGCCCCTCCGTAGCTCATTACCAGTCCTAACTCCCCCCCATCAGCCCACCTCCAGTCCTTCCTAACCCCCATCAGCCCATTTCCAGTCCTAACCCCCCCCCCCATCAGCCCAAGTAAATAAAATTAAAAGAAAACCTGGCTTCTGCTGCTGCCGCCGTGGCAGCGGCAGAATCAACTGTCAATTTAAAAAAAAAAAACTGGCTTCTGCTGCTGCTGCTGCAGCCGTGGCAGCAGCAGAATCAGCTGTCCCGCGGCCCCTTCTCCTCTGCCCGGAAGAGCCCTGAGTCTGCTCCATTAGCGGCGGGCTTTTCAAGCCGCGAAGAGAGTATTTCCCTCTCGTGCAGCTTAAGCGTTTTTAAGCCGCGCGAGAGGGAAATACTCTCTTTGCGGCTTGAAAAGCCCGCCGCTGATGGAGCAGACTCAGGGCTCTTCCGGGCAGAGGAGAAGGGACCGCGGGACAGCTGATTCTGCTGCTGCCACGGCTGCAGCATCAGCAGCAGAAGCAAGTTTTTTTTTTAAATTGACAGTTGATTCTGCCACTGCCACGGCAGCAGCAGAAGCCAGGGGTTTTTTTTTTTGTTTCCCTCCGTCGCAGGCCGCACAAAGCTCTCTCGTGGGCCGTATGCGGCCCGTGGGCCGCGTTTTTGAGACCCCGGGCCTAGGTTATATTCTTTCCATTGTACACTAAAGAGGTTAGATTTGGCAATAAATATAAATATGAATATTCCTCAATGAGAATTTAATCTGACAGCTAAAGGTGGTTACCTGTCTTTGCAGTGAAGCAGCGGTAAAAGATTCATGTCCCTCTACAATTTTCATCAATAAGGATATCCACTGGGACATACTGAGAGTACTGCACATTTGAGGCATAACTGCAATGCTTCGGATGAATCCCAGGGTACACCATCTTCTGTGCTGCTCATTATACACTACTTTACTTAGAGAAACTGTAGAGAAAAAGGCAGAAACTTGAGTATATTGTTAATAATTCATCAATTCAATTAATCTTTCTACAGAACTTATAATTTTTATACCAAAAAGTCTAAACAAAAAAACAAAACCACAGAGGATCGCCTTAAGTTGACACAGACTCAATGGCACTTGACAACATCACAAAATTGGTTTGGTGCACTTAATAAGTTTAAGCAGCAGCAATTTGTTTTGTGCTTGTAATTTTTATGATAGATTGTTTTCTTGCTAATAGGCCCTGTAGCACAGTTGCCAACTATTAATAGGGTTTCTTCGTAGAACCAAAGGTGAACCATTGGTGCTTATCAATGGTGAAAGTGTTTCTGATGTCATAGTGCAAGATCATCTCGCATCCAGTGATCAGCAGATTTTTTATTTATTTTATTTTATTTTACAGTTTTTATATACCGCGCTTTTTGGTATCAGCGCGGTTTACAGATAACAAATTTTCGCATTAGAACAATCCTTTGCTTACATTATAACAGGGTCAGTAACTTGGAGATAACATGGGAAACTATATACAAGTTATGTACAGAAAATATATTACCTCTGGCAATTACAGTTCAAGTTGGGGTCATAAATTTGGGTGCAGAGAGACTAGTTCGTGTTCTGTATTGACTAAGTTTTTGGGATGTCTGCGGCTGTGTGGGTGATTTGCGAAGTAAGTGGAGGAGGCGTAGAGTTGGTGCCTAAAAGGTGATGACAGAATAGGTAATGTTTAAGGACCTTTCTAAATTGGGAGAGGTCTTTTATTGATCGGATGTGAGGAGGGAGATTGTTCCAACAAGTTGGGGCGAATAAGGTAAAGGCCCTGTCTCTGGTTGCTTGGTTACATTTAGTGTATTCCTTAGGTACGACAAGGGTATTAGTGGCTGCGGATCTTCTCGGTCTGTTCGTGGGGGTGTTGATAATAAGTGATGAGAGTGACGGTGGGGCAATTTGATTAATAGCTTTAAAGGACAGCAGGAGTGCTTTGTAAGTTATCCTGGCTTGTAGGGGTAGCCAGTGAAGCTCTGTTAATATGGGGGTGATGTGGTCTCTACTAGAGGTGCCACATAGGATGCGGGCTGCTGAGTTCATTGCCATTTGGAGTGGGCTGAGGGTGTTCTTGGGTAGACCATGCAGGATGACATTAGTGTAGTCAAAATGTGGTGTTACAAGGGCTTGGAAGATTGTTCGGAAGTCGTTAGGGGCGAGTAGAGGTCTTAAGGGCTTCAGCGTTCTTAATTTGTAGTAAATGGATTTGACGGTCTGCTTTATGTGATCTTTGAAGGTCAGTTCTTGGTCGATGGTGACTCCCAAGTAGCGAATAGATGGTTTACACGGTAATTCAGCATCTCTCACCTTCAATGTTGCAGGGGGGGGAAATTTCTTATTCCTGGTTACGAATAGGACTTCCGTTTTCTTGAAGTTTATTCGCAGATTCTGGGTTAGGAGCCAATCTGCAATTGCGTTGAAGCAAGTGATTATTTTGGAGAAGTCAGGGGCATTGGTTTTTATTGGAGTGAATATCAGTACATTGTCTGCATAGATCAAGCTGGAGGCGTTAAAAGACCTGATGATGTCACAGATTGGTTGCATATATATATTGAATAGAAGAGCTGATAATGAGGATCCTTGGGGTACACCCTGTTGTTGCTGAAAAGGATCCGAAGTTGAAGATCCTATCCGCACCTGTTGCCAGCGGTTAGTTAGGTAGGATCTACACCATTCCCAAGCTGATCCTTGGACTCCCTTTTCTTGAAGACGGTGAAGAAGTTGCACATGGTTAACCGAGTCGAACACTGCCGAGATGTCGAGGAAGATGAGGATGAACCCATTTTCAATTTTGTCAATCCCTCTTGATAAGGTGTTGATGAGTAATGTAAGAAGGGTCTCTATGCCGTGGGATTCACGGAATCCATGTTGGCAGGGATCATGAGGAGCTGAAATATCTATATGCTGCTGCAATTGGATTTGCACCACCTTCTCAATGACTTTGGCTAGAAGGGGTATACTTGAAATTGGTCGATATGAATCAGTTTTCTCTGGGTCAAGTTTACTGTTTTTCGGGAGAGGGCGTATTGATGTTTGCTTGAGAGATGATGGGAATGATCCAGTTGTGAAGGAAAGATCCATGATAAGGGCAAGTGTGGGGCTCAGTTCAGCACGCAAAGCTCTGATCCAGTAGGCAGGACATGGATCGTTTGGGGCTGTGGTAGTATTCAAGGTAGCAATAAGGTCAGTGATGGATTTCACAGTGGGAGCTACAAAATTTCTTAGAGGCTGAGTAATTGATACGGGGTTGGGTATATAACTTGGTGTGGAGTTCGTGTTAATGGTTTTAGATTGAAGGTGGTTGGCAAATGACTGAGGTTGGATTGATATTGTTTGGTTGGAGGAAGGTGCCTTGGTTAAGGATTTAGCGATGTTGAAGAGGTCTCGTGGTTTGTTTAGCGATCGGAGAAGGGTTTCTGTATGATGTTCCCTCATCTTTTCAGCTATTTTCTCCCGGTGTTTCTTTAGGGCGTTTTCGTAGTCGATTTGGTCAATTGGAGAACGTGATCTGCGCCATTTTCTCTCCTGTTTTCTCAGATTCTGTAGGGATAGTTGAAGTTCAGTGGAGAACCACGGTTTTGGGCTTCTATTTTTTCGAGATGTGCTGGGTGCCGGTGGTCTACATGAGGAAGGTAGTCGTGAAAAGGAGTTCAGGGTGGTGTACCAATTGTTGATCAGCTCATCAAGGTCATTGGTTGGTAGACGAAGAGTTGGAAGAGCACGGCTGATGAAGTCATCCTTGTCGAGCGTTTTGAAGCGGGCTGTTGGACCTGATGAGATCATATTTGTCTGTCTTGCTGGGATACTGTTTTGCTGATGTGGGACTTGGAAGGATAACAGATCATGGTCACACCATGGGACAGGGGTATGGGATAGGTTATAGTTGGTGTTCGCTGTCGACTGAGGCGCAAAAATGAGATCAAGGGTGTTACCCTTGAGGTGTGTAGGGGAGCTAACTAACTGCGAGTAGTTAAGGTCAGCCATAGCTTCAAGGAATGTGGTAGAATGGCTATGGTGAAGTGAGGAGAGGTTAAAGTCACCCATTAACCAATTGGATTTGTGTGTGCTTACTGGGTTGCATGCAAGCTCTATTATACTGGATAAATCTTCTGGGGGTGAGGATGGGGCTCTGTATATGAGATTTAGGATGATATGTTTGTTAGCTATAGTAACTAGGTCCATGTATGTGGTACTCCTAGAGAAAAGTAGATTAAATTGAAGGTTAGTTCGTGACAGAATGAGGACTCCACCTCCTCTTCGGTCTGTTCTGTGATGGTGTGAGGTTCAATATTAGGACTAGGGCTGATAAAATCCCTTCAAAAACGAGGCTCTTAGACGTTAGGAAAACTAATTTTGCCAAGATGGAGTCATTATCAGAATGAGAACTGCTGGAGGATGTAGAAAAATATTCCCTTTCAGTTTTGCCCAACTGTTTTAAGGGCAACAAACCTTTTTGTTAGAATGGTAAATAAAGGTAAAAGGAAAAGGAGGCCACTGTGTTTCTCCAAAGTAGTAGCTGAAAAGATGAAAAAAAAGAGGGAGGCCTTCATAAAATACAAGAGATCAAAGAGAGAGGAAGACAGGCATACATATTTGGAAAAACCTAGAGAGGCTGGCAAAGTACTCAAGAAAACAAAGTTACAAAAAGAAGAAATAGCCAATGCAATAAAATGGGTGATAAGACATTTATGTTAGTGAGACAAGGAAGGGCAAAAGACACAAGGGTGAAGGGGAGGAATATGTAGAAGCTGATGTGGATAAAGCAGAAATGCATAACAAATATTTATGTTCTCTGTTCACAGAAGGACCTCAGAAAACACATACAAACAGGAACAAAAACTAGGGTAATCTCGAATGATTTTGAGAAGACTGTGTTTGTAAGGAACTAACTAAACTAAAAGTAGCAAAAGAGATGGGACAGAATGGGATACATCCGAGAATACTGAAGGAACTTGGGGACATTCTAGCAGCTCCACTGACAGAGCTTTTCAATGCCTCTTTGGAGCCTGGAGTGGTGCCAGAAGACTGGAGAGAGGCACATGTGGTCCTTTTACACAAAAGCAGAAGTAAGGATGTGGTTGAAAAATACAGGCTAGATAGTTTAACTTTGGTGGTGAGTAGACTATTGGAAATGCTGCTGAAAAAAAAGAAAATAGTGAGGTTTCTGGAGTTCATTGTATTACCGGATCCAAGGCAGCATGGATTCACCAGAGGCAGGTCTTGTCAGACATATCTGATTGATTTCTTTGACTGGGTGACCAGGGAGTTAGACCGAGGGAAAGCCCTAGATGTGCTGTATTTAGATTTCAGTAAAGCCTTTGACACTGTTCCACCCAGACGACTTATAAACAAACCGAGCATCCTTGGTATGGACCCTAAAGTAAGTGACTGGATGAAAATTAGTTGAGTAGGTGGTGGCAAAGGGTACAGTCAAATTGAACACGCTTTGAGGAGGTGGTGGTTACCAGTGGAGTGCCTCAGGGATCTGTCCTTGGCCTGATTCTTTTTAACATCTTTGTTAGTGATATTGCAGAAGGGATGACAGGTAAGGTTTGCCTCTTTGCGGATGATACCAAAATCTGCAATAGAGTAGACAACCAGGAAGGGGTAGATAACATGAGGAGGGATCTAGCTAAGCTTGAAGAATGGTCTAGAATTTGGCAACTGGGATTTAATGTTAAAAAATGCAAGGTCATGCATTTGGGCTGCAGCAATCCAAGGGAGCGATATAGTATAGGGGGTGAAGTACTTTTGTCCACTAAAGAGTGGGACCTCGGTGTGGTTGTCTCTGATGATAAAGTAACTAAACAGGTAGAAAAGGTGATGGTGAAAGCTAGAAAGATGCTTGAGTGCACAGGGAGAGGAATGGCCAGCAGAGGAAAGGAGGTGATAGTGCCTCTGTATAAGTCTTTGGTGCAACCTCATTTGGAGTATTGTGTGCAATTCTGGAGACTGCACCTTCGAAAGGATATATAAACAGGTTGGAAACGGTGCAGAGGATGGCTACTAAAATGATTAGTGGTCTTCATTATAAAGCATATGAGGACAGACTTAATATTGAAAGCATATGAGGACAGACTTAATATGTATACTTCAGAGAAAAGGTGGGATAGAAGAGATATGATTGTGACGCTTAAATACCTCTGTGGCATTAAAAAAAAAGAAAAATAGATCCTCTTACAATTGAAAGCAAGCTCTGCTACCAGAGAACATAGGATGAGGGTGAAAGGGGATAGACTCAGGAGTATTATGCAGAAATATTTCTTTACAGAAAGAATGGAAGATGCGTGGAATAGTCTCCCAGTGGAGGTGGTATTGACGACGATAGTATTTGAATTCAAAAATGTGTGTGACAAACACAAAGGATCTCTAAAGGAAAAAAGGGGACTGTTATAGTAGTTGATATGGAAGGGCAGACTAAATAGGCCATGTGGTATTTTTCTGCAGTTATGTTTCTATGATTTCACTCAACAGCCTTAAACAGAGTAGCTCTCCTAGAGCTGAAAAAAAGCGTAGTTACTCACCTGTAACAGGTGATCTCCTGGAACAGCAGGAATTTAGTCTTCACATATGGGTATCATCGGTACCGACGGACCCTGCGCGGGAACGCTCCCCAGCGTCCAATAGGAACGCTTTTGGGAGCATCCCTCAGCACATGCGCGCTGCATTCCCACCTTTCCAACTGTCCCTCTTCAATTAAGTTTGTAGCTGAGTGAAAGGATAGAGGGAGAGAAGAAAGAGACAGAGATAGAGAGACAACTCCTAGGAGAGGTGGGTGGGTTGTGAAGACTAAATTCCTGCTGTTCCCGGAGATCACCTGTTACAGGTGAGTGACTACGTTATCTCCAGGAACAAGCAGGAATGTAGTCTTCACATATGGGGACTCCCTAGCTGAAGATGCCAGGGAGATAGCCCCAGGAAAGTGCCAACCTAGAAAGGTGGGAATCCTTCCTCCCATGGATCTCTGGCATTCCTCCAGGGTAGGTGGGTAGAGTTGAATTAGGTCTGAAAGAGATTTTGAAGAATAGCTTGGCCAAAAATGCATCCTGACGGGAGGCTTTATCCAGGCAGTAGTGGGCTGTGAAGGTGTGTACCGAAGCCCAGGTGGCTTCTCAAAAAATGTCATCAATAGACACAGAGTGGAGATTAGCCATGGAAGTTGCCATGGTTCTCACGTTATGAACTGTGACATGGCCTTGAAGAGGAAGACCCTTACTCTCATAAGCAAAGGATTTGCATTGGGCAATCCATTTAGATAAAGTTCTTTTGGAGACTGGAAGTCCCAAATGACTAGGGTCAAAAGCTATAAAAAGTAGCAAGGATTTTCTATGTTGCTGTGTTCTCTGTAGGTAAAAGGCTAAGGCTCTTTTACAATCTAAAGTATGAAGGTTTCTTTCTGCATTAGAGGCGTGAGGCCTCGGAAAAAATACAGGAAGATAAATTGATTGATTTAAATGAAAAGGCAAAATCACCTTTGGCATAAAGTGTGGATGAGTTCTAAGAACAACCTTATCATAATGAAACCTAGTATAAGGAGGATCAGCCACTAAAGCTTGCAGTTCACTTATGCGACGTGCAGAGGTGATTGCAATTAGGAAGATGACCTTCCAGGTCAAAAACCTAAGGGTTGTAGTGGCTAAAGGCTCAAAAGGCGGCTTCATGAGCTGCCCGAGAACTAGATTTAGATCCCATGCCATGGGTGGTGGCTTAATGGGAGGTTTGTTTAATAGAAGATCTCTCATAAATCTGGATATGAGTGGATGAGAGGAAATTGGTTGTCCATTCAGAGGCTTATAAGAAGCTGCAATTGCACTAAGATGGACTCTTACTGAATTGGTCTTTAGACCAGAATTCGATAAATGAAGGAGATACTCTAGTATCAATTCTAAAGGTATGACAAGGGGGTTTAATCCCTTCTTGGAGCACCATATAGTAAAACATTTCCACTTGAAGGCATAAGATCTTCTTGTGGAAAGTTTCCTAGAAGCCTGAAGGATATCCATTACCTGTTGGGACAGGTTGAAATCCTGGAGGTCTAAGCCTTCAGGAACCAGGCCGTGAGATGCAGGGACTGGGGATTCAGGTGCCATAGCGTCCCGTTCTCTTGGGAAAGGAGATCTGGAGCATGCCGTAACTCCAGAGGTGCAGCTTGTGAGAGATGTAGAAGCAGGGGATACCACGCTTGGTGTGGTCATCGTGGCGCTATCAGAATCATGCGACCCCTGTCTCTCTGAAGCTTGAAGAGTGGAGGCGAGCATATGGGACTACATGAACTGTGGATGCCCTATGCCCCAGTAACTGTAGTAGCTCCCAAACAGTTAGGGAGGATTTCCCTGCTGCTTGAGAAGTTAGTTGCATTATGCGAAGACACTGGGCCTGTGGAAGGAAAGCCTTTGCCTGTCTGGTATCAAGACAGGCCCCTATGAATTCAAGGCATTGGGAAGGAACAAGTTGGGATTTTGGGAAGTTTATAACCAACCCCAAGTATTGGAGGATTTGCATTGTGCGAGACAGTGCAGTGCTGGCCTCTGTAACTGTAGGGGCTCAAATGAGCCAGTCGTCTAAGTAAGGGAAGACGAATAACCCCAGGGATCGAAGAGATGCAGCTACCACTACCATGCATTTTGTGAATATCCTTGTTGCTGAAGCCAGACCAAAGGGAAGAACCCTGTACTGGAAATGTTTTCCCCTGAAAAGGAATCGTAAGAATTTCCTGTGATCTGGATGGATCAGAATGTGAGTGTATGCATCCTTTAAGTCTAGAGAGCAAAGCCAATCCTGGCTTTGAAGGTATGGCAGAAGAGTTCCTAGAGAAATCATTTTGAACTTCTCTCAAAACAAGTATTTGTTCAATTCTCTGAGGTCTAAGATGGGTCTGTGTCCTCCTGTTTTCTTTGGAATAAGAAAATAGGGGGAGTAGAACCCTGCACCCCGTTGAAGAATGGGTACCTCTCCTCTATTGCCCCTTGAGCAAGAAGTGTTGAGACCTCGTGATCTATTAGATTGTCTGCGGAGGTTTGAATTGCTTTAGAATTGTAGGAGGGCGCACGCTTGGAAAATGGAGCTTGTACCCTTCTCCTACAATGGACAAAGTCCAATCTTCTGCTGTTATCTGATGCCATCTGTTGGCAAAGTGGCATAACCTGCCTGGGATATTGGGGGGTTGGGGACCCCTCAGAGGCAGGAAGGCTAAGCTATCTAGGAAGGAGTCAAAGCCCTTGAGAGGGCTGACCCTGCAGAGCTGGTTGGGCTCTCAGGCCTTTTGGCTTCTTTTGCTGTCTAGTTTGTCCCTTTTGGGCAACCTGACCCTGAGTTTGACTCTGCTGGGTATAGGAAGGATAAAATTTCCTCTTTTTGCTGAAAGAGGGTTTTTTATAAGGCTTCTTTTAGGCTGGAGTGGCTGTAGATTTTGACAATCTATCTAGAGTAGTATTGTCAGCGTCTAACTCGTTAGCCTTTTCCTGGCAGTGCCTGCCGAAGAGATTCTCTCCCATGCAAGGAATGTTGCCTAACTTGTCCTGTACCCAAGTCTCTAAGTCTGATGCCTGCAGCAAAGCAATCCGTCGTGCGCCAATGGCAATAGCAGAGGTTCTGCTGAGGCATTCAAAGCAGTCAAAGGCTGCACGATTTACAAACTTGGAGACATCTTGAGCATGCTTAACTAGAGCAAGAAAGTCTTCTCTCTTGTCATCTGGGAGAAATGGGCTCATAAGCTCCAAGTCTCCTGTAACCTCCTTGAGGAACATTCCCATATACAGTATATATGAACTAATCCTAGCTGAAAGTATGGAAGCCTGAAAAGTTTGGCGCCCAAAAGCATCCAGAGTCCTGCATTCACGACCTGGAGGATTGGATGCATGCCTCTTTGCACTTTTCATCCCACGCATGGCTGATTCCACCACCATTGAATGGTGTGGCAGCTGAGTCTTTAGAAATCCAGGACATGGCGGAACTCAATACATAGTATCAAGTCTGGAGTGAGGAGATGTAGTCAGAGGTGTCTCCCAGATTCTGAGCATCAAGTTATGCAGGATTTCATGGATGGGCAGAGTGGCTGCCTCCTTTAGAGCTTTAGGATATTGGATAATTTTCAATTCCTTTGCTCTGGGTTCCTCTTCAGGAGCCACCGTGATTAAAAGGCCCTTGGCCATATCACGAATAAAATCCTGAAAAGACATGTCCTCTGGAGGTGACATTCTGCGCTGGGGAGAAGAGGTATCTTCTGGGAGAAACCCTCTAATACCAGCAGAATTGTCAGAGTCTTCAGAATCGGAGGATTCAAAGTATTCCTGACTACGATGCTCATGCAAAGCCCGGTCCTGGTATCGATCAAAGTCGGTACCGAGCTGATCCAGTACCGATCTGTCGATCCCAGCCAAAGATGGCGTGGGAAGAATTCCCACCAGGGCCGGTACCATCGGTACCGGTACCGGTGTCTGTACCGGTGTAGGTACCGGCATCGGTGTTGATGTCGGTACTGGTGCCCGTTGGACCAACGGTACCGCAGCTGAGAGAAGAGCTGTGATGCTGCGTTCGATAGCAAGGAACCTCTGGTCTATCGACGCTGCCGATGCCTGGGTGTCAGTACCGGTGAAAACGGCCGGAACCCCTGAGCATGGCACAGGTAGTTCTTATGAGGTCGGGGCCTCGAGAACATCCTGGAGCCCCATTGATGCTTTGGAAGCCGAAGCCTCCCGCCGGGGCTGTTTTGCCGGTGTGGTTCCCTCAAGGGCAATGCCAATGGCCTCTCGATGCTTAGCAAGACAGCTACCCTTTGAGGACCGGCTTTTATGTTTAGTTACCTGAGATCCATGGGAGGAAGAGGAGGCCCTTGATGCAATGGATCTGACATCTGAAGAAGAGGGTACCGAGCTTTGCAGCCCGGTTCTGTCTTCCTCTTTTAGTCATCCACATGCAGGAGAGACATTCAGATGGAGAATGTTCAGGCCCTAAACATTTAAGACACCAATCATGGGTGTCAGTGATGGAAATGGTACCGACACACTTAGTGCATTTTTTAAAACCACTAGTTGGTTTTTCCATGTTTTAGGAATATGGGGCCTAGTGCCCAAAATGGGGCCTAGTGCCCAAAATGGGGCCTAGCACCAAGAAAGAAACGTTTCTGAAGAGAAACAGTTCAAAGTTTTTTTTTTTTTTTAAAAGAAAAGAAAAGAACCGGCGGTACCAGTAAGCGTCGTGCGGCAGGCAAACGCGACCACAAGAAAAGAATTTTAAAGACAGAATTTTCTGCGGTGACAGGGTATGGATCCTGTCGACTCCGCGGAAAACAAAGAACTTAAGAGGGACAGTTGGAAAGGCAGGAAGGCAGTGCGCATGTGCTGAGGGATGCTCCCAAAAGCGTTCCTATTGGATGCTGGGGAGCGTTCCTGCGCAGGCTCCGTCGGTACCGACGATACCCATGTGTGAAGACTACATTCCTGCTTGTTCCTGGAGTAAACAACATTTTCCTGAGCATGCTTGAACATTCTCATGCAGTCAGCACCTCAGTTGTACCCTCACTGAAGGAATATTAGCACAAAGGAAGAGGGGAAAAAATACTGAACCTCACTCCTTGGGGAGGACAAGGAGCTGGAAAAGTTACAAAGACACTACATTTTCCATTTTCCCTAGAGGAGATAGGTAACAAATTTGTCAGAATGCAGGGGCTCTGAAGACGGGGAGGAAAGGGTTTTTCCACAGCAGTACAGAAACACAAAGGTACAGTAATTTGAGGAGGGGATGGTAAAAATGGAGATCGAGTACCAGTGCAGAAGGAAGTTCCAAGCATGGAATCCATGGAGCTGGAGGTATAAGAAGCAATAGACGCTGTGGATTCAGCTGCTACGGAGGTTAGTCAAACACACTGTGCATTTAAAGCTCAAGGGAAACATATCTAATAAGGAAAACTGTTATAAAGGTTGCTGTAACATCTACTCTGTTACTATCTTGTGACTAAAGAGGCTAGAGTATATTAGTTCAGATGGACTGTAGCTCTTTGTGGAAAACAATTTCTGTTGCTGCCAAAGACAGTGGTCTTTCAATAGAATTCCTGAATTCTAAAGGAAATTCTAGGTGTATTTTATATGAAAAAAGCTGTTTGTTTTGTGCTGAACCATCAGCAACATTAGTAAAGCAACCGGGAGCAGTACTGATTAAAACAAAGCTACAGGAAACTGCAGAATAGCTGGGTTTTTGTTTACATTGGAGTAATCTGGGTTTGCAGTTTGTCCTGCAGTGAGGGCTTGTGTGCATCAGGGATGCTGAAGGCTAAACTATCAATAGTTAAACTACTTGCAGGGTCTCCCAAGATGGACAGGTCTCAGCTGAGGTGCCAGACCAAGACAAACTATCCACCTGGGCAGCAACAGAATGGGACGGTGTTGGCGGCGGAGGATCACATTTCTTTGACAATAGCAACACCACTAAGCTTAAACTGCATGGAAGAAAGGCCAGGCAATCTGCTTCTGTATCTTGCCACAAAAACCCAATGGATAGTCACAACAAAACAAATTGCACTATAGTGCTGGAAGGAGAGACCCCAAGGTCAGAAGGCACTCGACTGGCTACTGGGGAGGAGCTGAAGACTTTTCAGAGTAAAGTCAGCATTTATGATGTGGTTGGATCAAAGCCCTCAGCATGTCTGACTGCTGATGTAGCTGTGCATGAAATGAGAATCAGAAGCTGCAAAGATGTCTTACATATTGGGACATAGAACGTACGGAGCATGAACCAAGGGAAGTTGGAGGTGGTCAAAAATGAAATGGAACGTGTACAACTCGATCTATTGGGTGTCAGTGAACTGAAATGGACTGGCATTGGGCACTTTGCATCAGATGATCACATGGTCTATTATGCTGGAAATGAAAGACAAAAAAGTAATAGTGTTGCATTTATAATTAAGAAGAAACTTGCAAGAACTGTAATGAAATATAATGCAGTCCATGAACGCTTAATTTCTATTCGTCTACGACGAATGCCTATCAACACAACTATAATTCAAGTATATGCACCAACAATAGCTGCAGAAGAGGATGAAATTGATGAGTTCTTTGAACAAGTACAAGCTGAAATTGACAAAATATGCAAACAGGATATCCTGATAGTCATGAGTGAATGGAAAGCAAAGGTTGGCAACAAAGGCAGCAGCAAAATGCTTAGAAAATATGGACTTGGCAACACAAATGAAGATGGAAAAAGACTGACAGAATTCTGCAAGACCAACAATCTCTTCATTACAAACACCTTCTTCCAGCAACACAAGCAGCGACTGTACACACAGACTTTACCCAATGGATTGTACAAAAATCAAATTGACTACATCTGTGGAAGTCAACGAAGGAAAAGCTCTATAACATCAACAAAGACAAAACCTGGAGCTGACTGTGGTACAGATCACCAACTACTAGTATGCAAACTCAAGCTAAAGTTGAAAAAGTGCAAGCCACTCATGAATGCAGCAAAATATGACCTTGAGAATATACCACTGGAATTTAAAGACCGCCTGCAAAATCAATTTGCTGCTTTAAATACAAAAGCCAGAGCTCCAGAAGAGTTATGGGATGACATCAAGAAGGTTGTGTTGGATGAAAGTGAGAGGTCTCTACAAAAGGTAAAAAAGCAAACAAGGCCAAAATCAATGACAGAAGAAACTCTGAAAATTGCCCAGAAATTCAGAGAAGCAAAAGCCAGAGGAGAGAGAGAGACAATCGCAGAACTCAACAGAGATTTCCAACATGCAGCAAGACAAGACAAGACAAGGAGAAGTACTACAATGACGCATGCAAGAAAACAGAAGTAGAAACTGTTAGAGGAAGAACAGGATCTGCTTTCCTAAAGCTATGAGAGTTAAAGAAAAAATTCCAACCTCGAATCGGAATGTTAACAAGATGCTCAAGGATTTATGTTGAATGATGCTGAGAAGATCAAGAAAAGGTGGAAAAATAGAGTTTTTATATGATAAAGATCAAGTGGACCAACAGCTGTTTCAAATTGTACCTTATGATCCGGAACCATTGTTGAAGTAAGAAGTCGTCGAAGCAGCATTGACAGCCTTATCAAAGAAAAAAGCACTAGGCATTGATGGCATTCCCATAGAAGTATTACAACAATCTGATGCAGCTTTTATCATACTTACGAGGCTCTGCGAGAAAATTTGGAAGACAAAATCATGGCCAACTGACTGGAAAAAATCTGTGTTTATACCAATACTAAAGAAAGGCAATCCAACTGACTGTGGAAATTATCACACAATCACTCTGATCCCACATGCCAGCAAGATTCTACTGAAGATTATTCAACAGAGACTACAACCATACCTGGAACAAGAACTACCTGGAACAAGAACTACCTGAAGGGCAAGCAGGATTCAGGGAAGGGCAAGCAACTAGAGACATCATCGTGAAAGTGAGATGGATCCTTGAAAAGACTAAAGAATACCAAAAGGATATGTATTTGTGCTTTATTGACTATAGCAAGACTTTTGACTGTGTAAGCCATGAGAAACTCTAGGCCAAATTAAGAAGCATGGGTATACCAGAACATCTGATCGTTCTCTTGCACAACCTTTACATTAATCAAGAAGCAACAGTTGGAACAGAAAGCGTGCTTACTCACCTCTAACAGGTGTTCTTCGGGGACAGCAGGAACCAGTCCTCACAAATGGGTGACATCTGCACAGACGGAGTCCTCACAGAAGCACTCCCACAGTTTTCAAAGAAAACCTTCGGGAGATGCCACTAAGCATGCGTGGTCCCCTTCCCGCCCAAGGGTGCCATCTTGCTTAGTCAGATGACATAGCTAAAAGATGGCAAAAATAAAAATGGTAAAGGAGCAACTCCAAGGGGAAGAGGGAGGGTTGTGAGGACCGATTCCTGCTGTTCCCAGAGAACGTCTGTTACAAGTAAGTAACTAGACTTTCTCTGGGAGCAAGCAGGAAGTTACAGTAGTCCTCACATATGGTACTCCCCAAAGAAAATACACGGATTCCCTTACGGGGAGCCGCAAGCAGCAGCAATTAAGTCTGTGTCCACAGACCACAGTATGACCCCTGTGTCCGATGAAAACCAACACTCTAGTAGCCTGAATGAAGAAGGGTTGGAGGGTAGGAGTTGCCTAAACCCCGAAAAGATTACGGAGCACAGCCTTGACGAAGGCACTGTCCCATTGGGACTCTCTTTCCAGGCAGTAATGGGCTGTGAAGGTATGGACTGAAGACCAAGTGGTGGCACAGCAGATGTCCACCATTGGGACAGAGCACAAGTTTGCTACCGAGGCCGCCATGGCCCTGACACCGTGCGTCATGACACGGCCTTCTAGCGGGCGCTCCTCCTGCTCACAGGCGAGGGGGATACAGTGCGCCACCCATGTGGAAGGCAATGGATATGTACAGTAAGGACAAAGCCGTCTTACAGTACAAGGTCTCCACCCTACTGGAGTGAGGTCTCGGAAAGAAGGTAGGGAGTACTATTTCCTGGTTGAGATGGAAGAACGATACTACTTTTGGAAGAAATTTAGGGTGTGTGCGGAGCACCACTCTGTTGTTGTAGAACCTGGTATAAGGTGCTTTCGCCACTAAGGTCTGAAGCTCACTAGCTCTGCAAGAGCAGGTGAGTGTAACCAGGAATGCCACCTTCCAAGCGAGATAGCGTAGGTGGCAAGTAGCCAGAGACTCAAAGGGTGGACGAGTGAGCTGCCCCAATACCATGTTGAGGTCCTATTCAGTTGATGGAGGGCAGACCCCTAAGAAAGGGGTCACCAACAGCTGGACCAAGAGGGGCTTGCCAACCACCTGGTGGTGGTGAGCTGCCAGGCACTAAGGTGCACCCGGACAGAGTTAGACTTGAGCCTGGATTGTAAGAGGTGGAAAAGGTACTGTAACACCAAAATCACCAGGCAGGTGAACAGGTTCGCTCCATGCTCGGCACACCAGGTCGAAAACTTGCGCCATTTGAAGGCATAAGCTTTTCTAGTAGAGGCCTTACGAGAGGCCAGCAGGCTCTCCTCTACCCCACCCAAGAGGTTCAAAGGGGCTAGGGTCACTCTTTCAGCAGCCACGCTGTCAGCAACAGGGACCCCAGGTTGGGGTGCAGAAGAAAGCCCCCTACCTGAGACAGGAGCCCCGGAGAAGTCCCCAATGGGATGGGGGTTTCCACCATTAATCGGAGGAGCAACGGGGAACCACGGTTGCCTGAGTCACAGAGGGGCTATCTGGATGAGCGAGGCCCTGTTGCGGAGGGTCCTGAGCAAGGTTTTGGCAATCAGCAGCATGAGAGGGAAGACGTACATAAGGACCTCTGACCATGAGACGAGGAACGTGTCTGCTACAACCCTGGAGGGGTGGGCCTGCCGGGAACAGAAGCAGGGAAACTGGAAGTTGTCCAGGCTGGCGAACAGGTCCATCATGGGTTTCCCCCAGATCTGGAACAGCAGGTCAGCCACCCTGGGGTCCAGCTGCCACTCGTGCGGCTGGAGAACTCTGCTGAGCCTGTTGGCCTGGCCTGGCAGATACACTGCCCGCAGAATGATAGCGTAGTTACTCACCTGTAACAGGTGTTCTCCAAGAGCAGCAGGAATCAGTCCTCACTTATGGGTGACATCGGCGCCGACGGAGCCCTCGCGGAGCAATTTTCCCCAGCTTTCAAAGAAAGCCTTTGGGAATTGCAGCGCGCATGCGCGGTCCTCTTCCCGCCCAAGGGTGCCATCTTAGCCAGTCAGATGACATAGCTAAAAAAGACAGCATAAAAATTTGCAAAAAAACTAAAGCAGATGATTGCAACTCCAAGGGGAGGAGGGAGGGTTGTGAGGACTGATTCCTGCTGCTCCTGGAGAACACCTGTTACAGGTGAGTAACTACGCTTTCTCCAGGACCAAGCAGGAAGTCAGTCCTCACTTATGGGACTCCCAAGCTTAAGGCTACCGGAGACCCTAAGCACAAAAATGAGCTCCCTCTAGCTCAGCAGCACAGAAGGAAGGAATCTTCGCTGAATTATTACCCACCGGTAGCCCACATCCGGGATGGAGGGTAGGAGTTGCTCAAACCTCAAAGAGATTACGGAGGACTGCCTGTCCGAAAGCACTGTCCCTGCGGGACTCCCTCTCGAGACAGTAATGGACCGCAAAGGTCTGGCTCGAAGACCAAGTAGCGGCCCGGCAGATGTCTGCCAGCGGAACAGAGCGGAGGTAAGCCACTGTCGTAGCCTTTGCCCGAACGCAATGAGCCGTGACTCGACCTTCCAAGGAGAGTCCGGCTGCCCCATAAGCCCAAGTGATACAGTCCGCAACCCAGATGGACAGAGTATGCTTGGAGACCGGGAGCCCCAATTTATTGGGGTCAAAAGACACAAAAAGCTGAGCAGCTTTACGGTGTTCCCGCGTACGGTCAAGATAGAAGTTCAATGCCCTTCTACAGTCCAGGGTATGGAGGACCGTTTCAGCTCGGCTGGAGTGTGGTCTGGGAAAGAAGGTCGGAAGTACCACCTCCTGATTGATGTGAAAGGGGAGACCACTTTTGGAAGAAATTTTGGGTGAGTCCTGTGATAAGGAAGCTTATCATAGCTCAGGTAGGAGCTATAGAAAAGATGATGTGACTCTGAACAAGCAACCTGTCAGTTCTGGTAGAATTGAGAAAACAGAGTTTTCACATAAAAGACTACCAGTCCCAGAATGCACCAGCTTTCCAGCAGCCATGAGAGGGGCTGAAGTGAGAGAATGTGTGTGCAATCAAGAGAGCTATGAGGTAATCCCTAAGCACTCATCTCAAAGGGCAGGGCTTGATTCAACACAGCTGCGCTGTGTTAGGGAGCAGCACACATTAGGAAAGAATAAGAATAGAGATTATTCTTCAGGAAACAGTTTCAGCAACAGTTTCAAGAACAGCTTCAGGAAGAGATACAGAGGGGAGAGCTTCAGCAACGGCTACAAGCACCAGTATCACCTGGAGAAACAGAAGCCAAGCCAAGCAGATAGAGAGAGAAGGAAACTCTCTGGAAGGAAGAGAAGAAAGGCCATTGGAAGGTCTGGGAGATTCCAAGGCAGTACTCATACTGGGAGGTATTCCAAAGGCCAGCAGAGTCCATTGGACTGGATTCAGCCAGAGGAATGGAGTGGCAGAGATAGGAATCACCAGTGGCTACCTGGAAGAGAGAAGACTGCATGTGGAAGGGACTTTCAGACCAAGGCCAGAAGGTATGTGAGAGAAGATCCAGTGTCCAGGGATCAAGATTGGAAGGCTGGACATCAGAATTGGATTACATATTGGCCAGGCTATACAGAGAGGAATAATGATAGCAGGAGAGGCTCAGGTATGAACACTGATCCAGACCCTATCTATAATAGAGAATGGCAGCAAGGGAATAAGCATTCTCATGATAGTGCCTTAATGAAAGACTCATCTGTGCCAATGTATGATATTGACCCTATGATTGTTGATGCAGGGGGAAATACAGCAGATGAAACTATTTACATGGACTGTTCTTTATCTAAATGCTATTGCTAGTTTTCTATGAGCAAACACATCAGCCATCACAAAGAAACCTAACTTTGTTCTTTATTTCCACTGCAAACAGCTCTTAAAGCAGGATTTGGGCTCACACAGTAGCAGCCAGCCAGCTAAAGGCTTTCAGCTGGTCCATGGATAGTAATTAGGGCTGCACCTGATTGTGTGTGTGAGCAAGGGAGAATCACTGCTGAGATCAGCGTGGAAAATAAGCAGAAGTTAACCTAACCAGCAAAGTTTATTCTTTTCGTTGTGCCTTTGTATTTGGTAATTATTTGCTAAGAAAACATTAGCTAATTGCCTGACAAGCTGAAGGTTGTTTTCTGGTTTACTTTGTGACTTTTTGTTATCCATTTAAACACTGCAAGCAAGTAACCTCATTTATAGTGCTATCAAGCATACATGTGCTGGGTGAATTAAACCCCATCAATAAAAGAAGTATTTTATTGATCTTACCACTTGGTTTCACAACTCAAATTATTGTCATCAGCTGTGTTTGGGAGTGAATGAACTACAATACCCACAATACCTTGCAAGAATCATATGAATATATGCATCGTCAAGATTGTGTAAGTTCTCACCCTAGGCAGCCG
Source organism: Ichthyophis bannanicus (assembly GCA_033557465.1). Lineage (NCBI taxonomy): Eukaryota > Metazoa > Chordata > Amphibia > Gymnophiona > Ichthyophiidae > Ichthyophis > Ichthyophis bannanicus. The sequence continues at coordinate 515,358,822 of CM066035.1, forward strand.
TCTGACAGTCCGTAGGACTACCCTATTTTTGTAGAACCGAGTGTAAGGGGGATCAGACACGAGGGCCTGCAATTCACTTACGCGCCTAGCGGAAGTGAGGGCTATCAAGAACAATGTTTTCCAAGAAAGAAAACGGAGAGAACAGGTAGCCATAGGTTCAAAAGGCGGACAGGTGATCCGCTGCAAAAACCACATTCAGATCCCAGTCAGGCGCTGGCGGGCGGAGAGGTGGTTTAAGTAGAAGGAGACCTCGGAAAAACCTCGCTACGAGAGGGTCGCTGGAAAGAGGTCTGCCGTCCACCGGTACATGATGTGCTGAAAGAGCACTGAGGTGAACTTTGACGGAGTTGGACTTAAGTCCCAGATTAGAGAGGTAGAGCAAGTACTGCAAGATCACCGACACCGAGCAGGAGAAGGGATCCTGAGACTGCTGGGTACACCAAACGGAAAAGCGACGCCATTTAAGGGCGTAGCATTTGCGGGTAGAAGGTCGCCGAGAAGCTAAGACGACCTCTTCCACCTCTGCCGGCAGGAGAAGGGGAGCAAGGACTACCCTCTCAGCAGCCAGGCCATTAGATTGAGAGATCTGAGGTTGGGGTGTAGCGGAGACCCCTGATCTTGAGTGAGGAGATCCGGTTGAAACCCCAGAGGGAATGGATCCTCCACCGCTAATTGCAGCAGGAGTGGAAACCACGGCTGTCTGGGCCAGCGAGGAGCGATCAGGATCATGGAAGCTTTGTCTCGGAGAACCTTGAAAAGAGTTCGAGAGACTAGCGGGATGGGAGGAAAAGCATACAGAAGGCTCTCCGCCCATGAGAGTAGAAAAGCGTCTGCCGCAACTCGAAGGGGATGCGGCTGACGAGAGCAGAAGCGAGGAAGTTACCGGTTGAGAGGGCTGGCAAAGAGATCCATCGTGGGGAGGACCCACTTTAGAAAGAGCCTCTGAACTACCAAGGGATCCAGGCGCCACTCGTGCGGCTGGAGGATCCTGCTGAGTTTGTCCGCCAGGCAATTTTCTTGGCCTGGGAGATAAACTGCCTTGAGAAGAACGCCGTGATTGACGGCCCAAGAGCAGAGCTTCTGTGCCTCCCGACAGAGAGGGAAGGAGCCCGTGCCCCCCTGCTTGTTCACGTAGAACATGGCAACTTGATTGTCCGTCTGGACAAGGATGGACTGGTGAGAGGTCAGGTGGGAGAAGGCCTTGAGAGCCAGGCGGATCGCTCTGAGCTCCAGGAAGTTGATCTGCTGAGCAGACTCCCACGTGGTCCAGAGGCCCTGAGTACGTGCCCCTTGGCAATGTGCTCCCCAGCCCAGGAGGGATGCATCTGTTGTCAGCACCCGGGCCGGCTGAGGTGACTGGAAAGGCATGCCGAGTACCAGGTTCGGCCGATGAAGCCACCACTGGAGAGATGAGATCAGCGGCTCGGAGACGTGCACTAGGTCTGCTAGGCCGCCTGTGGCTTGTTGCCACTGCCGGCGGAGACACCATTGAGCAGGCCGCATATTCAGGCGGGCATTGGGGGTCACATGGACGGTGGAAGCCATATGGCCGAGTAGTCTCAGGAAGCGCCTGGCGGAGACCAGGGGCTGGCTGCGAAAACGGCCGGCTAGGTCCATGAGCCGTTGAGCTCTGTCGAGCGGTAGGAACGCTCGTGCCTGAGGAGTGTGCAGCCTTGCGCCGATGAACTCGAGATCCTGTGAGGGGAGCAAAGTGGACTTTGCGAAGTTTATAACAAAGCCCAAGTACTGCAGAAGAGTCACCGTGCGGCGTGTGGCGTTGGTGACCTCCGGAGCGGACGCTGCCCTGATGAGCCAGTCGTCGAGGTACGGAAAGACATAGAGGCCGTGAAGCCGGAGATGGGCCGCCACCACCGCGAGACATTTTGTGAAGACTCGCGGTGCGGAGGACAGGCCAAAGGGTAGTACTCTGTACTGGTAATGATTTCCGGCCACCACAAACCTTAGGTACTGGCGGTGGCTTGGGTGGATAAGGATGTGCGTGTAGGCATCCTTTAGATCCAAGGAGCATAGCCAATCTCCCTGCTGGAGGTAGGGCAGAAGGATTCCAAGGGTAAGCATCTTGAACTTTTCCCGCACGAGGAATTTGTTGAGGTTGCGCAAGTCCAGGATGGGTCTGAGGCCTCCTGTCCTTTTTGGTACTAGAAAATACCTGGAATAAAAGCCTTGACCTTTCAGGTGGTGGGGCACCGGTTCCACCGCCTGTTCCTGTAGAAGACCTGCTAACTCCTGAATGAGTAATTCCCTGTGCAGAGGGGGTCGTGGAGGTTCTCCCGGAAAATAGGAGGGAGGGACCTGGTGGAAGTGGAGAAGATAGCCTTCTCGCACGACTTGAAGCACCCAGGCATCTGAGGTGATGCTGGACCACCTGTGGGCGAAGTGAACCAGCCGGCCTCCGGTGCTGGGAGGAACCAGCGGGGGGGGAGAGGCTATGCTTAAGGAGTCAAAAGCCCCCACCCTGCTGAGCAGGGGCTGGTGGTGCAGGCTTGGGGGCTTGCTGCCTACGGGAACCGTTACCCCGTCCCTTGGCCTGCTGGCCCTGTTGGGGAGCTGCAGGGGCCTGATATTGGGGGTATTGTTTGTAGGCAGCCGCCTTCCTCGGGTAAAAGGACTTCTTTCCCGAGCCCTTCTTTTTCTGGGAAGGGGCGGAGGTCTTCCTAGAAAGCCTAGTCCTGGTGAGAGTCTCCGTCTCAATTTGTGCAGCCTTTTCAGCCATGGGCTTGCCAAAGAGGTTTTCGCCTCGGCAGGGGACACTGACCAACTTGTCCTGCACCCAGGGCTCAAGGTCAGACGACTGAAGCCAAGCCTGTCGGCGGGCACCGATGCCGGCTGCGGCCACTCGAGCCGATTCTTCAAAGCCATCATAGGCTGCTCGGGATATGAATTTTGAGCATTCCCGAATGCCAGTGGACAAGGCCAGGAACCTCCGCAAGGGTTCCTCGGACAAACCAGCGGAGAATCCGGCTAGCTCTTTAGCCAGGACTCGGAGATACATGCCCATGTATAGCTGGTAGGTCTGGACACGACACGCAAGCATAGAGCCCTGGAAACACTTCTTACCAAGGCCATCCAGGTTACGGGCCTCCCTGCCAGGAGGCACCGAGGAGTGCATCTTCTGGCTCTTAAGACGATGCATGGCCGATTCCACTACCATGGAATGGTGTGGTAGCTGTGCTTTTTGGAAGCCAGGGCTCTTGCGGACTCGATAGATAGAATCGACCCGCTTGCTCAGGACCGGCGAGGTGGCCGGACTCTCCCACATGCGGAAGAGTAGTCGTTCCAGCATGGGAGGAACCGGTACAGTAAAGTGTTCCCTGGCGGGAGAGTCATACTGGAGGGCGTCGAGCTCTTCGGCTCGAGGCTCCTCCTCGGGATCCGCAGGGAAGGCCAAAGCCTTGGCCATATCCCTGACGAAGTCCGAGAACCGGGCATCCTCCGGGGGGGACTGCTTCCGAGGTTCGGACTCAGGTGAGTCCGAGGGGACACACCGAGTCCGAAAAGAATCAGGCAACTCTTCCTCTTCAGACTCCCAGACCGACTCCGACGAGGACTCGGTGGGGTCGGCCCGGGCAGGGCGCGGCGCCTGCCGCCCCGACGCCGAGGGAGTCGGCGTCGGCGACCTCGGTCCCGAACGGGAGGCCGAGGGTGACCTCGACCGAGGATCGACTCGAGTGCGCATCGACTCGAGGATCGGCTCGGTCTCCGGGGTCGACTTAGACGTCGACGTCCCGGCGGTCGGGGCAGCGGCGCCAGCGAGCAGTGCCCGCTGCTGGTCCATGAAGGCAGACAGTCTGCTCTCCAAGGCCGTCAACCTGAGTCCGAGCTCAGGTGACCCAGCAGCCCCCGACTCGGGCCCCGACGGCGGCGGTCTCGGAGGCGAGTCCAGGAGGACCACAGGACTTACCCGAGCAGGCAGCTCCGACTCCAGGCGAGGTCGCTTCGAGAGGTGCTCCTTCTCCAAGGACCCGGGACGGCTATCGGGGCTATGCGACCTGGCCCTCGCGGAGCCAGGAGCGTCCACCGACGCCGCCCTCGCGGGTTTCACCTTTCGTCAATGGTCCCCGGAGGGAGAACCCCTGTCGGAGGAACTCCGGCGACGGTCCGAGCTGGAACCTCTGGACGCGGAGGCCTCCGACGAGGTCCGGGTACGGCTGGGGTCAGCGAAGATCCTATCCCGCTGATGCCGCCGACTTCTCAACGCTTTGGAGGACATTTTGCCGCAGGGCCCACAGATCATTTCTTCATGATCCGGGCCCAGGCAGCGGAGGCAATTGTCGTGTGTGTCAGTTAGTGACATATTTCGGTCACACTGACCACACCGTTTGAAACCACTGGCAGCCATCGGGGGAAAAAGGGCCCCGGCGAGGTCAAAGGACCGGGCTGCCAGGGAAAAACCGAAAACGAAACTGACTAAGTCAGAAAAACCGAAAAAGAAGAAGAGGACTCGTGACCGGCGTCGCGAGTCCGGGCGGGAAAAAGACCGGCGTCGAACCGAAGGAAAAAAGAGAAAATATGAGTAAAAATCAACTTTTTCGCGGGGACACGACGGGTACGTCTGTAGGGCTCCGCGGAAAAAAAGAAGACTGGCTAAGATGGCACCCTTGGGCGGGAAGAGGACCGCGCATGCGCGCTGCAATTCCCAAAGGCTTTCTTTGAAAGCTGGGGAAAATTGCTCCGCGAGGGCTCCGTCGGCGCCGACGTCACCCATAAGTGAGGACTGACTTCCTGCTTGGTCCTGGAGAAACCCTGTTAGAATGTGTACAAGCAGAAGACCAGTGCCTCCGGACAAAGGGTATGAGACCCTGTGCCCCCCTGTTTGTTCACACAGATCACCACCACCTGGTTGTCCATCTGGACTAGCACCGGCTGGTGATGCAGGTGGTGGCAAAACGCTCGCAGAGCTAAAAATATCGCCCTTAGCTCCAGGAGGTTGATATGCTGGGTGCTCTTGTCTGGTGACCAGTTGCCCTGAGCACAGAGATCTCTGCAGTGGGCTCCCTAACTGAGAAGCGAGGCATCCGTGGTGAGGACCCTTAAGGAGCTCAGGGCCTGAAAATGCATGCCTGCCTTGAGATAATGGAGAGACTGCCACCAGACTAGAGTCCGCCAGTTGGCAGGTTAGAGAGACCATCTCGGAGGCGCCCAGTGGATTGAGTCCATCAGTCTCAGAGATACTACTGCGTCGCCCTCATGAGGCGGCGAGTGTCTAGGATGATGTGGACCGCAGAGGTCATGTAGGCGCAGAAGCAGCTAAGCGTTTATGTCCCATGCCGGAGTCCTGAGATGGTTGGCTCGGTCCCTGGGTAAGAACACTTTTGACTGTAGAGTGTCCAGCTTTGCCCCGATGAACTCCAGACATTGTGTTGGGAGGAGGTGAGACTTGCGGTAGTTTATGACAAAACCCAACTGCTGCAGAAATTGGATGATGCATGTGGTGGCCTGCTGCACCTCTGAGGCCGTGCCTCCCTTTATGAGCTAATTGTCCAAGTAGGGGAAGACAAAGATCCCCTGGAGATGAAGAAAGACGGCCATGACTGCCAGGCATTTTATGAAGACCCTTGAGGCAAAAGCCAAGCTGAAAGGGAGCACCCTGTACTGGTAGTGCCTGCCCCCCACTATGAACCACAGGTACTGCCTGTGGTTGGGGTGAATGAGGATGTGGGAATAAGCATCCTTGAGGACTAAGGTGCATAGCCAATCTCCCTGCTGGAAATATTTATTTATTTATTTAATCATTTTTGTATACCACCTTATCCTTCAATCAAAGTGGTTGACAAGACAACAAAGGACTTACATATTGAGGGCATGAGAAGATGAAATACAATACATTATACAATATAAATACAGTACAAACAGTAAATTATAATATTATCTCATAGTGAAATTGGATATACACGTTGATCAATTTAAGTTATGTTTATTTTATTATTTTACATTTTTATTGATTATGATTATTATTATTATTACCATATTCCCCCTTTGTGTACAGGCCCCTCCCCCTCTCCCCTTTTCTTATCTTTGCAATCTTTTATTGGTGTTAGTGCCCCTTCTACCGCCTTTGGTTGTCAGATTTTCTCCGGCCTTATATACAATACACAATTGGTCACTTCTACTGCCATGCGCGGCTTCATGCTAATCAACCTTTTTTGGCACGCAAATCCAGCGCTTAAAAGAGACACCGTCGGATAGTTGCCTTTCATTAAAGCAAAAATCATTTGGTGACAACACAAGCACGTTAGTTCTCTACAATCACTGGGTAAGTGTAGTTCTTATGCCTGGGCTCCACTTTATGATACGATTCATTGCACACTGCATGGACAACGGCACTTCCCCTATCTCACCATTATGTCAATATATCCCCTTTAAGCAGCACTAAACGAAAAGGTTTTTTGACATGAGATCAACACTAAGCTCCCTCCTCCTCTGATGTAACCCCTGACTGGTATAGTTCTGCACTGGCTTATTTTATTCAGATTTTATTGTACTAATGCTCCTCTGACCCTTTGGTTTTCACTCTGATTCTGTGTAACCAAAACATAACCGTACAATTACATCATGTTATGTTCTATACATTTTTAGCCCTCAAGCTTCAGACCGAATGGTGTCTTTTTAAAGACTACTTAGTCACAAAGTGCCCTATGTAAGTATTCTATCTGTGGTCGTCCTCCTCCTTGTTACACTGTACAATGTCATTAGCAATATGGCTGCTTTCAATGTTTTACTACTTATGTTTACTTTTTAACTGTTTTATTCATGTCTTTATAGTTTTACTTGTTCTACTATTTTGGTAATTTAATAAAGGCATACTATTTATATATTTCCATTTTCACCAACCATATGTTTTAGATATATGCACTGTATATGTTTATCTTATTTTTTAACGTTGTCTTTTAACATATTACATGCTTTACTCTCTATTTATTTATTGTACACAATTTTTATTTATTTATTTTGTTTTATGTTTTAAGATGCGTACCCCCCGAGGAAGGCTTACTGCCGAAACGCGTAGGGGTTTTTCAGTTTAATAAATAAGTACCTGTGACACTACTCATCTCTCGCTTGTTGTATCCTTTCCCTCGTTTCTACTACCTCCACCACTCTTTCTGTAAAGAAGTATTTCCCATATTACTCCTGAGTCTATCCCCTTTCACTCTCATCCTGTGTCCCCTCATAGCAGAGTTTGCTTTCTATCAAAAGAGACTCTCCTCTTGTGCATTTATGCCACGGAAGTGTTTAAATGTCTCTATCATATCTCCTCTATCCCGCCTTTCCTCTAACATATACATATTAAGATCTTTAAGTCTGTCCTCAAATGCTTTATAATGAAGACCACTAACCAATTTAGTAGCCACCTTTTGCACAAACTCCATCCTGTTTATATCCTTTTAAAGGTGAGGTCTCCAGAATTACACAAAATATTCCAAATGAGGTTGCACCAGAGACTTATACAGAGGCACTATCACCTATTTTTTTTTCTGCTGGCCATTCCCTCTGCCCTTCCAACCAAGCATCCTTCTGGCTTTTGCCATCACCTTTTCTACCTGTCTAGCTGCTTTAAAATCATCAGAAACAATCAAGCCCAGGTCCTGCTCTTCTTTCGTGGACAGAAGTACTTCACTCCCTACACTGTACCACCCCCCCCCCCCCCAATACTGTACTGCTCCCTTGGATTTTTGCGGCCCAAATGCATGACCCTGCATTTTTTAGCATTAAATCTCAGCTGACAAATTTTAGACCATTCTTCAAGCTTAGCTAGATCCCTCCTCATGTTATCTACTCTTTCCTGGGTGTCTACTCTATTACAAATTTTGGTATCGTCCACAAAGGGGCAAACCTTACCAGACAGTCCTTCCGCAATATGATGAACAAAGATTTTAAATAGAATCAGAGCAAGGATAGATCCCTGAGGCACATCACTGGTAACCACCTCCTCCTCAGAGCGAGCTCCATTTACCTGTATCCTTTTTTGCCTCCCAATCAACCAATTTCTAACCCAGTCAGTCACATTATGGTCCATCTCTAGGGTGCTCAGTTTCTTCATAAGTCACCTGTGTGGAATGGTGTCTAAGGCTTTACTGAAACCTAAGAACACCCATCTAGGTCTCTTCCTCAGTCCAACTCCCTAGTCACCCAGTCAAAGAAATAAATCAGATTTGTTTGACAAGTCCTGCCTGTTGTAAATCCATGGTGCCTCAGATCTGATAATCCGCTGGACTACAAAAACCTCACCATTTTCTTTTTCAGCAGCGTTTTCAATATTACTCACCACATAGGTTAACTAACCGGCTTATAGTTTTCAACCTCATCCTCACTTCCGTTTTTGTGTAAAGGGACCACAGGTGACTTTCTCCAGTCCTCTAGGACTACTCCCAGACTCCAGAAAAGGTCAGTCAGTGGAGTTGCTAGAATGTCCCCAACTTCCTTCATTATTCTCAGATGTATCTCATCCGGTTCCATCGCTTTTAGTGTAGCTGGTTCCTCACAAAAACAGCCTTCTGAAAATCGTTCGAGATCCCCGTCACTTCTGCTCCTATTTGTGGATGTTTTCTCAAGTTTGCTCCTGGCTCTTGAACACATATCAGAAATATTTGTTAAGGAATTCCGTTTTATCTTCATCAGCTTTTACATATTCCTCCCCTTCGCCCCTTCCCTCCTCTCACTAACATATCTGAAAAATGTCTAATCCCCCTTTTTATTGCATTGGCTATTTCTTTTTACTTTTTGTATCTTTGCTTTCCTGACTACTTTTTGCTACTTTCTCTAAGTTTTTCCAAATATAGATGCCTGTTTTCCTCTCCTTGTGATCTCTTGTATTTTATGAAGGGCTCCTTTTTTCACCTTTTCAGCTATTTGACTCTCCTGTACTGAATTGATTGAGTTCTCTCTCTTTCCTGTCATGCATTGTAGTTCCTTTCCTCTTTTCTTTTTTCGGCTTCGGCTGTATTATTTTGTCTAAGAATTGAACACCGTCCTGATACTATGAAAGAGCGGTATATCAAGTAACTCAAACATAAATAAACAAACTTCTTTTGGGAACCATAGTGACCTCCTTTTCCTTTTACATTTATTTACCTTTCTAACAAAAGAAATTTGTGGCCCTTAAAATATCCCCTTTCAGTTTTTCCCATTGCTTTTCAACATCCCCCAGTTGCTCCCATCCCACTAACAGAGCTTAGAGAAAGAGCATTGGCAGTCTTTAGCTCCCAGCCGAGAAAGGGGTGCAGAGTTCAACTATACGAACAGCAAAATTAACCAATTTAGCAACCCACAAGTTATAAGAAATGCTTGAGGATCCGAAAATGCTTAAGCTTATTGCTCTCTGTGCTCCTTTTCTAAATGTGGTCAATTTAGTGAGGAGATCATATCCGGAATTTGAAAGTTATGCCCTGTGCAGGGAATGGATAAAAACTCCTCTCGGTTACTGATGTAGTTAAAGGTTCTCATGTTTCTTTTGCGATTTTGCCCTAAAACAAAGGTCGACAGGCCTGCTTTGAAACAGCAACTATTTTTTTATCGATTGGAGGTGTCAACACGCATTTAAGGCCAGAAATACTAAAGAGATTTGAGGACTGGGGGATAAAGGATTAAGTCATCTGTTTATAAAAAGTAATAATGAAATCTCCACAAAAACGATCACATTCTTTAAAAGTGCTGGAACAGAGAATCTTCCATGAAATTCTGCAATGGTTGTGGCTCCAAATGAGTATATCTGTCTCCTTAACTTTCTACTTTTGATATTTAGGTGTGTTTCATTGGAATGATGGCACCTATTGGGGAGGGCCTGTTTCTCCATAGCAATGCAGACGTGTTCATTTAAGAAGCACAACCCAATCGGCATCAGCATTGGTTAAAACTCCAGCTTTGTCAGACAGACAGAGCATCCCCAGCAACAACTCGATCGGCGTTGACAGCAGGGAGCGGGCTGCAGAACTACACCCTGCTCCCCATCGCAAAGGCCAATTGGGCCCAACTCTAGCAAATTTATAATTCAAGCTTCATATGGCGGACCCGCACCTGAGGGCCGTGCGAGAGACGCTTTGGCGCAGCCCTTAGGCAGAGACCTCTCTGGACATGCGGGAACAAATCAAGACAGACTACAAAAATAATGTTGCCACAGAAACACACCGATAGTGGCTCTATAGAAGGCAACAAACAGACAGCTGCCAATACATCAGCATAGCAGTGCTCACCAATCAACGGAAACCAATCATCTCTACACACCAGTAGAAAGGACAGTAAGCTAACACCTAACCATAAGAACATAAGAAATGCCATACTGGGTCAGACCAAGGTCCATCAAGCCCAGTATCCTGTTTCCAACAGTGGCCAATCTAGGTCATACGTACCTAGCAGTTTCCCCAAAAGAGACAGGTTCCACAATGCTTGTATTTATTTATTTACATTCTCTTATATACCGCGCTATTCTGCATCAGTGCGGTTTACATTGAACAAACTGAAATTACATTGAACAGGGCATTATAACTTGGAGATAACTATTTTATTGGGTCAAGCATGGATTATCCTGGGTCCCTTTTTTTTTTTAATTTAAATTTTTTAATTCATACATACTTGACATAGGCAAGTTACAGGTAATAAACAGAAAACAAATGAAAGATAATCAGCCAAAGGGAAAAATTAACAACCACCATTGCAGTCCACATCTAGGGGAGAAATTACAAAGAAAATACTAAAAAGAAACATCAAGGGAGAAACACTCTCAAACCTAAAGCCATATATATATCCGCCAAATATCCCTCATCCATCTCCCGGACCCTCCCTATCTGACAAAAAGGTCTCCAATTGTAAAGAATTGAAAAAATATATACTTAACCCCCTATAGTGTTATCACACACTTACAGGGGAACCTAAGAAAGATGCTCACAGGGGTAACACCCTTGGTCTAAAGGACAAAAAAGCACGCCTATGCACCTGAGTTGACCTGGAGACATCTTGAAACATTTGTACTTTAGCACCACAAAATACACATTTTTATGTTTGAAGTACAGTAATTCTTAAATACCAAAGCTTTATCTAATTCAGATACAAAAGAGGGCACCAAAGTGGCCCTAATCACAATAGTGTCTTGTGAGTCTTCCAAGAATTGAGTAAGATTAGCCAAAGATTGACGTTGCAATATATCATATTCTTCCGGAGTCTCACCTGATATCAATCGTGAAGAAATATAAAACATTTTAGAAAAAGAAATAGTATCTGAATTTGAAAGTTCTAACACCTCCTTCATATACTTATGAAGTAATATCTCAGGGGATATCAAATGTGTAACAGGAAAATTTAACAAACTAATATTTTTCATCCTAAAAGCATTTTCCAAGGAGTCTAACCTACAATGAATACTTAAACTATCTTTAACTGAGGAGGCACTCATCAACAAAGAAAGTATACCGGGCATCACATCTCAGTACCTGTGTAGTTAAAGATTCCTGGGTCCCTTTTTAATAATGGTTTATGGACCTTTCCTCCAGGAACTTGTCCAAACCTTTTTTAAAACCAGCTACACTAACAGCCTTTACTACATCCTCCAGTCACAAATTCCAGAGATTGATTACACGTTGAGTGAAAAGCATAGTTACTCACCTGTAACAGGTGATCTCCGGGAACAGCAGGAATTTAGTCCTCACATATGGGTATCGTCGGTACCGACGGAGCCTGCACGGGAACTCTCCCCAGCGTCCAATTAGAAAGCTTTTGGGAGCATCCCACAGCGTCTGCGTGCTGCCTTCCTGCCTTTCCCAACTGCCTCTCTCCAGTTGAGTTTAAAGCTGAGACAAAGAGAGAGAGAGGGAGAGGGAAAGAGAAATAGAGAAGAGAGAGAGAGAGAGAGAGAGAGAGAGAGAGATACAACTCCTAGGGGAGGTGGGTGGGTTGTGAAGACTAAATTCCTGCTGTTCCCGGAGATCAACTGTTACAGGTGAGTAACTATGCTATCTCCAGGAACAAGCAAGAATTTAGTCCTCACATATGGGGACTCCCTAGCTTTAAATGCTAGGGAGAGACCCCAGAGGTTGTGTGCCCCTGTGAAAGGGCTCCACGTCCCCCCATGGATCTCTGGCATCCAACCAGGGATGGTGGGTAGGAGTTGATTAGGTATGGAACAGGTGTTCGAGAACAGCCTGACCAAACAAGGCATCCCGGCGGGAGTCCTTGTCCAAGCAGTAATGGGCTGCGAAGGTATGAACAGAGGCCCAGGTGGCTGCTCGATAGATGTCGTCGATAGACACAGAGTGCAGATGAGCCATTGTGGCTCTCACATTGTGAGCTGTGACATGGCCCTCCAGAGGAAGATTCTTACTCTGATAGGCAAAGGAAATACACTGTGCAATCCAGCTGGACAGTGTTCTCTTCGAGACGAAGTCCCAAATGAGAAGGATCAAAATCAACAAAGAGCCGAGAGGACTTTCTATGTTGCTGTGTTCTTTGCAAGTAAAAGGCTAAAGCTTTTGAAGATGAAGATTCCTTTCTGCATTTGATGCATGAGGCCTTGGAAAGAAAACAGGCAGGTAGACTGCTTGGTTAAGATGAAAGCACAGTTACTTACCTGTAACAGGTGATCTCTGGGAACAGCAGGAATTAGTCCTCACATATGGGTACGTTGGTACTGACGGAGCCTGCGCGGGAAAGCTCCCCAGCTTCCCAGAAGGAAGCTTTTGGGGCCTCCCACTGCACATGCGCGCTGCCTTCCCGCCTTCCTGACCAGCTCTCCTCAGTTCGAGTTTATAGCTGAGACAATAGAGAGAGGAAAGGAAGATAGATAGAAGATACAACTCCTAGGGGAGGTGGGTGGGTTGTAAGGACTAATTCCTGCTGTTCCCAGAGATCACCTGTTACAGGTAAGTAACTGTGCTATCTCCAGGAACAAGCAGGAATAAGTCCTCACATATGGGGACTCCCTAGCTAAGATGCCTGGGAGATCCCGTTCCAAGGGTTCGCCATCTTCGTATGGATCTCAGGCATCCATCCTCGGAAGGTGGGCAGGAGTTGTTCAAGTATGGAACAGGTGTTTGAGGACAGCCTGACCAAACAAGGCATCCCGGCGGGAGTCCTTGTCCAAGCAGTAATGGGCTGTGAAGGTATGAACCGAGGCCCATGTGGCGGCTCGACAGATCTGATCTATGGAGACAGAGTGAAGATGAGCCATAGAAGTGGCCATGGCCCTCACATTGTGAGCTGTGACATGGCCTTCCAGAGAAATATTTTTACTCTGGTAAGCAAAGGAAATACACTGAGCAATCCAATTGGAAAGTGTACGTTTGGAGACGGGAAGTCCCAAATGAGAAGGATCAAAAGCCACGAAAAGTTGGGAAGACTTTCGATGTGGCTGAGTCCTGTTGAGGTAAAAGGCAAGAGCTCTTTTACAATCTAAAGTATGAAGGTTCCTCTCTGCACTGGATGCATGAGGAGCTGGAAAAAAGACAGGTAGATATACCTCTTGATTAAGATGAAAAGGCGAGACCACTTTGGGCATAAAGTGGGGATTCGTCCTTAGGACCACCTTATCATGATGAAACCTGGTATAAGGTGGATGAGCCACTAAGGCCTGTAGTTCACTGATGCGGCGAGCCGAAGTGACTGCAATAAGGAAAAGGACCTTCCAGGAAAGAAATTTCAAGGAGGTAGAAACCAACGGTTCAAAAGGTGGCTTCATAAGCTGACCTAGAACTAGGTTCAAGTCCCATGCTACCGGAGGAGGTCGGATGGGAGGCTTAGTTAGAGTCAGGCCTCTCATGAACCTTGCAACAAGCAGATGAGAGGAGACAGGTTGTCCATTTATAGGTTTTAAGGATGCTGCAATAGCACTCAAATGGACTCTTACTGAATTCGTCTTAAGGCCTGCATTAGAAAGATGCAGGAGATAGTCTAGTAGAGAATTCAAAGGAAGTGCTAGAGGGTCAAGACCCTGTTGAGCACACCAAATGGAAAAACGTTTCCATTTGAAAGCATAGGAACGCCTCGTGGAGGGTTTCCTAGAGGCATGAAGGATATCTTTCACTGGTTGAGAAAGATTGAAGTCATGAAGACGTAGGCCTTCAGTAACCAAGCTCTGAGGTGTAGGGACTTGGGGTTTGGGTGCCACAAAGTCCCTTTCTCCTGAGAGAGAAGGTCTGGCGCAGCTCCCAGGTCCAGGGAGGGTCCCTGGGAGAGATGCAGAAGTAGAGGGAACCACACTTGGCGTGGCCAGCGTGGAGCTATGAGGATCATCGATCCGTGATCCCTCTGGAGTTTGAACAGAGTCTTGGGAATCAAAGGAATGGGTGGAAAGGCATATAGGAATTCCTGACCCCAATGCAGGAGAAAGGCGTCGTTGGCCTGAGCTCCCTGACACGGAATCCTGGAACAGAACCGGGGAAGTTTGGCATTCCACGGACTTGCAAAGAGGTCTATGTCCGGGGTTCCCCATTCCTGAAAGATTCTGCCTATCTGGTCCATATGTAGGGACCATTCGTGTGGAAGCAGAACTCGACTGAGTCTGTCTGCCCGAGAGTTTTGAACCCCTGGAAGATATACTGCCAGAAGATGAATTTGATGCTCTCTGGTGAAGGCCCATAATCTGAGAGCTTCGTTGCAAAGCGACAGAGAGTCTGTCCCTCCTTGTTTGTTTACGTAGAACATGGCCACCTGATTGTCTGTCTGAACTAGGACGGTCAGGTTGACAAGGAGGGTATGGAAGACTTTGAGGGCAAAGAAGATTGCTCGCAGTTCCAGGAGGTTGATGTGAAGGGTGGTCTCCTGCGGAGACCAAGTACCCTGAGTGGAGAGGGATTGTAGATGGGCTCCCCACCCTGTTTGGGAGGCATCTGTTGTGAGGGTTGCTTGGGGCAACAAAGATTGGAAGGGGGCCCCCAACAACAGATTCTTGGTGGACATCCACCATTGGAGGGACCAAAACAGACGGTTTGAGGTGAGTATTTGGTCGGAGAGCGCTCCTGATGCTTGAGTCCACTGGGTGGCCAAGGTCCATTGAGCTGCTCTCATATGAAGACGAGCGTAGGGCACCACGTGTACCGTGGAGGCCATGTGGCCCAGAAGACGCAGCATTTCTCTGGCTGTCAAGTGACTGCTGGACTGAGCTTGGGAGGCCAAGCACAGCAGACGTTGGCCCCGGACTTGAGGTAGGTAGGCCCTTGCAGTGGTGGTGTCCAACAGGGCCCCTATGAATTCTAGAGACTGAGTAGGGGTAAGTTGAGACTTGGGAAGGTTTACCACCAGTCCCAGATACTGCAGAAGGTGCCTTGTGCGGTCCAGGGAAATCTGGGCCTCTGACTGAGATGGAGCTCGGATGAGCCAGTCGTCCAGATATGGGAATACAAAAATTCCCAGACCTCTTAGAAATGCGGCAACAACTGCCATGCATTTGGTGAACACTCTTGGAGCAGAGGCTAGACCGAAGGGAAGTACTCTGTACTGGAAATGTTTTCCCTGAAACAGAAATCTTAGATATTTTCTGTGGGATGGGTGAATGAGTATATGTATGTACGCATCCTTGAGATCTAGAGAACAAAGCCAATCCTGACTCTGAAGGTATGGAAGGAGAATGCCTAGAGAAAGCATTTTGAATTTCTCCTTGTACAGAAATTTGTTCAATTCTCTCAGATCTAGGATAGGTCTGAATCCCCCTGTCTTCTTTGTTATGAGAAAATAAGGGGAGTAGAATCCTGTCCCTTGTTGAAGAAGAGGAACCTCTTCTATTGCCCCTTGGGCAAGGAGAGAAGAGACTTCCTGATCCAACAGGTCCAGGAGAAATGGGGGAGAATTGAAGTGCCTCACCATGGTATATGGAGGAAGGTTGGAAAAATGAAGTTTGTAGCCCTCTCTGATGATAGAGAGGGTCCATTGCTCTGATGTGATTTGCTCCCATCTGGGAGCAAAGTGAGCTAACCTTCCGGGAATGGTGAGGGGCTCTGGTTGTTCTAGAGCCAGAAATGTTAAGTTCTCTAGGGGCAAGTCAAAACCCCTGAGGGGGTTGAGCCTGCTGAGAAGTGGTAGACGCTGCAGGCTTTCACTTTGCCTGTTTAGGTTGCTGACGTTTAGCAGCAAAGCGAGGCTGAGAAGATTGTTGGCCAGTATTTGTGGAAAATCGGGCCTTCTTGTAGTAAGGCCTCTTGAAAGACTTTTTCTTGGCAGGAGTAGAGGTAGACTTAGAAAGTCTATCCAAGGTAGCATTTTCTGCGTCCATTTGAGTGGCTTTAATTTGCCAGTCCTTACCAAATAAGTTCTCACCTGTACAGGGCAGATTCCGTAAGCCATCCAGGACCCAGGGTTCTAGGTCAGAGGCCTGGAGCCAAGCAAGTCGTCGGGCTGCAATAGCAATGCCCGAAGCTCTACCGCCACCCTCAAAGGAATCAAAAGCTGCTCTGTTGGAGAACTTAGAAACATCTAGAAGCTGTTTCACCAGAGAAATGAACTCCTCTTTTCTATCCTCAGGGATAAAGGAGGCAAAATGTCGTATCTTTAGGGCAAGTTCCCTGAGAAACATGCCCATATACAGACTGTAAGAATTAATCCTGGCTATAAGCATAGTAGCCTGGAAAATTTCTTGCCAAAAGAGTCTAGGGTCTTACATTCTCGTCCTGGAGGGGTAGAAGAGTGCCTTTTGGTACTCTTAATCTTTTTCAGTGCAGACTTCACCACAATGGAATGGTGAGGCAACTGAGTCTTTTGAAAACCAGGAGGAGGAGGGACCCGGTACATGGTGTCCAACCTACGAGAATAAGGAGACAACGTTAGAGGAGCCTCCCATAAGTCCATCAAGTGTTCTTGAAGGATTTCATGGATAGGCAGGGTGACTGCCTCTTTAGGAACCTTAGGGTATCCTAAAATATCCAATTTCTTTGACCTAGGTTCTTTTTCAGAGGATGTGGTAATAGAAAGTCCTTTAGCTAGTTCAATAATGAAGTCTTGAAAGGACAAATCCTCTGGAGGAGGCATTCTCCTCTTTGGGGAAGAGGGGTCTTCATGAAGAACTAGAGACAGCTCATCAGAGTCCTCAGAGGAGTCAAAATCCTCAGAAGAAGCAGAGTATTCTCTATTTGCTTCCAACGCACGATACGCATACCGATCGGTATCGACATCGGGCGTACGGGGTATGGGATCGGTATCGGGTGAAAACCCGGATCCGGCATGTGGAACCGATCTGCGTTTGGAAGTCGATGGTCTCGGTTCCGGTATGGGAGACGATACCGGAACCAGACCCGGTACCACTGAACGCGGTACCGAGGGCGTCGCAGCATTAATAAAAGGCAGCATGGCCTGCTGCATGGTCTGAACAGTATTGCTCATAGATGCCACTGCTGCCTGGATGTCGGTACCGGTATGGGCCGGTACCCCAGAGCAGTCCAACAGGTGATCAGTCGAGGCCGTGCCATCGATGTCAACCTGTAACCCCATAGATGGTGCTTTGGAAGCCAGAGCTTCCCGCCGGGGTTGTTTGGCTGGGGCAGGATCCTCAGACTCAAAAGTGAGAGCCTCTCGATGCTTTGAAGGAGATTTGCTCTTTGAGGACCTGCCCGCAGAGGGTTTGGTTACCTGAGATCCATCCGGAGAGGAAGACCTGGATGACTGTGATGCTGGATTATCTGAAGCAAACAGCACATGGAATTTGTTGGCCCGGTTCTGCAACCCACGTTTAGACATCTGGGAGCAGGATGGGCAGTCCGGAATGGAGTGGTCAGGTCCCAAACACTTAAGACACCATTCATGGGTGTCTGTGACAGAAATAACAGCACTACACTTGGTACACTTCTTAAAACCAGGGCTGGTTTCTCCATGAGGAGAATTTGTGTAGGCCTGAGGCCTAACCGAAGTCACCAAGTTGTCCAGAATAAAGATTTTTTTTTTTTTTTTTTTTAAAGAAAGAAAAGAGAGACCGGCGGTAACGGTTTCGGTATGGGGAAGGCAGGTACGCGGTCTAAAGAAACAAACTAAAACAATAATTTATTCAGCGGTGACAGGAACACGACCTGCTGGCTCCGCGGAAAAAGAGAAACTGAGGAGAGCTGGTCAGGAAGGCGGGAAGGCAGCGCGCATGTGCAGTGGGAGGCCCCAAAAGCTTCCTTCTGGGAAGCTGGGGAGCTTTCCCGCGCAGGCTCCGTCGGTACCGACGTACCCATATGTGAGGACTTATTCCTGCTTGTTCCTGGAGATAAGGCGAGACCACCTTTGGCATAAAGTGTGGATGAGTCCAAAGGACTACCTTGTCTAAGGTGGATCAGCCACTAGTGCTTGCAACTCACTGATGTGACGTGCTAATGTGATTGCAATGAGAAAGATAACTTTCCAAGAAAGGAATTTCAATGAGGTAGTAGCTAAGGGTTCGAAAGGTGGCTTCATGAGCTGACCAAGAAAGTTTAAGTCCCATGTCACCGGTGGCGGCCTAATGGGAGACTTAGTAAGAAGACGACCTCTCATAAATCTTGCTATAAGAGGATGGGAGAAAATAGGTTGTCCATTCAGAGGCTTGAAAGAAGCTGCAATGGCACTCAAATGGACTCTTACTGAGTTAGTCTTAAGTCCTGCATTGGATAAATGAAGGAGATACTCCAGTAATGATTCCAGAGGTATTGCAAAGGGGTTAAGACCCTTCTGCAAGCAACATATTGTAAACCTCTTCCACTTAAAAGCATAAGAGCGTCTTCTGGAAGGCTTCCTGGAAGCATAAAAGACATCCCTTACTTGCTCAGAGAGGTTAAGATCATGAAGATCTAGGCCTTTAGCAACCAAGCTCTGAGATGCAGAGATTGGGGATTGGGATGCCATAACATTCCGTCCTCCTGTGACAGGAGATCTGGAGCAGATCCTAACTGCAGGGAGGGAGCTTGAGAGAGATGTAGAAGCAGAGGGTACCACACTTGCCGTGGCCAATGTGGAGCTATGAGAATCATACGCCCTCTGTCTCTCTGAAGCTTGAACAGGGTTTTGGGAATTAGGGGAATGGGTGGAAAGGCATAAAGGAAGTCCTGCCCCCAGTGAAGGAGGAAAGCGTCCCTGGCCTGAGAGCCCTGAGCCGAAATTCTGGAACAGAACTGGGGAAGATTGGTATTCAACGGAATTGCAAAGCGGTCAAAGTCTGGAGTTCCCCAAATTTGAAAAATCTTGGCCACCTGGTCTGCATGTAGAGACCATTCGTGTGGAAGCAGAACTCGACTGAGTCTGTCTGCCCAAGTGTTTTGTATGCTTAGAAGATACACTGCCAGGAGATGAATCTGATGTTCTCTGGCGAGGGCTCATAGTCGCAAAGCTTCATTGCAAAGCGACAGAGAGCCTGTTCCCCCCTGCTTGTTCACATAGAAAATGGCTACTTGATTGTCCGTATGAATGAGGACTGTCTTGTAGCTGAGCAGGGTGTGGAATACTCGAAGAGCAAGGAAGATTGCTCTGAGCTCTAAGAGATTGATATGTACATGAGTCTCCTGTGGAGTCCAAGTGCCTTGGGTTGAGAGGTCTTGTAGATGAGCTCCCCAACCCATTGGTGAAGCATCTGCTGTGAGAGTTACTTGGGGTAAAGGTTGTTGAAATGGGGACCCCAGCAACAGGTTCTGAGCAGACTGCCACCATTGGAGAGACAAAATAAGGCGATTTGTGTTTGCTATTTTGTCTGACAGGCACCCTGATGCCTGGGTCCATTGAGTGGATAAAGTCCACTGGGCTGCTCTCATATGGAGGCGAGCATAAGGAACCACATTCATTGTAGATGCCATGTGGCCTAATAGTTGTAACATTTCTCGGGCAGTGAGATGAGGTTTTAGCACTGCTTGAGAAGCTAATTGCAACATGCGAAGGCAACGGGCCTGGGGAAGATAGTCCCTTTCTTTTTTGGTATCCAGCAAAGCTCCTATAAACTCTAGAGACTGAGTGGGAGTTAGACTGGATTTTGGGATGTTTATGACCGGACCCAAATATTGAAGGATACGCATTGTGCAAGATAGGGAAGTCCTGGCCTCTGACTCTGATGAGGCTCGAATGAGCCAGTCGACTAGTAGGGGAAGACAAATATCCCTAGAGTGCGGAGAAATGCTGCTACCACAGCCATGCATTTTGTGAACACTCTTGGTGCAGAGGCCAGGCCAAAAGGAAGCACCCTGTATTGGTAGTGCATTCCTTGAAAAAGGAACCGAAGGAACCTTCGGTGAGTAGGATGGATGAGAACATGAGTGTACGCATCCTTGAGATCTAGAGAACAAAGCCAATCCTGACTCTGAAGGTATGGCAGCAGAGTTCCCAGAGAAATCATCTTGAATTTCTCTTTGACCAGGAATTTGTTCAATTCTCTGAGGTCTAAAATAGGTCTGTGTCCCCCTGTTTTCTTTGGGATAAGAAAGTAGGGGGAGTAAAAACCCGTAACCTGTTGATGAATGGGTACTTCTTCTATTGCCCCTTGGGCAAGAAGCATAGCGACCTCTTGATTTAACAGGTTGATGAGAGAGGTTTGAGAATTGAACTGTCTTACCATTGTGGGAAGGGGCATGCAAAGAAAATGAAGTTTGTACCCCTCTTTTATAATGGAGAGTGTCCAATGCTCTGCTGTTATTTGCTCCCACTTGGGGGCAAAGTGACACAACCTTACTGGAATGGTGGAAGGCTCTGGTCCATTGAGGGCCAGGAAGGCTAAGTTCTCTAGATGAAAGTCAAAGGCCTTGTGGAGGCTGAGACTGCTGAGACGGTTGAGGCTTAGAAGTCTTTGCTTTCCTTTGTTTAGGTGGTTGCTGACTTTTCCGGGCAGGCTGACCTGCAGAACGTCCCCTGCTGGGAATAAGAGGGATAAATCCTTTTCTTTTTTGAGAAAAATGGTTTCTTGAAAGATTTCTTTCTTGCAGGATCAGCTGTGGCTTTGGATAACCTATCCAAAGTGGAGTTGTCAGCATCCAACTCATCGGCTTTTTCTTGCCAATTTTTACCGAATAGGTTCTCACCTGTACAAGTAATATTACCCAGTTTGTCCTGCACCCAGAGCTCCAAATCAGATGCCTGGAGCCAGGCAATTCTTCGTGCACCTATGGCAATGGCAGAGGTTCTGCTTATGCACTCAAAACAGTCAAAAGCTGCACGATTGACAAACTTAGAAACATCCTGAGCATGTTTAACCAGTGTGAGAAAGTCCTGCCTCTTGTCATCAGGAAGGAGAGGGCTTAAAATCTCCAAGTCTCCTGTGACTTCTTTAAGGAACATTCCCATATATAAAATATAGGAACTGATCCTGGCAGAAAGCATGGAAGCCTGGAAAGTACGACGTCCAAAGGCATCCAAAGTTCTACATTCACGTTCTGGAGGATTAAAGGCATGCCTCTTTGCACTCCTGATCCTTCTCATAGCTGATTCCACTACAATAGAGTGGTGAGGAAGCTGAGTTTTCTAGAAACCAGGACAAGGAGGGACTCGATACATGGTATCCAGTCTACGAGAGTGAGGAGAGGTGGTAAGAGGTGTCTCCCACATTCTCAACATGAGATCATGTAAGATCTCATGGATAGGCAGGGTAGCTGCCTCCTTAGGAGCTTTGGGATATTGTAAAATCTCCAACTCCTTAGCCCTGGGCTCCATTTAAGGAGCCACAGTAATGGACAGACCTCGAGCCACCTCCTTGATAAAATCCTGAAAGGAGATATCTTCTGGAGGAGACATCCTACGCTTAGGGGAGGAAGGCTCCTTCGGGAGAAGTATCCCGGTACCGGCAGAGCTGTCAGAATCCTTGGAGTCCTCCGAGGATTCGAAGTATCTTCTGTCCGGATGCTCTTGAAGAGCCCGATACCCGTACCGACCGAAGTCGGTACCGGGGGGAATCGGTACCGGTGTATCGGCACCGGAAGGCATCGCATGACTGGGCGCCGGCAAAGCAGACACCGATGTCGATGCTGTCGGTACCGGTACCAATACCGGCATCGGTACCGGCTGAACTGTGTGACGCGGTTCCGAGGGTGTTGATGCCGCAAGGAGAGCCACCAGACTGCGTTCAATAGCCAGGAACCTCTGGTCTATCGACGCTGCCGATGCCTGGGTATCGGTACCAGAAGCAGCCGGTACCCCAGAGCATGGCACCAGTAGTTCTGTCGAGGTTGAGGCCTCAAGAACATCCTGGAGCCCCGATAATGCTTTGGAAGCCGAAGCCTCCCGCCAGGGAAATTTTGCCGGTATAGAACCCTCAAGGGCAACGCCAGAGGCATCTCGATGCTTGGAAGAAGATCTACCCTTTGAGGACTGGCTAGACTTATGTTTAGTTACCTGAGATCCATGGGAGGAAGACGAAGCCCTGGAAGACGTTGATTCCACAGAAGCTGCATCGGAGGGAAAAAGGGCGCTGAGCTTAGCAGCTCGGTTTTGTCGACCCCTCTTGGACATCATGGCACAAGCCATACACTGGGAGATGGAGTGGTCAGGACCTAAACATTTAAGACACCAGTCATGGGTGTCGGTGACGGAGATGGTACCGCCACACTCGGTGCACTTTTTGAAACCTGAAGTGGGTTTTTCCATAGTGGAGGAAATTTTGGGCTTAAGGCCCAAAATGGCGCGTGCACCTGGGAGAAAAGTTTGGAAAAAATAGAGCATATATTTTTTTTTTTTGAAGAAAGAAAGAAAGAGAACTGGTGGTATTGGTGTAGCATCGAGGAAGGCAGACGTGACCACAAAAAAGAATAAGGAAAAAATTTTCTGCGGTGACAGGAACGACAAACTGCTGGCTCCGCGGAAAACGAAGAACTGGAGAGGGGCA
Source organism: Ichthyophis bannanicus (assembly GCA_033557465.1). Taxonomy (NCBI): domain Eukaryota; kingdom Metazoa; phylum Chordata; class Amphibia; order Gymnophiona; family Ichthyophiidae; genus Ichthyophis; species Ichthyophis bannanicus. The sequence goes on from CM066035.1 coordinate 515,381,560, forward strand.
GTTGGGAAAGGTGGGAAGGCAGCACGCAGGCGCTGTGGGATGCTCCCAAAAGCTTTCTAATTGGACGCTGGGGAGCGTTCCCGCGCAGGCTCCATCAGTACCGACAATACCCATATGTGAGGACTACATTCCTGCTTGTTCCTGGAGATAAATATTTTCTCTTATTTGTCTTAAATAGTTTACCCTGTAGCTTCATTGCATGTCTAGTCTTTCTACATTCTGATAATGTAAACAATCGATCTATGTTTACCCGGAATTACAACCAAATTATGACTCCTCTCACCATACCATGCCTCTCAACTATTCAGACTCATCACTCCTTCATTCCGAACTCCAGCATACATACCAGTCATCCACATACACACCCTAACCATCTATGCAAATATAAGATACAAGGCACTCATTATGACACACAGTCATACACAACAAATCAGCAACTTGTCTCCACTCTCTCCTCTCAAAACCCAAGGGTGAGAGACTCCAACGACACAATTCTCTCAATCTTCTAACCATCCCAGCTCTTAAAACCAAAAACAAGCAATCCACATGCAGCCGTGCATTCTCCCTCTTTGTCCCCACCGCATGGAACGCCCTCCCTCCACACCTGAGAGGTTGCTCTGACCATTTTGACTTCAGGAAGAAGATCAAAACCTTCCTATTCCACGAACACTTCAACTCTGAATCAACGGGCAAGTGTAACATAGTGTCATACTTTACATTCTACAAGTTCAAAAGATTCAATTCCTATCCCCACATCACACATAGTTTATGATCCATAATTTATTCCTCAGTTTAACCCCACCTCTGTGTATAGTTGTAACTATTTTTTGATTAAAGCTATTTGAATGTTTCATTAGTTCTTATTTAGAATGTTCCAGCTCTCTGTAAAACAGCTGCTTATGCACTGTTATATTGATGGTTCCACAAAAACCTCCTTGAATAGTAGAAAGGCAGTATAAAAACAACATTAATTAATTAAATCAATCAATTGATCACCCCCCCCCCAACTATCATCGAAACAAATCCAGACACAACAAATCATACTGCAAACACTCACATATCTACTTCCATCACAAACACATGTAAGGGAAATCCTCCCTCTAAAATGCACCCTTCTAAATGCCCAATCTACAAGTAACAAGATACAACTCCTTTCAGATATACTAATTGACAACCACATTGATATTCTCAACATAACCGAGTCCGGGTTCACTGAAACTGACACAGTCCTACTAAACCAATGCCCCACAAGACTACCACCTCTTAAGCTACCCAAGGACTAAACACCATGGTGGTGGTGGCATCTGCATTCTAACAAGAAAAAACCCGAACTTCTGCATTCTCTCAAAAACATCTGACAATGGTCTGGACACACTGACAATAAGAAACGACAACATAACCATCCTCCTTGCCTACAGATCCCCAAATGCTGACCCTGACAAACTGGACACAATCCACAACAATAACTCAAACAAAAACTACCTCATGCTACTAAGGTGACATCAACCTCGCCTCCACATCACCAAGCAAAGCAAAGACCTTCCTGGAAGCTATAGAATCCCTGGACTATACCCAAATCATCAGTCAACCCACGGACATTAAACGGACCACCATTGACATGATCTTTCTGCCACAAAACTTACTGAAAGAACACACAATTCCACCTCACATCACTGTTGATGTCCCCTAGTCAGACCAGAAGATGATCTCAATCAAGATAGTGCTCAACAAGAGCAACTCCAAACACCACACCTCAGAACACATCAAGCGCAGGTTTCAAACTGGAAAAAGAAGCCTTTCTTGCAAAAATCCTACCTAAACTCCAGAACTCCCCCCAAAGACACGCTCCATAATACAAAAACAGAACAAAACCATCACAGATGTTGCAACAAAACCACCCACATCCAACCAATGCACAAGACAAAGAACAGCAACCTTGTACACACCGCTACTAAAGGACATGAAGCGAAACCTATGAATCGCAAAGTGAAAATGGAGAAAGCATAGTTACTCACCTGTAACAGGTGGTCTCCAGGGACAGCAGGAATCAGTCCTCTCTTATGGGTGATGTCGGCATCAACAGAGCCTGGGCGGAGCAATTCCTCAGCTTTCAAAGAAAGCCTTTGGGATTGCTACAATGCATGTGTGGTCCTCTTCCCGCCCAAGGGTGCCATCTTGCTCAGTCAGGTCCCTTAGCTTGAGCCCTACTAAACAGATGGCAAGGGAAGGACAAAAATTCAGCAACTCATCAGGGAGGCAGAAGGGTAGTGAGGACCAATTCCTTCTGTCCCTGGAGAACACCTATTACAGGTGAGTAACTACGCTTTCTCCAGGAACAAGCAGAAAGTCAGTCCTCATTTACGGGACTCCCTAGCTACAGGCTACCGAACCTGTAACCAAAAAAAAGCTTCCGTGAGGCTGTAAGCAGAAGCCTGAAGAAGCCCGAGTCCCCAAGTCCTCGGGGCAAAGACTTTGTTAGCTGTGAAGAAGGGTCGGAAGGCAGGAGTTGCTTATACCCAGAACACATTATGGAGTACAGCCTAGCCAAAGGAGCTGTCCCGGTGGGACTCCCTCTCCAGGCAGTAGTGGGCGGCGAAGGTATTCATAGAAGACCAGGTTGCCACCCAGCAGATATCCATCATGGACATGGAGCGCAGCAAGGCCAATGAAGCCGCTTTGGCTCGGACCCCATGTGCAGTGACTCGACGATCTGGAGGGATGCCCGCCTTCGCATGGGTGAACGCGATGCAGTCCACCATGCATACAGAGAGGGTGTGCTTGGTGACTGCTTGCCCATGCCTATTGGGATTGTAGGTCACAAAGAGCCGGTCAGACTTGCGACGAGTCTGGGTATGCTACAAGTAGAAGGCGAGGGCCCGCTTGCATTTGAGGGTGTGGAGAGCCGCCAACGCCTGATCGGCGTGGGGTCTCGGGAAGAAGGTCGGGAGCACTATCTCTTGGTTGAGATGAAAGGCTAACACGACCTTGGGTAAGAACTTAGGGTGCGTCCGGAGGACCACCCTGTTCCGGTAGAACCTGGTGTAAGGGGCGCCAGCCATGAGCGCCTGAAACTCACTGACTCAGCGAGCCGAGGTTAGCGCCACCAGGAAGGCCACCTTCCAGGACAAGTGCTGGAGTGAACATGTCACCATCGGTCTGAAGGGTAGATGAGTGAGCTGCGTGAGCACCACATTCAAGTCCCATTCCGCCAGAGGGGAATGGATGGACGGCTCGGATAACAGAAGGCCCCGCATAAAGCGGGAGACTAGTGGATGCCTCGAGAGGGGCTTTTCCTCGATGAGGAGATGATTAGCCGATATGGCGCTCAAATGAACCCTAACAGTCTTGCTTTATAGGACACCTTCCCAATTAACTACACAAATGGACTTGGAACAAAACATTTTGAACATACTTAAAAAGATTTAATTGTTTTTTCTCTGAAAGGACAGCTGGGAAACCGACTGGCACTTTGGTAGATATCTCTTTTTTGTTTTAACAGATATCTATGCTCCATGAACTGAACAATGGCTTGGAAAAATCATATCGCTAAAGTTGTTGCCCCTGTTACAGCTTCTGCCTCTGTCCAGATGTCCCAATGCCAGTTGAAGGACCGGTTCCATGTGCAGGGTGCCTGCATGCTGAAGCTCTCAGGAAACAAGTAGAGGAGCTCAGAGAGGAGGTGGCGAGGTTGAGGAGCATTCAAGACAGTGTGAAGTACATTGATGAGAAGCTTCTTGGAACATCCAAGCTCTCCAGCAGAGGAGAAGATGGGTGCCTATAGAATGACGAAGGTTGGACACAAGTCACAAGGGCCTGCAGAATCACCAATCCAACTTCTCCAGCCCTTGAATTGAAGAACCATTATGCAGCCCTGGAAGTGGAGGAGGTGAAAGCATCCAAGGAAAGAGCAGTTACTCACCTGTAACAGGTGTTCTCCAGGAGCAGCAGGAATCAGTCCTCACATATGGGTGTCATCGGTGTCGATGAAGCCCCAGCGGAGCATTTCCCCAGCTTTCCATGAAAGCCTTTGGGAATGCTGGCACGCATGTGCGGTTCCCTTCCCGCCTAAAGGTGCCATCTTACCTCAGCAAAATGACATAGCTAAGAAGAGCACACAAAAATGTAAAAACACAAACTATGTACAACTGCAACTCCAAGGGGAGGAGGGAGGGTTGTGAGGACTGATTCCTGCTGCTCCTGGAGAACACCTGCTACAGGTGAGTAACTACTCTTTCTCCAGGACCAAGCAGGAAGTCAGTCCTCACATATGGGTGACTCCCTAGCTCTGGGCTACCGAGGAACACAGGCTGAACAAGAGAACTCCCTCAAGTCCCAGCAGCAAAGAAAGGCTTTTCAAGGACACAACCTCCACCGGTAGCCCAACAGAGGGCAGGAGTTGCCTAAACCTCAAAGAGATTCCGGAGTACTGCTTGGCCAAAAGCACTGTCCCTACGGGACTCCCTCTCCAGGCAGTAATGGGCCGCAAAAGTCTGGCTTGAAGACCAAGTTGCAGCCCTGCAGATGTCTACCAAGGGCACAGAGCGGAGATGAGCCACTGAGGCAGCCATGGCCGTGACCCTACCCTGCAAAGGAAGGTCAGCCGCCTTGTAAGCCCAGGTGATACAGGCAGCCACCCAGATAGACAAGGTACGCTTGGACACAGCTAACCCCAACTTATTGGGGTCAAAGGATACAAAGAGCTGAGTAGCCCTTCTATGCCCCTGCGTACGGTCAAGGTAGAAGGATAAGGCCCTCCTACAGTCCAGGGTATGCAGGACTGCTTCAGCCTGGCTTGCATGAGGCCTAGGGAAGAATGTTGGAAGAACCACCTCCTGATTGAGGTGGAAAGAGGAGACAACTTTTGGGAGGAACTTGGGATGAGTCCTGAGGACTACCCTGTTCCTATAAATCCTGGTGTAAGGCCTATCACAGACCAGGGCCTGAAGCTCACTCACTCGCCTAGCCGAGGTAAGGGCTATCAGGAAGAGTGTCTTCCAGGAGAGGAAGCGTAGTGGACAAGTAGCCATCGGCTCAAAAGGAGGGCGAGTCTGTTGCTGAAAGACCACATTCAACTCCCACTCAGGGGCAGGAGGACGGACTGGAGGCTTGAGTAAAAGCAAGCCCCTGAGAAAGCGGGACACCAAGGGGGGTGACCGGACAGAGAATGTCCCTCCACCAGTGAGTGGTGAGTTGCTAGAGCTGAGAGGTGGACCCGAACAGAATTGGACTTAAGTCCCTGATTTGATAAGTGCAGTAAGTACTGAAGCACTACCGGCACAGTACAGGAGAAAGGATCCTCTGTACGTAGCTGACACCACAAAGAAAACCGTTTCCATTTGAGAGCATAGGCTTTCCTAGTGGACTGTTTCCTAGAGGCTAGGACAACCTCCTCAACTTCCTGAGGCAGGCCCCAGGGAGCCAAGACTACCCTTGCAACTTCCAGGCCATCAAATTGAGAGTTTTGAGATTGGGGTGTAGAAGGGAACCCTGCTCCTGAGAGAGGAGGTCGGGTTGCAAACCCAGAGGCAGTGGGGGATCCACCGCCAGTTGAAGCAGAAGAGGAAACCAAGGCTGTCTCGGCCATCTGGGAGCCACCAGCAGGACTGAGGCCTTGTCCTGAAGAATCTTGAACAGAGTTCGGGCCACCAAGGGCATGGGAGGAAACGCATAAAGGAGGCCCTGAGACCAGGACATCAGAAAAGCATCTGGTGCTATTCTCAAAGGATGTGGTTGCCTGGAGCAGAACTTGGGCAGTTGCTTGTTCAGTGGACTGGCAAAGAGATCTATCCAAGGGAGATCCCACTTCAGGAAGATCTTTTGAACGACCAAGGGATGCAGCTGCCACTCGTGGGGCTGCAGAATTCTGCTCAACCGGTCGGCCAGGCAGTTCTCCTGGCCTGGGAGGTACACCGCCTTGAGAAGCATGTTGTGCTTCAGGGCAAAGGAACAAAGGTCCTGAGTCTCTCGACAAAGGATCTGGGACCCAGTCCCGCCCTGTTTGTTCACATAAAACATGGCTACCTGGTTGTCTGTTTGAATCAAGACTGAGCGGTGAGCCAGGGCTGGAGAAAAAACTCAGAGCCAAGCAGATAGCCCGAAGTTTCAGCAGATTGATCTGTTGGGCTGCCTCCCAGGGAGACCAGAGGCCTTGGGTGCACTTGTCCAGACAATGAGCACCCCAGCCCTTGAGAGAGGCGTCGGTGGTGAGGACCACCGAGTATTCTGGCATTTGGAAGGGCATTCCTTTGAGTAGATTGGGTGGATGTAGCCACCAGCTGAGGGAGGCCAAAAGGGGTTTGGACACCTTTATCCTGTCTCGTAAGTGGCCTGTGGCGTGAGACCACTGAGCCCGAAGGCACCACTGTGCAGGCCTCATATGGAGCCTGGCATTGGGAGTCACATGTACTGTCGAAGCCATGTGTCCCAGAAGCCTGAGGCAGAGTCTGGCGGAGACCAGGGACCTGTTTAGAAACTGTTTTGCCACGTCCATCACCCTTTGAGCCCTGTCTTCTGGGCAAGAATGCCTTTGCCAGTTCAGAATCCAACCTTGCCCCTATGAACTCCAAGTTCTGGGAGGGGAGCAAAGTGGACTTTGCGAAGTTTATGACAAAGCCCACCTTTTGAAGCAGAGCAATGGTGCTGAGGGTGGCTTGTCTGGCCTCCAGGGACGTCTGACCCCTGATGAGCCAGTTGTCCAGATAGGGAAAGACAAAGATGCCATGATTTCTCAGGTAGGCCGCAACCACTGCCAGGCACTTGGTAAAGACCCGGGGAGCGGAGATCAGGCCAAAAGGTAGTACTCTGTACTGATAATGGTTTCCTCCCACAATGAACCTGAGGTACTTTCTGTGGTCTGGATGAATGAGGATGTGAGTGTACGCATCCTTTAGATCTAAGGAGCATAGCTAATCTCCCTGCTGGAGGAAGGGCAGAAGTGTCCCAAGAGTAAGCATCTTGAACTTTTCTTTCTCTAGGAACTTGTTGAGGTTTCTGAGGTCCAGAATGGGTCGAAGGCCTCCGGTTCTTTTGGGTATCAGGAAATACCTGGAGTAGAATCCGTGACCTTGCAAGTGGGGAGGCACAGACTCCACCGCCCTGTCCACCAACAGACCATGAAGCTCTTGTAGAAGGAGGTCTGTGTGCAGGGGAGGCCTTGGAGGCTCCCCTGGAAAATATGGCGGAGGCAGTTGGTGAAAATGGAGGGCATAGCCATTGTAGACTATGTCAAGCACCCAACTGTCCCCGGTGATAAGGGGCCACTGGTGGGCAAAGAGGGCGAGGCAACCTCCTGTGCAGGGTGGGGAGAGCAGTGGAGGAGAGGCTACACTCAAGGAGTCAAAAAACCCCACCCTGCTGAGTGGTAGCAGGGGCCTGAGGCTTGGGGATCCTCTGCCTACAGGGCCCATTACCCTGGCCCTTGACTTGCTGATCTTGGGGGGCAGCTTGGACAGCCTGATACTGAGGGTACTGTTTGTAGGTAGTGCCCTTCCTCGGGTAAAATGACTTTTTACCCGAGCCCTTCTTATGTAAAGGGGCAGAGGTCTTCCTCGACAGCCTTGTCCGGGTAAGGTGCTCTGTCTCGAGCTGAGCGGCCTTCTCGGTCACGGGTTTGCCAAAAAGGTTCTCACCTCGGCAGGGGACATCGACCAACTTGTCCTGAACCCATGGCTCGAGGTCCGATGACTGCAGCCACGCCTGGCGTCGAGCCGCGATGCCGGCAGCCGCTACTCGGGCCGAAGCCTCAAAGCCATCGTAGGCGGCGCGGGAAATGAACTTCGAGCATTCCCGAATTCCCGAGGACAAGGTCTGAAATCTCTGCAAGGGTTCCCCGGAGAGACCCGCAGAGAAGCCGGCCAGTTCTTTGGCCAGGTCCTGCAAGTACATGCCCATGTACAGCTGGTAAGACTGGACACGGCATGCAAGCATCAACCCCTGGAAGCAATTCCTACCGACGCCATTGAGGTTGCGGACCTCCCTGCCGGGGGCACCGCGGAGTGCATCTTCTGGCTCTTCAGACGATGCATGGCCGATTCCACAACCATGGAATGGTGTGGTAGCTGTGCTTTCTGTAAACCAGGGCTTCTGCGGAGTCGATAACTGGAATTGACTCGCTTACTTAGAACCGGCGCCGAGGCCGGGGCCTCCCACTTCGGAAGAGGAGCCGTTCGAGCATCGGAGGAACCGGGACAGTAAAGGCCTCCTTTGGAGGAGAGTCGTACTGTAGAGCATCGAGCTCCTCGGCTCGAGGCTCTTCCTCAGGATCGGCAGGGATAGCAAAGGCAGCGGCCATATCCCGGACGAACTCCGAGAACCTAATGTCCTCCGGCGCGGATCTACTCCGGGGATCAGACTGCGGTGAGTCCGACTGGATGCATCGAGTCTTAAAAATATCGGGAGACTCCTCGTCCTCCGTCTCCCAGGCGGACTCGTCCGAGGAGGAGTCAGGGTCCGACCCCGCGGGGCCCCGAGGCACCTGCCCCGATGCCGGGGGCACTGGCGTCGACATCCTTGGTCCCGAACGGGAGGTCGAGGGAGACCTCGACCGAGGACGACTTTGAGCCACAAGGGTCTCGAGTATCGGCTCGGTCTCCGCGGTTGACTTCTAAGTCGACGTCCCGGTGGTTGGGGCAGATGCACCAGACAGGCTGGCCATCAGTGCCCACTGCTGCTCCTTGAAGGCAGACAGTCTGCACTCCAAGGCTGTCATCCTGAGACTCAGCTCGGGAGATGCAGCAGCCACTGACTCGGGCCCCGGCAGCGCCGGGCCCGACGTCGGCTCTCTGGGAGGAGAGTTCATGAGGACTAAGGGGCTTACGTGTCCAGCAGACTCTGGCTCCACGCGATGAATATTTGCAGGCTTCTCTTGGTCCACGGGCCCGGGACGGTGGTCTTAGACCTGGCCCTCGAGGGACCAGGGACCTCCTCCGATGCCGCCCTCGCAAGCCGCTTCTTCCTCTTACGTTCCCCGGTCGGGGGACCCCCTGTCCAAGGAGCTTCGATGGCGCTCGGGATTGGAATCCCGAGATGTCGAGGCCTCAGACGAGGTCTGGGCCCGGCCGGAGGCAGAGTCCGAGAAAAACCTTTCCTTTTGATGCTGTCGACTCTTTAGTGCCTTGGAAGACATCTTCCCACATGGCCCACATGACTTTGGATCATGGTCAGGGCCGAGGCACCGAAGGCAGCAGTCGTGTGTGTCGGTGAGAGACATGATTTTCTTACACCGATCACACTTTTTGAAACCACTGGAAGCCATCGGGGAAAAAATCGCCCCAGCGAGGTCAAAGGACCGGCCTTCCAGTGAAAAAAATGAAAAAAGGGAGCGAATGCCAGCCACGAAGGGCAAAAACCGAAAAATGAAGAAAACGGGCTCGATGCCGGTGTATCGAACCCTGCGGGAGGGGAACCGGCATCGAACCGGAGAAAAATAGCAAAAATTGCCAAAGAAAAAAATCACTTTTATCCGGGAGAACAGGACACACGTCCGATGGGCTTCTCGGAAAAAAAGAGACTGAGGTAAGATGGCACCTTTAGGCGAGAAGGGAACTGCGCATGCGTGCCAGCATTCCCAAAGGCTTTCATGGAAAGCTGGGGAAATGCTCCGCTGGGGCTTCATCGGCGCCGAAGACACTCATATGTGAGGACTGACTTCCTGCTTGGTCCTGGAGAAAGGGAAGAACCAGAGTTAAAGTAACCCAAAGTTGCAGAATCAGTGATCACAAGGAAGTGAAGGGTAGTGGTGGTTGATTATTCTCTTCTGAGGGGTACCAAGGCGTCCATCTGCCGACCAGACTTGATGTCCAGAGAGGTTTGCTGTCTGCCAGGTGCCAAAATCCGAGATGTTACAGAGTTTGCCAAGACTCATCAAGCCTACTGACTATTACCCAATGTTGCTAATCCATCTCGGCACAAATGATACTGTCAGGTATGCCTCTGAGCATATCAAAAGTGACTTCATGGCTCTGGGACAGAGGATGAAGCAGATAGGTGCACAGGTGGTGTTCTCTTCAATCCTCCTGTTGAGGGTAAAGGCCAAGGCAGAGAAGCTTGCAACCTGGAGATATGCATGGCTGCGTGGATGGAGTCATCGAGAGCGTTTTGGTTTCCTGGACCATGAGATGCTGTTCCAAGAGTTGCAGAGCAGAGATGGTGTCCATCTGTCCAAGAAAGTTGACATATCTTCAGTAGCAGACTGGCTAATCTACTGAAGAGGGCTTTAAAATAGATTTGTTGAGGATGGGTGAAGAAAGCCACCAGGTAAAGAGTAGTTACTCACCTGTAACAGGTGTTCTCCAGGAGCAGCAGGAATCAGTCCTCACATATGGGTGTCATCGGCGCCGATGAAGCCCCAGCGGAGCATTTCCCAGCTTTCTATGAAAGCCTTTGGGAATGCAGGCACGCATGCGCGGTTCCCTTCCCGCCTAAAGGTGCCATCTTACCTCAGTTAAATGACATAGCTAAGAACAGCACACAAAAATGAAAAATAAACTATATACAACTGCAACTCCAAGGGGAGGAGGGAGGGTTGTGAGGACTGATTCCTGCTGCTCCTGGAGAACACCTGTTACAGGTGAGCAACTACTCTTTCTCCAGGACCAAGCAGGAAGTCAGTCCTCACATATGGATGACTCCCAAGCTCTGGGCTACAGAGGAACCCCGGCTGAACAAGAGAACTCCCTCTAGTCCCAGCAGCAAAGAAAAGGCTTTTCAAGGACACAACCTCCACCGGTAGCCCAACAGAGGGCAGGAGTTGCCTAAACCTCAAAGAGATTCCGGAGTACTGCTTGGCCAAAAGCACTGTCCCTACGGGACTCCCTCTCCAGGCAGTAATGGGCCGCAAAAGTCTGGCTTGAAGACCAAGTTGCAGCCCTGCAGATGTCTACCAAGGGCACAGAGCAGAGATGAGCCACTGAGGCAGCCATTGCCCGAAAACGATGGGCCGTGACCCTACCCTGCAAAGGAAGGTCAGCCGCCATATAAGCCCAGGTGATACAGTCAGCTACCCAGATGGACAAGGTACGCTTGGACAAGCTAACCCCAACTTATAGGGGTCAAAGGATACAGAAAAGCTGAGTAGCCCTTCTATGCCCCTGCGTACGGTCAAGGTAGAAGGATAAGGCCCTCCTACAGTCCAGGGTATGCAGGACTGCTTCAGCCTGGCTAGCATGAGGCCTAGGGAAGAATGTTGGAAGAACCACCTCCTGGTTGAGGTGGAAAGAGGAGACAACCTTAGGGAGGAACTTTGGATGAGTCCTAAGGACTACCCTGTTCCTATAAATCCTGGTGTAAGGCCTATCACAGACCAGGGCCTGAAGCTCACTTACTCGCCTAGCCGAGGTAAGGGCTATCAGGAAGAGTGTCTTCCAGGAGAGGAAGCGTAGGGGACAAGTAGCCATTGGCTCAAAAGGTGGGCGAGTCAGTTGCTGCAAGACCACATTCAGCTCCCACTCAGGGGCAGAACGACAGATTGGAGGCTTGAGCAAAAGCAAGCCCTGAGAAAGCGAGACACCAAGGGGTGACCAGCCAGAGAATGTCCCTCCACCAGAGAGTGGTGAGCTGCTAGAGCTGAGAGGTGGACCCGAACAGAATTGGACTTAAGTCCCTGATTCGATAAGTGCAGTAAGTACTGAAGCACTACTGGCACCGTACAAGAGAAAGGGTCCTCTGTACGTAGCTGACACCACACAGAAAACCGTTTCCATTTGAGAGCATAGGTTTTCCTAATGGTCTGTTTCCTAGAGGCCAGGACAACCTCCTCCACTTCCTGAGGTAGGCCCCAGGGAGCCAAAACTACCCTTCCAGCCTCCAGGCCATCAAATTGAGAGCTTTGAGATTGGTGTGCAGAAGGGAACCCTGCTCCTGTGAGAGAAGGTCGGGTTGCAACCCCAGAGGTAGTGGAGGATCCACCGCCAGTTGAAGCAGGAGAGGAAACCAAGGCTGTCTCGGCCACCTGGGAGCCACCAGCAGGACCGAGGCCTTGTCCTGAAGAATCTTGAAGAGAGTTCGAGCCACCAGGGGCGTGGGAGGAAAAGCATACAGGAGGCCCTGAGACCAGGATATCAGAAAAGCATCCGGTGCTATGCCCAAAGGATGCGGTTGCCTGGAGCAGAACTTGGGCAGTTCATTGGGCTGGCAAAGAGATCTATCAAAGGGAGACCCCATTTTAGAAAAATCCTCTTAACTACTGAAGGATGCAGCTGCCACTCGTGGGGCTGCAGTATTCTGCTTAACCTGTCTGCCAGGTAGTTGTCCTGGCCTGGAAGGTACACAGCCTTGAGGAGCATGTTGTGATGACGGCAAATGAACAAAGGTCCTGAGCCTCCTGAGAAAGGATCCTGGACCCAGTCCCGCCCTGTTTGTTCACATAAAACATGGCTACCTGGTTGTCTGTCTGAATCAGGACAGATTGGTGAGCCAGGGTAGGAGAGAAAGCTTTGAGTGCCAATTGAATATCTCTGAGTTCGAGGAGATTCATCTGCTGTGCAGCTTCCCAAGGAGACCACAGGCCCTGGGTGCACTTGCCCAGACAATGAGCTCCCCAGCCTTGCAGGGAGGCATCCGTGGTCAGCACTACCTTGTACCCTGGAACCTGAAAAGGCACCCCCTTCAGTAGACTGGGAGGGTGCAGCCACCAGTTGAGGGAGTGCAGAAATGGTCTGGACACCCTTATTCTGTCTCTGAGGCTGCCTGTGGCCTGTGACCACTGAGTCCGAAGGGACCACTGTGCAGGCCTCATATGGAGCCTGGCATTGGGGGTCACATGTACTGTCGAAGCTATGTGGCCCAGAAGCCTCAGGCAGAGTCTGGCGGAGACCAGTGACCTGCTGAGAAACTGATTTGCCAAGGCCATCAACCTTTGGGCCCTGTCTGCTGGCAAGAAAGCCTTCGCCAGCAGAGAGTCCAGCCTTGCTCCTATGAACTCCAAGTTCTGGGAGGGGAGCAAAGTGGACTTTGCGTAGTTTATGACAAACCCCAGCCTTTGGAGAAGAGCAATAGTGCTGAGGGTGGCTTGTTTGGCCTCCTGGCACGTCTGACCCCTGATGAGCCAGTCGTCCAGATAGGGGAAGACAAAGATGCCCTGGTTTCCCAGGTAGGCCGCCACCACTGCTAGGCACTTTGTGAAGACTCTGGGGGCGGAGGTGAGGCCGAAAGGCAGCACTCTGTATTGATAATGGTTTCCTCCCACAATGAACCTGAGGTACTTTCTGTGGTCTGGATGAATGAGGATGTGAGTGTACGCATCCTTTAGATCTAAAGAGCATAGCCAATCTCCCTGCTGGAGGTAGGGCAGAAGTGTCCCAAGAGTAAGCATCTTGAACTTCTCCTTCACTAGGAACTTGTTGAGGTTCCTGAGGTCCAGAATGGGTCGAAGGCCACCGGTTCTCTTGGGCACCAGGAAATACCTGGAGTAGAAACCGTGACCCTGTAAGTGGGGAGGCACAGGCTCCACCACCCTCTCCACCAACAGACCTTGAAGCTCTTGCAGGAGGTGGTCTGTGTGCAGGGGAGGCCTTGGAGGCTCCCCTGGAAAATATGGTGGAGGCAGTTGGTGAAAATGCAGGGCATAACTTTTGTGGACTATGTCCAACACCCAACTGTCCCCAGTGATAAGGGCAAACAAAGGAGCAGGAGACAGAGTGGATAGGCAACTGGTTTATTAAAACGAAACCCCAACGCGTTTCGGCAACGCCTTCCTCAGGGGGATATTGCTTAAATAACAAACATATGAATTAAATGAATAAAATTAAAAACAATAGAAAGACAATTAAAACAATAAACAGTTAAAAACAGATGGCGTATCAAAAAATATATACTGGAGTAACCTATAAACTTATATGAGAACGATAATAACTATGTCTAACAACGTGAATAATAAAAATAGTGGAAGAGTACATTAATCAGAATGAAAATAAAAAACGCTGGGCTGAGAAACCACAAAAAGACCAAAATGAAAAACTTATACAACATGCTTAATAAGGGAGAGCCAATATCGTTAAGTATATGTTATGCAACATAAGAGAGAACTATTACATCAACTAAACACACTATCATGCTAGAAGAGGTAAATGATTACAGGGCATCATTAAATAAATAACTAAAAAGAAGTAAGAACCAGACAGTGCATACAAAACAATAAAAATAGTAGTATAAATGAATACAAGATAAACCACTAAAACAGGAAAGCTATAAAAACAATTTAAAAAAATTAAAAAAAGAATCACAGCAACTATACACACTGTTGTACAAGAAGAAACTAATTAAAAGAACATAAACAAATGAATAAGATAAGAATGATAAATATAATTAAGAACTAGACAGTACTATCAAATGCATAAAATTAATTACTTAAAATATTGCAGAGTAACGCACTTAAACAGGAGGGCAATAAAAACAACACAAAAAGAAAAGGAAATCTGGGCTGAATTTGATATTAAGCAAAGGAGGTAATTAAAAAATGTTATTAGGTAGTGCAGAATATAACTATCCAATTTCTTTTAGTACAAATAGTTTAAAGTTAAGTTCACTGTACATAGGGAAGAGCAATGTAAATTGCTAATAGGTACTAAAAGGTGATAAAATGAAAGGACACTAAATGAAACTAAAAGGGAAGGTAATGAAGTGTACAGTGTGATGTAAAACCTCGGATACTCACCTAGTACGAGCGCATGAGTCGTGTATGCTCTAACAGTGATATTATGGAGCAGCAATATAGATAAAGCACTGGAACAAAAATAAAAAGGTATGCAAAATAAATAAACCTAGATAACAATCAGAATACTAAAACGTTGATATATAACATGAACCATATGGTGTAAAAGGGTGCCAATAATAGAAGAAACGAAACGGATCGGAGACAGCTTGTGTAGTGAATAGAATAAGAGTCAAAATGTGCATGTTGATTAAAAATAATGCGAATCAGACCTCGCTGAGACAAAGGAAAAAAATGCAGAGATGTAAGGGGCATGCCGTTAAAAATAAAGCTATGGTAAAAAAGCTAATGCACACATTGCACTATGAGCTGTAGAAGGGAGACTAGGTGAGACAGTCTGTCTTATAAACGCCGACTTTTACGCCAAAAGGAATTACCCCGATCTGAAAGGAGGAGTCAGTGTAACAGTATTTGTGCAATTCTAAAAACATAAATAGATAAATGAGAGGGCAATAAAACCAAACAGAAAACAAAACTGAAGCTGAACCAAATATTAAACGGTAAGTGACAAACTGTTAAGTGGTGCAAAGGATCACTATCAAAGTGCATTCAGAACGCAACACTTAAAATTATGCTCACCATACATGAAGAAAGAGCAATGTAAGTAGCTAAAAATGCTAAAAAGTAAAAATAAAATATAGGGAGACTATATGAAAGTAAGGGAAATATACAATGTGGTGCAAAAGCTCGGGCACTCACCTCATACAAGCGCGTGAATCGTGTGTGCTCTAGCAATGATATTACAGAGGAGCAATGAGGATACAGCACTAGAGCAGGAAAAAAGTATAGCAAATAAGTAAAACTCGATAACATACAGAATGCTTTAAACGTAAATGTGTAAAACTAATAAGAAAAAGAAGCAAAGATGTAAAAGACGTACCTTGTAAATTACAGCTATTCTAATGCACAAATTGCACTGTGTGAAATGGAAGAGAGCCTCAATGAAACGAACTGATATATAAACGCTGACTTTCGTGCCAAAAAAAGGTAACCCGATCTGAGGGGAGGAGTTAGTGAAGCAATGTGTAGACAGGCAAGCTGCCACTCATAAGGTGCAGGGAATCGCCAGATAAAAACATGTACCTAATTTCAAAGCCAAAAGTGTCACACGGGCAAATGTAAAAAGAATGAAAATAGAGCAAACAGGAAAATGCTGTACTGGAAGGGAATATCGGGGATAATGAAAAAATGACAGTAGCCAAATTAAATTAGCAAATAATTACTATGAACAACTGCCTATGTGACACAAAGTTATATGCAAAGGAGAATATGAAAATATTATACCAGAGCCAAAAAAGATCAGAGTGTATAAGTACTCCATAGAGAATATTTATGAGCAGTTAGGAAACAATTACAGATACTTCAAAATCCATGTGAGATAAAATTGGGAAAGATTATACAAAGGCCAATAGAGGTGAAACCATATGTGTATCTCCATATGGAATATTAATAAATAGAAAATCGGACTGTGAGAGACTACCCCAGAAACACTGACAGGTCCACTTCCTGATTTAAACCATGCGGTTCCAAAGTGTTAAGCTCATAAATAAAGCGTTGTTCAAGCTTAAGTAGGGCTTTATCAATGTTACCACCTCTCCAATGTGGAATAACAGTTTTGATCACTGCAAATTTGATATCACTGGTAGTGTGACTCTTTTCTAACCAATGTGATACTAATGGCTTGTCAGACTGTTTCCTTTGAATATTACTTCTATGCTCTATAACACGGGAACGGACTTGTCTCAGAGTTTTACCTATATATAATTTATCGCATGGACATTGGATCAGATAAATAACATTATTGGTTTTACAATTCAAATAATGTTGTAAGAAAATTTTTTGACCAGTAGGTGCATGTGTAAAACTATTCTTAATAGTAATGGCATGTATACAAACTGAGCAATTGCCACAGCTATAATGCCCTTTAACCTTGGGAGACGGTCTAGGAGCAGTGAGAGCCGATGGAACAAGAAAGTTGGTCAAATTTGGGGCGCGTTTATAAGCAATCATTAATTGCTTAGTTGCAAAAGAAGGTATGGTGGACAAGAGATGCCACTCCTCTTTCAAAATGTCAATGATAGCTTTAGAGTGTCTAGAAAAGGTGAGAGCACAGACGACTTTGTTCGTACAAGTTCGTGATGATTTACTCAAGAGAGTGGAACGGTCAGTGACACGCTCTCTGATAAGCCTTTTGAATGCATGTATTCGGGTAATCACGTTGTTGAAACCTACGGAACATGTCAGTGGCATGCTCCTCAAAATCGGTATTATCTGTGCATAATCTCTTAATCCTTAAAAATTGACTAATGGGCAAATTCTTCTTAAAAGAAGAGTTATGATAGATATCAAATTTTAATAACGTGTTCCGGTCTGTAGGTTTGCGATATAGGGTAGTAGAAAAACCAGTATCAGATTTTTTAATGAGAATATCCAAATATGGAATGGCTTCCCCACTATAATTACCCTCGAACTGTAAATTAGAGTCCAATGTGTTAAGCCACGTGTGAAAAGCATGTAATGAAGATACTGTCCCATTCCAAATTAGAAGTACATCATCTATATAACGTTTCCATAAAACAACATTGGATTTGAAAGGGTGGAAAGTTAAGAATTTGGATTCAAATTCTTAACTTTCCACCCTTTCAAATCCAATTAAAAAATCTGATACTGGTTTTTCTACTACCCTATATCGCAAACCTAGACCGTCTTTTTTACCATAGCTTTATTTTTAACGGCATGCCCCTTACATCTCTGCATTTTTTTCCTTTGTCTCAGCGAGGTCTGATTCGCATTATTTTTAATCAACACGCACGTTTTGACTCTTATTCTATTCACTACACAAGCTGTCTCCGGTCCGTTTCGTTTCTTCTATTATTGGCACCCTTTTACACCATATGGTTCGTGTTATATATCAACGTTTTAGTATTCTGATTGTTATCTAGGTTTAATTATTTTGCATACCTTTTTATTTTTGTTCCAGTGCTTTATCTATATTGCTGCTCCATAATATCACTGTTAGAGCATACACGACTCATGCGCTCGTACTAGGTGAGTGTCTGAGGTTTTACATCACACTGTACACTTCATTACCTTCCCTTTTAGTTTCATTTAGTGTCCTTACATTTTATCACCTTTTAGTACCTATTAGCAATTTACATTGCTCTTCCCTATGTACAGTGAACTTAACTTTAAACTATTTGTACTAAAAGAAATTGGATAGTTATATTGTGCACTACCTAATAACATTTTTTAATTACCTCCTTTGCTTAATATCAAATTCAGCCCAGTTTTCCTTTTCTATTTGTGTTGTTTTTATTGCCCTCCTGTTTTTTTTAATTGTTTTTATAGCTTTCCTGTTTTAGTGGTTTATCTTGTATTCATTTATACTACTATTTTTATTGTTTTGTATGCACTGTCTGGTTCTTACTTCTTTTTAGTTATTTATTTAATGATGCCCTGTAATCATTTACCTCTTCTAGCATGATAGTGTGTTTAGTTGATGTAATAGTTCTCTCTTATGCTGCATAACATATACTTAACGATATTGGCTCTCCCTTATTAAGCATGTTGTATAAGTTTTTCATTTTGGTCTTTTTGTGGTTTCTCAGCCCTGCGTTTTTTATTTTCATTCTGATTAATGTACTCTTCCACTATTTTTATTATTCACGTTGTTAGACATAGTTATTATCGTTCTCATATAAGTTTATAGGTTACTCCAGTATATATTTTTTGATACGCCATCTGTTTTTAACTGTTTATTGTTTTAATTGTCTTTCTATTGTTTTTAATTTTATTCATTTAATTCATATGTTTGTTATTTAAGCAATATCCCCCTGAGGAAGGCGTTGCCGAAACGCGTTGAGGTTTCGTTTTAATAAACCAGTTGCCTATCCACTCTACGTCTCCTGCTCCTTTGTTTGCCTGGACAGTCTGCAGGAGCGTCTGCTCCTTTTTGTGTTCCCGGTGATAAGGGGCCACTGGTGGGCAAAGAGGGCGAGGCGACCTTCTGTGCAGGGCTGGGAGAGCAGGGACGGAGAGGCTACGCTCAAGGAGTCAAAAATCCCCACCCTGCTGAGTGGTAGCAGGGGCCGGAGGCTTGGGGGTCCTCTGCCTACGGGGCCCATTACCCTGCCCCTTGGCTTGCTCACCCTGGGGGGCAGCTTGGGCAGCCTGATATTGCGGGTACTGTTTGTAGGCAGTGGCCTTCCTCGGGTAAAAGGGCTTTTTACCCGAGCCCTTCTTTTTATGAGAAGGGGCAGAGGTCTTCCTAGACAGCCTTGTCCGTGTGAGGTGTTCAGTTTTGAGCTGAGCGGCCTTCTCGGTCATGGGCTTGCCAAAAAGGTTTTCACCTCGGCAAGGGACATCAACCAACTTGTCCTGAACCCATGGCTCGAGGTCCGATGACTGCAGCCATGCCTGGCGTCGAGCCGCGATGCCGGCTGCCGCAACTCGGGCCGAAGCCTCGAAGCCATCGTAGGCAGCGTGGGACATGAACTTCGAGCAGTCACGAATCCCCGAGGACAAGGACTTAAATCTCTGCAAGGGTTCCCTGGAGAGATCAGCAGAGAACCCGGCCAACTCCTTGGCCAGGTCCCGCAAGTACATGCCCATGTACAGCTGGTAAGACTGGACACGGCAAGCAAGCATCGAGCCCTGGAAGCACTTTCTACCGATGACATTGAGGTTCTGGGCCTCCCTGCCGGGGGGCACCACGGAGTGCATCTTCTGACTCTTCAGACGATGCATAGCCAATTCCACAACCATGGAATGGTGTGGTAGCTGTGCCTTTTAAAAGCCAGGGCTCTTCCTGAGTCGATAGATCGCATCGACTCACTTGCTTAAAACCGGCGCCGAGGCCGGTGCCTCCCACATCCGGAAGAGGAGCCGTTCCAGCATCGGAGGAACCGGGAGAGTAAAGGCCTCCTTCAGAGGAGAGTCATACTGTAGGGCCTCGAGCTCTTCAGCTCGAGGCTCCTCCTCGGGGTCCGCCGGGATAGTCAAGGCAGCGACCATATCCCGGACGAACTCCGAGAACCGAGTATCCTCCAGGGGGGACCTACACCGGGGCTCAGACTGCGGTGAGTCCGACGGGATGCACCGAGTCTTGAAGGTGTCAGGAGACTCCTCGTCCTCCGTCTCACAAACTGACTCGTCCGAGGAAGAGTCAGGGTCCGACCCCGCGGGGCCCTGGAGCACCCACCCCGACACTGAAGGCACCGGCATCAATGCCCTCGGTCCCGAATGGGAGGTTGAGGGAGACCGCGACCGAGGTCGACTCTGAGCCACAATGGACTTGAGTATCGGCTCGGTCTCCGGGGTCGACTTCGAAGTCAATGTCCCGGTGGTCGGGGCAGATGCGCCAGACTGGCTGGCCATCAGTGCCCGCTGCTGCTCCATGAAGGCAGACAATCTGCTCTCCAAGGCTGTCATCCTCAGATCGGGAGATGCAGCAGCCACCGACTCGGGCCCCGGCGGCGCCGGGCCCAACGTTGGCTTCCTGGGAGGAGAGTCCTTGAGGACTACGGGGCTTACGTGTCCAGCAGACTCCGGCTCCACGCGAGGAACTTTAGCAGGCTTCTCGCGTTCCACGGGCCCGGGGCAACGGTCGGGGGTCTTAGACCTGGCCCTCGAGGAACCAGAGACCTCCTCCGACGCCGCCCTCGCGAGCCGCTTCTTCCTCTTGCGTTCCCGGATGGGGGACCCCCTGTCCGAGGAGCTTCGACGGCGTTCGGGATCGGAATCCCGAGATGTCGAGGCCTCAGACGAGGTCCAGGCCCGGCCGGAGGCTGAGTCCGAGAAAAGCCTTTCTTTTTGCTGCTGTCGACTTCGGAGTGCCTTGAAAGACATCTTTCCACAAGGCCCGCATGACTGAGGGTCGTGATCGGGGCCGAGGCACCAAAGGCAGCAGTCGTGTGTGTCGGTGAGAGACATTAATTTCTTACACCGATCACACTTTTTAAAACCGCTGGAAGCCATCGGGGAAAAAAAGAGTCCCCGCGAGGTCAAAGGACCGGCCTTCCAGGGAAAAATGGAAAAAAGGGAGCGAACGCCAGCCACGAAGGGCAAAAACCGAAAAAGAAGAATCGGGCTCGATACCGGTGTACCGAACCCGGCGGGAGGGGAACCGGCGTCGAACCGAGAGAAAAAAATAGTGAAAATCGCCAAAAAATCGAATTTTAACCGGGAAAACAGGACACACGTCCGGTGGGCTTCACGGAAAAAAAGAGACTGAGGTAAGATGGCACCTTTAGGCGGGAAGGGAACCGCGCATGCGTGCCTGCATTCCCAAAGGCTTTCATAGAAAGCTGGGGCTTCATCGGCGCCATGACACCCATATGTGAGGACTGACTTCCTGCTTGGTCCTGGAGAAGTGAGATATACAATACATTTATGGAAATGGGTACAAGGGGCAACATATGGAAATCAGTATGTATAAATGCCCATAGCATGGGAAATAAGATCCCAGATGTTGAAGCTTTAATGAGAGTGGATGACTTGGATTGGTTGGCAGTTACAGAAACATGGTTCAGAGAAAACCATGACTGGGATCTAACTATACCAGGCTATACTTTATTTAGAAAGGACAGGGTAGGAAGGAGGAGGAGTGACACTATATGTAAAAAATAATATTAAAGCTTGGAATTACAGAGCTTAAGAGGGAGAGAGGAGGCATTGTGGGTTAAACTAGAAAGAGGTTAAGACAAATCTATTTTGATTGGCGTGATATACAGACCTCCCTCACAAGAGGTAGAGGTGGATGGAGAGTTAATTGAAGACATATGCAGCATTGCTAGGAATGGGGAAGTGCTACTGATAGGGGATTTCAATATGCCAGATGTTGATTGGCACATTCCTGCTGCAGTATCATCTAGAAGTAAGGAGATCCAGGACTCTCTACAGGGAGAACTAGTCACGCAATTGGTAACAGACCCCACACGTGAAGGGGCCATACCGGACTTGGTGCTTACCAATGGTGAAAGTGTTTCTGATGCTATAGTGGGAAATCATTTTGCATCCAGTGATGACCAGATGGTGTGGTACAGTATTAGGACTAGGGCTGTTAAAATCCATTCAAAAGCAGGGTCTAAGACTTTAGGAAAACTAACTTTGCCCAGATGGACCAATACCTCAGGGAGTCATTAGCGGGATGGGAACAGCCAGAGGATGTAGAAAAACATTGGGCAAAACTGAAAAGAGATATTTTAAGGGCAACCAACCTTTTTGCTAAAATGGTAAATAAAGGTAAAAGGGAAAGGAGAGCGCTATGGTTTTCGAAAGAAGTAGCTGAAAAAGTGAAGAAAAAGAAGGAGGACTTCATGAAATACAGAGATCACAGAAAGAGGAAGACATATTTGGAAAGAGAAGCTAGCAAAGTAGTCAGGAAAGCAAAGATTCAAAAAGAGGAGGAAATAGCCAATTCAGTAAAATGGGGGTCTAAGACATTTTTCAGATATTTTAGTGAGAAGAGGAAGGCAAAAGTGGTACTGTCAGACTCAAGAATGAAAGGGAGGAATATGTAGAAGCTGATGAGGATAAAACGGAATTGCTTAACATATACTTCTGTTCCATGTTCACAGATGAGGAACCAGGAGCACGACCTCAGAAAACACCCACAAACAGGAACAGAAGCGAGGGGCATCTTGAACAATTTTCAGAAGACTGTGTTCGTGAGAAACTAGCTAAACTTAAAGTAGACAAAGCGATGAGACTGGATGGGATATATCCTAGAATACTGAGGAAACTTGGGGACGTTCTAGCAGCTCCACTGACTGACCTTTTCAATGCCTCGTTGGAGTCGGGAGTGGTGCCAAAGGACTGGAGAGAGTCTCATGTGATGCCTTTACACAAAAGCGGAAGTAAGGATGTGGTTGAAAACTACAGGCCGGTTAGTTTAACTTCGGTGGTGAGTAAATTATTGGAAATGCTGTGAAAGAGAAAATAGCGAGGTTTCTGGAGTCCAGCAGATTACAGGATCAGAAGCAGCATGGATTCACCACAGGCAGGTCTTGTCAGACATATCTGATTGATTTCTTTGACTGGGTGATCAGAGTTGGACTAAGGGAGAGTCCAAAATGTGGTGTATTTAGATTTCAGTAAAGCCTTTGACACCGTTCCACACAGATGACTTATAAACAAACTGAGCATCTTAGGTATGGACCCTAAAGTTACTGCTTGGGTTAGAAATTGGTTGAGTGGGAGGCGACAAAGGGTACAGGTAAATGGAGCTCACTCTGAGGAGAAGGTGGTTACCAGTGGTGTGCCCAGGGATTTGTCCTTGGTCCGATTCTTTTTAACATCTTTGTTAGTAATACAGCGGAAGAGCTGTCGGGTAAGGTTTGCCTTTTTGCGGATCATACCAAAATCTGCAATAGAATAGACACCCAGGAAGGTGTAGATAACATAAGGGGGGGATCTAGCTAACCTTGAAAAATGGTCTAGAATTAGGCAGCTGAGATTTAATGTTAAAAAATGCAAGATCATGCATTTACCAAAATGGTAAAGGAAATGGAAGGATACCCCTACGAGGAAAGGCTTAAAAGGTTAGGGATCGTGAACTTGGAAAAGAGATGGCTGAGGGGAGATACGATAGAGGTCTATAAATTAATGGAGTAGATATGTCGTTTCTTCCTTCAAAAAGTAGAAAGGCTAGGGGACACGCAATGAAGCTACAACGTAACCCATTTTAAGAGTTGTTGTTGTTGTTGTTGTTAAGTGCCGTCGAGTCGGAGTCGACTCATGGCGACCCTCTGGATAGCTATCCTAAATTGTGTTCGGTCTTCAGTCAGGCGGCTTATTGTTGACAGACTGGTACCCGTAGCTGCTGTTATTGTATCGATCCATCTCATTGCTGGCCTTCCTCTTTTGCGTTGACCTTCTATCTTGCTAAGCATGATGTCTTTCTCTAATGATCTCTCTCTCCGCATGATGTGTCCAAAGTATGAAAGTCGAAGTATTGTCATCTGAGCTTCTAAAGAAAGCTTAGGTTTGATCTCCTCTAGTACAGACTTAAAGCGCAATCAAACTCTGGAATTCATTACTGGAGCATATAGTAAAACCTGTTCATGTAGCTGGTTTTAAAAAAAAGTTTGGACAAGTTCCTGGAGGAAAGGCCCATAAACCATTATTAAAGAGGAGCTGGGAAATCCACTGTTTACCCCGGGACAAACATTGTGGAACCATGAACCTTTTTGGGACCCTGTCAGATACTTGTAACCTGGACACTTTTGAAAACAGGATACAGAGTTTGATGGACCTTGGTTTGACTCAGTATGTTATTTCTTATGTTCTTACTGTTTTACTTCCATCAGTATGCTCCAAGTGGAATATCATGAGTATGATAACCTAGATGTTACCCTCCTTGTAGTCTGTATAACTTGTTAAAACATGATGTTACCCTCCCTGTAGATAACCCCTTGTACATAGCTCATCCTGTAAATAACACACCAAGAAATCATCCCCGTCACTCACACAAATACCCACATGTGTTAACACTGCATGCCTACCCTTACCGACACTGATCATTGATTGTTTGAAGTGTAAACACTTTGATTTCAGGACAAAGAGGTATATAAATCCTTTTAATTAAATAAATAAAAATTAATTAATGAAAAGAAGCTGCACCAGTGGAAACCTTGGTCAAGCAAGGGCCTATGGATGCATATGTAATTACTATTATTAATTTGTATAGCACTACAAGGCATACACAGTGCTTTACAGACACATGTGAAAGATGGTCCCTGCTCATCAGAGCTTACAATCTAGTCAAAAGAGACAACACAATAGCTGAGGGCAAGGATATATCTAGGGGAATGGTAAGGAAAAAGACTAGGCAGAGCAGGATCCAAAAGTGGCCTTGAAGAGCTAAGTTTTCAGCCTGGATTTGAAAAAAGCCAGAGATGAACCCTGATGCACAGACTGTTATGCTGTCTCGTAACTCTTCTACTAATGTAATGTAATGGGGAAATGTAAAGTGTAGTTACTCATCTATAACAGGTGTTCTCCGGGGACAGCAAGAATCAGTCCTCACATATGGGTGACGTCAGCGCTGACTGAGCCCATTTTGTAACCTCTCCCCAGAAATGCCTTTGGGAGATATTTCACACAAGCATGGTCTCCTTCCCACCTAAGAGTGCCATCTTGACTCAGTAAAACATAGCACGAGATGGCAAAAACGAAAAGCAATTCCAAAAGGAGGATAGAGGAATGATTCGTGCTGTCCCCTGAGAATACCTGCTACAGGTGAGTAACTACGCTTTCTCCGGGAACAAGCAGTTAGTCACTCCTCACATATAGGATTCCCCACTACAGGATACCGAAAAAAACTGCAAAAGCCGCAGGTGACCAGAAAAGGTGAAATGTGAGAAGCAGCAATGGAGTCAAGGAAAAGCAGCCCCAAGTGTCAAGTAAGGAACAAGTAGCCTGAACACACCGAAGGGTCTGAGGGCAAGTTGCCTTACACTCCAAAACTAATGAGAGTACTGCATGGCTGAACTTTCGAAAGGGAGACTATGATAAAATGAGGAAAATAGTTAAGAAAAAAACTAAAAGGAGCAGTTGCAAAGGTTAAAAACTTACATCAAGCTTGGGTGTTGTTGAAAAATACTATCTTGGAAGCTCAGACCAGCTGTATTCCACGCTTTAAGAAAAGTGGAAGGAAGTCCAAAAAACTGCAAGCATGGTTTAAAAGGTGAGGTCAGAGAGGCTGTTGTTGCCAAAAAAGCATCTATCAGGAAATGGAAAAAAGAGCCAAACAACGAAACCTGGAAACAGCACAAGCACTGGCAAGTCAAATGCAAGGCATCCATAAGGCAGGCAAAGAGAGAATTTGAGAAAAAGCTTGCTGCGGAAGTAAAAACGCGAAATAAGGACTTTTTCCAATACATTTGTAGCAAAAAACCTGTGAGTCAGTCAGTTGGTCCATTAGATGATACAGGGGTTACAGGGGCACTAAGAGGCAACAAGGCGATAGCGGAGAGACTGAATGAATTCTTTGCTTCGGTCTTTACTGAGGAAGATGTAGGGATGTTACCCATGACTGAAGTGGTATTTAAAGGTGCAGAAGAACTGAAGGAAATATCAATACATTGGGAAGATGTATTACAACTATTAGATAAACTGAAGAGTAACAAATCACCTGGGCCGGATGGTATATATCCAAGGGTGTTGAAAGAACTGAAATATGAGATTGCAGACTTGCTATTAGTAATCTGTGAACTTTCATTAAAATCATCTGTAATACCTGAAGATTGGAGGATCGTCAATGTAACGCCAATTTTTAAAAAGGGTTCCAGGGGTGATCCGGGAAACTACAGACCGGTGAGCCTGACGTCAGTACCGGGAAAAATGGTAGAAACCATCATAAAGAACAAAATTACTCAGCATGTAGATAACCAACTGACTGAGGTGCCAGACGAAGACAAACCACCCATCTGGGCAGCAGCAGAATGGGATAGTGTTGACGGCGGAGGATCACATTTCTGTGACAACGGCAACAACACCAAACTTAAACTGCGCGGAAGGAAGGCCCGGCAATCTACTTCTGTATCTTGCCATGAAAACCCAATGGATAGTTACAACAAAACAAATTGTGCTATGGTGCTGGAAGATGAGACTCCCAGGTCGGAAGGCACTCAACTAGCTACTGGGGAAGAGCTGAAGACTTTTCAGAGTAAAGCCAGCATTTATGATGTGGTTGGATCAAAGCCTTCGGGAAGTCTGACTGCTGATGTAGCTGCGCATGAAATGAGAGTCAGAAGCTGTAAAGATGTCTTACACATTGGAACATGGAACGTACGAAGCATGAACCAAGGGAAGTTGGAAGTGGTCAAGAATGAAATGGAACGTGTACAACTTGATCTGTTGGGTGTCAGCGAACTGAAATGGACTGGCATCGGGCACTTTGCATCAGATGATCACATGGTCTACTATGCTGGAAATGAAAGACAAAGAAGAAATGGTGTTGCATTTATAATAAAGAAGAAACTTGCAAGAACTGTAATGAAATACAATGCAGTCAGCGAACGCTTAATCTCTATTCGTCTACGAGGATTGCCTATCAACACAACTATAATTCAAGTATATGCCCCAACAACAGCTGCAGAAGAGAATGAAATTGAAGAGTTCTATGAACAAGTACAAGCTGAAATTGACAGAACATGCAAACAGGATATTCTGATAGTCATGGGTGACTGGAACTCAAAAGTTGGCAACAAAGAAGAAGGCAAAGTAGTTGGAAAATATGGACTTGGCAACAGAAATGAAGCTGGAGAAAGATTGATAGAATTCTGCAAGACCAATGATCTATTCATCTCAAACACCTTCTTTCAGCAACACAAGCGACGACTGTACACATGGACTTCACCCAATGGATTGTATAAAAATCAAATTGACTACATCTGTGGAAGTCAACGATGGAAAAGCTCTGTAACATCAACAAAGACAAAACCTGGAGCTGACTGTGGTACAGATCATCAACTACTAGTATGCAAACTCAAGCTAAAGTTGAAAAAGAGCAAACCACTCATGAATGCACCAAAATATGACCTTGAGAATATACCACTGGAATTTAAAGACTGCCTGCAAAATCAATTTGCTGCCTTAGATACAAATGACAGAGCTCCGGAAGAGTTATGGAATGACATCAAGAAGGTTGTGCTGGAAGAAAGCGAGAAGTCTCTACAAAAGGTGAAAAAGCAAAAACGGCCAAAATGGATGATGGAAGAAACTCTGAAAATTGCCCAGAAACGCAGAGAAGCTAAAGCCAGAGGAGAAAGGAAGACAATCACAGAACTCAACAGAGATTTCCAACGTGCAGCAAGACAGGACAAGGAAAAGTACTACAATGACACTTGCAAGGAAATAGAAGCAGAAACTATTAGAGGAAGAACAAGATCGGCTTTCCTAAAGCTGCGAGAGTTAAAGAAAAAGTTCCAGCCTCGAATTGGAATGTTACAAGATGCTCAAGGTTCTATGTTGAATGATGCTGAGAAGATCAAGAAAAGGTGGAAGGAATATACAGAGTTTTTATATGATAAAGATCAAGTGGACCAACAGCCGTTTCAACCTATACCTTATGATCAGGAACCATTGGTGATGAAAGAAGAAGTTGAAGCAGCATTGAAAGCCTTATCAAAGAACAAAGCACCAGGCATTGATAGCATTCCCATAGAAGTATTGCAGCAATCTGATGCAGCTGTTACCGTACTTACAAGGCTCTGCCAAGAAATATGGAAGACAACATCATGGCCAACTGACTGGAAAAGATCTGTGTTTATACCAATACTAAAGAAAGGTGATCCAACTGACTGTGGAAATTATCGCACAATCGCTCTGATCCCACATGCCAGCAAGATTCTACTGAAGATTATTCAAAAGAGACTACAGCCATACCTAGAACAAGAACTACCTGAAGTGCAAGCAGGGTTCAGGAAAGGGCGAGGAACGAGAGACATCATTGCGGATGTGAGATGGATCCTTGAAAAGACTAAAGAATACCAAAAGGATATCTATTTGTGCTTTATCGACTATAGCAAGGCTTTTGACTGTGTAAACCATGAGAAACTCTGGGCCACATTAAGAAGCATGGGTATACCAGAACACCTGATCGTTCTCTTGCGTAATCTGTACATTGATCAAGAAGCAACAGTTCGAACGGAACAAGGAGAAACAGAATGGTTTAAAATAAGCAAAGGTGTAAGACAAGGCTGCATACTTTCCCCCTACCTGTTTAATTTATATGCAGAACAAATCATCAGAGAAGCAGGACTGTATGAAGACAACAGAGGTGTGAAGATTGGTGGAAGACTCATCAACAACCTTCGCTATGCTGATGATACCACATTACTGGCTGAAAGTGAAGATGATCTGAAACATTTGCTTCTCACAATCAAAGAACATAGTCTCAAAATGGGCCTGCACCTTAATGTAAAGAAGACAAAGATCATGACAACTGGCATAATCAACAGGTTCATCGTTGAAGGAGAAGAAATTGAAATCGTGAACAACTTTAACCTACTTGGATCAACTATCAATAAAGAAGCAACAAGCAGTCAAGAAATCAGACGACGCATTGCTCTTGGCAGAATGGCTATGAAAGACCTAGATAAGATTCTCAAGAGCAGAGATGTCTCTCTCCATACAAAGATTCGACTTGTTCAAGCCATGGTATTTTCAATAACATCATATGGATGTGAAAGCTGGACAGTGAAAAAGACAGACAGGAAGAAAATTGATGCCTTTGAATTATGGTGCTGGCGGCGAATACTGTGTATACCATGGACTGCCCGAAGAACAAACCAGTCGGTACTAGAAGAGATCAAACCTAAGCTTTCTTTAGAAGCTCAGATGACAAGACTTCGACTTTCATACTTCGGGCACATCATGCGAAGAGAGAGATCATTAGAGAAAGACATCATGCTTGGCAAGATAGAAGGTCAACGCAAAAGAGGAAGGCCAGCAATGAGATGGATTGCTACAATAACAGCAGCTACGGGTACCAGTCTGTCAACAATGAGCCGCCTGACTGAAGACCGAACACAATTTAGGATAGCTATCCAGAGGGTCGCCATGAGTCGACTCCGACTCGACGGCACTTAACAACAACAACAGATAGCCATGGCCTAATGGGAGACAGCCAACATGGCTTTAGACAAGGAAGATCTTGTCTTACTAA
The DNA here is from genome assembly GCA_033557465.1 of Ichthyophis bannanicus. Classification (NCBI taxonomy): domain Eukaryota; kingdom Metazoa; phylum Chordata; class Amphibia; order Gymnophiona; family Ichthyophiidae; genus Ichthyophis; species Ichthyophis bannanicus. The sequence goes on from CM066035.1 coordinate 515,410,938, forward strand.
TCTGTTATGTTTTTTTGAAGGTGTGAATAAACAGGTGGACAAAGGTGAGTCGGTTGATATAGTGTATCTGGACTTTCAAAAAGCCTTTGACAAGGTCCCTCATCAGAGACTTTTGGCAAAACTAAAGAGTCATGGGATAGGAGGCAGTCTACTATTGTGGATCAGGAACTGGTTAAAAGATAAAAAGCAGAGGGGAGGGCTAAATGGCCAGTTTTCCCAATGGAGAAAGGTGAATAGTGGTGTACCCCAGGGATCTATGCTGGGTACGCTGCTTTTTAACATATTCATAAATGACTTGGAAAAGGGAATAACGAGTGAGGTTATCAAATTTGCAGATAACACAAAACTATTTAAAGTTGTTAAAACCCAAGAGGATTGTAGAAAATTGCAAGAGGATCTTGATAAATTGGAAGACTGGGCACCAAAATGGCAGATGAAATTTAATGTGGAAAAGTGCAAAGTTATGCACCTAGGGAAGAACAACCTAAACTATGGTTAAATAGAAACATAGAAACATGATGACTGAAAAAGACCACATGGCCTATCTAGTCTGTCCTTCCATATCAACTACAACAGTCCACTTTTTACCTTTAGAGATCCTCTGTGTTGGTCCCATGCTTTTTTGAATTCAGTTACTGTCCTCATCTCTACCACCTCCACTGGGAGACTATTCCATGGATCCACTACTCTTGATGCAAGGTTCCACATTAGTAACCACCACCCAGGAAAGCATAGTTACTCACCTGTAACAGGTGATCTCCGGGAACAGCAGGAATTTAGTTTTCACATATGGGTATCGCCGGTACCACGGAGCCTGTGCGGGAACGCTCCAATAGGAAAGCTTTTGGGAGCATCCCACAGCGCCTACGTGCTGCCTTCCCGCCTTTCCCAACTGTCCCTCTCCAGTTGAGTTTAAAGCTGAAACAAAGAGAGAGGGAAAGAGAGAGATAGAGAGATACAACTCCTAGGGGAGGTGGGTTGGTTGTGAAGACTAAATTCCTACTGTTCCCGGAGATCACCTATTACAGGTGAGTAACTATGCTATCTCCAGGAACAAGCAGGAATGTAGTCTTCACATATGGGGTCTCCCTAGCTGCAGATGCCAGAGAGAAACCCCAGAGGTTGTGTGCCCTTGTGAAAGGGCTCCTCTTCCCCTCATGGATCTCTGGCATCCTACCAGAGATGGTGGGTAGGAGTTGATTAAGTATGGAACAGGTGTTGAACAAACAAGGCATCACAGCGGGAGTCCTTGTCCAAGCAGTAATGGGCTGTGAAGGTATGAACTGAAGCCCAAGTAGCTGTCCGACAGATGTCGTCTATAGACACAGAGTGAAGATGAGCCACAGAGGTTGCCATGGCTCTCACATTGTGAGCTATGATATGGCCTTCAAGAGGAATGTTCTTACTCTCATAGGCAAAAGAAATACACTATGCAAGCCAGCTGGACAGTGTTCTTTTGGAGACTGGAAGTCCCAAATGGTTAGGATCAAAAGCAACAAAGAGTTGAGAGGACTTTCTATGTTGCTGTGTCCTTTGCAAGTAAAGCACAGTTACTTACCTGTAACAGGTGATCTCTGGGAACAGCAGGAATAAGTCTTCACATATGGGTACGTCGGTACCGACGGAGTCTGCGCGGGAACGTTTCCCAGCGTCCAATCAAGAGCTTTTGGAAGCATCCCAGCACGCCTGCATACTGCCTTCCCGCCTTTCCCAACTGCCTCTCCTCAGTTAAGTTTTAAAGCTGAGACAAAGAGAGAGAGAGAGGAAAGGAAAGATAGAGATACAACTCCTGGGGAGGTGGGAGGGTTGTGAAGACTTATTCCTGCTGTTCCCAGAGATCACCTGTTACAGGTAAGTAACTGTGCTATCTCCAGGAAACAAGCAGGAATGAGTCTTCACATATGGGGACTCCCAAGCTGAGATGCCTGGAGTCCCAGCATGTCATAGGCTGGAACATGCTATCTCCCAGAACACCAGGCATCCTGAGGATGGAGGGTAGGAGTTGAAGAAAGAAGGATGCTGTGGAACAGCTAACCTAGCATAGGACTGCAGAGATGGAGTCCATGCATGGATGATGATGGTCATCAATAATATTGTAAATGATATTGCAATATGGACCTCCCCTGACAGGATTTCACAGAAGTATAGAGGTTCATGGATCTACTGGGAAAACTAGTAGAGGAACCTTGAAGAGGACCTCACTGTAAATGGAAGTAATAATCCTGTAGGAAAACTAGTGGAGGTCAGAATCTTGAAAAGTAACAGGTAACCCCAGCAGGGGAACTGGGGTAGTCCAAAAACGGTGGGCCTTCAGCGGAAGGCTTTATGAGAAAAACCCTAGCTCTTTTGGAGGCAGAGTGAGTCACTCTTAGGAGCAAAAAGAGGAGGTTAACCGATATGGACAAACAGGCACAGTCCTTGTGGGGAGAAAGGGTGTGGGAAACTCCTTGTATCCCAAAAAGAGAGGACAAATGCCTGAGGGGTTAAAGCCTGTGATTAACTGAAGATCCACAATGTCTCTCCTAACTGGGGTAAGCTAGGAGAGATATTGAGCATGGAGAGCTTCAGAGGTACCTAAACCGTTAGGTTATGGTATAAAAATTGTTGACTACCACAGGAGTGGGTGTGTGTGTGTAGAACCCCAAACCTGCTAGATAGCATAGGTATGGGTAAAGTCCCTCAGTCAGAATCATATAGCTATATGAGAATAGACAGTGAGATAGATAAGTATGTGGATACATATCTATCTATAATAAAATATCTCAACAGATACATAGATAGATAGATAGATAGATAGATAGATAGATAAATAGACAGACATATAAGAATATATCTATAGTGAGATATGGCAGGGCATAAAATACACACAAAAAATAAATATGGATATGTAGGCCTACATATGGGTGTCTGCAATTAAACAGACAGAGATATACCTACAGCACAGTGATCACATAGGATATGTGGAGAGGAAAGATTCATCTAATAACAAGGAGGTGGAACCTACTTGAGAAGACATATAGAGAATCTATTCCTCCTGGTCATGAGCTGCAAGAATGCTAGTTAGTGCAAAATAACCAGGACTGTTACATGAAAAACAAAGGACAATGTCAATGTGCAGCCAGCAAGTCCCGAGTCTTCCAGGACTCTAGCATGGTAAGTAGACAGAAGACGCCTAGAGATGAGATACCAAGTTGACCTGCTTAAGGGCAAAGGTATCATGCGTTCTTACCATGAGGACGAGCATATCCCCGATTGGGAATACTATGGACCAAAGCAGGGAACTGGCAACTCCTTGAGCTTTCACGTAAGAGAAGGCCTATGTCCTTTATATCAAAAAAGGAGATAGTAAAAGAAGGGGGAACCTTCTAGTCCTGGGAGACATGACTAAAAAGCCTTTTCTAACCAACTAGGATAGCTGTTGGAGAAAAAAAATCCACCATGCTCTCTAGCAAGGGCCCATAGTGGAAAGCTTCTCTGTAGATTGCAGAGAGCATGATGCAGGAGAATGAGGAGATAGAACTGGCTGTGAGAGAGCCAGTATCTCTGCCAACTATGCTGCCAAACTCAGGAAATGAAGATGGCAGAATAGAAGACAATCTAGAGCTTGTAGTGAGATGATCTCCAAGAGAGATGAAGCACTGACTTGGAGCCACTACTAAGACTAGACAGAATGTTAGTGGAGGACAATCTGGTTGTTTGTGGTTAAGAACCAGTGGTCCAAACATTAAAGCTCCTGCATAGGCAGCTGTTAGCAAGACAGCAGAAAGAATCTTACTGTTCAAAAACAGAAAGAACAGACAGAACAGGAGTAGGAAACTCTGGACATGTCTGATAAGCTGCCCCAAAGCAAGATTGAGCAGAGGAGGTAAACTCCGCACTGGAAAATGAGAAAAGTAGAGAGGCTGAAGAGAAAGCCTCCCAGTAAGTAATTCCGCTCTTACAGAGGAAAAACTTGGTAAGAGGGTGAAGAGAATGGAGCTGAAGAAGACTTACGAAGTAGTAAGTCTATAGAAAGGAAAAAAATACATGCTGGCACAGGAACTATCATCTGATAGTGGTTAGACCTCTTTCTTTAGCAGGAAAAAGGGGAGAAACCTGTGACTTATAGGCATGAACATCCTGACAGCTCAAAGAAATATAGAAAAAATGGATATCTTTTGGAAAAAGATCCATGTGTAGGTGTTAGAATAAAGCGGTGGATTGCCTCTATTGAGAAGAAGCAACTGTAGATTCTAACCCCAAGAGTCACAAGCATCTGATGATGAATGATCAGAAACCCTGCGGGTGCTGGGTTTGCTGAGCCTGGTGAGAGGTTGGATTCTTCAGACCAGGACGATGCTTCCCCCCTGTTGGGGAACATCTGTATGATGGGAAAATGATGAATAAAACCTTCTTCTCCTGTGGGAAGAAAGTTTGGTAGGACATTTCCTACCTACTGGGACAGAGGAAGGGGTAAAACAACCCTTAGGAACAGGTAAATCAGTGGACAACTGAGTAACCTGACGTAAAGACTCCTTGTTGAAAAGATTTTCTCCAGTGCAAGGAGTATGTCCCAGCCTTTGTTGTGCCCATTTGTCCAAGTCTGAAGCTTGGAGCCAGGCTCTACGTCGTGCCCCTATAGCTATAGCAGAAGTCCTGCTAACAGACTCAAAAGAGTCTAGGGAAGCACGAGAAAGAAACCAAGAGATATTCTGGATATGCTTAAGCAGTGAGGAATAGTCTGTACTCCTGGAATCTGAAAGGAAAGGAGACAAAAGATGCAATTGGTTTGTGACCTCCTCAAGAGAAAGACTCATATAAAAAATATATGAGAGAATTCTTGCAGAAAGCATAGATGTCTGGAAGGTTTGACGTCCAAAGTCATCTAGTGTTTTAGACTCACGACCTGGCGGATAGGAAGAGTGCTTTTTCTTACTCTTTACCCGACTCATTGCTGATTCTACTACTATGGAATGATGAGGAAGTTGAGTATTTTGAAACCCTGGAGAGGGGGGCACCTGATATAACAGATCAGTTGCCCTGGGAGGTGGGGGTACCCTGAAAGGTGTTTCCCACATTCCTAGAAGGAGATCCTGCAAGGAATGATGCAAAGGAAGCATTATGTTCCCCTTTGCTTTGGTAGAAAGAGAGCCTTGTGCAGGATCATGTCCTGGGATAGGAATGGCAAGGGATCTTGCTATATCCAGGAGGAAACTCTGAAAAGAGGGATCCCCAACAGGAATGTCTCTTGGAGAGGTTAGATTTAAAGAACTAGCCTGAGCACCCACAGAGGTACCCAAAATATATAAGAATAGAAGATCCTGCACAGTGCAGTGTGGAATGCTTAAGGGATGGTTGCTGATACTGGGTATCAGGAGCAGCAACCGTCCTTACCACATCGTCCATGCCAGGTATCGATTCCAAGCTTGGTATAGAATGTAGCGATCCTGTTGAAAAAAGCATGGCAGGAGTTGGCCACGATGCTACTATGGATACCGGTACCGATGTCAGAGTCGAGCCCGACAAAGACATCGGAGTAGTCATCGGTGACAGTTCAATCGGTACCGAGGTGACCGAATCCCTCCGGCCACTATCCTCGGTTCCGAAGCACCGGTATCAATCGATGTCGGTACCAAAACCTATTGGTACTGAGTCTTCTAGACTAGAGATCGATTCCAAACTCAGCATCGAGGGCAGAGAGCCTGATAAGCGAAGCATAAAAGGCACCGACCGTAAAGGTAATGAGGTCACCGGTACCGATTTCTGTACCGTGTCTGACACCGGTGAAGGAGGGTCAACCAGTGGCAACTTAATCGGCCTCGAAAGAACCGAGAGTTGTGGATCCGAATCATCGGAACCGAGCCTTCAGTACTGTCGAGAGCCGGTACCAAGGCGAGTCGGTACCCAGTCCTCCAGACTGGAGATCGATTCCAGACTCGGCATCGAAGCACGTCTGGAGGGTACCGACGGCGGTGGTAGTATCGGTGCTGGTACCGATAATGGAAAGTCAGTCTGGAGTGTATCCACCGGTCCCGAAGGCACCAAGGACGCCAAATGACGACCCCTGGTGAGGAGTGTTTCATCCAACACCAGTGCCGATGCCGGGGTACCGGTACCGCTCGAAGCGGATGCCACCACCGGATACGGCTGAGGTATGTTCTGTGAGGGGTGAACCTCAGGAAAAACCTGAAACCCCTTATCTGCTTTGGAGACCGAAGCTCCCACCGGGGTTTTGAAGCCAGTGGGCCCTCGAGGGCAAGGCCGGAGCCGTCTTCATGCTGTGCATGAGACCTACCACTCGAGGACTGGCTAGTCTTAACAGACTGTTTGTGGGTTACCTGATCCTGTGTGGAAGAAGAAGGGGACGGTGCCCCGAAGTTGGAGGGCAACCGTGTATCGAGGGAACATCGATGTTGAAGACCTCTTCTCACCAAACTGTTGTCAGGACCCAAGCAGGTTAGACACCGACTTTGAGGGTCTAAAAATAAAGTTGTACCGCCACAGTGTGAACATTTCTTGGAGAAAGTGCCTGGCGGTTCCATGAAGGAAAAAGAAGAGGCCTAAAAGGCCTAAGAGACCGTGGGACACTATGAAGAAAAAATATCCCGTGGAAAAGGAAAATTTTTCAAGGAAAGAAAAGAAAAACACCGGCGGTACCGGTGGCGTCGGGAAGACAGCCGCGACCACAAGAAAAATAAAAAATAAAAATAAGAATTTTCTGCGGTGACAGGAGGACATGCTGCCGGCTCCGCGGAAAAATGAAAACTGAGGAGAGGCAGTTGGGAAAGGCGGGAAGGTAGCACGCAGGCGTGCTGGGATGCTTCCAAAAGCTCTTGATTGGACGCTGGGAAGCGTTCCCGCGCAGACTCCGTCGGTACCGACGTACCCATATGTGAAGACTCATTCCTGCTTGTTCCTGGAGATAAGGCCAAAGCCCTTTTACAATCTAAAGTATGAAGATTCCTTTCTGCATTTGAGGCGTGAGGCCTTGGGAAAAATACAGGAAGGTAAACCGTTTGGTTTAAATGAAAAGGTGACACCACCTTGGCATAAAGTGTGGATGAGTCCTAAGGACTACCTTATCATGCTGGAACCTTGTATAAGGAGGATCAGCCACCAATGCTTGTAATTCACTGATGCGACATGCTGATGTGATTGCAATAAGAAATATGACCTTCCATGAAAGGAATTTCAAAGAGGTAGTAGCTAATGGTTCAAAAGGCGGCTTCATGAGCTGCCCAAGAACAAGATTTAAGTCCCATGCCACCGGTGGTGGCTTAATGGGAGGCTTAGTTAAAAGGAGGCCTCTCATAAATCTCACTATGAGAGGGTGAGAGGTAATAGGTTGGCCATTTAGAGGCTTGAAAGAAGCTGCAATAGCACTCAAATGAACTCTCACTGAATTGGCATTAAGCCCTGTATTAGACAAATGAAGGAGATACTCCAGTAATGATTCCAGAAGTATCGCAAGAGGGTCAAGACCCTTGTTCGAGCACCATATGGTAAACCTTTTCCACTTGAAAGCATAAGAGCGTCCTGTGGAAGGTTTCCTGGAAGCATAAAGGATATCCCTTACCTGCTGAGAAAGGTTAAGACCATGAAGTTCTAGACTTTCAGCAACCAGGCCCTGAGATGGAGAGACTGGGGATTGGGATGCCACAGCATCCCGTTCTCCTGAGAAAGGAGATCTGGAGCAGATCCTAACTCCAGAGGCGGAGCTTGAGAGAGATGTAGGAGCAGAGGGTACCACATTTGCCTTGGTCAATGTGGAGCTATGAGAATTATATGACCTCTGTCTCTCTGAAGCTTGAACAGGGTTTTGGGAATTAGGGGAATGGGTGGAAAGGCATACAGGAAGTCCTGGCCCCAATGGAGGAGGAAATCATCCCTGGCCTGACAGCCTTGAGCTGGGATTCTGGAACAGAACCGGGGAAGTTTGGCATTCAGCGGACTTGCAAAAACGTCTATGTCCAGGGTTCCCCAAATTTGAAATATTTTGCCCACTTGGTCTGCATGGAGAGACCATTCGTGTGGAAGCAGAACTCGACTGAGTCTGTCTGCCCAAGACTTCTGAATGCCTGGAAGATACACCGCAAGGAGATGAATCTGATGCTCTTTGGTGAGGGCCCATAGTCGCAAAGCTTCATTGCAGAGCGACAGAAAGCCTGTTCCACCCTGCTTGTTCACATAGAACATGGCTACCTGAATGTCCGTTTGAACTAGAACTGTCTTGTAGCTGAGCTGGGTGTGGAATACTTGAAGAGGAAGGAAGATTGCTCTGAGTTCCAGGAGACTGATGTGTAGATAGGTCTCCTGTGGAGTTCAGGTACCCTGGGTAGAGAGGCCTTGCAGGTGGGCTCCCCAACCCACCTGTGAGGCATCTGTTGTCAGAGTGGCTTGGGGTGGGGGTTGTTGGAAAGGGGACCCCAACAAAAGGTTTTGGGGTGACTGCCACCATTGGAGGGACAAAATAAGACGATCTGAGTTTGTTATTTTGTCTGACAGGCAATCTGATGCCTGAGTCCATTGAGTGGATAAAGTCCACTGGGCTACCCTCATATGGAGGCGAGCATATGGAACCACATGCACGGTAGATGCCATGTAGCCTAGCAACTGTAACATTTCCTGAGCAGTGATGTGAGGCAGCAGGGCTGTGGAAGATAGGCCCTTATCTGTCTGGTATCCAACAGAGTTCCTATAAACTCTAGAGACTGAGTGGGAGCAAGGTTGGATTTTGGGAGGTTTATGACAAGTCACAAATACTGAAGGATGCACATTGTGCGAGAGACAGAAATCCTGGCCTCTGGCTCTGAAGGGGCTCGAATGAGTCAGTCGTCTAAGTAAGGGAAGACGAATATTCCCAGGGTGCGAAGAAATGCTGCCACCACAGCCATGCATTTTGTGAACACCCTTGGTGCTGTATTGGTAGTGCTTCCCTTGACACAGAAAGCGAAGGAACTTTCGATGAGTTAGATGGATGAGAGCAAGAGTGTACGCATCCTTGAGATCTAGAGAACAAAGCCAATCCTGACTCTGAAGGTATGGCAGTAGAGTTCCTAGAGAAATCATTTTGAACTTCTCTTTGAAAAGGAATTTGTTCAATTCTCTGAGGTCCAAAATGGGTCTGTGTCCTCCTGTTTTCTTTGGAATTAGAAAGTAGGTGGAGTAGAACCCTGTACCCTGTTAGAGAATGGGTACCTCTTCTATTGCCCCCTGGGCAAGAAGCAAAGTGACCTCTTGACCTAACTGGGCATTGAGAGAGGTCTGAGAATTGAACTGTCTTACCATTGTAGGAGGGGGCATGCTGAGGAAATGAAGCTTGTACCCCTCTCTTACAATGGACAGAGTCCAATTTTCTGCTGTTATCTGCCCCCATCTGGGGGCAAAATGACATAACCTTCCGGGAATGGTGGAAGGCTCTGGGCCGTTCAGGGCCAGGAAGGCAAAGTTCTCTAGATAGGAGTCAAAGCCCCTGTGGAGGCTGAGTCTGCTGAGCCGGTTGAGGCTTAGCAGCCTTTATTTTTCTTTGCCTAGGTTGTTGCTGCTGTCCCTTTTGGGCAGACTGACCTAAGCGATGACCCTGCTGGGTACAGGAGGGGTAAAACGTCTTCTTCTTACTGAAGAATGGTTTCTTGTAGGATTTTTTCCTTGCAGGATCAGCTGTAGATTTAGACAATCTATCCAAAGTGATATTGTCAGCAACTATCTCATTAGCTTTTTCCTGCCAATTCTTGCCAAAGAGATTCTTTCCTGTGCAAGGAATATTCCCCAGTTTATCCTGTACCCAAAGTTCCAAGTCAGATACCTGGAGCTAGGCAATCCTACGTGCACCTATGGCAATAGCAGAGGTTCTGCTTATGCACTCAAAGTAGTCAAAGGCTGCACGATTTACAAACTTGGAAACATCCTGAGCATGTTTGACAAGGGCAAGGTAATCCTGCCTCTTATCAGGAAGGAGAGGGCTCATAAGCTCTAAATCTCCCGTGACTTCCTTAAGGAACATTCCCATAAATAATATATAGGAACTGATCCTAGCAGAAAGCATGGAAGCCTGGAAGGTTCGACGTCCAATGGCGTCAAGAGTCCTACACTCACGTCCTGGAGGATTAGATGCATGCCTTTTTGCACTCTTGATCCTTCTCATAGCTGATTCCAGCACCATGGAATGGTGCGATAGCTGAGTCTTCTGAAACCCAAGACAAGGAGGAACTCGATACATGGTGTCGAGTCTTCGAGAGTGAGGAGAAGTGGTTAGATGTGCTTCCCACATCCTTAACATGAGGTCATGCAAGATCTCATGAATAGGTAAGGTAGCTGCCTCCTTTGGAGCTTTAGGGTATTGCAGGATTTCCCATTCCTTTGCCCTAGGCTCTTTTTCAGGAGCCACTGTGATGGAAAGACCTCGAGCCACATCTCTAATAAATTCCTGAAAGGACATATCCTCTGGAGGAGACATCCTACGCTGAGGAGAAGAAGAATCCTCAGGAAGAAGTATTCTGGTATTGGCAGAGCTTTCAGAGTCTTCAGACTCACCCGAGGATTCAAAGTATCTCCGATCCGGGTGATCGTACAAGGTACGGTACCGGTACCAATCGAAGTCGGCATCGGAGGGGTCAGGTACCGACTTTTCGATACCGGATGGATAAGCATGACTCGGTCCCGGTAGAATACCTGCCGATGTCGATGCAGTCGGTTCCGGTATCGAGGTCGGTGCCGGTACCGGTTGAATTGTATGAAGCGGTTTCAAAGGCATTGAGGCCGTGAGAAGAGCCGCCAGACTGCGTTCAATAGCCAAGAATCTCCGGTCTATCGACGCTGCCGATGCTTGGGTGAAGCAGCCGGTACCCCAGAGCATGGCACCAGTAGTTCTGCAGATGTTGAGGCCTCGAGAACATCCTGGAGCCCAGTTAGTGCTTCGGAAGCTGAAGCCTCCCGCCGGGGCAATTTTGCCGGTACAAGTCCCTCCAGGGCAACGCCAGAGGCATCTCAATGCTTAGAAGGAGATCTACCCTTTGAGGACCGGCCAGATTTATGTTTAGTTAGCTGAGATCCATGGGAGGAAGACGAAGCCCTGGAAGACATCGATGCCACAGACGCTGCATCGGAGGGAAAAAGGGTGCTAGGTTTAGCAGCTCGGTTTTGCCGGCAACTCTTCGACATCATCCCACGGGCAACACACTCCGAAATAAAGTGGTCAGGGCCTAAATATTTGAGGCACCACTCATGGGTGTCGGTGACGGAGATGGTACCGCCACACTTAGAACACTTTTTAAAACCCGAAGCGGGTTTTTCCATTTTAAAGGAAAAGTTGGGCCTAGTGCCCAAAATGGCGTGTGGCACCTGAGGAAAAAATACTTGGAAGACGTCCGGTTTGGCAATGAGCTGATCAGACAGGTCAAGATCAGCTCCGGGTAACTTGCCCCGCACAACGGCTATAAAATCTTTTAAAAGTGGATGCTAACCACAAATACCTCTTTCTTGGACCAAGGGGTTATTTATCTAGTGTTGGAAGCAGTTTCCCCCCCGATACGAAGCCCGATGGCGTTGAAGCCGCAGCGAAGGGAGAAGCCGCGAGCCACGGAGGGTAAAATGGCGGAGGGAGCGCCAGCTAGCCCGAAATCTGGTGGTACTCCAGATCTGGTCACGGAGGTGAGTGCCGCGGTGGTCCAGGCGCTAGATACCCGGTTCCAAGAACTGGCAGACCAGATACAGACTGTCAGCCAACGTTTTACTGATTTTACCGAGAGGCTGCACCAAGTAGAGACTCGAGTCTCGGATGTGGAGGATACCCAGCACTCCCTGACTGCTAAAGTGGAGGCCTTGGAGACCCTGGTAAAGCAGCAGGGGGACAAACTGGACGAGCTTGAAAATCAGGGGAGGCGCAAGAACCTGCGCTTCATCGGGATACCGGAGAATGTGGTGGATGGTGCCCTTTTCGGTTATTTGCAGACTTGGATTGAGAACTTGTTGCAAAACCAGGGCGATGACCCCGTAAAGTTGGAGCGCGTGCATAGACTTGGCCAGCGGAGAGAACAGGCGAGGCGGCCATGAGCGGTTATTGCACGCTTCTTGGATTACCGGCAAAAAGAGGCTGTGTTGAAAACTGCCCGGGGCCGAAGGATGCGACAACAAGATTCGGAACCGATCCTCGTGTTTCAGGACTACTCGGCCCTAGTTAGTCAACAGCGCCGGGCCTTCTCGGGGGTCTGCACACAATTGCTGAACAGAGGTGTGCGATTCTCACTGCTATATCCTGCCCGGCTTCGGGTAGAGGCCCAGGGACAGACCCGCTACTTGACGACACCGGCAGCGGCTGCCGCTCTTTTGGAAACTCTGAGTGCCCCGGCTACTTCGCCCTCGTGAATCCTGTATTGCCAATGTGAATGGCGTTTGGATGTCTCGCTGAAAGAGAAGGGCTCAAGGGCCTGATGTAGATCTGGACTATCACAGTTAATCCTTCTCTGATTCCAGCATGGCACTGTTTAAATTTCCTGGCTGGTTTAAGCTGTGGCCTGTTACATTTGGCCATACTGTTTCAATTGCTCTCTTGTCCAAGCTGTTTAGATGGCGACATTGTTAAACTGTTCCTATGTTTCAATTGTTTCGCTGAATAACTGTATGTGCAGTTTACTGCTTGTTTGCGTTGGGTGAATGGAATATTAGTTTGTGTGGCCAGATGAGGGTCTGTCGCAGGCCCGGAGAAGGGGGGCTTATTCTTTTGTTAACTGTAACTATATGTATAGTTTCATATGTGCTCTCTTTCTTTTTATTTTATACTGAGGAGAAGCATAGTGAAGGAGGGAGAGCTGTACCCCGCAAGTTACTAATCTTACTTAAGGTTCGAAGGCGAGGAGCCGGGGGGGTGGGCCATGGGTTGGTTGGCTTGCTGTAGTGGGGGGGAGGGTCATCATAGTCACATATCCCGCTGGGAACTAAGCAGCAGTGGGTAGACAGCACTGGAGGGATAGCACCAGCGGGTGTGGCCCCTAGGGGAGCGCGAGGAGATTAATCCTGCAGCTCATCGGCTACCACCCTGGAGATTGCATCTGTATTGCGGGATGGTGATAGGTAGCTTGGGTTGAATGGGGTGGAAGAAAGTGGGGAGGGGGGGTGTGTGCGGAGGATGTAAGCTTGGAATGAGAGAAGTGGCTGTTTATGCTCTCTCAATGATATTTCTTGATGTTTAGTTTATTTTTTTATGGTGGCCTCTAGCGGCTTGATGGCGCCCCCTATACCATCCTTTGAGTAATAATGTGGCAGCCCCACCGAATTGGGGATTAGGGGTGTGGTATGGGTAGGCTTAACATGGTGGCCTTAGGCAGTGTTTGGGGAAGGTTTGATACAAGGGGCTCCGGAGGTGAAATGTGGACCTATTGAGCATTGGAAGGGGGGTTGCTACGGAAGGGAGGTGTAGGGCCCTAGAGTCGGGGACGGAGGACTTGGGGGGCAAAGCAAGGTTGGGTTACTGGATAGAGGTGAGGGGCCTAATGGGTACTAAGTACTAATAGCCAATGGAGTAGGCCAGGGAGTGCTGGGGTTTAGGGATTAGTGGAGGGGGGGGTAGTGGAGAGTACTGTGATATCAATATAGGGTGTTTAGAAAGAGAGTGGAATTTTCTAAGATAGTTAGGCTCAACGTGGGATCCGGGGAAGTCTGGGGCTGTCCCGACTTCCATAGGGAAGTTGTCCAGCCTGATGGGTGGACGGGGGTGGGGGGGTGGGAGGGGAAGGGAGGCGAGGGGGTAGGATAGCGCACACTGCACTGTTTATTTGTAGGTGGCTCTGTATTTTCTTGCTGGCTGTTGAGGGGGGGCTCCAGGCTGGGGGAGCTCCTCTGCTGCGATTAGAGTTTTCTGCTTGGCTGGATCTTGGCACTGCCCCATGCCTCTGAAGATTATCACCTGGAATGTCTGTGGGTTGGAGAGTCCAATAAAGCGATATAAAATCCTACAGGCCCTAGCCCGACAGCAGTGTGATGTTGCCCTTTTACAAGAAATGCACCAGATGGAGGAAGAGCACAGTAAACTCCATAGAGGCTGGGTGGGGAGTTCCTGCGCGTGGGAAGAAGGGAGGAGTAGCAGTCCTGTTCCACAAGCGAGTCTGTTTTGCCCTGGAAAAAGCTATCGTTGCGGAGGACGGGCGATTTCTCTTGCTGGCTGGTCGGCTAGAGGGGAAACCAGTGATTATTGGGAATCTTTATGGTCCTAATGTGATGGACCCCAGTTTTTATAATGGTCTGGCCTCCAAAATAGAGCAGCTCCCGGAACATCCGCTGATTCTTGCAGGGGATTTTAATGGGGTTTTGGATGTGGACCTTGACACTTCTAGAGGAGGGGAGGTGAGAGATAGGATCCCGACGACTCGGATGTTGCAGCGTTTTCGCGGTAGACTGGGCTTGGTTGACCCCTGGCGCCTATTACATCCCTTGGAAAGGGATTTTACCCATCAGTCCCGGGCACACGGCTCCAGTGCTCGAATTGATTATATCTTAGTGTCGGGGGATCTGTTTGCTCGTACGAAATGAGGTGCAGATTGGCCCACTAGAGATATCTGATCATGCGATGGTCCGAATGGAGCTGCAGTGGGGGATAGATAATGCCCGGGCACGACTTTGGCGACTCCCCCTGGGGCTATGTCAGGATGTTCGGTTCCAACATTTTTTGAAGCAGCGATGGAGGGAATTTATGAGTGATCACCAGTGCCACAGTGAGGATCCTGAACTGGTGTGGGAGACGGCAAAAGTAGTATTACGGGTCGATATCATTGGATTCGCAGCACGGAAACGTCGGTTAATAGCGGAGCGAATAATTGTTTTAGAGCGACTGGCTACCAGATTGCGCAAGCTATGTGCGCGTTGTCCGACGGCTGCGAATAAGAAAAAGCTGTGGGAGGCTCAGGTGGATCTCAATGAGCTGTTACATCAGAGAGCCAAGAAATCTGTCCTTTATTATAGATACCAGCTGCATTGCTATGGGAATAAACCGGGGAAGTTGCTAGCTCGCTGTTTGAAGGGTCAGCGGGGCTCCTCGTTAGTGACA
This sequence comes from Ichthyophis bannanicus, assembly GCA_033557465.1. Taxonomy (NCBI): domain Eukaryota; kingdom Metazoa; phylum Chordata; class Amphibia; order Gymnophiona; family Ichthyophiidae; genus Ichthyophis; species Ichthyophis bannanicus. Next base: position 515,425,954 of record CM066035.1, read on the forward strand.
GCCGTCCGAGATGATCAGGGACAACTGCAGAAAGAGTCCGTGGCAATTGCTTGCGTTTTCCGGTCTTTTTTTCAGGATTTATATAAGGCGCAACCTACATCCACCATGGAGCTGGGGGATTATTTGAAAGAGTTAGACTTGCCACAGCTTACTGTTGAACAGCGGGAGATGTTAGAGCAGCCTATAACCTCGCAAGAGGTGCACTCCGCGATTTCGGCAGCTAGTTGTAACAAAGCGCCTGGACCAGATGGTTTGGGGGCCGAGTTTTATAAACTTTTGGACGAGTCTGTGAGCCCTGTCCTGACGGAGGTCTTTAATAAGCGGGCGGAACAAGGGGCTTTTCGTTGAGGACGTAATCATGCCCATCTTACATTGATCCCTAAACTGGGTAAAGACCCCTTGCTAGTAGGATCCTATCGTCCTATATCCTTACTTAATTTTGATATCAAATTAAATGCAAAGATTTGGGCACTACGGCTGGCAGCAGTTTTAGGGCATTTGGTGCATGATTCGCAAGTGGGGTATGTCAAGGGGCGTTATGCTGTTCGAAACCTGCGTAAGATCTTAGCTTCTTTGGAATGGGTGCATGCTCACCGGTTACCGTCGCTACTTATCAGCTTTGATGCGGAAAAGGCCTTTGACAGGGTGGATTGGCAATACCTGCGTAACCTCCTCCCGCACTACGGATTGGGAGTTAAGTTTTGTAGCATGGTGGAGAGTCTTTACATCCAGCCGACAGCTGGGGTTTTGTGCAATGGTGTACTCTCTGACGACTTTCCCTTGGAACGGGGTATGCGACAGGGCTGCCCCCTTTCCCCTTTATTGTTTGTTCTGTCCCTCGAACCCCTGATATGGACCATTGAAACTTCCTGTGAGATACAGGGAATACGAATGGGCTCCCAGGTGTTTAAACTCTCCGCCTTTGCAGATGATCTTTTGGTACACCTGCTTGCCCCTGATCAGTCGCTACCGAAGTTGCTGGAGAAGTTTATGAGATTTGGTAGCATTGCGGGGCTGCGGATCAACAAGGATAAATCAGAAGCCCTGGACGTATCGGCTCAGTTGCAGGGGCGTTGGATGGAAGCCTTTCCGCTTAAATGGGCGATTGACGAATTTGTTTATCTGGGCATAGTGCTGACCCGCAATCCTCGGGCCCTTTACGCGCGTAACCTCGAGCGATCTCTGCGCCGATTGCAAGTACAATTGAAAGCCTGGGATCCCCTGCCTCTCTCTCTATCAGGTAGGGTAGCGGCGGCTAAAATGGTGCTCCTACCACGGCTATTGTATTGGTTTCAGACATTGCCAGTTTGGTTATTGCGCCAAGATGTGTGCCGCTTTGAAGCCGCTATTAGACGCTTCCTGTGGAAGGGAAGGAAGGCGCGTATTTCCTGGTCGCAGATGTTGGGGACGTGGTGTGACGGGGGATGGGTCTTCCTGATCTTGTGGGTTATGCTCTGGCCTGCCAGGCTCGACATCTTGGAGATTGGTTGGGAGAGACGGACGTGTATACACCTCGGGCCTTGGAGGAGTGTTTTGTGGCGCCACTGACGCTGTTGGGAGTCTTACATGGGACGTACCAGGCTCTCCCTAGTCATGTAGTGCGAAGTGAGTTGATTGGTTTGGCTATAAAAACTTGGAAACAACTTAATGTCCACTGGAATACATCTTGGCAGGTTTCTAGTTGGCTACCCTTACAGGGCAATGCTGATTTTGTGCCTGGTTCGGATACGGAGACCTTTCGGGACTGGAGTGCTCGGGGAATACGGAATGTTGGACATGTAGTGGAGCCGTCAGGGCAGTGCAAATCCTTTCTGACCCTGAGTAGGGAGTATAATTTGCCCGCTAAACATTGCTTTGCTTATATGCAGATTGCTCATTATATATCCTCTCTACCGCGAGAGGAGTTACAAATTGACCGGTCCGCCCGAATATTGGGATTTTTTGGGTTAGGGGGGGAAAGCCCCCCTGTCGATCAAGGATCTCAAGAAGCGTATGGCTCGGATTAGTACAGGCCATGATTATCGAGGGGTCGAGGTGGCTTGGGAAGTGGAGCTGGGAGAAGCTTTACCCCCCGGGTCAATCAGTCAGATTTTAAAAGGGATTGTGAAGCTGACACAGGAGACACGCTGGCGAGAGATACAATTTAAATGTGTAACCAGAGTGCACTTTTCCCCGCGGAGGGCGTTTCGTAGTCGACTGACCACCGATGGCTGCTGCCCTAAAATGCGCAGAGCCACTGGCGACCCTTGTTCCATATGTGGTGGGATTGTAGAGTATTGCGCTCTTATTGGGCCAAGATATGTGCTTTTCTTAATCGGTTGCTACAGCGACGGGTGCGCTGGTCCGGGGCCCTTGTGGTGCTGGATCGGCTTGATCCTCCTTGTCCGGTGGTAGAGGGGGAAAGCTTGTTGGTGCGCAAGGCCTGTTTGGTAGGGAAGGGTCCCATTCTTCGCCTTAGGAGGGATCACAGCCCACCTACCTTTGGTGAGTGGCATAACTGCTTCCATCAAATGATGTTAACAGAGAGATGGGGGGCGCGGGGTAGTGTTAAGCGTTGGACAGCTTTTATGCGTGTATGGGAGCCTTACATCCAACAGTTAAGTGCCAGATGTCATAATGAAATCCTACAAGTTGGTAGCTGAGTTATTGGTGGGAGGTGTGGAGTGGAACTGTTCCTTTGAGGGTTCTATGTTCTGGGGAGTGTGCTGAGGGTTGAGGGGGGTAGGGGGGAGGGTTGAGGGGGGTAGGGGGGAGGGTAGCGGGTGGTGGGGTAAGGGGAATATAAAGGGGGAAAAATGATCTTCCACCTATTCTTTTCTGTTACTACTCCGAGGGGGGATCAGAATCCACCCCTCTTGGAGATGTGTATTTCTTCTGTATTGTATTTGTTGGTGGTTGTAAAATAAAGTATATAAAAAAAAATACCTGGAAAAGACTCCAGAAGGAAAGGGTTTTCTTTTTTTTAAAGAAAAAAAGAAAGAAGAACCGGCGGTACCGGTGTAGCGTCGCGGGAAGGCAGACGCAATAACAAAAAAGAAGAATAAAAGGGAATATTTTCAGCGGTGACAGGATGTGCGTGCAACCTGTCGGCTCCGCGGAAAATGAAGAACTGGAGAGAGACAGTTGGGAAAAGCGGGAAGGCAGTATGCAGGCGCTGTGGGATGCTCCAAAAAGCTTTCCTATTGGACGCTGGGGAGCGTTGCCGCACAGGGTACGTCGGTACCGACGATACCCATATGTAAAGACTACATTCCTGCTTGTTCTTGGAGATAAAGATTTAGGCGTCATTGTGGATAACATGTTAAAACCCTCGGCCCAGTGTGCAGTGGCGGCCAAGAGAGCAAATAGAATGCTAGGTATCATAAGGAAAGGAATGAAAAATAAAACAAAAGATATTATAATGCCTCTATATCATTCAATGGTGAGACCGCACCTGGAATATTGTGTGCAATTCTGGTTGCCGTATCTTAAAAAGGATATAGCGTAATTAGAAAAGGTTCCGAGAAGAGCCACCAAAATGGTAAAGGGGATGGAAGAATACTCCTATGAAGAACGGCTAAAAAGGTTAGGACTCTTTAACCTGGAAAAGAGACGGCTGAGGGGAGATATGATAGAAGTCTATAAATTAGAGGGAGGAGTGGTCTAGTGGTTAGGACAAGGTACTTCAGGCCGGAGGGCCAGGGGTTCAAGTCCCACCTGGGGACAGCAATCTCAGGCCGGAGGGACTGGGATTTCTAGTCCTATAGGCACTCCTTGTGGTCTTGGGCAAGCCACTTAACCCTCCATTGCCCATGTTCCCTGTAAGTATTAGCGTATGTCTCTCATATCCCCTCGTGTTAAATGTATCCCCCAATTGACCGCTTTGACCCGGTGAAAAGCGGGATATAAATACAGCTAAATAAATAAAAATAAATTAATTAATTGATTAATTAATCAACGGAGTGGAACGGGTAAACGTAGATCGATTGTTTACGGTATCAGAATATAGAAAGACTAGGGGACATGCAATGAAGCTACAGGGTAAACTATTTAAGACTAATAAAAGAAATTTTTTTTTCACTCAACGTGTAATCAAACTCTGGAATTTGTTACCGGAGGATGTAGTAAGGGATTTTAGTGTAGCTGGGTTTAAAAAAGGTTTGGACAAGTTCCTGGAGGAAAGGTCCATAAACCATTATTAAGAAGGGACCCAGGATATCAATGCTTGACCCAGTACAAGCATTGTGGAACCTGTGTCTTTTGGGGAAACTGCTAGGTACGTATGACCTAGATTGGCCACTGTTGGAAACAGGATACTGGGCTTGATGGACCTTGGTCTGACCCAGTATAGCATATCTTATGTTCTTAAGGTGCTGCTCCTTTGGGACTCCTCCAGACAGTAGTGAGCTGCAAAACTGTGAACAGAGGACCAGGTGGTGGCCCGGCAGATTGCCGCCAAGAAGTCGGAAGATAAGTTTGCCACAGATGCCACATTGTGCCGGACGCTATGTGCCATGGCCAGGCAGCTCCAGGAAAAGACCAGCATGGTCATAAGCGAAGGCAATGCAGTTTGCCACCCAAATGGACAGGGTATGCTTAGAGACCGCTGTTCCCAGCCTAGAGTCAAAGGAAACGAAGAGCTGTGAGGAGCAGTGTACCCTTCCAAGTAGAAGGACAATTCCTGCTTACAATCCAAAGTATGGAGAGCGGCCTCAGCCCTGCTTGCATGGGGCCTTGGAACTTATGTGAGAAGCACCACCTCCTGGTTGAGGTGGAATGGAGACACTACCTTTGGGAGAAACTTGGGGTGCATGCAGAGCATGACGCTGTTATCGTAGAACCTTGTGTAAGGTGGGTGAGCCATCATGGACTTTAGCTCACTTGCCCTGCAAGCTGAGGTGAGCACCACGAGGAAGATCACCTTCTGGAGAGATGCTTGAGATGGCACGAGCCGAGAGGCTCGAATGGTGACACAGAGATTTTTCAAAGAACTACGTTGAGGTGCCACTCTACAGCCGGGGGGGGGGGGAGGGGGGAAGATGGGTGGCTTAGAGAGTAGTAGGCCCCTCAAGAATTAAATTACAAGGGGCTGGGCGGAGAGAGGCTTCCCCTCGACAGGATGATGGTTCGTTAAAAGCACGCAGGGATGAACTCTGACCAAGTTAGACTTCAGCCCTTCCTGGGACCAGTGGAGCAGATACCAGAGTATCAGCCGGACTGAACAGGACAAGGGGTTAATCCGCCTCTCTGCGTACCAGACCAAGAACCTTATGCCACTTTAAGTCGTAGGTCTGGAGTGGAAAGTTTGCAGGAAGCCAAAAGAATTGCCTCCATCTCGCTGGAGAGATAAAAATGGACCAAGGTTACTCTTTCAGCAGCGAAGCTGTCAGAGATAGGGACCCCAAGATTGGGTGCAGGAGGGAGCTGCCCTCCTGAGAGCAGACCTGGGTCGTACCCCAGCGAGACCGGGGGCAACTGGGACAGGCAGAGGAGCAGTGGGAACCGAGGAGCAGTGGGAACCATGGCTGCCGGGCCCACCAAGGAGCCACCTGTATCAACTTGGCTCTGTCGAGCTGGACCTTGAACAGGGTTTTGGCAATCAGCGGTGTGGGTGAGAAGGCATAGAAGAGGCCCTCCATCCACAGGATGAGGAACACATCTGCTGATTCCCATGAGGGATGCAGCTGCCTTGACCAAAAGCGGGCTAGATGAGCGTTGGTTGGGCTGATGAAGAGGTCCATCTGCGGGAGCTCCCAGAGAAGAAACAGTTGACTGATCACTTTGGGGTTGAAGGACTCTGCTGAGTCAGTCTGCCAGGATGTTGTCCTGGCCCAGGAGATAGACTGCCCGTAGGAGCATCACACTGCTGCTGGCGAAGGAGCAAAAGCTCATCGCCTCTTGGCACAGGAGAATGACCTCGTCCCTCCCTGCTTGTTGATGTAAAACATCACCACCTGGTTGTTGGCCTGGATCTTTATCTTTATCTTTATTCAGCAAATTTGATATACCGCCTTTACAAAAAGTATTAAGGCGGTGTACAATACAAACAAGCTTGGCTGCAAAGAGAGAAGAATGAAAAGGAACGCCATTTATAAATAGGAAAGTGGATAGAAAGAAAGGGGCAGTATAGACAGGAAGAGACAGGCTGTAGAACCAACAGGCCAGATGAGACGAGACGTGGTAAGCGGGCTGACAAGACAAGTAGTAAATAGGGGTAACAAAAAGGGAAAAATAAAACAACATACAGACGAATAGGTTACATAACAAGTATACAATAAACCACATGAGGGTGGGTCGAGGCCGCGGGGCGGCAGGGGAGGCGGCCCAGAGGGCCACGAGTGTGAGTCAGGGGAGTGAAGGAAATGTTATAGCCCAGAAGGAAGCGGTGGGTGGATGGGTGCAATCGACTGGGTGGTGGTGAATGAAGGGAGGGGAAGGTCAAAGGCCTGGCAGAAAAGGAAAGTTTTAAGCATAGTCTTAAAGCGGGGGAAGGACAGTTCGGTACGGATAGCATGTGGGAGGGAATTCCATAGAGCGGGACTGGCAAAAAAGAAGGCAGCGTGACGGGTAGATTCGAGGTGTGCCTGGGTCGGGGAGGGGAGAAAAAGACGATTGCTGTGAGCGGAACGTAGTAGGCGAGGGGTAGGTTGAAGGAAGATGAGATCAGCTAAGTATTGGGGGGTGTTAGTATGGAGAGCCTTGTGAGTAGTAATGAGGAGCTTGTAAACGAAGCGGGCCTTAACGGGAAGCCAGTGGAGGGAAAGCAGACAGGGGGTGACATGGTCATGAGCGGATGAAAAGGTGAGAAGACGGGCAGCTGTGTTCTGAATTAATTGTAACCTGCGAAGTTGGTACTGAGGAATGCCAGCGAATATAGAGTTACAATAGTCAAGGCGGCTAATTACACAGGTACACTAAAAAAAAATTTTTTTAAACAGCCTCTAATATTTCGATTGATTTTTACGTTTTTTGGTGCGCTGAATCCAAATCTGGTAACCAATTTGCTCCATCACGTACAGATTTTTTGCTACATTGGGTTAGCAGTTTGAGGTGAACGTTTCAGATTGAGTGCGATCGAGATAAAAGTTTCTTGGATGAATTCTTTATACTAATTGTTTAGTAGTTATTCAAATAAGAATAAAGAAAATTGTAACAAGGCAGCACATAAGAATAGAGTAATGTCAACAAAACACACTGTGATGGTAGCAAAATTGTCTGCACTTAAAACAGCCACATACATGTGCACAAACATTGAGCATATAAGAGCGAGGTTAGACACAAAGCAAAGCAAAGAAATGTGCAAAAAATGTTGTACAGGTATGTATGTAAGAATAGAAAACGCAAACCGCACCATTGCAATACATGAAGACAAACACCCGATGGTGTGAAAATAAAATTCTAATAAATGAGATCCGACACTGTGGTAATAACTAGCAAATTTTTATTTCAAAGTTTAGTAAAAACACGATATTTGTCAACACAGTTTAGATTTTAAAGTCATTCTTGGGTCAATCAATCTCCTGGTGGGCCCGTTTCTTCTTCCCCCGAATGCTTCTCTTGGTGAGCTGCTTGGCGTATTTTTCATCTGGGGTTTCCCGCAGCAGCAACCAGCAGAAATCAGCCATCATAGTGGTGTTCCATCTTCCTTGGTACCTTCTCTCTGCGTCCTTGATGTCCTGGTGAAACCTTTCAATTTGTTATTCACTGTACGCCCCCAAGTTTTCGGGAAAGTAGTTCACATGGGAGTGCAAGAAATGGACTTTCAGGCTCATGTTACAGCCTTGTTCTTTGAAGGCATTGAGCATCCTGGCAACAATATCCTTATAGTTCTCATCCCGCCTGTTCCCCAAGAATTTGAGAACAACATCCTTGAAGGAATCCCAGGCTTCTTTTTCCTTCTCAGACATCGTTTCAGCGAATGCTCCATCTGAAATGAGTTTCCTTATATCAGGGCCAACAAACACTCCTTCCTTTAGCTTTGCTTCAGAAAGTCGGGGGAACTTTGAGCAAAGGTACCGAAAGCACTCACCATCTTTTGGAAGGGACTTGATGAATTGCTTAATGAGACCCAACTTAATGTGGAGAGGTGGTAATAGAATTTTATCACGAGGTACCAAGCTCTCCTGAAGAACATTTTTCTCACCGGGTCTCAAATACTCCCGAATTGGCCAGTCTTTTTTCCCCCAGTGTAGGTCGCGGGCCCGGCTATCCCACAAGCAAAGGAAGCAGGGATATTTGGTGAAACCGGATTGCTGCCCTAATAGCATGGATAGAATTTTAAAGTCTCCACAAATCATCCACTTATGCTCATCATAACGAATCTTCTGAAGAATCAGGGCCAAATTCTCATATTTTTCTTGGAGAATAACAGAGTGAGCAATAGGAACTGAAGCGAATGTGTTGCCATTATGAAGAAGAACACCTTTTATGCTGTCTTTTGACGAATCAATGAACAGCCGCCATTCAGCAGGATCATACTTGAGTTTAAACTTTTCCATCACTCCGTATATATCGTTGCAAAATACCAAATCTTCCTCTTTGCTGAAATACTTCAAAAATTGTGCTCACGGTTGCGGTACCAATAAAAAGTTGTTCCTGGTGACAATAGATTTTTCTGTTTAAGCCGAGAACCTAGCAGTTGGGCAGCATCTTTTGGGAGTCCTAAATCCCGGACTAAATCATTCAATTCAGCTTGAGAGAAAAGTTCAGATTTCGGATCTGGTTCAGTTTCAAACTCGGAAGTACTGGACTCATCGGGAAAAGCCATCTGATGAGTCTCATCATGATCAGAACTGTCCACACAAATATGATCCAAAGATTTTGGTGGTTCAGGCACAGGTACTTCGTTGCTATGAGGCATAGGCCTAATTGCTGAGGGAAGGTTGGGGTAACTTATTACGTTCTTATTTTTTAAGTTGTATCCCTTCACAATGCAAGAGCAAAAATAGCAGTCACTGCTGTGGTCTCTTTGTTCACGCCACATCATAGGTATTCCGAAACGAAATGCTTGTTTTTTTACTTTTCATCCATAAGCGTAGATCTTCCTCACATGTCTTGCACACTTTGTGAGGAGCCCACGGTTTGTCTTGATCGCCTAACTTCAAACCGAAATAGGCGAAATATACTTTTTTAATAAATGCAGAAATGTTCCTCTGCCGCTTTTTCACGGTATATTCCCCACAAATAAAACAAAAACTGTCCGGAGAGTTGACGCAACCTCTGGCTCTGTGAGCCATCACAAATACACAGCACTGCAAACTACAACTGTAGTGAACCACTTCGGAATAAAGCTGGATTACGATTGAGCAAACAAAAGGTAATTAATAATGAACTTGCAAGAAACTGAAATTTGACAGGAACGTTCATGTCGCAACCACCGTGTTTGAGCGAGCGAACGAGGCGAGGCGAACAGGAAAGAACATGCGCCAGCGCGAGTACTGGATTTAGCCCCCCGCCTCCCAATTGTCCTGTTAATGTATAAAATGAATACAAAACACTCTAAAATATCATGAGGGAGTGTTTCTAGTTAGTTAACCATTACAACCTCTATTTTGGGCCAAGAAAATAAACTGCAGTCGGCTAAAAAGAAATTATGTGAACATTCCTTATATGGGTAAGAAATCTAATTTTGCAAGAAAACGTGACGTGATGGAACATTTTGGCTATTTTTCCTGGATTCAGCACCCCAAAATCTATAGGAATCAGTTGCAAAACTGGAGGCAGTTTTTTGGTAGTGTACCTGTGTTACCAGAGAAATAACTAATGTGGTAAGAGATGCGATGGGGAGAAGGGAACGGACAGCACAAATTTTCCGAAGTTGAAAAAGAGAGCTACGCACTACCCCAGAGATATGTTGGTGAAAAGACAGTGCAGAATCTAGGGTCACACCAAGGTAGCGGAGGGTAGGTGCAAGTGGGATGGGTGCATTTGACATCACAGGGGCCAGGGTAGGAGAGGGAGCCCCAAAAGTGAACCAGATGGCTGCAGACTTAAAAGGGTTGACGATGAGGAAGTTGTCGTTAAACCACTGTGCGACGGAAGTTAGACATTCGTTCAGGGGAGAAAGATCAGGGGCAAGAGATGACGTAAGGTGGACCAAAAGGATATCGTCAGCAAAGAAATAGGCAGAGAGACCAGTTTGTTGTATGAGTAGTGCCAGTGGTGCGAGAAAAACATTAAAAAGGAGTGGGGCGAGGATAGATCCTTGCGGGACTCCACAGGGAAGGGGGAAGGGTGCAGAAGAGGAGGAGCCTGAGTGTACTGTGAAAGAACGGGAAGAAAGAAAGCACAGTTACTTACCTGTAACAGGTGATCTCTGGGAACAGCAGGAATTAGTCCTCACATATGGGTACGTCGGAACCGACGGAGCCTGCGCGGGAAAGCTCCCCAGCTTCCCAGAAAGGAAGCTTTTGGGGCCTCCCACTGCACATGCGCGCTGCCTTCCCGCCTTCCTGACCAGCTCTCCTCAGTTCGAGTTTATAGCTGAGACAATAGAGAGAGGAAAGGAAGATAGATAGAAGATACAACTCCTAGGGGAGGTGGGTGGGTTGTGAGGACTAATTCCTGCTGTTCCCAGAGATCACCTGTTACAGGTAAGTAACTGTGCTATCTCCAGGAACAAGCAGGAATAAGTCCTCACATATGGGGACTCCCTAGCTAAGATGCCTGGGAGATCCCCTTCCAAGGGTTCGCCATCTTCGTATGGATCTCAGGCATCCATCCTGGGAAGGTGGGCAGGAGTTGTTCAAGTATGGAACAGGTGTTTGAGGACAGCCTGACCAAACAAGGCATCCCGGCGGGAGTCCTTGTCCAAACAGTAATGGGCTGTGAAGGTATGAACCGAGGCCCAGGTGGCGGCTCGACAGATCTGATCTATGGATACAGAGTGAAGATGAGCCATAGAAGTGGCCATGGCTCTCACATTGTGAGCTGTGACATGGCCTTCCAGAGAAATGTTTTTACTCTGGTAAGCAAAGGAAATACACTGAGCAATCCAATTGGAAAGTGTACGTTTGGAGACTGGAAGTCCCAAATGAGAAGGATCAAAAGCCACAAAAAGTTGGGAAGACTTTCGATGTGGCTGAGTCCTGTTGAGGTAAAAGGCAAGAGCTCTTTTACAATCTAAAGTATGAAGGTTCCTCTCTGCACTGGATGCATGAGGAGCCGGAAAAAAGACAGGTAGATATACCTCTTGATTAAGATGAAAAGGCGAGACCACTTTGGGCATAAAGTGGGGATTCATCCTGAGGACCACCTTATCAAGATGAAACCTAGTATAAGGTGGATGAGCCACTAAGGCCTGTAGTTCACTGATGCGGCGAGCCGAAGTGACTGCAATAAGGAAAAGGACCTTCCAGGAAAGAAATTTCAAGGGGGTAGAAACCAACGGTTCAAAAGGTGGCTTCATAAGCTGACCTAGAACTAGGTTCAAATCCCATGCTACCGGAGGAGGTCAGATGGGAGGCTTAGTTAGAGTCAGGCCTCTCATGAACCTCGCAATAAGAGGATGAGAGGAGACAGGTTGTCCATTTATAGGTTTTAAGGATTCTGCAATAGCACTTAAATGGACTCTGACTGAATTTGTCTTAAGGCCTGCATTAGAAAGATGCAGGAGATAGTCTAGTAGAGAATTCAAGGGAAGTGCTAAAGGGTTAAGACCCTGTTGAGCACACCAAATGGAAAAGCGTTTCCATTTGAAAGCATAGGAACGCCTCGTGGAGGGTTTCCTAGAGGCATGAAGGATATCTTTCACTGGTTGAGAAAGATTGAAGTCATGAAGGCTTAGGCCTTCAGTAACCAAGCTCTGAGGTGTAGGGACTTGGGGTTTGGGTGCCACAAAGTCCCCTCCTCCTGAGACAGAAGGTCTGGCGCAGCTCCCAGGTCCAGGGAGGATCCCTGGGAGAGATGCAGAAGAAGAGGGAACCACACTTGGCGTGGCCAGCATGGAGCTATGAGGATCATCGATCCGTGATCCCTCTGGAGTTTGAACAGAGTCTTGGGAATCAAAGGAATGGGTGGAAAGGCATATAGGAATTCCTGACCCCAATGCAGGAGAAAGGCGTCGTTGGCCTGAGCTCCCTGACACGGAGTCCTGGAACAGAACCGGGGAAGTTTGGCATTCCACGGACTTGCAAAGAGGTCTATGTCCGGGGTTCCCCATTCCTGAAAGATTCTGCCTATCTGGTCCATATGTAGGGACCATTCGTGTGGAAGCAGAACTCGACTGAGTCTGTCTGCCCGAGAGTTTTGAACCCCTGGAAGATATACTGCCAGAAGATGAATTTGATGCTCTCTGGCGAAGGCCCATAATCTGAGAGCTTCGTTGCAAAGCGACAGAGAGCCTGTCCCTCCTTGTTTGTTTACGTAGAACATGACCACCTGATTGTCTGTCTGAACTAGGACGGTCAGGTTGACAAGGAGGGTATGGAAGACTTTGAGGGCAAAGAAGATTGCTCGCAGTTCCAGGAGGTTGATGTGAAGGGTGGTCTCCTGTGGAGACCAAGTACCCTGAGTGGAGAGGGATTGTAGATGGGCTCCCCACCCTGTTTGGGAGGCATCTGTTGTGAGGGTTGCTTGGGGCAACAAAGGTTGGAAGGGGGCCCCCAACAACAGATTCTTGGTGGACATCCACCATTGGAGGGACCAAAACAGACGCTTTGAGGTGAGTATTTGGTCAGAGAGCGCTCCTGATGCTTGAGTCCACTGGGTGGCCAAGGTCCATTGAGCTGCTCTCATATGAAGACGAGCGTAGGGCATCACGTGTACCGTGGAGGCCATGTGGCCCAGAAGTCGCAGCATTTCTCTGGCTGTCAAGTGACTGCTGGACTGAGCTTGGGAGGCCAAGCACAGCAGACGTTGGCCCCGGACTTGAGGTAGGTAGGCCCTTGCAGTGGTGGTGTCCAACTGGGCCCCTATGAATTCCAGAGACTGAGTAGGGATAAGTTGAGACTTGGGAAGGTTTATCACCAGTCCCAGATACTGCAGAATGTGCCTTGTGTGGTCCAGGGAAATCTGGGCCTCTGACTGAGATGGAGCTCGGATGAGCCAGTCGTCCAGATAAGTTCTCACCTGTACAGGGCAGATTCCGTAAGCCATCCAGGACCCAGGGTTCTAGGTCAGAGGCCTGGAGGCAAGCAAGTCGTCGGGCTGCAATGGCAATGCCCGAAGCTCTACCGGCACCTTCAAAGGAATCAAAGGCTGCTCTGTTGGAGAACTTAGAAACATCTAGAAGCTGTTTCACTATAGAAATGAACTCCTCCTTTTTATCCTCAGGGATAAAGGGGGCAAAATGCCGTACCTTTAGGGCAAGTTCCCTGAGAAACATGCCCATATACAGACTGTATGAATTAATCCTGGCTATAAGCATACTAGCCTGGAAGATTTTCCTACCAAAAGAGTCTAGGGTCTTACATTCTCGCCCTGGAGGGGTAGAAGAGTGCCTTTTGGTACTCTTAATCTTTTTCAGCGCAGACTTCACCACAATGGAATGGTGAGGCAGCTGAGTCTTTTGAAAACCAGGAGAAGGAGGGACCCAGTACATGGTGTCCAACCTACGAGAATAAGGAGACAACGTTAGAGGAGCCTCCCATAAGTCCATCAAGTGTTCTTGAAGGATTTCATGGATAGGCAGGGTGACTGCCTCTTTAGGAACCTTAGGGTATCCTAAAATATCCAGTTTCTTTGATCTAGGTTCTTTTTCAGAGGATGTGGTAATAGAAAGTCCTTTAGCTAGTTCTATAATGAAGTCTTGAAAGGACAAATCCTCTGGTGGAGACATTCTCCTCTTTGGGGAAGAAGGCTCTTCAGGAAGAACTAGAGACAGCTCATCAGAGTCATCAGAGGAGTCAAAATCCTCAGAAGAATCAGAGTATCCTCTATTTGCTTCCAACGCACGATACGCATACCGATCGGTATCGACATCGGGCGTACCGGGTATGGGATCGGTATCGGGTGAAAACCCGGATCCGGCATGCGGAACCGATCTGCGTTTGGAAGACGATGGTCTTGGTTCCGGTATGGAAGACAGTACCGGAACCGGACCCGGAACCGCTAGATGCGGTACCGAGGGCGTCGCAGCTTTAATGAAAGCCAGAACGGCCTGCTGCATGGTCTGGACAGTATTGCCCATAGACGCCACTGCTGCCTGGATGTCGGTACCGGTATGGGCCGGTACCCCAGAGCAGTCTAACAGGTGATCGGTCGAGGCCGTGCCATCGATGTCAACCTGTAACCCCATAGATGGAGCTTTGGAAGCCAGAGCTTCCCGCCGGGGTTGTTTGGCTGGGGCAGGATCCTCAGATTCAAAAGTGAGAGCCTATCGATGCTTTGAAGGAGATTTGCTCTTTGAGGACCTGCCCGAAGAAGGTTTGGTTACCTGAGATCCATCCGGAGAGGAAGACCTGGATGACTGTGTTGCTGGATTATCTGAAGCAAACAGCACATGGAATTTGTTGGCCCGGTTCTGCAAACCACGTTTAGACATCTGGGAACAGGATGGGTAGTCCGGAATGGAGTGGTCAGGTCCCAAACATTTAATACACCAGTCATGGGTGTCTGTGATAGAAATAACAGCACTACACTTGGTACACTTCTTGAAACCAGGGGCTGGTTTCTCCATGAGGAGAATTTGTGTAGGCCTAAGGCCTAACCGAAGTCACCAAGTTGTGCAAAAATAAAGATTTTTTTTTTGTTTGTTTTTGAAAGAAAGAAAGAGAGAGACCGGCGGTACCGGTTTCGGTATGGGGAAGGCAGGTACGCGGTCTAAAGAAACAAACTAAAACAAGAATTTCTTCAGTGGTGACAGGAACACGACCTGCTGGCTCCGCGGAAAAAGAGAAACTGAGGAGAGCTGGTCAGGAAGGCGGGAAGGCAGCGCGCATGTGCAGTGGGAGGCCCCAAAAGCTTCCTTTTTGGGAAGCTGGGGAGCTTTCCCGCGCAGGCTCCGTCGGTTCCGACGTACCCATATGTGAGGACTTATTCCTGCTTGTTCCTGGAGATAAGAGTGGAACCACCGGTGAACTGTGCCCTGGACCCCGAGTTCCGATAATCGTGAGAGCAGAGTGTGATGATCAATAACGTCAAAGGCTGCAGTGAGGTCCAATGAAACAGCAATCGAAAGATGTCCTTTATCGTGAGAGCGGTGTAACTCATTAAGGAGCGCAATAAGGATGGTTTCAGTGCTATGGCCGGTCCTGAACCCCGACTGTCGGGTGTGTAGAGAAATGGTTGTGTCAAGGTGGGCGGTGAGTTGATGGAAAGCAAACTTCTCGAGGATTTTAGACAGGAAAGTTAGGTTGGAAACGGGGCGCCAATTGGAGGGAACAGCTGAGTCGAGAGTAGCTTTCTTGAGCAGGGGGCGGACCAGGGCATGCTTCCATGCAGAGGGGAAATTTCCAGAAGACAGACTGGAATTCATAATGTGGAGGGCAAAGGGAAGGAGTGTGAGAGAAGGGTCCAGAAGCCAAGGGGATGGTACGGGATCAAGGGAACAGGTGGTCTTGTGGGAAAGTGAGATGGTTTTGGTCAGTTCAGTTAAAGTAACAGGGTGAAATTCGGACCAGGTGTGGGGAAATATAGGAGCCGAGGATGAGGAATGGCAGATAACAGGCGCGGGAGAGGAGGGAGGGGGCGAGGGAGGGAGGGAGGGGATGAGGGTCGAAGGTAGAACGAAGGGTCGAGATCTTAGTTGAGAAGAAAGAGGCAAGAGCCATAGGGCTAGGGGCATTGGGCGGGGGAGATGAGGAGGACAGAGTGGAGGTCGAGGAAAGGGAATTCAAAACCCGGTACAGTTGGCGGGATGAATTGGAAGAGGTAGTAATGAGATTGGAGTAGTATGATTTCTTGGCAGATGTTAGCAGGGAGTAATAAGATTTACGGATGCTATGGAAGGTGGTGAGGGTATCGTTAGAGGGACATTTGCGCCAAAGTCGAGTTGCACGGCGAAGATAAGAGCGGTGCAGGTATAGGCCGGAATGAAACCAGGGATGATGTGAAGAGGGACGAGAGGGAACAGGTTGTAGGGGGGCAATGGAATCAAAGGTGGATGATAGGGTAGAGGTCCAGAGATCGACCTGTCTGTCCAAGGGAAGAGAAGAGAAATCTGATGGAAAAAGGGAGTCAGCGGGGGGAAAAAGTTGTAATGTGGCGGGATTAAGACGCCGAGACAGGCGGGAGGGGGGGGGTCCAAGAGGGATCCTGGGGGAGGAGAAAGAGATAGGGAGAAAAGTAGGCAGTGGTGGTCAGACCAGGGAAGGGGTAGGGGAGTGATATGGGCTGGCGAGAAGGGGCAAGAATCTGCAGTGAGGATTAAGTCAAGAGTGTGTCCAGAGACGTGTGTCGGACAGGTCACGTGCTGGGTAAGAGAAAGATCGCTAAATAAAGTGGCAAGGGCTTTATCGCGAGGGCGTGTTTGTGAGTGAAGGTGGATGTTAAAATCGCCCAAAACAACCAACTGAGAAGACAAGAGGGTGGATTCTGATATGGCAAGTAGAAGAGAGTCCCAAAGCTCCGGACGCAAGGAAGGGGGCGCATAAAGTAAAAGAAAATAAGTTGGGGTTGGAGACAAAGTATAGAAGAGGAGAGACTCAGGATAGTTGGGAGAGGGTGAGACGAGAGAGAGGGGGAGAAACGCTCGGTGGATGACCGCCACTCCTCCTCACGTGCGGTTAAGACGTGGGGCATGGAAAGCTGAATACCCGTGGGGGAAGACATTGATGAAGAAGTCCATCCTCCCCTGAGAGGAGCCAGGATTCCGTAAGAAAAAGGGCGTCCAATGAGTGTTGAACTAATAGATCATATATCAAGTGTGTTTTGGTGCGTAGAGAGCGGCAGTTTAAGAGAGCCAAGGAAATCGTCCGTAATGGTAGAGACGGGGCAGTGGGTGTTGGGGATGGAAGAGATGAACGGGTAATCGGACAATGAATGAGATTCTGTGGGACACGAGAAAGCGCTCCAGTAGGTGCGGAAAAGAAAGTATGGGGACGATGTCCCCACCATACAGGGATGACAGACATTGATTTAAACGGAGAGGAGGAATGAGACGACAAAGCGGGCGCTGGCAGAGAGAAGACCGCTGGTGGGGGAGCGTCGGCAGAATTGCAGAGTGGGACAGATGAGGAAAGCTGGGTGTGCAGCAGCAGGATGAACAATGCACAGAGATATGGACAACCGGCATAGGAACCAGCGCTGAGTTTGTATGGAACTCCCGCCGCGCCCCCGTCGTCGCCCCAAGGAGCTCGCCCAAGGTGCACGACCTGCTCCTTGTGCGCGCTCCTTCGGCGTGCGCCTGCGGCGCAGGACACCGCTGGGTCGGCTTTTAACTGAAATGGTGTACCTGGACGCTGACGTGGACGCGTTTCACGCATCCACGTCACCACCGGGAGGCGGGGCTGGCACAGAGAGGCAGACTGGGACACACAGCAACAGCGCAGAATCTGCAGAAAGAGCAGGCAAAAGGCAAATAACATGTAGGCAACAGCAGAGAGTACAGCACAATACAGGAGCGAAGCAGCACTTGCAGGACGCCACTGGGTCGGCTTTTAACTGAAATGGTGTACCTGGACGCTTACGCATCCACGTCACCACCGGGAGGCGGGGCTGACACAGAGAGGCAGACTGGGACACACAGCAACAGCGCAGAATCTGGACGCTGACGTGGACGCGTTTCACACATCCACGTCACCACCGGGAGGCGGGGCTGGCACAGAGAGGCAGACTGGGACACACAGCAACAGCGCAGAATCTGCAGAAAAAGCAGGCAAATAACATGTAGGCAACAGCAGAGAGTACAGCACAATACAGGAGCGAAGCAGCACTTGCAGGACGCCGCTGGGTCGGCTTTTAACTGAAATGGTATACACAGAGAGGCAGAATGGGACACACAGCAACAGCGCAGAATCTGGACGCTGACGTGGACGCGTTTCACGCGTCCACGTCACCACCGGGAGGCGGGGCTGGCACGGAGAGGAAGACTGGGACACACAGCAACAGCGCAGAATTTGGTAATCACCTCTGCTGTAGAGGAAAAAAAACAATCAACCACACTACTTCCCTACATGCTGAATGTGGTA
The DNA here is from genome assembly GCA_033557465.1 of Ichthyophis bannanicus. Classification (NCBI taxonomy): domain Eukaryota; kingdom Metazoa; phylum Chordata; class Amphibia; order Gymnophiona; family Ichthyophiidae; genus Ichthyophis; species Ichthyophis bannanicus. Next base: position 515,444,001 of record CM066035.1, read on the forward strand.
CAGGAAAGCCTGGAAGGTGAGTGCTATCGCCCAAAGCTCCAGAAGGTTGATCTGCTGGAGGCCCTCCTCCTGCGACAAGCTGCCCTAAGTGTGGAGGTTGTTACAATGAGCTTCCCAGCCCAATTTGGAGGCATCCATAGTGAGGATCCTCTGAGGGGCAGAGACCTGGAAGTGCATTCTGGCCTGCAGGTGCTGGAGCTGTTGCCACCAGTCAAGGGAGTCAGCCAAAGAGCGGGTCACAACCACTTTGTCTCTTAGGCTCCCTGTTGCTTGCAACCACTGGGAGCTGAGAGCTCACTGGGCTGGCCACATGTGCAGACGGGCATCTGGGGTGGCATGCACTGTGGATGCTATGTGGCACAGGGAGCGAAGCATGAGGCAGGCAGAAACGGAGGGTTGACCCTGGACATGCCCTGCGAGTGCCTGAACTGAACAGACTGCAGCTTCTCCGGAATACTGCAGCCAGACTAATATTTCATGCTTCTCACTATGATCACATAACTCCTCTCCTTCAGCGATTATACTGGCTTCCCACATCCTATTGTATACAGTTTACGTTTCTCACTCAAGCTCACAAAACACTTCATACCGGTTCTCCACCATACCTCTCCCCAGCTGTTATATGGCTTACCCCTCATTGCTCTCTTTGTTCTTTACATATGAATCATCTCTATCTCCCTTCACCTTCCCAAGCACATCTGGAAGTAACTCGCCATTCATCTGTATATTTTCTGGCCCGTTCCTTATGGAATAACCTGCCTCCTTCACTCCATTTAGAGCCATCCTATCGGAAGTTTAAGACAACTTAAGACGCATCTATTTTGCTTACTGCCAGAATTTCATTGACTTATTATAAATAAACTGAGTCTTTAGATGTTTTCCTTATGTCTCCTTCTAACACTCTGCTGTTTTGCCATGTCTTCTCGTGTCTGCTTTCCTATCAAATTGTGTAGTTCCTTTCTCACCTTTATAAAATTTTATTTTTTTATTGTAAACCGCCCTGTCCCACGAGGGACGGTATATATTTTAATAAATGAAAAGAAATAAAGTCCTCCTTTGGGAAGCATCAGCAGTCGTTTTTTTTTTTTTTTTTTTTAGAGAGCCTGGTCCTCCTCATGAACTCTGACTGCAGTTTGGCAGCCTTTCCCATTATGGGTTTGCCTAAGAGGTTCTCTTCCTGGCAAGAGACAGTGACCATCTTGTCCTGTACCCATTACTCCAGGTCAAAAGACTGTAGCAAGGCATAGTGGTGGGCACTAATGCCAACTGCTGCTACTCAAGCCACTGACTCAAAACAGTCATAGGCCACCCGAGTCAAACTTGGAGCACTCCCTGACCAGGGTCAAGAACCGCTGAAGAAGTTCCTCGGAGAGACCAGTTGTAAGCCCAGCGAGTTCCTTTACCGTGTCCCGCAAGTACATGCCCATGTACAGCTAGTAGGCCTGGATCTGGCTAATGAGCATCGAACCTGGGAGCATTTCCTGCTCAGGGCATCCACGGCACAGGGCTCCCGTCCCTAGGGGGTGCTGAGGAGTGTGTTTTCTGGCTCTTAAGCCTCCGCATGGCCGACTCCACCACCATGGAGTTGTGGGGACAATTGAGCTTTTTGGAAGCCAGGACTCCAATCAACCCGGTACATCGAGTTCAGCCGCCAGGCCAGGGTCTCCCACATTCAGAAGAGCAGCTGCTCAAGGATAAGAGAAAAGGGCATCATGAGAGTCTCTTTGGGAGGAGCACTGTATTGGAGGAGCATTGTATTTGAGGATCTCGAGGTCCTCCACCCGAGGTGGAGCCTCGGACTCTGTGGTGAAGGCAAGGGCCTTTGCCATCTCCCTCACGAATTCCAGGAAGGCCAGGTCCTCCGGTGCGGACTGATGCTGGATCTCTGGAGGAAAGGGGTTCAAGGGCCCACCACTGTGGAGCCGGGTGTCTGGGGTCTCATCGTCCTCGGTCTCCCAGTCCAAACCGGAGTCCGAGGAGACTTTGTAAATTCCCCGGGTCTTGGGTTGGAGACCCAGCTCTGATGACCTGGGGGTCCAGATGCTCCAGTGCCCTGAGTCAGGTGTGTTGTGTGGGGAAGTCCTCAGTCCCGACTAGGACCAGGACCAGGGCCAGGCCCGAGGAGTGCCACCAGCCTCGAGATGCTTGAGGATTGGCTCCACCTCTGAGGAGGCCCTCGCTGTGGAGGGGACGGTGGTCGAAATTGATGACCCGGAGTAGCCAGGCATCAGAGTCTGCTGTTGGGCCATGAAGGCAGATAGACTATGTTCTAAGACCGCAATCCTGGCCTCAATGCCCGATGGCTCTGCCGGCACCTTCAAGAGGGTATCCACGACAAGGATGGCCTCGGGGGACTGAGACCAATCCCCTGATGCCGATGGCACTTTCTCCGGCCTAGAGTCCAAAGCAGAGCAATCTCTCACGCAGGAACGAGATACACGCAAAACAGAAGCAGAGAGTCTATTGGCAATAGATCCAATGTTTTATTGAAGTTCACATGTGCCTTCTTCAAGGGGTAATAGCCTCATACAATAAAACAATAAATATATTAAAGTAACATACTTATTAAAATTATAATCTCCAAATTATAATCTCGTTCATCCTTAGCCTATAGAGCCCAAAACACATGCTAATTTACTGTACATAGTTGTTAATATTTGTTACCCCAGTTATCCCTGTTTTATTCCCTGTTATCTGTAAACTTGACATATGTTATATGTTTTAAGTATAAAGTTGTTAAATTGTAAACCGCGCTGATGATGAATAGCTGTTAAATAAATATCATAAATGAAAAACACAAAATCCCTATTAAAAAGGGGCATAATTAAAATATAAAGTACAACATAAAACAATATGTGTCTCAATGTTCAGCATGCACAGCTGGCAGTAGGGAAGATCAGAAAGGAAGAGGGGAGTGGGTATATAGTGATGAGGAGATTAGGGCAGAATTCCAGGGTTTCTATCAGCGGCTGTATAGTGTTGAGGGGGAGGAGAATGAGCATAACATCTCTGGATATCTTGCTTCGCTTGCCCTTCCTCAACTGACGGCTGATGAACAAAGCCAATTGACTCGCCCATTTCGTTTAGAGGAGGTGAAATGGACAATTAGCACCCTGGCGAATGATAAGGCTCCAGGTCTGGATGGTATGACAGCTAAGAGTGTATAAATGGTATCAAAATCAGTTGGCTCCTAGACTCACTCAGTGGAGTCCAAGCGGGCGTAAATCTGCCCTACTCATTGGGATAGTCCAACACTCAGGCACGAACCCACGTCAGAGAAGACCAAACCAGTAAAAAGACGTGGATAACTCAGGAGGAAAACAACTTTATTAAGAACCAATTGCCACTTGCCCGACACAGGCCGTGTTTCGCTACCTTCATATTCATGTGTTTTTAGCTTTTATCTCCACTATTAGCCCCTGAGGAAGGTAGCGAACCACGGCCTTTGTCGAGCAAGTGGCAATTGGTTCTTAATAAAGTTGTTTTCCTCCTGAGTTATCCACGTCTTTTTACTGGTTTGGTCTACTCATTGGGATAGGCAGGGATAAGTGTCTTCCTCAAGCCTCGGAAGGAGACTCCTCGCTGTATTTCATACCAACTGATATCGCTGCTTAACCTTGATGCAAAAATGTTGGCACGCATTTTGGAGACTAGGTGAGTGAGTGCATGCCACGGCTGATTGATACTGACCAAACCAGTTTTGTGCAGTGTAAGCTCGCTGCAGATAATGTGAAGTAAGTGGTCCGTCTATGTGGACTGGTACAGCAAGAGGAGATACTGGCAGAAGCTGTGGCCATCAGTGCTGAAAAGGCATTGGACAGGAAGTTCCCGTGGGCCACCATGTGTAAAATGGGAATAGGCGAGATATACCTTGCGTGGCTATAAGCTCTTTACACCAAACCTGTGGCAGTGGTCAAAGTGAAGGAGGGGTTCTCCACCTTTTTTGCTTTGCACAGAGGGGCGAAGCAGGGCTGTCCCGTGTCCCCCCACTGTCTTTCTGCCATGTTGATGGAGCCTTTTGTGGCCCGGATCCAGAATAGGCCTAACATTTGGGGTATTAGAGTACAGGGGCAGCAGTATAAAATATCGCTCTTTGCCTATGATATTCTGTTGATTTTAACCGAATCGGAGCTGTCCTTGGCGGGGCTTCGGGAGGAGCTGGAGGCGTTCCAGGGAATGTCAGGCTTTAAAGTAAATATTGATAAAATGGAAGTGCTTAATCTCACCTTGCCAGAGGATACGAAACAAAGCTTAATGATTCAAGTCCCCTTCTGATGGACTCAGGGACTGGTGTGATATTCAGGGATTCAAGTGAGCAGAGATATTTCACTGTTGTATTGGAATTGGTTGAATTATAAGCCGTTCTAGAAAAAATCTTGTTGGACTGGAATAGGTGGCAGTGTTTCCCTCTGTCCTGGTAGGGATGCATTGCCAGTGTAAAGATGGTCTTATTGCCCAGTGTACTCCATTACTTTCTCACCCTTCCAGTGCATGTATGCAAACCAGTGTTAGGAGTGCAGCGTAAAATATTCCATTACAACTGGAATCATCGTACCCCAAGGGTGGCTAGGCATATTATCTATCGCTCTCGCAAGATGGGAGGGTTAGCGGTACCCAACCTTTATTGGTATTATGTGGCAGTGCAACACTCTAATATTCTGTATTGGCAGGAGAGGTCCCTTCGTAAGTGGGTTCAGATAGATCAGATTGATGTGTGGGACTGCCCTCTGAAAAATTTACCGTGGCTAGATAAGGCGTACGATTCCTCACCCCACAATTGCAACACATTGTAGCTTCATGGCGACAGTTCAAATAAAGTGGCCAATTGAGTGGTGCAAATTCTCTACCCCAGCCACTACACCAGAATCTTGCATTTCCTCCGGGCTTATGTAACCACCTTTTTAAGCTTTAGGAAAGCCGGGGCCTGCAGACAGTGTACTCTGGGGGAAAGATTTGCTCTTTTGAGGAATTAGATGAAAAATTTAGTTTGACCCGACAAAACTTATGGATACTTGCAGGTGTGCCACTGGCTATCTAGGGATGGTTGGGGAGAGGTGATAATTAAGGACCTTACAGATTTTGAGAAATTGTGTTAAATACTCCTTCACCTGATGCAAAGGTCTTTTGAAGACTTACAATCCAAATCTGAAGTCCCAGTGTAGGGGAATCTTGGGTCGATATATATATATACAGGGATGCACAATGAATAGATAGCGTCTCACCACATTGAGAATAATAACACTGGTCAACATTGAAATCGTTACTGACTTTAAAAGGCCCTAATCTGTAGAATCTTGGTGAGCTGAAAGAGTAGTTACTCACCTGTAACAGGTGTTCTCCAGGAGCAGCAGGAATCAGTCCTCACATATGGGTGACATCAATGCCGATGGAGCCCCTGCAGAGCATTTCCCCAGCTTTCCATGAAAGCCTTTGGGAATGCAGGCACGCATGCGCGGTTCCCTTCCCGCCTAAAGGTGCCATCTTGTCCAGTCAAATGACATAGCTAAGAACAGCACACAAAAAGTAAAAATTGAACTATATACAACTGCAACTCCCAGGGGAGGAGGGAGGGTTGTGAGGACTGATTCCGGCTGCTTCTGGAGAACACCTGTTACAGGTGAGTAACTACTCTTTCTCCAGGACCAAGCAGGAAATCAGTCCTCACATATGGGACTCCCTAGCTCTGGGCTACCAGGAAACCAGGCTGAACAAGAGAACTCCCTCTAGTCCCAGCATCAAAGGAAGGCTTTTCACTGAAAAAAACTCCACCGGTAGCCCAACGGAGGGCTGGAGAGCAGGAGTTGCCTAAACCTCAAAGAGATTCCGGAGTACTGCCTAGCCAAAAGCACTGTCCCTACGGAAGTCCCTCTCCAGAAAGTAATGGGCCGCAAAAGTCTGGCTTGAGGACCAAGTTGCAGCCCTGCAGATGTCTGCCAACGGTACAGAGTGGAGATGAGCTACTGAGGCAGTCATTGCCCTGACACGGTGGGCCGTGACCAGACCCTGCAAGGGAAGGTCAGCCGCCCTGTAAGCCCAGGTGATACAGTCAGCCACCCAAATGGACAAGGTACGCTTGGACACAGCCAACCCTAAATTATTAGGGTCAAAAGATACGAAGAGCTGAGTAGCTCTTGTGTGCCCCTGCGTATGGTCAAGGTAGAAGGATAAGGCCCTCCTACAGTCCAGGGTATGCAGAATTGTTTCAGCCTGGCTTGCATGAGGCCTAGGGAAGAATGCTGGAAGAACCACCTCCTGGTTGAGGTGGAAAGAGGAGACAACCTTTGGGAGGAACTTTGGATGAGTCCTAAGGACTACCCTGTTCCTGTAGAAGCGGGTGTAGGGCCTGTCACAGACCAGGGCCTGAAGCTCACTCACACGCCTGGCCGAGGTTAGGGCAACCAAGAAGAGTGTCTTCCAGGACAGGAAGCGGAGAGGACAAGTAGCCATCGGCTCAAAAGGTGGGCGAGTCAGCTGCTGCAAAACCACATTCAACTCCCACTCAGGAGCTGGAGGATGGATTGGAGGCTTTAGCAAGAGCAAGCCTCTGAGAAATCTGGACACCAAGCGGTGAACCGACAGAGAATGTCCTCCTACCAGTGAGTGGTGAGCTGCTAAAACTGAGGGGTGTACCCGAACAGAATTGGACTTAAGTCCCTGATTGGATATGTGCAGCAGGTACTGAAGCACTACTGGTACAGTACAGGAGAAAGGATCTTCTGTACGTAGCTGACACCACACTGAAAACCTTTTCCATTTCAGGGCATAGGTTTTCCTAGTGGACTGCTTTCTAGAGGCTAGGACAACCTCCTCAACTTCCTGAGGCAGGCCCCAGGGAGCCAAAACTACCCTTGCAGCCTCCATGCCATCAAATTGAGAGCACTGAGATTTGGGTGCAGAAGAGAACCTTGATCCTGAGAGAGAAGGTCGTGCTGTAACCCCAGAGGCAGTGTGGGATCCACTGCTAGTTGAAGCAGAAGTGGGAAGCAAGGCTGTCTCGGCCATCTGGGACCTATCAGCAAGACCGAGGCCTTGTCCCGTAGAATCTTTAGGAGGGTTCGGGCCACCAGGGGCGTGGGAGGAAACGCATACAGGAGACCCTGGGACCAGAAAATCAGAAAAGCATCTGCTGCTAGCCGCAGAGGATGCTGTTGCCTGGAGCAGAACCGTGGTAGCTGTTTGTTCAGTGGACTGGCAAACTGATCTATGGATGGAAGTCCCCATTTCAGGAAGATCCTCTGAACCACTAAGGGATGGAGCTGCCATTCGTGAGGCTGCAGAATCCTGCTCAACCTGTCTGCCAGGTAATTTTCCTGGCCAGGGAGATACACAGCCTTCAGGAACATGTTGTGCCTGAGAGCAAACAAGCAAAGGTCCTGGGCCTCCTGACAAAGGAGCCTGGATCCAGTGCTGCCCTGCTTGTTCACATAAAACATGGCTACTTGGTTGTCTGTTTAAACTAAGACAGACTGATGAGCCAGGGTGTGAGAGAAAGTCTTGAGGGCCAATCAAATAGCCCTGAGTTCCAGTAGATTGATCTGATGTGTGGCCTCCCAAGGAGACCACAGGCTCTGGGTGCATTTGCCCAGACAATGAGCTCCCCAGCCTTGCAGGGAGGCATCCGTGGTCAACACCACTGTGGACCCAGGAATTTGAAAAGGCACCCCTTGCAGTAGACTGGGTGGGTGCAGCCACCAGCGGAGGGAGTTCAGGAATGGTCTGGACACCCTTACTCTGTCTCTGAGGCTCCCTGTGGCTTGTGCCTACTGAGTTCTCAGACACCATTGTGCAGGCCTCATATGGAGCCGGGCATTGGGGGTCACATGTACTGTTGAAGCCATGTGGCCGAGAAGCCGCAGGCAGAGCCTGGCGGAGACCAGAGACCTGCTGAGAAACTGGTTTGCCAAGTCTATGAGTCTTTGGGCCCTGTCTTTTGGCAAGAAAGCCTTTGCCAGTAGAGAGTCCAGTCTTGCTCCTATGAACTCCAAGTTCTGGGAGGGGAGCAAAGTGGACTTTGTGAAGTTTATGACAAACCCCAGGTGTTGCAGAAGAACAATAGTTTGGAGGGTGGCTTGTCTGGCCTCCTGGCATGTCTGACCCCTGATGAGCCAGTCGTCCAGATAGGGGAAGACAAAAATACCCTGATTTCTCAGGTAGGCCGCCACCACCGCCAGGCATTTGGTAAAGACCCTGGGGGGGGGGGGGAGGAGGTGAGGCCGAAAGGCAGCACTCTGTACTGATAATGGTTACCTCCCACAATGAACCTGAGGTACTTTCTGTGGTCTGGATGAATGAGGATGTGAGTGTACGCATCCTTTAGATCCAAGGAGCATAGCCAATCTCCCTGCTGGAGGTAGGGCAGAAGTGTTCCAAGAGTAAGCATCTTGAATTTCTCTTTCTCTAGGAACTTGTTGAGATTTCGGAGGTCGAGAATAGGCCTGAGGCCACCGGTTCTTTTTGGTACGAGAAAGTACCTTGAGTAGAACCCTTGACCTTGGAGGTGGGGGAGGCACAGGCTCCACTGCCTTGTCTCGCAACAGACCCTGGAGCTCCAGAAGGAGAAGATCTGTGTGGAGGGGAGGCCTTGGAGGCTCCCCTGGGAAGTATGGAGGAGGCAGCTGATGGAAGTGTAGCATATAGCCCTTGTGGACGATGCTTAACACCCAACTGTCTCCAGTGATGAGTGGCCACCTGTGGGCAAACAGGGTAAGTCGACCTCCTGTGCAGGGTTGGGAGTGCAGGGACGGAGAGGCTATGCCTAAGGAGTCAAAATCCCCCACCCTGCTGAGCGGGAGCAGGAGCCGGAGGCTTGGGGACCCTCTGCCTACGGGGCCCATTCCCCTGCCCCTTGGCCTGCTGACCCTGTGGGGGAGCTTGGGAGGCCTGGTACTGTGGGAACTGTTTGTAGGCAGTGCCCTTCCTCGGATAAAAGGGCTTCTTACCCGAGCCCTTCTTTTTCTGAGAAGGGGCAGAAGTCTTTCTAGACAGCCTTGTCCTTGTGAGGTGCTCGGTTTCGAGCTGTGAGGCCTTCTCGGTCATGGGCTTGCCAAAAAGGTTCTCACCTTGGCAAGGGACGTCAACCAACTTGTCCTGAACCCAAGGCTCGAGGTCCGATGACTGCAACCACACCTGGCGTAGGGCGGTGATGCCGGCTGCCGCAACTCGGGCCGAAGCCTCGAAGCCATGGTAGGCAGCGCGGGACAAACTTAGAGCATTCCCGGATCCCCGAGGACAAGGACTTGAACCTCTGCAAGGGTTCCCCGGAGAGACCAGCTGAGAACCCGGCCAGCTCCTTGGCCAGGTCTCGCAAGTACATGCCCATGTACAGCTGGTAAGACTGGACACAGCAAGCATCGAGCCCTGGAAGCACTCTCTACCAAAACCATCCAGGTTCCGGGACTCCCTGCCAGGGGGCACCGCGGAGTGCATCTTCTGACTTTTCAGCCAATGCATGGTCGATTCCACCACCATGGAATGGTGTGGTAGCTGCGCTTTTTGAAACCCAGGGCTTTTCCGGAGTCGATAGATGGAATCGACTCGCTTGCTCAGAACTGGCGCCGAGGCCGGTGCCTACCACATCCGGAAGAGGAGCCGCTCCAGCATCGGAGGAACCGGAACAGTAAAAGCCTCCTTCGGAGGAGAGTCATACTGGAGGGCCTTGAGCTCTTCGGCTCGAGGCTCCTCCTCGGGGTCCGCAGGGATAGCCAACGCAGTGGCTATATCCCGGACGTACTCCGAGAACCGGGTATCCTCTGGAGGGGATCTACTCCGGGGCTCAGACTGCGGTGAGTCCGACGGGACGCACCGAGTCCGGAAGGTATCAGGGGACTCCTCGTCCTCTGTCTCCCAGGCGTACTTGTCCGATGAGGAATCGGGCTCCGACCGCGCGGGGCCTGTCAGCACCCGCCCCGATGCCAAAGGCACCGGCGTCAACGCCCTTGGTCCCGAGCGGGAGGTCGAGGGTGACCGCGACCGAGGTCGACCTCGAGCCTTCATGGTCTCGAGTATCGGCTCGGTCTCCGAGGTCGACTTCGATGTCAATGTCCCGGTGGTCGGGGCAGATGCGCCAGACAGGCTGGCCATCAGCACCCGCTGCTGATCCATGAAGGCAGACAATCTGCACTCTAAGGCTGTCAGCCTGAGACCCAGCTCAGGAGACTCAGCAGCCACCGACTCGACGTCGGCTCTCTGGGAGGAGAGTCAACGAGGACTACAGGACTTACGTGTCCAGCAGACTCCGGCTCCACTCGAGGTACTTTTGGCGGCTTCTCCTGTTCCACGGGCCTGGGACGGCGGTCGGGGGTCCGAGACCTAGCTCTGGAAGAGCCAGGGACCTCCTCCAACACCACCCTTGCGAGCCGCTTCTTCCTCTTTCGTTCCCGGTCGGGGGATCCCCTGTCCGAGGAACCCCGACGGTGCTCGGGATCAGACTCCCAAGATATCGAGGCCTCAGACGAGGTTCGGGCCCGGCTGGAGGCTGAGTCAGAGAAAAGCTTTTCCTTCTGGTGCTGACGACTTCTGAGCGCCTTGGTGGACATCTTTCCACATGGACCACAGGTCCTAGGCTCGTGGTCCGGAACCAGGCACCGAAGGCAGCAGTCGTGTGTGTCGGTGAGAGACATCAGTTTCTTGCACCGATCACACTTTTTGAAACCACTGGAAGCCATCGGGGAAAAAAGAGTCCCCGCGAGGTCAAAGGACCGGCCTTCCAGTGAAAAAGAAAAAAAAGGGTGCGAACGCCAGCCACGAAGGGCAAAAACAGAAAAAAGAAGATCAGGCTCGATACCGGCGTACCGAACCCGGCGGGAGGGGAACCGGCGTCGAACCGGAGAAAAAATAGCGAAGAAATCGCAGAAAAATCGAACTATTTTCTGGGAGGACTAGGACACACATCCGACGGGCTTCACGGAAAAAAATAGACTGGACAAGATGGCACCTTTAGGCAGGAAGGGAACCGCGCGCATGCGTACCTGCATTCCCAAAGGCTTTCATGTAAAGCTGGGGAAATGCTCCGCAGGGGCTCCATCGGCATCGATGTCACCCATATGTGAGGACTGACTTCCTGCTTAGTCCTGGAGAACACGAATATAACATTAAAAAAAATTTATTGGCTCTTGTTTTTAAGATATTGCATGTAGTTCATTTTTGACGTTTCACCGTGGAAATTTATCCAGTAGGACATCAACAACATCCCAAATAAGCCTTGAATGATGTAATATTGCATCACATTGCATAATACCAGCATGCACACATCATCCAGAGTTGATTGCATCATTTTCTGATGCAACGCAATACTACTGCCAGACGGCTGCTGAAGCCATCTGACATAAGCAGTGTACTACACGCAGTCAGAAAGGAAAGTAATCTGGTATTCTGTTCCGATAACGAAAGCCTCATGAATGCCTTAAAAATCACTCATGACCACTCATGACCCACAAGACTGGAGACTATTTATAGACTCTTCAAAACGGAGTCTGAACCATCTTCCATCTATTCCAGTAGCGCATGCCGTCCACATGAAAGAGACATACGATAACTTAAAGCATCTACTGACTTCCATTAACTATAACAAGTACAGCTGGCACCTCTGTGGTGACGAAGGTAGTTGCCCTTTTAATGGGACTGCAGCAGGGCTATATAAAATACATATGTTTCTTATGTGAGTGGGATAGCCAAGCAAGGGATTGGCACTACTTGCAGAAGGAATGGAATTGCAGACAAAATGTAACAGTTGGAGAGAAGAATATCCAGCACCCAGCTCTGGTTGAGGCTCACAAAATCCTGCTACCACCCCTTCACATCAAACTAGGTTTGATGGAGAACTTTGTGAAAGCCATGGACCACACTTCACCAGCTTTCCGATACCTGCATGAAAAATTCCCTCGACTCGGCGAAGCAAAGATTAAAGAGGGAGTTTTTGTGGGTCCTCAGATTCGAGAGCTCTTCAAAGATGACCGGTTCAACAACTTGCTGCAAGGTGATGCGAAACAAGCATGGAATGCTTTTCGCCTAGTGTCAAACTTTCTCGGGAATGTTAGGGCAGAAAACTACAAGGAACTAGTAGAAGACATGCCGATGCAGTATCAGAAACTTGGCTGCAATATGTCTCTAAGGATCCATTTCCTTGATTCCCATCTCGATTTCTTTCCTGACAACTGTGGTATGGTTAGTGATGAATGTCAGCATACATTTCATGCAGCTGTGGACTCTGGTGAATTCAGTCTACAAAGTTAAACTCTGACCCCCTGGTGATGTCAGTCTCTAGGACCTGTCTGCAGCCCCTCCTTGCTAAATCAAGAAGGGCAGACCTCAAAGGGAGTGGCCAAATAGCAGACCTCAAGGGGAAGTGCTAGAGAGGCACTATAAAGGACAGCACACTTCCTGCTTCTCTCTCTCTCTCACCATCCCTTGGACATGGAAGACAGGAGGCTCTGATCAATTCCCTTCACCCCTCCCCCTCTCCCTCTCTCCCTCCTTCATCGGACAGGTTTGGACACTACCATGAGGCTCTGATCCACATGTTCTGGCCTACCATGAGGCCCTGACCCACATGTTCTCTCTCTCTCTCACCATCCCTTGGACATGGAAGACAGGAGGCTCTGTTAATCAATTCCCTTCACCCCTCCCCCCCTCTCTCTCTCTCCATGAGGCTCTGAGCCACATGTTCGGGCCTATCTTACACTTCACACTTCACACATGCACACACAGATTCATTGATGCACATTGAAACAGCTCTGTACCAGTCACTATATACCTCTGTTCAATACCTATGTATTAAGCCTATTTTTACATAAAAACCTTTCTCCAAGCCACACCTGTTTGCTTGTCTTATTACAAACCCTCCTGCGTCTCTGAAGTGAAATGAACCCAGGACCAAGTTGAGACTAGACCAAGAAGATTACATATTCAGATGATTACAATGAACAGGGCGAACGTTTTCACCAGGATATCGCAACAATGCAGCAAAGACACCAGGGAAAATGGTCCACTAAAATGCTGGCTGACTACTGCTGGACACTCCCCAGAGAAGCTTCCAAACAGCTTTACAAGAGACAGGCGAAAAAATCTAAGAAGTAGTCTATGACTTGTTTTTTTATAGGTATTAACCGAAGGCCTATTATATTTACTATTGACATGCATTTCGTGGTGTAAACATTAATTTTTGTAGATTACAAAAAAACTAGAGCCAACTTTGCAATTTTACTGTCATATTCATGTTCAGCATATAAAAATTGATAATGTGGCAGGTGCAGGCCTGTGATCCACGGTGTCTGACGTAAGCAGGCAGGCCTAACTAGCTTGACCTGTAAATGAAGCCTGTGGAGAGGCACATAGGAATTGCACATCCCCCAATATGCTGCTATTGTAGGATAGAACTCTGTAAGAGAACTAAACTAACTTAGGTAAGCAAAACTGAGAGATGGAAAAATACAGAAAAATGTGTTTAAAAGTTACTGATAAGAAAAAGTACATCTGCAAGGAATATAATTGGGAGTGCTGACAGATGAGTTGCAGAGCCCTGCTCCCCTGCATGCACAAATTGGCTATATGGCCTTGAGAGTATGAAAGTAACAAGTTGATGAACTGACCATTGTAATTGGGACTAGAAGGGGGGTATGCAGGTGCCATGCCCACTGAAGGAACATGATTGGATAAACATATCAGTACCGGGACCAATGGAAGGGGTACGGGAGGTACGGGAGAGTACCGGGACCAATGAAATGTTTTTCTATACCTAGAATGGAACAGAAGTCTATAAAAGTTGTTGTAATGCTTGAAAACTTTGCTCAGCCATTTTGAAATTGACTGGTTCGAGACTTGTGCACAAATAAATGATTTGGACCTTCTGAACAGACTCCTGGTATCATTGGTTTGTCTGCGCTTTGCTGCTACAATAAGAAATGACTATTTTTATTTCAGTAACATGAATTTTGTAAAAATTTGTTGACCAGTGTTATAAGCTGCTGTACCAGTGATATCTAACCCTGGCATATCTTCACAACCAGACGCATAGCTTCTGGAAGCTGTGCTGGTGGGGGTGCAAAGAGGTGGGTGACTTAAGTCATATGTGGTGGGAGTGTTCCAAGTTGCAGCCCTTTTGGGACAATATATGGGACGAGATAGAGTAGTTACTCACCTGTAACAGGTGTTCTCCAGGAGCAGCAGGAATCAGTCCTCACATATGGGTGTCATCGGCGCCGATGAAGCCCCAGCGGAGCACTTCCCCAGCTTTCCACGAAAGCCTTTGGGAATGCAGGCACGCATGCCCTTCCCGCCTAAAGGTGCAATCTTACCTCAGTCAAATGACATAGCTAAGAACAGCACACAAAAATGAAAAAATAAACTATGTACAACTGCAACTCCCAGGGGAGGAGGGAGGGTTGTGAGGACTGATTCCTGCTGCTCCAGGAGAACACCTGTTACAGGTGAGTAACTACTCTTTCACCAGGACCAATCAGGAAGTCAGTCCTCACATATGGGTGACTCACTAGCTCTGGGTTACTGAGGAACCCAGGCTGAACAAGAGAACTCACTCTAGTCCCAGCAACAAAGAAAGGCTTTTCAAGGACACAACCTCCACCGGTAGCCCAACAGAGGGCAGGAGGGCAGGAGTTGCCTAAACCTCAAAGAGATTCCGAAGTACTGCCTGGCCAAAAGCACTGTCCCTACAGGACTCCCTTCTCCAGACAGTAATGGGCCGCAAAGGTCTGGCTTGAAGACCAAGTTGCAGCCCTGCAAATGTCTACGAAGGGCACAGAGCGGAGATGAGCCACTGAGGCAGCCATTGCCCTGACACGATGGGCCGTGACCACTGTTCCCTCTAAGCTGTGCGCGTGTGCGCGCGCACACACCTCACCGAGTGAGCGCACATACTTTACAACAGAGCGCACAAAAATTACGGTTCTGATTCTGATAGAAAACACAGACTTTCTTAAAATTGAAAAGCTGTTGTGTATTTATGGTTTTCACAAGTTCTACAATATTTTCTAGTGCAATCAATGTGGTGTACATACCGTATTCTGACGTGTAGTCAAATTTTAAAGTATATAACTCCGAGTGTCGTTATGTGGCGCACAAAAATTTAACCCTCCTTCAAAAGCTGCACAGCTGATATTTTATGCGCGCACACAGCCTACAGAAAATTAGAGGGAACATTGGCCGTGACCCTACCCTGCAAAGGAAGGTCAGCTGCCTTGTAAGCCCAGGTGATACAGTCAGCCACCCAGATGGACAAGGTACGCTTGGACACAGCCAACCCCAACTTATTGGGGTCAAAGGATATGAAGAGCTGAGTAGCCCTTCTATGCCCCTGCGTACGGTCAAGGTAGAAGGATAAGGCCCTCCTACAGTCCAGGGTATGCAGGACTGCTTCAGCCTGGCTTGCATGAGGCCTAGGGAAGAATGTTGGAAGAACCACCTCCTGGTTGAGGTGGAAAGAGGAGACAACCTTAGGGAGGAACTTTGGATGAGTCCTAAGGACTACCCTGTTCCTATAAATCCAGGTGTAAGGCCTATCACAGACCAGGGCCTGTAGCTCACTTACTTGCCTAGCCGAGGTAAGGGCTATCAGGAAGAGTGTCTTCCAGGAGAGGAAGCGTAGTGGACAAGTAGCCATCGGCTCAAAAGGTGGGCGAGTCAGTTGCTGAAAGACCACATTCAGCTCCCACTCAGGGGCAGGAGGACGGATTGGAGGCTTGAGCAAAAGCAAGCCCCTGAGAAAGCGGGACACCAAGGGGTGGCCTGACAGAGAATGTCCCTCCACCAGTGAGTGGTGAGCTGCTAGAGCTGAGAGGTGGACCCGAACAGAATTGGACTTAAGTCCATGATTGGATAAGTGCAGTAAGTACTGAAGCACTACTGGCACAGTACAAGAGAAAGGGTCTTCTGTACGTAGCTGACACCACACAGAAAACCTTTTCCATTTGAGAGCATAGGTTTTCCTAGTGGACTGTTTCCTAGAGGCTAGGACAACCTCCTCAACTTCCTGAGGCAGGCCCCAGGGAGCCAGAACTACCCTTGCAGCCTCCAGGCCATCAAATTGAGAGCTCTGAGATTCAGGAGCAGGGTTCCCTTCTGCACCCCAGAGAGAAGGTCAGGTTGCAACCCCAGAGGCAGTGGGGGATCCACCGCCAGTTGAAGCAGAAGAGGAAACCAAGGCTGTCTCGGCCACCTGGGAGCCATCAGCAGGACCGAGGCCTTGTCCTGAAGAATTTTGAAGAGAGTTCGGGCCACCAAGGGCGTGGGAGGAAACGCATAGAGGAGGCCCTAAGACCATGGAATCAGAAAAGCATCTGCTGCTATTCTCAGAGGATGCGGTTTCCTGGAGCAGAACTTTGGCAGTTGATTTTTTATTGGACTGGCAAAGAGATCCACCAAAGGGAGACCCCATTTTAGGAAGATCCTCTGGAACTACTGAAGGATGCAGCTGCCACTCGTGGGGCTGCAGAATTCTGCCTAACCTGTCGGCCAGGTAGTTGTCCTGGCCTGGGAGGTACACAGCCTTGAGAAGCATGTTGTGCTTTAGGGCACATGAACAAAGGTCCTGAGCCTCCCGACAAAGGATTCTGGACCCAGTCCCGCCCTGTTTGTTCACATAAAACATGGCTACCGGGTTCTCTGTCTGAACCAGGACAGATTGATGAGCCAGGGCAGAAGAGAAAGCTTTGAGTGCTAATCGAATAGCTCTGAGCTCGAGGAGACTGATCTGCTGTGCAGCTTCCCAAGGAGACCACAGGCCCTGGGTGCACTTGCCTAGACAATGAGCTCCGCAGCCCTGCAGGGAGGCGTCTGTGGTTAGTATCACTGTATATGCAGGAATCTGAAAAGGTACCCCCTTTAGAAGATTGGGTGGGTGCAGCCACCAGTTGAGGGAGTTCAGAAATGGTCTGGACACCCTTATCCTGTGAGGTTGCCTGTGGCTTGTGACCACTGATTCCAAAGGCACCACTGAGCAGGCCTCATATGGAGCCTGGCATTGGGAGTCACATGTACTGTCGAAGCCATGTGGCCAAGCAGCCTCAGGCAGAGTCTGGCGGAGACCACTGACCCCCTAAGATACTGATTTGCTAAGTCCATCAGTCTTTGGGCCCTGTCTGCTGGCAAGAATGCCTTTGCTAGGACAGAGTCCAGCCTTGCCCCTATGAACTCCAAGTTTTGGAAGGGGAGCAAAGTGGACTTTGCGAAGTTTATGACAAATCCCAGGCCTTGAAGAAGTGCAATAGTCCTGAGGGTGGCTTGTCTGGCCTCCTGGCACGTCTGACCCCTGATGAGCCAGTCGTCCAGATAGGGGAAGACAAAGATTCCCTGATTTCTCAGGTAGGCCGCTACCACCGCCAGGCATTTGGGTAAAGACCCTGGGAGCTGAGGTGAGGCCGAAAGGCAGCACTCTGTACTGATAATGGTTTCCTCCCACCATGAACCTGAGGTACTTTCTGTGGTCTGGATGAATGAGGATGTGAGTGTACGCAGTGACGTAGAAGCTTCTCAAGAAGCAAGGGAGATAGACGGAGATCTGGTGGAGAAAACTGGTACTGCAAGGGAAAGCAGGATTTTCTCTTCAGAAAGAAAAAAACATGTAGCTGATCAGGAACCACACCTCACCTTAGGGGAGGAGATAGGTCAAGTCCCTGATTGGGCATGCCCAAGCAGGAGGCGGGCAGTGCAACACACGGGGAGCTTGTTAAGCAATCAGACACAGAAACAGTTAGTGGTGGAGAGACAGGAAGAGTTGGAGAAGGAGAGAGAGAAACAGCAACGACAAGGAGAGCAACAAGGCAGCTGTGTTCCACGGAGGAGCAGTTGGGAGTCACAAAGCAAGTACTTGGGAGACTCAGGGGCAGTGAGAGACTTCTATAGGAAGAAGGGCTCAAAAGCACTGAGAGACCTGAAGATACAGCCTATGATTCCAGAGAACCAAGCAGGACCTTGGGGCAGAAACCAGAGGGATAAAGAATTCTCCTGGAGACTCTCTCAGCACAAGGTACGAAGTGGGGTTGAAGCAGCTAGCAGCTATAACACTGGGAAGCAAGAAAAATGGAAGGATAACTTTAAAAGCCAGAACAAAGTCAGACAAAAACTGTGGCAGTTTGGTGCAACCTGAAAAGCATTCAAGCAGCACAAGATATTCTAATAAGCCAGCTGAAGCCTACAGCTTAGAAGCTAATAGAAAGAGGGGGGCGGAGCCTGATGTCCAGCGGGTAAGACGCTTCGCGCTGAAGCTCCCGAGAGGCCTACTTAGAATCCTGACATAATACCTATACAAACTTACTATTTCGCTCCGGGCTGACCGGGGTACCTCGGGGGGATGGCGGCCCATAAACCAGCGCGCTTGGACTTCGGGTCTCCTTCTTCTTCTCACGGAAAACGCTCCAAAACAGAGGTGTCCTCCCCACAGAAGATGGTTCCATTTCGGGAGAACCCCGAAATGCACCTGGAGATTTTAGAGGAAATACGCGGCGTGAAGGAATTGGTGCAGTCCAATGGAGAAGCGCTTAGAGCCATGCGAGAAGACTTTGGAGTGCTCCAGGACCGACTTGAAAGTCTCTCATTACGGCAGGACAATATGGCGGGGGTCCTCGACTCGCACGCGGTGCGCTTGGGCACACTGGACAAGGCTGAGCGCCAGATACAGAATCTTCAAAAGGAGTTAGAAGATAGCAATAATCGAGCCCGTCGCAACAATGTGAGGCTCATTGGAATACCGGAGGGGGTGGAAGCGGGAGATATGAGAGAATTCCTGCTCAAAACTCTTCCCTCCTTGCTGAAGATCACCTTTCATAAAGAACTGGAAATCGATCGAGCACACCGTGTTCCTACCCACATGGCGCTCAACCGAACGACCCCCCGGCCTATTATCTTTCGCTTGCTACGATATCAACAAGTGGAACAAATTTTAAATGCTGCCCGGGCGAACCATCATCTGGAATTTGAAGGTCACAAAGTCTCCTTCTTCCCTGATTTGGCAAAGCCTACAGTCGACCGACGGAAGAAACTCCTTGCTTTTCGCCCTCGACTTCAACAGCTACAGGCTCGCTTTGGCCTGTTGTATCCCGCGAAGCTCCGAGTGACTCTCCACAACCAAACCAGGACATTCGAAGATCCTGATCTACTATCAACATTTTTAGACTCCAAAGAAGCAGAGCAGATGCGCTAATCCAACGACTTGGACTTTTTTTGCCGGCTCTGTCCGCCATTTTGAAAGGCCCGATGCGGCGGTCATAGTTCAGCACAGAGACTACCTGGACTTTCTTTCTCTCTTTCTATGACTTTTGTTTTGTGGTCTCCTATCCCTCCATGATGTGTGCCTCGGTCGGATTCGGAGCACGCACAGTCCTACAGGTTATGTGTTTTTTCAATTTCGGCCTTCTCTGGGGCTTCTCCCCGCAGACACATGGTCGCCAGTAATTTTTGGGGTTCTGCTTCTTCTCTACCGCGCTGCGGTTTTTCTTTTTTAATGTGGGGCGCTTCATTGTATTATCCAAGCTTATTTTCTTTTATGCCATATGTACAGCCAGATACAGTCAATATGAAGGACATTGTGAAATTATGTGCGCTATCATGCTCAGAATTCTTAACTTGTCTGAATGGCTTTATGTAAAATCGTATCACTCAACGTAAAGGGCATTAATAGTCCAATCAAGAGAAAGAAAATCCTTAGCTATCTTAGCCATGAGCATGCTGATTTAGCGTTTCTTCAGGAAACGCACTTAAACTCTGCTGAAACACTGAAACTCAATGTTAAGCCTTACATGGTGGCTGCCTATTCTCCCGCCGTTTCCAAACGGTGCGGGGTAGCCATTCTGGTTAAGAAATCTTTGCAAGCTACTGTAATTGATACTAGCGCTGACAAGGAGGGTAGATGGGCCCGCGTACATCTTAAGGTTGGAGATAGTGAATTTACATGTATTTGCATTTATGCCCCGAATGTGGACAACCCTGCTTACTATGCAAGTATTGCGCAGTTGGCACAGGCCTCTGCCAATACTCCATTAATACTTGGTGGTGATTTTAATCAAGTGTTAGACCCTCTGATAGATAGACAGCCGCCTAGAACGAGTAGTCCACCCAAGAGTCTTGCTACCCTTACAGCTCTGATGCAAGATCTTGCGCTGGTAGATATATGGAGGCTGCTTCACCCCTCCGACTTAGAGTTCACTTTCTTTTCTGCCCCCCATCACTCCCAATCTAGAATAGATTTCTTTCTCATTTCCAAAGCACTGATTTCTCAAGTAGACACGACTAGGACTCATCCTCTCCATATTTCAGATCATGCTGCCATATCTTTATCATTACGTGTCACTGCGCGGGACGATTCTCCCCGAGCTTGGTTTTTTGATAGATCCCTATTGGGTCAAAAGGATTTTCAGGTTGATATAAAGGCCGCTATCCAAGATTATTTTCATTTTAACTCACCCCATGACACAGCGAGCTGGGCTTGGTGGGAGGGTTTTAAAGCATCTATCCGCGCCACTATAACTAGCTATCAAATTCGGCAGGGGAAACAAAGAAAGCAGCATCTACTGATTCTAGAGCAGCAGATACAAGCTGGGGAGCGTCTCCTCACGTCCCGTACTGACCCATGTATTCTACTCCGTTTACAACGCTTGCGTTTTCAATACAATCAGCTTTTGTACACTGCTGCTGTTAAAAATATCGAATCACAACAAGGGCTATATTATCGGGAAAATAATCGTGCTGGCAAATTATTAGCAAATGTCCTAAAAGGTCAAAAAGAAGCCAAGCGTGTTACCGCCCTCCGTAATCCGTCGGGGGGGGGCTTGGTCACTAAAGATACCGAAATCTTAGAACTCTTTCGTGATTTTTATACCCGGCTTTATCAATCTGAATGTGATTTTGAGCCAGATGTATTTGAACGCTTACTTTCAGGGGTACAAAGACCGACCCTATCTGACGAAGATAGAGTGGCCTTGGACACACCATTTACTGTCTCAGAAATTCATTCTGCTATCAAGAAATGTGCCTCAGGTCGAGCCGCAGGCCCAGACGGTCTCCCTGCTGAATTCTACAAAACTTTTCACGCTGACTTAGCTCCAGTTTTGAAAATTTATTTTTCTGCTCTGGCCGAGGAGGGTTCTCCTTCTGGGTCCTTTTCAATGGCAAATGTAGTAGTTTTTGAGAAAGAGGGGAGAGACCCGCAACTAACAGCTAATTATCGTCCAATTTCCCTCCTAAACGCGGACTATAAAATATTTGCCACCATTCTCTCTACCCGGCTCTCGGATAGGATGCCTACCTTAATACACCCAGATCAATGCGGTTTCATTCCTGGTAGATCAACTGCTGATAATGCTCGGACTCTATGCCATGTACTGACTACCGCAGTTACTCTTGATCGCCCATTTGTTGGCCTCTCACTTGATGCTGAGAAGGCCTTTGATCGCTTAGAGTGGCCCTTCCTGTTTGCAGTCCTCCGCTGGTACGGATTCGGGGAAGGTTTTCTCCGTTGTCTTCGCACCATGTACGCACAGCCTACAGCCAGTATATGTGCCAATGCTTTAAAGTCTCAGCCTTTTCCCCTTCAACGCGGCACTCGTCAGGGATGCCCACTGTCTCCACTTCTCTTCGATCTTGCACTTGAACCCTTGGCTTTACTAATCCGGCAATCGGAGGAGATTCATGGAGTCCCCTTCACCCATAGGGAAATCAAAATTTCAGCGTATGCTGATGACCTTATGCTTTTTGTCTCTATAGACTCAGTACCGGCTGTCCTAGAGCAAATTGGTAAATACTCACAACTGTCCGGTTATAAGATAAATTGGACCAAGTCGGTAGCCTTTCCATTAAATCCTTTGCTTCATCAGGCAGATATGCAACCCTTCCCCTTTTTCTGGCAACCTCGCATGGTCAAATACCTTGGGGTTCACTATTGTTCTCCTTTGGAAGACACTATCTCCTTCAATGCCAAAGACTTAACCTCTAAAGTCCGGGCGCTAACTCACCGCTGGACTCCTTTAACACTTACCTGGTGGGGTCGATTAGAAACCATAAAAATGATGATTGTTCCGAAAGTGAATTATATCTTAGAAATGTTGCCCTGTCTCTTCCCTCGACGTATATATAAAGATATAGAGGGCCTTCTGACTAGATACTTGTGGCAAAACAAGACACCTAGGATAGCGAAACATAAGCTGCAAGCAGATAAGGAAAATGGGGGTGTCAGATTCCCTGATTTCCTGAAGTATCATCAATCTTTTCTTCTCAAACAAGGCGCTCGCTGGCTGGAAGATCCAGTACCGAGTAGACCTGTGTGGCTAGACATAGAAGAGGACCTTTGCAAACCGATTCCTCTTACTTTTCTCCCTGGTATGACTCTCCCATTAGACTCCCACTTTCCACCAATGCTTTTAGACACCTTAGGTGCCTTTAATAATCTTATGCACTCTTTAGACTCCCGACTCTGTCCGTTAGACAAGCTCCCACTTTGGTATAACACTCGATTTCGAATACAAAATAAGCCGATGGCGTGGAGCCCCTGGTACACTAGGGGCATTTGGATTCCTAGTCAGTTGTTCCATGGAGGTCGCTGGAAAACGTTTAGTGAATTGCAAATTGAATTTGGTCTCCCAGCGAAACACTACTTTCAGTTGGTGCAACTTCAGCATTGCCTTCGGAGTGCTAGGGTGCTCCCGCCATCGGCCTCCCCTACACAAGGTTGGTTGGAGACTATCCGATCTATCGGTAGTTCACCGGGTGTAGCATCCAATTTTTACAAAACCTTATGTAATGCTATAACTAGAGATACCCCTATAGCGCAGAAAGCATGGGAGAGAGAATTGCATGTGACTCTGACCCCGGAGCAATGGAGCCTTGTCTGGAGTAGAGTGACACGGGTCTCCAGATCCGCCTCACTCACTCAGACACTCTTCTTTCTAGCCCACCGGTGTTTTTACACTCCTGACAGATTAGCCAAATGGAACACTACTCAGGGCAATAGTTGTTGGACATGCCATGCGGCCATTGGTTCACTACCTCATGTTATGTATGAATGCCCCGCACTACAGTATTACTGGCGTCGGGTCTGGGGTCGTATCCAGTCTATTTTGCACTTTCAAGAGCCCCTTTCTTGGAGGATAGTGGGACTTCGCTCAGCTGCGGGGATCCCCTCTCTTCCAAAAACGGCTTACTTCCTCTTGGACTTTATGCTTGGCATTGCTATTTCCCTAATTACGAAATACTGGAAAAATAGCTCCCAGCTGAGCCCCAATGAATGGTGGAATCATGTCTGTCTCTACAGTAAATATGAACAAATACCTCGTATGTTTGCTTCCCCCATTCAGACTCCTCATCATCGGTCTAAATGGAAGATGCTCAATGACTATGTACATTCTGCTCAATGCTCTTATCTGACTGTCTAAATTTGTATATATCTTTGTCCCATGATTATTCTGTATCGCAGATACTCTTTTGATTGTTTTGATGTATAATCACTGTTGTTTGGAAGCGCTCACATGCTGACATAATCAGCTAGAGAAGAAGCGTGGGGGTGGGGGGTGATTGGGTTTACTTTTTTTTTATTGTATACTTGTTTTGTCTCCTTTGGTGTGTTGTTTCTTTTGTTTGTTGCAAAATGAAAATAAAAGTTTAAAAAAAAAGAAGCTAATAGAAAGAAAACTGCTGAGCCTTATTGGAGAGACGTGAGCCAAGATAAACCTGACGTTTCTACTTTTAAAAGCCTGTTCAGAAACTCTCCAGAGCCAGTTGAAGTTTTAAAGGAAAACCCAGCACTTACTTTTAAAGATAAGTGGGGGAAGGGTTTTACTAGCACGCCGAACTGTTGTGCTGACAAAAGCAGCCTTGCTAATTACCATGAGATAGACATCTTAAGCCAATGTTTACCTGAAGCAAGAGAAAGACTTCAGTGTAGCAAAGGGAAAACGCAAGCTGAATTACTTCTAACAGAGTTCAGGGAATTCCTAGAAAGAAAGGCAGTTTCTCCTTCTAATTCAGCACAGCATGCAAACAGCTGTGAAGAGGAGATGCCCTTAGATAATTCCCTGCCTTCCACAGAGCAAGATATGGCAATGGATTGCTCAACCTGTACCATTGAAAAGGGACATTAATTGAAGTGCTTTAAAAGTTATATGAAAGGAATATAACAGAAGTTACCTTACTTGTTGTCATGCTGAGAAAACTTATGAAAGTTGAATAAGTTAAAGCATTTTTCTGGCTATAAGAAGCTTTGCTGTGGTACCAGACTTTTTAGTTTCACCTCATGAAAGAGTCACATGACAATTTGAATGTGAATCCACAAGCTAATGGACACTTAGCCCAGCATTGCAAAACCCTGTATATTTTGGTTTTCTCACTCTTGTTTGTGTTATAAAACTTCTTAGCGTCTGTTTGCACTGAACTGCAAAGCGGGAAATAAACCTCATAAAAATAAATTTCTTTGCCTGCCTTTAACTACTTGAGCACACAACTACAATCTCAACCCCTTCAGGAGGCTCTGGACTACATCACCCAGAATCCCTAGGGTCTCATCGTAGTACCTCACCCTTGAATGGCACCAAAGGCCACCTCCTCCTAGGTACCCTCAAGGTCAGGTAGTGGGTGGGTGGCAACACATCCTTTAGATCTAAGGAGCATAGCCAATCTCCCTGCTGGAGGTAGGGCAGAAGTGTTCCAAGAGTAAGCATCTTGAACTTTTCTTTCTCTAGGAACTTGTTGAGGTTCCTGAGGTCCAGAATGGGTCGAAGGCCACCGGTTCTTTTGGGTACCAGGAAATAACTGGAGTAGAATCCGTGATGTTGCAAGTGGGGAGGCACAGGCTCCACTGCCCTGTCCACCAGCAGACCTTGAAGCTCTTGAAGGAGAAGGTCTGTGTGCAGGGGAGGCCGTGGAGGCTCCCCTGGAAAGTAAGGCGGAGGTAGTTGGTGAAAATGCAGTGCATAGCCCCTGCGGACTATGTCCAACACCCAACTGTCCCCGGGGATAAGGGGCCACTGGTGGGCAAAGCGACCTCCTGTGCAGGGTTGGGAGAGCAGTGGAGGAGAGGCTACGCTCAAGGAGTCAAAAACCCCCACCCTGCTGAGTGGTAGCAGGGGCCAGAGGCTTGGGGGTCCTCTGCCTACGGGGCCCATTACCCTGCCCCTTGGCTTGCTCACCCTGGGGGGCAGCTTGGGCAGCCTGATATTGTGGGTACTGTTTGTAGGCAGTGCCCTTCCTCGGGTAAAAGGGCTTTTTACCCGAGCCCTTCTTCTTATGAGAAGGGGCAGAGGTCTTCCTAGACAGTCTTGTCCATGTGAGGTGCTCAGTTTCGAGCTGGGCGGCCTTCTCGGTCATGGGCTTGCCAAAAAGGTTTTCACCTCGGCAAGGGACATCGACCAACTTGTCCTGAACCCATGGCTCGAGGTCCGATGACTGCAGCCATGCCTGGTGTCGAGCCGCGATGCCGGCTGCCGCAACTCGAGCCGAAGCCTCAAAGCCATCGTAGGCGGCACGGGACATGAACTTCGAGCAGTCCCGAATCCCCGAGGACAAGGACTTAAATCTCTGCAAGGGTTCCCCAGAGAGTCCAGCAGAGAACCCGGCCAACTCCTTGGCCAGATCCCGCAAGTACATGCCCATGTACAGCTGGTACGACTGAACACGGCAAGCAAGCATCGAGCCCTGGAAGCACTTTCTACCGACGCCCTCGAGGTTTCGGGCCTCCCTGCCAGGGGGCACCGCGGAGTGCATCTTCTGGCTCTTCAGACGATGCATGGCCGATTCCACAACCATAGAATGGTGTGGTAGCTGTGCCTTTTGAAAGCCAGGGCTCTTTTTGAGTTGATAGATCGAGTCGACTCGCTTGCTGAGAACCGGCGCAGAGGCCGGTGCCTCCCACATACGGAAGAGGAGCCGTTCCAGCATCGGAGGAACCGGGACAGTAAAGGCCTCCTTCGGAGAAGAGTCATACTGTAGAGCCTCAAGCTCTTCAGCTCGAGGCTCCTCCTCGGGATCCGCCGGAATAGCCAAGGCGGTGGCCATATCCCAGACGAACTCCGAGAACCGAGTATCCTCCGGGGGGGGGGGGGGGATCTACTCCGGGGTTCAGACTGCGGTGAGTCCAAAAGGACACACCGAGTCTTGAAGGTATCAGGAGACTCCTCGTCCTCCGTCTCCCAAGCTGACTCGTCCGAGGGGTCCGACCCCGCGAGGCCCTGGAGCGCCCGCCCCGACGCCGGAGGCACTGGCATCGACGCCCTCGGTCCTGAACGGGAGGTCGAGGGAGACCGCGACCGAGGTCTACTCCGAGCCATGATGGACTCGAGTATCGGCTCGGTCTCTGGGGTCGACTTTGAAGTCGATGTCCCGGTGGACGGGGCAGATGCGCCAGACAGGCTGGCCATCAGTGCCCGCTGCTGCTCCATGAAGGCAGACAGTCTGCTCTCCAAGGCTGTCATCCTGAGACTCAGCTCGGGAGATGCAGCAGCCCTGGGAGGAGAGTCCTCGAGGACTATGGGGCTTACGTGTCCAGCAAACTCCGGCTCCACGCAAGGAACTTTTGCAGGCTTCTCGTGTTCCACAGGCTCGGGGCAATGGTCGGGGATCTTAGACCTGGCCCTCGAGGAGCCAGGGACCTCCTCCTCCGACACCCTCGCGAGCCGCTTCTTCCTCTTGCGTTCCCGGTCGGGGGACCCCCTGTCCGAGGAGCTTCGACGGCGCTCGGGATCGGAATCCCGAGATGTCGAGGCCTCAGATGAGGTCCAGGCCCGGCCGGAGGCTGAGTCTGAGAAAAGCCTTTCTTTTTGTTGCTGTCGACTTCGGAGTGCCTTGGAAGACATCTTCCCACAGGGCCCGCACGACTTAGGGTCGTGATCAGGGCCGAGGCACCAAAGGCAGCAGTCGTGTGTGTTGGTGAGAGACATTAATTTCTTACACCGATCACACTTTTTAAAACCACTGGAAGCCATCGGGGAAAAAAAGAGTCCCCGCGAGGTCAAAAGACCGGCCTTCCAGGGAAAAAGTGAAAAAAGGGCGCGAACGCCATCCACGAAGGGCAAAAACTGAAAAAGAAGAATCGGGCTCGATACCGGTGTACCGAACCCGGTGGGAGGGGAACCGGCGTCGAACCGGAAGAAAAAATTGCGATAATCGCCGAATAAAATCTACTTTTAACCGGGAGGACAGGACACACGTCCGGTGGGCTTCATGGAAAAAAAGAGACTGAGGTAAGATGGCACCTTTAGGCGGGAAGGGAACAGCGCATGCGTGCCTGCATTCCCAAAGGCTTTCATGGAAAGCTGGGGAAATGCTCCGCTGGGGCTTCATCGGCGCCGATGACACCCATATGTGAGGACTGACTTCCTGCTTGGTCCTGGAGAAGGCTGAACTACTGGGATGGGAGTTTACATGGGACAAGGAATATGTGCTGCTGGGAATGAAGGGGATGGGGTGAGAGGATAAGCGAGGCAAGCTAGCACATCTATGCGCAGTGGCTGCTAGCAGAGCCAACCCTAGAGTTGGTCCAAAGTGTTGGAGCCTTAGGCAAAGCTCCATCTTTACACCCTATCTGGCTGTCAAAAGCTACTATTTTACTTTGAATTGCCTACTTTTGCTACCCTCCAGTGACTGCTGCCTAGTTTGCCTAGTGGTTGGCCCAGCTCAGTTGCTAGATGTGTGGTGGCTGTAAAATGGACAACGACTGGGCTCTTCACAGTAGGGGAGTAGATGGTGCGCAAAACTCTTATCCACTCCTGTATAAACTATTGGAACCTGTTAATTGCTTTTGTCCCATTGAATAGGTTCTCCTCCCTCCAATCTGTTCAGAATTTTAACTGCATGGCTGATCTGCTAGTATCTGCTCATGTAACCCTTTTTCCTAAATCACTTCACTGGACCGCTATCATTTCAAATGTCAACTGACCTACAAGTGCTTGTACTCTGCCGCTCCTTATTGCCTCTTCTCTTATCTCTCCCTACAATCCTCCTTGGGGAACTCCACTGATCAGGTAAATCCCTGTTTCATATGTGCCTTTCTTTTGCTGCCAACTCCAGAGTCATTCATTCCACCTTGCTGCGCCATATGCCTGTAATGGACCTACCTGAGTTTGTTTGTCAGGCTCCATCTCTAGTCATAATCTGATCTGGAATCAGAAAACACCTCTAAGGGTGCTTTTGACTCCTGACCTTTATTCTCCAGTATAACACATTTGTCTCTATTATATATTCTGCCATTATCTGTACGCTCCTGAAGGCAAAACACAGCTCCACCTACCTGGCATGTGCCTTTTTGAGGCATGGTGCTGCAGATAGAGGACAGATAGGTATGTAGACTAGACCTGCAGGGATGTGGTGATGGAGTCCTGCCTCCAGTCCGGCAGCATTCTTGTTGCAATGGAGGAGAGAGATCATATGGTTGGGGAGCATCACCCTGATGTGGCAGGGGGTGGTCCTGTGGCTGGGACCTGTCCTCCAGGTGATGAGGAGCCCTCTCGCACAGAGGGGGCTTCTCTGGGGCAATGTGCCCACGAGGGAAGGGTTAGGATAGCAGTTGCATTTGGTGGTTCGATCACTGGGTTGTGGATAGCTGGGTGGCTGGTGGTCGCCTAGTGATGTGCCTGCCTGATGCGAGGGTGGTGGACCTTGCATGCCATCTAGACAGGATCCTGGATGGTGCTGGGGAGATATCTGCTGTCTTGGTGCATGTCGGTGCCAATGACGTGATGGGGGGGGGGTGAGGTGGGGAGGTTCTGGAGGCTAGGTTTGGGCTTTTGGGTGGAAGTTGAGGTCCAGAGCGTCCAGAATGCCATTCTCTGGGGTGCATCCTGTTCCTCGCCTGGGGACAGGTGGCAGGCAGAGCTCCAGAGTCTCTGTGCATGGATGGGACGATGGTGCAGGAAAGAGAGTTTTGGATTTGTTGGGAACTGGGGAACATTCCGTGGAGGGGAGAGGCTCTTCCTGGGGGATGGGCTCCATCTTGACCGGGATGGAACTGGGTTGCTGGCATTGACCTTTGGAGGGGAGACAGAGCAGCTTTTGGGCTGGATAGTGGGGGAGAGCCAGCAGTCTCCCGGGAGCGCATGATTCAGAGCAGTATGTCCTTGGATACTAGCAGGGGGTTGGGGTTGAGGAGTATCAGCGGAGAGGTTCCAATGGGGACAGGGGTGGCCAAGATTCCCTTAGGTGCAGAGCAGACGGAGCTTGGAGATTCCGGATTGCCCTTACCTACCGATGGCCAGATTAGTATGAGTGGAATGCAGCCTCTGGGGTGCTTGTATGCAAATGCTAGGAGGTCTGAAGAGTGAGATGGGAGAGATGCAATGCGTGGCACTGGATGGGAGGTTGGATGTGGTTGGTGTCTGAGACATGGTGGAGGGAGAACGGCCAGTGAGATGCTGTGCTGCCTGGGTGCAGGCTGTGTTGTGATGATAGAGTGCATCCCCTGAACCAACCTGATCTGCTCTATGTTGGAGGGGGCATTGAGTCACAGGGGATTCTAGTGGGGGGAGGTGGGGCTCACTGTGGAGTCTCTATGGATTGAAATTCCATGTGAGAGGGGGAGGGTAATGTCAGTGGGGATGTGCTGTCGGCCGCCTGGCCAGAGTGGGCGAATAGATGGTGGGATGCTCGGGGAAATCAGGGAGGCTGACAGGAGTTGCAGCACAGTGATGGTAATGGATTATTTCAGTTGCCCCGGTGTCGACTGGTTCGATGTTGCAGAGAGAGATGAAGTTTCTGGATGGGGTGAATGGCTGCTTCTTGGAGCGGCTGGTTTGTGGGCCAACCGGAGGGGAGGCCATTTTGGATGTGATCCTTGGTGGAGTGCAAGGGTCTGGTGCAGGAGATGGGGGTGTTGGGGCCACTTGGTGGTGATGATCGTAGCATGATCACGTTTGATTTGATGAATAGAGGTGGGATGTTGAGGGGATCCACACTACTGCCTTTTAGTTGTCAAGGGGGAGACTATGATAGAATGAGGTAAATGGTTGGGAGGGGTACTGTATTGGAGGCCCAGAATAGATGTATTCCACACTTTGGGAGGGGTGAAGGGAGGTCCAGAGGACTGCCAGCATGGTTTGGGGGTGAGTTTGGCTGTTGCCAAGGAAGCATCTTTGGGGAGATGA
This sequence comes from Ichthyophis bannanicus, assembly GCA_033557465.1. Classification (NCBI taxonomy): domain Eukaryota; kingdom Metazoa; phylum Chordata; class Amphibia; order Gymnophiona; family Ichthyophiidae; genus Ichthyophis; species Ichthyophis bannanicus. The sequence continues at coordinate 515,474,066 of CM066035.1, forward strand.
AGGGGGAAGCCAGGTGGCAAGGGGTGGAAACATGGGCACTGGCGGGTTGGATGTGGGGCAGGCAGGGAGAGGGTTTGGGGACGGCATACTGTGGAGGCAAATTCGTGTAGTGGAGACTTTTTCAGATGCATTCGTGGCAGAGGACCTGTGGGAGAGTTAGATGGCCCACTGGATGGTGGAGCGGTGGGGGGTGGGGGGGCACTGGGAGGCAAGGGGGCCATGGCGGAAAGACTGGGTGAATTCTTTGCTGAGGAAGATGTGAGGGATGTTGCCCATGACTGAAATGGTATTCACGAGTGATGCCGCAGAAGAATTGAGGGAGGTGTCGATGCACCGGGAAGATGTATTGCAGCTGTTTGGTGGACTGAGGAGTGGCAGATCACCTGGACCGGATGGTGTACATCCAGCGATGTTGGGGGAGCTGGGGTATGGGATTGCAGGCCTACTGTTGGTGATCTGTGAGCTATCACTGGGGTCCATCTGTGGTGCCTTTGAACTGGAGGATGGCCAATGTTATGCCAATTTTTAGGAAGAGTTCCAGGGGTGATCCGGGAGGCTGAAGACTGGTGAACCTGACATCAGTGCCAGGAGAAATGATGAAGATCATTGTGCAGGGCAAGGTTGCTGAACATGTGGACAGCCATGGTTTGGTGTGGGGATGACCAACATGGCTTTGGCCAAGGAAGATCTTGTCTTGCTAGTCTGTTATGTTTTTTTGAAGGTGTGAATAAACAGATAGATAAAGGTTGGTCGGTTGATATAGTGTATCAAGATTTTCAGAAAGCCTTTGACAAGGTCCCTCATGAGAGACTTTTGGTGAAATTAAAAAGTCATAGGATAGGAGGCAGTGTACTATTGTAGAACAGGAAATGGTTAAAAGATAGAAAGCAGAGGGTAAGGCTAAATGGCCAATTTTCCCAACGGAGAAAGGTGAAAAGTGGAGTAACACACAAGATCTGTGCTGGGTCCGCTGCTTTTTAACATATTCATAAATGACCTGGAAATGGGAATAACGAGTGAGGTAATCAAATTTGCAGATAAAAAACTATTCAGAGTTGTTAAAACCCATGAGGATTGTGGAAAGTTGCAAGACGACCTTGATAAATTGGAAAACTGGGCATCCAAATGGCAGATGAAATTTAATGTGGACAAGTGCAAAGTTATGCACCTAGGAAAGAACAACCAAAACTATAGCTAAATGATGCAAGGTTACACACTGGGAATCGCGACCCAGGAAAAAGATTTAGGCGTCATCATGGATAACATGTTAAAACCCTCTGTCCAGTGTGCAGTGGCGGCCAAGAGAGCAAATAGAATGCTAGGTATTATAAGGAAAGGAATAGAGAATAAAACAAAGGATATTATAATGCCTCTGTATTGTTCCATGGTGCGACCGCACCTTGAATATTATGTGCAATTCTGGTCACCGTATCTTAAAAAGGATATATAGCCTTATTAGAAAAGGTACAGAGAAGAGCCACCAAAATAATAAAGGGGATGGAAAGATATCCCTATGAAGAGAGGCTAAAAAGGTTGGGCTCTTCAATCTGGAAAAGAGACAGCTGAGGGGAGATATGATTGAGGTCTATAAATTAATGAATGGAGTGGAACAGGTTAACGTAAGACTTGGGGACATGCAATGAAGCTACAGGGTAACCTATTTAAGACTAATAAGAGAAAATATTTTTTTCACTGAACGTGTAATCAAACTCTGGAATTTGTTGCTGGAAGATGTAGTAAAAACGGTTAGTGTAGGTGGGTTTAAAAAAGGTTTGCACAAGTTCCTGGAGGAAAGGTCCATAAACCATTATTAAATGGGACCCGGGATATCCACTACTTAATACAATACAAGCATTGTTGAACCTGTGTTCTTTGGGGAAACTGCTAGGTACTTGTGACCTAGATTGGTCACGGCAACAGGATACTGGGCTTGATGGACCTTGGTCTGACCTAGTATGGCGTATCTTATGTTCTTATTGCTTAGAGAAACAGACTGCCATAAGACAGGATAAGCAGATGGAGTTTAACAAAGTAATGGAAGCCTTTGGTAATGAAGTATTATCTCTCGAGTCCTTTTTTACTAATATTGTACAGCATATGTTTGTTCAATTTCTATGTTTAATTTATATATTTTAAGTTCCTTTGCTGACTTGAAACCTTACTGCATTGAGTGACGCTTAGGTCATGAGTGGCTGAGGGGTTAGGTGGAATGAGGATTCGGGGGTGGGGGTGGGATTTTAGGTTGATTTGTTAGTTGTAATGGCATTGTGGGGAGGACTGTATTAAGCAACAAAACAAGAAAAATCTTAAATTAAAAAAAAAAAGGATCAGATGACTTCTGATGTGCTTCAAGCAGTGTCTGTATCAATTGGAGAGGGAACTCAGCCACCTTTGGTGGTGAGAAACGATCAACAGCCGTCTTTGGAATCTTTAAAGCCAGTCATGTTTTCTGGATATTCTAGCTTTCAGGGCTCACTGGCTTCGAAACCTCCTAAGTAGTAACTAATCTGGAGATCTGACATATACTTACCAAGTTGAAAATGGCTTTTTCAGGATGTCTGTCACAACTATGCCAATTTTCAGAAGAGAAGTTAAAAAAAAGTGGCACCTTTGGAAAATGGATTGAGATAATAGATAATAGGGGAAAGCCGACAGTCGCCCAAGAGCGGATGGTTCGGAAGAATGTATCCTTGAAGGATACTACCAAAAGCAGAGAGGTTCCAAAAAAGAATAAAGTAGCCCAAATGCCCTCGAGTATGGAGCAGACAGAGCTTAAAGATCCCAAATTACCCATGTCTACCAATAGCCAAATTAATATGAATAAAATACAGTCTCTAAAATGCTTGTATGCAAAAGCTAGAAGTCTAAAAAATAAGATGGGAAAGTTAGAATATATAGCACTAAATGAAAGGTTAGATATGATTGGAATATCAGAGACATGGTGGAAGGAGGACAACTAGTGGGACACTGTGATACCAGGGTACAAACTATATCGTAATGATACAGCTGATCAAATTGGTGGAGAGGTTGCGCTCTATCTTAGAGAGGGCATTGAGTCAGAAAGGATTAACGTTTTGCAGGAAACAAAATTTGCTGTAGAATCTCTATGGATTGAAATCCCATGTAAAAAAGGGGAAGGCAGTGGAGGTGTACTATTGACCGGCTGGCCAGAATGAACAAATGGATGATGAAATGCTCAAAGAAATCAAGAAAGCTAACAAAAGTTACAGTGCAGTAATAATAATGGGTGATTTCAATTACCCCGGTATCGACTGGGTCAGTGTCACGGCAGGACATGCTAGGGAGATAAAGTTCCTAGATGAAATAAATGACTGCTTCTTGGAGCAGCTGGTTCATGAACCGACCAGAGGGGAAGCCATATTAGATGTAGTCCTTAGTGGAACACCAGATCTAGTGCAAGAGATAAGGGTGTTGGGGCCACCTGGCAATAGTGATCAAAGCGTTATCATAGCATGATCGCCTTTGATTTAATTAGTGGAGGAGGAAATCCACAGTACTACCTTTTAACTTTTGAAAGGGAGACTATGATAAAATGAGGAAAATAGTTAAGAAAAAACTAAAAGGAGCAGTTGCAAAGGTTAAAGACTTACATCAAGCTTGGGTGTTGTTGAAAAATACTATCTTGGAAGCCCAGATCAGCTGTATTCCACGCTTTAAGAAAAGTGGAAGGAAGTTTAAAAAACTGCCAGCATGGTTTAAAGTTGAGGTCAGAGAGGCTGTTGTTGCCAAAAAAGCATCTTTCAGGAAATGGAAAAAAGAGCCAAACAACGAAACCTGGAAACAGCACAAGCACTGGCAAGTCAAATGCAAGGCATTGATAAAGCAGGCAAAGGGAGAATTTGAGAAGCAGCTTGCTGCGGAAGAAAAAAGGCGAAATAAAGACTTTTTCAAGTACATTTGTAGCAAAAAACCTGTGAGAGAGTCAGATGGTCCATTAGATGATAGAGGGGTTAAAGGGGCACTAAGAGGCAACAAGGCGATAGCAGAGAGACTGAATGAATTCTTTGCTTCGGTCTTTACTGAGGAAGATGTAGGGGGATGTTACCATGACTGAAGTGGTATTTAAAGGTGCGGAATAATTGAAGGAAATATGATACATTGGGAAGATGTATTACAACTATTAGATAAACTGAAGAGTAGCAAATCACCTGGGCCGGATGGTATACATCCAAGGGTCTTGAAAGAACTGAAATATGAGATTGCAGCCCTGCTATTAGTAATCTGTGAACTATCATTAAAATCATCTCTAATACCTGAAGACTGGAGGATCGCCAATGTAACACCAATTTCTAAAAAGGGTTCCAGGGGTGATCCGGGAAACTACAGACCGGTGAGCCTGACGTCAGTACCGGGAAAAATGGTAGAAACAATCAAAGAATAAAATTACTCAGCATGTAGATAGTCATGGCCTAATGGGAGATAGCCAACATGGATTTAGACAAGGAAGGTCTTGTCTTACTAATCTGTTATGTTTTTTTTGAAGGTGTGAATAAACAGGTGGAGAAAGGTGAGTCGGTTGATAAAGTTATCTGGACTTTCAGAAAGCCTTTGACAAGGTCCCTCATCAGAGACATTTGGCAAAACTAAAGAGTCATGGGATAGGAGGCAGTGTACTACTGTGGATCAGGAACTGGTTAAAAGATAGAAAGCAGAGGGTACGGCTAAATGGCCAATTTTCCCAATGGAGAAAGGTGAATAGTGGTGTACCCCAGGGATCTGGTGCTGGGTCCGCTGCTTTATGACATATTCATAAATGACCTGGAAAGCTGGAAAGTGGAATGACGAGTGAGGTTATCAAATTTGCAGATGATACAAAACTATTTAAAGTTGTTAAAACCCAAGAGGATTGTGGAAAATTGCAAGAGGATCTTGATAAATTGGAAGACTGGGCATCAAAATGTCAGATGAAATTTAACGTGGACAAGTGCAAAGTTATGCACCTAGGGAAGAATAACCCAAACTATGGTTACACGATGCAAGGTTCCACATTAGGAACCACCACCCAGGAAAAAGATTTAGGAGTCATTGTGGATACCATGTTAAAACCCTCGGCCCAGTGTGCAGCGGCGGCCAAGAGAGCAAATAGAATGATAGGTATCATAAGGAAAGGAATGGAAAATAAAACAAAAGATATTATAATGCATCTATATCGTTCCATGATGAGACCACACCTTGAATAGTGTGTGCAATTCTGGTTGCCGTATCTTAAAAAGGATATAGAGATTTTAGGAAAGGTTCAGAGAAGAGCCACCAAAATGGTAAAGGGGATGGAAGGATACTCCTATGAAGAAAGGTTAAAAAGGTTAGGGTTCTTTAACCTGGAAAAGAGATGGCTGAGGGGAGATATGATAGAAGTCTATAAATTAATGAACGGAGTGGAACGGATAAATGTAGATAGATTGTTTATGTTATCAGAATATAGAAAGAGTAGGGGACAAGCAATAAAGCTACAGGGTAAACTATTTAAGACTAATAAAAGAAAATATTTTTTCACTCAACGTGTAATCAAACTCTGGAATTTGTTATCGGAGGATATAGTAAAGGCTTTTAGTGTAGCTGGATTTAAAAAAGGTTTGGACAAGTTCCTGGAGGAAAGTCCATAAACCATTATTAAGAAGGGACCCAGGATATCAATGCTTGACCCAGTACAAGCATTGTGGAACCTGTGTCTTTTGGGGAAACTGCTAGGTACATATGACCTAGATTGGCCACTGTTGTAAACAGGATACTGGGCTTGATGGACCTTGGTCTGACCCAGTATGGCATATCTTATGTTCTTATGAAGGTTCTGTAGAAAGGTGTTATGGGGGTACTGGGGACTCATGGAGAAAGTCTGGTGAGTAAAAGCAGCTTAAAACGTACTGTTGAGACTTCTGGTGACGTCATCGGACCGCAAGGTGGAGGAAGTAAGCAAGCTCCGGCATAAAGGTCTGCAAACAATGGGAAATACACCCCCAAAAGCTCAAAAAGGCGGCAAAATGTGGCGTTCCTAGGGGCGGAGGACCTGAGGAGCAAGTTCAGCCAGCGAGAGCTGCGGCGATCACCCGATGCAAGAGATCAACGGTGAGAGAGGTCCAATCGAGCCAGCATCGGTGGGAGAGTGCATTTGACAGTGCTTAGTGATGTCCAGGGAACAATCGGAGGGACAGCGAGAGTCGGGAACCCCACAGCTGAATGACCGGAGGAGAGTGGAGAGTCGGAGGAAGAGAGATCGGCGCGACTGGGGAGAGCTGCTGAATTGGGGGCTGTGAGAGGCCCACGTGAGGAGACACGTGTTGGGGGAGAGCTGTGATCGAGTGAGCGGTGAAGAATGTGAGCAGAGCCGGTTTGCATGTGAGAGACAAACGATACTCACAGCAACCGGTGGAGTTATTATCGACGCTGACAAACTGGAGGTGTGTGGGAGAGATAAGAGGGAGAGGAGGAGAAGGGAGCAGTGCACCGGCGAGATTGGAAGACATCGGGGAGAGCAGTATTCAGCAAGAGACGTATGCGGCAGCAGAGCACAGTTCTGACAAGCTACAGCAGTGATTTTTCAGCAGGGAGAAGCAGCAAGGACTAGTACTAGCAGTCTCCTTGTATAAAAGATAGGCAAGACAACCCAACTTTAAGTGGCTATTCCAGCCAGAACGAATAGAAGGCATTAGCACAAGGGAGAAGTGCACAGCCCAGTCAGAGCATCCCGTTAAGGGGGGTGAGAGAGTGTTGTAAAGTCATCATTGCCAGTGGGGTGGAATTAAAATAATCCAACTCTAAAAAAATTGGCGGAATACAGATCATCCTATGCGCTCCCAAGAGGAGGGAAGGAGGGGGAGAAGGAAGGTAACATAGTGGCTGAGAACACACCTGAGCAGGCAGACGAGGTGGAAGGAGAGGAGTGCCCAAGAATGACTGATAAGATCAAGCAGTGGCTTATGGAACTCAAAGAAGAATTGAAGGTGGAAATCGGTGGAATTAAGAATGAGGTAAAAGAGACCCTGCAAATACTCATGCAAGATATCACAGATCTGGGAGAGCATGTGGATGACACAGAGACACAGCTGGAAAAACAAGGAATCGCAATGGAAAACCTTCAAAAAGGATGGGAAGAATTACAGCAGGCTCAAGAGGAGCTGAAGGTCAAAACAGAGGATTTGAAGGACAGGTCCAGAAGATGTAATATCAGAGTGCGTGGAATCCCAGAGGTACCCCGATATGTGAGAAAGTAATTCAAAAAGTGCTTGGAGAGCTGTTACAAGTGGTTGCTACAGCAGAGGAGGGTGAAGGGGAACCTCTGCACTTAGAACGGGTGCATAGAGGTCTGGGACCCGTTAGAGATAATAGACCGTGAGATATTGTAGTCTGCCTGAGTTCCTACAGGATGAAAGAGCGTCTTCTGGGAGCAGCCAGGAAGATGGGAAATTTCCAGTGGGAAGAGCACAAGATAGAGTTGTTCCAGGACTTATCCCAGGGCACACTGCAACGCCGAAGAGAATTAAAGGAGGTCACGACCTACTTAAGGAGGGCAGACCTGCGATATAAATGGCTGTACCCCTTTGGATTGTTGCTAACAGTGCAAGGGAAATCGTGGAGAGTGTGGACAAGTGCAGAAGCTTGGAGGGCGTTGAGAGACTTAGGAGCAATTAACCTTCCGGAAGCGGCAAGACGTCCAGCCAAAATAATGGACAACAGTGCAACTACCTCAAGGGCAGATAGTCTGAGGTGGCATAGAGCAAAAGGAGGAGGCTGGAGATTGGTGAGACTGGCCAAAGACAGCCAAAGAGGATCAGAGCTGGTAAAAGAAACAGGATGAAGCTAAGGACTCTATATGGATTTGAAACAGATGTTGGTTAATTAGAATACCATTTTGGACTGTTGTATTCTGTCACATACTGAGGTGTTAGATACGTAGTGGGATGCTTTGAGGGGGAGAGGGAGGGAAGAGGGGGCGGAGGTGGGGCTGGGCCAGGATGGTGGGGGGGAAAAGGGAAGGGAGTAGAGAAGGGCCCTGGTCACGGGAATTGCACATAATAGGGGATCTACGGGGGATGGACGGGAAGCATGGGGGGTCAGTGGTGGGGAGGGAAGGAGTAAGGGGGATCAGAAGGAGTATAAGGGAAGGGCAGGGAAGGGGAGGAGGAGGTGAGGAAGATAGAAGGAGAGGGGCAGGGGCAGGTAGCGGGTCAATAGTCAGATATCTTAGTCATATCTCCTGAGAAGAGGGATGGGGGAAGAGAGGGGGGATGTGGGGAGGGGGGGACAGACAGCAGCGGTAGGGGTGAGCAAGAGGGGGTAGCTATTGATAACAGGTGAGTTAAAACTTGTAACTCTGAATGTCAAAGGGCTTAATTCGCCATTGAAGAGGCAGAAATTCTACAAAGAGGTAAGGCGCCAAAAAGCATCAATAGTGCTTGTACAAGAGACACATTTAACAAGGGCAACAGAAGATAAGATGATAACATTTTTGAAATTTGTAAATATTTAAATCTGTATATATGTTTAAACTATCTATATACCTAATCAGCATTTACTCAGCATTGTAACCCTCAAATTACCATTTTTATTGTAATTTCAATTGTTTGAATAAGTTTCAATGTAATGTTCAAGTTTTGTTCTATGTAAACCGCTTTGATTTTTCTGAAAGGCGGTATATAAAACCGTTCAATAAATAAATAAATAAATAAATAAATAAAATAAATAAATAAATAAACATGTGGTCCAACTCCGGGGCTATGGTTTAAGTTTCTATGCATCAAACACAGTTGAAAAGAAGAGGGGGGGGGGGTGGCGGCTTTTATAGCTTCCAACTTCAAGATGGAGGTACAGAAGATAATAAGGGATAAAGAGGGGAGATATCTTCTGTTACGTATAAAAGTCGGTACTGAATGGTTCTGTATAGTGAATGTCTATGCACCAACAGGGGGGCAAAGGGACTTCTGGACAAAACTTGAAGCTGCAGTGGGACAGTTAGGGGATGGAAAATTCATATGTGGAGTAGATTTTAATTTGACGTGGAACCCAGATAGGGATGCAATGAGGAAACGAGAGGGTAAATGTGCGGATAGGCGTAAATATCGAAATTTTGTTGTACAACATTGCTTGATAGATGTATGGCGATTTCACCATCCCCGGAAAAGGCAGTTTTCATACTTTTCCCCAGTGCATGGAACCTATTCCCAAATAGATGCTATTTGGGTAACTAAGGAGCTGGCAGGCAGGGTTAAAGGGGCTGACATGGATTCCATAACGTGGTCAGATCATGCGCTAGTGGAGGCTCGATTGATAATGGAGGGGAAGGGAGAAGGCATCCAGTTTTGGAGGTTAAATGAATCACTATTGGAGGATGAGAGGGTTAGGAAGGAGATAGAGAGGGAGACCATTGAATATTTCAGATGGAACGACAATGGTGAGGTGGGATGGGGGGGTGTATGGGATGGGTATAAAGCAGTAATGCGGGGAGTATTTGTTAAATGGGGAGCACGTAAAAAGAGGGAGAGGGAGGAGAGGGAAAGGGAGTTACAGGAAAGATTATTGGATCTTGAAGCGTTAGATGTGAGAGATGGCAGAGAAATCTATCGTGGCCAAGTACTGGCTGTTAGAGCACAATTAAATGCCCTACAGGCCGAAATTATCAGATATCATATGCAACTATTGAAACAGGGCTTTTTCAAAGGGGGCAATAAAGGAGGGAGGTATATGGCGCTGCAGTTGAAACAAAAGAAACTAAGGTTTCACATCTTGAAAATTACAGCTAGAGATGAGAATATAGTTCATAAGGATGGAGATATTCGGGAGGCATTTAAAAGATACTATCAGGAACTATACGCTGCCCGAGCAGCACCAAAAGCAGAGTGCATGCAAACTTACTCAGATTCTATAAAGCTCCCGACTCTGACGGAGGAGGACCAGGTGCAGTTAAATATCGCGATTAAGGCTGAGGAGGTCGTGCTGGCTATAAAACAGTTAAAGGTGGACAAGGCTCCGGGACTCGATGGGCTTACAGCACGGTTCTATAGGAAATTTAGTGAACTGTTAGTTGCTCCATTGTTGCGGTGGTTTAACCTTCCACGGGATGGGGGAGTGCTAGCAGCCTCCATGGGATGGGCGGGTATTAAATCATACAAAAAGAAGGTAAGGACCCGCATGAATGCTCTTCGTACAGACCAATTTCCCTGCTTAATCTAGATGCCAAATTACTGGCTAAAATATTGGCAACGCGTTTAAATAAGCTGATTGGGAAGTTGATCCACCAGGACCAAGCGGGCTTTATCCCGGGGAGGCAGGTGGCGGACAATATCCGGAAAATTCTGAATACTATTTGGTTGGTGGGGCAACAAGCAAAGGAGGCTTTGTTAATATCACTTGATGCGAAACAAGCATTTGATCAAGTGTCTTGGTTCTTCCTTTTCCAGGCAATGGACATAATGGGGTTGGGAAGTGAGTTCAAGGGGTGGGGTGGATGCATTGTATCGGAACCCGAAAGCGTGTGTTCGGGTTAATGGAGCCTACTCGGCCTTCTTTGAATAGGGGAGAGGGACCAGGCAGGGATGCCCACTATTGCCCCTTTTATTTGCTATATCACTAGAGCCTTTTGCGGAGAGAGTAAGAGAAAGAGCAGATCTGCTGGGTATATCGGTAGGTAAGGCTGAGCATTGCATATCTTTGTTTGCAGATGACATTATACTGAGTGTGACCAGACCGCATTGCTCGATACCTATATTAATGTGGGAAATCGAAGAGTATGGGCGGTTGTCGGGATTTAAGATAAATTGGACAAAATCTGAGATTTTGAATCTGTCCCTGCCAGTGGTGGAGCAGGTGAGATTAAGCGCTCAGTATCCATTTCGATGGGCCAAGGGGAAGATTCGGTATCTGGGGATTCAAATTAGCCCTAACCTAGGAGGTACTGTTTGACCTAAACTACAAAAAGCTATTTGGGCAAGTAGAAAGTTTATTGTCTGGATGGGGGAGAGGGTACTTATCTTGGTTTGGACGTATTACAACAGTAAAAATGATGCTGCCTAGATTTTTGTTCCTCTTCCAAACCTTGCCAATATCAGTGCCCCGTCAAAAGCTGAACAACTGCCAAGAAATGTCAATCGCTTTATCTGGCATAACAAGAGTCCCAGGGTTGTTATGTCCACTCTGCAGAGAACTAGGGGGGTCCTAATTTTAGCAAATATTATCACGCAGCGCAATTGAAAACCATATATGATTGGCATAGAGAAAAAGAGAAGCATTGGGTGCAGATGGAGGAAGCCTCGGTACAGCGAGGGGGACTGGAAAAGCTGGTGTGGGTGGGGGGCAGTTCGGTGCGACACAGTAGAGCTCTGAATCCATTTGTAGTGCACACTCTGAACATTTGGGAACAAAATAGGAAAGTCTTAGTCCAAGATAAAAAATATATACAAGGGATGACTCTAGAAGTCTGTTTCGAGAGGGGGCAGGGACCAGGGGTGAACATATTGCGGCGCTGGAAAGAGCGGGGACTTACACACATCTCTCAGATAGTGGTTAAGGAGGGCATACAGGACTTTGAGGGTATTAAGGACCTATATGGCTTATCTGGTACGGATTACTACAGTTATATTCAGATAGGTCATTTTGTGAGGCAACAGAGAGTCTGGAGGGATCTGTGGGGTAACAGAGGGTGGTTCGAGGCCTTATGTTCTGGAAATTTGGGACAGAAAGGAGCATTGTCCAAGATATATAAAGGGTTAATGGAGGGCGGAGTGGGTAAATTAGTGTTCATGAAGAAATGGGAGGCAGATCTCGAGGTACAATGGTCCGAAGAGAGATGGGATAAAGTAATAAAGACTATTACTCAGGAATATCTATTGCTAAGCAAATCAAGGAAAATGCCTACAAAGTACTTTATTGGTGGTATTGGACATCGATATGTAAACAAAAAGCGGGGTTGGGGACAAATGATAGGTGTTGGAGAGGGTGTCCGGAGCGAGGGGATACATTGCGTATGTGGAGGAAATGTGGGCAAATTCAAGGTTTTTGGGAGGAGGTAATATTGCTAATCTATCAAATGACGGGACATAGATTAGAAAAGACACCAGAAGTCTGTCTTCTCCATCAGTTGGGAGAAGAAATCCCGGACAGGGAGTGGGGGGTGTTGAATCACTGCATAGTGGCAGCACGCAATGAGATAGCACAACACTGGTTGGGGCTGGGGACTCCTCAGAAAGTGGGCTTTCTTCAAAGATTAGAAGAACTGTGTTTGATGCATCGCTTGACGGGGCTGCGACACGGGAAAGAGGATAAGGGTATGGAACAATGGAAGAGTGTTTGGACCTGGTTGGAGAAGTGGAAAGAAGATGAGGGGGGGGGGGACTGGGTAAGTTGGTAAGAGCTCACAGGCATGAATATTGTATTCACTGGCGAAAGTGTATATACAGTATCTGTATATATGTAATGCACATGGAAGAGTGGTTGTAAGATACACAGCAAGTCTTATTAACGGGGATGAATGAGGGGGGGGTTTGAAGGGGGTCATAAATAATGTTGCAACATCAATGGGGGAACGGAGTTCTGTTGATGAAAGCAGGTTTAACCATTGTTTTATGATGGTGGTTCAGGAAGATGTTTGTATTATGTCTTGGCGACGTGTTATACCAATGTTACATTGACAAAATGCTTGTTGCTAGCTTGTAGTACTGCTTAGAAACTACAGGCGGGAAACTGGGGGATATTTGTGATGTTTCTGAGAGAGAGAGGGGGAAAGACAGAAGTCTGTATCAACGAAGGGGGTTGGTGCGAAAGGGGGGGTGGGGGAGGGGGAAGGCAGAAGCTTCGGTGATATCGAAGGTTGTCTTAGTAAATTGGGGATAAAAGGAAGTTTGAATATAGTACTGTTGTGGACAAGGTATACTGTTGAGTTCAGAAGATGTCTGTACTATCTATTGAAACACTCAATAAAAAAGTTAAATGGAAAAAAAAAGTACTGTCAGTGTTACAAGGGATATTTATGAATAAGAGAGACAGTCAAGGGTACATCTTGCAAGACAGGGAGCTTCTGTTTACAGGAAACTTATCCTGATTAAGCGTGAGCAATGTGTTTGTGTTTGGCATGACCTGTAATATGTAGATATAGATAAACAAAACTAAAGCAAAAAGCATGACGTAGAATTTGGATTTTTTTTCCTAATTAAAGAAGGAGCTGCGGCCAAGTTAAGGGAGGAGTTACAGGAGAATGATCAGGTTTGCAGGTCTGACACTTCCTTCCTAAAGCTTTAGCAGAACTTTGTTATTATTAAGACATAATTCTGTGTGTGTTGTGCTTTCATTTCTTCTCACTTGCTTCTGGGACCAGAGATAGAAAACCAAAGGCAGAGGAAGGATCCGTGTTTGTTGCCCCCTGCTAGGAATTTGTTACATGCAACAAGTTCAAGAAAAGATTCTGAGAGGCCATGTTAAGAGGACTGAAGTTCCTGAAAGGGAATTCAATGTTGGAAAATAAGATGGAAAGGGAAGAAAACTTGCAGAGCTAATAATCTGAAGTTTTTAAAATTATCTTGTCACATGATATCTGCGAATGAAATGTGTTAACAATATTGCTTGGAAATACTCCACTCTGATGCTGCATCACTCCTGACAGCTGTTAAAGCTTATTATGTTCCTACTTCTTAAAGAAAAGTTTCAAGAGTTGAGAGAGGACAAGTCAGGTGGTCAATTTGACTTAGCTTTTAGAGACCTTCTATTCAAGAGGCCAGCAACAGAAGGATCTTGGTGGCCACTTTTTTCCATCTCTTCAAACATGATGAGGTTTTGCTCAGTTTTGTTTTGTTTTAAGGAGAGGATGGCACCCTTTCATAGTCATGTTATATATGTATATCCAGATATCTAACCTAGGAACCAGGAAGCCAGGAGAGAATTTCTTTCTTTGAGGTTCCTAGACGATTAAACATTGTGGGAAAAATGCATTTTTATCACTTACAGTTGGAGATATTATTGCAAACTCAAAGAGGAATTAATGCTGGGAATAACAGAGTCTGATAAAAAAAACAACAAAAAAAACCCCTTGCAGACTAATGGCATATGTGTTACTTAAATATTCTGGGCTTTATATTAGCAGGTTATTGCTTAGTTTCATTTTTCTTGTTTGATGTTTTCCTCCTCTTATTTTGTGTATTGCGGAGTCTCCATAGAAACACAGAAACATGACGACACTACGGAAGGGGAGTGCTTGAATGTATTTAGTATTAGGATTTGTTTTTGCGATTCCTATCTCTTTTTCTTGTCAATGACACATTATGGGGCATGTTTACTAAACCGCAGTAAAGTTACCAGCGGTAAGGGCAGCGTTAAGGTACCTGAAGCCATATAAGAAGTGGGCAGGTAAGGGGCGTTCAGGCGTAAAGGGAGCAATGGGCCGTTTAATGCACGTTAACAGGGCGCCTTGGCCGTTTAACTCACGTTAACAGGACACTGCACATTAAGGTGACAAGCAGGGCACGTTAAGTCTGACAAGGCACCCTAAGGGCTTTAAGGTGCCCTAACTTAAGGCGCCCTAAGGGTTGTAAGGTGCCACAACCTAAGGTGCCTTAAGTTAGGGCGCCTTAAAGCCCTTAGAGTGCCTTGGATTAAGACGCTTTAGGTTAAGGCGCCCTAAGGGCTTTAAGGTGCCTTAGGTTAAGTTATACTTATAAGTTATACTTCCTGTTAAATGTAACGACCAGACACGTGTAAACTGTCGGATGTTTTCTGTTCAATGTAAACCGCGCTGATGTCTAATAGTGCGGTATATAAGAATTGTTAATAAATAAATAAAATAAAATAAATAAAAATACCTTGCTCCTCAATATGCACATTTGCAAGCTAACACTGGAAACAGTGTACGCATTGTGGGCCCAGTGAGGAGTAGGAAGTAACAAAACAATGGATAGACATACATACACACCCACTCCTATTGCAGCATTGTGCAAAGATAGGGATGGTTGGCAATCCTGCCCATTACACTGGCCCCGATCACAGTGCAGGCATTGCTAAGGTGTGCAGGAGCTAGTAGTAGTGCTCTGGTGATAACAGCGGCTCCGTGTGCCGGAGCCAACAGCCTGACTCTCCATGAAGCTTTGGATATTGCAGCCTGTGTGTGTAGGTGTTTGTACCCCAGTTGGCCGATGCTTTGGGGACTGCACATGTTGGTGTTGTATCTGCAATGTAGGGTAAAATGTAGGGACATGCTCTGCAAGATCCACAACTGTGACCCTCTGCTCCAAGACACACTGGCTGTGGGTACTGCACCACACTGTTGCCACAGAAGCACAGCAGTCCCTGGGGCTACCTTTGCTTTTCATCAGACAGACCTTGTCTGCTGCACTGCACACCATGCACTGGAACAGGGAATGGCCTTGGTCTGCTGCAGGCAGGTGCCACTGCCCCCTCCACCAACACCACCCACTGCCATGCTGACATGCACATATAGTAACATAGTAAGTGACGGCAGATAAAGACCAGCATGGTCCATCTAGTCTGCCCAGCAAGATGGCAAGAGTAGGTGCACCTGTCGCTCTGTGCAGGCCACCCCTCCCCATGTTTTTGTTTCTGTTTAGGGGTGAACCCACCACTCCATGTAGGACACCCTTATTTGTTCAGATGCTAGATAGTTCAGAAGTTAGATGGTACTGTTTATTTTGCTTTTTATACTGTTGCTGTAAAGGGATCCACTGTGTTTGTCCCATGCCTTTTTGAATTCCATCACCGTGTTTGCCCTCACCACTTCCATCGGGAGGGCATTCCAAGCATCCACCACCCTTTCAGTGAAGAAATATTTCCTGACATTGCCTTTCAATTTACCACCTTGCAGCTTCATGTTATGCCCTCTAGTTTTACAGCTTCCCCGTCTTTGGAAGAGGTTTGTTTGTTCATCATTTCTCTTTAAGTATTTAAAGGTCTGAATCATATCTCCCCTGTCCCTCCTCTCCTCCAAAGTGTACATATTTAGGTCTTCAAGTCTCTTCTCATAAGGTTTCTGATGCAGGCTCCAAATCATTTTGGTCACCTTTCTCTGAACAGTTTCCAGTCTTTTTACATCTTTTGCAAGATATGGCCTCCAAAACTGAACACAGTATTCCAAGTGAGGCCTCACCAGTGACTTGTACAGTGGCATAAGTACCTCTTCCTTTCTGCTGGTAATCCCTCTTTGAATGCAGCCCAACATCCTCCTGGCTTTTGCCACCGCCTTGTCGCACTGTTTTGCCACCTTGAGATCATCAGAGATAATCACACCAAGGTCTTTCTCCTGAACCGTGCATACCAACTCTCACCCCCTATTGTGTACTTTTCCCTTGAATTTCTGCTACCCAAGTGCATGACACTGCACTTTTTCACATTAAATCGTAGTTGCCAAGCATTAGACCAGTCTTCCAGCTTTTATAGATCTTTCCTCATGTTATCCACTCCCTCTGGGGAGTCCACTCTGTTGCAAATTTTTGTGTCATCTGCAAAAAGACAGACTTTTCCATTCAGTCCTTCAGCAATATCACTCACAAATATATTGAAGAGTGCCGGGCCCAGGACCGAACCCTGAGGCACCCCGCTAATCACCTTCCTCTCATCCGAGTGAGCTCCATGTACCATCACCCTCTGTTGTCTGTCAGTCAACCAATTTCTAATCCAGTTTACTATCTTGGGACCCATCCCCAAGCTACTGAGTTTATTGACAAGCCTCCTATGAGGAACAGTATTAAAGGCTTTGCTGAAATCCAGATAGATGACATCCATTGCATGCCCCAGATCTAGTTCTTGTCGGTGCTGGTAGTGCGCAGTCCCAGGCCATCCAATATGCAGATAGACGGGTGCCTAGGGTGCGGGGTCTGGGGTGGGGAGACATACATGGACATCCACACACCCCCATCACTGCCTGCCAATGTTATGTCCCTTCCACATGGGGGAGACACGGCTGGGGTGTGTCAGGTTGGTGATCTAGCAACTAATGGCTAGGGTGGACCTGGTAAACGTAGGTAGATTCTGTTATGCCAGCAGGCTGTGGACAGGCTAGGGCAGGGGTGGGCAATTCCGGTCCCGGAGGGCCGCAGACCAGTCAGGTTTTCCTGATGTCCCTAATGAATATTCATGAGATCTATTTGCATCCACTGCCTTCCATTGTATGGAAATAGGTCCATGAATATTCATTAGGGACATCATGAAAACCTGACTGGTCTGCGGCCCTCCAGGACCGGAATTGCCCACCCCTGGGCTAGGGCATGCAAGGCAGGTACAGTGCACTCAGTTTGGATTACTGGGTGTATACATGTTTCAGACAACACGTGGTCACACCCCGCACTGCCTTACCAGGTGCTGTAGTAAAGGGTGTTCGTTTAGCTGGGTTTACGAACAGTTTGGGACATATCCTGGGGAAAGTCTGTAGACTCTTGTTAGAGTGGTCCCCAGATGTGCACTGCTTGCCTCATTACAGGCATTGTGGTTCCTGTGTGACGTCTGGGGTACCTGCTGGGTTCGTGTCCCCTGGATGGGACACTGTGAAACACAGACTACTGGGCATGTTTGACCTTGGTCAGACACTGTCTTGCTGATTTCCAGTTTCTGTGTTCCTATGTGCCACCTAGGCGACAGCCTAGTCCACCCTGTGCCCCAGCTGCCCCCACTGCATGTCCCACCTGCAGCCCCCTTTGTCCCATTTGCACCATCACCATAGTGCCCTTTCATACTTGAGCACTATGCTGTTGCTGCAAATGGAGCACTACTATCACTTTTCTTGGGCTCCCTGTCTGTGCTGTACATTGCTGACAATAAAATGGTCTCTCTCTCCTGCAAATTGGCATTTACTGACAGGTTTTCACTGGCAGTAAAGTCAGCGTAGTTACTCACCTGTAACAGGTGTTCTCCAGGAGCAGCAGGAATCAGTCCTCACTTATGGGTGACGTCGGCGCCGACGGAGCCCTCGCGGAGCAATTTTCCCCAGCTTTCAAAGAAAGCCTTTGGGAATTGCAGCGCGCATGCGCGGTCGTCTTCCCGCCCGAGGGTGCCATCTTAGCCAGTCAGATGACATAGCTAAAAAAGACAGCATAAAAATTTGCAAAAAAGAACATAAGCAGACGATTGCAACTCCAAGGGGAGGAGGGAGGGTAGTGAGGACTGATTCCTGCTGCTCCTGGAGAACACCTGTTACAGGTGAGTAACTACGCTTTCTCCAGGACCAAGCAGGAAGTCAGTCCTCACTTATGGGACTCCCAAGCTCAAGGCTACCGGAGACCCTAAGCACAAAAATGAGCTCCCTCTAGCTCAGCAGCACAGAAGGATAGAATCTTCGCTGAATTATCACCCACCGGTAGCCCACATCCGGGATGGAGGGTAGGAGTTGCTCAGACCTCAAAGAGATTACGGAGGACTGCCTGTCCGAAAGCACTGTCCCTACGGGACTCCCTCTCGAGACAGTAATGGACCGCAAAAGTCTGGCTTGAAGACCAAGTAGCGGCCCGGCAGATGTCTGCCAGCGGAACAGAGCGGAGGTAAGCCACTGACGTGGCCTTTGCCCGAACGCAATGAGCCGTGACTCGACTTTCTAAGGAGAGTCCGGCTGCCCCATAAGCCCAAGAGATACAGTCCGCAACCCAGATGGACAGAGTACGCTTGGAGACCGGGAGCCCCAATCTATTGGGGTCAAAAGACACAAAAAGCTGAGCAGCTTTACGGTGCTCCCGCGTACGGTCAAGGTAGAAGTTAAATGCCCTTCTACAGTCCAGGGTATGGAGGACCGTTTCAGCTCGGCTGGAATGTGGTCTGGGAAAGAAGGTTGGAAGCACCACCTCCTGATTGATGTGAAAAGGGGAGACCACTTTAGGCAGAAATTTTGGGTGAGTCCGTAGGACTACCCTATTCTTGTAGAACCTAGTGTAAGGGGGATCAGACACGAGGGCCTGCAATTCACTTACGCGTCTAGCGGAAGTGAGGGCTATCAAGAACAGTGTTTTCCAAGACAGAAAACGGAGAGAACAGGTAGCCATAGGTTCAAAAGGCGGACAGGTGATCCGCTGCAAAACCACATTCAGGTCCCAGTCAGGCGCTGGCGGGCGCAGAGGTGGTTTAAGTAGAAGGAGACCTCGGAGAAACCTCGCTACGAGAGGGTCATTGGAGAGAGGTCTGCCGTCCACTGGCACATGATGTGCTGAAAGAGCACTGAGGTGAACTTTGACGGAGTTGGACTTAAGTCCCAGATTAGAGAGGTGCAGCAAGTACTGCAAGATCACCGACACCGGGCAGGAGAAGGGATCCTGAGACTGTTGGGTACACCAGACTGCAAAGCGACGCCATTTAAGGGCGTAGCATTTGCGGGTAGAAGGCCGTCGCGAAGCCAAGACGACCTCCTCCACCTCCGCCGGCAGGAGAAGGGGAGCAAGGACTACCCTCTCAGCAGCCAGGCCATGAGGTTGAGAGACCTGAGGTTGGGGTGCAGAAGGGACCCCTGATCCTGAGTGAGGAGATCCGGTTGTACCCCCAGAGGGATTGGATCCCCCACCGCCAGTTGCAGCAGGAGCGGAAACCACGGCTGCCTGGGCCAGCGAGGGGCCACCAGGATCATGAAGGCTTTGTCTCGGAGAACCTTGAAAAGAGTCCGAGAGACCAGCGGGATGGGAGGGAAAGCGTACAGAAGGCTCCCCGACCACGAGATCAGAAAGGCGTCCGCCGCAACCCGAAGGGGGTGTGGCTGACGAGAGCAGAAGCGAGGAAGCTGCCGGTTGTGAGGACTGGCAAAGAGATCCACCGTGGGGAGACCCCACTTGAGGAAGAGCTTCTGAACTACCAAGGGATCCAGACGCCACTCGTGCGGCTGGAGGACCCTGCTGAGTTTGTCTGCAAGGCAATTTTCTTGGCCCGGGAGATAAACTGCCTTGAGGAGAATGCCGTGACTGACGGCCCAAGAGCAGAGCTTCTGTGCCTCCCGGCAGAGGAGGAAGGAGCCCGTGCCCCCCTGCTTGTTCACGTAGAACATGGCAACCTGATTGTCCGTCTGGACAAGGACGGACTGTTGGGAAGTCAGGTGGGAGAAGGCCTTGAGAGCTAGGCGGATCGCCCTGAGCTCCAGGAAGTTGATCTGCTGAGCAGACTCCCACGTGGTCCAGAGGCCCTGAGTACGTGCCTCTTGGCAATGTCCTCCCCAGCCCAGGAGGGATGCATCGGTGGTCAGCACCCGGGTCGGCTGAGGTGACTGGAAAGGCATTCCGAATATCAGGTTCGGCTGCCGGAGCCACCACCGGAGAGACGAGAGCAGCGGCTCGGAGACGCGCACTAGGTCTGCCAGGCCGCCTGTGGCTTGTCGCCACTGCTGGCGGAGACACCATTGAGCAGACCGCATATTCAGGCGGGCATTGGGGGTCACATGGACGGTGGAAGCCATATGGCCGAGCAGTCTCAGGAAGCGCCTGGCGGAGACCAGGGGCTGGCTGCGAAAGCGGTCGGCTAGGTCCATGAGCCGTTGAGCCCTGTCGAGCGGTAGGTACGCTCGTGCCCGAGGAGTGTGCAGCCTTGCGCCGATGAACTCGAGATCCTGTGAGGGGAGCAAAGTGGACTTTGCGAAGTTTATAACAAAGCCCAAGTGCTGCAGCAGAGTCACCGTGCGGCACGTGGCGTTGGTGACCTCCTGAGCGGACGCTGCTCTGATGAGCCAGTCGTCGAGGTACGGAAAGACATAGAGGCCGTGAAGCCGGAGATGGGCCGCCACGACCGCGAGACATTTTGTGAAGACTCGCGGTGCGGAGGATAGGCCAAAGGGCAGTACTCTGTACTGGTAATGATTTCCTGCCACCACAAACCTTAGGTATTGGCGGTGGCTTGGGTGGATGAGGATGTGCGTGTAGGCATCCTTTAGATCCAAGGAGCATAGCCAATCTCCCTGCTGGAGGTAGGGCAGAAGGATTCCAAGGGTAAGCATTTTGAACTTCTCCCGCACAAGGAACTTGTTGAGGTTGCGCAAGTCCAGGATGGGTCTGAGGCCCCCTGTTCTCTTTGGTATCAGAAAATACCTTGAATAAAAGCCTTGACCTCTCAGGTGGTGGGGCACCGGTTCCACCGCCTGTTCCTGCAGAAGACCTGCTAACTCCTGAAGGAGCAACTCCCTGTGCAGAGGGGGGCGCGAAGGTTCTCCCGGAAAATAGGAGGGAGGGACCTGATGGAAGTGGAGAAGGTAGCCTTCTCGCACGACCTGAAGTACCCAGGCATCTGCGGTGATGCTGGACCACCTGTGGGCGAAGTGAACCAGCCGGCCTCCGGTGCTGGGAGGAACCAGCGGGGGGGGAGAGGCTATGCTGAGCGAGTCAAAAACCCCCACCCTGCTGAGCAGGGGCTGGTGGTGCAGGCTTGGGGGCTTGCTGCCTACGGGACCCGTTACCCCGTCCCTTGGCCTGCTGGCCCTGTTGGGGAGCTGCAGGGGCCTGATAATGGGGGTACTGTTTGTAGGCAGCCGCCTTCCTCGGGTAAAAGGACTTTTTTCCCGAGCCCTTCTTTTTCTGGGAAGGGGCGGAGGTCTTCCTAGAAAGCCTGGTCCTGGTGAGAGTCTCAGTCTCAATTTGTGCAGCCTTTTCCGCCATGGGCTTGCCAAAGAGGTTTTCGCCTCGGCAGGGGACATCGACCAACTTGTCCTGTACCCAGGGCTCAAGGTCCGACGACTGAAGCCAAGCCTGTCGGCGGGCACCGATGCCGGCTGCGGCCACTCTAGCCGAGGCCTCAAAGCCATCATAGGCTGCTCGGGACATGAACTTTGAGCATTCCCGAATGCCCGTGGACAAGGCTAGGAACCTCCGCAAGGGCTCCTCGGAGAGACCAGCGGAGAATCCGGCTAGCTCTTTAGCCAGATCCCGGAGATACATGCCCATGTAGAGCTGGTAAGTCTGGACACGACATGCGAGCATAGAGCCCTGGAAGCACTTCTTGCCAAGGCCATCCAGGTTACGGGCCTCCCTTCTAGGAGGCACCGAGGAGTGCATCTTCTGGCTCTTAAGACGATGCATGGCCGATTCCACTACCATGGAATGGTGTGGCAGCTGTGCCTTCTGAAAGCCAGGGCTCTTGCGGACCCGATAGATAGAATCGACCCGCTTGCTCAGGACCGGCGAGGAGGCCGGACTCTCCCACATGCGGAAGAGTAGTCGTTCCAGCATAGGAGGAACCGGCACAGTAAAGTGCTCCCTCGCGGGAGAGTCATACTGGAGGGCGTCGAGCTCTTCGGCTCGAGGCTCCTCCTCGGGATCCGCAGGGAAGGCCAAAGCCTTGGCCATATCCCTAACGAAGTCCGAGAACCGGGCATCCTCCGGGGGGGACTGCTTCCGAGGCTCGGACCCCGGTTAGTCCGATGGGACACACCGAGTCCGGAAAGAATCAGGTGACTCTTCCTCCTCAGACTCCCAGACCGACTCCGACGAGGACTCGGTGGGGTCGGCCCGGGCAGGGTGCGGCGCCAGCCGTCCCGACGTCGAGGGAGTCGGCGTCGGCGACCTCGGTCCCGAACGGGAGGCCGAGGGTGACCTCGACCGAGGATCGACTCGAGTTCTCATTGACTCGAGGATCGGCTCGGTCTCCGGGGTCGACTTGGACGTCGACGTCCCGGCGGTCGGGGCAGCGGCGCCAGCGAGGCCAGCGAGCAGTGCCCGCTGCTGGTCCATGAAGGCAGACAGTCTGCTCTCCAAGGCCGTCAACCTGAGTCCGAGCTCAGGTGACCCAGCAGCCCCCGACTCGGGCCCCGACGGCGTCGGGCCCGACGTCGGCTGTCGCGGAGGCGAGTCCAGAAGGACCACAGGACTTACCCGGGCAGGCATCTCCGACTCCAGGCGAGGTCGCTTCGGGATGTGTTCCTTCTCCAAGGACCCGGGGCGGCTGTCGGGGCTATGCGACCTGGCCCTCGCGGAACCAGGAGCGTCCGACGCCGCCCTCGCGGGTTTTTCCTTCCAACGATGGTCCCCGGAGGGAGAACCCCGGTCGGAGGAGCTCCGGCGACGGTCCGAGCTGGAGCCTTTCGACGCGGAGGCCTCCGACGAGGTCCGGGTACGGCTGGGGTCAGCGAAGATTCTCTCACGCTGATGCCGCCGACTCCTCAACGCCTTTGAGGACAGTTTGCTGCAGGGCCCACAGATCAGTTCCTCATGATCCGGGCCCAGGCAGCGGAGGCAAAAGTCGTGTGTGTCGGTTAGTGACATATTTCGGTCACACCGACCACACCGCTTAAACCCACTGGCAGCCATCGGGGGAAAAAGGGCCCCTGCGAGGTCAAAGGACCGGGCTGCCAGGGAAACCGAAAACGAAAGCTGACTAAGTCAGAAAAAACCGAAAAAAGTAAGCGGACTCGAGACCGGCGTCGCGAGTCCGGGCGGGAAAACGATCGGCGTCGAACCGAAAGAAAAAAGGATAAAACAAAGAAGAAAATCAACTTTTTCGCGGGGACAAGACGGGGACGTCTGTAGGGCTCCGCGGAAAAAAGGAAGACTGGCTAAGATGGCACCCTCGGGCGGGAAGACGACCGCGCATGCGCGCTGCAATTCCCAAAGGCTTTCTTTGAAAGCTGGGGAAAATTGCTCCGCGAGGGCTCCGTCGGCGCCGACGTCACCCATAAGTGAGGACTGACTTCCTGCTTGGTCCTGGAGAACTGGCGTTACTGTTCCAGCATTAGTGTAGCAGGGGCTTCTCCCCGCCCACTCCCTGCCCATTGACCCCTTCTCTCCACCCTCTGGGACATTTACCACTGCCGGTAACATTACCGCGCGTTAACGTTACAAATGATACATTACCATAGTTTAGTAAACATGCCACTATGAGTATTGTTTACGTTTTCATGGTGTTAATATTAAAATTTAAAAAAAAGATTAATAACTGTGAAACCATGCAAGATACTTGGATTTTGATAAAGAATTCTAAAATATATCAGGAGCTCTAAATGTAAAAGATTATTACTATACAGTCAAGATAATGTAATTTGAGAGAAGTAGTAACTGTCATCAGCAGAGGCTGTGTACATTTCAGGGGAAAGAAAGCGTTGTTACTCACCTGTAACAGGTAATCTCCGGGAACAGCAGGAATTTAGTCTTCACATATGGGTATTGTTGGTACCAATGGAACCTGCGCGGGAATGCTCCCCAGCGTCCAATAGGAACGCTTTTGGGAGCATCCCTCAGCACATGCGTGCTGCCTTCCTGCCTTTCCAACTATCCCTCTTCAGTTAAGTTTGTAGCTGAGTGAAAGGATAGAGGGAGAGAGGAAAGAGACAAAGAGATAGAGAGACAACTCCTAGGGGAGGTGGGTAGGTTGTGAAGACTAAATTCCTGCTGTTCCCGGAGATCATCTGTTACAGGTGAGTAACTACGCTATCTCCAGGAACAAGCAGGAATGTAGTCTTCACATATGGGGACTCCCTAGCTGAAGATGCCAGGGAGATAGCCTCAGGAAGGTGCCACCCTAGGAAGATAGGCATCCTTCCTCCCATGGATCTCTGGCATTCCACCAGGGTTGATGGGTAGGAGTTGAATTAGGTCTGAAAGAGATTTTGAAGAACAGCTTGATCAAAGAAGGCATCCCGACGGGAGGCTTTATCCAGGCAGTAGTGGGCTGTGAAGGTGTGTACCAAAGCCCAGGTGGCTGCTCGACAAATGTCATCGATAGACACGGAGTGGAGATTAGCCATGGAAGCTGCCATGGCTCTCACATTATGAGCTGTGACATGGCCTTGAAGAGGAAGACCCTTACTCTCATAAGTAAAGGAAATGCATTGGGCAATCCATTTAGATAAACTTCTTTTGGAGAATGGAAGTCCCAAATGACTAGAGTCAAAAGCTATAAAAAGTTGTGAGGACTTAGGCTCTTTACAATCCAAAGTATGAAGGTTTCTTTCTACATTAGAGGCGTGAGGCCTCGGCAAAAAACACAGGAAGATAGATTGATTGATTCAAGTGAAAAGGCGAAACCACCTTTGGCATAAAGTGTGAATGAGTTCTAAGAACCACCTTATCATAATGAAACCTAGTATAAGGAGGATCAGCCACTAAAGCTTGCAGTTCACTAATGCGATGTGCAGAGGTGATTGTAATTAGGAAGATGACCTTCCAGGTCAAAAACGTAAGGATTGTAGTGGCCAAAGGATCAAAAGGCGGCTTCATGAGCAGCCCGAGAACTAGATTTAGATCCCATGCCACCGGTGGTGGTATAACGGGAAGTTTGGTCAAGAGAAGACCTCTCATAAATCTGGATATGAGTGGATGAGAGGAAATTGGTTGTCCATTCAGAGGCTTATGAGAAGCTGCAATTGCACTAAGATGGACTCTTATCGAATTGGTCTTTAGACCAGAATTCGATAAGTGAAGGAGATACTCTAGTATCGATTCTAAAGGTATGATAAAGGGGTTTAATCCCTTCTTGGAGCACCATATAGTAAAACGTTTCCACTTGAAGGCATACGATCTTCTTGTGGAAAGTTTTCTAGAAGCCTGAAGGATATCTTTTACCTGTTGGGACAGGTTGAAATCCTGGAGGTCTAAGCCTTCAGCAACCAGGCCCTGAGATGCAGGGACTGGGGACTCGGGTGCCATAGCGTCCCGTCCTCTTGGGAAAGGAGATCTGGAGCATGCCCTAACTCCAGAGGTGCATCTTGAGAGAGATGTAGAAGCAGGGGATACCACGCTTGGCATGGCCATCGTGGCGCTATGAGAATCATGCGACCCCTGTTTCTCTGAAGCTTGAAGAGTGCCTTGGGGATGAGGGGAATGGGTGGGAAGGCATAAAGGAAGTCCTGACCCCAGTGAAGGAGGAAGGCATCCCTTGCTTGATAATTGTGAGCCAGAATCCTGGAACAGAAAAGGGGAAGTTTGGCATTCAGTGGACTTGCAAAGAGGTCTATGTCTGGAGTGCCCCAGAGATGAAAAATCTTTGCCACCTGGTCTAGGTGGAGAGACCACTCGTGAGGCAGCAGTACTCAACTGATTTTGTCTGCCCAAAGGTTTTGAATACCTGGAAGATATACCACTAGAAGGCGAGTTTGATACTCTCTGGCAAGGGCCCACAGTCGTAAAGCTTTGTTGCATAACGACAAAGAGCCTATCCGGCCCTGCTTGTTCACATAGAACATGGCTACTTGATTGTCCTTCTGGACTAGGACTGTCTTGTAGCCGAGCTGGGCGTAGAATACTCAAAGAGCTAAATATATAGCTCTTAATTCCAGGAGGTTTATGTGTAGGCCAGCCTCCTGTGGAGTCCAGGTGCCCTGGGTAGAGAGATGATTCAGGTGTGCTCCCCAACCCACCTATGATACATCTGTTAGGGTGGCCTGAAAAAGGGGTTGAAGGAAAGGAGACCCCACTATCAGATTTTCTAGTGATTGCCACCATTGGAGGGACAAAATTAGTCATTGAGAGTTTAGTATTTTATCTGATAAATGTCCTGTGTCCACTGTGTGGATAGGGTCCACTGAGCTGCTCGCATGTGGAGGCGAGCATATGGGACTACATGAACTGTGGATGCCATATGTCCCAGTAACTGTAGTAGCTCCCGAACGGTTAGGGAGGATTTCCCTGCTGCTTGAGAAGCCAGTTGCATTATGCGAAGACACCGGGCTTGTGGAAGGAAAGCCTTTGCCTGTCTGGTATCTAGACAGGCCCCTATGAATTCCAGGCATTGGGAAGGAACAAGTTGGGATTTTGGGAAGTTTATTACCAACCCCAAGTATTGGAGGATTTGCATTGTGCGAGACAGTGCAGTGCTGGCCTCTGTAACTGTAGGGGCTCGAATGAGCCAGTCGTCTAAGTAAGGGAAGACAAATATCCCCAGGGTTCGCAGAAATGCAGTTACTACTGCCATGCATTTCGTGAATACTCTTGGTGCTGAAGCCAGACCAAAGGGAAGAACCCTGTAATGGAAATGTTTTCCCTTGAAAAGGAATCGTAAGAATTTCCTGTGATCTGGATGGATCAGAATGTGAGTGTATGCATCCTTTAAGTCTAGAGAGCAAAGCCAATCTTGGCTTTGAAGGTATGGCAGAAGAGTTCCCAGAGAAATCATTTTGAACTTCTCTCGGAACATGTATTTGTTCAATTCTCTGAGGTCTAGAATGGGTCTGTCCCCTCCTGTTTTCTTTGGAATAAGAAAATAGGGGGAGTAGAACCCTGCACCCCGTTGAAGAATGGGTACCTCTTCTATTGCCCCTTGGGCAAGAAGTGTTGAGACCTTGTGATCTAGCAAATTGTCTGCGGAGGTTTGAGAATTGAATTGCCTTAGAATTGTAGGAGGCGGCATGCTGTGAAAATGGAGCTTGTACCCCTCTCCTACAATGGACAGAGTCCAATCTTCTGCTGTTATCTGATGCCATCTGTTGGCAAAGTGGCATAACCTGCCTGGGATATTGGGGGGTTGGGGACCCCTCAGAGGCAGGAAGGCTAAGCTCTCTAGGAAGGAGTCAAAGCTGGTTGGGCTCTTGGGCCTTGTGGCTTCTTTTGCTGTCTAGTTTGTCCCTTTTGGGCAACCTGACCCTGAGTTTGACTCTGCTGGGTATAGGAAGGATAAAATTTCCTCTTTTTGCTGAAAGAGGTTTTTTTATAAGGCTTCTTTTTGGCTGGAGTGGCTGTAGATTTTGACAATCTATCTAGAGTGGTATTGTCAGCATCTAACTCGTTAGCCTTTTCCTGCAAATTCTTGCCAAAGAGATTCTCTCCTGTGCAAGGAATGTTGCCTAACATGTCCTGTACCCAAGTCTCCAAGTCTGATGCCTGAAGCCAGGCAATCCGTCGTGCCCCAATGGCAATAGCAGAGGTTCTGCTGATGCATTCAAAGCAGTCAAAGGCTGCACGATTCACAAACTTGGAAACATCTTGAGCATGCTTAACTAGAGTAAGAAAGTCTTGTCTCTTGTCATCTGGGAGAAGTGGGCTCATAAGCTCCAAGTCTCCAGTAACTTCTTTGAGGAACATTCCCATATATAGTATATATGAACTGATCCTAGCTGAAAGCATGGAAGCCTGAAAGGTTTGATGCCCAAAAGCATCCAGAGTCCTGCATTCACGACCTGGGGGATTGGATGCATGCCACTTTGCACTTTTCATCCGACGCATGGCTGACTCTACCAACATTGAATGGTGTGGCAGCTGAGTCTTTTGAAATCCAGGACATGGCGGAACTAGATACATAGTATCAAGCCTCCTAGAATGAGGAGATATAGTCAGAGGTGTCTCCCACATTCTGAGCATCAAGTTATGCAGAATTTCATGGATGGGCAGAGTGGCTGCCTCCTTTGGAGCTTTAGGATATTGGAGAATTTCCAATTCCTTTGCTCTGGGTTCCTGTTCAGGAGATACCGTGATTGAAATTCCTTGGCCACATCATGAATAAAATCCTGAAAAGACATGTCCTCTGGAGGTGACATTCTGCGTTGGGGAGAAGAGGGATCTTCCGGGAGAAACCCTCTGGTACCAACAGAATTGTCAGTCTTCGGAATCAGAGGATTTGAAGTATTCCTGACCACGATGCTCATGCAAAGCACAGTCCCGGTATCGATCGAAGTCGGTACCGAGCTGATCCGGTACCTATCAATTTTTAAAAAGGTTTCCAGGGGTGATCCGGGAAACTACAGACCGGTGAGCCTGACGTCAATACCGGGAAAAATGGTAGAAACCATCAAAGAATAAAATTACTCAGCATGTAGATAGTCACGACCTAATGGGAGACAGCCAACATGGCTTTAGACAAGGAAGATCTTGTCTTACTAATCTGTTATGTTTTTTTGAAGGAGTGAATAAACAGGTGGACAAAGGTTTGTCGGTTGATATTGTGTATCTGGACTTTCAGAAAGCCTTTGACAAGGTCCCTCATCAGAGACTTTTGGCAAAACTAAAGAGTCATGGGATAGGAGGCAGTGTACTATTGTGGTCAGGAACTGGTTAAAAGATAGAAAGCAGAGGGTAGGGCTAAATGGCCGATTTTCCCAATGGAGAAAGGTGAATAGTGGTGTACCCCAGGGATCTGTGCTGGGTCCGCTGCTTTTTGACATATTCATAAATGACCTGGAAAGTGGAATAACGAGTGAGGTTATCAAATTTGCAGATGACACAAAACTATTTAAAGTTGTTAAAACCCAAGAGGATTGTGAAAAATTGCAAGAGGATCTTGATAAATTGGAAGACTGGGCATCAAAATGGCAGATGAAATTTAATGTGGACAAGTGCAAGGTTATGCACCTAGGGAAGAACAACCCAAACTATGGTTACACGATGCAAGGTTCCACATTAGGAACCACCACCCAGGAAAAAGATTTAGGCGCCATTGTGGATACCATGTAAAAAACCCTCGGCCCAGTGTGCAGCGGCAGCCAAGAGAGCAAATAGAATGCTAGGTATGATAAGGAAAGGAATGGAAAATAAAACAAAAGATATTATAATGCCTCTATATCGTTCCATGGTGAGACCGCACCTTGAATATTGTGTGCAATTCTGGTCGCCGTATCTTAAAAAGGATATAGCGATTTTAGAAAAGGTTCAGAGAAGAGCCACCAAAATGGTAAAGGGGATGGAAGGATACTCCTATGAGGAAAGGCTAAAAAGGTTAGGGCTCTTTAACCTGGAAAAGAGACGGCTGAGGGGAGATATGATAGAAGTCTATAAATTAATGAACGGGGTGGAACGGGTAAATGTAGATCGATTGTTTACGTTATCAGAATATAGAAAGACTAGGGGACATGCAATGAAGCTACAGGGTAAACTATTTAAGACTAATAAAAGAAAATATTTTTTCACTCAACGTGTAATCAAACTCTGGAATTTGTTACCGGAGGATGTAGTAAAGGCTGTTAGTGTAGCTGGGTTTAAAAAAGATTTGGACAAGTTCCTGGAGGAAAGGTCCATAAACCATTATTAAGAAGTGACCGGGGGCGGAGCCTGATGTCCAGCGGGTTAGACGCTTCGCGCTGAAGCTCCCGAGGGGCCTACTCAGAATCCTGACTTAATATCTGCATAAACTTAATATCTTACTCCGAACTTACCGGGGTGCCTTGGGGGGAATGGCGGCCCACAAACCAGTGCACTTAGACTTCGGGTCTCCCTCTTCTTCACATGGAAAACGCTCCAAAACAGAGTTGTCTTCTCCACCAAAGATGGTTCCACTTCAGGTAAGCCCCGAAATGCAACAGGAGATTTTGGAGGAAATACGTGGTGTGAAGGAACTGGTACAGTCCAACGGAGAAGCGCTCCGAGCCATGCGAGAAGATTTCGGTATGCTTCAGGACCGGCTTGAAGGTCTTTCACTACGGCTGGACAACATGGCGGGGGTCCTCGATTCGCACGCGGTGCGCTTGGTGAATCTGGACAAGGCTGAGCGTCAGATACAGTATCTTCAAAAAGAGTTAGAGGATTGCAATAATCGAGCCCGTCGCAACAATGTAAGGCTCATAGGAGTACCAGAGGGGGCGGAAGCAGGAGATATCAGAGAATTTTTGGTCAAAAACTCTCCCCTCCTTGCTGAAGATTACCTTTTGCAGAGATCTGGAAATTGACCGAGCATATCGTGCTCCTACCAACATCGCACTCAATCGGACGACCCCCCGGCCCATTATCTTTCGTTTACTGAGGTATCAGCAAGTTGAGCAAATTTTCAAAGCTGCCCGGGTGATACCACATCTGCAGTTTGAAGCTCATAAAGTTTCTTTTTTCCCCGACTTGGCAAAGCCCACAGTTGATCGGTGGAAGGGACTCCTTGCTTTTCGACCTAGACTTCAACAGTTACAGGCTCGCTTTGGCCTCTTATATCCAGCGAAGCTCAGAGTGACTCTCCATAACCAAACTAGAACCTTCGAAGATCCTGCTCTGCTAGCAACATTTTTAGATTCCAAAGAGGCAGACCAGATGCGCTAAGTCAACAATTCGGATGGACTCCGCTGGAACTGCCCGCCATTTTGAATGGCCCGATGCGGTGATCATTGCCTGGAATAGAGACTGCCTGGACCTTTCTTTCTTTTATATCTACCTTTCTTGGTCTCCTTTTCCTCCATGATGTGCACCGCGGTTGGATTCGGAGCACGCACAGCTATACCGGTTATATGTTTCAATTTAGGCCTTCTCTGGGGCTTCACCCCGCAGACATCAGGTCGCCAGTAATTTCTGGGGTTTTGCTTCTTCTCTAAGGCACTTCGGTGCTTCTACTGTTATATAGGGCGCTTCATGATTTTTCCTTGGCTTATTTTCTATCATATCGTGTGTACAGTCATTTATAGTCGATATGAGGGACATTGCGCAATTCGGTGCGCCATCATGTCTTTATCTCAGAATGTTTGACTTTGTTGTATGGCCTTATGTAAGCTCTTGTCACTGAACGTAAGAGGCATTAATAGTCCAATCAAAAGAATGACCATCCTTAGTTATTTTAATCATGACCATACTGATTTAGTGTTTCTTCAGGAAACCCATTTCACCTCTGTTGAACCACTGAAACTTACTGCTAGACCTTATATGGTGGCTGCCTATTCTCCCTCGCCGTTTTCCAAGCGGTGTGGGGTAGCCATCTTGGTTGAGAAATCTTTGCCAACCACTGTAATGGATACTAACTCTGATGGGGAGGGTAGCTGGGCCTGTGTCTATTTTAAGGTTGGAGATAGTGAATTTACGTGTATTTGTATATATGCTCCGAATGTGGATGACCCTATTACTGTTGCTCGGCGGTGACTTCCATCAAGTATTTGATCCTTTGATAGATAGACTGCCGCCTAGAACGAGTGGTCCGCCCAAGAGTCTTTATACCCTGCCAGCTCTGATAAAAGATTTTGTGTGAGTAGATATATGAAGCTGTTTCACCCCTCTGACTTAGAGCTCACCTTTTCTCAGCCCCCCTATCAATCATAATCTCGATCAGAATTTTTCTTATCTCCTCAGTACTGCTATCCCAAGTGGACATATACTCCTGATAGGTTAGCCAATTGGAATGACATCCAGAGCACTTGATGCAGGACATGCCATGTGGCCTTTGGTTCACTAAACTCCTGTTAAGTATGATGGTCCTGCATTACAGTATTACTGGAGTCGGGTCTGGGGTCGTCTTCCTTCTACTTTATATTTTCCAGAATCCCTCTCTTGGAAGATTGTGGGGCTCCGCTCAGTTGCGGGGATCCCCTCTCTTCCTAAATTGGCTTACTTTCTTTTAGCTTTTATGCTGGGTATTGCTATTTCCTATTTCCTTAATCACGAAATATTGGGAAAATAGCTCTTTTTTGAGCTCTAATGAATGGTGAATCATATCTGTCTTTATTGTAAATATGCGCAAATACCTTGTATGTCAGCCTCTTCCGCTTAAACTATTCACTATTGGTCTTGCTAGAAGACGCTCAACGATTATGTTCAAACTATTCAATGCTCTCAGTTGACTGTTTGAATCTGTATTAATCTCTGTCACATACTCATCCGGTATCATAGATGCTACTTCTGTTTGTTTGATGTACAATAATTGTTGTATGTAAGCGCTTATATGATGATTCTTATCAGCTTAGAGAAGAAGCATTGGGGTGGGGGGTAATTGGGGTTGCTTTCTTTATTGTATGTGTGTATTTGTTTCTTTTGGTGTATTGTTACTTTTGTTTGTTGTAAAATGAAAATAAAAGTTAAAAAAAAAAAAAGAAGTGACCGAAGATATCAATGCTTGACCCAGTACAAGCATTGTGGAACTTGTGTCTCTTGGGGAAACTGCTAGGTACATATGACCTAGATTGGCCACTGTTGGAAACAGAATACTGGGCTTGATGGACCTTGGTCTGACCCAGTATGGCATATCTTATGTTCTTATGTTCTTATGTCGATTCCAGCCAAAGATGTCATGGGAAGAATTTCCACCGGGGCCAGTACCGTCGATACCGGTGTTTGTACCAGTGTAGGTACCGGCATTGGTGTCAATGTCGGTACCGGTGCCCGTTGAACCATAGGTGTCAACAGTACTGCAGCTGTGAGAAGAGCTGCAATGCTGCGCTCGATAGCGAGGAACCTCTGGTCTATCGACGCTGCCGATGCCTGGGTGTCAGTACCAGTGAAAACGGTCGGGACCTCTGAGCATGGCACCAGTAGTTCTTGCGAGGTCAAGGCCTCAAGAACATCCTGGAGCCCCCTTGAAGCTTTGGAAGCCGAAGCCTCCCGCCGGGGCTGTTTTGCCGGTGTGGTTCCCTCAAGGGCAATGCCAATGGCCTCTCGATGCTTAGGAGGAGAGCTACCCTTTGAGGACCGGCTTTTTTGTTTAGTTACCTGTGATCAATGGGAGGAAGAGGAGGCTCTTGAAGATGTCGATGCAATAGATCTGGCATCCGAAGAAAAGAGAGTACTGAGCTTTGCAGCCCGGTTCTGTCTTCCTCTTTTAGTCATTCCCATACAGGAGAGACATTCAGATGGAGAATGTTCAGGCCCTAAACATTTAAGACACCAATCATGAGTGTCAGTGACGGAAATGGTACCGCCACACTTAGTACATTTTTTAAAACCACTAGTTGGTTTTTCCATGTTTCAGGAATATGAGGCCTAATGCCCAAAATGGCGCCTAGCACCGAAAAAGAAACGTTTCTGAAGAGAAACAGTTCAAAGTATAAAATTTTTGAGAAAAGAATAGAAAAGAACCGGCGGTACTGGTAGGCGTCGTGCGGAGGCAAACGCGACCACAAGAAAATAATTTTAAAGAGAGAATTTTCTGCGGTGACAGGGTATGGATCCTGTCGGCTCCGCGGAAAACGAAGAACTGAAGAGGGACAGTTGGAAAGGCGGGAAGGCAGCGCGCATGTGCTGAGGGATGCTCCCAAAAGCGTTCCTATTGAACGCTGGGGAGCGTTCCCGCGCAGGCTCCGTCGGTACCGACGATACCCATATGTGAAGACTACATTCCTGCTTGTTCCTGGAGATTAACAAAACTAAAAGGTTAAGCTAATTTGACCGAGCGAGGGAAAAAAAAAGGTAAAAAAGCAAATAACCACCTGCTTTATCCATTGTTCCACTCTCTACTATTATACGCAGCAATCCACACAAGGTCCTGGTGGCCTCATTCTGCATGGCTTCAGCATGTACTCCTGCAGAGAGGCACAATGTCTGAAGCAGATTCACTGTGCTCACAAGCATTATAGCAGTGGGATGGAGATTTTTTTCCACTGTTTCTCCTTCTGAAAAGAAATGAAAGGAAGAACTCTGTTACTGCCACAGCTATCAAACAGACTACCTTGAAGTACAATATCCTCTTAATGGTTACATCGACATTTACATAATGGAGGATTGCTGATCAAGAAGATGCACTGCTTTCATAATTATCAAACAATATAAAAGCAGCATTTTTTTAAAATAGCAAACAATCATCCAGCACATTGGTATGGCAGAAATCATTATAAATACATTCTGAAAGTGAGGAACACTTTATCAATACTGCAAAAATTGTCAGCCCCTCTACACAGGCATGAGTTGCCTTAACACCAAGATGGCAAACTGAGGGTGTTAGGCGTTTTTTGCCCAGACAGAATACCAAGTTGTTTTGTAGCAGCAAAGCGCAGACAAACCAATGATACCAGGAGTCTGTTCAGAAGGTCCAAATCATTTATTTGTGCACAAGTCTCAAGCAAGGCAATTTCAAAATGGCTGAGCAAAGTTTTCAAGCATTACAACAACTTTTATAGACTTCTGTTCCATTCTAGGTATAGAAAAACATTTCATTGGTCCCGGTACGCTCCCGTACCTCCCGTAGCCCTTCTATTGGTCCCGGTACTGATAAGTTTCTCCAATTATGTTCCTTCTGTGGGCTTCTGTAGGCATGACACCTGCCTGCCCCCCTTCTAGTCCCAATTACAATGGTCAGTTCATCAACTTGTTACTTTCACACTTTCAAGGTTATGGGACCATTTGTGCGTGCAGAAGAGCAAGGTTCTGTAACTCATCTGTCAGCACTCCTCAATATTTCTCTGCAAATGTACTCTTTCTTATCAGTAACTTTAAAACACATCTTTTCTGTATTTTTCCATTTCTTAATTCTGCAATTCTGCTTATCTAAGCTAATTCAATATTTCTACTGAGTTCTTTCTTGCAATAGCAGCATATTGGGGGATGTGCAATCCTATATGCCTCTCCACAGGCCTCATTTACAGGTCAAGCTAGCCATGCTGGCCTGCCTATGTCAGACACCGTGGGTCACAGGCCTGCACCTGCCACATTCCCCCCTTTGATTAATCTCACCCTATTACTTAATAAGGTGTGAGAATTAAATCACTTTCTAGAAGATTCACATCCTGATTAAAGGATTCTTACTAGTTCCACTAGGGCTAGCTTTGTATAAAGCCATTATTCTAGTTGCGGTCTTCCGCTCTACTGTACTATCAATAGCACTATGAAGGGAACGCATACAACATGGGATTAAACATGGTAAGCAGAGGACAACAGCAACAAGGATTAGTACTAAGATAACGAAAGTCTTAAATCCTCCCAGCCAAGAGAAAAGGTTAGCAAACCAATTAGGAAATTTCAAGGCGTGCCAAGTCTGTACTGGCACATAAGCATGTCTTTGCATATCTTTAGCAATTTCTTCAACTACTTGACCTTTATCATCTATTTTCAAACAGCAATTAGTTAAATTCAGTTTACCACATACTCCTCCTTCAGCTGCTAATAAATAATCAAGTGCTAAGCGATTTTGGTATATGGCAGTGCGCATCTGAGTACTTTGTCTAGCTAAGAGAGTGAGAGCATGACTAGTTTCATTGGTTATTATTTCAACTACTGCTTGTAAGCGAATAATACGATTGATCATATAAATTGGGGTACGATAACCATACATACCATCATCATTCCAAGTGGCAGGTCCATAATACTCAATAATTCTTTCTGGTGGCCAATCATCACCTTGCCACTTCTCCCACTTGCCTATCTGTAAGGCCTCTCTTTTCTGTCTTGACGCTCCTTTGTGTTTGTGGGTAGTATATACAGGGTATCCTAATTGTTCTCCATGTTCAGTGTTTAACAGGAAGAAAGAAGGTCTGATGGTTCCTAAGACACATGCTCCTCCCCATTGCGGTGGGAGTTGCGCATATGCTCGGTTTCCACAGATCCAATATAGGCCAGGTGGGGCTTGCCAGGCTTGGACTTTGGCAAGGTTAGTCCATAGACCTGCAAGTTCAGGAAATCTGGCTAATGGGTTAGGAGGTTCAGGATGTCTGATTCCTGACCACCATGCTGTCTTTTTAGTCGTGGCATTATAGTACTTCTGGCTAAGACAGACCAGCTGTCCTACCTTTTGGGTGAACTGGGGTCCAGTTCTGGCAAAGCAAAGACGTCCAACGATTGAGTGCGCTAACACCCATTCACTGGTTGTCTTGTGTAATTCAGTCTGATTGTAAATCATGGAATAATTCAACTCTTGGGCTTCCCAGGGCCATTGATCTCCCATTTGGGTTCCGCCACAGAAATAACAATCTGTGATCTTAAGACTAGATACTACTGCTCCGGCTAATTCTAGAAACAAATTCTGTGAAGGGTGAGGGATCTCAAACTTATTTACATGCATAGCTTCATAAAAGGTATTATGAATATGATATTTAGATGACTTGTGGGCTTGGGTATTCAATCTAACATACACAATGGTCCCTGGATCTGTTCCTCCTCCAGCAATACGCAAACCAAACTTATATCCTTGTTTCCATGCATGGGGGTTATGTACACGCAAATGTAAAGGGTTACAAGCATCTTTCTGACATTTATCATTTGTGGTTGGCTTGGTTAGAGTAGCCATCCGTTTATCTATTTTCTCATCAGTTATACCAGTGTTCCAGGTAGCATAAAAAACACATTCCCAATACGGGCAATAGTAGTCTGCCGCTGTAGCAGTACTATACCCTGGTTCCTTTTTACCTGTACACTTCCTCCATCCCGTGGCACCTTCTGGACACATATACTTATGGTCATTTCGATACGCTTTCTCCCATGTACCACAGGTGGACTGACTATCTCTATTAATAGCATTACATGCATCAAAATTCAAAACAGCAGGTTTAGTAATGTCCTTAAGTGGTGGTGTAGCAGCTAATATAGGTCCATCTGCATCCTTCCATCTTATTTCCAACGTGTAATAGGATGGATTCTGATGCGGATTATAGCATGCTTTAATTTTGCCATGAGTGCAAACATTTAGTTCAGTGGTGTTATAGATACACCGAGTTATTGTTCCCTTGCAGGTATAGTAAGAATGGTAAAGCAAAGTCTGAGTTACTTTCAGTCCAGTTCTAGTAGAGGTAATGCAAGCTGTGCATGGAGGTAGAGCATAAGTCTGTTCAAAACCTCCAAAGAAGGCAACCAAAGCAAAACAGAAGCAAAGATACATGTTGATGTTGATTGGAGTTCTTCTGAATCCTCAGCTTGCTGATCTTGATCACGACGGTCTATTATTCTTCGTCCCGTTTGCTAATGAAGCAATTTAACGGGTGCTGAGTGTTGATTGAAGATCCTCAAGATGTCCAGCACACATTAACCAACTTAGCAATTTCAGTCGGCTTGTGAAGTCTGGCTTAGTCAATGTAGTCTCAAAGTAGTGTGTCAAATCACACACAAATTGGGTTCGTTGAAACAAAACTGTTGCTGCATGGAAAACAGCAATCCTCTTCGAAAGACTTGGCTACTGCAAAGCACTGGTGATGAAGTGTCTATGCTACTGGTTGCCGTCTCAGAGTAACTCGCAAGGGTACATCAGGGTGCTGCTCTGCTGTCCACCGCTCTGGTTCAGGATCGGCGGCGGGCTTGACTCGGCTGTGGTGGATCCAGGCGTCGATCTCGGCTACCTTTACTGCAGTTGGGGTAGACAGGATGACGGTGTACGGTCCCTTCCAATGGGGTTCCAACGGTATCTTCTTCCAATCTTTGATCCACACCGAAGTTCCAGGCTGGTAGGGATGCAAGGGTTCCGTCAAGTTGATAGGCAACTGGTCTTGGATCCACGTATGGAGAGTCTGCAGAACAAAACTAAGAGCTAGGAGTTCTTGTCTGGTTACTTCTGAACCAATCTGGGCTAGATTTCCTTTGACTCCCTGCACTATTGGTGGGGGTTTACCATACAAAACTTCAAAAGGGGAAAATCCTGTTGACTTTACAGGGGCTGAGCGTATTCTGAGTAAAGCTATGGGGAGCACTTGGGGCCATTTCAAGTGTGTCTCCTGACAAAGCTTAGATATTTGGGCTTTCAATGTACGATTCATTCGCTCAACTTTCCCTGAACTCTGGGGTCTGTATGCAGTGTGGAGCTTCCACTGTATCTGCAAAGCTTTTGCTAACTGCTGAGTAACTTGAGAGACAAATGAGGGTCCATTGTCTGACCCTATTACTGCTGGGATTCCAAATCTGGGGACAATCTCTCTCATTAAGGCTTTGGTAACTTCTCGGGCTTTCTCAGTTCTGGTTTGGAATGCTTCTACCCACCCAGAGAAAGTACAAACTAATACTAGTAGGTAATGGTATCCATTGGCTTTTGGCATTTCGGTGAAATCAACTTGGAGGTTGTGCATGGGGGTCACACCTCTTGACTGAACTCGGGGTGCTGTAATAAGGCCTTGCTTGGCATTATTCTTGGCACAGATCTGACATTGTCGTGCTACTGAGGCTGATATGGTTGTCATCAGAGGGATGTAGAAATGTGGTCTGAGTGCTTTCTCCATAGCACTCTTTCCATAGTGGGTAGCTTCATGGAAAGCTTTGACAAAGGATGGTCCTAACAGTTCTGGAATTACTATTCTTCCCGGAGGTTGACTGCCTTCTTCTGGTGGCAGCTCAATCCATCCGTCTTTCAATACTCCATTTTCTTTGTCACAATAGTAATCCAATTCTTTGGTGGTATATCGTGGGGTCCATAAATTCAAGGGTACTGGAAACAATGCTGCTTGCATTGGCATAGCTTGTGGGGCAATTTGTCCTGTCATAGCTGCTTGTCGTGCTGAGGCATCTGCGAATCTATTTCCTCGAGCAACTTCTCCTTTTCCTGCTTGATGTCCTCTACAATGCATGACAGCTACACGTGTTGGGGCCCAGACTGCATCAAGTAACATCAATATCTCGGGACCATACTTGACTGATTTTCCTCCGGATGTGATGAGTCCTCTTTCTTTGTAGAGAGCTCCATGGGCATGCAAGGTAGTGAAAGCATATTTGGAATCTGTATATACATTTAGCACAAGTTTTTCTCCTAATAACAATGCTCTGGTGAGTGCTATCAATTCGGCTTTCTGGGCTGATGTGCCTGAGGCTAGGGCTGATGATTCAACTACTTCATGTTGAGTGACGACTGCATATCCGGCACAGCGTCGTCCGTCAAGGATGAGACTGCTCCCATCAACATAATAGATCTGGTCAGGATTGTCTATGGGCACATCTGTTAGGTCAGGTCGACTAGAGAACACAGTTTCCATGACTTCGATACAGTCATGTTCTGGGAGTTCTTCACTGATGGGTATCAAGGTGGCTGGATTCAGGGCATGGCTCACTTCGAGTTGTATCTGTGGATTTTCACATAACATGCTCTGGTACTTCAACATTCGGGAATTGGTGAGCCAATAATTTGCTTTCTGTTCCATAAGGGCAAGGACTGCATGTGGCACAGTGACTCGTATGTTCTGTCCTAATGTGAGTTTGTCTGCTTCACTCACTAATAGTGCTGTAGCTGCAACTGCTCTCAAGCAGGGTGGCCATCCTTTGGCCACAGGGTCCAATTGTTTCGATAGGTAGGCTACAGGTCGTTCCCAATTTCCTAATTTCTGAGTCAACATGCCTAAGGCATTTCCCTGTGCTTCATGTACAAACAAGTGGAAAGGTTTGTGGACATCTGGTAGTCCAAGTGCTGGTGATGACATCAGTTCTTCTTTTAACTTCTGGAAGGCTGTATCCTGCTCAAGTCCCCACTCCAGTGGTGACTTCTCTTCTCCTTTTGTGGCTTCATACAGTGGTTTGGCAATTTGGGCAAAGTTGGGTATCCAGATTCGGCAATATCCTGCTGCTCCCAGAAAGGCTCTGACTTGCTTTCTGGTTGTTGGAGTTGGGATTCTGCATACTGCTTCTTTTCTTTCTCTGCCTAATCTTCTGCTTCCTTGGGTAATACGAAAACCCAAGTATTTCACTTCTGTTTGGCATAGTTGTGCTTTGGCTCTGGAAACTTTATATCCAGCTTCATTTAGTAACTGCAAGAGATCTTTGGTGGCTAATATACATTCTCTTTCTGATACGGCAGCTATCAACAGATCATCCACGTACTGGAGAAGTACTCTCTTCCCCGGGGCTACTGGATAGCTTGAAAGGTCTTGATTTAGTGCAGCACTAAAGATGGTAGGTGAATTCTTGAATCCTTGGGGTAATCTTGTCCAGGTGAGTTGGCCCCCTCTTCCAGAGATGGGGTCCTGCCATTCAAATGCAAACAATATTTGGCTTACAGGGGCTAATCTTATGCAAAAGAATGCATCTTTTAAATCCAGTACAGTGAAATGGGTAGCTTCAGCGGGTATCAATCCTAGAAGAGTGTAAGGATTGGGTACAACTGGATGTATAGTTTCAACTGCATCATTTACTCTTCTCAAATCTTGCACTGGGCGATAATCATCTGTCTCAGGTTTCTTCACTGGCAAAAGTGGGGTATTCCACGGGGATTGACATACTTTTAGTAGGCCATACTCGAGCAATCTCTGTAGGTGGCGATGAATGCCTTCAATTGCGGCTCTTGGGAGAGGGTACTGTTTGACGTGCACTGGGGTAGCGCTAGGCTTGAGGGTTACAATCACTGGTGCTATATGCTTGGCTAGGCCTGGGGGACTGCCTTCTGCCCACACTTCAAGTGGTGCATGAATGTTCTTTAAAGTTTGTTCAAAATAGGTATCTTGAATCGAATCATCAATGTAGTATCTCCACTCTTCTTCTCGGGGTACTGTCAGCAGCATTACTCCTGCTGGTTTGGCTTGGGAATTCACTGTCATTTGCATTTCTCCTTGCTCAGAGAAAGATATTTGGGCTTGAAGCTTGGCTAGCATATCTCGTCCCAGTAGGGGTACTGGACATTCGGGCATGTAAAGGAATTGATGAGTTACTTGCTGTCCTCCTAGACTGCATATTCGGTTTTGTAGAAAAGACTTTGTGGCTTTGGCACCAGTTGCTCCTATAATGGTGACTGCTTTCTTGGTGAATGGGGCTATCTTTTTGTCTATTACTGAATGTTCTGCTCCAGTATCAACCATAAAGTTCATAAATTGGTCTCCTATTTGTATTTCGACCATAGGCTCCTGGAGACCTAAAGCAAACTTGGAGCCCGGTCTGTCCTAATCCACGTCATCCTCATCATGGGCCTGTGTGGCCAATGCTTGGATGGCTCCTCCTCCCCTCTCTCTCTGGAATTGTTCTCGATTGGCTCCTCCTCGGCCTCGGGGACGGCCTCGTCTTTCTTCTCGCCACTGATGATCGTATTCGTCATCTTGCTGGGCGTCTTCGAGTTGCGGGCAAGTATCTCTCCAATGTCCTTCTTCTTTGCAATAGGCGCATTGGTTCACGCCTAGTCTCTGGGTCCGGCCTCCGCCTTGACCCCGCCCTCTTCCTCTGCTCCTTCGATTAGGGACACCTCCCCTTTTCTTTTCAACTATGGCCGCAGCCAAAAAATCAGCTTTCTTCTTCATCTTTCTATCACATTCTCTCTGTCTTTCAGTATCACGATTCACATACACTTTATGAGCGACTTCCAATAACTGTGTTGCATTCATGCCCGCAAACCCTTCTAATTTCTGTAATTTACGTCTAATGTCTGGTTGAGACTGGTTTACAAAAGCAGAATTCACCATGCATAGACTTCCTGGTGCCTCGGGATCATAGGGAGTATACATTCTATAAGCTTCAGTTAATCTTTCATAATAATCTGCTGGGCTCTCATCTATTCCTTGGATAACTCCTGCTACTTTAGAAAGGTTCATAGCTTTTTGGCCTCCTCTTCGCAGGCCTTGTAAAAAGCCTTGGCGAAAACGGGCTAGGGCTGTGGATCTTTCATCTGTATTTGGATCCCATTGGGGGTCTTCATTCGGGAATTCTCTCTGAGCTGCTTCTCTACGATCTATTATATTCTGCCCCTGCGCTGGAGCTGCAGGGTTTTCTGCCATCCATTCAATAGCTGCTTTTCTAATTCTCGCTCGTTCTTCTGTGGTAAATAGGGTGGTCAGGAGCTGACGGCAATCTGGCCAAGTGGGTTGGTGAGTTTCCATAATACTAGTTACTAATTCTGTCAGCTCCTGGGGCTTGCTAGTATAGGAGGCATAGTGCGACCTCCAATTTAATAAATCAGTTGTAGAGAAGGGAATATACACATAAGTTAGGGGTCCCGCTACCACTTCATCATTATCATTCTTTACGGGCACCCCCGGGATCTGCCTTAAGGGAAACAGTTTGGCTGTCGTCCCAGGCGTCATTTGGGTCTGGGATCTAAGGGCTATTGTCGTTGTCTTTGCAGGAGTTGCTTTCTTTTTCTCAACTGGTTTTGCTTTGGGTTTTTCTTTCACTGGCTTGCTAGTGCTAGCGCTGGCTTTCTCAATTATTTGTACACTGTCCTCTTCTTCTTCTTCTTCTTCTGGGGGATTCCTTCCTACTTCTTCTAGCTCCGCTTCTGGCTCACCTTTTACATCCTCCTCTTCTCTTCCCGCTAATTCTGTCTCTCTTCCTCTCCTCCAGGAGGAGGGGGATCAGGGGTTGGGTCTCGCCTCGGCTCCGGCGGTCTCTGGGGATCTGGGGCAGGACGCCGCCGGGCTATTCTTACTGGACCTGGGGTTCGGGGCTGCCTGAGGACTACTTCTGGGGAATCGGGATCTGCCAAGATGGGTTTCTTCTTGGCTTTCTTATCCTGTTCATTCATTCTAGGCTGTTCCTTTTTCTGTCTAGAATCTGTTTTAGCTAACATTATTCTGCACTGTTCCTCATAACAGCGCTGCGCCCAGGAGGGCGGATCTTCACAAATACTTAACCAGGAATCTATATAGGGGTACTGATCTGGGTGCGCTACCCGCACTCTACGATGTATGGACTGGATAATCTCTACGGTGAACGTTCCCTCTCGGGGCCAGATGGGGTCTAGATCGGGCCACTCCCTAGTACACAAAATCTGCAAACGGGCTGCTGTCATTTTAATACCATAATCTCCTGAATATCCCTCTTTAAAATGTGCGATCATACATTCTAATGGAGTGTTCCTAGTAGACTCCGCCCCTCCCATTTCGATGTGTGCGCGCAACAACAGACAGAAGGGAAAAGGTGGGCGGACCGTGGGTAAGGGGTCCTCACGGCCCTGGAAACATACAGGGAATACAAATAACAAGACAAGACGACAATCGCTTCCCCCTTTTCGCGACCTGAGCGCGGTCGCCCGGTCAGGAAATGCGCTAATCAGGGGTCCGCTTTCACTTGGTCCGTGCTGCCAGACCTCTCAATCACACTTCGTTCACACAGTCATGCTAGCAACGTATTCCCAGAATGCATTCGTTTCTATCTGTTCTGACTAGTCTTTTTTCCAAATTACAAAAAGGATGAGGGTTTCACCTAGCGCATTCCCATGCCAGGCTACTCGGCTCTTCCTTGAGAGTTGATCAGGCTCTCTTACCAATTCCCAATATCTCGAGATTACAAATTCCAAATTCCAAGTTCCAATGGCAGTACTGCTCTTTCTATTTCTGTCTAGACCCAAAATCAAAACTATACTCACCGGATCCGGTCCTCAAAACTTCCCAAGCAGGCGCATGAGTTGGACCTCGGACTCCCCTCACTCGGGTTCGAGGCGTTGACTCCAGCCGGGCTCGTCGCCCGCCGAGGTCCGACCAGCTCCCTCCGATACAAGGGACCGGTGGCGCCAGGGAGCGGCCCTCGTCGGAAGGGCGCGATCCCGGCAGGACCAAGCCTATAGAGGCGGAAAGTCGTGGTATATTGCCCTATATACACTTTGATTCCACAACTTCCCGGCCAACGCACCAAGGAATATGTAGCAGCAAAGCGCAGACAAACCAATGATACCAGGAGTCTGTTCAGAAGGTCCAAATCATTTATTTGTGCACAAGTCTCAAGCAAGGCAATTTCAAAATGGCTGAGCAAAGTTTTCAAGCATTACAACAACTTTTATAGACTTCTGTTCCATTCTAGGTATAGAAAAACATTTCATTGGTCCCGGTACGCTCCCGTACCTCCCGTAGCCCTTCTATTGGTCCCGGTACTGATAAGTTTCTCCAATTATGTTCCTTCTGTGGGCTTCTGTAGGCATGACACCTGCCTGCCCCCCTTCTAGTCCCAATTACAATGGTCAGTTCATCAACTTGTTACTTTCACACTTTCAAGGTTATGGGACCATTTGTGCGTGCAGAAGAGCAAGGTTCTGTAACTCATCTGTCAGCACTCCTCAATATTTCTCTGCAAATGTACTCTTTCTTATCAGTAACTTTA
Organism: Ichthyophis bannanicus; assembly: GCA_033557465.1. NCBI lineage: Eukaryota > Metazoa > Chordata > Amphibia > Gymnophiona > Ichthyophiidae > Ichthyophis > Ichthyophis bannanicus. The sequence continues at coordinate 515,518,465 of CM066035.1, forward strand.
AAACACATCTTTTCTGTATTTTTCCATTTCTTAATTCTGCAATTCTGCTTATCTAAGCTAATTCAATATTTCTACTGAGTTCTTTCTTGCAATAGCAGCATATTGGGGGATGTGCAATCCTATATGCCTCTCCACAGGCCTCATTTACAGGTCAAGCTAGCCATGCTGGCCTGCCTATGTCAGACACCGTGGGTCACAGGCCTGCACCTGCCACAGTTTGAGTATTTATAATGATTTCTGTTGCTGGATGATTATTTGCTGAAACAGAAGACAAATCCCTTTGGGGGTGTATTCGTAATGATTGCACCCATAGTGATACCGATTCCTGTTCTTCAGCGATTTAACATACCTAAAATGATATTGCATGTGTCCTAAGAAAAATTGTTAAGGTTTTTAGACATTATTTTTGTGCACAATTTATATATTTTGAAGGATTATGGACTTAAAAAGACATTTTCATAATGAAGTTGTATATTTTTTTGTACACACTGATATTGCATAAAAGGAAAAGAAGTGTGGGGTAAATGATGGTGCAATTAGTAAAGGCATGTCTGGACTTATAGGAGTGATTCCCCCCCCCCCCCAATAGTCCACAACAGTTGCCTTAATTAGATATCCCCTCAATTAATTAATAAAAAAACTTTCTTTTAAAGTGAGAAGTGGTTGCTTTTTTTATGTTCTACAGTTTATGGAAGCTTTATTATAATGTTGAACTTTGCTACCTTTTTCAATTCCTAATATCCAAAAAGTAGCCCAAATCCATGCTATTTATCCCCAGGGATAAGTAATGGTTTTCCCTAGGTCTACCTTAACAGGTTAAAGAATTTTCCTCCAGGAATTTGTCCAAATCTTTTTTTAAACTCAGCTATGCTAACTGCTTTTATCCCATCATCGAGCAATAAGTTCCAAATCTTAATTATGTGTTGAGGGAAAAATATTTTCTCTTGTTCTAAATGTACTACTTTGTAACTTTACAATGTGTCCCCCCTCCCAGTCTAATTACTTTTTGAAAGAGTAAACAACTGATTTGCATTTACCCACCCCATTCCACTGGAGATTTTATGGACCTCTATCATATCTTCCCCCTCAGCCATCTCTTCTCCAAGCTGAAAAGCCTTAATTTCTTAAAATATTTTCTCCTAGGAGAGTTATTCCTTCCTCTTATCATTTTGGTGACTCTTCTTCTGTACGTTTTCTAATGCCAATATATCTTTTTTGAGATGAGGACACAACTGTGCATTATACTCAAGGTGCTTATGTACCATGGAGCGATATAGAGGCAGTACATTCTTTGTTTTGTTCTCTATTCCTTTTCTAATAATTGTTAAATTTGCTATTTTTGGCCACTGATGCACACTTAATATGGAACGCTATATTATGTAGCTATAATTTGGCTTATTCTTCCTTATATACATCATTTTGCACTTATCCACATTAAATTTCATCCGTCATCTGGATGTCCAGTCTCCCAAGGTCCTCCTACAATTTCTCACAATCTACATGTGACTTAACTTTGAATAATTTGGTTTCATTTGCAAATTTAATGACCTCGACCACTGTTCCCATTTCTAGATTTCTAGAGACATGTTAAAAAGCACTGGTTGCAGTACAGATCCCTGGTGTACTGCACTATTCACCTTTCTCCAAGGAAAGAATTGGTCATTTAATCCTACTCTTGTTTTCTCTTTTAACCAGTTCCTTATCCACAATAGTACATTTCCTCTTATTCCATGGCTTTCTTGTCTTCCCAGGAGTCTTTCATGAGGTACTTTGTCAAAGGCTTTCTGAAAACCAGACACATTATAATTTCCCTTGGCTAAATCAATGTTTGTATATTTTTATGTTTATTACATGTATATATATTCATATATAACTTGTATATAGTTTCCACACTGTTCGGTATTATACCACATTGTTTGCTCTATACTTTATATGATGTTCCTTGTAAATAAGTTCTGTATTATTGCAATGTTCCATGTAAAACAAACTTGATTTGTTAATTATTGTTAACTGTAAACCGCAACTGAACTCTTGGAAGATGCGGTATATAAATGTGAATAAATAAATAAATAAATAAATAAATCTATTTGCTAGGCTGCCAATCACAAATATATCACAGTGGTTTACAACAATAAGCTAATGAAATAGTAAAGCATAAATAGAAATAAAGACGAGTAGCCTTGCTGTCTCTACTTATTGGATACCACTGCATCAATCTTCCCAAAAGGCATATGATAAAAAAAGCTTTAAGCCCTGCTTTAAATGTAGCTAAATTAGTTTCTCAATGCAAATGGAAGTCAGGAACTTGTTTCCCAGATTTATCATGCCCTGGACGATAAGCAGGACACAATTCTGTAAAATTTCGAAAAATGGGAGTGGGTGTTGAGTTGGATTCCCTTGGCAGGAATGGGCAAAAATTGTTGACAATTTTTGAAGTAGTCTGCCTCCTCCCATTTAGTGGAGTTGAGGTTTCAACTTCTTTTCTGCTGGCACTTTACTCCAGTAAGGATTCATCAGATGTTCCCTGCTATATCGCCCAAGTGCTGGCAGAACTGTAGGGGAGAGGGTGATTTTTTACACAAAAGGTGGGCCTGCCCTAAAAGGTAGGCATACTGGGAGAAGGAGAAGGAGATTCAATTTTTAGAGGATGTTGGTGGAGGTTTGCCTTGAGATGTTAAGTTATTTTTGCTAACATATAGGCCTCTTGAGGTCTCCAAAAATTGTGGGGCTTCCTGCTCTGCAGAATGAAATTGTGAGTAGATGGAAGGCTGAGAGTTTGCAGAGTGTGGGTGGGGGGGGTGGCAGGCAATTGAAGTTGGGGAAAGCATAGTTACTCACCTATAACAGGTGTTCTCCAGGGACAGCAGGAATAAGTCCTCACTTATGGGTGACATCAGCACTGACGGAGCCCAAGTGCGGAGCAATTCCCCAGTTTTCAAAGAAAGCCTTTGGGACTGCTGCCACACATGCGTGGTCCTCTTCCCGCCCAAGGGTGCCATCTTGCTCAGTCAGATCCCTTAGCTTGAGCCCTACCAAGCAGAAGGCAAGGGAAGGATAAAAATCCAACAACTCATCAGGGGAGGTGGGAAGTTAGTGAAGACTGATTCCTACTGTCCCTGGAGAATACCTGTTACAGGTAAGTAACTACGCTTTCTCCAGGAACAAGCAGGAAGTCATTCCTCACTTATGGGACTCCCCAGATACAGACTACCAAACCTGTAACCAAAAATGCCTCCACGAGGTTGTAAGCAGAAGCCAATGCCCAAAGGAGCCCGAGTCCTCAGGTCCACGGTGCAAAACCCTCGGTAGCTGTTGAGAAGGGTCGGAGGGCAGGAGTTGCTTATACCCCAAATTGATTAGGGAGTACAGTCTGGCTGACGGCACTGTCCCGGCGGGACTCCCTCTCCAGGCAGTAATGAGAAGCAAAGGTATTCGCCGAAGCCCAGGTCTCAGCCCGGCAGATGTCTGTCAGAGGCACTGAGCGCAGCGAAGCAACCGAGGCTGCCTTGGTTCAGACGCCGTGGGCCCTGCGATCCAGCGGGGCACCCACCTTCATGTAAGCGAAGGCGATGCAGCCCGACAGACAGATGGAGAGTGTGTGTTTTATAAATGCCTGCCCCAAGCGATTGGGATCGTAGGAAACGAAGAGCTGGCCAGACTTGCGATGAGGCTTGGAGTGCTGCAGACAGAAGGTGAGAGTCTTCTTGCAGTCGACTGCATGCAAGACTGCCAATGCCCGGTCGGCATGGGGTCTCGGGAAGAAGATTGACAAGACTACCTCCTGATTGATATGGAAGTCCGATACCACCTTCGGCAGGAACCTGGGGTGGGTACGGAGGACCACCCTGTTCCTATAGAACCTGGTGTAAGGGCCATCAGCCATGAGGGCCTGAAGCACACTGACTCAATGGGCCGAAGTTAAACAAACCAGGATGATCACCTTCCAGGACAGGTGCCGAAGTGAGCATGTCGCTATCGGCTCAAAAGGTGGATGCATAAGCTATATAAGCACCATGTTCAGGTCCCACTCTGCCAGGACAGGCCAGATAGGAGGTCTAGCAAGCAAGAGACCCTGCATAAAGCGGGAGAACAGGAGCTGCTCGGAGAGGGGTTTACCCTCAACGGGGAGGTGACTCGCCGAGATGGCACTCAGGTGCACCCTGACGGAGTTCGACTTCAGCCCTTCCTTCGAGAGGTGAACGAGGTACTGGAGACCCATCAGGTAGGACTATAAAAAGGATAGATCTGGAGTCCGAAGCACTAGATCGAGAAGTGCCACCACTTGAAGGCATACGCCTGTCTCGTCGAGTCCTTCCTCAATGCGAGGAGGACCTCCTCTGGAAGATCCAGCGAGGCTAGGGATACCTGTTCAGCTGCCAGGCTGAGAGGGACAACGAGGCCAGGTTCGGGTGGAGCACCCGACCCTCCTCCTGCATTAGCAGACCCAGGGCACAGCCCAGGGGAACTGGGCCTCAGATGAGAGCCACAGCAGGAGCGGGAGCCATGGCTGTCAGGGCCACGAAGACGCGACGAGGATCACCGACGCATGATCCCGCTGAACCTTGTGGAGGGTCCACATGATGAGAGGAGTGGGAGGGAACGCGTAAAGAAGACCAACTCAAGAGGAACGCATCTGGGGCCTCCCTGCTCGGGTGCAGAATCAGACCTCAGAAGCGGGGAAGCTGCATATCATCGGACTGGCGAACAGCTCCACGGTCGGGGGGCCCCCCCTGATGGAACAAGAGGCTGACCACCTCTGGGTTCAGCCGCCACTCATGAGGGCGGAGGATCCTGATGAGCCTGTCCGCGAGGATGTTCTCATGGCCCGGAAGGTAGACTGCCCGTATGGTCATCCCCCGATGGAAGGCAAAGAAGCAGAGGAGGACCACCTCCCGGCAGATAAGGCGGGAGCCTGTGCGGCCCCCCCCCCTCCTTGTTGATGTAAAACATCGCTACTCAGTTGTCGGTCTGCATGAGTACCGACTTCCCTTTCAGATGGTCCTCGAAGGCCTTAAGGGTCCATCATGAAAAATACCCGTGATCTGGCCACAATACCACGGCTCTTTCGGTCTCTGGTCCCTCAAGCAGTGAGAAATAAGCAGAGAGTAACAAAGAAAACAATCACACACAAAGTGCTACTTTCTTTGAGCTCAGAGGGAAAGCAACAGAAGGTCCATGGACACAGCACGGTTCCACCTCTGTTGAATTCAAATTCTTCCTTCCCTTGAAGCCCCTTTTATTAAAGAAAAAGAAAGGAAGTAACAGTCATTTATTATAAACGTGAAATAACACAAGGTGTCGCTAAAGTTCTTTACAGAGTAAGAGCTGTTTACAGTATATTAGATGAAATTTACTTGATTATGACAATTCTGTAAATTTCATCTAATACACTGTAAACAGCTCTTACTCTGTAAAGAGTAATTGCAGAGTTGCAGAAATTATGCTGTGCCAGCAGTGACCTATAGTTGACTGTACAATGAACTATGGTTGCACAGTTCATAGCCTATGTTTACTCTTTATACTTGCGTTAACAATGTTCTCAAACTATTTTAAAGACAGTTACACAGAACTCATGATCATTATTTATTTATTTATTTATTTAACATCTTTTATATACCGCGCTATTTGTTGTCAGTGCGGTTTACATATAACAAAGGTTGCACATTCGGAGGACAATTGTGTGTTTACATTATAACAGGAAACTTAAACTTGGAACAACAGGGTAAAACTGTAACTATGTACAAAACATATTAGATTCTTTAGTATTCACAAGGAGGGCTAAGGCAAGACCGCAGAGAACTTGAGGCGGAGTTGCCTATGAGGGAATTGGGAGTGGAGATTGAGAGTTTTTGGGTTTAGGAGTGCTGAAGTGGAGAAGGAAAATGTGGTGCTTGATTGCCTTGCGGAATTGAGTGAGGTCTTTAATTGCTCTTATTTCAGGTGGGAGGTCATTCCAGCATTTAGGTGCATAGAAGGCGAAGGTCCTTTTCTTGGTTGTCTGGGTGCATTTGATGGACTCTTTGGGGATGATCAGGGTGTTGTCCATTATTGACCTTCTCGTTCTGTTTTTTGGGGTGAGGGAGATGAGATCATTGAGGGATGTGGGGGCAAGGTTGTTGATGATCTTGAAAGTGATGAGGAGGATTTTATAGGTTAACCTGCAATGAATTGGTAGCCAGTGGAGTTCCATGAGAATCGGGGTGATATGGTCTGATCTTGCTAGACCACAGAGCACCCTAGCAGCCGCATTCATAGCGAGTTGCAGCGGATTAATGATGTTCTTGGGGAGTCCGTATAAGACGACGTTTGCATAATCAAAGTGAGGTAGTGTGAGGGCCTGGAAAATGGTCCGGAAGTTGTTATGAGGTAGCATGGGTCTGAGGTGCCTTAGCGTTCTGATTTTATTGTAGACAGATCTGGTGGTGTTCCGTATGTGTTCCTTAAAGTCAAAATGCTGATCCAGTGTAATGCCAAGGTAGCGAATAGATGGTTTACTAGGGAGTTCCGCATCTCTTACTCTTAGGGAGGATGATATCCCACTCCACCCAAGAGGAAGTAGGTGAAAGGACAAACCCGTGAGTGACAGTCATTGTTAAAAAATTCTTCTATCAGCACATTTTTGAAATCTGTAAAAAGAAATTCATCTATCTTTAATTACATATTGGGGATTCTGGTATCCCCTTTATCTGTCCATTCCTACACATCAGACCAGCCGAAGCTCGAGCAAGTTTATTTGCTGCTGGGACACTTCGGGTGACCAGTGCAACACAGTGGGCTCCCCACCCCAGCAGGGAAGCGTCCACTGTCAGGACGAACTTGTGCTGTGGGGTTTGGAAGGGTAGCTCCCGGAGGAGGTTGCAGGGGTCCTGCCACCAGTCCAGAGACCTGTGAAGGCTGTGGGAGCCTGAATGGGGTCTCTGAGGTGACCTGAGCCTAGGCTCCACTGAGCACTGAGGCACCACTGGGTCGTCCGCAAGCACATGCAGGCGTGGAGGGTGACATGGATGGTAGCCAAAAGGCGCAGCATAGAACGCACCGTGACCCGAGTGCTGCTCTGGACCTGAGCCGTCAGGGCTCAGAGGCGGGTCGCCCAGTCCACCGGCAGGAAGGCGGTCACTTGGTGGGTGTCTAGGTGCGCACCGATGAACTCCAAGGCATGTACCTGCTCGAGGTGGGACTTGGGGTAGTTGACCAGGAACCCCAGGCCTTTGAGGAGGAGAATCGTGCGGGATAGCACAGTTACTTACCTGTAACAGGTGATCTCTGGGAACAGCAGGAATAAGTCTTCACATATGGGTTTCGTCGGTACCGACGGAGCCTGCGCAGGAACGCTCCCCAGCATTCAATGAGAAAGCCTTTGGGAGCATCCCACAGCGCCTGCGTGCTGCCTTCCTGCCTTTCCCAACTGTCGCTCCTCAGTTGAGTTTTAAAGCTGAGACAAAGAGAGAGAGAGAGATGGAAAGGAAAGATAGATAGAGAGATACAACTCCTAGGGGAGGTGGGTGGGTTGTGAAGACTTATTCCTGCTGTTCCCAGAGATCACCTGTTACAGGTAAGTAACTGTGCTATCTCCAGGAACAAGCAGGAATGCGTCTTCACATATGGGGACTCCCTAGCTTGAGATGCCAGGAAGAGACCCCAGAAGTTGTGTCCCTGGGACAGGGCTCCACTTCCCCACATGGATTTCCGGCATCCTATCAGGGATGGTGGGTAGGAGTTGATTAAGTATGGAACAGGTGTTTGAGAACAGCCTGACCAAAAAAGGCATCCCGTCGGGAGTCCTTGTCCAAGCAGTAATGGGCTGTGAAGGTATGAACCGAGGCCCAAGTGGCTGCTCGACAGATGTCGTCAATAGACACAGAGTTCAGATGAGCCATTGAGGCTGCCATGGCTCTCACATTGTGAGCTGTGACATGGCCCTCCAGAGAAAGGTTCTTACTCTGATAGGCGAAAGAAATACACTGGGCAATCCAGTTAGACAGTGTTCTCTTGGAGACTGGTAGTCCCAAAAGAGAAGGATCAAAGGCAACAAAGAGCTGAGAGGACTTTCTATGTTGATGTGTCCTTTGTAAGTAAAAAGCCAGAGCTCTTTTACAGTCCAGGGTATGAAGATTCCTCTCTGCACTTGATGCATGAGGTCCTGGAAAAAAGACAGGTAGGTAGACCTCTTGGTTGAGGTGAAAAGGCGAGACCACCTTAGGCATAAAGTGTGGATGAGTCCTAAGGACTACCTTGTCATGATGGAAACTTGTATAAGGTGGATTAGCTATGAGTGCTTGCAATTCACTGATACAACGTGCTGATGTGATTGCAATGACAAAGATAACTTTCCAAGAAAGGTATTTCAAGGAGGTGGTAGCCAAAGGTTCAAAAGGCGGCTTCATAAGCTGACCAAGAACCAGGTTTAAGTCCCATGCCACCGGAAGTGGTCTAATGGGAGGCTCTGTTAAAAGAAGGCCTCTCATGAACCTTGCTACAAGAGGATGAGAGGAAATAGGTTGTCCATTGAGAGGCTTAAGGGAAGCTGCAATAGCACTCAAATGGACCCTTACTGAATTTGTCTTAAGACCTGATTAGACAGATGGAGGAGATACTCCAGCAAAGATTCCAGAGGTATGGCAAGGGGGTTAAGACCCTTCCCTGAGCACCAGATGGTAAACCTCTTCCACTTGAAAGCATAAGAACGTCTAGTGGAAGGTTTTCTGGAAACATAAAGAACATCTTTCAACTGTTGAGAAAGATGAAGATCTTGGAGATCTAGGCCTTCAGCAACCAAGCCCTGAGATGCAGAGACTGGGGATTGGGATGCCATAACTTTCCGTCCTCTTGAGATAGGAGATCTGGAGCAGATCCTAACTCCAGGGAGGGAGCTTGAGAGAGATGTAGAAGCAGAGGGTACCACACTTGCCGTGGCCAATGTGGAGCTATGAGAATCATGTGGCCTCTGTCTCTCTGAAGCTTGAACAGGGTTTTGGGAATTAGGGGAATGGGTAGAAAGGCATAAAGGAAGTCTTGACCCCAGTGAAGGAGGAAAGCATCCCTTGCCTGAGTTCCCTGAGCCGGAGTTCTGGAACAGAACCGGGGAAGTTTGGCTTTCCACGGACTTGCAAAGAGGTCTATGTCCGGGGTTCCCCAAATCTGAAAAATCCTGGCCACCTGGTTCACATTTAGGGACCACTCGTGTGGAAGCAAAACTCGACTGAGCCTGTCTGCCCAAGAGTTTTGAACGCCTGGAAGATAAACTGCCAGAAGATGAATATGATGCTCTCTGGCGAGGGCCCACAGTCACAAAGCTTCATTGCAAAGCGACAGAGAGCCAGTTCCACCCTGCTTGTTCACATAGTGCATGGCTACCTGATTGTCCGTGTGGATAAGGACTGTCTTGTAGCTGAGCAGGGTGTGGAACACCCGCAGAGCAAGGAAGATTGCTCTGAGTTCCAAGAGATTGATATGTAGACAACTCTCCTGTGGGGACCAGATGCCCTGGGTGGAGAAGTCTTGCAGATGAGCTCCCCACCCCATTGGAGAAGTATCTGTTGTGAGAGTTGCTTGGGGTAGAGACTGCTGAAAGGGGGACCCCAGCAACAGGTTTTGAGGAGACTTCCACCACTGGAGGGACAAAATGAGGCGACTTGTGCTTGCTATTTTGTCTGACAGGCAGTGTAATGCCTGGGTCCATTGGGTGGATAAAGTCCACTGAGCTGCCCTCATGTGAAGGCGAGCATATGGTACCACATGCACGGTGGATGCCATGTGGCCTAGTAATTGTAACATCTCTCGAGCAGTTAAGTGGGGCTTCAACTCTGCTTGAGAAACTAACTGCACCAAGCGAAGGCAACGGGCATGGGGGAGATAGGCCCTTGCCTTTGTGGTATCCAGCAACGCCCCTATAAACTCCAAGGACTGAGTAGGGGTTAGATTGGATTTTGGGATGTTTATTATCAGCCCTAAATACTGGAGGATACTCATTGTGCAGGCTAGAGAACTCTTGGCCTCTGACTGAGTGGGAGCTCGAATGAGCCAGTCGTCCAAATAAGGGAAGACAAATATTCCCAGAGTGCGCAGAAATGCAGCTATCACTGCCATGCATTTTGTGAACACCCTTGTTGCAGAGGCCAGACCAAAAGCGAGCATTTTGTATTGATAGTGTCTCTCTTGAAAAAGGAACCAAAGGAACCTTCTGTGTGTTGGATGGACGAGAACATGGGTGTACGCATCCTTGAGATCTAGAGAACAAAGCCAATCCTGACTCTGAAGGTATGGCAGCAGAGTTCCCAGAGAAATCATTTTGAATTTTTCCTTGATTAGAAATCTGTTCAATTCTCTGAGATCTAAGATGGGTCTGTAGCCCCCTGTTTTCTTTGGAATAAGAAAATAGGGGGAGTAGAAACCTGTGCCCTATTGTTGAAGAGGCACTTCCTCTATTGCCCCCTGGGCGAAAAGGGTGGCAATCTCCTGCCCCAACAGGTTGAGGAGGGAGGTTGGAGAATTGAACTGGTGCACTCTTGTGTGAGGGGGAAAGGTTGAAAAATGAAGCTTGTACCCCTCTTTTATGATGGAGAGTGTCCAATGCTCTGCTGTAATTTGTCCCCACCTGGGAGCAAAATGACATAACCTTCCTGGAATGGTGGAGGGCTCTGGTCCTTCCAGAGCCAGAAAGGCTAAGTTCTCTAGCGGGAAGTCAAAGGCCCTGAGGGGGCTGAGGTTGCTGGGCTGGAGGAGGCCTAGCAGCCTTCGCTTTGTTCTGTTTGGATGATTGCTGACGTTTGTTAGGGAACTGAGCTGCAGAAGAGGCCCGCTGACCATAAGCAGGATAGAATCTTCCCTTTTTAGAAAAAGGTGTTTTCTTGAACAACCTTTTCTTAATAGGAGCAGCTGTAGACTTGGATAGTCTATCCAAGACAGAATTTTCAGCATCCATCTGATTGGCCTTTGCTTGCCAATCTTTTCCAAACAGGTTCTCACCTGTACAAGGGATATTTCCCAATTCATCTTGTACCCAGATCTCCAAATCAGATGCTTGAAGCCAAGCAATTCTACGTGCTCCTATGGCAATAGCTGAGGCTCTGCTTACACATTCAAAGGAGTCAAAAGCTGCACGGTTGGAGAATTTGGAGATATCTTGGGCATGTTTGAGTCCAGTGAGAAAGTCCTGTCTTTTATCTTCAGACATGAAAGGACTTAAAGTCTGCAAATGGTCAATGACTTCTTTTAGGAACATTCCCATGTAAAGACTATAGGAATTAATTCTTGAAGAAAGCATGGAAGCTTGGAAGACTCTACGTCCAAAAGCATCCAGGGTTCTACATTCACGTCCCGGAGGATTAAAGGCATGTCTTTTGGCACTTCTAATCTTTCTCATAGCAGACTCAACCACAATAGAGTGGTGAGGAAGCTGAGTTTTATGGAAACCAGGACAAGGAGGGACACGATACATGGTATCCAACCTGCGAGAATGAGGAGAGGTGGTAAGAGGTGCTTCCCACATCCTCAACATGAGATCATACAAAATCTCATGAACAGGCAAGGTAGCTGCCTCCTTAGGAGTTTTAGGATATTGTAAGATATCTAACTCCTTGGCTCTGGGTTCTGTCTCAGGGGCCACCGTGATGGATAGGCCCCGAGCCACCTCCCTGATGAAGTCTTGAAAAGACAAGTCCTCTGGAGGAGACATCCTTCGTTTAGGAGAGGACTCCTCCTGTAGAAGAAGCATCACTGCATCGACCGACTCTTCAGAATCCTCAGAGGAATCGAAGTACCGTCTGTCTGGATGCTCTTGCAAAGCCCGATACCCGTACCGACCGGGATCGGTATCGGGAATAACCGGTACCGGGCTATCGGTACCAGAGGGCTTCAGAGGACAGAGTACCGGCATAGCGGACACCGATGCCGATGTCGATGCCACCTGTACTGGGATCGGTACCGATGGCGATGCTAGAGCCGGTACCGGTGGGGTAGTCTGTTGCGGTACCACAGGTGTCGATGCCACAAGGAGAGCCGCCAGACTGCATTCTATGGACAGAATCCTCTGATCCATCGACGCCGCCAATGTTTGGAAGTTGGTACCGGTGGAAGCCACCGGTACCCCAGAGCATGGCACCAGGAGATCTGTCGAGGCCACGCCATCGAGATCATCCTGGAACCCCGATGATGATGCTTTAGAGGCCAAAGCCTCCCGCCGGGGTAATTTTGCCAGTGCAGAATCCTCGAGGGCAACGCCAGAGGCATCTCGATGCTTAGAAGATCTACCCTTCGAGGACTGGCTGGATTTATGTTTAGTTACCTGAGATCCATGTGAGGAAGAAGCAGCCCTGGAAGACGTCGATGCCACCGAAGCCACATCAGAGGGAAACAGGGTACTGAGTTTGGCAGCTCGATTCTGCCGACCTCTCTTAGACATCATAGAACAGGACATACAATCTGTGATAGAATGGTCAGGACCTAAACATTTTAGACACCAGTCATGGGTGTCGGTGACGGAAATGGTACCGCCACATTTTGTGCACTTCTTAAATCCTGAGGCAGGCTTTTTCATGTTAAAGGAAAAAGTTTTGGGCCTAAGGCCCAAAACGCAAGTGCACCTGAAGAAAAAAAGAAACAAAAAAAAGTTTGTTTGTTTTTTTTTTTTTTAACAAGAAGAAAAGGAAAAGACCTGCGGTACCGGTAGAGCGTCGAAGAATGCAGACGCGACACAAAAGAAATAAAGAAAAATAAAGAAATTCTTCTGCGGTGACAGGAACACAACCTGCTGGCTCCGCGGAAAAAGAAGAACCGAGGAGAGACAGTTGGGAAAGGCAGGAAGGCAGCACGCAGGCGCTGTGGGATGCTCCCAAAGGCTTTCTGATTGGATGCTGGGGAGCGTTCCCACGCAGGCTTCGTCGGTACCAACGAAACCCATATGTGAAGACTCATTCCTGCTTGTTCCTGGAGATACCACCGATCGAGCTTCTCCGGCTGAGGACCCCGTGATGAGCCAGTTGTTGAGATAAGGGAAAATTGGGACTCCCTCCCACCTCAGGGAGGTGGCTGCTGTGGAGAGGCACTTCGTGAAGACCCAAGGGACGGACACGAGTCCGAAGGGAAACACCCTGTATTGGTAATGTTCCCCACGCACCCTGAAGCACAGATATTGTCTATGCTGGGGGTGAATCAAGATGTGGGCGTAAGCGTCCCTGAGATCCAAGGAGCATAGCCAATCGCCCTGCCAGAGGAAGGGCAGCAGAACACCAAGCGATAGCATTTTGAATTTCTCCCACACCAAGAACTTGTTTAACTTTCTGAGGTCGAGGATAGGCCGTAGACCTCCCGTCTTTTTCTGGATGAGGAAGTACCGGGAATAGAAGCCTCGACCCCGAAGGTGCACTGGTACCGTCTCGAGCGCCCGCTGGGCAAGGAGGTTGTCCAACTCCCGCTGCAGATATATCTGGTGCACAGGGAGTTCAGAAGGCTCTGCTGGCAAGAAGGGAGGGGGAAGCCTGTCCAGATGGAGATGGTACCAGTCTCAGACTACACGGAGGATCCAGGTGTCTGACGTGACGGATGCCCACTGAAAGGCGAAGAGGGACAGGCGTCCCCCCACTGGCTGCGAAGCTGCTGGGGGACGAAAGACATTGCTGCTGGCGTCAAAAACCCTGAGTGGATTGAGGTGGCGCTGAGGTTTGTGCGTTGGGCCCTTTTGGATTACAGTGGGTGTAGGGTGCCTTCCCCTGCGACGCTGTGGCTGGAGCAGGGGTTAGTAACCCCGTTAGGGTAGGCCTTTCCTTGGGAAGAACGGCTTCTTAGTCCGGTTTCTTCCAAGGAAGAGAGGAGGTCTTGTGCGAGAGACGGGTTCGGGTTACGAACTCAGTCTCTATTCAGTGGCTTTGTTCTCCATAGGCTTACCAAAAAGTTACTCACCGAGGCAGGGGATGTCCAGGAGCTTCTCCTGGACCCACTGCTCCAAGTCCAAGGATTGGAGCCATGCCTGATGCCAAGCCCGGATGCCAGCAGCCGCTACACGGGCCAAGGATTTAAATCCATCGTATGCGGCGTAGGAGATGTACTTGGAGCACTCCGCGACTGACCTCAGGAGGGTCTGGAAACTCAGGAGGGGTTCGCCCTCGAGACCTGCCGAGAACCCACTGAGCTCCTTGGCGAGGTTGCGTGAGAACATGCCCATGTACAATTGGCAAGCTTGAATACAGCATGCAAGCATAGTCTCTTGGTAGGCCTTGCATCCCAGAGCATCGAGGGCTCTCAACTCCCTGCCCAGCAGGACCGAAGAATGAGACTTCAGGCTCTTTTGCTTCCGCATTGCTGATTCCACCACTATGGAGGTGTGGGGAAGCTGGGTCTTCCTAAACCCGGGGCCGTGTTGGATCCTGTACATCATGTTGAGGCGCTTACTCACAATGGAAACTGAGGCAGGTGTTTCCCACATGTGGAGAAGAAGCCTGGACAGAATGGGAGGAACCTGGACAGTGAGAGACTCCCGAGGCAGGGACTCATACTGCAGGATATCAAGCTTCAGCTTGAGGCTCCTCTTTGGCCTGGGTAGCCAGGTGAAGGGCCCGCACCATATCCCTCACAAACACCAAGAAGGTGTCATCTTCGGAAGTGAATGCCACTGAAAGGCGGGAGGGGACGGGGTCCGAAGGGAGGTCCTGATGGGCACGGGTCTCTGGGGAAATATCCTCATCTGACTCCCATCCTGAGAGATCTGAGGAGGAATCCGATTTGGGATGGTCGCCCCATCTGGAAGCCGAGGTCCGTTTTGAGCCGGAGGCCATGGAGGATCTTGCCCCCAAGGAACAGGAAGGTGAGCGAGACCGACGCCGAGAACCCTCACGAGGCCAGCGGCTCTCGGGGATTTCCAGGGCAGGTTTTGACATCCCTCTCGAGGGAGTCTCGGTCTCTCGGTGTAAACCAGCTGAGCTGGGTGTAAGCGCCTGCTGGGCGGCCAAGAATACAGAAACGCTGCGCTTTAGTGCCAGCACAAACCAGTCCAAAAGCGTGGAGATAATGGAAGAAAGACCTTTATTGCTTAATCATAGACCACTGGCCCCTTTAGCTTTAGTGCCAGCATACAGGATTCCCACGCAGGCATGGGGCCCTGCAATGCAGACACCGGGGTCACCGGGTCGGGCGTTGAGGAGGAGAGGGGGTCCTCACCGGGACAGCCCTCAGGAGACCGGGTGCCATCGCCGGAGGCTTCTGTATCTGTACGAGGTACCTTTCGATGTCGCTCCTTGTCCGACTCTCGGGAACGCCATGGGGGGCTGAGCGACCGAGAGTGGGAGCGCTCACACTTGTCTGCAGCCCCCGACAGCAACTTTGAGGTTTTCTTCTTCTTACGCCGCTCCCCTTCAGGGGATCCCTGGTCAGAGTTCCGCCTTGAGCGCGGGGCCGAGGTAGGAGATCCCACCAGTGGAGAGACGACCGGTGGCGCCACCGGGAATTCTGTGGCGGCCTTTTGGAAAATGTCGTCTGACTTCTGCTTACGACTCAGCAGGGCCTTGGAGGACATTTTCTTACAAAGCAGTCATGGGTGTCCGTAAGCGACATGTTCTTGGAGCACCTGTCGCATTTCTTGAAACCGGTGGCCATCGGTGCAAAAAGGATCCCCAAGACCCAAGCGGCCAGTGGTTGGGGGAAAAAAGGGCAAGAAGCCCGCAAAAGGGAAAAATGCTACAAAAGGACATCCCCTTGTTTGAAGAAAGAAGGAGCAGGGGGAGGACGGGTAGAGGACTGGTGCAACCAGAAAAATAGCAGACTAGAGCCCAAAAATGAGACACCTTTTCTGAGGGACGAGGGGACGTGCGTCTGAGGGCTCCATAGAAAAAGGGAGACTGAGCAAGATGCCACCCCTGCATGGGAAGAGGACCACGCATGTGTGGCAGCAATCCCAAAGGTTTTCTTTTAAGGCTGAGGAATTGCTCCGCGTGGGCTCCATTGGTGCCGACGTCACCCATAAGTGAGAACTGACTTCCTGCTTGTTCCTGGAGAATTATAATTTACTCTGCCAGCTAGCTGCATTGAAAGGTAGGCATGGGGAGTGGTTTTGGGAAGTTTGGATGAAATATGAAGAGTATTTATTTATTTATTTAAAAGGCCTTTTATATTGCTTTATCATTTCAATCAAAGCAGTTTATATTGTAACTTAAACTTGGTAATGTATATTAAACAGGGACATTGATAACTTGGAATTTTCTGAGGCAATGGAGGGTTAAGTGACTTGCCCAAGGCCACAACGAGTGCTAGTAGGGATAGAACCCTGGTCTCTTGGTTCCCAAACCAGTGCTCTAACCATTAGGCTACTCCTCCACTGCGCAAGCACATGCCTGTTCTGCTAAGCGGGTGCCCAGGCAGTGAAAGTGTATGTGTAGTGGGGACGAGGGTTGGGGTCTAGTTGAAAGGGTTGTCTGTGAATATGCTAGGGATGGATTTAGTGTTGTAGACCATGGGGAAGGGGTGGGTGAGAATGCTACGTGGCAGGAGCAGGGGGGGGGGACACACTGTTAGTAATCTTGTTTTCCAAATGATGGGCTACTTTATTCCCTGGCTACTGTTGGTATCAGGGAGTACTGCCTTTGCTTTTTTTCAGCTTTAAATTATTTTAAAAAAAGGCAAGGGAGATAGGATGGAGCCCTGAGGGACTCTACATGGAAACTGAAACCAAGATGAGTAAAATAGGAACCTACAAGAAAATAAGAATGATGGCCATAAAGGAAAAAGAAAAAACAGGACAGGAAAATTTTCACTGAGATTGATTTCAACAAGGCGATGCAGCAGCAGAAGATCATGTTTGACAGTGTCAAAAGCAGCAGATAGATCTAATGAAACTAAGAGAGTAGCATGAGCACCTTACATAAGAATATAATAAGTGCCATGCTGGGTCAAATGTCTATTAAGCCCAACATTCTGCCTCCAACAATGGCCAGTCCAAATCACAAATACCTAAGCTCCCCCAAGATAAGATCCATATCTTGTTGCTCACTCTCAAGTCTGCTTGACTAATGGTTTATGGACTTTTCCTCTACAAACTTAAACCTGTGTTTTGCTAACAGCCTTGACACAGCTTGATTGTGTGTTGGGTGAAAACGCTTTCTCCAATGTATCTTAAAACTTCTGCTATTAGTTTCATAGACTCCCTCCCAGTTTAAGTACTATATGATAGGGAAAAAAAATTTCCAACCCCACTCATGGTTTTAAAGACCTTGTCCCTTCTCAATCTTAACTTCTTTATGCTAAAGCACTCTAACCCGCCCAGCCTTTATCATTTTGGTTGCCGTTCTCCCTCCTACTTTTTCAAGTTCCAGCATCTTTTTGACATGGTGCAACTAACACTACACATAATATAGAGGGAATTATGAAGTTAATCATTTTAGTTTCCATTCCTTCCCTAAATAATTTCTAACATTTTATTTCTTCTCTGATCTCCATAGTACACTGAGCTGAGGATTTCATCATATTATCTACAATAAGGCCAGTGTCCTTTCCCAGGATGGTGACTTCAACTATGGAATCCAGCACTGCTTATCTATGGAAAGGAATATTTTTCCTTATGTGCATCACTATGCATTTGTCCACAGTAAAAGTCTCTTGTCAAACCCATGTCCCCCAGTCCTGCAGTTTTCCTTCAACTCCTTACAATCTGATCTTGATTTAGCAGCTTTGAATGTTTTCTGATCTTGAATTTTCTCACCACGTTCATTGGTTATTTTTTAACACCATTTATAAATACACTGAGATCTCACATAACGCTACCACATACTGTATAGCGCTGGTTCATTGCAATGAGATTTTTAAATTTTATTCAAGGTTTAATTGAAACTTTAAAAAGATGACAAAAATTAATTTGGAACACTTAAAACTTCTCAAGAGTGGCCGCCATTACAGTAAACATTCAATCAGCCAATGACAGTGCTTAACATATGCTCTGAGCCACTCACAGTCAATCACGTATTAAATCAGACTCTGCTCCACCATGTGTGTAGTTCTTGTTCCTTTGCCAATTTTTTTCCATTTTTTTTTTTAACGCATAGGGACTTTTACTAAAGGGCACTAAGGTGTGGCATTTAACACACCAAAAATAACAAAACCATGGTATGTTAAGTGCCAAACCAATGCGTTAACTGCCAAGGGCATGGAAAACATTTCCCCAGCAGTTAAAATAGAACCCTGTCCCACAGCCCGCGCTGCATTAGTGCAGATGCATCTAACATTACCTATTGCAGTGGCGTTAGGTGAACCCACGCTAATGTAGTTAGCATGCAGTGTGAACACAGCGCTATGTTGAGCTCACCATGCCCACTCTCCATCCCTACCCCTCCCACTCATAACCCTAATGCGAATTGCACAGTTATCACAGGAATCATCCCAGGCAAACTGTCATAGCCTTGTGCTAGCTGACCACATGTGTCCCTGCTAGCTGACCACATGTGTCCCAACATATCTTCCGTGCACAATTGAACACATGCTGTGAGCTAGTGCCCGTTAGTAAAACACCCCCATGTCGTCTCTAAAACTGCCTGCAACTTCCAGTGAGCATAGTACACCTAAGATGTCTAGAAAAAGCAACAGCATGGATGTGAAACGGCAGGTGCTACGGTGTTTGGAAGCTGATGAGCATCAGGTTGATGTCATGCCTCTTTGAACTTGGCCACACCGACTATCTGAACAATCACAAAAAATGCAGACAAGATAGAAGCTTCTGCAACAACGACCTCAAAGCTATCATCAACGAAGGTGATTGATTCAAGGAGCTATTTGCTTGAAAAAATGGAAAACATGAATGGATGAGCAAAACAATGAAATATGTCCCAAAGCCAGCAGACAATGGAAAAGGCAAGAAGCATCTTCAAGCATATTCAAGAAGACGATGATGATATATCTAACATTCACAGCCAGCAAAGGTTAGTTTGATAGATTTAAAAAACGCAATAACCTCCATAGCATACTTAAATCTCTGGGGAAACACAAAGACAGCCCAGGATTTTCCTGCAACACAAAACTCATAAACAAAAAAGATTACCTTCCTGAGCTCGGCTTCAATGTGGATGAAAAGGGCCTATATTAGAAAAGAATGCATTCTCGTATTTCAGTCTCCTGAGAAGATAAACATACATCTGGGTTCAAGGCCGTAAAGGAGAGGTTAACTCTTTTGCTAGGTAGCAATGCTAAAGGTGATTATGTTAAAGCCTATGCTTGTGTATCACTCTGAAATACCATGAGCAATGAAAGGCATTTTAAGGTCAAGTCTACCAGTGATTTGGAAAACAAACAAGAAAGCCTGGGTGATGTTGATGCTTTCCATAATTGGTTTGTTTCACATTTTTGTCCTGTAGTGAAGTGGTATTGTAAGGAGCATGATCTTGAATCTAAAGCATTTGTGCTTGATAATGCCCTAGGACACCCTGAGAAAGAGTAGTTACTCACCTGTAACAGGTGTTCTCCAGGAGCAGCAGGAATCAGTCCTCATTTATGGGTGACATCGACGCATTTCCCCAGCTTTCTAAGAAAGCCTTTGGGAATACTGCACGCATGCGCGGTCCCCTTCCCGCCTAAAGGTGCCATCTTGCTCAGTCAGATGACATAGCTAAAAGACAGCAAAAAAATGTAAAAATAAACTATGTACAACTGCAACTCCCAGGGGAGGAGGGAGGGTTGTGAGGACTGATTCCTGCTGCTCCTGGAGAACACCTGTTACAGGTGAGTAACTACTCTTTCTCCAGGACCAAGCAGGAAGTCAGTCCTCACTTATGGGACTCCCCGGCTTCAGGCTACCGGGGACCCAGAGCTGAAAAATGAGCTCCCTCTAGCCGCAGCATCAGAGAAAGGATTTCACTGAAACATACCCCCACCGGTAGCCCAACCAGAGGGCTGGAGGGTAGGAGTTGCCTAAACCTCAAAGAGATTCCAGAGCACTGCCTGACCAAAAGCACTGTCCCTACGGGACTCCCTCTCCAGGCAGTAATGGGCCGCAAAGTCTGGCTTGAGGACCAAGTTGCAGCCCTGTAGATGTCTGCTAACGTACAGAGCGGAGATGAGCCACTGAGGCAGCCATTGCCCTGACACAGTGGGCCGTGACCCGACCCTGCAAGGGAAGGTCAGCTGCCCTGTAAGCCCAGGCTATACAGTCAGCCACCCAGATGGACAAGGTACGCTTGGAGACAGGTAACCCCAAGTTATTAGGGTCAAAAGATACGAAGAGCTGAGTAGCCCTCCTATGCCCCTGTGTACGTTGAAGGTAGAAGGATAAGGCCCTCCTACAGTCCAGGGTATGCAGGACTGTTTCAGCCCGGCTGGCATGGGGCTTAGGGAAGAACGTTGGAAGAACCACCTCCTGGTTGAGATGGAAAGAGGAGACAACTTTTGGGAGGAACTTAGGATGAGTCCTAAGAACTACCCTGTTCCTATAGAAACGAGTGTACGGCCTGTCACAGACCAGGGCATGAAGCTCACTCACACGTCTGGCCGAGGTCAGGGCTACTAGGAAGAGAGTCTTCCAAGAAAGGAAGTGGAGAGGACATGTAGCCATCGGCTCAAAAGGTGGGCGAGTCAGTTGATGCAAGACCACATTCAACTCCCACTCAGGGGCCAGTGGACGGAGAGGAGGCTTGAGCAATAGCAAACCTCTGAGAAATCTGGACACCAAGGGATGAACCGACAAAGAGTGTCCTTCCACCAGAGAGTGGTGAGCTGCCAGAGCAGAGAGGTGGACCCGAATAGAATTGGACTTAAGGCCCTGAGTGGACAAGTGCAGCAGGTATTGAAGCACTACTGGCACAGTGCAAGCGAAAGGATCTTCCTTGCGCTGCTGACACCACAAGGAGAACCTTCTCCACTTCAGGGCATAGGTTTTCCTGGTGGATGCTTTCTAGAGGCCAAGACCACCTCTTCCACTTCCTGAGGCAAGCCCCAGGGAGCCAACACTACCCTTGCAGCCTCCAGGCCATCAAATTGAGAGATTTGAGATTGGGGTGCAAAAGGGAGCCCTGATCCTGAGAGAGATCATTGGGTTGCAACCCCAGAGACAGAGGTGTGTCCACTGCTAATTGAAGCAAAAGTGGGAACCAGGGCTGCCTCGGCCATCTGGGAGCTACCAGAAGTACCGTGCTTGTGCTGTGATGTGTTGCTGCTCCACCAATGAATCAGACATTGTTCAATAAGGTTTATTATTGTGTGCTTCCTACTCCCACAAATTACTGTATACATAAAAACATCTTATAAAGTATAGTACTGAATCTCAAGTCAAGTTCTTTTTAATCAAACATGCAAATCTATCTACTTAATAGCTACAAAGACCCCACATAGCACTGATTTTCATAGCATTCCACCTCAGAGGAACTCATTCTCAACGTTAAGCAGGGACTGAGTGTATGTTGAAAAACACAGGTCCTGTTGCAGATCTCTTGAGCTTTCTATTGCTTAGCTTTCTTCCCTGTGATAGCTGAACACATAGCCTCACTCAGAGGCCGATATAAGCAGCTGCTCTATACTTTAGCATGGTGAGTAATTCCTTATTTTTCCATACTAACTCAATTTTCCAAAAGATTTTCTAGCATGAGAAAATGTTCAATTAATCACCATGCTAAAGGATGGCATAGTGGGCATTCAAAAAATTCCTAATTATTCTCAATGTAAAATAAACTAAATTTTGGCTTGGTTTTATACTTTACAAAAAAAAAAAAAGGAAAAGGAAACCACGCCACAGGGGAAACAGCGAACACACAAAACGGGGTCCTTTTTTAAAGACAGTTTTGTTTTATAATAGTTCTCTACAGGGAGAACTATTCAGGCAATTGGTAACAGACCCCACACGTGAAGGGGCCATACTGGACTTGGTGCTTACCAATGGTGAAAGTGTTTCTGATGTTGTAGTGGGAGATCATTTTGCATCCAGTGATCACCAGATGGTGTGGTTCAGTATTAGGACTAGGGCTGTTAGAATCCATTCCAAGGTGAAGATCTTAGACTTTAGGAAGACTAACTTTGCGAAGATGGGCCAATACCTCAGGGAGTCGTTAGTGGGATGGGAACAGCTGGGGGATGTAGAAAAACAGTGGGCAAAACTGAAAGGGGGTATTTTAAAGGCAACCAACCTTTTTGTTAAAATGGTAAATAAATACTCCAAAAAATATATCCTTGGTTCAGTCAGCTATAAACAATCATAATAAATAGAACCAAACCCAACAATAATATCTCCCAATTCTAAGGAATTTCTTTTTGTCGGAGAAGGCTGAAGGCGACTGAAATGTAACCCAGTCACACCAGGCAACCTTATCCCTTTTAATTATAGTGTAGCTAAAAACGCTATACTTAGCTTATCAAAATTATCAGTGAATTGTTCCAACACTCCTTTTGTAAGAGCGTGAACACTTGAAACAGGGCCAGGGGCCCGAAATGTACGTCGTGGACTGCTACAAATCCGCTGTGTGAAAATACTTTTGGCACAAGGAGTGTTGGAACAATTCACTGATAATTTTGATAAGCTAAGTATAGCGTTTTTAGCTACACTATAATTAAAAGGGATAAGGTTGCCTGGTGTGACTGGGTTACATTTCAGTCGCCTCCAGCCTTCCCCGACAAAAAGAAATTCCTTAGAATTGGGAGATATTATTGTTGGGTTTGGTTCTATTTATTATAAAATGGTAAATAAAGGCAAAAGGAACAGGAGACCGCTATGGTTTTCGAAGGAAGTAGCTGAAAAAGTGAAGAAAAAGAGGGAGGCCTTCATGAAATACAAGAGATCACAGAGAGAGGAAGACAGGCATCTGTATTTGGAAAAACTTAGAGAAGCTAGCAAAGTAGTCAATTTAATTAATTAATTAATTAGCAGATTTTTATATACCGCAACTTCCATAGATCAGTTGCGGTTTACAATGAACAACAATGAACAAGCAAGGCTGTTTTACAAGGAACGGCAGTAAACATCAATGCTGTTTTTACATATAACAGTGTAAACAGTAATGGGCTCAAATCTAACAGTAACAGATTGGTAGAATTGAGAACTATATACAGTGAACATGTTTAGAACTATAATACAATTTTAATTAGAAATCTCTGGATATCTTACAGTCTGTACTGTGTAATATGTACACCTTAGTCAAGAAGGCAAAGATTCAAAAGGAGGAGGAAATAGCCAATGCAATAAAATGGGGGGATAAGACATTTTTCAGATATATTAGTGAGAAGAGGAAGGGCAAAAGTGGTATTGTCAGACTCAAGGGTGCAGGGGGGGAATATGTAGAAGCTGATAAGGATAAAGCGGAATTGCTAAACAAATATTTTTGTTCTGTGTTCACAGATGAAGAACCAGGAGCAGGACCTCAGAAAACACCCACAAATAAGAACAGAAGCGAGGGACATCTTGAACAATTTTCAGAAGACTGTGTTCGTGAGAGAAACTAGCTCAACTTAAAGTAGACAAAGCGATGGGACCGGATGGGATACACCCTAGAATACTGAGGGAACTTGGGGACGTTCTAGCAGCTCCACTGACTGACCTTTTCAATGCCTCGTTGGAGTCGGGAGTGGTGCCAAAGGACTGGAGAGAGGCTCATGTGGTGCCCTTACACAAAAGCGGAAGTAAGGATGTGGTTGAAAACTACAGGCCAGTTAGTTTAACTTCGGTGGTGAGTAAATTATTCAAAACGCTGCTGAAAGAGAAAATAGTGAGGTTTCTGGAGTCCGGCGGATTACAGGATCCGAGGCAGCATGGATTCACCAAAGGCAGGTCTTGTCAGACAAATCTGATTGATTTCTTTGACTGGGTGACCAGGGAGTTGGACCGAGGGAGAGCTCTAGATGTGGTGTATTTAGATTTCAGTAAAGCCTTTGACACTGTTCCTCACAGGTGACTTATAAACAAACTGAGCACCCTAGGGATGGACCCTAAAGTTACTGCTTGGGTTAGAAATTGGTTGGGTGGGAGGCGACAAAGAGTACAAGTAAATGGAGCTCACTCTGAGGAGAAGGATGTTACCAGTGGTGTGCCCCAGGGATCTGTCCTTGGTCCGATTCTTTTTAACATCTTTGTTAGTGATATAGCGGAAGGGCTGTCGGGTAAGGTTTGCCTCTTTGCGGATGATACTAAAATCTGCAATAGAGTAGACACCCAGGAAGGTGTAGATAACATGAGGAGGGATCTAGCTAAGCTTGAAGAATGGTCTAGAATTTGGCAGCTGGGATTTAATGTTAAAAAATGTAAGGTCATGCATTTGGGCTGCAGCAATCCAAGGGAGCAATACAGTATAGGAGGTGAAGTACTTTTGTCCACTAAACAAGAGCGGGACCTAGGCGTGGTTGTGTCTGATGATCTTAAAGTAGCTAAACAGGTAGAAAAGGCGACGGCAAAAGCTAGAAGGATGCTTGGGTGCATACGGAGAGGAATGGCTAGCAGAAAAAAGGAGGTGATAATGCCTCTGTATAAGTCTTTGGTGCGACCTCATTTGGAGTATGGTGTGCAATTCTGGAGACCGCACCTTCAAAAGGATGTAAACAGGATGGAGTCGGTGCAGAGGGTTGCTACTAAAATGATTAATGTGCTTCATTATAAAGCATATGAGGACAGACTTAAGGATCTTAATATGTACACCTTAGAGGAAAGGCGGGATAGAGGTGATATGATTGAGATGTTTAAATACCTCCGTGGCATAAATGTTCAGGGAGAGAGCCTCTTTCAATTGAAAGCAAGTTCTGCTGCGAGGGGACATGGGATGAGGGTGAAGGGAGATAGATTCAGGAGTGATATGCGGAAATATTTCTTTACAGAAAGAGTAGTGGATCCATGGAATAGTCTCCCAGTGGAGGTGGTAGAGATGAGGACAGTAACTGAATTCAAAAAAGCATGGGACCAACACAGAGGATCTCTAAAGGTAAAAAGTGGACTGTTGTAGTTGTTGTTATGGAAGGACAGACTAGATAGGCCATGTGGTCTTTTTCTGTCATCATGTTTCTATGTTTCTATCCGCCAGGAGATGTAAAACCCTTTTGCACCGAAGAGATTACTCCAAGACCATGTGCCCATGAGAGAAGGGTTAAGACAGCTGTTATAGCTGATGATTTGATCATTAGGCATGTAGATAGCTGGGTGACTGGTGGACATTGAGGATAGCCCAATAACATGCCTGCTTGGTGCTGAGGTAGAGGATCTCAAGCACCACCTGAATAAAGTTTAAGTGACTTTAGTTTTAGATAGTGTTGGAGAGGAGTCTGCTATCTTGGTACATCTTGGCACCAATGAAACATGAAAGTGTGGTACGGAGGATCTGGAGAGCAAATTTAGGCTTTTAGGTACTAAGTTCAAATCCAGAACTTCCCAGGTAGATTCTATGAAATGCTTCCCAGTCCACGTGCAGGACCCAAAAGGCAGGCAGAGCACAGAAGTCTCAATAAATGATTGAGACGATGGTGCAAAAAGAGGGCTTTGGATTTGTTAGGATCTGGGGAACATTCTGGAGAAGGGAGGGGCTCCACCATGACTGGGATGGAACCAGGTTGCTGGCATTAACCTTTAAAAAGGAGATAGAGCAGCTTTTAAACTAAATAGTAGGGGAAAGCTGACTGTCGCCCAAGATCGCATGGTTCGGAAGAATGTATCCTTGAAGGATATTAGCAAAACAGGGAAGTCAGCGCATCCTCACAGAGGGGCTCCAACAAAGATAAAATTAAATTGGATATCTTTCAGTACAGAGCCAAAAGATTCCAAATTCCACCTATCAACTGATAACCATAATAATATGAATAAAATAAAACCTCTAAAATGCCTGTATGCAAATGCTAGAAGTCTAAAGAATAAGATCAGAGAGCTATAATATATAGCACTAAATGAAAGGTTAGATATGACTGGCATCTCAGAGAGCTGGTGGAAGGACGACAACTAATGGTACACTGTGATACCAGAATACAAACTATATCGCAATGATAGAGTAGATCAAATTGATGGAGGGGTTGCGCTCTATGTTAAAAAAGGCCATTGAGTCACATAGGATTAACATTTTGCAGGAAATAAACTACACTGTAGAATCTCTATGGATTGAAGTTCCATGTAAAAAGCGGAAGGCGAAGGCAGTGGGGGTATACTACTGACCCCTGGCCAGAATGAACAGATGGATGATGACATGCTTAAAGAAATCAAGGAAGCTAACAAAAGTTACAACACAGTAATAATGGTGGATTTCAATTACCCTGATATTGACTGGGCCAATGTCACAGCAGGACATGCTAGAGAGAGAAATTTTCTAGATGAAATAAATGACTGCTTATTGGAGCAGCTGGTTCATGAACTGACAAGAGGAGAAGCTATTTTGGACCTAATCCTTAATGGAACACAGGATCTTGTGCAAGAGAGGGTTTTTTGGCTACACTATTGCCAAAATAGTGATCATAGCATTATCACATTTATTTATTTATTTATTTTATTTATTTAGCTGTATTTATATCCCGCTTTTCACCGGATCAAAGCGGTGTAACATTAAAAAAAGGGTGGGGGAGGGGTGGACAACAATCAGACTCTGGGGTCAGGGCCATCACCAGGAGGCCAACACTAATGATTTCAACAAATATTTGGGATATAGACATTGTGTTACAGTCTCTTTAGGACAAATGTTCAGGGGGGTGGTAGTCAGTGGCGGTTGCTTGTTTCTGGTCCGAGGTGTTCCTGGAATAGGACGGTTTTTAATTGTTTCCTGAATGGGTCTTTGTTGCTTCTGATGTGATTTGATTTAATTAATGGAAGAAAGATGGCAAGGAAATCCACAATACTACCTTTTAACTTTCAAAAGGGAGACTATGCTAAAATGAGGAAAATAGTTTAGAAAAAATGAAAAGGAGCATCTACAAAGTTTACAGATTTATATTATGTATGGGTGTAGTTTAAAAGTACTATCTTGGAAGCCCAGAACAGATATATTCCACGATTTAAGAAAAGTGGAAGGAAGGTCATAAATCTCTCAGCATGGTTTAAAGGCAAAGTCAGAGAGGCTGCTGTTGTCAAAGAAAGAGCATCCTTCAGGAAAAGGAAAAAGGAGCCTAATGATAAACACTAGAAACAACATAAGCATTGGTAAGTTAGATACAAGGCATTGATAAGGCAGGCAAAAAGAGAGTTTGAAGAGAAGGTTGCCTTGGAAGTAAAAACGCATAATACAAATTTTTTTAAAGTGCACTGTTGGCAAAAAACCTGCAAGTCAGTTGGACCACTGCATGATGGGGAAGTAAGAGATACAATGATGGGGAAGTAAGAGATACAATAATGGGGAAGTAAGAGATACAACGCCACAGCAGAGAGACTGAATGAATTCTTTGCTTCGGGTCTTTACTGAAGATGATGTAGGGAAGCTAAAAGGTTTCATGCCTGAAACTGTATATAAAGGAGATGTATCAGAAGAACTGAAAGAAATATTGATAAACCTGGAAGACATATTACAACTGTTCGATAAGGGGAGTAGAGGGTGTCTGCCTGAAGCCCGGAGATCAGCGTGAGAGTTGCGGCTCCACCCAAATGCTGGTGTCATCTGCCTACGCCTCCTCTCTAAAAACTGGGGCTTCTCCCGGTGCTGTTGGGAGTAGAGGGTGCCTGCCTAGAGCCTGAGGACATCACAGCTGAGCAGTGGGTGTCAGTTTTAGCCTGCCTGAAGCCCTGAGATCGGCATGAGTTACGGCTCTGCCCATTTTCTGGTGTCATCTGCCTGCGCCTCCTCTTTAAAAACTAGGGCTTTTTTGTGTGGCCATGGACACTTCAATGAAGGGATACGTCCCTTTGTTGTCAGTTCGGTGTTAGGAGGCTGGCTTGGAGGAATGCCACATAAAAGGAACAAAAAGGGGCAGATGTCTTCTGGGAGCTCAGCAACCGTGAGTAAAATCGTGGGCCCTATGGATAGACATGTTTCTCCTTCTGTTGTAACAATCCAGGCAAGTTCTCCCACATAGCTATCTTTACCCTCTGAGGAGTTGGGGGCTACTTTAAGCCCCATTGCTCAAACTCCACCTCCACAACCTTCAGCTGCCCTGGAGCCACTGGGTGAGAGGGAACAGACTTTGGGACTGGTTATCCCAGAGTTTAATCCCTCTGTCTCCCCCTTCTGATGTTTCTTTAGTTCCTATGCCATCATGTTTGCATTTTGATGTTTCTTTAGCTCTTCAGTCTTCACTGGGATCTGTTCCTGCTTCTGTTACTTTAATAGATATTTGGACTGTAGTTGCTCAGACAAATCAGTATCTTAAAACTGTTTTTGATCAGCCAGTTTCTCTAAAGAGGTTGTTGTTAAGATTGAGCAAATGATAACCAAATGATAACCAAATATGACTAATGTGTATAGAGTTTTTTGTAAATAGTTACTTAGTCTATATAGTTTACCTTTAATCCCAAGTTCAAAAACCCCTGTTATTTGTAAAATGCATTACAGTTCTCTGTATGTATATATTTGTTCCATGTAAACCGCGCTGATGACAATAGTGCGGTATATAAGAGATGTTAAATAAATAAATAAATAAATAAATAAATAAATAAATAAATAACAGGACGTGGTCCATGCTCAACTTGGCAATGGATTATCTAGATTGAATCGTCAGTTCTCCAATGTTCAGGCAGCCAGTTTGGCAGGGATGAGAGATGCCCTGCTTTTACAAGGGCGGCTTGAACTGTTGAAGAATGTGATACGTAGAAAAAATTTAAGATTTCTTAATTTTCCTAAAACTCATTATCATTCACCATTAATTGTGCTGCGGAAATAATTTAAGGAATGTTTAAAAATGGAAGATGTGGAAAAGATAAAAGTTACTAAGTTATATTATTTGCCGGATAAGCCGGCTAACATACCTGCGGGGTCTTCTCCAGTTTCCATTGATTTGTCCCAATTTTTGGAACAGTCAGTGGATGATATCCCTGGGAGGGCCACTTTGGTAGTTTCGTTTGCTACTGATATTGAGAAATCTCAGGTTATGAAGTTATATTTTAAGTATAAGTCTGTTTTATTTTGTGGTCAGTTGGTTCAGATTTTTCCAGATGCGGCTAGGGCCATTCAAATTCGACATAAGAGCTTTCTTCAGTTAAAACCCCGGGTGATAGCACTGGGAGCTACTTTTTATTTGAGATTTCCTTGCAAATGTGTGGTACCTCTGTTGGGTGTTCATTATGTTTATACGGACCCTCAACAGTTAGAGGGTTTTTTGAAGAGAAGGGAAGATGGGGTAAGTAGTGGTACCTAATGGGTAGTTTTCTTATGCACATTATATGTGATTTTGTTTTGTTATTGGGATCTGGGACTTTAGAGCTTGACAAAGTAATTTGCACTAGGTTATTGTTGCCCTCTGCACTCCTGGATGTGGTCTAATTACAGTATTTTGGTAATCCTTTGTGGATATGGTCCCCTTTTTATCCTTCTTTTGATGTATTTCACATATTTCTTTGTATATGTTTCTGTTGTATTAAATAGAAATTCTTAATAAATAAAAAAAAAGCAAAAAAAAAAAACCTGTTCGATAAACTGGAAAGTAGCAAATCTACTGGACAGGATGGTATTCATCCAAGTGTTTTGAAAGAACTGAAATATTAGATTGCAGACCTACTGTGAACTATCATTAAAATCGTCTGTAGTACCTGAGGATTGGAGAGTGGCCAGTTTAACATCAACCTTTAAAAAGGGTTTCAGGGATGATACGAGAAACTATAGACCAGTGAGCCTAACATTACTGGGCAAAATTGTAGAAACCATTATAAAGAATAAAATTACTGAACATATACATAGCCATTGTTTAATGGGAGAAAGCCAATATGGAAAGTCTTGTCCTTCTAATTTGTTATATTTTTTGAAGGTGTGAATAAACAGGTAAACAAAAGTGAGCCGGTTGATATAGTGCATCTGGATTCTCAAAAGCCTTTGACGAGGTCCCTCATGAGAGAGACTGAGAAATTAACAAATCAAGGGATTGGAGGCAGTGTAATATTGTGGATAAGGAACGCGTTAAAAGATAGCAGAGAGTAGGGATAAATGGCCAATTCTATCAATGGAGAAAGGTGAATAGTGGAGTATCCCAGGGATCTGTGGTGGGCCCGCTTTTTAACATATTCATAAATGACCTAGCAATAGGAATTAATGAGTGAATTGATCAAATTTGCATTTGAGACCAAATTATTCAAAGTTGTGAAAACCCAAGAGGATTGTGAAAAATTGCAAGAGGACTATGGAAAACTGCAAGACTGGACGTCCAAATGGCTGAAGAAATTTAATTACGGATAAGTGCAAACAACAGGGGCTTGATATTGCTATGATTTATTTGTTGAGTTTACATTTAACCCCACAGCGTAGGTCTTTTTTTCGCCAACTATTGATCTTGATCTTATTTAGTAATTATTTTCAGTTTAAGGGACAATATTATCATCAAATAGAGGGAGTATCTATGGGTGCCAGGGTGGCCTCATCTATAGCGGGGTTATATGTTCGACATTTTGAAGACGAGATTATTTTGAAGAAGAGATTGTTTTGAAATAGGAGTATTGGTCCTTGTAGTGAAGTGGGTTAGATTTATTGATGATATATTCTTTATTTGGAATGGTTCTGAGAGTTATCTATGGCAATTTTTGAAATGGTTGAATGATCAAGATAGACATTTAAAATTCACACCGGAGATATCTTCTGTGAAAGTCCATTTTTTGGACATTAAGATTACTTTAAAGGACAATAGTTTTCATACTTCCATTTTCACAAAATTTACCCATAGAAATAGTTTGTTAGATTATGGGAGCTTCCATCCTCGTCACTTACGTGATAATATACCCGTAGGGCAGTTTCTACGGTTGCGGAAATTATGTTCTACTCGTGAGGAGTTTGTATGTCAATCACAGTATATGAAAAAGCGGTTCCAGCAGCGGGGTTATCCCTCTAATGTTATACATAGAGCGTACAAATGAGCCTATAATGTCCATCGTGAGTGGTTTTATTTTCAACAACAGAAATGGAGGGCTCCTTCTTTGACCTGTGTTTTACTGTTTTCTACACAGGTGTGTCATGTGCGTAATTTAATTTTGTCCCATTGGGATACTTTGAGAGTGCACCCCATTTTTACTGATCCGTCCACTTTTTCGTTTCGGAGGGGACGTAATTTGAGGGATTCATTAGTACACACTCGATCTACATCCATGGATACATCTATAACACCACATCGGGGTCATATGAAGTGTAATAAATGTGTGGTTTGTGCTGTCACATTGGAATTGCAATTTTTTAAACATCCCACTTTGGGCTTTAGCTTTGAATTACGAGGGACAACCAATTGTTTGTCGAGTGGAGTGATATATGTGGTATTATGTCCATGCTCCTTGCTGTATATTGGCCAGACATCTCGTCCTTTTAAAACGCGAATCATAGAACATCTGTCGGCGATTTGCTGTGGAGTAGACTCCGCACCTTTAGTTTCACATTGGAAGCTAAAAGGTCATCAATTGGAAGAGTTTCGTTGTTTTGTATTAATGCAGATCAGGGGTGGTGAGGGTGGCAATCATCAGCGGCCTCTTTGCTGCAGAGAACAGCAGTTCATTTTCCATTGGAATACTATGGAACCGCATGGGTTAAATGCTCAGGAGGAATGGCATTGGTTTTATTAACCTGATGGGAGTTTTGAGTTTGACTATAAATGTGCATGCGTTGGCATCGATTTGTTTGCTGTCATCCATTTGTTTGAAGTACCGAGGAAGGAGAGCTAACTTGGTGGCAGGTTTTGTTCTTTTAATTGTATGTATTTGATGTGTGTGTTGATTATAATGTATTAGATTTGAATGTGGTTTATTGTAACTAGGTAATTTCCCTGAAGCAGCTGTAAATCTGGTGAAACCATGATTCATGGTGATTATATATATTTCGGTGAAAAGCTGTATGGAAACTATTGATTGGTGTGGCGATTGCCTCGATTCTTCTTCCCTTTTGAAGTTAAAAGTGAGTTTAAGTGCTTCTACGGTTTTCAACCTGGTAGGTATATTTTACAGATTATCTGGAAAGATTTTAGTTTGGTTAATTTTGTTCCTAATTTGTATTTTATGATCTTTTGTAGTGACCCTGATTGGGCGCAATGTGATGCAGATAGTTTCCAGGAGACATTTCTATTTGCCAAGGTTTTGTAATCAACCGCTATTGAGGCTGCGATATCACATAAATGTATTCAATAGTTTCAAGAAAAATATCACCGTGATCGATTGTTTTTTTGAGGATTTTGGTTACTGAAAGCTATTTTGCTGAATGGAGCCAAGCATACCCAAACTATGATTTATGGTTGAGACATATACACACACTAATTTAAATTATATGAGTAGTATAGAGAGTTGAGGAGCATTAGTGTGGGTTTTGGGATACTGTATAACAGGTAAATGTGTGGAAATTCAGAATAGGCATTATTGTATCACTGTGATATTATAATGTTGTATTTATTGTTTAAAAGTGATATTTATTAATGTGATTTTTTGGAACTTGTATAACAGGTAAAGGTGTGGAAACTTAGAGTGGGCATTATTGTGCTATCAAGTATATATTATATGTGATACTGTTCTCATATTTTGAATTAAGTATGAATGAAAGAGTAATTTTCTTTTGCATTGTGTTTTTTTCAATTGATTGTTTTGCAAAATAGTGGTGATAATTTATGTAAGTGCAAACTTATGCACCTAGGAAAGAACAACCCAATTCTATGGTTACATGACACAAGGTACCACCTTAGAAACCACCACCCAGAAAAAAGATTTAGGCATCATCGTGGATGATACTTTTAAACTCTCCACCCAGGGTGCAGCGGCGGCCAAGAAAGCAAATAGAATGCTAGGAATCATAAGCAAAGGAATGGAGAATAAAACAAAGGATATTATAACACTTCTGTGTCATTCCATGTTATGACCACACCTTGAATGTTGTGTGCAATTCTGGTTGCCATATCTTAAAAAGGATATAGCTATTAGAAAAGGTATTAGAAAAGTGACAAAAATGGTAAAGAAACTGGAAGGATACTTCTATGAGAAGAGGATGAAAAGGTTGGGGCTCTTCAACTTGCAAAACAAACGGCTGAGGTGGGATATGATAGAGGTCTATAAATTAATGAATGAAGTGGAATGGGTAAATGTAGATCTGTTGTTTATGCTATCAAAAAGTAAATAAACTAGAGGACACACAAAGAAGCTAAAATGCAACCCATTTAAGACTAATAAGAGAAAATCTTTCTTTACTCAACGCGTAATCAAACTCTGGAATTCGTTACCTGAGGATATACTAAAAGCAGTTAGTGGGTTGTGTTTTTTTTTTTTTTTAAATGCCATCAAGTTAGTGCTGACTCCTGGCGACTCAACTGCCTCGGGGTTTTCTTGGCAATATATCACTGGAAGTAGATTGCCAGGCCTTTTCTTCCAAAGCACTGGAGAGTAAAGTGATTTCCCCAAGGTCACAAGGAGTGCCAGTGGGAATCAAACCCTCGATCTTCTGGGTACTAGGCAGTTGCTCTAACCACTAGGCTACTCCTCCATTGTAATGTTAATGTAGCTGGGTTTAAAAAAGGTTTGGACAAGTTCCTGGAGGAAAGGTCCATAAACCATTATTAAACATGACACAGGAAATCCACTGCTTGCCCCGAGACAAGCACTGTGGAACCTGTGTGCCTCTTTGGGAACCTGTCAGGTACTTGTGGCCCCTGACCAAAAAGAAAATAGACTGTCTGCAGCCAGGGAGTGTAGTTGGAAACAGGCTACTGGGTTTGATGGACCTTGGTCTGACAGTCAGACATTTCTTATGTTCTTATATTCTTACGAGGTGCGATCAAAAAGTATTGAGACTTGTACAAAAACACAAGTAGTATAACACTGACAGTTACTGCACTCAGTCTTCTTCAAAATATTCTCCTTTGACTAGAACACACTTCCTCCACAGTTCCTGCCACTTTTGGAAACAAATTTGAAATACCTCTTATGTGGTGAAACTGTTGGGTCGAAGTTTGCTTAATGGTCTCCAAGTCATCCAATCTCCTTCCTTTCAGTGGTAATTTCAGTTTTGGAAACAAAAAAAAAATCACAAGGTGCGAGGTCAGGTGAATATGGAGGCTGATGGACTTGCTCAATTTAGTGTTTGGCCAAAAACTGCTGGACAAGATGTGATGCGTGAGCTGGAGCACTATCATGATGAAGCAACCGTTAACCATTTCTGTGCAAATCTGGCCTATGATTAACTCTCAAACGAGTCAGAACTGCATCTCTCAAACAAGTTTAGCCCTTATTGATAGTTTGGCCTTTTCAAGCATATTCAAGATGAATAAAACCCTGGTAATCAAAGAAAACTGTAAGCATGACCTTGACATTTTTCCTCACCTCACAGGTTTTCTTCAATCTGGGAGAGTTTGGACTCTTCCATTGTGAGGACTGAGCCTTAGTTTCCGAGCCATAACCATAAACCCACAATTCATCAGCAGTAATAATCTTTTTGATGAAATCTGACTCATTTTCAAAGCATTCCAACTACTCCTGGCTGCAGTCAGTCAATTTTCTTTTTGGCCAGGGGACAGAAGTTTCGGCATGAATATTGCAGACATGTTGCAACCCCAATTCGATAGTAAGAATGGACTGTATTGACCCGAAACTTATGTCCATGTCCACAGCCAGCTCCTTGAAAGTCAATCGATGATTTAAAAAATTAGAAACATGACGGCAGAAAAAGACCACATGGCCTATCTAGTCTGCATTTCCATATAAGAACACAACATCATAAGATATGCCATTACTGGGTCAGATCAAGGTCCATCAAGTCCAGTTATCCTGTTTCCAACAGTGGCCAGTCTAGGTCATAGGTACCTAGCAGTCTCTCCAAAAGACACAGGCTCCTCAATGCTTGTATTGGGTCAAGCAGTGATATTCTGGGTCCCTTTTAATAATGGATTATGGACCTTTCCTCCAGGAACCTGTCCAAATCTTTTTTAAACCCGGCTACACTAAACAGCTTTTACTACATCCGCCGGTAACTAATTTCAAAGTTTGATTACACATTGAGTGAAAAAATATTTTCTCTTATTAGTCTTAATTAGTTTACCTTGTAGCTTCATTACCTGTCCCCTAGTCTTTTTATATTCTGATGACGTAAACAATCGATCTAGGTTTACCCATTCCATTCATTAATTTATAGACCTCTATCATAACTCCCCTCAGCCAACTCTTTTCCAGGCTGAAGAGCCCTAACCTTTACAGAATCTCTTCATAGGACTATCCTCCCATCCCCTTTACTATTTTTGTGGCTCCTCTGTACCTTTTCTAATAACGCTATAGCCTTTTCAAGATATGGCGACCAGAATTGCACACAATATTCAAGGTGTGGTCGCACCATGAAACGATAAAGAGGCATTATATTATCCTTTGTTTTATTTTTCATTCCTTTTCTTATGATACCTAGCATTCTATTTGCTCTCTTGGCCGCCGCTGCACACTGGGCGGAGGGTTTTAATATGTTATCCACGATGACGCCTAAATCTTTTTCCTGGGTGGTGGTTCCCAATGTGGAACCTTGCATCGTATAACCATAGTTTGGGCTGTTCTTTCTTATGTGCACAACTTTGCACTTGTCCACATTAAATTTCATCTGCCATTTGGATGCCCAGTCTTCTTGCAATTTTCCACAATCCTCTTGGGTTTTAACTACTTTAAACAGTTTGGTGTAATCTGCAAATTTGATAACCTCACTCGCTATTCCCTTTTCCAGGTCATTTATGAATATGTCAAAAAGCAGCGGACCCGGGAGGCGGAGCCAGCTCGGACACAGCATGGAGGCGTAAGATTTGCTCTCCCGGGCCCCTGACACTCAATCCTGCTTTCCCCTGATCATTATTTGTTACCGAGAGGTGATTTTGTGCTACAGGAAGGTCGGAAGATGGCTGGGAGCAAACAGACTCGTTTAGACTTCAATTCCCCTGCAGCGACGGGGTCTAAAAGAACTAAAACAGACCCGCTCTCGCCGAACAAAATGGCGTCGCAGCCGACTGCCCCGGAGGGGATGCAAGAACTTCTGAAGGAAGTGAAAGCTATACACTGTCGTGTTGATGCTAACGGGGACACGCTTATGGAACTCCAAACAGACCTGAAGGAGCTTAGCACTCAATTGCAATCTCTCACCACCCGGGTAGACAAGGTTGAGTCGGCAGTGGCCGGCCACCAGGAGCAACTCCAGAGATTTTCTCCTGCCCTGCGCAAGCTCCATTGGCTTGAGGAGAACCTGGAAGACATGAGCAACAGGGCCAGGCGTAATAATGTACGAATCGTCGGCCTAAAGGAAGGGGCGGAAGGCAGCGATCCGATACAATTTCTGGAGGGTTTTCTCCCTAAGCTGCTAAACATCAATTTTACCCGCCCGTTGGAAATCGAGAGGGGCGCATCGTATTCCAACTTCCCCTAACTTACATGCCAAGTCCCCGCGGCCGTTTATTTTCTGCTTGCTAAGGCACCAGCAGGTTTCTCAGATTTTTGCTGCGGCCAAAATGCGTCAGCCTCTACAGCACGAAGGGCAACGAGTTTTTTTTTATGCCGACTTCTGCAAACGCACTGTGGACAAAAGAAAACAATTCCTTGCGATGCGGCCTAGATTACAGCGTCTTCAAGCGAGATATGGCTTATTCAGTCCTGCAAGGTTTAAGGTCACCTTGAACAATGCCACTAAATCGTTTGAAGATCCTGCGGCCTTACAACACTTCGTCGAGGAACAGGAGGCTCTACAGATGCAACAGAGCTAATGGCCCTATGGGTTAGAGTCTGCAATAATGGCTCAAAGTGTTTGGGGAGTCTGTTTTACTTGGTAACCCAGTGACTGGGTCCCCTCACTTTCTCCTGCCTTCGTGGCTCGGATTGAGACATCATGGGTTTCTCTGTGTCTGCTGAGAGACTATTGTGGGACAGAGCACACTGAAGGCTTTCTACCAATGGCAGCGGGTGGGGACTCTCCCTGCCTGATGGCTAGTCCTCTGTATAACTTTTCTGTTCTCCCGTCTTCATTTATAATTATACTGTGGGTATTGTGATTGTGGCACCCTATCTTAGCCTCTTTTAAGGGCGTCGTTATACTTTTATTTGCTCTGTGTCTAAGACCCTACTTATCTACCTGTTTGTTCCTGTTGCTAAAACCTGTTTTGATAAAAATGCTCTTGGGGAAGGGTTTTGAGAGCTATCCCTTTGAAGAATACAATTGATGACAACTAGTCTTTTTTTTTTTATTTTAAGGTGGGGGTGGGCTACGGGTTAATGGGGGTCCGGGCTGCCCTATGCGGTAATAGTGGTCCAGCTGTCTGACCCAATAACTGGTTTGTTTTTTTGGTTTAAGTTATGTTGGGTGGGGGTGGGGGACTGGCTCTTTGGGGACTTGTATAACCTGTATTATGGCTCTATTTTTCCCGACTCCCATTGCATCTTAATTATCTGGGGGGCTGGCTAGTGGGCTGAGGATTATATCTCTCAATGCGAAGGGAATCAAGTCTCCGATAAAGCGCAAAAAGATTCTAACATATTGCAAGCGTCAGCATGCTGATGTGATTCTCTTACAAGAAACGCATCTCTCTCCACAAGAAACAATTAAGTTAGAGGACAACCATTATAAGTTAGTGGGATCTTCCCCAGCACCCGTTAAGAAAAACGGGGTTGCTACACTAATGAGTTCCTCTTTGTCTTTTCAGTGTTTAAAGGAGCGATGTGACTCTGATGGGAGGTGGGCCTTCTCACATCTCATGGTAGGGAAGACACATTTATACCTACTGAATGTTTATGGCCCCAATGTGGATGACCCCGATTTCTTTTGCGACTTAAGCGGGATTCTCCAGAAGGAAAGTGGGGCCCACATAATTATGGGAGGTGATTTCAATTTGGTTAGGGACCCCTGATTGATAGGAACCCTGGGAGGGTGGAGCGTCCCCTTCGCGCGAATGTAGCGCTTACTGCTCTCATGGACTCTTGCGGTTTAATAGATATTTGGCGATTACTCCACCCAAGGGAGAAGGAGTTCTCCTTTTTCTCTCCAACGCATAAGTCCTCTTCTCGTATAGATTTTTTCCTGATATCTAAGCCCCTGGTCTCGGATAACTGTGATGCCAGAATCTTGAGCCAGACGGTCTCTGATCATGCTGCCATATCATTATTTGTTAATATCGAAGAGCTGGAGCGACCCAGTAGGACCTGGTCATTCAACCGGACGTTTTTGGCAGACCCTAATTTCCAAGAGGAGATTCGAACTGCTATAACTTCATATTTCGCTAATAATAAGGTTGGTGACACCGCTAATTGGGCCTGGTGGGAGGCCTGGAAGGCCTCTCTCAGGGCTTCACTTACGAGTTATAGTATCAGGAAGCGAAGAAGCAAAGGGCCCAGTTGGAGGCTCTGGATGCCCAAATTCGGGCGGGTGAGCGCCTGTGGATTCAACATCACGATCCTGGTCTTTTGTCTCGACTGCAAAGGTTAAGGTTTCAGTTTAACGAGGTGCTCAGTACCGAAGTGGATCATCTATTGTTAAAACAAGCGGCTCGATTCCACGTTGAGCGAAACAAAGCTGGTAGGCTTTTGGCAAATAGGGTGAGTGGCAAGCAAACTAGGGTAAGAATTGCTTCTATATGCGATGATCGTTCTGTTCGTTTAACTCATAGCGATCAGATCGCAGAGGAATTCTCCAAATTTTATAAGAAGCTGTATTCCTCCGAACTAATGACGAACACAGCTGACTTCTCTAGCTTTGTTGAAAACTTAGCGCATCCTATATTAGGGAAGTCCCTAGCTCTACAGCTTGGCAAACCTATTACGCAGGACGAACTCCTTCAGGCGATAAAGGAGTCCCCCTCCGGGAAGGCCACAGGACCGGACGGGATCCCCTCCGAATTTTATAAAGTATTTAGCTCTGATCTGGTCCCCCATATGTTGACGTATTTCTCCGAACTAGAGATTGATCTTTCTCGGACAGGCAACTTTTCTGAAGCTGTTATTTCGGTTCTCGAAAAGCCAGGTAAAGATCCTAGCCATGTGGCCAATTACAGGCCCATATCTCTCCTGAATACAGACTATAAGATTTATGCCAGCATCTTAGCCAAGCGATTGTCGGCAGTTATAGGGGAGCTAGTCCACCCAGACCAATGTGGGTTTATCCCGGGAAGATCTGCTGCTGACAATGGCCGCCTTCTTTGCAACTTGTTAGAAGGTGTGTCGGCGGATAGTATCCCATATGTGGCCCTTTCTTTGGATGCAGAGAAGGCTTTTGACAGGCTAGAGTGGCCGTTCCTATTTTTCGTCCTGAAATGGTTTGGGTTGGGAGACGGTTTCATCAATAAAGTTAAGACACTATATGCCACTACATCTGCTCGTATCTGTGTGAACGGCGCGCTGTCTCACCCCTTTTCTCTCCACAGAGGCACTAGGCAAGGCTGCCCCCTTTCCCCCCTAATATTTAACCTTGCTTTGGAGCCTTTGGCTATTGCCATTCGGCAAAGCCCACTTATTCAGGGTGTAGCAATAAAGGACATCCAGATAAAAATTTCTGCTTATGCCGATGATATCCTTCTGTTTACTCAGCCGACGGAGATTCCGCATATTTTAACCCTGATCGAGCGTTACTCCAATGTCTCCGGTTATAAGATTAATTGGTCTAAATCAGTGGCTTTCCCTTTAAATAACTATCCCTCCGCTCTTGAGATGGCTCCCTTTCCTTTTAAGTGGGAGACAGTTTGTGTAAAATATTTGGGAGCGTGGTATAATGCCGCGACTGATGTAATGATCCAAAAGAATGGGGAGGAGCTGCTACACCTGGTCCGACAAAGGTCTTTGTCTTGGTCTCCTCTGCAGCTTTCATGGTGGGGCAGACTGGAAGTAATTAAAATGACTTTAGTTCCCAAGATCAATTATGTATTAAGTATGCTCCCTTTCTTGCTTCCCCCTCCATTTTACAAAAAACTGGAACGCAACCTTTTGCATTTTCTGTGGAATGGACGCCCCTCTCGCATAGCGGCGAAAAAACTTAAAGCCCCCAAGGAGAAAGGTGGGGTCCATTTCCCAGACTTTTTGGGCTACCACCAGGCTTTCCTCTTAAAGCAAGGGGTGCGATGGTTGGTTTTTGGGGAACAAGACGACCCGCCCTCGTGGGTGGCAGTGGAGGCATGCCTAGCTGCACCTTATCCCCTCCATACCTTATTAGGCTCAAAGCACCCGGAATGGACGCACGTTGGACGGGTGATCAGGTCCACGCAGGAGGCCTTTTTAAATCTGGCCAATTTGCTTGCTGTGGAAGATCCTCCTTCTTGTCAGATTCCGCTTTGGTGGAATCCACGATTTCGAATTCGCGGTAGGATGTTTTGCTTGGAAGAAATGGCAAGAATCTGGTATTTGGTTCTTGGGTCAACTGGTTGGATCGGATGGTTGGAAAGATTTTGCCTCCTTAAAGGGGACGTTCTCCCTTCCAGACTCCAATTTTTTCAAATGGGTTCAGCTTAAACACTGTATAGAAGCCTCTCCCATCAATGTCCGACGACTCGTTCCAGTAGGAAAGTTATTGAAGGGCCTGAAGGATATTTCAGATCAGCCAGGAGTTGCTTCTAAGCTCTATGCCTTGTGGAGAGAGAACGTCGTTGTCAGATGTGCAGGGTTAACACGGGTGTGGGAGTCCGACTTGTCTCGCTCAATACCTTCTTCCAATTGGAAAATCTTATGGGGCCCCATCACTCGAGTTTCCCGTTCAGCTGCAATTACGCAATCTTTATTTTTCTTTTTGCACAGGGCATTTATCACGCCAGCGAAGCTAGCCAAATGGGACAAGGCTGCCACGGGTAGATGCTGGTCGTGCCAAGGGGCGCCTGGCACCTTTTCTCACATGTTTTTTGACTGCCCCTTAGTACAGCAATTTTGGCGACAAGTTTTAACCAAAATTGGTTGTGTTTTAAATCTCTCCCTAGAAGGGACGATAGACTTGATTTTCTTTCGGTCGTTGGCATTTCCCTCAGATAAGTTTAAAGAAGAAAGATTCCTGTTAAATTATATGCTTGCCATTGCTCTAAAGACGATCTTGGAGCATTGGAAAAATTTTCAAGATCTGAGTTCGGGAAAATGGTGGAATTTATTATGCTATTATTCTAAGTTGGAAAAAACCTACTGTAAACTTCACCAACCCGAGAGCCGGGAGTTGAATTTTACTAGGTGGTCCTTGCTGGATCAATATGTTGCCCGCTCCCAGGTTGGAATTGGAGCCCTTTTAGAGAGCCCTGTGTAACCTTTCCCAAAGATGTGTAGGACTTAGCCTGTGGGAGACGGTGGTGAAACCTCTGTTCCCCAGAGGGCCAGGTGGGTGGGTGGTAGGGTGGGAGGGGATTTGTTTTGTTTCTTTTGTGCTGTACGTTAGTCACTATTTTTAGTTTTTTCTTTTTTGTGTTCTGTTGGTTGCTTTATACTGTACTGCACTTGTATTGGTTGGTGTATGTTGTTTGAAAACTGAAATAAAGAGTTTAAAAAAAAAAAAAAAAAAAGCAGCGGACCCAGCACAGATCCCTGGGGTATTCCACTATTCACCTTTCTCCATTGGGAAAATTGGCCACTTAGCCCTACCCTCTGCTTTCTATCTTTTAACCAGTTCCTGATCCACAATAGTACACTGCTTCCTATCCCATGACGACTTAGTTTTGCCAAACGTTTCTGATAAGGGCCCTTGTCAAAGGCTTTCTGAAAGTCCAGATACACTATATCAACCGAATCACCTTTGTCTACCTGTTTATTCACACCTTCAAAACAACATAAAAGATTAGTAAGACAAGATCTTCCATGTCTAAAGCCATGTTGGCTGTCTCCCATTAAGCCATGACTATCTACATGTTCAGTAGTTTTGTTCTTTATGATGGTTTCTACCATTTTTCCGGGTACTGATGTCAGGCTCACCGGTCTGTAGCTTCCTGGATCACCCCTGGAACCCTTTTCAAAAATTGGCAATCCTCCAATCTGCAGGTATTACAGATGATTTTAATGATAGTTCACAGATTATTAATATGTACACCTTAGAGGAAAGGCGGGATAGAGGTGATATGATTGAGATGTTTAAATATCTCCGTGGCATAAATGTTCAGAGAGAGAGCCTCTTTCAATTGAAAGCAAGTTCTGCTACGAGGGAACATGGGATGAGGGTAAAGGGAGATAGATTCAGGAGTGATATGCGGAAATATTTCTTTACGGAAAGAGTAGTGGATCCATGGAATAGTCTCCCAGTGGAGGTGGTAGAGATGAGGACAGTAACTGAATTCAAAAAAGCATGGGACCAACACAGAGGATCTCTAAAGGTAAAAAGTGGACTGTTGTAGTTGTTGATATGGAAGGACAGACTAGATAGGCCATGTGGTCTTTTTCTGTCATCATGTTTCTATGTTTCTAATAGCAGGTCTGCAATCTCATA
The DNA here is from genome assembly GCA_033557465.1 of Ichthyophis bannanicus. NCBI lineage: Eukaryota > Metazoa > Chordata > Amphibia > Gymnophiona > Ichthyophiidae > Ichthyophis > Ichthyophis bannanicus. The sequence continues at coordinate 515,560,845 of CM066035.1, forward strand.
TTTCAGTTCTTTCAACACCCTTAGATGTATACCATCTGGTCCAGGAGATTTGCTACTCTTATCAAATAGTTGTAATAGAACTTCCCGGTGTATCGATATTTCTTTCAATTCTTCCGCAGTATCACCTTTAAATACCCCTTCAGTCATGGGTAACATCCCTACATCTTCCTCAGTAAAGACCGAAGCAAAGAATTCATTCAATCTCTCCACTATAACATTGTCCCCTCTTACTGCCCCCTTTTACCCCTCTATCATCTAATGGTCCAACTGACACTCTCACAGGTTTTTTGCTGCGAATGTACTTGAAAAAGTCTTTATTATGCGTTTTTGCTTCCACGGCAAGTTTCTTCTCAAATTCTCTCTTTGCCTGCCTTATCATTGCCTTCCATTTAACATGCCAGTGCTTGTGCTGTTTCCCGTTTTCGTCATTTGACTCTTTTTCCATTTCCGAAAAGATGCTTTTTTGGCAACAGCCTCTCTGACCTCACCTTTAAACCATGCTGGCAGTTTTTTGGACTTCCTTCCACTTTTCTTAAAGCGTGGAATACAGCTGGTCTGGGTTTCCAAGATAGTATTTTTAATCAACACCCCAGCTTGATGTAAGTCTTTAACCTTTGCAACTGCTCCTTTTAGTTTTTTCTTAACTATTTTCCTCATCTTATCATAGTCTCCCTTTCAAAAGTTAAAAGGTAGTACTATGGATTTCCTAACCATCCCGCCTCCATTAATTAAATCAAACACGATCATGCTATGATCCCTATTGCCAAGTGGCCCCAACACCCTTATCTCTTGCATCAGATATGGTGTTCCACTAAGGACTAAGTCCAAAATGGCTTCCCCTCTGGTCGGTTCATGATCCTGCTGCGCCAAGAAGTAGTCATTTATTTAATCTAGAAACTTTATCTCCTTAGCATGTCCTGCCATGACAATGACCCAGTCAATACTGGAGTAACTGAAATCACCCATTATTACTACTGTACTGTAAGTTTTGTTAGCTTCCCTGATTTCTTTGAGCATTTCTTCATCCATTTGTTCATTCTGGCCAGGTGGTCGATAGTACAACCCCACTGCCATTGCTTTCCCCTTTTTATATGGAATTTCAATCCATAGAGATTCTACAACAAATTTTGTTTCCTGCAAAACTTTAATCCTTTGCGACTCAATGCCCTCTCTAACATACAGCGCAACTCCTCCACCAATTTGATCAGCTCTATCATTACATTATAGTTTGTACCCTGGTATCACAGTGTTCCACTGGTTGTCGTCCTTCCACCATGTCTCAGATACCAATCATATCTAACTTCTCATTTAGTGCTATATATTCTTACTCTCCCATCTTATTTTTTAAACTTCTAGCATTTGCATACAAGCATTTTAGAGACTGTATTTTATTCATATTAATCTGGTTATCGGTAGGCAGGGGTAATTTGGAATCTTTAAGCTCTGTCTGCTCTGTACTCAAGGGCATTTGAGCTACCTTTGTCTTTATTGGAACCTCTCTGCTGATATCAACTTTAACAGTCCCCCTTTTTATCTTTAGTGCTCCCCTGTATTTGTCCCATGCTTTTTTGAATTCAGATACTGTCTCGTATCCATCACCTCCACTGGGAGACTATTCCAGGCATCTCCTTCTCTTTTCATAAAGAAATATTTCCACATATTACTGCTGAGTCTATCCCCTTTCACGCTCATCCTATGTTCCCTCATAGCAGAGCTTGCCTTCAATTGAAAGAGACCTTCCAGTGCATTTATACCACTGAGGTATTTAAATGTCTATCATATCGCCCCAATTCCTGAAATCTACTCCTCCCAGCAGGCTACAACGTTTCTCAGCAACAGGCTGGAGAAGACAGAACTAATCTCAGCTTGTGCATGCTTCTCAGAGCACACAAGCACGTAAGTAATAATAATCCTTAACTACCTGATACTGCATTAAGTGACTAAATAACTGGATTTTGAAGCCAAGCAACTCTAGTTTTTTGCTCTGTAACAGATTGTTGTAATTGGATCTTTCCAAGTAACTTACGTCTTGCTAACATTAGACAAGTAATTATCCTAGGCAAACAATATTGTAGCGAATTTGTACTTTAGTTAAGAATCTGTAGCTCCGACGAGTCTCAGTATTACAATGTCTCTCATAAAGTATATTCTTATATATTGTTTCCTAACTTCTACATTGGCATTACCTGATGCTCTCTGCAACCAAATCCTATTCTACTTCACACCTTCCATATGGTATCCAGTGTTTTACTATGTCCCACTCACTGTGCCTACACTCATACCGCACGGTATTAACAACAATCCCCACAAAAATGCCCATAAAAATGTTGCACCCCAGATCAGCTTGAAAACATCCAACATGACCCCCAACACTCACACAGCAAAACAAATGAAACCAAATAGGACGAAGAATAAAATAAAACATAATTTATTCCTGCAACCCAACACCCCTTCACAACCACAAATCTCATGCATTCTAGTAAACGCAAGGTCCATAAGGAACAAGACCCACATCATACACAACATCATTACTGATGACAGGCCTGACCTCCTGTGCATCACTGAAACTTGGCTCTCCAACACAGACACAGCTATAGTAAACCAAATAAACAAGCCGGGCTATGAGATATTCAACTGCTCACGCACACACAGAAAGGGAGGAGGAGTACTTATCCTCGCAAGAACCTCCCTCGGGCTGACAAACACCTCAAAAGTTACCACACAGGGAATCAACATTCTCCGAGTAGAGAATAACAACTTGTCGATATGCCTGTTGTATAGACCTCCAACACCACACGACGAAACCCTCGCTGACGTTTTGGAAACCATCTCCACCACTGCAGTTAAGAAATACCAGATAATCCTAGGCGATTTCAATCTGAACTCAATCCCACACATCCAGGCAACATCTTTCTTAGAAGCCATGGACCAGCTCGGATATAATCAATTAATCCAAGAAGAGACCCACAATAAAGGGAACACCCTGGACTTGGTATTCCTCCCCAAGATGCCATTACAATTAGAAGTGAAGCAACCCAAAATCCACATAACCCAAGTTCCTTGGTCCGACCATTATCAAATTCAGATCACCCTATATCCATGCTCATCAACAAACAAGTTGGACTCTGGTTCAACTAATCAACGACGAAGAAAATTCCAGCAATTCAACAAGGAAACTCTAATAAACTCTCTTAATGAGCACATAACCCATGACAACTATGATGTCGAAGACCTAATTCAACAATGGAACTCTACAATAGAAGCCAACTCTGAGCCAACATGGAAGTCATCAACCAGGGAGACAAAAACAAACCACCATTGCACAAAATGAAAAAGGATTTAAGAAAATTGGAAAGAAAATGGAGACGAACTAAGACTGATCTGCACAAGATGGACTACCTGGAGCTCCTAGCCAAATACAAAAATGAGATCAACCTTGCCAAAAAAGCGCACCACACCAAAGTACTCAACAAGGCTATTATCAAATCACTCACGAAGCCCTTGCCGGAATTCGACTGCAATGGAAAAATAAAGGCCCAAGACCTGGCAAATCACTATGCTATCAAACTAAATCCACATATCCTGACTATCCAATCGCAGAATGTGATCACTACATGCCCCAAGCAGCCAAACAGCATGAACTCAAGCTGTAAACAGAAAGAAGGATGGTCTACTTTCCAGATAATCGACGAAAGGCTCATCATAAATACCATCTCAAACCTTAATACAACAACCTCGCTTCTAGATCCTTGTCCAGCAGAATGGATCAAATCTACAAAGCAGGAAATTGCCTATCTGATAACGCACATAGTAAATCAACTCTGCAGCAAGATATTATGCCCGCCCAACTTAAAAGATCCCTAATAAGGCCTATCTTAAAGAATAAAGCTCTCAACAAAGAAGACCCAACCTCCTACAGGCCGATATCAAGCATATCCTTCCTTGCAAAGATTATCGAGAAGGTAACCCAACAGCAATTGCAGGACCACCTAGACGAAAACAAAATCCTTGACCAGCATCAATATGGTTTCAGACCGCACCATGGAGTTGAAACCCTACTCATTGCGTTTCTAGACAACCTCATCAAGGGTCTGGAAAACAAAAGTAAGATGTTCTTACTCATTTTCATTGATATAACAGCAGCATTTGACACAGTACAACACCAAACACTCTTGCGAAGACTTGCGACCATAGGTATAGCAGGAACACCGTTAAAGTGGTTTGAGTCCTACCTAACAAATAGAATGCAACAGGTACACTTCAATAGCGAGCAAGCAAAGCCTTTCCCCCAAACCCAAGGAATACCTCAGGGCTCAGCTATCTCCTCCCTGCTATTCAACGTTTACATCCAGCCAGTCTGTACGATTTTCCAAAAGCATAGCATCAGATACCACTTATACGCAGATGATATCATGTTGTACACACAACTTGATATAAACAATCCTAATTTTCAACAACCAAATAGAAGAATGCCTAGGTGAAATGCAAAATTGGCTCCAAGACAACAATATGTCGATAAACCACAAAAAACTGAAGTGATGTTCATATCAGGAAAACAAGACTTCAAACCTCCTGCTTCAATCACCCTTAACAACACCACCTATCAATCTAAAAATGAGATCAAATATCTAGGAGTACTAATTGATGCTAACCTAAAAATGGACAAACATCTCCGGATAACCAACAGAGCAATATTTCACAAGCTGAGAGTCCTTCAACCCCTACGCAGCATAATTGAACACACGGACTTCAGAACAGTAGCTCAAGTGCTCATCATTCCCCACTTTGACTACTGTAATGCCATCTTGCAAGGTCTACCGAAAAAAATAGCGTAGTTACTCACCTGTAACAGGTGTTCTCCAGGAGCAGCAGGAATCAGTCCTCACTTATGGGTGACGTCGGCGCCGACGGAGCCCTCGCGGAGCAATTTTCCCCAGCTTTCAAAGAAAGCCTTTGGGAATTGCAGCGCGCATGCGCGGGTCGTCTTCCCGCCCGAGGGTGCCATCTTAGCCAGTCAGATGACATAGCTAAAAAAGACAGCATAAAAATTTGCAAAAAGAACATAAGCAGACGATTGCAACTCCAAGGGGAGGAGGGAGGGTAGTGAGGACTGATTCCTGCTGCTCCTGGAGAACACCTGTTACAGGTGAGTAACTACGCTTTCTCCAGGACCAAGCAGGAAGTCAGTCCTCACTTATGGGACTCCCAAGCTCAAGGCTACCGGAGACCCTAAGCACAAAAATGAGCTCCCTCTAGCTCAGCAGCACAGAAGGATAGAATCTTCGCTGAATTATCACCCACCGGTAGCCCACATCCGGGATGGAGGGTAGGAGTTGCTCAGACCTCAAAGAGATTACGGAGGACTGCCTGTCCGAAAGCACTGTCCCTACGGGACTCCCTCTCGAGACAGTAATGGACCGCAAAAGTCTGGCTCGAAGACCAAGTAGCGGCCCGGCAGATGTCTGCCAGCGGAACAGAGCGGAGGTAAGCCACTGACGTGGCCTTTGCCCGAACGCAATGAGCCGTGACTCGACTTTCTAAGGAGAGTCCGGCTGCCCCATAAGCCCAAGAGATACAGTCCGCAACCCAGATGGACAGAGTACGCTTGGAGACCGGGAGCCCCAATTTATTGGGGTCAAAAGACACAAAAAGCTGAGCAGCTTTACGGTGCTCCCGCGTACGGTCAAGGTAGAAGTTCAATGCCCTTCTACAGTCCAGGGTATGGAGGACCGTTTCAGCTCGGCTGGAGTGTGGTCTGGGAAAGAAGGTTGGAAGTACCACCTCCTGATTGATGTGAAAAGGGGAGACCACTTTAGGCAGAAATTTTGGGTGAGTCCGTAGGACTACCCTATTCTTGTAGAACCTAGTGTAAGGGGGATCAGACACGAGGGCCTGCAATTCACTTACGCGCCTAGTGGAAGTGAGGGCTATCAAGAACAGTGTTTTCCAAGACAGAAAACGGAGAGAACAGGTAGCCATAGGTTCAAAAGGCGGACAGGTGATCCGCTGCAAAACCACATTCAGGTCCCAGTCAGGCGCTGGCGGGCGCAGAGGTGGTTTAAGTAGAAGGAGACCTCGGAGAAACCTCGCTACGAGAGGGTCATTGGAGAGAGGTCTGCCGTCCACTGGCACATGATGTGCTGAAAGAGCACTGAGGTGAACTTTGACGGAGTTGGACTTAAGTCCCAGATTAGAGAGGTGCAGCAAGTACTGCAAGATCACCGACACCGGGCAGGAGAAGGGATCCTGAGACTGTTGGGTACACCAGACTGCAAAGCGACGCCATTTAAGGGCGTAGCATTTGCGGGTAGAAGGCCGTCGCGAAGCTAAGACGACCTCCTCCACCTCCACCGGCAGGAGAAGGGGAGCAAGGACTACCCTCTCAGCAGCCAGGCCATAAGGTTGAGAGACCTGAGGTTGGGGTGCAGAAGGGACCCCTGATCCTGAGTGAGGAGATCCGGTTGTATCCCCAGAGGGATTGGACCCTCCACCGCCAGTTGCAGCAGGAGCGGAAACCACGGCTGCCTGGGCCAGCGAGGGGCCACCAGGATCATGAAGGCTTTGTCTCGGAGAACCTTGAAAAGAGTCCGAGAGACCAGCGGGATGGGAGGGAAAGCGTACAGAAGGCTCCCCGACCACGAGATCAGAAAGGCGTCCGCCGCAACCCGAAGGGGGTGTGGCTGACGAGAGCAGAAGCGAGGAAGCTGCCGGTTGTGAGGACTGGCAAAGAGATCCACCGTGGGGAGACCCATCTTTAGGAAGAGCTTCTGAACTACCAAGGGATCCAGACGCCACTCGTGCGGCTGGAGGACCCTGCTGAGTTTGTCTGCAAGGCAATTTTCTTGGCCCGGGAGATAAACTGCCTTGAGGAGAATGCCGTGACTGACGGCCCAAGAGCAGAGCTTCTGTGCCTCCCGGCAGAGGAGGAAGGAGCCCGTGCCCCCCTGCTTGTTCACGTAGAACATGGCAACTTGATTGTCCGTCTGGACAAGGACGGACTGTTGGGAAGTCAGGTGGGAGAAGGCCTTGAGAGCTAGGCGGATCGCCCTGAGCTCCAGGAAGTTGATCTGCTGAGCAGACTCCCACGTGGTCCAGAGGCCCTGAGTACGTGCCTCTTGGCAATGTGCTCCCCAGCCCAGGAGGGATGCATCGGTGGTCAGCACCCGGGTCGGCTGAGGTGACTGGAAAGGCATTCCGAATATCAGGTTCGGCTGCCGGAGCCACCACCGGAGAGACGAGAGCAGCGGCTCGGAGACGCGCACTAGGTCTGCCAGGCCGCCTGTGGCTTGTCGCCACTGCTGGCGGAGACACCATTGAGCAGACCGCATGTTCAGGCGGGCATTGGGGGTCACATGGACGGTGGAAGCCATATGGCCGAGCAGTCTCAGGAAGCGCCTGGCGGAGACCAGGGGCTGGCTGCGAAAGCGGTCGGCTAGGTCCATGAGCCGTTGAGCCCTGTCGAGCGGTAGGTACGCTCGTGCCCGAGGAGTGTGCAGCCTTGCGCCGATGAACTCGAGATCCTGTGAGGGGAGCAAAGTGGACTTTGCGAAGTTTATGACAAAGCCCAAGTGCTGCAGCAGAGTCACCGTGCGGCACGTGGCGTTGGTGACCTCCTGAGCGGACGCTGCTCTGATGAGCCAGTCGTCGAGGTACGGAAAGACATAGAGGCCGTGAAGCCGGAGATGGGCCGCCACGACCGCGGTGCGGAGGATAGGCCAAAGGGCAGTACTCTGTACTGGTAATGATTTCCTGCCACCACAAACCTTAGGTATTGGCGGTGGCTTGGGTGGATGAGGATGTGCGTGTAGGCATCCTTTAGATCCAAGGAGCATAGCCAATCTCCCTGCTGGAGGTAGGGCAGAAGGATTCCAAGGGTAAGCATTTTGAACTTCTCCCGCACAAGGAACTTGTTGAGGTTGCGCAAGTCTAGGATGGGTCTGAGGCCCCCTGTTCTCTTTGGTATCAGAAAATACCTTGAATAAAAGCCTTGACCTCTCAGGTGGTGGGGCACCGGTTCCACCGCCTGTTCCTGCAGAAGACCTGCTAACTCCTGAAGGAGCAACTCCCTGTGCAGAGGGGGGCGCGAAGGTTCTCCCGGAAAATAGGAGGGGGGGACCTGATGGAAGTGGAGAAGGTAGCCCTCTCGCACGACCTGAAGCACCCAGGCATCTGCGGTGATGCTGGACCACCTGTGGGCGAAGTGAACCAGCCGGCCTCCGGTGCTGGGAGGGACCAGCGGGGGGGGAGGCTATGCTGAGCGAGTCAAACACCCCCACCCTGCTGAGCAGGGGCTGGTGGTGCAGGCTTGGGGGCTTGCTGCCTACGGGACCCGTTACCCCGTCCCTTGGCCTGCTGGCCCTGTTGGGGAGCTGCAGGGGCCTGATAATGGGGTACTGTTTGTAGGCAGCCGCCTTCCTCGGGTAAAAGGACTTTTTTCCCGAGCCCTTCTTTTTCTGGGAAGGGGCGGAGGTCTTCCTAGAAAGCCTGGTCCTGGTGAGAGTCTCAGTCTCAATTTGTGCAGCCTTTTCCGCCATGGGCTTGCCAAAGAGGTTTTCGCCTCGGCAGGGGACATCGACCAACTTGTCCTGTACCCAGGGCTCAAGGTCCGACGACTGAAGCCAAGCCTGTCGGCGGGCACCGATGCCGGCTGCGGCCACTCTAGCCGAGGCCTCAAAGCCATCATAGGCTGCTCGGGACATGAACTTTGAGCATTCCCGAATGCCCGTGGACAAGGCTAGGAACCTCCGCAAGGGCTCCTCGGAGAGACCAGCGGAGAATCCGGCTAGCTCTTTAGCCAGATCCCGGAGATACATGCCCATGTAGAGCTGGTAAGTCTGGACACGACATGCGAGCATAGAGCCCTGGAAGCACTTCTTGCCAAGGCCATCCAGGTTACGGGCCTCCCTTCCAGGAGGCACCGAGGAGTGCATCTTCTGGCTCTTAAGACGATGCATGGCCGATTCCACTACCATGGAATGGTGTGGCAGCTGTGCCTTCTGAAAGCCAGGGCTCTTGCGGACCCGATAGATAGAATCGACCCGCTTGCTCAGGACCGGCGAGGAGGCCGGACTCTCCCACATGCGGAAGAGTAGTCGTTCCAGCATAGGAGGAACCGGCACAGTAAAGTGCTCCCTCGCGGGAGAGTCATACTGGAGGGCGTCGAGCTCTTCGGCTCGAGGCTCCTCCTCGGGATCCGCAGGGAAGGCCAAAGCCTTGGCCATATCCCTAACGAAGTCCGAGAACCGGGCATCCTCCGGGGGGGACTGCTTCCGAGGCTCGGACCCCGGTGAGTCCGATGGGACACACCGAGTCCGGAAAGAATCAGGTGACTCTTCCTCCTCAGACTCCCAGACCGACTCCGACGAGGACTCGGTGGGGTCGGCCCGGGCAGGGTGCGGCGCCAGCCGCCCCGACGTCGAGGGAGTCGGCGTCGGCGACCTCGGTCCCGAACGGGAGGCCGAGGGTGACCTCGACCGAGGATCGACTCGAGTTCTCATTGACTCGAGGATCGGCTCGGTCTCCGGGGTCGACTTGGACGTCGACGTCCCGGCGGTCGGGGCAGCGGCGCCAGCGAGGCCAGCGAGCAGTGCCCGCTGCTGGTCCATGAAGGCAGACAGTCTGCTCTCCAAGGCCGTCAACCTGAGTCCGAGCTCAGGTGACCCAGCAGCCCCCGACTCGGGCCCCGACGGCGTCGGGCCCGACGTCGGCTGTCGCGGAGGCGAGTCCAGAAGGACTACAGGACTTACCCGGGCAGGCATCTCCGACTCCAGGCGAGGTCGCTTCGGGAGATGTTCCTTCTCCAAGGACCCGGGGCGGCTGTCGGGGCTATGCGACCTGGCCCTCGCGGAGCCAGGAGCGTCCACCGACGCCGCCCTCGCGGGTTTTTCCTTCCGACGATGGTCCCCGGAGGGAGAACCCCGGTCGGAGGAGCTCCGGCGACGGTCCGAGCTGGAGCCCTTTGACACGGAGGCCTCCGATGAGGTCCGGGTACGGCTGGGGTCAGCGAAGATTCTCTCGCGCTGATGCCGCCGACTTCTCAACGCCTTCGAGGACAGTTTGCTGCAGGGCCCACAGATCAGTTCCTCATGATCCGGGCCCAAGCAGCGGAGGCAAAAGTCGTGTGTGTCGGTTAGTGACATATTTCGGTCACACCGACCACACCGCTTAAAGCCACTGGCAGCCATCGGGGGAAAAAGGGCCCCTGCGAGGTCAAAGGACCGGGCTGCCAGGGAAAACGAAAATGAAAGCTGACTAAGTCAGAAAAACCGAAAAAAACGCTAGAGGACTCGAGACCGGCGTCGCGAGTCCGGGCGGGAAAACGATCGGCGTCGAACCGAAAGAAAAAAGTATAAAATAAAGAGGAAAATCAACTTTTTCGCGGGGACAAGACGGGGACGTCTGCAGGGCTGGCTAAGATGGCACCCTCGGGCGGGAAGACGACCGCGCATGCGCGCTGCAATTCCCAAAGGCTTTCTTTGAAAGCTGGGGAAAATTGCTCCGCGAGGGCTCCGTCGGCGCCGACGTCACCCATAAGTGAGGACTGACTTCCTGCTTGGTCCTGGAGAACCTTAAACATCTTACAATTGGCACAAAATGTATCAGCCAGGATTATCATGAATAAGAAGCTGATAGATCACATTACACCAGTCCTGATTGAGCTTCATTGGCTCCCCATCTCTGCACGAGTAGTATACAAAATACTGGTAACATTCAAAATCATTCACAAAATATCCCCTTCATTCATCGATAACCTCATCACCACACAGCCCCCCAACAGATGCCGAAGGACTGCTAACCTGAACACACTCTGCGTTCCCAGCAGTATAAGAGCTGTCAAAGAGCGAACGAGCAACCGGGCATACACGTACGCTGCACCCATGCTTTGGAACCAACTGCCTCATGAGATACGCCTGATCAACGACCTACAGGACTTCAGAAAAAAGCTTAAAACCCACCTGTTCCAATCACATTACGGCATCACCTAGGCAGATTCAACCTTTATCACTGCCCAAGTTGCCTACCTCCCTCCGAAGCACATGAGTCATAAAAATCTATCTCACCAATATCTCACATCTATGGCGATTTAAAATGTCTATATGTATATATCCAATGTTAATAACATTGCAGATTTGGTGATGTATTGTATAACTGTAATTTATGTTGTTGATCAACCTGTAATTTATCTGGTTGCTCAAACTGGGTGATCAAACTGTAATTTAGCTGGTCACTCAAATGTATAATTGTAATTCTATGTGTTTGTGGTGCACCACTCCCTCAAATCAGACTGTATTCTTAAATTATTATGTACATACTCCCTTGTTTTCTCCACCATTGGTCCGCTGCTGATCGCTGGAAGTGGCGGCATACAAATGTATACCAAATAAATAAATAAATAAATAAATTCCACCTTTTCACCAAACCACGTCAAAGCACTACTAACCTCACGTCTGGATACTGTCATTAGGGGAATCGATGACATCAAAATTGGATTCCTTCTCATATTTATGGACATATCAGCTGCATTTGACACAGTATCCCATAGTATCTTAATATGATATCTTCAGAAAATTGGCATACTTGACACAACACTAAAATGGTTCCAGTCCTATTTCAACAACCAGTAAAATGTGGCAAGCACAATATCTCCCTTCACTCTAACCCAGGGCATCCTCCTAGGATCATCAATCTTATCCATGCTCTTCAATATCTACATACAACCCACCCATCTGGAACATAATCCAGCACCTTAACACTAGAAGCCCCAAAATGCGTCAATTGATGCAAATGCATCTTCGAAGTTGTATACCAGCGCCACTGCTAGAACCATGTCAGTCATGTTCCATGACTTTGTTAGCAAGGTCAAGATGTTCAAATATGTGCATCGAAAATTAATGAAAGATGCACCACCTAGCGGGAAAATGAATTTACACCTAGAAGCCCCAAAGTGTGTCTATTGACGCACTCAATTGTCTTGGATGCATCAATTGACCTACTTTGGGGCTTCTAGGTATAAATTCATGTTTCCAATAGGTGGCGCATCTCAATCACTGTTTACAGTTTTACTCCGACATTACAAAACACACACACGATGACATGTAATCACGTCACATACTGCACATATTTAACAAATAAGTAACTTCACATTGATTCACATCTGCATTTCATGCTAAACGCAGTCGTCGTGATAATGCGTCAATTGACGCACTTTGGGGTTTCTAGGTAAAATTCCTTTTGGGGCTTTTAGTGTTAAACATAGAAACATAGAAACATGATGACAGAAAAAGACCACATGGCCTATCTAGTCTGTCCTTCCATAACAACTACAACAGTCCACTTTTTACCTTTAGAGATCCTCTGTGTTGGTCCCATGCTTTTTTGAATTGAGTTACTGTCCTCATCTCTACCACTTCCACTGGGAGACTATTCCACGGATCCACTACTCTTTCCGTAAAGAAATATTTCCGCATATCACTCCTGAATCTATCTCCCTTCACCCTCATCCCATGTCCCCTCGTAGCAGAACTTGCTTTCAATTGAAAGAGGCTCTCTCCCTGAACATTTATGCCACGGAGGTATTTAAACATCTCAATCATATCACCTCTATCCCGTATTTCCTCTAAGGTGTACATATTAAGATCCTTAAGTCTGTCCTCATATGCTTTATAATGAAGCCCATTAATCATTTTAGTAGCAACCCTCTGCACCGACTCCATCCTGTTCACATCCTTTTGAAGGTGCGGTCTCCAGAATTGCACACCATACTCCAAATGAGGTCGCACCAAAGACTTATACAGAGGCATTATCACCTCCTTTTTTCTGCTAGCCATTCCTCTCCGTATGCACCCAAGCATCGTTCTAGCTTTTGCCGTCGCCTTTTCTACCTGTTTAGCTACTTTGCAATACAGAATATACGCCAATGATATTATGATCTTTGCTCCAATTAACATTCAAAACGCTAATATCCTAGCCATGACAAGCTGTAAGGAAGAAATGATCAGCTGGTTAGACACTAACAACCTAGCTGTAAACCTCAACAAAACAGAGGCATTAATCATCACAGAGACACATCATTCATACCCCCACAAGAAATCTTCCTATTACACCACACCATCAAAGTATAGATAGAGGTCAAGTATCTTGGCATTATCCGAGACCAAAACCTCATGCTACAGCAAATGCCTACCACAAGATGAAGCTACTCAAAAATCTAAAACTATAACTCAGCCATGAGCTGTTTCGCACCGTCTTTCAAGCCATTGTCAACCGACCTTGGATTACTGCAACATGATTTACCCTGGTTTACTCAAAAGCTTCATCCACCCCTTGCAATTTGCACAAAATACAGCTGCCTGTATACATCACTGGCACCCAGAAACAAGACTACATCGTCCCCATACTTAACCAATTGCTCTGGCTCGCAGTACACTCCCACACCAAGTACAAAACAATCCTAATAATCTTCAGATGAGAACAAATCCTCTGCAAATATTCTACAGGAACTAAGCAACCAAGACACCTGCACCAGCTCCAGAAGAACAAGCAATAAAAATATGATTGTCACCCCTTCAGAATACAAGAAATCCAACCAGACCACCTCTGCTAGAGCATTTTCCTTCTCTGCCGCAGCACTATGGAACACCCTACCGGAAGACATCAGATCAACTATGGACATCAAGGACTTCCGCAAAAAACTAAAGACTTACCTATACTCTGAATACTTTGGACACATCTCATAAACTATACAAAAAATTTGGAGAAATGCCACTCCAACAGACTACCTTACTGTATATACCGCATTGTATAAAGGTCCCCCCGTTAATACAAGTTGAAAGTTTTAAAGATGTTACCATATTTAACTATGTTTTAATGTAGCAGTCAACATTGATTTCTCATATGTCGTCTTCATAAGTTTAATATCTACCACTCTAATTGCAGGATAGAGCAGTATAAAAAAGCTGTTAAAAAAATAAATATTAAGATATTTAAGACTGTCCTCATATGCTTCATAATGAAGACCACTAACCATTTTAATAGCCACCCTCTACGATGACTCCAACCTGCCTATTATCCTTCTGAAAATGTGATCTCCAGAACTGCACACAATATTCCAAATGAGGTCGCACCAGACACTTACACATTGACATTATCACCTCGTTTTTTCTGCTGGCCATTCCTCTCCCTATACACCCAAGCATCCTTCTGGCTTTCACAGTTGCCTTTTTTACCTGTTTAGCTACTTCAAGATTGTCAGACACAATTACACCCGGTTCCGCTCTTTTGTGGCAGCAGTACCTCACCCCCTACACTGTACAGATGCTTTGGATTTTTGTAGCCCAAATGCATTATCCTGCATTTTTTAGCATTAAATTTCAACTGCCATAAACTCACACTTCGAGTTTAGCTATATCCCTCCTCATGTTGTCGATTCCTTCCTGTGTGTCTACTCTATTGCAGATTTTGGAATCTTTTTTAAACAAGCAAATCTTACCCGAAAGTCCTTCTCCAATATCACTAACAAAGATGTTAAACAGAATCGGACCAAGAACTAATCCCTGCAGCACACCACCGGTAACCTCCTTCTCCACAGAGTAAGCTCCAGTTATCTCTACTTTCAATCTCATCCCACTCAACCAATTTCTAATCCAATCAGTAACTTTAGGGTCCATCCCTAGGGCACTCAGTTTCAGCGTATCGGGGCACATATTGCATTAATTGTGCCTTCATTCCTGCTCATGGATGGTCTTCCAGAATGTCTGTCACAGCACTTTGGTGGCTCTCATGGAAAAGCAGTTACTCACCTGTATCAGGTATTCTCCGAGGACAGCAGTAATCAGTCCTCACATATGGGTGATGTCGACATCGACAGAGCCTTCGAGGAAGCATCCCCGCAGCTTTCAAATAAAGCCTTTGGGAGATGCCACCACGCATATGTAGTCCCTTCCCACCCAAGGGTGCCATATTGCTCAGTCAGACGACACAGCTAAAAGACGGCAAAAATAAAAGATAGTGAAGAAGCAACTCCAAGGGAAGGAGGAAAGGTTGTGAGAACTGTTTCCTGCTGTCCTCAGAGAACACCTGTTACAGGTGAGTAACTATGCTTTCTCCGGGAACAAGCAGGAAGTCAGTCTTCACATATGAGATTCCCTAGCTACAGGCTACCAAAAGCCCGTAAGGAAAAATCCATAGCTGCCCTCAAAGGTAGCCATGAGCAGCAGCAATCGAGTCTGCAGATACAGACTGCAGTAGGACGCATGTGTCCAATGGAAACCAACGCTCCGGTAGCCTGAACACAGAAGCGTCGAAGGGTAGGAGTTGACTAGACCCTGAAAAGATTATGGAGCAGGGCCTGGCCAAAGGCGCTGTCTGGTTGGGACTCCCTCTCCAAGTAGCAATGAGCTGCAAAGGTATGAATTGAAGGCCAGGTGGCAGCTCGGCAGATGTCCAGCATCAGGATGGACTGCAGGTTTGCCATAGAGGCCGCCATAACCCTGACACTGTGTGATGTGACCCAGCCATCCAGTGTGAGGTCAGGCTGCTCATAGGCAAGGGCGATGCAGTCTGCCACACAGGTGAAGAATGTCCATTTGGCCACCGCCTCCCCCAGCTGATTGGGGTCATAGGAAACAAACTGCTGAGCAGCTTTCCAGTGGCCCTGGGTACGCCGAATGTAGAAAGACAGGGCCCTCTTACAGTCCAAGGTGTGAAGAACAGTCTCTGCCCTACTGGAGTGAGGCCTTGAGAAGAAGGTGGGCAGCACCACCTCCTGGTTGAGGTGGAAGGAGGATGCCACCCTTTGGAAGGAATTTGGAGTGCATGCGAAGCATGATCCTGTTTTTGTAGAACCTGCCACTAGGGCTTGAAACTCACTGACCCTGCGAGCGGAGGCGAGAAGAACCATCAGGAACACGACCTTCCACGAGAGGTATTTCAGGTGGCAGGTAGCCGTAGGCTCAAATGGCGGGCGAGTGAGCTGCGCCAATACTACACTGGGGTCCCATTCAGTCTCTAGAAGGCGGACGGGGGGGGGGGGGGGGGGTTTGGACAGCAGAAATCCTCTCAAGAAATGGGTCACCACAGGCTAGACCAAGAGGGGTTTGCCTTCAACAGGGTGGTGATGCGCCGCCAGGGCACTGAAGTGCACTCTAATGGAGTTTGATTTGAGCCTGGATTATGAGAGATGGAGGTGGTACTGCAG
Source organism: Ichthyophis bannanicus (assembly GCA_033557465.1). NCBI lineage: Eukaryota > Metazoa > Chordata > Amphibia > Gymnophiona > Ichthyophiidae > Ichthyophis > Ichthyophis bannanicus. Next base: position 515,577,040 of record CM066035.1, read on the forward strand.
CATCAGCTGTACCGGGCAGAACATGTTCACTCGTTCTTCCGTGCAACACACCGAGAACCTGTGTCAATTGAAGGCGTAAGCTCTCTTGCTGGAGGTCTTATGGGAGGCCAGTAGGATCTCTTCCACTTCTCCTGAGAGGTTTAAAGGGGCTAAGATCGCCCTTTCGGCATAAATGCTGCCAGTGATAGGGACCTCAGGTTGGGATGCAGCTGAGAGCCCTCCTCCTGAAACGAGAGCCCCAGGGAGCTCCCCAGTGTGATCTGAGTCTCCACTGTCAGTTGGAGGAGCAGCAGGAACCATGGCTGCCTGGATAACAGTGGAGCCCACCAGGATCAGTGAGGCTTTGTCACAAAGAGCTTTGAAGAGTGTTTTGTTTTGGCAATCAGCGGCATGGGGGGGAAGGCATACATGAGACCTTTCGACCACCAAATGAGAAACGCATCTGCTGCCGCCACCTGGGATGGGTGGGGCTGCCAGGAACAGAAGCGAAGCAACTGGTAGTTGTCCAGGCTGGCAAAGAGGTCCATCCATGGGGTCCCCCAGAACCTTGTGGCTACCCTGGGGTCCAGCTGCCATTCGTGCGGCTGCAGGACCCTGCTCAATTTGTCCACCAGGATATTGTCCTGGCAGGTTTATTTATTTATTTTATTTATTTATAGCTTTTCTATACCGCGCTCTTTTTCATCAGCGCAGTTTACATTGAACAAGAATACTCACAGCAAGCAACAGGTTTACATGAAACAGGAAAATTCAACTGGGATTCAACTTAGGGAAACTATGTACATATGTGTTATGAAATTATATACAATGAATAGAGATTTTATTAACATCTTGTATAAATAATATATTTACAATTTTTCTATGAGGGCTTGGAATGTGTTAGAGGGTTGATGATGGGCACTGGGATTGGGAGAAGTGTAGAAGGAAAAGGTGGTGTTTTATGGCTTTTCTGAATTGCTTGAGGTCCGTGATTGCTCTAATGGTAGGTGGTAGGTTGTTCCAACATTTGGGTGCGTAGTGTGCGAAAGCCCTGTCTGTGGTTGTGCGCGTGCATTTTGTGGCTTCTGATGGTGTGGCTAGGGTATTTGCAGCTACGGAACTCCTGGATCTAATGTTAGGAGTGTGATTGAGGAGGTTTGAGATTGCTGAAGGGGCAATCATGTTGATCGCTTTAAAGGTCATAAGAAGGGCTTTATACGTAATCCTGCAGTATATGGGGAGCCAGTGTAGTTCCTTTAGGATGGGTGTAATGTGGTCACTTTTTGAGGCACCGTAAAGAACACGGGCAGCGGCATTCATGGCAAGTTGTAATATATTTAGGGTGTTTTTTGGGAGGCCATGGAGTATTATGTTAGAATAGTCGAAGTGGGGTGTGACTATGGCTTGGAATATGGTCCGGAAATTGTCTTGGTCGAGCATATTTTTCAGGTTACGGAGGGTCCTTATCTTGAAATACATGGTTTTTACAGTGCGATTGACATGTTCTTTGAAGTCAAGTCGATGGTCCAATATTACTCCAAGGTATCTTATGGAGGACTTGATTGGGAGGTCTGCGTCTCGCACTTTTAGAGTAACTGGTGGTGAAAATTCTGTTTTTCGTGATGATCAGGACCTCGGATTTTTTGAAATTTATTCGCATATTCTGGGTGAGGAGCCAGTCTGCTATAGTGTTAAAGCAATCTACTAGAGTTGTGTAATCTGGGCGCGAAACGTTTAACGCCCCGTAGGAGTATTCCCTGTTTTACTGCATAGGAACAGTGTCATCACTTGCAGCAGAGGGTGCAAGACCCCATGTCCCCCTGCTTCTTCACATAAAACATTGCCACCTGATTTTCTGTTTGGAGCAGCACCAGATGGTGCCTTAGTGGGTGACAGAACGCTAGGAGAGCTAGATATACTGCCCGAAGATCCAGGAGGTTGATCTGCTGGTTGTCCTCGGCTTGAGACAAGCTGCCCTAGGTGCAGAGTTCTTCGCAGTGGGCTCCCCAACCCAGCAGAGAGGCATCTGTTGTGAGAACCCTTAGAGGGCTTGAGGTTTGGAAGGGCATCCCTGCCAGAAGGTACTGGGGATTTTGCCACCAAGTCAGAGTTTCCGTCATCTGGGGGGTCACTGAGACTCTGTCTTGGAGACGGCCTCTGGTCTCTGACCACTGGTCTCTAAGGCACCACTAAGTGGCTCTCATGTGCAGAATGACGTCTGGAGAGACATGGATCGTAGAGGCCATGAGCCGAACTAGGCGCAGCATTAGTCAAGATGACACCGAGGAATGGTGTTGCATATCTACGGCTAGCGCACTGAGACGGTCAGCCCAGTCCAGGGGAAAGGAAGGTCTTTGCCTGAAGAATGTCCAGCCTTGCTCCTATGAACTCCAGACATTGTGTCAGGAGGTGGTGGGATTTGGGGTAGTTTATCACAAACCCCAGATGTTGCAGGACCTAGATGGTGAGTGCCGTGGTCTGCTGCACCTCTATGGCCATGTCTCCTTTAATGAGCCAGTCGTCCAGTTTGGGGGAAGACAAATATCCCATAGAGATGGAGGAAGGTGGCCACTACTGTCATGCATCTGGTGAAGACCCTGGGGGCAGAGACCAGGCCGAAGGGTAGTGTACTGGGCTGCCCCCCACCATTAAGTGAAGATACTGCCTGTGGCTGGGGTGAATGAGTATGTGGGTATTGGCATCCTTCAGATCCAAGGAGCATAGCCAGTCTCCTTGCTGGAGGCAAGACAGCAAAGTCCCAAAGGAGAGCATCTTAAACTTCTCCTTCACTAGGAACTTGTTCAGGTTGCACAGGTTCAGGATGGGTCTTAGGGCCCCTGTTCTTTTTGGCATGAGGAAATAGCTGGAGGAGAACCACTTGTCCCTGAGATGTTGAGGAACTGGTTCTACCGCTTTGTCCTTGAGAAGGCCTGCGAGTTCCTTCAATAGGAGGTCCCAGTGAAGGGGAGACCTAGGGGGCTTTCCTGGGAAGAAAGGAGGAGGTAGCCCTCCCTGACCACCTGGAGTGCTCAAGAATCGGTGGTGATGGCTGGCCACCTGTGGGCATACAGGATTAGACATCCCCCTATGGGCTGCTATCCTCCTTGAGGTAGAGAGGCTATGCCCAAGGAGTCAAAAGCTCTCCCCTTGGCTGGGAGCCTTCTGCTTACGAAGGCCTTGCCCATGTCGTTTGGCCTGCAGACCCTGCTGGGGAGGCCTGATATTGTGGGTAGTTTTTATAAGCAGCCCCTTTCCTCGAGTAAAAGGGCCTTTTACCCAGACCCTTCCATTGGGGAGGGGCAGTGGTCTTTTTGGAGAGCCTTGTCCTCGTCATGAACTCTGTCCCCAACTCGGCAGCCTTTTCCGTCATGAGTTTGCCAAAGAGGTTTTCTTCTATGGCATAGGGTATCAACCAATTTGTCCTGAACCCACTGCTTGACGTCAGAAGACTGTAGCCAAGCCTGACATCAGGCACCAATTCCCACCGCTTCTACTTGAGTCGCCGACTCGAAACCATCATAGGCTGCACGAGAGATAAATTTGGAGCACTCATGGCTGACTTTGGCCAGGTTCTTGAACCACTATAGGGGTTCCCCGGAGAGACCAGCCAAAAACCCGGCCATTTCCTTTGACAGGTCTCTCAGGTACATGCCCATGTACAGCTGGTAGGCCTGGATCTGGCTGATGAGCATCGAGCCCTGGTAGCATGTTCTGCTGAGGGTATCCAAGGTGCATGTTCTGCTGAGGGCATCCAAGGTGCATGCCTCCCTACCCGGGGGCACCGAGGAGTGCGCCTTTTGGCTCTTTAGCCAACACATGGCCGACTCCACCAACATGGAGTTGTGCGGCAGCTGCGCCTTTTGGAAGCCTGGGTGGGTTCCAGCATACCCAATACATCAAGTCGAACCATTGGTTCACATCCGGCACCGAAGCTGGTGTTTCCCACATATGGAGCATTAACTGTTCCAGGATGGGTGGAATGGGTACCGTGAGCAATTACCTCAGAGGGGCCTCGCATTGAAAGATTTCTAGCTCTTCCGTCTACGGGTCCTCCTCTAATTCAGTCGAGAATGCTAATGTCTTTGACTTGTTCCGCACAAAGTCGAGGAATGGCATGTCCTCGAGTGGGGATTGATGCCGGGACTCAAGAGGGGAGAAAGTCCGAGGGGACATCATGGTGGCGGAAGGTGTCTAGCGACCCATCCTCGGTCTCCCATTCCGAGTAGTCATTCGAAGACTCGAGGGAAGGGTGCCCCACAGGCTTGGGGCTGTAGCCCGGCTGGCATCCCTCAGAGGCCCCATGGCTGGAGCCATATGCGCCAGCCGGAGAGGACCTCTGACCCATCAAACAGGATCCAGATCTAGACATCGGCCGAGGAGTCCAGTGGATTACAGGATACGAGGCAGCATGGATTCACTAGAGGCAGGTCTTGTCAGAGAAATCTGATTGATTTCTTTGACTGGGTGACCATGGAGTTGGACAGAGGGAGAGCCCTAGATGTGCTTTTAGATTTCAGTAAAGCCTTTGATACCGTTCCTCACAGGCAACTTATAAACAAACTGAGCACCCTAGGGATGGACCCTAAAGTTACTGCTTGGGTTAGAAATTGGTTGGGTGGAGGGCGACAAAGAGTACAGGTAAATGGAGCTCACTCTGAGGAGAAGGATGTACCAGTGATGTCCCCCAGGGGATCTGTCCTTGGTCCGATTCTTTTTAACATTTTTGTTAGTGATATAGCGGAAGGGCTGTCGGGTAAGGTTTGCCTCTTTGCGGATGATACCAAAATCTGCAATAGAGTAGACACCCGGGAAGGTGTAGATAACATGAGGAGGGATCTAGCTAAGCTTGAAGAATGGTCTAGAATTTGGCAGCTGGGATTTAATGTTAAAAAATGTAAGGTCATGCATTTGGGTTGCAGCAATCCAAGGGAGCAATATAGTATAGAGGGTGAAGTACTTTTGTCCACTAAAGAGTGGGACCTAGGCGTGGTTGTGTCTGATGATCTTAAAGTAGCAAAACAGGTAGAAAAGGCAGCGGCAAAAGCTAGAAGGATGCTTGGGTGCATACGGAGAAGAATGGCTAGCAGCAAAAAGGAGGTGATAGTGCCTCTGTATAAGTCTTTGGTGCAACCTCATTTGGAGTATAGTGTGCAATTCTGGAGACTGCACCTTCAAAAGGATATAAACAGGATGGAGTCAGTACAGAGGTTGGCTACAAAAATGGTTAGACGTCTTCATTATAAAACATATGAGGACAGACTTAAGGATCTTAATATGTACACCTTAGAAGAAAGGTGGGATAGAGGTGATATGATTGAGATGTTTAAATACCTCTGTGGCATAAATGTACAGGGGGAGAGCCTCTTTCAATTGAAAGCAAGTTCTGCTATGAGGGGACATGGGATGAGGGTGAAGGGGGGTAGATTCAGGAGTGATACGCGGAAATATTTCTTTACGGAAAGAGTGGTGTATCCGTGGAACAGCCTGCCAGTGGAGGTGGTAGAGATGAAGACAGCATCTGAATTCAAAACAGCATGGGACAAACACAGAGGATCTCTAAAGGAAAAAAGGGGACTGTTGTAATTGTTGATAAGGAAGGGCAGACTAAATAGGCCATGTGGTCTTTTTCTGTCATCATATTTCTATGTTTTTATGAGGATTGACTTGAGGCCATATGGTCTCAAGGATCGGCTCAGCCTCTGGCGATGTCCTTGACGTCGATGGCCCAGTGGTCTTTGCAGAAGAGCCAGTAGTACCGAACAATAATGCCTGCTGCTGGTCCATGAAGGCAGACAGACTGCACTCCAGGGCCGCCATTCTGATTTGAATCCACAAGGCTCCGCAGCAATCGGCGTGGCACCGAGGAACTTGGGCCCTGCGCCGGTTCCCCCGAAGGGGAGTCCGCAATGAGGATAGGTTCTGGCATCCAAGGCCAATCTGTGGTCAATTCCTTCCGGGTGACCTTGGTGGGCTGCTCCCACTCAGATCCCTCGGACGAGTGTCTAGGACTGAGGAATCTGGATTGGGGCTTACCCAACCTGTTGGAACTATCCAGGAATACTGCCTTTGAGGTTTTATTATTATTATTATTATTATGTTCCCTCAAGGGAGACCCCCTTTCTGAAGAGCCACTGCGTCGACCAGGGTCCGCAGGGGCGCCCCAGGATTCCGTGGCTTCAGAGGAGGCCTTGGCTTTCAGAGGCACTGGAGACTCCAAGAAAAACTTATCATGCTGCTGCTAGCGGCTCTTGAGGGACTTGGTGGACATCTTTTGACAAAGATTGCATGCCATGGAGTCATGGTCTGGCCCGAGGCAGCATAGACAGTAGTCGTGTGTGTCGGTAAGGGACATGATTTTGGCACACTGAACACACTTCTTAAATCCACAGGTAGTCATGGGGGTAAAAAGTACCCCAGCAGGGTTGAAGACCCGCAGTTCTGCCAGCTAGAAAAAAAGGGTATGAAGGTGCCAAAAAAAAAAAAAGTACGAACCTGAGACTCAATGCCAAAACATCGGGCTCGGGTGGTGGGAAAAGTACTAGTGCACATCCAGAGAAGGTATGAAACTCAAGTACAAAATAGTCAACTCTTTCCGGGGCAAAACAGACGACATCTGAAGGGCTCTGCGGAAAAAAGGAGACTGAGTAAGATGGCACGCTTGGGCGGGAAGGGCACCATGCATGTGTGGTGGCATCTCCCAAAGGCATTCTTTGAAAGCTGGGGGATGCTTCCACGAGGGCTCCGTCGGTACCGATGCCACCCATATGGGAGGACTGACTTCTTGCTTTGCTCCTGGAGAACATTTGTACCAGTCAAACTTGAGCACAACAGCATAGTTACTAACATCTCATAGGTGTTCTCCGGGGACAGCAGGAATTAGTCCTCACATATGGTTGTCATCGGCACCGATGGAGGCCACGCGGAAGCATCCCCCAGCTTTCAAATTAAGCCTTTCTGAGTTTCACCACGCATGCGTGGTCCCCTTCCCGCCCAAAAGTGCCATCTTAGCTCACTCTAATGACATAGCTAAGACGGCAAAGAAAAATAAAATATGGTAAATAAGCTACTCCAAGATGATGAGGGAGGGTTGTGAGGACTGATTCTTGCTGTCCTCGGAGAACACCTGTTATAGTCGAGTAACTACGCTTTCTCCGGGAACAAGCAGGAAGTCAGTCCTCAAATATCAGACTCCCCAGCTACAGGCTACTGAGAACCTGTAAAAAATGCCCTGGTGACCTGCAATGGGTAAGCTGTGATCAGCAGCAGTTGAGTCCCTACTGAAAGACTCTCGCAAAACCCAAGTGTCCAGTGGAGAACCAGCACTCCACCGGACACAGAAGAGTCAGAGGGCAGGAGTTGCCTACACACCGAAGAGATTACGGAGTACAGCCTGGCCGAAGGTGCTATCCTGTCGGGGATTCCCTCTCCAGGCAGCAGTGAGCTGCAAAGATATGGACCGAAAACCAGGTGGCAGCCTGACAATTTTCTGTCACAGGCATTGAAATAAGATTTCCAATGTTAGTAGCCATGGCCCTGACATGGTGCACCATGACCTTCTGGTCCAGTGAGATCCCTGATTTCTCATAGGCTAGGGTAATGCAGTCTGCCACCCAAGCAGAGTTTGCTTAGTCACTGGGAGCCCCAGACGACTTGGGTCATAGGATACAAAAAGCTGAGGTGCTTTGCGGTGGCCCCGAGACTTTTGCCGATATAAGGACAGGGCCCGTTCTCCAATCCAAAGGATGGAGAACGGCCTCTGCCCTGCCAGCTTGAGACCTCGGAAAGGTGGTGGGGAGCACCACCTCCTGATTGAGCTGGAATGGGGACATCACATTCGGCAGCAACTTGGAATGTATGCAGAGCACCACTCTGTTCTTGTAGAACCTCATGTAGGGGCGCTCTGCCATCAAAGCCTGGAGCTCGCTGACTGCAAGCTGATGTGAGTGCTACAAGGAAGACTATCTTCCGGGAGAGGTACCTCAAGTGGTAAGTGGCCAGAGGCTCAAACGGCGGCTTAGTGAGCTGCGATAACACCACTTTGAGATCCCACTCTGCCATGGAGGGCGGGAGGGAGGGGGAGTGTTATTTATTTGGCTGGATTTTTATACCGCTCTTCACCGGGGCAAAGCGGTGAACATTTCAACAACAGCTTGTACAGATGACAAAGAGAACTTATATACATATATAATTTGAACATTTGCAAAAGTAACATTACATGGAACAGAGAAACCTGGGAGGGGAAAGTATTAACATGCTATCTGTTTTCTGCTGAGGGAAGGAAGGGGAAGGGGAGGGACGAGGGGAGAGAGATGAGGGGAAAAGGATTATGTGATGGATCCAAAACGTTAATTGAATAGGTAGGTTTTGAGAAGTTTTCTGAATGTGGAGAGATCAGTGTTAGCTCAGAGAGTTCCCTTGGATACGGTTCCAGATTGTTGGCGCATATAATTCAAATGCCCTGTTGCAGGTGTACTGGGTGCTTTTGACTTTCTCATGTGGTATATTTAGGATGTTTATTGTGTATGGTCTTCTTGCCTTGCCTGTATTGGAGGAATTTAGTAGTGATTGGAGGTAATGTGATGATTTGGAAGGTCAGGAGTAAGATTTTATAGCATATGCGGCTGAATAATGGAAGCCAGTGGAGTTATTTTAGAATAGGTGTAATATGATCATACTTTGATGCTGCTTTAATTATGCATGCCGCAGTGTGCAGTGCTGTATGGAGGGGAAGCAATGTGGCTTTAGTTAATCCTTGATAAATGGAATTGCAATAGTCAAAATGCAGTGCTATGATTGCTTGAAAGGCAGTGTAGAAGTTGGATGGGCCTAGTAGTGGGCGGAGGTGTCGGAGAGTTCAGATTTTATGGTATATTAGTTTTGTTGCAGCATTTGTGTGTGGTTTCAAGGTAAGTTGTTGATCAATGGTAATGCCCAAGTACTTGACTTTGTTGTCCATTCACGCTTATACCATTTAACATTATTGAAGTTGGTGCTTTGAACCTGGAATCCTTGGAATGAATAGTATTTCGGTTTTCTTGTAATTAATTTGTAGGGAGTTGTTTGATAACCACAGTGAAATGTCTATGAAGCAGTTTATTATTCCATGGTGCATAAATCATTATATCGTCCGCGTAGATATGAAAGGATATATTATGTGAGTGGAAAATAGGACATAATAGTTGCAGGTAAATACTGAAGAGAAGGGACGACAGAGGAGCCTTGCAGGACACCTTGGGTTTGTGAAAAGGGGAGGGATGAGTTGCTTCTGATCTTGACTTGTTGTGGTCAGTCAGAGAGGTATGAGTGAAACCATGTCAGAACATTACCTTGGATTCCGATGGACTGGAGTCTCTGCAGGAGAGTGTTGTGATTGATGATATCAAAAGCAGCTGATATATCAAGAAATATTAGGATGAATCCTTCGTGTAGTTTCTGTATTCCTTTAATCAGTGTGTTTAAGAGTGAAGTGAGGAGCGTTTCGACTCCATGGTGGAGTCTAAAACTGTGCTGCTGTGGGCCCAACAGGCATAGGTGTCAAGACAGTCCTGAAGTTGCTGTTGAATGATTTTTTTTTATTATCTTGGTCGTGAATGGTAGACTTGCTGAGGGCCTATATGCTGCAGGATGACTGGGATCAAAGTTTGTGTTTATTAGGGTGGGACGTATGGAGTAGTATTTCAATTGTTTGGGCATGTAGCCCTGTTGGAGATATAATTGGGCAATTCTCGTCAGACTTGGACTAAACTCTTCTTTGGAAGCTTTGACCCAGCATGCTGGGCATGGGTCGGATGGTGATGTGGTTCAGTTTAATGTGGTAATAGTATGTTTGGATAACATAAGGTCCCACAAGAACTGAAACATAAGCGACTGAGCCGAGAGGGGCTTGCCCTCGACAGAATGATGGTGTGTTGTAATAGCGCACATGTGTACTCTGACCAAGTTGGACTTTAGCCCCACCTGCGACAGATGGAGCAGGTAATGGAAAACCACTTGTACCAAGCAGGAGAACGGGTTTGCCCGTCTTTCAGCACATCACACCGAGAATCGGCGCCACTTGAAGGCGTATGCCTTTCTTGTGGAAGCCTTATGAGAGGTCAAAAGAACCATGTCCCGTGGGAGATTGAGAGGTTGAAGGAAGCTAATGCTACCCTTTCAGCAGCAAAGTCGTGAGTGACAGGAACCCAAGCTAGGTTGTAAGAGAGAGCGCCCCTTCTCCTGTGAGAGTAGTCCTGGGGCTCGGCCCAGGGGGACACCGCCGACAGCACAAGGAGCAGTGGGAACCAGGGTTGCATGGGCCACCAGCGGGCTATCAGTATTAGTGATGCCCTGTCACGCTGGACCTTGAAGAGGGTCTTGGCGACCAGTGGTTTTGGTGGGAAGGCATACAGGAGGCCTTCCGTCCATAGAATGAGGAACGCATCTACTGCCAACCAGGATAGGTGAGGTTGGCGGGAACAGAAGCGGGGCAACTGTGTGTTGTCCGGGCTGGTGAAAAGGTCCAGCAGGGGGACATGCCAGTGTTGAAACAATCAGGCGGCCACTTCAGGATCCAGGTGCTACTCGTGCGGTTGGAGGACTCTGCTCAGCTTGTCAGCCAGGGCTTTGTCTTGGCCCGGGAGGTAGACCACTCTTAGGAGCATCCCTCTGCATGTCACATAGGAGCAGAGGGCTACCGCCTCCTGGCAGGGGGGTACTATGACCCCGTGCCCCCTTGTTTGTTCACAAAGAACACTCCGACTTGGTTGTCGGTCTAGACCAGCACGGACAGGTGGTGTAGCCGGTGGCAGAAGGTTCCAAAAGTCAGAAATATCACCCAGAGCTCCAACAGATTGATTTGCATCTGGGACTAGCTGCGTTGCATCTGGAGGCCCTCGCAATGGGCTCCCTGGCCCAGAAAGGAGGTGTCTTATGAGAGGTCAGACAGGAAACTATATTTGGAAAAACTTAGAGAAGCTAGCAAAGTAGTCAGGAAAGCAAAGATTCAAAAAGAGGAGGAAAGAGCCAATTCAGTAAAATGGGGGGATAAGACATTTTTCAGATATGTTAGTGAGAAGAGGAAGGGAAAAAGTGGTATTGTCAGACTCAAGGGTGAAGGAGAGGAATATGTAGAAGCTGATGAAGATAAAGCAGAAGTGCTCAACAAATATTTGTGTTCTGTGTTCACAAATGAAGAACCAGGAACAGGACCTCAGAAAACACCCACAAACAGGAACAGAAGCAAGGGGCATCTTGAACAATTTTCAGAAGACTGTGTTTGTGAGAAACTAGCTAAACTTAAAGTAGACAAAGCGATGGGATCGGATGGGATACACCCTAGAATACTGAGGGAACTTGGGGACGTCCTAGCAGCTCCACTGACTGACCTTTTCAATGCCTTGGAGTCGGGAGTGGTGCCAAAGGACTGGAGAGAGGCTCATGTGGTGCCTTTACACAAAAGCGGAAGTAAGGATGTGGTTGAAAACTACAGGCCAGTTAGTTTAACTGCGGTGGTGAGTAAATTATTGGAAATGCTGCTGAAAGAGAAAATAGTGAGGTTTCTGGCGTCCAGCGGATTACAGGATCCGAGATACCATGGATTCACCAGAGGCAGGTCTTATCAGACAAATCTGATTGATTTTATTGACTGGGTGACCGAGTTGTTGGACCGAGGGAGAGCCCTAGATGTGGTGTATTTAGATTTCAGTAAAGCCTTTGACACCGTTACTCACAGGCGACTTATAAACAAACTGAGCACCCTAGGGATGGACCCTAAAATGGAAATTAGACTTACCTGCTAATTGTAGATCCTGGAGGAACTCCAGTCTAGTCCTGAACTCTGGAGTTAAGCACCTCCTCCCGCAGCCTTGGAGACTGAGTACGTCACTCTTTTGATGATTCCTCCATAAATAGGCCAGGATCCGCCTCCATGTTCCAGTACCTATTGACAAAGCAGACTCACGAGAGCAATAACTAAGTAGCTAACAACAACTTAGCCTCTAAGTAACACCATACCACTAATATTGTAGAAGGCTCACAGAATAGACCTTCTTTCCCACCGCCTACCCACAGTAGGCTGTCTCAAATTCTGCTGGGGCTAACCTCCCCTTCCGAGGAACCCCAGGAATGTCTTACCTCCCAAGCAAGCCTCTACTTAACTCACCTCATGGCTCGCCACCTGTACCGACGCGACCGCCGGTGACCTAGGCCATAGTATTCTGCTTCAGGCCCCAGATCACATTCTACACCAGGGAGGGATCCATGACTAGACTGGAGTTCCTCCAGGAACTACAATTAGCAAGTAAGTCTAATTTCCATTTCCTTATCGGTCCTCCAGTCTAGTCCTGAACTCTGGAGATGTAACAGAGCAATAAAACAATCCAATCAACGGGAGGGCCCTGCTAGACCAGCCTGAAGCACTGCTGATCCGAAACAACCATCCCGTCCCGCCTGAACACCCAACCGGTAATGTTTCACAAAAGAATGAAGCGAAGACCACGTCGCCGCCTTACAAATCTCTATCGCTGGCACTAAGCTGATCTCCGCCCAGGAAGCCGCCTGCGCCCTTGCCGAATGAGCTTTCAGTCCAACCGTAGCCGGCCTCCCTTTCAAGATATAAGCTGACTCAATAGCTTCCTTCAACCATCATGCAATAGACTTCAAAGCCGCCTCTCCTTTCCTCGGACCTCCAAACAGGACAAACAACCTATCCGACCTTTAAAGAGGGCCGCCCTCTGCAAATACCTGCGCAACGCCCGGCCGACATCCAGCCTATGTAACCGACCACTGGCCTCCTGCTTGCTCTTGCAATCGAAACTGGGCACCACCACCACCTGATTTAGGTGAAATGCCGACACCACCTTAGGCAAGAAGGACGGCACCGTTCTCAAGACCACCTTCGGACTCTGAAAGGACAAAAAAGGCTCCCTACACAACAAAAACCAGTCAGAAAACGTGGCAGGAGGTTCAAAAGTAACCTTTATTGATCCACGGATAAGGTGCGCCAAACCCAACACAGGCCGTGTTTCGTACACCACTTTAGTAATATTTATTAATTATTGTTTTTATGTTTATACAATTTCTTAATGTGTTGTTTTTATGTTTTTTTAAAATATAATTTTATTGTATATTTATTGTATATGTGTGTATATGTATATACATTTTTAAAATTTTTTTCTTTTTTTAAATTATTTTATTTTATTATTATTTTTTATATATTTTTATTCATTCATTTTTTATTTTCATTTTTAATATATTTATCATTTTAATATAATTAATAATTTTTTATTTTTATCTTTTATTTTTTACAAAATTGTTTAATCTTTATTTTTATTTTAATTTTATTATATTTTATATTTTTTAATTTTTATTTTATAATTAGTTTTATTTTAATTTGGACATTGGCATTAACAATTTATATCATTTTGTTTTTCAAGTCCTCCTCCTTTTTTTCCGTTTTTCTTCGTTTTCTCCTGTTCTTGTGGTTATAATCAAAAGAGGTTTTATGAATATATATACACAGTTGACACATCCTGTTTTTTTAATTTTTTTATTATTATATTTCACTTTTATTGTTATTAACGTTATTATTAATACCACTATATATATTCTTAATGTGACGTAATTTTTTATAGTTTTATTAAGTGAGTTATCGCATTATGAGTGTTTACATGTTTTTAATTGATTTATTTTTTGTTTATTATTAAAGTTTTTTAATTATTATTAATTATTTTTTATAATCAGTTTATTTTAATATAATGATTTATCTTAGTTATTTATTTATTTAATGTGGTATAAAATAATTTGTCTTTTTGTATTCATGTTTACACAACAATTTCTGTTTGCTGTTGGTTTCACATGTATGTATATTTTGTAGTGAGCCTATAACCCCTGAGGAAGTGGTGTACGAAACACGGCCTGTGTTGGGTTTGGCGCACCTTATCCGTGGATCAATAAAGGTTACTTTTGAACCTCCTGCCACGTTTTCTGACTGGTTCCTGTTACCCACGTGGTATTTTGCTGTTTCTTGGTGGTCCCTACACAACAAAGCCTGCAACTCTGAAATCCATCTCGCCGAACAAATTGCCACCAAAAAGACTACCTTGAGCGTAAGATCTTTCAAGGTCGCCGAGTTCAACGGCTCCCGCACTAGAGCCTCCAACACCAAATTGAGATCCCAAGCCGGCACCACTGCCCTGCTTGGCCGTCGTAGCAACAATGCCGCTCTCAAAAAAATGCTTCACATCCGGATGTGTCCCGAGACTCTTCCCTAACACCTTTCCACGAAAGCAAGACAGCGCTGCCAGCTGAACCCGCAGGGAAGAGGCCGCCAAGTCCTTATCCAAGCCATCCTGCAAGAACGACAGAACTTGCGGCACCATAACTTTTAACGCTATCGCTCCCTTGTCTTCACACCACGAATCAAACAGCCGCCATACTCTAACATAAGCCAACGAGGTAGAGCGACGCCTGGACCTCAACAAAGTCGAAATAACCTGAGGCGAGTAACCCTTCGTCCTTAACCTCGCCCTCTCAAGAGCCAAGCCGTAAGCGAGAACCGACCCACCTGAGGCATGCTCAGCGGCCCCTGCAGTAACAGCTCTCTCCTCTCTGGCAGCCGCAACGGCTGCCCCACCAGAAGCCGTATCAAGTCCGCATACCACGGCCTTCGAGGCCAATCCGGAGCAATGAGGATGACCTGCCCCCTGTGCCTCTCTATCCGCTGTATTACCCGTCCTATTAACACCCAGGGTGGAAAAACATACAGCAGCTGCTCCTCTGGCCACACCTGCAATAAGGCATCCAGGCTCTCCGACATCCTTTCTTGCCTTCTGCTGTAACACCGAGCGGCCTTCGCCGACGTGAACGTCGCCATGAGATCCATCACCGGCGTCGCCCAACGACGCACCACCCTGTCAAACACCTCCTGATGTAGGACCCACTCTCCGGGATCTACTCTGACGCGGCTCAAATAATCGGCTGTCATATTATCTACCCCTGCTACATGCGCCGCCGATAAAGCTTTCAGATGCACCTCGGCCCAGCCTAAGAACTCCTCCGCTTCGTCCTCCAGAGCTACGCTGCTGGTGCCCCCTTGGCGATTGATGTACGCTACCGCTGTGGCATTGTCTGAGAACACTCTGATTGCCCTGCCCTGCAGTCTGTGCTGCAAGGCCATGAGCGCTAACTTCACTGCTCGCAGCTCCAACCTGTTGATGGACCACTCCTTTTCCGTTGCCGTCCACTGGCCCTGTGCAAAGTGTCCTTCAAAGCTTGCCCCCCAACCGAACAGACTGGCATCTGTCGTCAGGGGCCTCCAATCCGGCGACTCCAGAGGCATTCCCTCTTGAAGACTTCCCGGCTTGAGCCACCACTGCAGGGCCTCCCGTGTCTCCCGCGGACAAGGCAACCTCTGTGACAACCGACCAGACTGAGGCGAGCATCTCCTGAGCAAGGTCCTCTGCAGCAGCCACATATGGGCACGGGCCCAGGGAACCACCTCAAGGGTCGCCGCCATCTTCCCTAACAACTGCAGATAGTGCCACGCCATGGGAGCCCCTTGCATCAGAAAAGCCCGGATCAGCCCCCTCAGATCCTGCGCCCTGTGGAGTGGTAGAAACACTTTCCCCACCCTTGTGTCGAAACGAGCTCCCAAGTACTTCAACTCCTGAGACGGCACTAACCTGCTCTTCACTGTATTGACTACCTCGCCAAGCCCCTGCAGAAACTGAACTACTCGGTGGGTAGCCTCCTCGCTTTCTCCTTCCGTCTTCGCCCGGATCAATCAATTGTCCAGATAAGGATGCACCAACACTCCTTCCTTCTGCAATGCCGCTGCCACCGTGAAGGTGAAGGTTCGCGGAGCCGTTGCCAGCCCAAATGGCAATGCCTGGAACTGAAAATGTCCCTGAGGGACCCTGAAAATGTCCCTGAGGGACCGCCAGATGTTGATTGGCACATTCCTGTTGCAGTATCATCTAGAAGTAAGGAGATCCTGGATTCTCTACAGGGAGAACTATTCAGGCAATTGGTAACAGACCCCACACGTGAAGGGGCCATACTGGACTTGGTGCTTACCAATGGTGAAAGTGTTTCTGATGTTGTAGTGGGAGATCATTTTGCATCCAGTGATCACCAGATGGTGTGGTTCAGTATTAGGACTAGGGCTGTTAGAATCCATTCCAAGGTGAAGATCTTAGACTTTAGGAAGACTAACTTTGCGAAGATGGGCCAATACCTCAGGAAGTCGTTAGTGGGATGGGAACAGCTGGGGGATGTACAAAAACAGTGGGCAAAGCTGAAAGGGGGTATTTTAAAGGCAACCAACCTTTTTGTTAAAATGGTAAATAAAGGCAAAAGGAACAGGAGACCGCTATGGTTTTCGAAGGAAGTAGCTGAAAAAGTGAAGAAAAAGAGGGAGGCCTTCATGAAATACAAGAGATCACAGAGAGAGGAAGACAGGCATCTGTATTTGGAAAAACTTAGAGAAGCTAGCAAAGTAGTCAAGAAGGCAAAGATTCAAAAGGAGGAGGAAATAGCCAATGCAATAAAATGGGAGGATAAGACATTTTTCAGATATATTAGTGAGAAGAGGAAGGGCAAAAGTGGTACTGTCAGACTCAAGGATGCAGGGGGGAATATGTAGAAGCTGATAAGGATAAAGCGGAATTGCTTAACAAATATTTTTGTTCTGTGTTCACAGATGAAGAACCAGGAGCAGGACCTCAGAAAACACCCACAAATAAGAACAGAAGCGAGGGACATCTTGAACAATTTTCAGAAGACTGTGTTCGAGAGAAACTAGCTCAACTTAAAGTAGACAAAGCGATGGGACCGGATGGGATACACCCTAGAATACTGAGGGAACTTGGGGACGTTCTAGCAGCTCCACTGACTGACCTTTTCAATGCCTCGTTGGAGTCGGGAGTGGTGCCAAAGGACTGGAGAGAGGCTCATGTGGTGCCTTTACACAAAAGCGGAAGTAAGGATGTGGTTGAAAACTACAGGCCGGTTAGTTTAACTTCAGTGGTGAGTAAATTATTGGAAACGCTGCTGAAAGAGAAAATAGTAAGGTTTCTGGAGTCCGGCGGATTACAGGATCCGAGGCAGCATGGATTCACCAGAGGCAGGTCTTGTCAGACAAATCTGATCGATTTCTTTGACTGGGTGACCAGGGAGTTGGACCGAGGGAGAGCTCTAGATGTGGTGTATTTAGATTTCAGTAAAGCCTTTGACACTGTTCCTCACAGGCGACTTATAAACAAACTGAGCACCCTAGGGATGGACCCTAAAGTTACTGCTTGGGTTAGAAATTGGTTGGGTGGGAGGCGACAAAGAGTACAAGTAAATGGAGCTCACTCTGAGGAGAAGGATGTTACCAGTGGTGTGCCCCAGGGATCTGTCCTTGGTCCGATTCTTTTTAACATCTTTGTTAGTGATATAGCGGAAGGGCTGTCGGGTAAGGTTTGCCTCTTTGCGGATGATACCAAAATCTGTAATAGAGTAGACACCCAGGAAGGTGTAGATAACATGAGGAGGGATCTAGCTAAGCTTGAAGAATGGTCTAGAATTTGGCAGCTGGGATTTAATGTTAAAAAATGTAAGGTCATGCATTTGGGCTGCAGCAATCCAAGGGAGCAATACAGTATAGGAGGTGAAGTACTTTTGTCCACTAAAGAAGAGCGGGACCTAGGCGTGGTTGTGTCTGATGATCTTAAAGTAGCTAAACAGGTAGAAAAGGCGACGGCAAAAGCTAGAAGGATGCTTGGGTGCATACGGAGAAGAATGGCTAGCAGAAAAAAGGAGGTGATAATGCCTCTGTATAAGTCTTTGGTGCGACCTCATTTGGAGTATGGTGTGCAATTCTGGAGACCGCACCTTCAAAAGGATGTGAACAGGATGGAGTCGGTGCAGAGGGTTGCTACTAAAATGATTAATGGGCTTCATTATAAAGCATATGAGGACAGACTTAAGGATCTTAATATGTACACCTTAGAGGAAAGGCGGGATAGAGGTGATATGATTGAGATGTTTAAATACCTCCGTGGCATAAATGTTCAGGGAGAGAGCCTCTTTCAATTGAAAGCAAGTTCTGCTACGAGGGGACATGGGATGAGGGTGAAGGGAGATAGATTCAGGAGTGATATGCGGAAATATTTCTTTACGGAAAGAGTAGTGGATCCGTGGAATAGTCTCCCAGTGGAGGTGGTGGAGATGAGGACAGTGACTGAGTTCAAAAAAGCATGGGACCAACACAGAGGATCTCTAAAGGTAAAAAGTGGACTGTTGTAGTTGTTATGGAAGGACAGACTAGATGGGCCTTGTGGTCTTTTTCTGTCATCATGTTTCTATGTAGCGCAGAAACCGCTGGTGCTCCGTGCGAATCGGTATATTAAGATAGGCTTCCGTCAGATCTAAAGACGTGAGAAACTCCCCCCGTCTTACCGCTACTATAACTGATCTCAGGGTCTCCATACGAAAGTGCGACACCCTGAGACACCGATTGACCCCTTTGAGATCCAGAATTGGACGAAACATACCCTCTTTCTTTGGGACCACAAAGTATATGGAGTACCGACCGCAACCACACTGGTCCTCCGGCACTGGCACCACGGCTCTGAGCGCTCGAAGCCGTCTTACCATCTCTTGCATCGCCAACCGCTTTACCCGGGACCTGCCGGGAGAAAGAACGAAGGCGTTGACCACTGGACACTGGAATTCTAGGGCATAACCCTCTCGAATGACCTCCAACACCCACTGGTCTGTTGTAACTCAGATCCAGGCAGGGTAAAACTCCCTTAACCGACCCCCCACGGGAATCACCCCGCCTGGATCCCCCTCACTTCATTGAGGCGTTTTGAAGGTCGAGGACGAGGAAGCTCCGAAACCTCTTCCTGCTCCTCTAAATCCTCAAAACCCCAGGGCTCTATAAACCGACCGCCCACGCTGAAACTGACCAAACCTGGTAGAGCGAAACCGACGGAACTCCCTCTGCTGATTCTTCGTCGGTCCCTGGGCTCGGCCCGGCCTCTGTTTATCCTCCGGCAGCCTTCCTCCCTTAGACTCGCCGAGGTCCTTCCCAAACAGGAGCTTGCCCCTGAAGGGAAGCTTACTCAACCGTGCCTTAGAAGAATCATCCGCAGCCCAGTTACGGAGCCACAGACATCTCCGTGCCGCTACCACCAACGCCATACTTCTGGCCAGGCCCCGAATCAGGTCATACTGGATATCTGCCAGATAAGCCACCCCAGTCTCCAACCGGGAGGTCTCCTCGGCTGCGTCCTCTAAGTGAGCTCCACCAATCCTCTGGCACCAGCGCAGACATTCTCTCGCCACCCAGGCCCCACAGATAGAAGCCTGTATGGAGAGGGCATTGACATCAAACACCTGTTTCAATAGAGAATCTAAGCGCCTATCCTGGGCATCCTTAAGCGCTGCATTCCCCCTCAACTGGAATGGTTGTTTTCTTGGTGACGGCAGCCATCGCCGCATCCACCTTAGGAGCCTTAAAAAGGTCCTTATCCTGATCTGCCAGTGGATACAGTCGAGTCAATACTCTCGACCCTTTCAACTCTGACTCAGGCATGTCCCATTCCTCTTGTATCATCTCCCGAAAAACTCTCTGTACCGGGAAAACCTTCTGAGACTTACGAACCGCCTGCAACAACGGATCCTCCAACTCCACCGCTTCTGCCAGATTAGAAATTGGCATATTCAGCGCCTTCAGCGTCTCCGTAATTAGCGCCGGCAGCTCTTCTTGCCAGAACACCCTAACCATTCTCGCCTGATCCTCCTGCTCAGGGAGCTTCCCTTCCTCCAACTCAGCTTCTATCTCTAACTCCTCTAAGTCCTCCTCCTGCTCAACCGCCTTCTCACTCACCCTTCTTGACCTCTTCAAGGGGACACTGTCTGCACCAGAATCCAGATGAGTACCCGGGCGCTTACTCACCAAGTCTCCCTCTGCTGTCCCCGCTGAACCAAGCACCCCTCCTCCTAGTGCTTGTTGCAACAGGGCCACTAACTGCTGCAAGAAAATCGCTGCCGAGCCCTCCTGGGTCAGAGATGGGGCAACGGGTACGTCTGGCGCCGAGGACGGCCCTGCCACTGGCTCCCAGAGGGGTTCTGAAGCCAGCTGCTCAGGGAGGCCAAGAAGCTCCTTCTTCTGGCTCTCACCTGCCGCCCCCGGGGCCTGCTCCGAGGCCGCCTCTTGCAGACAGCCTCTGCATACCGCGGCCTCAGAAAGCGAGCTCCTCTTTACTCCACACATGAGACACAAAGTCTTGGAAGGCATACCTGCCCGCTAGCCGCGGTCTAACCCTAATAGGAGCTAGAAGCTGTACTCATTTACCTTTCTCTTTTCTTCTTTCCTTTTTTTTTTTTTTTTTTTAAACGAACATCCGACTGCTCTCTGCTACAAAAATTAAGGTAACTAACAAGCAACACTAGCGATCCTTGCCTCCAATCCCGTGTCAGCCCGCGCTCTAAAAGGCTCCTGCTGACAGTCGTGACGCTCCCGCACTGTTTCCCGAGCTTACCGTCCACGCGGCTGCGGCCTAGCCAGGCCCAACGCCTTCCCGCGCTCACCAACAGGGCCTGCCTACTCCTGCACCCCTCTACTGCACGAAGTACCACCGCAGTACTAGGCCTACTCACGGCAATGGGCGGAGAACCCCCGATCCAGCACGGGCTATGGGGAAATGGATCCCCTCCAAGCTGGCACCGCTTCAATCGCAGCCGCGTGCTCCGCAGCCGCACACTGCTCGCTCACGCCAACGCTGCCCCTTAGCAGGCTCCTCACCCACGCGGTGAGTTCAGGAGCCGGACACCCCCTCCTTCGCTCCACACTCGCTTGTACCCCCGACTGGAGGCAGGACACAGAAGCGGTGGGGGGGGGGGGAGGGGAGAGGAAGTGAAGTACGGAGGCAGCCCCTGCAAATTTAAACACCTTTGCAGGCTGAATCTGCTCCCAATCCCTGCAGAACTGCAGCACCCCCTTACAATTTAATATTCTCCCTTCACTACCTCTCCTTATTTATTACTCCAGTGAGTCCTGACCTCCTAGGTCAATACTCCTTCCGCTGCTTTGGAGACTGAGCTTACTGGAACATGGAGGCGGATCCTGGCCTATTTATGGAGGAGTCACCAAAAGAGTGACGTGCTCAGTCTCCAAAGCTGCGGGAGGAGGTGCTTAACTGCAGAGTTCAGGACTAGACTGGAGGACCAATAAGAAAGTTACTGTTTGGGTTAGAAATTGGTTGAGTGGAAGGTGACAAAGGGTACAGGTAAAAGGAGCTCACTCTGAGGAGAAGGAAGTTACCAGTGGTGTGCCCCAGGGATCTGTCCCTTGGTCCGATTCTTTTTAACATCTTTGTTAGTGATATAGCAGAAGGGCTGTTGGTTAAGGTTTGCCTCTTTGCAGACGATACCAAAATCTGCAATACAGTATACACCCGGTAAGGTGTAGATAACATAAGGAGGGATTTAGCTAAGCTTGAATAGCCTAGAATTTGGCAGCTGAGATTTAATGTTAAAAAATGCAAGGTCATGCATTTGGCTGCAGCAATCCAAAGGAGCAATATAGTATAGGGGGTGAAGTACTTTTGTCCTAGGCGTGGTTGTGTCTGATGATCTTAAAGTGGCTAAACAATAGAAAAGGCGAAACCAAAAGCTTGGGTGCATACGGAAAGGAATGGCTAGCAGAAAAAAGGAGTTGATATTGCCTCTGCATAAGTCTTTGGTGCCGCATCATTTGGAGTATTGTGTGCAATTCTGGAGACCCCACCTTCAAAAGGATACAAACAGGATGGAGTCAGTACAGAGGGTGGCTACTAAAATGGTTAGTGGTCTTCATTATAAAGCATATGAGGACAGACTTAAGGATCTTAATATGTATACATTAGAGGAAAGGCGGAATAGAGGTGATATGATTGAGACGCTTAAATACCTCCGTGGCATAAATGCACAGGGGGAGAGCCTCTTTCGATTGAAAGGAAGTACTGCTACGAGGGGAAATGGGATGAGGGTGAAAGGGGATAGATTCAGGAGTGATACGCGGAAATATTTCTTTACGGAAAGAGTGGTGGATCCGTGGAATAGTCTCCCAGTGGAGGTGGTAGAGATGAGGACAGTATCTGAATTCAAAAAAGCATGGGACAAACACAGAGGATCTCTAAAGGAAAAAAGGGGACTGTTGTAGTTGTTGATATGGAAGGACAGACTAGATAGGCCATGTGGACGTTTTCTGTCATCATGTTTCTATGTCTGTAGTGAGGACCTTTATTTGCTACCATCTGAGAGAGTCCACCAGCTGGCAGGTCACTCTCACTCTGTCTATGAGCCTGCCCGTGGCCTGTGTCCACTGAAAGCGGAGGCACCACAGGGCCGCTCACGTGCAGTTTGGTGTATGGGGTCACATGAACTGTGGAGGCCATGTGGTCAACAGGCAGAGGAGAAGCCAGGGGAGTAATGACTGGCATCAGTGCATCTCTGAAGCTAGCCCCCTGGGGCACTCTTACCTCTCTTGAGGGAGGAAGGCCTTGGCCTGGAGAGTGTCTAGCTGTGCCCCTATAAACTCCAGGTGTTGAGCCGAAGCAAGGTGGGACTTGGGGCAGTTGACGACAAACCCCAGATGCTGCAGGGTGTTGGTGTGCCCAGTGGCGAACTGCGCCTCTGCAGCTGTGCTTCCCTTTATGAGCCAGTTGCCCAGGTAAGGGAAGACGAAGGCCCTTGGAGCCGGACTGCAACCATCATGAAGACCCTTGGCAATGAGGCCTGTCCGAAGGGCAGTACCTTGTATTGGTAATGCTCTCCTCCCACCACAAATGAAGTATTTTCTATGGCTGGGATGGAACATGATGTGTGTGTACGCATCCTTTAGGTCTAAGAAGCCTAACCGAATTCCCTGCTGGAGGAATGGCAGCAGTGTTCCAAGGGAAAGCATTTTGAACTTCTCCCTTATCAAAAACCTGTTCAGCTCCTGCAGGTCCAGAATGAGCCTGAGGCCCTCCGTCCTCTTGGGGACGAGGAAATACCTGGAGTAGAAGCCGTTTCCCCTAGAATGTCTCGGCACTGGCTCCACTGCTTTGTCCTGGAGTAGGCCTGCAAGCTCGGTGAGGAGCAGGGTATGGTGAAGAAGAGGTCTGATGGGCTCTCCTGGAAAGTATGAGAGTGGTGCCTGCTATAGGAGAAGAAGTAGCCCTCTCTGACCCCTTGTAGCACCTGTGGGCAAACAGGGCTAGATGCCCCCCTGTGGGCTGCAGGGGACCACCTGAAGGAGAGGAAGTCATGTCCAGGCAGTCAAAAGCTCCCCAGGCTGGGCCAGGGCTGGCACCTGGGACATAGGAATCTTTTGCTTACGGGGGCCATTCCCCTGTGCGTTTGGCCTTGCTGAGGGGCCGAGAAGGCCTACAATTGCGAGCTATTTCCAAACCCCCCCTTTTTCCTCGGAAAGAAGGGCTTCTTTCCTGAGGCCTTCTTACGGGCTGTACCGAGGTCTTCTACGAGAGTCTGGTTCTTATTAGGAACTCGGTCTCTATCTCTGCAGCTTTGTCTGCCATTGGTTTCCATTAGAGGTTCTCTCTGATGCAGTGGACATTAGTTTTTCCTGAACCCAATGTTCTAGATCAGATGTCTGCAGACGTCATCCCCGATGCCTGCATCAGTCACACTGGCCGAAGACTCGAAGCCAAAGTAGGCTGCTTGAGAGAAGAACGTCAAGCCAGAGACTTAAATCTTTGTAGGGATTCCCCATCAAGGCCTGCCGAGAATCCACCAAGCTCCCTTGGCAGTTTCTTAAGGTACATGTCGATATAGAGCTGGTAGGACTAGATCCGGCAAGTCAGTATCGAGCCCTGAAATGCTTTTTGGCTAAGGGCATCAGGATTCGGGCCTCCCTGCCAGGTGGCACCGCAAAATGGGTCTTTTGGCTCTTGAGCCTGCAAATGGCTGACTCAACACCCATCAGGTTGTGGGGAAGTTGGGTCTTCTGGAACCCAGGGCTTCAGCACACTCATTACATGGAGTCGAGTCAACTGCTAACAATGGGAACAGACGCCGGTGTTTCCCACATCCGGAGGAGGCGTCACTCAAGTATTGGAGGCAGTGGTACCCTTAAGGGTTTCAATAAGAGGGGCCTCGTACAGGAGTATCTCCAGTTAATGTGTGCGTGGGTCTTCCTCAGCCTCGATGGTGAGAGCCTTAGCCATGTCCTGCACAAAGTCGAGGAAGATGACATTCTCGGATGGGGAATGGCGTCATGACACTGGAGGAGACGGGTCCGGAGGCATGTCTTGGTGTTGCCAGGTGTCCGAGGACTCCTTGTCCTAGTCTCCCATTTGAACTCTAAGTCTGAGTATGAGTCCGAGGCTCCGTGATCACCATGGTCGAGGTCCAAGTCGTGGGTATTCTCCAGAGAGGACCGGTGTCCTGAGCAACAGGACAAGGACCTTGTCTGGAGCTCTTGGGTCTCTCAAGGTGGCGCTTGAGGATTGGCTCAACATCCAGGGAAGCCCTCGATGTTGAGGGTCCCATTGTCGGGGCAAATGTACCGGACTAACTGGACAAACACCCGCTGCATGGCCACAAGGGCAGAAAGTGTAGTTACTCACCTGTAACAGGTGTTATCAAGGGACAGCAGGAATCAGTCCTCACATATGGGTGACGTCGGCGCCGAAGGAGCCCTCGTGTGGAGCAATTTCCTCAGCTTTCAAAGAAAGCCTTTGGGAATGCCTCGCGCATGCGCGGTCCCCTTCTCGCCCAAGGGTGCCATCTTGCTCAGTCAGATGACATCTGCTGCTATCCTGAGGGGGTGTGGCTGTCTGGAGCAAAACCGGGGCAACTGACGATTCTGTGGACTGGCAAAGAGATCCATGGATGGGAGGCCCCAGTGGTTGAAAATCTTCTGAGCAATCTCCCTGTTCAGTTGCCATTCATGGCGTTGAAGAACCCTGCTCATTCTGTCTGCCAGGCAGTTCTCCTGGCTCGGTAGGTAAACTACATGGAGAGACATGTTGTGTTGAACTGCGAAGGAACAGAGATCCAGAGACTCCTGGCAAAGGATCCGCGAACCTGTGCCTCCCTGTTTGTTCACATAGAACATAGCCACCTGGTTGTCCGTCTGAACTCGGACAGACTGGTTGGAGAGGACAGGAGCAAAGGCCTTTAGAGCTAAGTGAATGGCCCGGAGTTCCAACAGGCTGATCTGGAGTGTGGCCTCCTGAGGAGTCCAATGACCTTAAGAGCAAGAGCCCTGACAATGGGCTCCCCAGCCCATCAAGGAGGCATCCATGGTCAGCACCCTGGTATGCATGGGAAGCTGGAACGGTACCCCCCGCAGGAGGTTCCCTGATTGTGACCACCACTGCAGGGACTGCACCAGGGGTTTGGATACTGCCACTCTGTCGGACAGGCGTCCCGTGGCCTGTGACCACTGGTCCCGTAGGGCCCACTGAGCTGTCCGCATGTGCATGCGTGCGAAAGGAGTAACATGAACCGTGGAGGCCATGTGACCAAGCAGGCGTAAGAACCTCCGTGCTGACACCTGGGGTACTTGACTCACCATGCCCACCTGAGACAGCATGCGGTCCACCCTGTCCAGTGGCAAGCAGGCTCTGGCCTGCAGGGTGTCTAGCCTTGCCCCGATGAATTCCAAGTTCTGGGTGGGGAGGAAAGAAGACTTTGCGTGATTGATGACAAACCCCAGATGCTGAAGCAGAGCAATTGTGCGAGCTGTGGCGTGGTGCGCCTCCTGGGCTGACTGGCCCCTTATGAGCCAGTCGTCTAGGTAAGGGAACACAAAGATCCCCTGGCTCCTGAAGAAGGCCGCTACCACAGCTAGGCACTTGATGAAAACCCTTGGAGCGGAAGCTAGACCAAAGGGAAGCACTTTGTATTGGAAGTGGTTTCCTGTGACCAGGGGCGGCTCAAGGGGGGTGCAGGGCCATGGGCGGAGACTCAATGTGGGGCCTCATTTGCATAAGGTGCCTCATTTGCATAACTATTTGCATAATATTACCATACACTAACTTTTAGTAAACATGCCTCTTAATGAGCGTATGGATAAAGAAAGACCAAAGGTTTTCTACATTACTATAATCCAGTGCCAACCGCCAGGCACATTAGGAACTACTACAAACACTGCCCATTTAGAACCAATAGCAAACCCACCGTATCATAACAGCACTACCAGGACTCAAAGCACCAGACCCTACCTATCAAAAGGCAACACTGCAAATATTAAACCAATACATTTCAGAGAATAACAATATATGACCTACTGGGGAAAGAGAACAAGTGGCAATGTCAAATAGGAATTACATAAACAGAATACCTCAGCTCAGTTACACATGCAGAACACAGACCATCACCAAACAAGGAAACACAATTTAGAAACAGGAAGACAATAATTAAACTGGGAACCCCAAAATCAAACTTGGAATGTACAACACTGTAGAAATAAAACTATTAATTAATTTCCTCTTGTACTAAATAAAGCGCATATGTCAATGATTCACATTTCCCAGAGCTGACATATTCCAGTTAATAAATTCAAAAGAAAGATATTTTTCTACCTTTTGTGCATTTTTTTTCAGTTGCAATTGCTCCAGCCACTTTCTTTTGGTTTCTTCGTGTCTTCTGCTAACTCTCCACCATCTGCTGTACATTTGTCCTTTCTTATTTATTTTATTTATTTAGTTAAAAGGATTTCTATACCGCCTTTTCCTTGAATCAAGGCGGTTTTCACAGCAAACAATCACAATAGTGTTTTAGGGGTGGCCCATTCTTCTCTCCTAGTTTTTTTCCATTCTCTCTCTACATCTGCTTTAACATACTAATCTTTCTCCTGTTGCTCTTTCCTCATTCCTATTTCATCCACTCAAATGTTACCCCTCCATCGTCAATCCCCACTTACTCTCCTAATATTCGGCCAATTGAAGATTTTTCTTCCCTCCCACACAAAATATTTTTCCCCTCTCCATTTCACTCTCCCAGCCCCATCCCATTCTAATCCTCCCCCAACATCAGCTCCCTTCTAGTTCCAGCCCCACCCAGCATCCACTCCCTTCTAGTCCCCGCATCAACCCATTTCCAGTCCTATCCTAGCCCCACCATCAGCCCATTTCCAGTACTAGCTCCCCCATCTATTTCCAGTCCTATCCGAGTCCCTCCATCAGCTCATTTCCAATCCCAGCCCATCAGCCGATTTCTAGTCCTTTCCTAGCCCCACCATCAGCCCATGTCAAATCCTCGCTCCCCTCCACTCAGCCCATTTCCAATCCAAGCCCCCAATGAGCCTACTTCCAGTTCTAGCCCCTCCATGAGTCCATTTCATTCCAAGCCCCCACCACAGCCCATTTCCAATCTTAGCACCCCCAACAGCCCATTTCCAGTCCTAGGCTAGCACCTTCATCAGCCCATTTCCTGTCCAAGCCCCCCCCACTCAGCCCATTTCCAGTCCTAGCTCCCTCTCCTTACAGCCCATTTCCAATCTCAGCACCCCCCAACAGCCCATTTCCAGTCCTATGCTAGCACCTCCATCAGCCCATTTCCTGTCCTAGCTCCCCCCCACTCAGCCCATTTCCAATCCTAGCTCCCCCCCTCATCAGCTATTTGCAGTTCAAGCCCCCATCCCCATCAGCTCTTTGCATTTCTAGTCCCCCCTTCCACTCAGCCCATTACCAGTCCTAGCCCCCCCCCCACAGCCCATTACCAGTCCTAACCCCCCCATCAGCCCATTTTCAGTCTTAGCCCGCCCATAGCCCATTACCAGTCCTAACCCCCCATCAGCCCATTTCCAGTCTTAACCCCCATCAGCCCATTTCCAGTCAGCCCCCCATAGCCCATTTCCAATCCTAGCCTCCCCCCATAGCCCATTACCAGTCCTACCCCCCCCCCCCCAATCAGCCCACCTCTAGTCCTACCCCCCCCCATAGCCCATTACCGGTCCTATCCCCCAACAGAGCCCTCCCTCGATCACACTCCTCGGCGCGGCTTTCAGAGCCGCGAAAGGAGGGTTTCCCTCACGCGCTTCTGTTAAGTCGGCCGGGGCTGATGGGAAACAGGAAAAGCCTGTTCCCATCAGCCCCAGCGGGCTTAACAGAGCCACGAGAGGGAAAGAGTCCCCTTCGCAGCTCTGAAAACCGCACCGAGGTGAGTGATCGAGGGAGGGCTCTGCCGGACAGGAGGGAGGGCTCTGTTGGGTGGGTGGGGGCCCCACGGGAGACACTTGATTCTTACGCTGCTGCCCAGCAAGTTAGTTTTTTCTTTTAAAGTTTTCCTGGGCTGATGGGCAGAATGTTGTTTGCGCGGGGCCCCTGAAACGCGGGGCCCTGTGCAAACAACATTCTTGCTCAAGGGATGGGCGGCCCTGCCTCCGACCATAAACCTGAGGCATTGGCTGTGGTCCGTATGTATGAGGATGTGTGTGTAAGCATCCTTTAGGTCCAAGGAGCATAGCCAGTCTCCCTGCTGGAGGTAAGGCAGAAGTATCCCAAGTGAAAGCATCTTGAACTTTTCCTTTACGAAGAACTTGTTGAGATTTCGCAGGTCTAGGATGGGGTGAAGGCCTCCTTGTCCTTTTGGTATCAGGAAATACTTGGACTAAAAGCCTTTCCCCTGCAGGTGGTGGGGCACGGGTTCCACCGCCTGATCCTTTAGAAGACCAGCCAACTCCTGCAAGATGAGGTTCCTGTGCAAGAGAGGTCCAAGATGTTCTCCTGGGAAACAGGAGGTAGGTACTTGGCTGAAATGGAGAAGATAGCTTTCTTGGACTATCCTTAGAACCCAAGTATCGGATGTAATGGCTAGCCACCTGTGGGCGTACCTCCTGTGCAGGGCCAAACCACTGGTGGGAGAGGAGCTATGCAGAGGGAGTCAAAAAACCCCTCCCTGCTGGGCAGGAGCAGGAGCTGGAGGCTAGGGGGTTTGAGGTTTACGAGGGCCATTCCCCCGTCCCCTGGCCTGCTGCCCCTGCTGGGGAGGCCTTATAAGTGGGGTAGTTTCTGTAAGCCTGTCCCTTCCTCGGATAAAAGGGTTTTTTCCCCCCGATGTCGTCTTCCTGTGAGAAGGAGCAGATGTCTTCTTCGACAGCCTTGTCCGGGTCAAGTACTCGGACTCGAGTTCAGCAGCCTTCTCAGTCATGGGTTTGCCAAAGAGGTTATCTCCTCAGCAGGGGGCATCAACCAACTTGTCCTGTACCCATGGCTTGAGGTCAGACGACATGGGCCAAGCCTGGCGTCTTGCACCGATGCTGGCTGCGGCTACCTGCGGCCTCAAAGCCGTCGTAGGCTGCTCGAGACAAACTTCAAGCACTCTCTGATCCTGGTGGACAGGGCCTTGAAGCGCTGCAAGGGTTCCTCGGAGAGGCCAGCAGAGAACCCGGCAATTTCCTTTGCCAGGTCTCTTAAGTACATGCCCATCTACAGCTGGTAGGTCTGGACATGGTATGACAGCATAGAGTCCTGGAAGCACTTTCTGCCGAGGGCGTCCAGGTTCCAGGCCTCCCGGCCAAGAGGCACCGAGGAGTGCGTCTTTTGGCTCTTGAGCCTTTGCATGGCCGATTCCACAACCATGGAGTTGTGCGGCAGCTGCACCTTTTGGAACCCGGGGCTCTTACAGACTCAATAAATGGAATCGACCTGTTTGCTGAGGACTGGCGCCGAGGCCGGGGACTCCCACATGCACAGCATGGACTGTTCCAGCATCGGAGGCACTGGTACAGTAAGGGCCTCCTTTGGAGGAGAGTCATACTGGAGGGCATCAAGCTCCTCGGCTCGAGGCTCCTCCTCGGCATCTGCAGGGAAAGCCAAAGCCTTGGCCATATCCCTAACAAAGTCCGAGAACCTGGTGTCCTCCGGGGGTGACCGTCTCCGAGGTTCCGAACCTGCGAAGTCCGATGGGACGTACCGGGTCCAGTGGGTATCAGGTGAGTCTTTCTCCTCCATCTCCCAAGCAGAGCCCTCCGAGGAGGACTAAATGGGATCCGGCCTCGAGGGCTTCAAGCGCGTCCATCCCGATGCCGTTGGCCCCGGCGACAACGACCTTGGTCCCGAATGGGAGGTCGAGGGAGACCTTGACCGAGGATCAACTCGAGCCCGCATGGACTCGAGGATCGGCTCTGCCTCCGGGGTCGACTTAGACGTCGAGGTCCCGGTGGTCAGGGTGGATGCACGGGTGACACCGGTTATCAGCGCCCGCTGCTGGTACATAAAGGCACACACGCTGATCTCCAAGGCCGCCAACCTGAGACCCAGCTCAGAAGGCTCCGCAGCCCCCAGCTCGGTTCCCAATGCCAGGACTGATGCCGGTTCTCCCGGAGGAGAGTCCATGAGGACAACAGGCATTACACCCTTGTCCGACACCTCCGGCTCCATATGAGGTATTTTAACAAGCCTCTCCAACTCGGCGAACCTGGGGCGGCGTTCGGCACTCCGTGAACTGGAACCTGAGGACCCCGGCTGATCGGAGTCCACCAGAGACGCAGCCCTCGTGGGTTTCTTCTTCTTACGGTGCTCCCGGGTAGGAGACCCCCTTTCAGAAGACCCCCGATGGTGCTCGGGTTCAGAATCCCGAGACGTTGAGGCTTCTGACAAGGTCCTGGCCTGGACGGATCCAGACTCGGAGAAAATAGTCTCACACTGGTGCTGCATGCTCCTCAACGCCTTGGAGGATATCTTGCCACACAGACCGCAGACCACTGGGTCATGGTCGGGTCCGAGGCAGCGGAGGCAGCAGTCATGGGTGTCGGTGAGGGACAGAAGTTTTTTACACCGATCACACTTCTTGAACCCGCTGGCAGCCATCGGGGGAAAATGGGCCCCTGCGAGGTCAAAAGACTGGGCTGCCGGTTAAAAGAAAAAGAGCGCGAACGCTAGTCACTAAGGACAAAAACATAAAAGTTAGTCGGACTCGATACCGGTGTACCGAGCCGAGGCAGGAAGGGGAACCGGCGTCGAACCGGTACCAAAAATGATAGAAATAGTCAAAAAACAATCTGCTTTTTCCGAGGAAAATGGAACGACATCTGTCGGGCTCTGCGGAAAAAAGAAGACTGAGCAAGATGGCACCCTTGGGCGGGAAGGGGACTGCGCATGCGCAAGGCATTCCCAAAGGCTTTCTTTGAAAGCTGGGGAAATTGCTCCGCACGAGGGCTCCGTCGGCGCCGACGTCACACATATGTGAGGACTGACTTCCTGCTTGTTCCTGGAGAAATATTGCTCTCTAAGGCCACCATCCTGGTCTCTATGCCAGCTGGCTATGCAGCTTTTGACGAAGATTTCAGGCCTGGCGTCGGTACCATCGAGGGGGGTCCCCGACAAGGATGGCCTCAGGTGTCCGAGGCCGATTGGTGGGTTCTGACGACTGCTTGTGGAGCAGTTTGTGAGGCCGCTCCCGCTCCAACTCCTCAGACTCATGCTGGAGACTATGGGGCCTGGAGTGGGATTTCCCCTTCTTCCCAGACCCGTGCTCTGAGGTGACCTTCGAGAATTTCAACTTTTTGTGTTCCACCTCCAGGGATTTTATCTCAAAGGAACCATGGCAATGGGACACCAAGAAGGCTTGGGCTTCGTGGGGCACAGAGGTATCAGATGGGACCCTGGAGCGTGGTGTCAATGGAGACTGGCACAGAGTTTGGACTTTTGGAAACATTTTTCCTGCTGCAACGACAGCTCTATAGGTCCTTTGAGGTCATGATTCTGGAAATTTCACAGTCCAAGTCATCGTGCTCCGAGCCGGAGCACCGGAGGCAGCAGTCATGTGGATCAGTGAGGGAAATCATTTTGCTGCACTGATCGCACTTCTTGAAGCCACTGGAGGCCATCGGAAAAAGGGCACGAATGCCGGTCAAGGGACACCTCGAGATAAAAAGGGTAACAAACAAGGAATGAACTCGAGGAGCGACACAGAGGTGAGCTGGCTCAGGGGCAGGAAGGAACCAGTACACAAACCAGATAGAAATGTACATTTAAAAATAAAAAAACACCACACTTTTTTCCAGGGGAAGCTGGACAGACATCCAGAGGGCACCACCTTCAAAAGGAGACTGAGGCAAAATGGCACCCTTGGGCGGGAAGTGGACCATGCATGTGTGGTGAATCCCCCGAAGGCTTTTTTTGAAAGCTGGGGAGACGATTCCACGGGGGCTCCATTGGCACTGATGTCACCCATATGTGAGGACTGACTTCCTGCTTGTTCCTGAAGAATCATATATTCATCACCATACATCTGCTGTAACTTGTCGTAAGTCTCTTTGCATGAATCTCCAAGATTATTCCGAGCAGCTTCACAAAACTCAATAAAACTACAACAAATAGAGCATTCAGCTTCAATGCCCCATTAATATGGAATGCTCTTCCAGACAAGCTCAGAAATATCACAGACCTTACAACTTTTAGAAAAGATCTTAAAACCCACCTTTTTAAGGAGTACTTTAGCAACTTAATACCTAATGATGAAACATTTCCCACTTAACACATGTATACACATACTCATCAAAACTCAATTTACTTTTTCATTTCTCCCTCTCCAATCTACACAATTCCCATTCCTTCTTGTGGTTTAAGATAGTTATTCCAATTAACCTCCACATTGACAACTCTAGCGAGATACGATTATTATTACCTGAATCAGATAGGATAAAAAGACATGTATAAATTTTGTACATATTGTAAATATGTTTATGTTTAAAACTATTTAACTCTCTAATCAGCATTTACTCAACCCTGTAATTCAAAACTACTTAATCTATTATGTAAAATTCTAGAACACTTCCTTTGTTCACTGTAATGCTAACTGTTCAGAATATGTTACAATGTAATATTTCAAGTTTTGTTCCATGTAAACCGCTTTGATTTTGCTGAAAAGCAGTATATAAAACCGTTCAATAAATAAATAAATAAATTATGGCACAATACAATGCAAATAGCGTAGTTACTCACCTGTAACAGGTGTTCTCCAGGAGCAGCAGGAATCAGTCCTCACTTATGGGTGACGTCGGCGCCGACGGAGCCCTCGCGGAGCAATTTTCCCCAGCTTTCAAAGAAAGCCTTTGGGAATTGCAGCGCGCATGCGCGCTAGTCTTCCCGCCCGAAGGTGCCATCTTAGCCAGTCAGATGACATAGCTAAAAAAGACAGCATAAAAATTTGCAAAAAGAACATAAGCAGACGATTGCAACTCCAAGGGGAGGAGGGAGGGTAGTGAGGACTGATTCCTGCTGCTCCTGGAGAACACCTGTTACAGGTGAGTAACTACGCTTTCTCCAGGACCAAGCAGGAAGTCAGTCCTCACTTATGGGACTCCCAAGCTCAAGGCTACCGGAGACCCTAAGCACAAAAATGAGCTCCCTCTAGCTCAGCAGCACAGAAGGAAAGAATCTTCGCTGAATTATCACCCACCGGTAGCCCACATCCGGGATGGAGGGTAGGAGTTGCTCAGACCTCAAAGAGATTACGGAGGACTGCCTGTCCGAAAGCACTGTCCCTACGGGACTCCCTCTCGAGACAGTAATGGACCGCAAAAGTCTGGCTCGAAGACCAAGTAGCGGCCCGGCAGATGTCTGCCAGCGGAACAGAGCGGAGGTAAGCCACTGACGTGGCCTTTGCCCGAACGCAATGAGCCGTGACTCGACTTTCTAAGGCGAGTCCGGCTGCCCCATAAGCCCAAGAGATACAGTCCGCAACCCAGATGGACAGAGTACGCTTGGAGACCGGGAGCCCCAATTTATTGGGGTCAAAGGACACAAAAAGCTGCGCAGCTTTACGGTGCTCCCGCGTACGGTCAAGGTAGAAGTTCAACGCCCTTCTACAGTCCAGGGTATGGAGGACCGTCTCAGCTCGGCTGGAGTGTGGTCTGGGAAAGAAGGTTGGAAGTACCACCTCCTGATTCAAGTGAAAAGGGGAGACCACTTTAGGCAGAAACTTTGGGTGAGTCCGTAGGACTACCCTATTCTTGTAGAACCGAGTGTAGGGGGGATCAGACACGAGGGCCTGTAATTCACTTACGCGCCTAGCGGAAGTGAGGGCTATCAAGAACAGCGTTTTCCAAGACAGAAAACGGAGAGAGCAGGTAGCCATAGGTTCAAAAGGCGGACAGGTGATCCGCTGTAAAACCACATTCAGGTCCCAGTCAGGCGCTGGCGGGCGCAGAGGTGGTTTAAGTAGTAGGAGACCTCGGAGAAACCTCGCTACGAGAGGGTCGTTGGAGAGAGGTCTGCCGTCCACCGGCACATGATGTGCGGAAAGAGCACTGAGGTGAACTTTGACGGAGTTGGACTTAAGTCCCAGATTAGAGAGGTGTAGCAAGTACTGTAAGATCACCGACACCGGGCAGGAGAAGGGATCCTGAGACTGTTGGGTACACCAGACTGCAAAGCGACGCCATTTAAGGGCGTAGCATTTGCGGGTAGAAGGCCGTCGCGAAGCCAAGACGACCTCCTCCACCTCTGCCGGCAAGAGGAGAGGAGCAAGGACTACCCTCTCAGCAGCCAGGCCATGAGGTTGAGAGACCTGAGGTTGGGGTGCAGTAGGGACCCCTGATCCTGGGTGAGGAGATCCGGTTGCACCCCCAGAGGGATTGGATCCTCCACCGCCAGTTGCAGCAAGAGCGGAAACCACGGCTGGCTGGGCCAGCGAGGGGCCACCAGGATCATGAAAGCTTTGTCTCGGAGAACCTTGAAAAGGGTCCGAGAGACTAACGGGATGGGAGGGAAAGCGTACAGAAGGCTCCCCGACCATGAGATCAGAAAGGCGTCCGCCGCCACCCGAAGGGGGTGAGGCTGACGAGAGCAGAAGCGAGGAAGCTGCCGGTTGTGAGGACTGGCAAAGAGATCCACTGTGGGGAGGCCCCACCTGAGGAAGAGCTTCTGAACAATCAAGGGGTCCAGACGCCACTCGTGCGGCTGGAGGACCCTGCTGAGTTTGTCCGCCAGGCAATTTTCTTGGCCCGGGAGATAAACTGCCTTGAGGAGAATGCCGTGACTGACGGCCCAAGAGCAGAGCTTCTGTGCCTCCCGGCAGAGGAGGAAGGAGCCCGTGCCCCCCTGCTTGTTCACGTAGAACATGGCAACTTGATTGTCCGTCTGGACAAGGACGGACTGTTGGGAGGTCAGGTGGGAGAAGGCCTTGAGAGCTAGGCGGATCGCCCTGAGCTCCAGGAAGTTGATCTGCTGAGCAGACTCCCACTTGGTCCAGAGGCCTTGAGTACGTGCCTCTTGGCAATGGGCTCCCCAGCCCAGGAGGGATGCATCGGTGGTCAGCACCCGGGTCGGCTGAGGTGACTGGAAAGGCATTCCCAATACCAGGTTCGGCTGCCGGAGCCACCACCGGATAGACGAGACCAGCGGCTCGGAGACGCGCACCAGGTCTGCTAGGCCGCCCGTGGCCTGTCGCCACTGCTGGCGGAGACACCACTGAGCAGGCCGCATATTCAGGCGGGCATTGGGGGTCACATGGACGGTGGAAGCCATATGGCCGAGCAGTCTCAGGAAGCGCCTGGCGGAGACCAGGGGCTGGCTGCGAAAGCGGTCGGCTAGGTCCATGAGCCGCTGAGCCCTGTCGAGCGGTAGGTACGCTCGCGCCTGAGGGGTGTGCAGCCTTGCGCCGATGAACTCGAGATCCTGTGAGGGGAGCAAAGTGGACTTTGCGAAGTTGATGACAAAGCCCAAGTGCTGCAGCAGAGTCACCGTGCGGCACGTGGCGGTGGTGACCTCCTGAGCGGACGCTGCTCTGATGAGCCAGTCGTCGAGGTACGGAAAAACATAGAGGCCGTGAAGCCGGAGATGGGCCGCCACGACCGCGAGACATTTTGTGAAGACTCGCGGTGCGGAGGACAGGCCGAAGGGCAGTACTCTGTACTGGTAATGAGTTCCTGCCACCACAAACCTTAGGTATTGGCGGTGGCTTGGGTGGATGAGGATGTGCGTGTAAGCATCCTTTAGATCCAAGGAGCATAGCCAATCTCCCTGCTGGAGGTAGGGCAGAAGGATTCCAAGGGTAAGCATTTTGAACTTCTCCCGCACAAGGAACTTGTTGAGGTTGCGCAAGTCCAGGATGGGTCGGAGGCCTCCTGTTCTCTTTGGTATCAGAAAATACCTTGAATAGAAGCCCTGACCTCTCAGGTGGTGTGGCACCGGTTCCACCGCCCGATCCTGCAGAAGACCTGCTAACTCCTGAAGGAGCAACTCCCTGTGCAGAGGGGGGCGCGGAGGCT
Source organism: Ichthyophis bannanicus (assembly GCA_033557465.1). Classification (NCBI taxonomy): domain Eukaryota; kingdom Metazoa; phylum Chordata; class Amphibia; order Gymnophiona; family Ichthyophiidae; genus Ichthyophis; species Ichthyophis bannanicus. Next base: position 515,613,197 of record CM066035.1, read on the forward strand.
CTCCCGGAAAATAGGAGGGAGGGACCTGATGGAAGTGGAGAAGGTAGCCCTCTCGCACGACCTGAAGCACCCAGGCATCTGCGGTGATGCTGGACCACCTGTCGGCGAAGTGAACCAGCCGGCCTCCGGTGCTGGGGGGAACCAGCGGGGGGGGAGAGGCTATGCTGAGCGAGTCAAAAACCCCCACCCTGCTGAGCAGGGGCTGGTGGCGCAGGCTTGGGGGCTTGCTGCCTACGGGACCCGTTACCCCGTCCCTTGGCCTGCTGGCCCTGTTGGGGAGCTGCAGGGGCCTGATAATGGGGGTATTGTTTGTAGGCAGCCGCCTTCCTCGGGTAAAAGGTCTTTTTTCCCGAGCCCTTCTTTTTCTGGGAAGGGGCGGAGGTCTTCCTAGAAAGCCTGGTCCTGGTGAGAGTCTCAGTCTCAATTTGTGCAGCCTTTTCCGCCATGGGCTTGCCAAAGAGGTTTTCGCCTCGGCAGGGGACATCGACCAACTTGTCCTGTACCCAGGGCTCAAGGTCGGATGACTGAAGCCAAGCCTGTCGGCGGGCACCGATGCCGGCTGCGGCTACTCGAGCCGAGGCTTCAAAGCCATCATAGGCTGCCCGGGACATGAACTTTGAGCATTCCCGAATACCTGTGGACAAGGCTAGGAACCTCCGCAAGGGTTCCTCGGACAAACCAGCGGAGAAGCCGGCTAGCTCTTTAGCCAGATCCCTGAGATACATGCCCATGTAGAGCTGGTAAGTCTGGACACGACAGGCGAGCATAGAGCCCTGGAAGCACTTCTTGCCAAGGCCATCCAGGTTACGGGCCTCCCTTCCAGGAGGCACCGAGGAGTGCATCTTCTGGCTCTTAAGACGATGCATGGCCGATTCCACTACCATGGAATGGTGTGGCAACTGCGCCTTTTGAAAGCCAGGGCTCTTGCGGACTCGATAGATAGAATCGACCCGCTTGCTCAGGACCGGCGAGGAGGCCGGACTCTCCCACATGCGGAAGAGCAGTCGTTCCAGCATAGGAGGAACCGGCACAGTAAAGTGCTCCCTCGCGGGAGAGTCATACTGGAGGGCGTCGAGCTCTTCGGCTCGAGGCTCCTCCTCGGGGTCCGCAGGGAAGGCCAAAGCCTTGGCCATATCCCTAACGAAATCCGAGAACCGGGCATCCTCCGGGGGGGACTGCTTCCGAGGCTCGGACTCCGGAGAGTCCGATGGGACACACCGAGTCCGGAAAGAATCAGGGGACTCTTCTTCCTCCGACTCCCAGACCGACTCCGACGAGGACTCGGTGGGGTCGGCTCGGGCAGGGTGCGGCGCCAGCCGCCCCGACGCCGAGGGAGTCGGCGTCGGCGACCTCGGTCCCGAACGGGAGGCCGAGGGCGACCTCGACCGAGGATCGACTCGAGTTCTCATCGACTCGAGGATCGGCTCGGTCTCCGGGGTCGACTTGGACGTCGACGTCCCGGCGGCCGGGGCAGCGACGCCAGCGAAGCCAGCGAGCAGTGCCCGCTGCTGGTCCATGAAGGCAGACAATCTGCTCTCCAAGGCCGTCAACCTGAGTCCGAGCTCAGGCGACCCAGCAGCCCCCGACTCGGGCCCCGACGGCGTCGGGCCCGACGTCGGCTGACGCAGAGGCGAGTCCAGAAGGACAACAGGACTTACCCGGGCAGGCATCTCCGACTCCAGGCGAGGTCGCTTCGGGAGGTGATCCTTCTCCAAGGACCCGGGGCGGCTGTCGGGGCTATGCGACCTGGCCCTCGCGGAGCCAGGAGCGTCCACCGACGCCGCCCTCGCGGGTTTTTCCTTCCGTCGATGGTCCCCGGAGGGAGAACCCCGGTCGGAGGAGCTCCGTCGACGGTCCGAACTGGAGCCTTTCGACAGTGAGGCCTCCGACGAGGTCCGGGTACGGCTGGGGTCAGCGAAGATTCTTTCGCGCTGATGCCGCCGACTTCTCAACGCCTTCGAGGACAGTTTGCTGCAGGGCCCACAGATCAGTTCCTCGTGATCTGGGCCCAGGCAGCGGAGGCAAAGGTCGTGTGAGTCGGTGAGTGACATATTTCGGTCACACCGACCACACCGCTTAAAGCCACTGGCAGCCATCGGGGGAAAAAGGGCCCCTGCGAGGTCAAAGGACCGGGCTGCCAGGGAAAAAACGAAAACGAAAACTGACTAAGTCAGAAAAACCGAAAAACCGTTAGAGGACTCGAGACCGGCGTCGCGAGTCCGGTGAAAGAAAAAAGGATAAATACAGAGGAAAATCAACTTTTTCGCGGGGACAAGACGGGGACGTCTGTAGGGCTCCGCGGAAAAAAGAAGACTGGCTAAGATGGCACCTTCGGGCGGGAAGACTACCGCGCATGCGCGCTGCAATTCCCAAAGGCTTTCTTTGAAAGCTGGGGAAAATTGCTCCGCGAGGGCTCCGTCGGCGCCGACGTCACCCATAAGTGAGGACTGACTTCCTGCTTGGTCCTGGAGAATTGCTGTTCTATTTTTTCACTCATCATAAATCTGACAAAGTGCTTTTGCATGATACCAAACATGTGATTAAAAAAAAAATACAGGAGTGCTGCCGTCATGCTACACTCTGCACATGCAAAGCACATAACTAGGTCAATGCATGCTTAATAGCATCATAGTGCGACGTATTATTATATAGCTACACATGTGGCAGGTGTAGGCCTGTGATCCACAATGTCTGACATAAGTAAGCCTAACTAGCTTGACCTGTAAATGAAGCTTGTGAAGAGGCCTATAGGAATTGCACATCCCCCAATATGCTGCTATAGAATTGAGAACTCAGTAAAAGTATTGAATTAGCTTAGACAAGCAGAACAGATGGAAAAATACAGAAATTCATGTTTAAAACTGCTGACAGAAAAGTTCTAGAGCCCTGCTTTCCTGCACGTAGCAACTAGCCCAATAGCCTTGAAAGAAGGAAAGTAACAAGTTAGTGAACTGACCATTGTAATTGGGACTAGAAGGGGGGTAAGCAGGTGCCGAGCCCACTGAAAGAATATAATTGGATAATCATATCAGTACCGGGACCAATAGAAGAGGTACGGGAGGTTACCGGGACCAATGAAATGTTTTTCTATACCTAGAATGAAGCTAAAGTCTATAAAAGTTGTTGTATTGCCAGAGAACTTTGCTCAGCCATTTTGAAATTGACTTTGCTTGAGACTTGTGCACAAATAAATGATTTGGACCTTCTGAACAGACTCCTGGTATCATTGGTTTGTCTGCGCTCTGCTGCTACATATTCTTGGTGCGTTGGCCGGGAAGTTGTGGAATCAGAGTGTATATAGGGCAATATACCACGACATTCCGCCTCTATAGGCTTGGTCCTGCCGGGATCGCGCCCTACCGACGGGGGCTGCTTCTTGGCGCCGCCGGTCCATTGCATCGGAGGAAGTTGGTCAGACCTCGGCGGGTGCCGGGCCCGGCTGGAGCCAACGCCTCGAACCCGAGTGAGGGGAGTCCGAGGTCCAACTCATGCGCCTGCTTGGGAAGTTTGAGGACCGGATCCGGTGAGTATAGTTTTGATTTGTTGTCTAGACAGATATAGAAAGAGCAGTGCTGCCATTGGAACTTGGAAATTGTAATCTCGAGAATTTGGAACTTGGAAATTGGTAAGAGAGCTTGATCACCTCTCAAAGACGGACCGAGTACCCCCGCATGAGTATTCGCAGGGCGAAACTCCCGTCTTCTTGTATTTTGGTAATTGAACAGGACTAGTCAGAATAGATAGAAACGAATGCATTCTGGGATACGTTGCTAGCATGATTGTGTGAATGAAGTGTGTATGAGAGGTCTGGCAGCACGGACCAAGTGAAGGCGGACCCCTGAGTAGCGCATTTCCTGACCGGGCGACCGCGTTCAGGTCGCAAAAAGGGGGAAGCGATTGTCGTCTTGTCTTGTTATTTGTTTCCCTTATACGTTTCTAGGGCCGTGAGGACCCCTTACCCACGGTCCGCCCTCCTTTTCCCTTCTGTTTGTTGTTGCGCGCACACATCGAAATGGGAGGGGCGGGGTCTACTAGAAACACTCCATTAGAATGTATGATCACACATTTTAAAGAAGGATATTCAGGAGATTATGGTATTAAAATGACTGCAGCCTGTTTACAGATTTTGTGTACTAGGGAGTGGCCTGATCTAGACTCCACCTGGCCCCGAGAGGGAACCTTTAATGTAGGAATAATCCAGTTAGTTCATAGTAGAGTGCGGATAGTGCACCCTGATCAGTATCCCTATATAGATTCTTGGTTAAGTATTTGTGAAGATCCGCCCCCTTGGGCGCAGCGCTGCTATGAAGAGCAGTGCAGAATAATGTTAGCGAAAACAGACCATAGTCAGAAAACAAGAAATAAACAGCCTAGTAAGAAAGGGAGAGATGAGAAGTCCAGAAAAAAGCCCATCCTGGTCGATCCTGATTCCCCAGAAGTAATTCCCCGACAGCCTAGAACCCCGGGCCCAGTAAGAGTAGCCCGGCGTCCTGCCCCAGAGCCCCGGAGACAGCGGGTGCGGGACCCAACCCCCGAGCCACCTCCCGAAGAGCAGGAAGATGAGCTCCCTTTAGTTGAAGAAGATGATTCTACTGAAACAGAGACAGAGAAAGGCGAGTCAGATTCAGAAACAGAAAAGGAAGAAACTGAGAATTCCCCGAATGAGACTGACAGTGTAGAAGCGACAGCCAGTGTCAGCCTGCCAGTAAAAAGTAAATCCAAGACAAAGCATATAGAAAAGAAAGTAATTTGTGATAAGCCTGCAGAAAAGAAGAAAAAGAGCCCTGATAGGAGAAGTACAAAAATATCGCTTAGATCCCAAAAGACCTCTACTGCTAAAACGATGCCCTTACGGCAAGTCACGGGAATACCTGTAAGAAATGAAGATAAGGAGGTGGTAGCGGGACCCCTAAGCTATGTGTATGTCCCTTTCTCTACAACTGATTTGTTAAATTGGAAGTCGCATTATGCCTCCTATACCAATAAACCCCAAGAGCTTACAGAATTAGTGAATACTATTATGGAAACCCATCAACCCACATGGGCAGATTGCCGTCAGCTCCTGTCCACCTTATTTACTACGGAGGAGCGGACACGAATTAGAAAAGCAGCCATAGACTGGCTGACGGATAACCCTGTAGCTCCAGAACGAGGAGAAGAAAAAATAGACCATCGGGAAGCGGCCCAGAGGCAATTCCCGAATGAAGACCTCCAATGGGATCCGAATACTGAAAGAGGATCCAGAGCCCTAGCCCGTTTTCGCCAAGGCTTGTTACAAGGCCTGAAAAGGGGAGGCCAGAAAGCCATGAACCTTTCCAAAGTTACTGAAGTTAATCAAGGCATAGATGAGAGTCCAGCAGTGTTTTATGAAAGATTAACTGAAGCATACAGAATGTATACTCCCTATGATCCCGATGCACCAGGAAGTTTATGCATGGTGAATTCTGCTTTTGTAAATCAGTCTCAACCAGACATTAGACGTAAATTACAGAAATTAGAAGGGTTTGCGGGCATGAATGCAACACAGTTATTGGAAGTCGCTCATAAAGTGTATGTGAATCGTAATAATGAAAGACAGAAAGAATGTGATCGAAAGATGAGAAAGAAAGCTGATTTTTTGGCTGCAGCCATAGTTGAACAGAAAATGGGAGGTGTCCCTAGTCGAAGGAGCAGAGGAAGGGGGCGGGGCCGAGGTGGAAGCCGGCCCCAGCAGCTAGGCGTAAACCAATGCGCCTATTGCAGAGAAGGAGGACATTGGAGAGATGCTTGCCCGCAACTCGAAGACGCCCACGAAGATGACGAAAGCAATCATCAATGGAGAGAAGAAAGACGAGGCCGTCCCCGACATCGCGGAGGAGCCAATCGAGAACAATTCCAGCGAGAAAGAGGAGAAGCCATACAAGCATTGGCTACGACAGCCCATGATGAAGATGACGTGGATTAGGACAGACCGGGCTCCGAATTTGCTTTAGGTCTCCAGGAGCCTATGGTCGGAATACAAATAGGAGACCAAGTTGTGAACTTTATGGTTGATACTGGAGCAGAACATTCAGTAGTAGACAAGAAAATAGCCCCATTTTCTACAAAAGCAGTCACCATTATAGGAGCAACTGGTGCCAAAGCTACAAAACCTTTTCTTCAGAATCGCATATGCAGTCTAGGAGGACAGCAAATAACTCATCAATTCCTTTACATGCCAGAATGTCCAGTGCCACTACTGGGACGGGATATGTTAGCCAAGCTACAAGCCCAAATATCCTTCTCCGAGGGAGGAGAAATGCAAATGACAGTAAATTCGCAAGCCAAACCAGCAGGAATAATGCTGCTCACAGTTCCCCGAGAAGAAGAATGGAGATATTACAGTGATGATTCTGTCCAAGACACCTATTTCGAACAAACCTTGAAAAGTATTGATGCCCCACCTGGAGTATGGGCAGAAGGCAGTCCTCCAGGCCTAGCCAAACATATAGCTCCAGTAATTGTAATTCTCAAGCCTAGTGCTACACCAGTACATGTCAAACAATACCCTCTCCCTAGAGCTGCAATTGAAGGCATCCACCGCCACTTGCAAAGATTACTGGAACATGGCCTATTGAAAGTATGTCAATCTCCATGGAACACCTCACTTCTGCCAGTGAAAAAGCCTGGAACAGATGACTACCGCCCAGTGCAAGATCTAAGAAGAGTGAATGAAGCAGTTGAAACTATACATCCAGTTGTACCCAATCCTTACACTCTTCTAGGACTGATTCCTGCTGAAGCCACCCACTTTACTGTTCTAGATTTGAAAGATGCATTCTTCTGCATAAGATTAGCCCCTGTGAGTCAGATATTATTTGCATTTGAATGGCAGGACCCCATCTCTGGAAGAGGGGGCCAACTCACCTGGACACGATTACTCCAAGGATTCAAGAATTCGCCTACCATTTTTAGTGCTGCACTGAATCAAGACCTTTCCAACTATCCAGTGGCCCCGGGGAAGAGAGTGCTTCTCCAATACGTGGACGATCTGCTGATAGCTGCTGTATCAGAAAGTGAATGTATACAAGCCACCAAAGACCTCTTGCAGTTACTAGATGAAGCTGGATAAAAAGTTTCCAGAGCAAAAGCACAACTATGCCAAAAAGAAGTGAAATACTTGGGCTTTCGTATAACCCAAGGAAGTCGAAAATTAGGCAGAGAGAGAAAAGAAGCAGTATGCAGAATTCCAACCCCAACAACCAGAAAGCAAGTCAGAGCCTTTCTGGGAGCAGCAGGATATTGCCGAATCTGGATACCCAATTTTGCCCAAATTGCTAAGCCACTGTATGAAGCCACAAAAGGAGAAGAAAAGTCGCCACTGGAGTGGGGACCTGAGCAGGATACAGCCTTCAAGACGATGAAGGAAGAATTGATGTCATCACCAGCCCTTGGACTACCAAATGTTCACAAACCTTTCCATTTGTTTGTACATGAAGCACAAGGAAATGCCTTAGGCATGTTGACTCAGAAATTGGGAAATTGGGAATGACCTGTAGCATACCTATCGAAACAATTGGACACTGTGGCCAAAGGATGGCCACCCTGCCTGAGAGCAGTTGCAGCTACAGCTTTGTTGGTGAGTGAAGCAGACAAACTCACACTAGGACAGAATATACGAGTCACTGTGCCACATGCAGTCCTTGCCCTTATGGAACAGAAAGCAAATCATTGGCTCACCAATTCTCCAATGTTGAAATATCAGAGCATGCTATGTGAAAACCCACAGATACAATTGGAAGTGAGCCATGCCTTGAATCCAGCCACATTGATACCTATCAGTGAAGAACTTCCAGAACATGACTGTATAGAAGTCATGGACACTGTATTCTCAAGCCAACCTGATTTGACAGATGTGCCCATAGACAATCCTGACCAAATCTATTATGTTGATGGAAGCAGTCTCATCATCAATGGACGACGCTGTGCCGGATATGCAGTAGTCACTCAACATGAAGTTGTTGAATCATCAGCCCTAGCCTCAGGCACATCAGCCCAGAAAGCAGAATTAATAGCACTTACCCGAGCGCTATTACTAGGAGAAAAACTTGTGTTGAATGTATATACAAACTCTAAGTATGCCTTCACCACTTTACATGCCCATGGAGCTCTCTACAAAGAAATAGGACTCATCACATCTGGAGGAAAATCAGTTAAGTATGGCCCCGAGATACTGATGCTACTTGATGCAGTATGGGCCCCAACTCGTGTAGCTGTCATGCATTGCAGAGGACATCAAGCAGGAAAAGGAGAAGTTGCCCGAGGAAACAGATTTGCAGATGCCTCAGCACGACAAGCAGCTATGACAGGACAAGTTTTGCCACAAGCCACACCGATGCAGGCAGCATTGTTTCCAGTACCCTTGAACTCATGGACACCACGATATACCACCAAAGAATTAGACTACTACTGTAACAAAGAAGATGGAGTACTGAAAGATGGGTGGATTGAACTGCCGCCAGCAGAGGACAGTCAACCCCCAGGACAAATAGTAATTCCTGAATTGTTAGGATCAGCCTTTGTCAAAGCTTTCCATGAAACCACACATTATGGGAAGACCGCTATGGAAAAAGCACTTAGACCACATTTCTATATTACCATGTTATCAGCTCTATCAGCCTCAGTAGCACGCCAGTGTCAAATTTGTGCCAAAAACAATGCCAAGCAAGGTCCCACACCACCACCTCGAGTTCAGTCAGGAGGTGTAACCCCCATGCACCACCTGCAGATTGATTTCACTGAAATGCCAAAAGCCAGTGAATACCACTACCTATTAGTATTAGTTTGTACTTTCTCTGGGTGGGTAGAAGCCTTCCCAACCAGAACCGAAAAAGCTAGAGAAGTCACCAAAGTTCTATTAAGAGAGATTGTCCCTAGATTTGGAATTCCAGCAGTAATAGGGTCAGACAATGGACCCTCATTTGTTTCTCAGATTACTCAACAGTTAGCAAAAGCCCTGCAGATACAATGGAAACTCCACACTGCATATAGACCCCAGAGTTCAGGGAAAGTTGAGCGAATGAATCGTACCTTAAAAGCCCAAATGTCTAAGCTTTGTCAGGCGACACACTTGAAGTGGCCCCAAGTGCTCCCAATAGCTTTACTCAGAATATGCTCAGCACCTGTGAAGTCAACAGGTTTTTCCCCTTTTGAAGTTCTGTATGGTAAACCCCCACCAATAGTGCAAGGAATTAAAGGAAGTCTAGCCCAAATTGGTTCAGAAATAACCAGGCAAGAACTCCTAGCTCTTAGTTTTATTCTGCAGACTCTCCATGCGTGGATCCAAGACCAGTTGCCTATCAACCTGACTGAACCCCTGCATCCCTACCAGCCTGGTACCTCAGTGTGGATCAAAGATTGGAAGAAGACACCGTTGGAACCCCATTGGAAGGGACCATACACCGTCATCTTGTCTACCCCAACTGCAGTAAAGGTAGCGGAGATCGACGCCTGGATCCACCACAGCAGAGTCAAGCCCGCAGCAGCTCCAGAACCTGAGCAGTGGACAGCGGAACAGCATCACGATGCACCTTTACAAGTTACTCTGAGACGGCAACCAGCAGCATAGACACTTTGTCACAGTGCCTTGCAGCAGCCAAGTCTTTCGAAGAGGATTGCTGTTTTCCATGCAGCAACAGTTTTGTTTCAACGAACCCAATTTGCGTGTGATTTTGCACACTACTTTAATACTACATTGATTAACCATACTTCGAAAGCCAACTGAAATTGCTAAAGTTGGTTACTGTGTGATGGACAACTTGAGGATCTTCAATCAACACTCAGCACCCGTTGAAATTGCTTAATTAGCGCACGGGACGAAGAAAAGATCGTCGTGGTCAAGATTTGCAAGCTGAGGATTCAGAAGAACTCCAATCAACATGTATTTTTATCTGTGCTTAGCCCTGGTTGCCTGTTTTGGAGGTTTAGAAATGACTCATGCTTTACCTCCATGTACTGCTTGCGTTACTTCTACTCGAACTGGACTAAAAGTAACTCAGACTTTGGTTTTCATTCTCACTATAAATGCACCGGTAAAGTGACTCGGTGTGTTTATAACACCACTGAACTAAATATTTGCATCAAAGGTAGCTCCAGAGTATGCTATAACCCGCATCAGAACCCATCATATTGTACGTTGGAAATGCGATGGAATGATGCAGATGGACCTATAATTAATGCTACACGACCACTTAAAGATGCTAGTATACCTGCTGTTTTATATTTTGATGCATGTGATGTTATAAATAGAGATGGTCGTTCCAGATGTGGTACCTGGGAAAAAGCCTATCGTAATGATCATAAATATATGTGCCCAGAAGGTGCCACGGGATGGAGAAAGTGTACTGGTAAGAAAGAGTCATATAGTACTGCCCCAGCTGCAGATTACTATTGCCCAAACTGGGAGTGTGTTTTTTATGCTACATGGAATGCTGGTATTACAGATGAACAAAGAGATAAATGAGTTGCTACTTTGACCAAGTCAAAAACAGATGACAAATGTAAGAAAGGTGCTTGTAACCCTTTGCAATTAAGGATCCGTAATCCTAATGCATGGAAACAAGGATATAAGTTTGGTTTACGTATTGCAGGAGGAGCAGTAGATCCAGGAACTATTGTGTATATAAGATTGAACACCCAAGCTTATAAGTCATCTAAATACCACATCCATAACACTTTTTATGAAGCTATGCATGTAAATAAGTTTGAGATTCCCCATCCATCCCAGAATTTATTTTTAGAATTAGCTGGAGCAGTAGTATCCAGTCTAAAGATTTCAGATTGTTATTTCTGTGGCGGAACCCAAATGGGTGACCAATGGCCATGGGAGGCCCAAGAGTTGAATTACTCTCTGACTTACAATCAGACTAAAATACACAAGACTACTAGTGAATGGGTGTTAGCACACTCAATTATTGGACGTCTTTGCTATGCCAGAACTGGACCTCAGTTCACCCAACTGGTAGGACAGTTGGTCTGTCTTAGCCAGAAGTTCTATAATGCCACTACCAAGAAGACATCATGGTGGTCAGGAAGTAAAGAACCTGAACCTCCTAACCCATTAGCTAGATTTCCTGAACTTGCTAGTTTATGGACTAACCTTGCCAAAACTCATGCTTGGCAAGCCCCACCTGGCCTGTATTGGATCTGTGGAAACCGAGCGTATGCTCAACTCCCATCACACTGGGGAGGAGCATGTGTCTTAGGGACCATCAGACCTTCTTTCTTTCTCCTACCCACAGAGCATGGAGAACAATTAGGATACCCAGTGTACACTACCCACAGACACAAAAGAGCATTACGACGAAAGACAGCACCCCTTCAAATAGGCAAATGGGAGAAGTGGGAGGGTGATGATTGGCCACCAGAAAGAATTATTGAGTATTATGGGCCTGCCACTTGGAATGATGATGGTATGTAAGGTTATCGGACACCAATTTATATGATTAATCGTATTATTCGCTTACAAGCTGTAGTTGAAATAATAACTAATGAAACTAGTCATGCTCTCACACTTTTAGCTAGACAAAGCACCCAAATGCGCACTGCCATATACCAGAATCGTCTAGCACTTGATTATTTGTTAGCAGCTGAAGGAGGAGTATGTGGTAAACTGAATTTAACTAACTGCTGTTTGAAAATAGATGACAAAGGTCAAGTAGTTGAAGAAATTGCTGAAGATATGCGTAAACATGCTTATGTGCCAGTACAGACTTGGCACCCACTAAGGTTACCTAACTGGTTTGCTAACCTTTTCTCATGGCTAGGAGGACTAAAGACTTTTCTAATACTAGTATTACTGATCGTTGTTGTTATTTTTCTATTGCCATGTATAATCCCATGCTGTATGCGTTCCATACACAGTGCTATTGATAGTACAGTAGAGCGGAAGACCGCAACTAAGATAATGGCTTTATATCAATCTGGTCCTCCTGGAAATAGCCGAACTCCTCTAACCTCAGTATAATTATTGTAAAGTGATTAAATTCTCACACCTTATTAACTAATAGGGTGAGATTAATCAAAGGGGGGAATGTGGCAGGTGTAGGCCTGTGATCCACAATGTCTGACATAAGTAAGCCTAACTAGCTTGACCTGTAAATGAAGCTTGTGAAGAGGCCTATAGGAATTGCACATCCCCCAATATGCTGCTATAGAATTGAGAACTCAGTAAAAGTATTGAATTAGCTTAGACAAGCAGAACAGATGGAAAAATACAGAAATTCATGTTTAAAACTGCTGACAGAAAAGTTCTAGAGCCCTGCTTTCCTGCACGTAGCAACTAGCCCAATAGCCTTGAAAGAAGGAAAGTAACAAGTTAGTGAACTGACCATTGTAATTGGGACTAGAAGGGGGGTAAGCAGGTGCCGAGCCCACTGAAAGAATATAATTGGATAATCATATCAGTACCGGGACCAATAGAAGAGGTACGGGAGGTTACCGGGACCAATGAAATGTTTTTCTATACCTAGAATAAAGCTAAAGTCTATAAAAGTTGTTGTATTGCCAGAGAACTTTGCTCAGCCATTTTGAAATTGACTTTGCTTGAGACTTGTGCACAAATAAATGATTTGGACCTTCTGAACAGACTCCTGGTATCATTGGTTTGTCTGCGCACTGCTGCTACACACAAGTCTCGATACTTTTTAATCACACCTTGTATGTTCTTATGTCAAATACTTGGGTATAATCCTTGACCAGAACATACATTTCCACTCCCACATCAATCATTTCACAAGGTCTGCATACTTTAAAATGAAAACAGTTCAAAAACTCCACCACCTGCTTGAACAAAGTGATTGTAGGGATGTATATCAAGCCCTAATCACTCCAGTATTCGACTATAGAAATATCATCTATCAAGTCTCCCAAAGGCTACCTTACTCCCCCTTACAACTTGCACAGAATACAGTGACCAAAATCATATCACCACTGTCTTGAAGCAGCTTTACTGGCTATGCATCCATGAGGTTCACATATAAATCCTTCCTAAGCATATTTAAAATTCTCATGACCTCTCAGCAGAGATCCTTCTGACACTCATTCAGTCACCCCATGACAACAGAACTAGAAGGAAAACTAACCAAAACCTATTATCTATCCCATCCTCGAACTCTCAATCCAAACACATCATTTCAAACAGAGCCTCCTTCTCCCTTTACACACTCTTTATATGGAATTCCCTACTGCTGGGCAAATGATCATCAACCGTCATAAATGAATTCTATAGTAGACTGAAAACATATCTTTTCTTTGAACATTTTGGCCCTGAAACCTAACTGCACACCCGCTATGCACACATCTCTACTTACTAATGAACCTCATGTTTCATGATTCAAGTAAGCTTACATAAGCATCAATAGCTCATCCTATCCGCAAATTAACCCACTGTTCACTGCCTATAACCTGTAGCCTTCCACTGTTTTACGTTACACCATTGTTCTACTGTGGCAGGCTATGGCCTAGCATGGCCTGCTACTATGAAAGGCCTGTAAGTTAGGCCTGGATCCAAACCCCCATTATAGCTAGAAAAGAACCAAAAATCTGTGAAAAATGAGAAAACTGTTTTAAACTGCTTAATAAGAAGTTTTACATGAATTCATAAGTCTTTCATTATTCTCTTCTGTGCAAAAGAAAGAAATGTTTCAATATATGCATTCCTGGAGCTAGGGATAACCTTGCAGTAGAGAAGTATCAAACCTAGAAACTGCACCATTGTTAGAACAGTCCTAAAGGAGGGGGCTGGTTGCTAGGCCCGGGAGGGATCTTTAATTGGACAGGTGCAGGGGGCGTTGGAGCCAATAGGAAGTTTGCATGTATCAAGCTGGGACCAATAGAAAGTTCTCATGTATCAAACAGAAGAAAAGGGTATAAATGGTTATGTCTCTGTAAAAACCTTGCTCAGTTCCTTTTGAAGCTTTGACTGACTGGGCCTGTGCACAATAAACTGGCTTGGACCCTGTCAATTGACTCCTGGATTTATTCATTGATTGCACTTTGCTGCAACATATTCTTGGTGCGTTGGGCCGGGAAGTGCGAGTAGTAAATGGTATTCAAGTGAATAATCTACGAAATTTGCCTCGAGATTTGGTCCGGTTGGAACCATGTCTGTCCGACCACAGGGGAACTTCTCAGGCGCCGCCGATCCCTTTATATCAGAGAGGGTTCCGTCTTGCCTCGGCAGGCCACTGGGTCCAGCTGGCTAACACCTCAGAACCCGAGGGGAGTCCAGGGTCCAACCCAAGAACTGGTTTGGTATCAGGAACTGGATCCGGTGAGTAGATATTTTCTTGTTTAAAAGTCAGTGCAGCCTGGGGAAAAAGTCTTGCATGAGTATGCGCAAGACTGATTTGGTATATTTGGTATAGACTAACTGGGAAAATCTCGCATGAGTGTGTGCGAGACAAGGGAGTCTGATCACCTCCCATAAGGGCGGTCCTAGTAAGCTCCGCATAAGTGAAAGCCGAAGCCATCGACCCTTCTTGTTTGAAATAGTCAGTTAGTCAGAAAAACCTGGGCACTTGAAAAATGATTTCTTGTTAAAATATGATTGCTTGTGTGTCTTGAAATACAGGCCGAGCGAGAGCGGACTTCTGAGTAGCGCAGTTCCTGGCCAGGCGACTGCGCCCAGGTCGCGAAAAGGAGGAAGCGTTTGGTGTTTGTCTGTCCTTACTGTGTATCTGATTTTTGTTATCTGTTGAAACCACGAGTTTCCCTTCTGGTATAAATGTGAGATTATACTGTTGGGTAATTTGTGGAACAGTTTACCGAATAAGAAATAGTATTAAGCAGAAAAGAAGACAGAAAGAAACAAACTCAGTTGTCACTTTTTCAGTAAAGAAGCTGTCTCATGCATTCCAGTTTTTTTTTTTTCCTTTCACACAGCATGAAGCTGGCTAGTTGAGAGAGAAGGGGTGTGTCTGAAGAAAGGAATGTGCAGTGTCTTTTTAACCCTGTGAAGGCTTAAACACTCTGTAGCTGGGTTAATTTGTGCTTATTTCAGGAAAATTGTACCTGTTTTATTCAATATGTTTTAATAGTGATGTTCCTTCTGCTATGGTCATGTATTATATATCATTTAATAAGAATGCTTAGTCAGGATTGTGGATCCCGACAGTTTTGGGCTTAGCCTGGAAAGGGTTAAATTCTTATTAATCCCTTTCAAGTTCCTGTACTTGTACGGACCAAGTGAGAAGAATTTTTGTAGGGCTATAGGTATAATGCATTTGTGGGCTTAGCTTTGTTTTGTGTTATTTATGTTCAAATCTTCAGTAAGCACTGTAATGGTTTAAATAGGAAATGATAGAAAAATTCAGGAAACTGCTTTTGTTTTCCCTTTGTCCTACGAAGTAGAGGTTAAGAACCCTGACAGGACTATGAAGCATCCCGAGCCAGTAGTACCAGATCGCGACTTGAAAGTGATTTAAATCCTGAGTGAATAAGGAGTTCATCGTGCTTGAATTCTAGTTCCTGATATACTGCGGCAAGCACCTCATAGAAGACATACTTATTGTTAATAAAAATAAAATAGGAAATAAAAAGTGTATATGTATTCTAGATATCCACCCACTTTATGGAAAAAGTATTCGGAATGTCTTTTGAATATCTGTTTCCTAAAACTGTAAGATTTAAAGTAATTTCTTTTGCAGAGACATGCTGATTACGGCTGGCAGTTAGTTTTCATGCCAAGTAATTTTATTCCAGTCATACGTAACAGAAAGGTTGCCGACATGTTAGGAGCTATAGAAACATAGAAATAAGACGACAGAAAAAGACCACATGGCCTATCTAGTCTGTCCTGCCATAACTACAACAGTCCCCTTTTTACCTTTAGAGATCCTCTGTGATTGTCCCATGCTTTTTTGAATTCAGTTACTGTCCTCATCTCTACCACCTCCACTGGGAGACTATTCCACGGATCCACTACTCTTTCCGTAAAGAAATATTTCCGCATATCACTCCTGAATCTCTCTCCCTTTACCCTCATCCCATGTCCCCTCGTAGCAGAACTTTCTTTCAATTGAAAGAGACTCTCTCCCTGAACATTTATGCCACGGAGGTATTTAAACATCTCAATCATATAACTCTATCCCGCCTTTCCTCTAAGGTGTACATATTAAGATCCTTCAGTCTGTCCTCATATGCTTGATAATGAAGACCACTAATCATTTTAGTAGCCACCCTCTGCACCGACTCCATCCTGTTCACATCCTTTTGAAGGTGCAGTCTCCAGAATTGCACACTATACTCCAAATGAGGTCGCACCAAAGACTTATACAGAGGCATTATCACCTCCTTTTTTCTGTTAGCCATTCCTCTCCGTATGCACCCAAGCATCCTTCTAGCTTTTGCCGTCGCCTTTTCTACCTGTTTAGCTACTTTAAGATCATCAGACACTACCACGCCTAGGTCCCGCTCTTCTTTAGTGGATAAAAGTACTTCACCCCCTATACTATATTGCTCCCTTGGATTGCTGCAGCCCAAATGCATGACCTTATATTTTTTAACATTAAATCCCAGCTGCCAAATTCTAGACCATTCTTCAAGCTTAGCTAGATCCCTCCTCATGTTATCTACCCCTTCCTGGGTGTCTACTCTATTGCAGATTTTGGTATCATCTGCAAAGAGGCAAACCTTACCTGAATGCCCTTCCGCTATATCACTAACAAAGATGTTAAAAAGAATCGGACCAAGGACAGATCCCTGGGGCACACCACTGGTAACATCCTTCTCCTCAGAGTGAGCTCCATTTACTTGTACTCTTTGTCGCCTCCCACCCAACCAATTTCTAACCCAAGCAGTAACTTTAGGGTCCATCCCTAGGGTGCTCAGTTTGTTTATAAGTCGCCTGTGAGGAACAGTGTCAAAGGCTTTACTGAAATCTAAATACACCACATCTAGAGCTCTCCCTCAGTCCAACTACCTGGTCACCCAGTCAAAGAAATCAATCAGATTTGTCTGACAAGACTTGCCTCTGGTGAATCCATGCTGCCTCGGATCCTGTAATCCGCTGGACTCCAGAAACCTCACTATTTTCTCTTTCAGCAGCGTTTCCAATAATTTACTCACCACCGAAGTTAAACTAACCGGCCTGTAGTTTTCAACCACATCCTTACTTCCGCTTTTGTGTAAAGGCACCACATGAGCCTCTCTCCAGTCCTTTGGCACCACTCCCGACTCCAGTGAGGCATTGAAAAGGTCAGTCAGTGGAGCTGCTAGAACGTCCCCAAGTTCCCTCAGTATTCTCGGGTGTATCCCATCCGGTCCCATCGCTTTGTCTACTTTAAGTTGAGATAATTTCTCACGAACACAGTCTTTTGAAAATTGTTCAAGATGTCCTTTGCTTCTGTTCCTATTTGTGAGTGTTTTCTGAGGTCCTGCTCCTGGTTCTTCATCTGTGAACACAGAACAAAAATATTTGTTAAGCAATTCCGCTTTATCCTTATCAGCTTCTACATATTCCTCCCCTGCACCCTTGAGTCTGACAATACCACTATAGTTCTTTCTGTTGGGATTGTTGTTATAACATGTTGCAAAATAATAGTTTTATATTTTAAGGACTTTATCTAAATTGTACTTATTTAGAATGAGCACACATCCATTATGCTTAATCCACAGGAAAATGCAGCCTGATTGGTGTGTGTGTGGGGGGGTTGGGGGGGGGGGTCAGAGTCCATGCAGATTTTGTTGAAATGTATGACTAGGAATTTTAGCAAGGACTTTGCTGAAGACTACAGGCTTAAAATGTCTCTGTCCCTATTAGAAATGCTCTGTGGAAGGGGGTGGCCAGTGTTAGTTACTTCATGGCCCCATAGTTTCCCGTGTTTATCAGATTGTACAGAGAATGTTCCCTGATCAGTTCCCCTACATAGGATTCCTGGTTAAATGTTTGAGAAAAGAAAAAAAAAAAAAAAAACAAGCCCTCCTGGATAAAGCGTTGCTATGAGAAACAGTGTAGGAGATTAGTAGCAAACACAAGGGAGGGGGGCCCGGAAGTCTGGAGGAAAAAACAAAAAACAAAAACCTGCCCGTTTATTATCTTTATAGGCCAGTTCCCTCAGCTCTGCCACCACCCCGGGCAGAGCCTGGGGCGGGGGGGGGGGGGGATACCTCACTGCAAATGTCACCAGCCACCTCCGCAGCAGCAGGACGTACACCCCCTCTTGACCGAAAGCCCCGGCACAGTTTAAAGTACTCAGAGTAGGCCACAGTCCACCGATGACACTACAAGCAGGGATTCATTTGCCAGTTCAGGGTCACTCACAGCCAGCGCCCAAGAACATGAAGTGGAACCCAGGCAGTCCCGATTGCCATATGCCTTCAGAAGTACAACTACCAGTAAAAGGGAGGGTCACGTTATCCCATTGCACTAGGTCCAGGGCCGGCTTTGCACTAGCCAGCAGACCAGCTTTGTTTCTGCCACTGATTTACTTAACTGAAAGCTGCATTATGCCTCCTACACTGAGAAACCATAGGATTTGATTGAACTAATGAAAAGTATTATGCAGACCCATCAGCCTTGATGGCCCCAAGTGGGATCCAAATAGCGCAGGCAGCCCTCACTATATACCCCATGCGATTCAGCAGCCCAGGAGAATTTGCGTTTTTGTCAGTCAGTCCCAGAGAGATATAAAACAGAAATTGCAGAAACTGGATGGATTTGCGGGCATGAATACAGCACAGTTAATGGAAGTTGTTCAGAAAGTTTGTGAATTGTGGAAATAAATGTGACAGAGAAAGTGAATGTAAGATAAGGAAGAAAACAGATCTTCTTGCTGATACTTTAGTTGAATGATGTGGAGGAGGTTTTCCTAATCGAAGGAGCAGAGGAAGTGAAAGGGGTCGTGAAAATGATTGGCCCCCACTGGGTGTGAATCAGTGCGCCCATTGCAGAGAAGAAGGACATTAGAGAAGTGAATGCCCGTATCTTGACTCCACCCTCAGGAGGGGAGGAGGGAGTACTTGATTTTAGAAAGAATAAACCGAGCACAATGTTCCAGCAAGAGAGGGAAGCAGCTATAGAGTGAGTGGCAGCCGAAGAGGGCTACAGCATGGATGAAGACTAGGCCAGACCGGACTCCAAGTTTCCCTGGGTCCCCAGGAGCCTATGGTCAGTCTGAAAATAGGGGACCAATATATGGACTTTATGGGGGATACAGGAGCAGAATACTAAAGCCAGTAGCCCCTTTGTTTTCTCGATGCATCAGCATTGTCAGAGCTACTGGGGCTAAGGCCACAAAGCCTCTCCTGCAGAACCGCATGTGTGAACTAGGGGGACAGAAAATAACGCACCAGTTCTTGTATAAATAGCGCGGTATATAAGAAACTGTAATAAATAAATAAATAAATAAATAAATAATATATGCCTGAATGCCCTATTCCACTTCTGGGCCGAGACATGCTTGCTAAGTTCCAGGCACAAATATCCTTTGCTGAAAGGGGAGACATGCAAATGACTGTGAACCCAAAGCCTGCTGGATTGATGGTGCTGACTGTTCCCCGAGAAGAAGAGTAGCGGTTCTATAGTGCATCTCCAATCAAGCCAGCTAGTTCCTGTATACCCACCAACCTTATAGCCCCACCTGGAGTATGTGCAGAAGATAATCCACCTGGCCTAGCGAAGAACATAGCCCCTGTCATTGTCACCCTCAAGCCAGGAGTGGAACCAGTGCATGTGAAGCAGTATCCTCTCCCTCGACCAGCCATTGAAGGAATCCACTGCCATTTGATGAAACTGCTGAAGTATGGACTTCTCAAGGAATGCCAGTCACCCTGGAACACCCCCCTTCTCCCAGTTAAGAAACCTGGGACAGGGGATTACCGCCCAGTACAAGATCTGAGGCAAGTGAATGATGCAGCTGAAACTATACACCCAGTGGTACCAAATCCTTATATTCTCTTGGGACTGATCCCAGCTGAGGCTACTCATTTTACCATCCTGGACCTGAAAGATGCCTTTTTCTGTGTATGCCTAGCCCCCACCAGTCAACTTTTGTTTGCTTTTGAATGGCAAGACCCCACAACAGGAAGGCGTGGCCAACTCACCTGAACTAGATTACTTCAAGGATTCAAGAATTCACCTACTCTCTTCAGTGCTATTTTTTTTTTTATTTATGCTTTATAACACAGAACAAAATCTTATATTCATCCGCATAAACAACATTTCCATGTACCTTCCCCCCTCCACTCTTTTTACAAGCCTACAAACCTCCCCCTCCCCCCAACCCATCCCCTCCCCCCATCCTACCACCTCTACAATCACCCAAGTTTCTCTTCTATCTATTTATTTTCCAGTCTTAAAAACAATTTGGAGCCATTATTCTTAATTGCTGTTGCCTTGCTAAGTAAATAAGTGGAGTCAAGGGACGACACATATTCCCTCAGAGCGGGCGGATTCAGCTGCCGCCAGCTCCGGGCAATCAGCAATCTAAAGGTCACACACCCCACATTAACAAAGAAACTTTCTGCTTGGTTTAGATTCTCCGGTCTCATCCCCAACAAGGCCACAGCAGGGTTAATCTCTATCGTTTTCCCCAATATATTACTCAACAATCCAAACACCTCTTCCCACCGTGCATATACATTTTTACAGGACCACCATATATGTAAGAACGTCCCTGTTTCCCCACACTCCCTCCAACACTTATCAGTCTGCCCTGGAAACATGACATGTAATTTCTCTGGTGTGACGTGCCATCTATACAATAGTTTATAGTTATTTTCAATAAAACTTGCGGCAAGTAAACCTTTGTATCTATTTTGAAAAATACTCTCCCACAAATCCTCCTCCCACTTAGTCCCGAAGTCCTGTTCCCAAGCTTTTTGGAATGGTCCCTGACACCCCTCCTCTTCCATCATGTTGTAAAATTTAGTCAATATTTTCTTCTTTTGCCCCATCAAGAAGATTTTTTCAATATCCGTTGGATCCCCCTGTAAGTCGGGTAAGATCTTATGTTTCAGATAATGACATATCTGATGGTAGGGGTACCGATCTTTAGACTCTAGGCCAAATTGCTTCTCTAATACAGAGAAGGCCTTTATCTCTTTACCCTCTAGTAATTGTCCTATATGAGTTAACCCCTTCTGAGCCCATTTCGTAAATTCACTAGGCCCCAAAGCTGGTGGGAAGTCTGGATTACCAATTACAGGTATCAATCTAGACACTCCACCTGCCCCCAACCACTTCCTTTTCCATCTATGCCAGAGGTGCAGAGTTCTCTGAATATAAGGGTTACAGTCTCACCCCCCTTTTTGTATCCCTTGTGGCAACCATATCAAATCAGATAACTTTCCTTCCGTTAAACCTTCCGCCTCCATACGTACCCACTCCTTCCCTTCCTCTGCCCCCAATCCACTATGGCACTTAATTGTGCCGCTTCCATATATCTGTTCATATCAGGAATAGCCATCCCCCCTTTGCGCCTACTCTTGGTAAGCGTCGTCCATGCAACTCGATTACTTTTCCCTCCTCCAATAAACTTCATAATTATCCGCTGTATCTTCCCCATAAAACTTCTGGGCATCCCCACTGGTAGTGCTCTGAACAAGTACAGCCACTGGGGCAAAATCACCATCTTAATTGCTGAAATCCTCCCCAGCCAAGATAATTTTTTACTTTCCCAAAATTCCAATTCCTTCCGCATCTTCTGTTCCATCATGCTAAAATTTACCCTCCCTAAATCCCATTCGTTGGCCATAAAGTATATCCCCAGATATTTCACCCTCTGCTTAGCCCATTTAAATGGTAACCTCCTCTGCAAGAGTTGCTGGGTTTTTATATCTGTGGATATATTCAAAATCTCAGATTTTGTAGCATTAATCTTAAATCCCGAATATCTGCCAAATTCCAGTAATATCCTGTAAAGCGCCTCTACCAAGCACTGTGGCTCTGTCAACAAAAATAGCAAGTCGTCTGCAAACAATGAGATTTTACTCTCCCACGTTTTCCCCTGGACCCCCTTTACTGCCGGACACTCCCTCACCAACTGAGCCAGGGGTTCCATTGATAGAACGAACAGAAGTGGCGAGAGTGGACAGCACTGACGGGTCCCTCTCCCCAGTTCAAATGCTTTAGAATATTCCCCATTAACACAGATCCGTGCCATAGGATTGGAGTAAATTGCCTTGACCCAATTTAAGTACGCCCCCCCTAATCCCATTAATTCCAACACCTGCATCAGGTAGGGCCAGGACACGCGGTCAAAAGCTTTTTCCGCATCTATGGTCAGTAAGACCATTTGTGTTTCCTCTGTCTTTCCCTTCCAGATCGTATTCAGCACTTTCCGAATGTTATCTGCTGTTTGCCAACCTGGCACAAAACCTCCCTGATTTTCATGAACCAAACGGGGCATAAAGGGTAATAATCTATTAGCCAAAACTTTAGTGATAATTTTAAAATCTGTCCCCAGCAGCGAGATAGGTATATAGGAGCTGCATAAAGTGGGATCCTTCCCCTCCTTTGGTAGCAGTGTAACACTGGCCGTACGTAGTGTCTCAGGGAGCTGCCCCCCATCCCGAAAGGAGTTATAAAGCCGAGCCAAAATACCGCTCAGCACCTCCTGAAAATTTGTTAGTATACCCATCCATCCCTGGTGCTTTGTGTGCCGGTAATGATCTAATCACTGCCCCTACCTCCACCGCTGTAATGGGCCTCGCTAATAACTCCGCTTCAGCCTCTGATAATTTAGGCAGCTGCATCTGCAAATAGCGAGCACGCTCCACCTGTGACCCAGACTCCTCTGCCGTGTATAAGTGTTTATAAAATTGCACAAATTGTTCTTTAATCTGTTCCCCTTTCCTTACCTCTCTCCCCCCTGCATCGCGAATCTTTGTTATAAAATTCCTCCTTTGACGCTGTTTCAGCCGGTAAGCCAGCCATTTGGGTAGGTTTATTGCCTAGTTCAAAGAAGGTTTGCTTCAGTTGGTCCTGGGCAAATTTGATCTCCCCAACTCTATTTCCCCCAACTCTCTTTTCGCTTCCCGTAGCTCCTGTAACCCCCCTTCATCGATCTCTCCCCTCTGATGTTGCCCTTCCCATTCTCTGATCTTGCTTCTTAGAGAAACTTTCCTTTCCTCCTTAGTTCTTTTCACATGCGTTCCAATTGAAATTAACTCCCCCCGCACAACCACCTTCAAACACTCCCAAAGGGTCTCCACACTACAATTATCCCTGTCATTCAACTCTAAATAATTTATTATAGCTGTAGCTACTTTTTGTCGTATTTCTGGGTTCTCCAATAGGGACTCATTCAGCATCCATCTGCTCTGTGGCTTCCTCCCAGACCCTACCACCACATCAATCCAGACCGGCGCATGGTCCGTCCACGTCCTTTCCCCAATTTCACAATTCTCCACCTCAGCTAACAGAGTATCAGAAACCCACACCATGTCTATCCTTGAAAATGAAGTGTGTACTGGTGAATAAAATGTATACTCCCTTCTCCGACCTCTCAACTCCCGCCAGGTGTCTCTGATTCCCAGATTCTTACTCATTAACTTCAGCCTCCGCCTATTCTTTGCATTGCCATCACAACATCCTTTAGAGTTGTCTAGTTGGGGGTTAACGGTCAAATTAAAATCCCCCCCCCATAATCACTTCCCCCTCCGCAAACTTTTCCACAGTTGTAGCCAATCCTCCTTCATAAAACCTCCCTTGGGCTGAATTGGGACCATAGACATTCATTAGGGTGAACAGTTTTTCCCGAATTTTAAGTTTGAGGAGTAAAAAATGCCCCTCTCTATCCCGGTGCACTGCCCCCATTGTGTATTGTATTTTCTCATTTATCAAGATCCCCACTCCCCCCTTCTTCAAGTCTACTTTATTGGAAGCAAACCACTGTCTTGGAAACGTTTTGTGGCGCACTCTCCACTCATCCCCTCTTTTTAAATGGGTTTCTTGAATAAAAATAACATCTCCTCTGAGCCTAGCAAGTTCTTTAAACATCCGCTGTCTTTTTATCGGGGAATTCAGCCCCCTGACATTCAATGTTAATACTCGTAACTTATCCATGGTCTTCAATTGCTGGGGTACTAATAAGTGACTGTCTTATGGCAGGATAAATCCCCCCTTCTATCCTTTCCCCTACCCTTCCCTTTCTTAGACCCCTCCCTCCCTCCCCCTCCCCCTCCACCCCCTCCTCCGTCTTCTCCCCACCTCCCGATTCTGTAAGGCATGACATTGACCCCGACAGCATATAAACATTGCCCATACCCCTCCCGCCTGCATAACATCATTTTAATCTCACCCCCTGGCTCCTTGCCCCCGACAGATATAACCCACTCAAAACAGCAAATCAAGCAGATTTATTTCTAAGAGAAAAGTCTCAAGTTTCATCTGTGCTCTCCCTCGGTAGCCACGTTCTTCTTCTGTTTCCGCAGTCTCTTCTCCCCCAGCGATACCCTTCTCCAGCGGCCTTCCTCCTCCCGTTGCTTCACTTTTGGAGGACTCATAGTGCTTGTGCCCTCTATCCATCCTGCCTGCCTGTTTCATGGCTTCCGTGGCTTCCTCCACTGACCGAATGTGGGAAGATACCCCATCCACGCTAAACATCAGTCCAAAAGGGAAACTCCATTTGTATCTTATGTTCTCCTCCCGCAGCCGCCTTGTTAATCCACTTAGGGCTCTCCGCTTTCTCATGGTGATAGCCGATAGGTCGGCATAGATCTCAATTTTGTGGTTTTCCCATCGCACTTCTGTAAGTTTGCGCGCTGCCAGCATCACCATAGCTTTCGTGGTGTACTCATGGAAGCATGCAATAATGTCCCGCGCTCTGCCATCCCACTTTGGGCCCAGAGAGCGATGCGCCCGATCTAATGTCCAACACAAGCCAGAGCCATCTATACCAGCTTGATCCAGGATCTGCTTGCTTATCTGCTCCACCACCTTCACACAGTCCTCTTTCTCCTTGCTTTCCGGTATGCCCCGGATTCGAACATTTGATCTTCTAGATCTGTTCTCCAGATCTTCCATCTTAGCCCATATCTCCTCCTGCTCACCCATCACACCATCCAGCTTCCCTTGCAAACTTCTGAGGGCTCCTTCTTGTTCCTCCATCTTATTTTCCACATCCACCAGCCTCTGGCCCACCTCCTTCACATCCTCTTTCAACTCTGCAATCCAGTTCTGGGCCTCGGCTTTAAAGTGTGCCAGATCTTGCCTGAGAGCCGTAAACCAGCCTTTTAGCTCTCCTTTAAAAGCCTCCAGTTCGGTTTCGCGGTGGCCCCCTGCCTCCTCTGCCCCACTTGCCTCCTCCACGTTCTTCGTGCTCGCCACCGCCATTTTGGCTTTCCCCGCGGCGCTCCCGCTCGCGGCTTTAAAAGCAAAGTTTTTCAAATCAGTGGAGCTTTTCCTCGGCGCTGACATCCCCGCGCCTCTCGTATATCTCTTAGCTCTGCTCTCAATGCTCTCCACTTCACCGTGGCTACTTATATGCAGGTTTCTTTATCAACAACGACGGAGCACCATCTTCGAGCTGCTGTCTAGCTGGGTGACGTCATTTCCTCTCGTCTCTTCAGTGCTATTTTAAATCAAGATCTTTCAAGCTACTATGTGAACCCAGGAGAAAGGATTCTTCTCCAGTATGTGGACAACTTGCTTATAGCCACCAACTCAGAAAGTGAATGTCTATAAGCCACCAGTGAACTCTTGCACCTTTTTAATGAGGCTGGATACAAGGTCTCAAGAGCCAAGGCATAATTATGTCAAACAAGTTAAATACCTAGGATTCCAGTTGTCCAGCAGAATTAGACGCCTGGGACCAGAACGCAAAGAAGCTGTATGCAGTATTCCTACTCCAACCACCAGGAGGCAAGTGAGAGCCTTCTTGGGTGCCGCAGAGTACTGTCGTATATGGATCCCCAATTTTGCGCTGCTAGCAAAAACCATTGTATCAAGCTACCAAAGGAATGGAAAAGTCTCCATTGGAATAGGGACTTGAACAGGATGCAGCCTTTTGATCTTTGAAAACCGCTCTGATGTTATCACCAGCTCTGGGTCTACCAGATGTCCAGAAAACCTTTCAGTCTCTATGTTCATGAGTCACAAGGAAATGTTCTAGGAGTGGGAGAGCTCTAGATGTGGTGTATTTAGATTTCAGTAAAGCCTTCGACACTGTTCCTCACAGGCGACTTATAAACAAACTGAGCACCCTAGGGATGGACCCTAAAGTTACTGCTTGGGTTAGAAATTGGTTGGGTGGGAGGCGACAAAGAGTACAAGTTAATGGAGCTCACTCTGAGGAGAAGGATGTTACCAGTGGTGTGCCCCAGGGATCTGTCCTTGGTCCGATTCTTTTTAACATCTTTGTTAGTGATATAGCGGAAGGGCTGTCGGGTAAGGTTTGCCTCTTTGCGGATGATACCAAAATCTGCAATAGAGTAGACACCCAGGAAGGTGTAGATAACATGAGGAAGGATCTAGCTAAGCTTGAAGAATGGTCTAGAATTTGGCAGCTAGGATTTAATGTTACAAAATGTAAGGTCATGCATTTGGGCTGCAGCAATCCAAGGGAGCAATACAGTATAGGAGGTGAAGTACTTTTGTCCACTAAAGAAGAGCGGGACCTAGGCGTGGTTGTGTCTGATGATCTTAAAGTAGCTAAACAGGTAGAAAAGGCGACGGCAAAAGCTAGAAGGATGCTTGGGTGCATACGGAGAGGAATGGCTAGCAGAAAAAAGGAGGTGATAATGCCTCTGTATAAGTCTTTGGTGCGACCTCATTTGGAGTATGGTGTGCAATTCTGGAGACCGCACCTTCAAAAGGATGTGAACAGGATGGAGTTGGTGCAGAGGGTTGCTACTAAAATGATTAATGGGCTTCATTATAAAGCATATGAGGACAGACTTAAGGATCTTAATATGCACACCTTAGAGGAAAGGCGGGATAGAGGTGATATGATTGAGATGTTTAAATACCTCCGTGGCATAAATATTCAGGGAGAGAGCCTCTTTCAATTGAAAGCAAGTTCTGCTACGAGGGGACATGGGATGAGGGTGAAGGGAGATAGATTCAGGAGTGATATGCGGAAATATTTCTTTACAGAAAGAGTAGTGGATCCGTGGAATAGTCTCCCAGTGGAGGTGGTAGAGATGAGGACAGTAACTGAATTCAAAAAAGCATGGGACCAACACAGAGGATCTCTAAAGGTAAAAAGTGGACTGATGTAGTTGTTATGGAAGGACAGACTAGATGGGCCTTGTGGTCTTTTTCTGTCATCATGTTTCTATGTTTCAATCTCATTGGATCTTGGCAACGACCAGTAGCCTATCTGTCAAAACAATTGGATGTAATTGCAAAAGGCTGGCCCCTTGTTTGAGAGCTGTTGCAGCTACAGCCCTCCTAGTGAGCAATCTTCAAGTTACTGTACCACACTCTGTTCTAACCATTATGAAACACAAAGGAAACTTCTAGCTAATTCACGAATGTTGAGGTATCAGAGTATGCTGTGTGAAAACCCCCAGATACAATTGAAGGTCAGTCAAGCTCTGAATCCTGCTACATTGTTACCAGTTGGTCCTGACCCCCCTGATCATGACTGTTTAGAAACTATGGACATTATATTCTCAAGTCACCCTGATTCGACTGATGTTCCTTTGGAGAACCCTGGACGGACTTTCTTTGTAGATGGAAGCAGTCTTGTCATCATTAATGGACATTGTTGTGCCAGATATGCAGTAGTGACACTTGATCTGGTAGTTGAGTCCTCAGCCCTGGCCCCAGGAACTTCAGCACAGAAAGCTTAACTGATAGCTCTTACTAGAGCACTGACAATAGGAAAAGGGGCTCTGTCTAAATGTGTACCCAGATTCCAAGTATGCCCTTACAACCTTGCATGCACATGGGGCCCTGTACAAAGAATGAGGGTGGATAACCTCAGGAAGCAAGTCCATTAAGTATGGCCCCGAGATATTGATATTATCAGATGCATACTGCCTACAGATTTCAGAATTTAGGAAAAGTAGAATGTATGAATAGAACCCTGAAATCTCAGTTGTCCAAACTTTGCCAAGAAGTTCACCTGAAGTGGCCCCAGGTTCTTCCTATAGCCCTTCTTAGGATATACTTAGCCCCTGCTAAGTCTTTAGGAGTTTCCCCTTTTGAGATTCTGTATGGGTGACCCCCGCCTACTGTATAGGAAATAAAGGGAGATATGGAACAGATTAGATCTGAAATTACTAGACAAGAACTATTGGTTTTAAGTTCTGTTTTGCAGAGTCTTCATACGTGGGTACAAGACCAGCTGCTCATCCATCTAACAGAACCCCTGCATCCTCTCAAGCCTGGAGTCTCGGTGTGGATCAAAGAGTGGAGAAAGACACCGTTGACACCGCATTGGAAGGGACCTTATGTTGTCATCTTGTTAACCCCAACAGCAGTTAAAGTTGCAAAACTTGAACCCTGGATTCATCACAGTTGAATAAATTCAGCAGCCATTGATAGCAATGTAGAAAGGAAGGCAGCTACAAAGATATTAGCTATGTGGCAATATTACCCTATACCCCACGATGATGCTATTACACCTGTATAATGTGTTAATTGACTAATGAGTGATTTAATTCTCACCCTTTCTCACTTGCGGGTGAGAATAATCAAAGGGGGGAATGTGGCAGGCTATGGCCTAGCATAGCCTGCTACTATGAAAGGCCTGTAAGTTAGGCCTGGATCCAAACCCCCATTATAGCTAGAAAAGAACCAAAAATCTGTGAAAAATGAGAAAACTGTTTTAAACTGCTTAATAAGAAGTTTTACATGAATTCATAAGTCTTTCATTATTCTCTTCTGTGCAAAAGAAAGAAATGTTTCAATATATGCATTCCTAGAGCTAGGGATAACCTTGCAGTAGAGAAGTATCAAACCTAGAAACTGCACCATTGTTAGAACAGCCCTAAAGGAGGGGGCTGGTTGCTAGGCCCCGGAGGGATCTCTAATTGGACAGGTGCAGGGGGCGTTGGAGCCAATAGGAAGTTTGCATGTATCAAACTGGGACCAATAGAAAGTTCTCATGTATCAAACAGAAGAAAAGGGCATAAATGGTTATGTCTCTGTAAAAACTTTGACTGACTGGGCCTGTGCACAATAAACTGGCTTGGACCCTGTCAATTGACTCCTGGATTTATTCATTGATTGCACTTTGCTGCAACACTACTACTCTTCACCTTCCTCTGTTATAAACTATACCTTTCTTTATCTACTGTTAATCTTCCTGTGTTGGAAGCTATACTTCTGGTTATCTGTTATTTAAGTTACATGTAAAACTTCTAAAACACGTTACTTATACACCGCTGTGACTCAGATATGGTGGTATAAAAACAAGTTGTTAAATATTAATTTTATGGCTATTGTAAACTGCATAAATTTACTAAGATATGTTAAATACCAAATAAATATGAAATGTAGTTCTGATCTGATGAGGCTTGACTTTGAAACAGAGAAGAACATCTGCTTGTTAATGGCAGAATTATTTACCTGAAGCTCTTTTCACAACTGCAGTGCCTGGCTTGTTTAGACCAAAGGAGATAAACAACTGAGTAGGTTTTTGTTTTTTTGTGTTTTTTTAAAGCTTGATCTTTTTCAAATAGTAAGACAAAGGTAGTTTACAGTCCAGCGTATGTAGAGCTTTTTCACTAAAATTTACATAAGGTTTCATCAGATAGCATCTGAGGAGAAATATAGTCTCATTAAGATGCGAAGGGTGTATGAAATATTACATTATAATGAAGGAATTTTAAGTCCCATAAGTCACTGAAGTCTGCAGCTAACTAAGGGGCATGTTCACTAAAAATTAAGTGTCATTGCATCAAAAGAAATAGAAGGGCAGTGGTGACATTTAAGACACTTTAACCTTTTAGCTAAGCCGATGGCCACTCAGAAGAATCTTCCAAGTAAACATTTTGAGCAAAGTTCATTCAAAGGGCTTAAAAGCGAGCTTTATGGAGGAAGTGACAACACCGAGACTGATGGTGGTGTGAAGACACCGCTCCAGGCAAACCCTGCCATAATAGTTAAAAATAAACCCCTCGATTGGTAGAAATCACCAAGCAGAAGGGGAGAGCCCCAAGTGCAGAGGGGGCGCGAAAAGAACGATCGGCGCTACTAGAAAGCCAGTGCGGAGCAGGAACAGTGGGTGGTGGTGCTGGAGAGCGGCAGGAGCCGTGGGGACGAGAGCCGCGTGGTCGGTGGTGTGCAGAGAGCCGGTGAAATCATCAGGTGTCGGGAGGCGCAGAGGAGCACGAGAAGGCTCAGTGAGGAAAAGAGCAGGATAGTGAGACGGATGCCGAGGTGAGCACGAAGATTGGGAGAGAAACTAGAGGAAAGGAAGCAGGAAATTGAAGAGAACAGCAGTGATGGTGCTGAGCAGCAAGCACATGGCAGATAAGATGGCCGCGTGAATCAGCCCATGACAAGGAGGCGGCAAAGAAGTGGGTGAAGAACACAACACAGATCAAAAGTGCACTGGGGTCGGGGAAGAAGTCGTCAAAGAGGAAAGTGTGGAGTGCAGCACGGACATGGAGCAGTGATTGCAAACAGAACGAAAGGGAATAGGTGTGTAGGAGGAGACAGGGACAAAAGAAGGTACTGTGAATAAAGTTTTATAAGCGAACATGTGAAGGAAGGGGGGGGGGGGCATTGAAGGAGAAAATGCAGCCAAGAGGACAGTGAAATAAGAAAGTTGGTAAAAAGATGATAAAAAAACAGGGGAAGGAAGAACAAGAGAGGTCTGCAGATTGGAAAGGTGAAAAGTGGTATACCGACAGAAAAGAAAGAAAAAAAAACAGGGGGACAGAAACCTCTATATCTGTAGAACCAAAAGAAAATGAATGAGAGACGGAACCCACGGGAAGGACAAGGGCCTGTGGGGGACGAAGGAGGACAAGCTAAGAAGCAGATCATGGCTACAAGAAGGAAAACCATGGACCTAAGGGAATACACTTTTCAAAGTGGAGGGGGAGGCGCAGTGGAGCAGAATGCCTTGGAGAATAAAAGTAAGCAAGAGGAGCAAATGGAAGTAGCGGAGGGGTCTACAAGAAGTTCTGTGGAGCAAGGAAAGGACATTTTCAAGGAGATACCTAGAGCATAACTTAAGGAGTGGTTCACTGAAATAAAGAAAGAGGTGCAAGCTGTAAAGAAAGAGCTGAGTGACCTTACTGGAAATTTGAAAGAAGACATAATGGAACTGACACACACAGCTGGAGATCATGAAAATAGGCTGCAAAGCCTAGAGTAGCAACAAGAGGAGCAACAAAAGGAGGTCCAGGATATACAACAATGGCAAATGGAGATGCAATATAAATTAGAGGACTTGGAAAACAGATCACATAGGAATAATTTGCAGATCAGAAGAGTGCTGGAGGAGAAAGAATTCCAAGATAGCATGAAAGTGGCGGCCTCGATATGTTTGGATATACTCAGAAAGGGTGGGGAAGATGTGGGCCCATAAGAGATCGCATTGGACAGAGCACACAGAGCGCTGGGAGAGGTGAGAGTTAGTAGACCCCGGGATATCATTATCTGTTTTGCAGGATACAAAATGAAGGAAAGGGTGGTAGCAAAGGCAAAGAGCTTGGGAGCTCTCAAATGGCAAGGATACCCAGTGACTATATACGAAGATTTGTCCCTGGGAACATTGCAGCGAAGGAACGCTATGCAACCTGTTACACAGGTACTGAGAAATGGAGACACTAAGTATAGGTGGCTGCACCCTTTTGGGCAGTGGTAAAGGGGAAAGCATGGAGAGTATAAACTGTGGAGGAGGTGCAAGCAGCGCTGCTAGAAGCGGGAATGTGGGCTGAGAAAGCATAGTTACTCACCTGTAACAGGTGATCTCTGGGAACAGCAGGAATTTAGTCTTCACATATGGGTATCATCGGTACCGACGGAGCCTGCACGGCAACGCTCCCCAGCGTCCAATTAGAAAGCTTTTGGGAGCATCCAACAGCGCCTGCATGCTGCCTTCCCGCCTTTCCCAACTGCCTCTCTCCAGTTGAGTTTAAAGCTGAGACAAAGAGAGAGAGAGGGAAAGAGAAAGAGATAAATAGAGAGATACAACACCTAGGGGAGGTGGGTGGGTTGTGAAGACTAAATTCCTGCTGTTCCCGGAGATCACCTGTTACAGGTGAGTAACTACGCTATCTCCAGGAAGAAGCAGGAATGTAGTCTTCACATATGGGGACTCCCTAGCTTTAGATGCCAGGGAGAAACCCCAGAAGTTGTGTGTCCCTGAGTAAGGGCTCCACTTCCCCCCATGGATCTCTGGCATCCAACCAGGGATGGTGGGTAGGAGTTGATTAGGTATGGAACAGGTGTTGGAGAACAGCCTGACCAAACAAGGCATCCCGGCGGGAGTCCTTGTCCAAGCAATAATGGGCTGTGAAGGTTATGAACCGAGGCCCAGGTGGCTGCTCGACAGATGTCGTCGATAGATACAGAGTGTAGATGAGCCATTGAAGCTGCCATGGCTCTCACATTGTGAGCTGTGACATGGCCCTCCAGAGGAAGATTCTTACTCTGATAGGCAAAGGAAATATACTGAGCAATCCAGTTAGACAATGTTCTCTTGGAGACTGGAAGTCCCAAATGAGAAGGATCAAAAGCAACAAGGAGTTGAGAAGACTTTCTATGTTGCTGTGTTCTTTGTAAGTAAAAGGCTAAAGCTCTTTTACAGTCCAAAGTATGAAGATTCCTTTCTGCATTTGATGCATGAGGC
Source organism: Ichthyophis bannanicus (assembly GCA_033557465.1). NCBI lineage: Eukaryota > Metazoa > Chordata > Amphibia > Gymnophiona > Ichthyophiidae > Ichthyophis > Ichthyophis bannanicus. The sequence goes on from CM066035.1 coordinate 515,645,914, forward strand.
CTTGGAAAGAACACAGGTAGGTAGACCACTTGGTTTAGATGAAAAGGCGAGACCATCTTTGGCATAAAGTGTTGATGAGTCCTAAGGACTACCTTGTCATGATGGAACCTTGTATAAGGTGAATCAGCCACTAGTGCCTGCAACTCACTGATGCGACGTGCTGATGTGATTACAATGAGAAAGATAACCTTCCAAGAAAGGAATTTCAAGGAGGTAGTAGCTAAAGGTTCGAAAGGTGGCTTCATGAGCTGACCAAGAACTAGGTTTAAGTCCCATGCCACAGGTGGTGGCCTAATGGGAGGCTTAGTTAGCAGAAGGCCTCTCATAAATCTTGCTATAAGAGGATGGGAGGAAATAGGTTGTCCATTTAGGGGCTTGAAGGAAGCTGCAATAGCACTCAAATGGACTCTCACTGAGTCAGTCTTAAGTCCTGCTTTGGATAAATGAAGGAGATACTCCAGTAATGATTCCAGAGGTACCGCAAGGGGGTTAAGACCATTCTGCGAACACCATATGGTAAACCTTTTCCACTTGAAAGCATAAGAGCGTCTTGTGGAAGGCTTCCTGGAAGCATAAAGGATATCCTTTACTTGCTGAGGGAGGTTAAGATCATGGAGATCTAGGCCTTCAGCAACCAAGCCCTGAGATGCAGAGACTGAGGATTGGGATGCCATAACATTCCATCCTCCTGAGATAGGAGATCTGGAGCAGACCCTAACTCCAGGGAGGGAGCTTGAGAGAGATGTTGAAGCAGAGGGTACCACAATTGCAGAGGCCAAAGTGGAGCTATGAGAATCATACGGCCTCTGTCTCTCTGAAGCTTGAATAGGGTCTTGGGAATTAGGGGAATGGGTGGAAAGGCATACAGGAAGTCTTGGCCCCAGTGAAGGAGGAAAGCAACCTTGGCCTTGAGAGCCCTGAGCCGGGATTCTGGAACAGAACCGGGGAAGTTTGGCATTCAATGGACTTGCAAAGAGGTCTATGTCCGGGGTTCCCCAAATTTTAAAAATCTTGGTCACCTGGTCTACATGTAGAGACCATTCGTGTGGAAGCAGAACTCGACTGAGTCTGTCTGCCCAAGAGTTTGGTATGCCTGGAAGATACACTGCCAGGAGATGAATCTGATGCTCTCTGACGAGGGCCCATAGTCGCAAAGTTTTGTTGCAAAGCGACAGAGAGCCTGTTCCCCCCTGCTTGTTCACGTAGAACATGGCTACTTGGTTGTCCGTGTGAATAAGGACTGTCTTGCAGCTGAGTAGGGTGTGGAACACTCGAAGAGCAAGAAAGATTGCTCTGAGCTCTAAGAGAATGATATGTAGACGAGTCTCCTGTGGAGTCCAAGTGCCTTGGGTGGAGATGTCTTGTAGATGAGCTCCCCAGCCCATTGGAGAAGCATCTGTTGTGAGAGTTGCCTGGGGTAAAGGTTGTTGAAACGGGGACCCCAGCAACAGGTTTTGAGTGGACTACCACCATTGGAGAGACAAAATAAGGTGATTTGTGTTTGCTATTTTGTCTGACAGGCACCCTGAAGCTTGGGTCCATTGAGTGGATAAAGTCCACTGGGCTGCTCTCATATGGAGGCGAGCATAGGGAACCACATGCACGATAGATGCCATGTGGCCTAGTAGTTGTGACATCTCCTGAGCAGTGAGATGAGGCTTTAGCACTGCTTGAGAAGCTAACTGCACCATGCAAAGGCAACAGGCCTGAGGAAGACAGGCTCTTGCTTTTCTGGTATCCAGCAAAGCTCCTATGAACTCTAAAGACTGAGTGGGAGTTAGACTGGATTTTGGGACGTTTATGACTAGACCCAAGTACTGAAGGATATGCATTGTGCAAGATAGAGAAATCCTGGCCTCTGACTCTGATGGGGCTCGAATGAGCCAATCGTCTAAGTAAGGGAAGACGAATATTCCTAGAGTGCGAAGAAATGCTGCTACCACACCCATGCATTTCGTAAACACCCTTGGTGCAGAGGCCAGGCCAAAAGGAAGCACCATGTATTGGTAGTGCTTCCTTTGAAAAAGGAACCGTAGGTACTTTCTGTGAGATGGATGGATGAGAACATGAGTGTACGCATCCTTGAGATCTAGAGAACATAGCCAATCCTGACTCTGAAGGTATGGCAGCAGAGTTCCCAGAGAAACCATCTTGAATTTCTCATTGAACAGGAATTTGTTCAATTCTCTGAGGTCTAAAATAGGTCTGTGTCCTCCTGTTTTCTTTGGGATAAGGAAATAGGGGGAGTAAAACCCTGTAACCTGTTGAGGAATGGGTACTTCTTCTACTGCCCCTTGGGCAAGAAGCATAGTGACCTCTTGATCTAATAGGTTGATAAGAGAGGTCTGAGAATTGAACTGTCTTACCATTGTGGGAGGGGGCATGCTCGAAAAATGGAGCTTGTACCTCTCTTTTATGATGGAGAGTGTCCAATGCTCTGCTGTTATCTGCCCCCATCTGAGGGCAAAATGACACAACCTTCCTGGAATGGTGGAAGGCTCTGGTCCAATGAGAGCCAGGAAGGCTAAGTTCTCTAGCTGAAAGTCAAAGGCCTTGTGGAGGCTGAGACTGCTGAGATGGTTGAGGCTTGGCAGTCTTTGCTTTCCTTTGTTTGGGTGGTTGCTGACTTTTCCGGACAGGTTGACCTGCAGAGCGTCCCAGCTAGGAATAAGCAGGATAAAACCTTTTCTTTTTGGAAAAGAATGGTTTTTTGAAAGATTTCTTTCTTGCAGGATCAGCTTTGGCCTTGGATAATCTATCCAAGGTGGAGTTGTCAGCATCCAACTCATTGGCTTTTTCTTGCCAATCTTTGCCAAACAGGTTCTCACCAGTACAAGGAATATTGCCCAGTTTGTCTTGTACCCAAAGCTCCAAATCAGATGCCTGGAGCCAGGCAATTCTACGTGCATCTATGGCAATGGCAGTGGTTCTGCTTATGCACTCAAAACAGTCAAAAGCTGCACGGTTGACAAATTTAGAAACATCCTGGGCATGTTTGACTAATGCGAGAAAATCCTGCCTTCTATCCTCAGGAAGAAGAGGGCTCAAAACCTCTAAATCTCCTGTGACTTCCTTCAGGAACATACCCATATATAAAATATAGGAACTGATCCTGGCAGAAAGCATGGAAGCCTGGAAAGTACGACGTCCAAAAGCATCCAAAGTTCTGCACTCACATCCTGGAGGATTAGAGGCATGCCTCTTTGCACTCCTGATCCTTCTCATAGCTGATTCCACTACAATAGGGTGGTGAGGAAGCTGAGTCTTCTGGAAACCAGGACAAGGAGGGACTCGATACATAGTTTAATACCCGGTTATCTGTAAGTCCAGTATGGGCGTTACCCGTTTCTGGACAAAACTACTGTTATCTGTAAACCGAGCTGATTTTAAAGAGCGCGGTATAAAAAAGACTGTAAATAAAAAAAAATAAAATAAATAAATAGTATCCAGTCTACGAGCGTGAGGAGAGGTGGTAAGAGGTGTTTGTTTCCCACATTCTTAGCATGAGATCATGCAAGATCTCATGGATGGGCAAAGTAGCTGCCTCCTTAGGAGCTTTGGGATATTGTAAAATGTCCAACTCCTTTGCTCTGGGCTCTGTTTCGGGAGCCACAGTAATGGACAGACCTCGAGCCACCTCCTTGATGAAGTCCTGAAAGAAAATATCCTCAGGAGATGACATCCTGCGTTTTGGAGAGGAAGGCTGCTCTGGGAGAAGCATTCCCGTACCGACAGAACTGTCAGAATCCTCAGATTCCTCTGAGGACTCGAAGTACCTTCTGTCCGGATGCTCTTGAAGAGCCCGATACCCATACCGACCAAAGTCGGTACTGGGGGAATCGGTATCGGTGTATCGGTACTGGAGGGCATCGTGAGACTGGGAGCCGGCAATGCAGACACCGATGTCGATGCTGTCGGTACCGGTACCGGTTGAACTGTCTGACGTGGTTCCGAGGGTGTCGATGCTGCAAGGAGAGCCACCAGACTGCGTTTAATAGCCAGGAACCTCTGGTCTATCAACGCTGCCGATGCCTGGATGTCGGTAACAGAGAAAACAGCCGGTACCCCAGAGCATGGCACCAGTAGTTCTGCCGAGGTAGAGGCCTCGAGAACATCCTGGTGCCCCGATAATGCTTTAGAAGCTGAAGCCTCCCGCCGGGGCAATTTTGCCGGTGCAGAATCCTCAAGGGCAACGCCAGAGGCATCTCGATGCTTAGAAGGAGATCTACCCTTTGAGGACCGGCTAGACTTATGTTTAGTTACCTGAGATCCACGGGAGGAAGAGGAAGCCCTGGAAGACGTCAATGCCACCGAGGCTGCATCGGAGGGAAACAGCTTGGTTATGCCGACCTCTTTTGGACATCATGGCACAGGCCATACATTCCATGATGGAGTGCTCAGGATCTAAACATTTAAGACACCACTCATGGGTGTCGGTGATGGAGATGGTACCGCCACACTTGGTGCGCTTTTTAAGACCTGAGGCGGGTTTTTCAATTATGGAGAAATTTTGGGCCTAAGGCCCAAAATGGCGCATGCACCTGGAAAAAAGTACTACTTTTTTTTTTTTTTAAAGAAAAGAAAGAAAGAAAGAAGAACCGGCGGTACCGGTAAAGCATCGAGGAAGGCAGACGCGACCACAAAAAAGAAGGGCAATAAGAAACAATTTCTGCAGTGACAGGAACAATGACCTGCTGGCTCCACGGAAAACAAAGAACTGGAGAGAGGCAGTTGGGAAAGGCGGGAAGGCAGCACGCAGGCACTGTGGGATGCTCCCAAGAGCTTTCTAATTGGACGCTGGGGAGCGTTCCTGCGCAGGGTCCGTCGGTACCGACGATACCCATATGTGAAGACTACATTCCTGCTTGTTCCTGGAGATAGAGAACTCTGGAAATGAAATAGCAGCTAATGGAACAGTGGGGGCAAAGAAACAATCTGCGGAAGAGCAACATGAAATGAAGAAGGGTCGGAGTAAAGAAAGCAGAGAAAGAGCGAAGAGAGGAACTGAAAAGGTGGAGGTGTGCTTGTTGACGGGCATGTGGGCAGTGGAGGCGGAGGGATTGGTGATTAACTACTGTTATAGAAAATAATGTAAAGGTATAGCATGGTTTGCAAAGTTTACTGAAGAGATGGTTGTATGATTAAAATGTTGTTCCCTGTTCTAGTCGTACAATGGGAGGAGGAAGGGGAGGGGAGGTATTAACTAACTGTATAGTGTAAAATATATTGTTACAGCAATGTTTGCAAAGTATGTTAAAGAACTGGTTGCTTGGTTAAAAGATGATATAAGTTATACTTATATTTTGGGAGAGGTGGGAGGAAGGAGGGGGGAAGGTAATTAGGGGGAAGTGGAGACGGGGGTGGAGCGCAGGAGAAGGGACAAGAGGGCAGGAGAAGGGACAAGAGGTCGGGCAGGCGGGGGGAGCAGGTGAAGCACTACTCTAATCACTCCTGGAAAAGGAGGGGGGGGCTTCGGAGGGGAGGGGGGATAGGGGCAGAGCTGGGAGGGGGGATAGGGGCAGAGCTTGGAGGGGGAAGGGGGTGGGAGGGGGGACACAGAAGGGAAAGAACAGGGGAAGAGGAAGGGAGACTGTGGGGAGGGGGGAAAAGGTGTAATAAGAGAAGAAGGAAGGGAACTGGATAGAGGGAAGGGTAAGCATTTAGGAATTACAACCCTTAATGTCAAAGGCCTAAGAACATGGAGGAAAAGACAGATGTTAGAGCGGGAGGGTCGATGCCTGAAAGCAGACATCATATGTATACAGGAGACACATTTAAGGGTGGGGCAGGAATATTTGTTGCAATCAAAAGCATATCCTAAGGTGGTGCTGGTGGGACAGAGGGCGAACCCAAGGAAAGGAGGGGTAGGAATTCTGGTGGGGGAAGCATTTAGGCACGCTGTAGTGGGCGAGAAGAGGGGGAAAGATGGAAGGTGGGTGGGAGTGCAAATGCGGGTGAGAGGAAGAGATGTGGGTAGTTAGTATATATGGACCTAATGAGGGACAGGGAGAGGCATTCAATAAAATAACTACAGAATTGGAAGAACTGGGCGAGGTTCAGTTAATAGTGGGGGGAGACTTCAATTTAATTAGTAATCCACGGTTGGATAATAGTGGAGGGCAGAGTGGAGGGGGGAAGAAGGCTCAACTTAGCATGAAGAGGATGCAGGAGAGATTAGAGGTACTGGACCTATGGAGGACCAGGCACCCGGGGGAGCACAGATACACATTTTATTTGCAGGTACACGGCACATACAGTAGATTAGACATAATATGGGGAGGGGGAAGATGGGCTTCAAGAGTACAGGAGGCAGAACAAGGGGAAATAACGTGGACAGATCATGCACCAGTGAGTGTGATTTTTGATCTAGGAGCAGAGGAAGAAGGGATCAAGTTTTGGAAACTGAATGACTCATTGCTGGATGCAGAGGAGCATGTGGGAGTGGTGAGAGCAGCCGTTGAGTATTTCCTTAACCTTTCTTCCCTGCCTTCAAAGCAAAACTCAAAACTTATCTTTTTTGCACAGCCTTTGACCTTCCTCACCCCTTCCCCTCCTTTTCTCCCCCCCCTCGCTGATTCCCAAGAGTACTTATTCCTCTTGTTACCTACTTGCCCCTTCCCTCTAACGCTGTCTCTTTCCTGTCAATGAATGGCATTCCTTTTCTATTTCCTTTTTCTTAGCAGTAGTCCCTTTGTTTTATTGTAAACCGCCATATGCTTCGGCTCTGGCGGTATATTCAATTTTAAATAAGGTAAAGATATTTGGCTTTAAATGAGACAGGGGATGTGCAGTTGAAAACAGTCTGGGACGGACTAAAGGCTGTCATAAGAGGGAAGTTAATCAGTATAGTGGCGTGTTTTAAAAGGGAGAAGAGGAAGGTAGAAGGGGAACCTTTAGGGCAGCTACAACACTTAGAGGCCCAGCACCAGAAGAGACAGGATACAGGGGTAATGGCTAAACTGATAAAAGTACGGGCAGAGCTTAGTCAGTTGAGAGGACATGGAATTGTGTTTAAATTAAATGTCTTAAAACAAAAATATTTTGAGGGTGGCAATAAAGCAGGAAAGATACTAGCAAGTAGGCTGCGGGCACAAAGGCAAGCGGTGCATATAGAGGGCATAAGGGATAGTAAGGGGAGGATGGTACATAGAACGAAGGAGATTAGCCAGGTATTTAGGGAATATTACAGCCAATTATATAAAATTTAATTGCAAAAGGGGCCAGAAGAGATACTTGCAAGAGTGTGGGCTAGGTAAAGTTGATAAAGAGGATAAGGAAAGAATAGGGGCGGCAATTAAGGAGGGGGAAGTGACAGAGGCCATAAAGTCCTTGAAACTGGAAAAATCCCTGGGATTAGATGGGTATACGGCACAGTTCTATAGAAAGTTGGTAGAGCAGGTTGCACCAATATTGACTAGAGTATTTAACAGAATACTGGATGGGGCGGGGATCCCACGGACGATGGGAGAAGCGGGTATCACAGTGTTGCCAAAACCTGGTAAAGATAAAGGGGTATGTGGGTCTTATAGGCCTATTTCCTTGATAAATTTGGATGGTAAAATCCTAGCTAAGGTTTTGGCCAATAGGATTCAGGGGATACTACCCAAGATAATACATAGGGATCAGACCGGATTTGTGAAAGGGCGGCAAGGGAGTGATAACATCAGGAAGGTGATGAACATTGCCTGGCATCTTCAGGGAAAGGGAGGGAAAGGGGGAAAAAGCGGTGGTGGTTACGGTAGATGCAGAGAAAGCATTTGATCGAGTAGAATGACAGTATATATTTCAGGTTTTGGAGCAGATGGGGTTTGGGGATAATTATATAGCGTGGATTAAAGCCTTATATGAGTACCCGAGGACGAGGATTCGGATTAATGGAGGATATTCTGAGCAGTTTACATTGGGGAGGGGTACCAGGCAGGGATGCCCATTGTCACCACTTTTATTTGCAGTGTCCATCGAATCTTTGGCTGAAGTGATTAGGAGAGAGGCAGATGTAAGAGGGGTAGTAGTGGGGGGAGGGAGGGAGGAGAAAATAGCATTTGCAGATGATGTGATATTCTCCTTAACGCAGCCCCTGACAACCCTGCCAGTCTTGATGAAGGTAATAAAAGAGTACAGCAGTGTAGCTGGGTATAAAATAAATGAAGGTAAAACAGATGTGCTTGGATTTAATCTGGTGGGAGGATTAGAAGAACGGATGTAATCACATTTTAACTTTAAATGGGTGAAGCAGCAGTTTCGATATTTGGGAATACAATTGGGGAAACCTCTCAAAAGGATTAAGCAGTGGAATTATAAGGCATTGACAGATACATTGAGGGGGGATTTAGCAAAGTGGCGGGGAATACGACTGTCCTGGCTGGGGCGTATATCAGCAGTAAAAATGAATATTCTGCCTAGATTGCTATTCTTGTTCACATCACTGCCCTGTAAGGTGACTAAGAAAGAGATAGGAAAGATGCAGAATATGATTCTGCAGTTTATATGGGAGGGGAAGCTCCCTAGGGTGGCAAGGGGGACCCTGTATCGCACGAGGGTAGAAGGGGGATTGGGGGTGCCATGCTTGATGAAGTATTTTGAAGCGGCTCAATTGAAGGCTTTGTTAGCGTGGCGGGAGGGAGCAGATCTTTTAAGGTGGGTGCAGATAGAGGGAGGGGAAGCATCATCTCTGGAGAGGAGAATATGGGATCCAGGGGGAGGACGAGAGGGAGGGGGGGAGGAAAATCCATTTCAGGAACTTACATTGCAGATATGGAAAAAGTGGAAAGGATTCCTGCTGGAAGGGAAAGTGTACTCTAGATATACCTATTTGAGTATGGTAGGGAATAAGGGGTTGGGAGGGGACTCTAGAGTGCTGAAGGGATGGAAGCAAAAAGGGTTGGGGCGATTGGGACATTTCATAAAAAAGGGGGGGGGGGGAGTTAAGACATTTGAGGAATTACAAGAGTATAGGGATAGAGAAAAAGGATCATTATGTATATGTGCAGTGGTGGTATTTTTTGAATGCCCAGGGGGTAAAATCTGATTTGGAGAGGAAACCTACGCAATTTCAGGAGATGATGGGGAAACAATGGTCGCAGAAAGGGGTAATCTCAAAAATATATAAAATGCTGCTACAGAAGGGGAGCCAGAAGGGGAAGTGGCAACAGTGGTGGGAGGAGGAGATTCCGGGATCTTGGGAGGATAATCGGTGGGTCGAGATATATGAGAGAACATACAAGTTAGCTAGGGGGACCCCAATGCTAGAGAATAGCTTGAAGCTGCGGTATAGGATGTACTGGACTCGATGAGGCTACAGGTAGTCTTCCCAAATAGCTCAAGTGAGTGCTGGAAAAAATGTGGGGTAGGAGGGGGACTATTCCATATGATTTGGATGTGTCCAAAAGTACATAGATATTGGGGGGAGGTGGGACAATTATATGAGCAGATTATGGGAGTGAAGGTACGGCTCACACCGGGGATGGTAGTGTTTAATGAAAGAGGAAGTGAAGGGGAAGGAGACATGGGAAGTACCTCCGATGAAGGAGGTAGTGAGCAGGTTGGAACAACTGTGGTGTTTATGTAAGATAGAAGCGCATGGAGACCACGTGATGTGGTGAGCTTGAGCGGCTGTGTGCAGCTTGAGCTCCGGGCCCCTCACCCTTAAACCGTTGATTGGAACCGGTTCGGAATGCCCACTTCAGCCACATAGTGAGCTGATAGCAAAGCACAGCAAGGGCTTCTCGATCTGAGCTTTGGTATGGCCTCTGCGGTGAAGGCTGGGCGAAGGGAAAAGGAGCGTGGTGCTGGGCCATCCAAAATGGCGAACTCCCCCCTGAAGCAGAGCAGGGCTTCAGACCCACCTACTATGTCCGCGGAAGTTTCGGCAGCGGTCACGGCTGCATTATCGGGGCAATTTGATGCCTTGCACCTCAAAATGGACGCTATTCAGACCTCCCTGGGTGCACTGGGGACCCGCGTACAGCACGCTGAGGAGCATATTTCCCAGGCTGAGGATGATTTGGAGATACTCCGGAAGGAGCTCCGGGCTGCACAAAAACTCTCGCAGGACCAAGCACTTAAACTGGATGACCTGGAAAACAGGTCCAGGCGCAACAACTTACGCTTCTTGGGCATTGCCGACACAATCCAGGACAAAGACCTTCGGCAATTTGTGGAGGCCTTGGCGACTTCCCTGTGTGAGACTACAGGAGGTAACAGCCCAATTATTGTGGAACACACCCACCGGATCGGGCCTAAACAATCTGCAACTGACCGCCGCCCCCGTGTTGTCCTGGCGCGGTTCCTCTCGTATCCCCAAAAGGAAGAGCTGCTTAAGGTTGCGCGGCAGAAAGGGTACGTGGAAAAAGATGCTATGCGCATTCGGGTTGCTCAAGACTACTCTGCCGCCTTGAGCCAGCGTCGAAAAAGCTACGCCTCGGTCTGCCAGAAGCTGATTGTGGCTGAGATCCGCTTTAGTGTGCAATACCCTGCGCGATTGGTGATCTGACATCAAGGCACTCGACGGACCTTTGAGACGGCAGGAGAGGCGAATCTGTATATAGAGCAGCTCAACAGACCGGAGGCGGAGTGACCAGATAAGTGGGGAGACTGTGTAACTAGGACCAGCTCTGTTGCTTCCCAATCCCTAGGAGCAGACTTGGGGGAAGGCCTCACTATTTGGAATACGGAGACTGTACCGTGGACACCATGAGCACCCCATTGGCATACATTTGGCGCCGGCGGATGTGTAATGATGCCTTGGACACAGATGCGCCATTGAGTGATGATGCGGGGTGATTTTTGGTATTTCTGTGAGCGGGGCGCACTTCACGAGGTCTTCCCTGTACTCCCTGAGGCCTGGCCTCCTTCTTGGCGGGGCTGTGGCCTGGTGGGAGAGGTACTTAAGAGGGCCTTGGAGTTGGCTGGGCATGAAAGCCGTTAGACCCCAGCCCTGTTTGTTGGGCTTGCGCCGCTGTGGAGTGCCCCCTGCTCGATCTAAGTTTGTATGTACGTTGGTGCTGAGAAGGGTAGTTCTTGGGGGTGGGGTTGGTGGGGAATACGGGAGGCCTCTTCCTCTGGTGTTCTTCCTCCCTCCACTTGCCGGCTAAAGGCAGGGAGGGCGGTTGGTTAGGACTTGGGGACAGGGTTGGGGGGACGGGGCGACGTATGTGGTTCTTGAGTATAGCATCCCAGGAGGGGGTCGGATGATCTGGTGGGGGGGCTGGGAGGGATTAGGGCCTGTTGGGGGTGGCTGAGTTTAGGGTAATTCATCTGGGAAAAGCAAGGGGGGGGGGGTCCTGCTCACATCCTTCGTGTCTCATGGGTATGAGGGGGAGAGTATGCAAGGGGGGGGGATTGGGCGATGGGTTAGGAAGGGGGGGAGAGTGAGGGGGTGGGGGAGGGTAAGGGGAGGGGGGAGGTGGGGGAGGCGGGTGGGAGGGTGGATAGGGAGGAGAGGGAAGGGGTAGGGATCGTATGCACTCCTTTGAGCTTTCGTAAATGGTATAGTACCCTCTCTTTGATTGGAGGAGAGCCTCCGGCTGGGGGAGTCCTTCTTGTCAACATGAAGCTGCTTTTTTGGTGGTTCCTAGATACTGTTCCGTACTTAGATTTGGTAGCAGAGTACGGGGGGCTTCAGGCTGGGGGAGCCCCTCTGCGATGTTCAGATTTTCACCTGTGGTGGAGCCTTGACACTGCCCCTTTGTTCTGAGAGTTATTACCTGGAATGTCTGCGGACTGGGCAGCCCCATTAAAAGATATAAGGTGCTCCAGGCATTAGCCAGAAATAGTTGCGACGTTGCCCTGTTACAAGAAACCCACCAGACGGAGGAGGAGCATCGTAAACTTTGTAGAGCCTGGGTAGGGCAAGTCTGGGGATCCCCGGCTATAGGGAATAAGGGGGGGGGGGGTAGTCCTCTTGGTTCATAAGAAAATTCGCTTCGTGGCGGAGACTGTCATAGCGGATGCAGCGGGTCGGTCACTATTTGTCCATGGTCATCTGGAAGGGAAACTGGTGACATTTGGGACCCTTTATGGACCCAATGTCTCCGACCCAGCGTTTTACAGCACCTCGGCCTCCAGGTTGGAGCAGCTCCCTGAGTGTCCCTGGATGCTGGGGGGAGACTTTAACGGGGTATTGGATGTAGAATTGGATACCTCCCGAGGGGGGGGACTGAGGGGGCGGGGGATGTCCTCTCGGTTGCTACAGCGCTTCTGTAAGAGGCTAGATGTAATTGATCCGTGGCGCCTGTTGCACTCTACTGAGAAAGATTTTACGCATCAATCACGGGCGCACGGTACTAGCGCCCGCATAGATTATCTGTTCGTATCTAGGGAGCTGTTTGCTCGCACAGAGGACGCTCAGATTGGGCCCCTGGAGGTATCGGACCACGCCTTGGTGTGGCTGGACTTGAACTGGGGGGCTGCTCCCGATAGGACGTGAATATGGCGGTTTCCATTGGGGTTATATCACGACGTGCAATTTCGACACTTTCTGCGTCAACGATGGACTGAGTTTGCTAGTGACCACCTGGTCCATGAAGATGACCCGGAATTGATCTGGGAAACGGCAAAAGTAGTCCTTAGGGGAGATATCATAGGTTATGCTGCACGGAAGCGCCGGATTCTCGCGGAACGTATTATCGCACTAGAACATCAGGTCACTAAATTTCGGCGTCAGTGTGCCCAACATCCGTCACTAGAGAATAAGAAGCGTTTTTGGGAGGCTCAAGTAGATCTTAACGAGCTTCTACATCAGAAAGCCAAGAAATCCCTTAGTTATTACCGCTACCGACTACATTGTCATGGCGATAAACCTGGGAAATTGCTAGCTCGCTGCCTGAAGGGAAAGAGGGGCTCCACTCTGGTGGCGGGGCTCCGCGATGATCAAGGTACCGTGTATAAGGGAAGTGGGGATATTGCCAAGGTGTTTCGAGGTTTCTTCCAGACATTATACGTGGCGGAGCCTGGTTCTACTGTGACCCTGCCGGATTATCTACGGGACTTGAATTTGCCGCGGCTCACGGAGGCGCAGAGGGGGATGTTGGACCAGCCCCTCACTGCTCAGGAGATACAATCGGTCATTTCTGCTGCCACTTGTTGTAAGGCCCCGGGACCGGATGGGTTTGGTGCAGAATTCTATAAGATACTGGGTGATTGTATTAGTCCAGTGTTGAGGGAGGTGTTTGCTGCGAGGAGAGATCAGGGGGCCTTTCGCTGGGGGAAAAATCATGCCCATATTACTTTGATTCCCAAACCGGGTAAGGACCCGATGCTGGCCGCTTCTTATCGACCTATTTCCCTCCTCAATTTCGATTTGAAGGTTCTTGCAAACGTTTTGGCCCTACGGTTGGCTGAAGTATTGGGGACCCTCATCCATGGGGCACAGGCAGGCTTTGTTAAGGGGAGATATGCAGTTCGAAACATCCGCAAAATATTGGCCTCCTTGGAATGGGTGCATACAAGACAGATACCCTCGCTGCTCATTAGCTTCGATGCCGAGAAGGCATTTGATAGGGTGAACTGGCAATTCCTATGGGAACTGTTGCCCTGTTACGGCATCGGGGACACCTTCTGTAGAATGGTGCGGAGTCTATATGTCGAGCCGACGGCAGGGATACTGTGTAACGGCGTGCTCTCAGACAGTTTCCCGCTGGAGAGGGGGACACGCCAGGGCTGCCCCCTCTCTCCGTTATTATTTGTTCTCTCACTGGACCCCTTGATTCGTACAGTCGTGAATTCAGGTGCGATTTCAGGGGTGAAGATGGGATCGCAGGACTTTGTTATCTCGGCGTTTGCGGATGATCTGTTAGTCCATGTGACCTCCCCGGCTACTTCTCTTCCGAACCTGTTAGAGGAATTTGGGCGATATGGGGCCTTAGCAGGGTTCCGCATTAATTATGAGAAATCCAAGGCGTTGGATACCCTGGGGCTTCTTCGTGGACCCTGGGAGGGCCCCTTCCCTCTCCGGTGGGCGGAGGAGGAGTTTGTTTATCTGGGTATAGTGCTGCCCCGTCAACCTCATAGGCTATATAAGCGTAATTTGGACCGTACCTTGCGGTCTCTGACAGTACAGTTGCAGGTCTGGGAGTCCCTTCCTTTGTCCTTGTCGGGGAGAATTGCGGCAATACAGATGGTTCTCTTACCCCGTGTTCTGTACTGGTTGCAGACTTTGCCCGTCTGGATATTGTGTCGGGACCTACGTCAGGTAGAGGCCTTACTCAGGGGGTTTCTGTGGCAAGGGAAGAGGGCCCGGATACCGTGGGGTCGGCTATTGGGGAAATGGAAAGACGGGGGTATGGGACTGCCCGACCTGAAGTTGTATGCTTTGGCGTGCCAAGCGCGACATGTGGGAGACTGGTTAGGGGGGAGAGATGACTACACAGCTCAGGAGGTGGAGGAGTGCTTAGTGGCCCCGTGGACTCTGTTGGGGGCTCTTCACGGGAGGTACAGTGAACTGCCAGAGGCGATCCGGAGGAGTGCCTTGGTGGATTCGGTTCGACGGACCTGGCAACAGCTCAATAAATATTGGCTGGCACCCTGGGATGTTTCCAGTTGGCTGCCTCTTCGAGGGAACATTCAGTTTCTCCCGGGGTCTGACTCGGCGGTGTTTAAAGATTGGTGGGTACGTGGGATACGGATGGTGGGACATTTGGTGAAATCCTCGGGGTGCTGTAAATCTTTTTTGGCCCTAAGCCGGGAGTATGATTTACTGACCAGGCACTGTTTTGCTTACATGCAAGCCTCTCACTATGTGGCCTCATTACCGAGGGAGGCGCTGCATGCTGACCGCTCGGCCAAGATCTTGGAATTTTTTGGGTTGGGGGAGGATGGTCCCCCGTCTATCTCCCAATTGAAACGCCGGTTGGAGTGTTACCGGCTGCGTCCTGATTATCGAAGTGTGGAATTGGCTTGGGCTGCTGAGCTGGGAGAGGAGGTAGCCCCGGGGTTGATAGGTAAGGCTTTGAAGCGAATTGTCTGGTTGACACAGGGGGCCCGCTGGAGGGAGATTCAATTTAAGTGTGTAACTAGAGTTCACTTCTCCCCACGACGGGCATATCGTAGCCGGTTGGATACGGATGGTAGTTGTCCTCGCTGTTCAGAACCTCTAGCGACTCTGTTGCACATGTGGTGGGGTTGTTGCTGAGTGCGACCTTATTGGGCTAGGATCCGGGACTTTCTCAGTCGGTTGCTGCAACAGCGGGTTCGATGGACTGGCCTCTTTGTGGTTTTAGACCAACTGGCACCTCCTGGGCCTGCGAAGGCAGGCGAACGCATGCTCCTGCGTAAGGCATGTCTGGTGGGTAAAGGGCCAATTCTTAGGTTGTGGAGAGAGCACCAATCGCCCACCTTTAGTGAGTGGCGAAATAGTTTTCACCACCTGATGCTGATGGAGCGCTGGCTCGCAAGGGGCAGTGTCAAGCGCTGGACAGTGTTCATGTCAACATGGGAGCCTTATATTCAGCAACTAGGGCCTCGCTGCCGTAACTAAATCCTCCAGATGGGGTGCTGAAGGGGGTAAGGGGAGAGAGGGTGAGCAGTTGATTTTACCTTAGCCCTCACTCTGATTTGGCGTTTGATGGAGTGGGGGGAAGGGGTAGCTGGGAGGATGGAGTGGGGGGGAGGGGTAGCTGGGGGGGAGGGTGAGGGGGGGGAGGGGAGTATTTGATAAAATGCCACCTGTTTTATTTTTGCTGTTGCTTCCGGAGGGGATAAGAGTACACCCCTTGTGGAAGGCTTGTTTATTGTACCTTGTGGTTGATATGTATTGGTGGATATAAATAAAGTATAAAAAAAAAAAAGATAGAAGCGCATAGGAAGCACCAAGTGGGAAAACATGAAAAGGTGTCGCAATGGTACGAAACTTGGAGGGGGAGGGGAGTGGAGCAAGTATGGCAAAGAGAAGGAGGGGCAGGGGGGAGGAGGGAGGAGGGGCAGGGGGGAGGAGGGGCAGGGGGGAGGAGAGGTGAGAATATGGGGGGGTTAGCACTTTATTAGGGGGAGGGGAATAAGGGTGGGGGAGGGGAAGGAATGGGGGATAGGGTAGTAGGTAGGGGGAGGGGGGATATATATAAATATAGAAAGGGGGATATACATACTTCTCTGTTACACTTAAGGTGGGAAAAGGGGGAAGGCGGCAGAGATACGGAGAGGGGAATAGGGCATGTTTATATAAGACATTTGGAGTATTGGGGTATTTGAATGTACATCACGAGTTAATACCGATGTCAGAAGTGTGAAAATAAGTTATTAGAATGACGTTAATGACTTGTCTTAAAGCAATGTGTTAAGGTATTAATAGTAGTAACATACATGATTTGGAGTAGAGAGTATGTTGCAAAGAAACTAGGGTAGGGGGAAGAGGGGGAGAGGGAATAGTTGAGGGCTGCGTTTATGTTTATTGTTAACAGGAGAGGTAGGGGTGGGAGATAACGTATAAATCAGTTGAATGTAGTAGTAATGTTGAGGGGTGGTGAGATGTATAGAGTGATACAATGTAGAAACAGATGTGATTATCACTACTGATGTAGGTAGGGGGGAAGAAGGACTGAAAGGAGAGGAGGAGGAGGATGAAATTGTTTGATGTATGCTCTTTGCATAATATGGAAATGGAAAATGTATAGAAAAGAAAGAAATGGTATCGTTAAAAGGTGTAATGTGTAAAGTTGATCTCTGGTTGAAAACTAATAAAATATAAAATACAACAAAAAGGGGGCTTTATGAAAGCAGTAAAAACTAACAAAGTCCCAAGGAACAGATCTGACGAAGGATTATGCTAAGGTGACATGGCACACAGAAGTACTCCTATGGGAGAAGCTATAGAACAAAACAGTATAGATGATAAAGATAAGGTCATGAAGATTAGCTGAGCACTATATGAAGAATCTCATCCATTTGAGAGTTTAGCGTAGTTATTCACTTGTAACAGGTGATCTCCGGAAACAGGAGGAATAAGTCTTCACATATGGGTATCGTCGGTACCGACGGAGCTTGAGCGGGAACACTCCCCAGCGTCCAATAGGAAAGCTTTTGGGAGCATCCCACAGTGCCTCCATGCTGCCTTCCCGCCTGCCTTTCCAAATCTCGATCTTCAGTTGAGTTTACAGCGGAGACCAAAGGAGGGAGTAGATAAAGAGAAAGAGATAGATAGAGACAACTCCTAGGGGAGGTGGGTGGGTTGTGAAGACTTATTCCTGCTGTTCCAGGAGATCACCTGTTACAGGTGAGTAACTACACTATCTCCAGGAAAAAGCAGGGATGCAGTCTTCACATATGGGGACTCCCCAGCTGAGAGATGCCAGAAAGCTGCGAACCCCAGGTGAGATGGGTCATGCTCCCTCCCATGGATCTCTGGCATCGAAACCCGGGACGGCGAGTAGGAGTTGTACTAAGTCTGAAAGAGATGCTGGTGGCACAGCCTGGCCAAACGAGGCATCCCAATGGGAGTCCTTGTCTAAGCAATAGTGGGCTGTAAAGGTATGTACCGAAGCCCAAGTGGCTGCTCTACAGATGTCATCAATGGACACAGAACGAAGATTAGACATTGAGGCTGCCATTGCTCTCACACTGTGAGCTGTGACATAGCCTTCAAGAGAAAGTCCCTTACTCTCATATGCAAAGGATATGCAATTTGCAAACCACCTAGAGAGAGTTATTTTGGAAACTGGAAGTCCCAAATGACTAGAATCAAAAGCAACAAAAAGCTGAGAAGATTTTCTATGTTGCTTAGTTCTTTGAAGGTAAAAAGCTAAAGCTCTTTTACAATCTAAGGTATGAAGATTCCTTTCTGCATTAGAGGCATGAGGCCTAGGGAAGAATACAGGAAGGTAAACTGCTTGGTTTAAATGAAAGGGCGAAACCACCTTTGGCATAAAGTGAAGATGAGTCCTAAGAACTACCTTATCATGGTGAAATCTTGTATAAGGAAGACCCACTACTAAAGCCTGTAACTCACTGATGCGTCTTGCAGAAGCGAGGGTAACTAGGAAGATTACCTTCCAAGAAAGAAACTTTAGAGCTGTAGTGGCTAAAGGCTCAAAGGGCGGTTTCATGAGCTGCCCGAGAACAAGATTCAGATCCCATCCCACCGGCGGTGGCTTTATGGGAGGTTTTGTTAAAAGTAAACCTCTCATAAATCTCACGACGAGTGGATGAGAGGAAATAGGTTGTCCATCCAGAGGTTCGCGAAAAACAGCAATGGAACTAAGATGGATCCTTACTGACTTGGTCTTAAGACCAGAATCTGATAGATGGAGTAGGTACTCCAGAAGCAATTCGACAGACACTGTATGGGGGTTAAGTCCCCTTTGAGAATACCATACAGAGAATCTCTTCCACTTAAAGGCTTAGGATCGCCTTGTGGAAGGCTTCCTACCTGTTGAGAGAGGTTGATATCCGGGAATCCTAGGCTTTCAGCAACCAGGCTCTGAGATGCAAGGACTGGGGATTCAGGTGCAATAGCATCCCGTTTTCCTGGGAAAGAAGATCTGGAGCACATCCCAACTCCAGAGGTGTGGCTTAAGAGAGACGCAGAAGCAGAGGATACCACTTTTGCCGTGGCCAACGTGGAGCTATGAGTATCATATGACCTCTGTCTCTCTGAAGCTTGAACAAAGTTTTGGGAATGAGGGGAATGGGTGGGAAGGCATAGAGGAAGCCCCGACCCCAATGGAGGAGGAAAGCATCCCTTGCTTGACAGTTTTGAGTCGGAATTTTGGAACAGAATCGGGGAAGTTTGGCATTCTGTGGACTTGCAAAGAGGTCTATATCTGGCATTCCCCAGATTCGAAATACTCAAGCAAGCTGGTCTGAGTGCAGAGACCATTCATGTGGCAGCAGTATTCGACTGAGTTGGTCTGCCCAAAGATTTTGAATGCCCGGAAGATATACCACTAGAAGGTAGATTTGAAGCTCTCTGGCGAGGGCCCATAGTCACAAAGCTTTGTTGCATAATGACAGAGAGCCTGTTCCGCCCTGCTTGTTCACATAGAACATGGCTACTTGATTGTCAGTCTGGACCAGGACTGTCTTGTAGCTGAGCTGGGACTGAAAAACTCAAACAGCATGGAAAATGGCTCTGAGCTCTAGGAGGTTTATGTGAAGACACGCCTCCTGTGGGGTCCAGAGACCCCGAGTTGATAGATTGTGCAAGTAAGCCCCCCAACCCAACTTTGACGCATCTGTTGTTAGTGTGGTTTGCCATAGAGACTGCTGGAAAGGAGAACCCACGAGGTGGTTTTCCAGTGACTGCCACCATTGCAGGGACAAAATGAGACGTGTGGAGTTTCTGATTTTGTCCGTTAGCCGACCCGAGGCCTGTGTCCACTGAGAGGATAGGGTCCACTGGGCTGCTCACATATGAAGGCGAGCATAGGGAACCACATGGACCGTGGATGCCATATGCCCCAGAAGCTGAAGCATCTCCCGAGCAGTCAGGAAGACCTTCATAGCTGCTTGGGAGGCCAGCTGTACTATACGAAGACAACGTGGCTGTGGAAGGAAAGCCCTTGACTGCCTTGTGTCTAGACAAGCCCCTATGAATTCTAGAGAATGAGATTTGGGGAGGTTTATGACCGGTCCCAAGTATCGAAGGATTCACATGGTGCGAGAAAGAGCGAAGCTGACTTCTGGAGCTGTTGATGCTCGAATGAGCCAGTCGTCTAAGTAAGGGAAGACAAATATTCCTAGAGTTCTCTGGAATGCTGCTATTACTGCCATGCATGCAGTTCAGGAAGGAACTTAAAACATACCTTTTCACCCAACACTATCACAACTTACAGCTCACACTCAAGCAGATGTCACAAGAATACACAAATCACCTAACGCAAGTTTACCCTACCTAACTCATGTCTCACTCTCCATTGCAAGTTCCCACTGACAACCCCGCTACATTTATTGCCACTGAATGATAGTCAGACCTGTACTGGCTGTTGTAAATAGTTATTCTGTTTATTATAGAGTTACATACTTGTCCTATTCTCTGTAAATAATGAATATTTTCTCAATCTATGTACAATAGTTTAATATGTTCTTTGAAATATAGTTATTATGTGCTCAAAATGTTCTATGTAATTTAATGTTTACCACGTTCTCTGTAAATCGCCCCTGATCTCTGGAAGGGGCGGTATAGAAAAGCGCACAAATAAAATAAGTAAATAAGTAAATAAATAAATAAATAAATAAATAAATTTTGTGAAGACTCTTGGGGCAGAAGCCAGACCGAAGGGAAGAACCCTGTATTGGAAGTGTCTTCCCTGGAAAAGGAATCAAAGGAATTTCTTGTGAACTGCATGTATGAGAATATGTGTATATGCATCGTTTAGATCTAGAGAACATAGCCAGTCCTGACTCTGAAGGTATGGCAGGAGTGTTCAGAGGTAGATCATTTTGAATTTTTCCCGGAACAGATACTCATTTAATTCTCTGAGGTCTAGTGTAGGCCTATGTCCCCCTGTTTTCTTTGGGATGAGAAAGTAGGGGGAGTAGAACCCCGTACCCTGTTGGTGTATGGGTACCTCTTCTATTGCTCTCTGAGCAAGAAGTGATGCAACCTCCTGACCCAAGAGATTGGTGGCAGGGACCTGAGAATTGAACTGTCTTATAATTGTAGTGTGGTAGGCTATGGCCTATATTACAGCCTGTACATGTATGAGAGGCCTGCAAGCTAGGCCTGAGTCCCCACCCCCACTTAGAAATAGTAGTGCTGAGAAATATCAAAGTCAGTGAAGGTCTGAGGATCTGCCTTAAACCGCTCTAAACTGCTTTTGATAAGTTTGTGTTAAGCCTTTATTCAATTCTTTTATGCTGACGATAGATATGTTCCAGTGTTTTGCATTCTCACATTCTCTGAGCCTAGAAATGACCTTGTAGTAGGAATGTATTTATGTCTAGAAACTGAGCCTTTGTTAAAATAGCCTGATGAGGGGGAACAGGGTGTTAGGCCCAGAGAGGGTCCCCGATTGGATAGATGCAGGGGGCATTGGGACCAATAGAAAGTTTGCCTGTATCAAACTGTGAAACTTGTATATAAGGAAGTTGTTCCTGTTCTCCATTGCTCAGTCCTTTTTGAAGCTTGGGCCTTGTGCACAATAAATTGGCTTGGATCCTTGAACTGACTCCTGGTATTATTTATTGCATGCTTATCAGCTGCTTCATATTCTTGGTGCGTTGGCCGGGAAGGTGGGGGTAGTGTGATGGTATGCAAGTGAATATACCACGACTTCTCGCCTCAAAAGGTTTGGTCCGGCTGGAGCCGCACCTGACTGATCGCAGGGGAGCCTCCGGCACCACCGTTCCTCTTGTATCGGGGAGGGCTCCTCCTTGCCTCCGCAGGTTGCTGGTTCCAGCTGGCCAACACCTCCGAACCCGAGGGGAGTCCAGGATCCAACCCATGTACTGGTTTGGTATCGGGAACCGGATCCGGTGAGTAGAAATTTTCTGCTAATCAGTCAGTCTGTCAGCCAGTCGGGATTCTGGAATAAGCGCTTGAGAGTCTAATCACCTCTCGGGGCGGTCCTAGTAAGTCTCAGAAGTCTTAAAGGTATAAGCAGAGACTGAAACTACCAACCCCTTAGCCAGTCAGTCAGTCAGGTTTTTTGGGAATTGCGGGATTTTATTCTGTCTTGAATGTCTGTTTGTGTGAATGAGAGGTCTTGAATACAGACCAAGCGAGGTGCTGGCTCCTGACTAGTGCATTTCCAGGTCGCGAAAAGGAGAAAGTGTTTGGTGTTTGTCTCCCTTATTGTCTGTTGTTTGTATTTGGTTTTGTTATCTGTTGGGTAATTGGTGAAACAGTTTACCGATTAGGGAATAGTATTAAAGAAGGAAGAGGGGAAGAAACAACTCAGGAGTCACTTCTAAGTACAAAGACAGCTGTCTCACTGAATTCAGGTGTTTTTTTTTTCAACACAGCGTGAGTCTCTAGCAAGCAGAGAGAGAAGGGGGTGTGTCTTTCACACAGCCCGGAGAAAGGAATGTTTAGTATCCTTTAACTCTTTGAAGGTTTACTTTCAATTTATTCTACGTTCTGCAGCTGGGTTAATTTGTGCATATTTCAGGAAAATTGTACCTGTTTTATTCAATATGTTCTAATAGCAATGTTCTTTCTGCTATGGTCATGTATTATATATAATCTGGTAGGAATGTTTAGTCAGAATTTTGGACAGTTTTGGGCTCAGCCTGGAAAGGGTTAAGTTCTTATTAACCCCTTTTGATCTTCTCAACTGTTCTTGTTATATCTCAACCCTACTTGTCTGTACTGGTCCAAACAGAAATGACAGAGAAATTAAGGAAGCTGCTTTTGTTTTTCCTTTGACCTTCGAAGTAGAGGTTAGGAACCCTGACAGGACTATGAAGCATCCTGAGCCAGTAGTTACCAGATCGCGACTTGAAAATGATTTAAATCCTGAGGGAATGTTCATGTCCTTTGAATATCTGCTTTCTAAACTGTAAGATTTAAAGTAATTTCTTTTGCAGAGGCATTGTTCAGCTTAAGTGCTGATGACGGTTGGCAGTTAGTTTCATGCCAAGTATGTTTATTCTAGTCATACGTAACAGATATATGGCCCTCATGTTAGGAGCCATAGTTCTTTCTATTGGAATTGTTGTTATAACATGTTGCAAAATAATAGTTTTATATTATAAGGACTTTATCTAAATTGTTCCTATTTAGAATGAGCACACACATCCATTTTGTTTAGTCCTCAGGAAAATGCAGCCTGACTGCCCGCCCCCTCTGTCTGTCATCATGGGGGGGGGGGGGGTCGGAGTCCACGCAGATTCTGTTGAGATGTATGACTAGGAATTTTAGCAAGGGATTTGTTGGAGACTACGGAATTAAAATGTCTCCGTCCCTATTAGAAATGCTCTGCAACAGGGAGTGGTCAGCTACTTCATGGCCCCGTGAGGGCACCTTTGATATTAGTGTAGTTTCCCGTGTTCATCAGATTGTAGGAAAAAAATGTTCCCTGATCAATTCCCCTATATAGATTCCTGGTTCAGTGTTTGTGAAGGGAAAAAAAGAGAAAAAAAAGCCCTCCTGAATAAAGCGCTGCTATGAGGAACAGTGTAGGGGATTAGTAGCAACCACAAGGGAGGGGGGCCCGGACGTCTGGCTCTTTAGAAACAAAAAAAGCTGCCCATTTAATCTGCCCCAGAATCTCCAGACATTCCACTGTCAGTCCCAGTATCTTTATAGGCCAGTCCCCTCAGCTCTGCCACCACCCTGGGCAGAGCCTGGGGCAGAGCCTGGGGCAGTGGGGGGGGGGGGGGGACACC
This sequence comes from Ichthyophis bannanicus, assembly GCA_033557465.1. Classification (NCBI taxonomy): domain Eukaryota; kingdom Metazoa; phylum Chordata; class Amphibia; order Gymnophiona; family Ichthyophiidae; genus Ichthyophis; species Ichthyophis bannanicus. Next base: position 515,669,173 of record CM066035.1, read on the forward strand.
TCCCTGCAGATGTACCCCAAGTAGTTCACCAGCCACCTCCGCAGCAGGAGGACGCGCACCCCCTCTTGACCGGAAGCCCCAGCTCAGTTCAGAGTGCCTCCGAGTGGGACACAGTCCACTGATGACACTACAAGCAGGGATTCATTTGCCAGTTCAGGGTCACTCACAGCCAGCGCCCAAGAACATGAAGTGGAACCCAGACAGTCCCGATTGCCATATGCCTTCAGAAGTACAACTACCAGTAAAAGGGATGGTTACGTTATACCATTGCGCCAGGTCCAGGGCCTACCCACCTTTGATACCGAAGGCCAGGCTGACCAGTCTTGTTTATGTGCTTTTCTCCACCACTGATTTACTGAACTGAAAGACGCATTATGCCTCCTACACTGAGGAACCTTAGGATTTGATTGAACTAATGACTAGTATTATGCAGACCCATCAGCCTTGATGGCCCCAAGTGGGATCCAAATAGTGCAGACAGCCCTAAATCAGTTCCGCCAAGCCCTCATGCAAAGCCTAAAGAAGGGAGGTTCTCCAATGACTAGATGAGAGCCCAGCAGCCTTCTATAAATGATTATCTGAAGTCTATAGATTATATACCCCATACGATCCAGCAGCCCAAGAGAATTTGTGTATGGTAAATGCAGCCTTTGTCAGTCAGTCCCAGAGAGATATAAAACGAAAATTACAGAAAATAGATGGATTTGCGGGCATGAATACAGCACAGTTAATGGAAGGTGCTCAGAAAGTGTTTGTGAATCGTGAAAATGAACGTAACAGAGAAAGTGAACGTAAAATGAAGAAGAAAGCAGATCTTCTTGCTGCCGCTTTAATTGAACGGTGAGGGAGGTTTTCCTAATCGAAGGAGCAGAGGACGTGGAAGGGGTCATGAAAATAATTGGACCCCACTGGGTGCGAATCAGTGCGCCCATTGCAGAGAAGTAGGACATTGGAGAAGTGAATGCCCGCATCTTGACTCCACCCCAGGAGGGGAGGAGGGAGTCCCTGGAGAACAGGAGGCCGATTTCAGAGACATGGAGGAATGACTCGAGCACAGTTCCAGCGAGAGAGGGAAGAAGCTATTGAGGGAGTGGCAGTTGCAACGGGCTAGGACATGGATGAAGACTAGGCCAGACCGGGCTCCAAGTTCACCCTGGGTCCCCAGGAGCCTATGGTCTGTTTGAAAATAGGGGACCAATATATGGACTTTATGGGGGATACAGGAGCAGAACACTCAGTGGTGGCATAGCCAGTAGCCCCTTTGTCTTCTCGATGCATCACCATTGTCAGAGCTACTGGGCCAAGCCTTTCCTGCAGAACCGCATGTGTGAACTAGGGGGACAGAAAATAGCGTACCAGTTCCTGTATATGCCTGAATGCCCTATTCCACTTTTGGGCCGAGATATGCTTGCCAAGCTTCAGGCGCAAATATCTTTCGCTGAAGGAGGAGAAATGCAAATGACTGCGAATTCAAAGCCTGCTGGATTGATGGTGCTGACTGTCCCCCGAGAAGAAGAATGGTGGTTCTATAATGTATCTCCAACCAAGCGAGCTAGTTCCTGTATACCCCGCCCGAAGTATGGGCAGAAGATAATCCACCTGGCCTAGCGAAGAACATAGCCCCTGTCATTGTCGCCCTCAAGCCAGGAGCGGAACCAGTGCATGTGAAGCAGTATCCTCTTCCTCGACCAGCTATTGAAGGTATCCACTGCCATCTGATAAAACTACTGAAGTATGGACTTCTCAATGAGTACCCCCTTCTCCCAGTCAAGAAACCTGGGACAGGGAATTACCGCCCAGTACAAGATCTGAGGCGGGTAAATGATGCAGCTGAAACTATACACCCAGTGGTACCAAAATCCTTATACTCTCTTGGGACTGATACCTGCTGAGGCTACTCATTTCATTGTCCTGGACATGAAAGATGCCTTCTTCTGCATACGCCTAGCCCACACCAGTCAACTTTTGTTTGCTTTTGAATGGCAAGACCCCACAACAGGAAGGCGGGGCCAACTTACCTGGACTCGATTACCCCAAGGATTTAAGAATTCACCTACTCTCTTCAGTGCTGTTTTAAATCAGGATCTTTCAAGCTACTATGTGAACCCAGGAGAAAGGGTTCTTCTTCAGTATGTGGACGACCGGCTCATAGCCACAAATTCAGAAAGTGAATGTCTACAAACCATCAGTGAACCCTTGCACCTTCGAAATGAGGCTGGATACAAAGTCTCAAGAACCAAGGCGCAATTATGTCAAACTGAAGTTAAATGTCTAGGGTTCCAGTTGTCTAGCGGAATTCGACGCTTGGGACCAGAACGCAAAGAAGCTGTGTGCAGTAATCCCACCAGGAGGCAAGTGAGAGCCTTCTTGGGGACTGCAGAGTACTGTCGTATATGGATCCCCAATTTCGCTCTGTTGGCAAAACCATTGTATCAAGCTACCAAAGGAATGGAAAAGTCTCCATTGGAATGGGGACCTGAACAGGATGCAGCCGCTCTGATGTCATCACCAGTTCTGGGCCTGCCAGATGTCCAGAAACCTTTTTGCCTCTATATTCATGAGTCACAAGGAAATGCTTTAGGAGTGCTGACTCAATCTCTTGGATCTTGGCAGCGAACCGTGGCCTATTTATCAAAACAGTTGGATACACTTGCAAAAGGTTGGCCCCCTTGTTTGAGAGCTGTTGCAGCTACAGCCCTCCTAGTGAGCGAAGCAGACAAGCTCACTCTGGGACAGAATCTTCAAGTTACTGAACCACATTCTGTTCTGACCCTCTGGCTCACAAATTCACGAATGTTGAAGTATCAGAGTATGCTGTGTGAAAACCCCCAGATACAATTGAAGGCCAGTCAAGCTCTGAATCCTGCTACGTTGTTACCACTTGGTCCTGCCCCCCCCCCCCCCCTGATCATGACTGTCTGGAAATTACGGACACTGTATTCTCAAGTCGCCCGGATCTGACTGATGTCCCTTTGGACCCTGAACGGACTTTCTTTGTGGATGGAAGCAGTCTCGCCATCAATGGACATCGTTGTGCCGGGTATGCAGTAGTGACCCTTGATCTGGTAGTTGAGGCCTCAGCTTTGCCCCCAGGAACTTCAGCACAGAAAGCTGAATTGATAGCTCTCACTAGAGCACTGACCATAGGAAAGGGCTCTGTCTAAATGTGTACCCAGATTCGAAGTATGCCCTTACAACCTTGCATGCACATGGGGCCCTGTACAAAGAATGAGGGTGGATAACCTCAGGAAGCAAGTCCATTAAGTATGGCCCTGAGAAATTTATTTATTTTTTATTTATTTAACATCTTTTATATACCGCGCTATTTGTTATCAGTGCGGTTTACATTCAACAAAGGTTGCACAATTTAATCAAGACTAGTTTGTGTTTACATTATAACAGGGAATAAAACTTGGGATAAACAGGGTAACTATATACTTATTAACATAGAGCATAAGATTATAATTTGGCCGGTGTTGTCATAAAACTACAGGCGGGGCAACATTTACTTGACACCCCTTTGTTTATGAAGTATATGATATTGACATTATCAGATGCGTACTGCCTATAGACCTCAGAATTTAGGAAAAGTAGAACGTATGAATAGAACCCTGAAATCTCAGTTGTCTAAACTTTGCCAAGAAGCTCACCTGAAGTGGTCCCAGGTTCTTCCTATAGCCCTTCTTAGGATATGCTTAGCCCCTACTAAGTCTTTAGGAGTTTCCCCTTTTGAGATTCTGTATGGGCGACCCCTGCCTATTGTACAAGGAATACAAGGAGATATGAAACAGATCGGATCTGAAATTACTAGACAGGAACTATTGGCTTTAAGTTCTGTTTTGCAGAGTCTTCATACGTGGGTACAAGATCTGCTGCCCATCAACCCCTGCATCCTCTCAAGCCTGGAGTCTCAGTGTGGATCAAAGAGTGGAGAAAGACACCATTGATACCGCATTGGAAGGGACCTTATGTTGTCATCTTAACAACCCCAACTGCAGTTAAAGTTGCAGAACTCGAACCCTGGATTCATCACAGTCGAGTACAGCCAGCAGCCATTGATAGCACTATAGAACGACAGGCAGCTACAAAAGTTTTAGCTATGTGGCAATATTACCCTATACCACAAGATGATGCTGTTACACGAGTATAATATGTGATTTAATTCCCACCCTTTCTAACTTGCGGGTGAGAATAATCAAAGGGGGGAATGTGGTAGGCTATGGCCTATATAATAGCCTGTACATGTATGAGAGGCCTGCAAGCTAGGCCTGAGTCCCCACCCCCACTTAGAAATAGTAGTGCTGAGAAAGATCAAAGTCAGTGAAGGTCTGAGGATCTGCCTTAAACCGCTCTAAACTGCTTTTGATAAGTTTGTGTTAAGCCTTTATTCAATTCTTTTATGCTGATGATAGATATGTTCCAGTGTTTTGCATGCTCACATTCTCTGAGCCTAGAAATGACCTTGTAGTAGGAATGTATTTATGTCTAGAAACTGAGCCTTTGTTAAAATAGCCTGATTTTTATTTATTTATTTATTTATTTTAATTTCTTATATACCGCACTCTTTGACATCAGCGCGGTTTACAGAGAACACAACAAAACCAGAACAACAGGCTGTTCGGAGTTACATATAACAGGATTATGAACTTGGATAACAAGGGAGAACTATTTACATGGAATATGCAATCTGTTAACTAGATCACATGCTCAAACTATGTACATGAATTAACAAGAGTGTTGGGAGCAAGGGAAAAACTGTAATTGGATATGTAGTGGGACTAAATGTTATCTTCATATGGGGTAGTATCTGGTGAATAGGTTGAATTTGAGGGCCTTTCTGAACTGGGTTAAGTCGGTTATGGTACGGATGTCGGAAGGGAGCAAGTTCCAGCATTTTGGTGCGCAACACAGGAAAGCTCTGTTCGCTGTTGATAGATTGTACGTTGTTATGGCCTTTGGTATCGATAAGGAGTTTAATGCTGCCTGTCTTCTGTTTCTGTTTGGTGGTACAGTTTGTATGAGCTCAGAAAGTGAGTTGGAAGATAGGCCCTTTGTGGCCTTGAATGTGAGAATCAGGATTTTGAACATCAGCCTTCCGTGTATGGGGAGCCAATGTAGTTGTTTGAGGATAGGTGTAATATGTTCACTCTTGGAAGTTCCTTGAAGAACCCTTGCGGCAGTATTCATGGCGAGCTGTAATGGGCTCAAGGTGGATTGTGGGAGTCCTTGCAAAACTGAGTTGGCGAAATCAAAATGTGGTAAGATTAGTGCTTGGTAAATGGTTCTGAAATCTTCTGGGTCAAGTAGGGAGCGTAGGTGCTTGAGCGTGCGTATCTTGAAGTACACAGCTTTTACGATATTATTTATGTGTGGTTTCATGTCGAGCCGATGGTCCAGTGTGACTCCAAGGTATTTTATTGCTTCCTTAGTGCATAGTTCGGCTCCCTTGACTTTTATATGTGAAGGTGGGATGAAGTTGGTGTCTGGTGATAAAGAGAACCTCGGTTTTCTTGTGCTGAATGCGGAGGTTCTGTGACAGGAGCCATTCTGAGACTGCATCGAAGCAGTTTGTTATAGGTAGTAAATCCATTTGCTTTGTGGAAAACGGCATGTAGAGTAGGATATCATCTGCGCATACCATACATTTCACATTGAATGATCTGATAATATTGCAGATCGGCTGCATATAGATGTTGAACATGAGGGATGAGAGAGAGGACCCTTGCGGAACACCTTGTTTTTGATGGAAGGGTTTCGATTCTCCTGATGCAGATTTTACATATTGCATTCTGGTATCAAGGTATGATTTGCACCATTCAAGTGCTGAGTTGTGGATGCCTTTTTCTTTCAGTCGAGCGAGGAGAATTTCATGGTTTACCGAATCAAACGCTGCTGCTATATCCAGGAAGATTAGCACAACGCCTTGCTGTAAGTTGTCTATAGTGGTGAGAACATCATTGAATAGGGTGGTGAGCAGTGTCTCAACCCCATGGAATTCTCTGAAGCCGTGTTGGGAAGGGTCCAGAGGGGCTGCGGAATCTATGTGGTCTTGGATTTGCCGTTGTGCCTCTTTCTCAAAAATCTTTGCTAGAAGGGGGATACTGGCTATAGGCCTGTAGGAGTCGGGCCGTTTAGGGTCTAGTTTCGCGTTCTTTAGCAGAGGTCTAATGGATGTGAACTTTAATGCAGATGGGAAGGAGCCGGATGTAAAGGAGAGGTTAATGATTCTTGCGATGAAAGGGCTAAATGTACTTCGAAGATCCTTTATCCAAAAGGCTGGGCACGGGTCGGTTTGTGCAGTCGTGGTGTTGAGTGAGGCGATTGTGTCTTCAATGTGTTTAGCAGAGGGTGTGGTAAGTACAGACAGGGATGTTAGACAGGTTGTTTCTTGTTCAGTGGTTTTTGAGAGCTCATCTGTTTGTAGAAGTTTTGATTGTAAGTAATCAGCAAATTCCTGTGGGTGGATATCTTCATTTTGTTCAGAGGATGGTTCCTTTGATAGTGATTTGACAAGATTGAAGAGGTCGCGAGGTTTGTTCAAAGATCTTTTGAGCATATTAGAGTGGTATTGCTTCTTTAAGGTTGTGATTGCTTCACGGTGAGATGTAAGGTGGAGATTGTAGGCTGTGTGATCATCAATGGAAAGTGAGCGGCGCCAGCGTTTTTCGAGTCTTCGTAGGTGGGTAAAGGAGGACCGTAACTCGGGGGAACAGGGTGTTAGGCCCAGAGAGGGTCCCCGATTGGATAGATGCAGGGGGCATTGGGACCAATAGAAAGTTTGCCTGTATCAAACTGTGAAACTTGTATATAAGGAAGTTATTCCTGTTCTCCACTGCTCAGTCCTTTTTGAAGCTTGGGCCTTGTGCACAATAAATTGGCTTGGATCCTTGAACTGACTCCTGGTATTATTTATTGCATGCTTATCAGCTGCTTCAGTAGGAGCGGGTAATGCTGTGAAAATGAAGTCTGTACCCCTCTCCCACAATGGACAGGGTCCAGTTTTCTGATGTTATTTGTTGCCATCTTCTGGCAAAATGGTATAACCTGCCTGGGATGGTAAGGGGTTCTGGGTTCTTTCAGGGGCAGAAAAACTAAGTTCTCTAGGAAGGAGTCAAAGTCCCGAGGAGGCTGAGTCTGTTGAGCCAGTTGAGCTCTTGGAACTTGTGGCTTCCTCTGCTGTCTGTTCTGTTGTTGCCCCCTCTGGGGAATATGAACTGGGCAGTGTCCCTGATGGGTGTAAGATGGGTACAATTTCTTTTTCTTGTTGAAAAAGGGTTTCTTGACTGACTTTTTCTTTGCTGGATTGGCTGTAGATTTTAATAGTCTGTTCAAGGTAGTATTTTCAGATTCAATCTGATTGGCCTTGTTTTGCCAATCCTTGCCAAAGAGATTTTCTTCTGTGCAAGGAATATTTCCCAGTTTATCTTGCACCCATTGTTCTAAGTCTGATGCCTGAAGCCAGGCAATACGACATGCACCAATGGAAATAGCAGAGGTTCTGCTAATGCATTCAAAGCAATCAAAGGTTGCACGGTATACAAATTTAGAGACATGCTGGACATGTTTGACCAGAGTAAGGAATTCCCCCCTTTTTTCCTCAGGGAGAAGAGGGCTCATGAGCTCAAAGTCACCTGTAACCGCTTTGAGGAACATTCCCATATAGAGAATGTAGGAGCTAATCCTGGCTGCCAACATGGAGGATTGGAAACATTGACGCCCAAAGGCATCGAGCATCCTCGATTCACGGCCCGGAGGATTGGAAGAATGTGTTTTAGCACTCTTAATCCTACGCATCACCGATTCCACTACCATTGAATGGTGTGGTAATTGAGTCTTTTGAAAGCCAAGACAGCTTGGAACTAGATACATGGTATCGAGTCGTTGAGTGTGTGGAGACACCGTTAAAGGTGTTTCCCACATTCTTAGCATAAGATCATGCAAGATTCTAGGAATGGGCAGAGTAGCTGTCTCTTTAGGAGCTTTAGGGTACTGAAGAATTTCTAATTCTTCTGCTTTGGGTTTCTTCTCTGGATTCACCATGATTGCAAGACCTCGAGCTAAATCACATATAAAATCCTGGAAGGACATGTCTTCTGGAGGAGACATTCTGCGTTGAGGAGAAGGAGATGGTATCCTCTGGAAGGATAGCTCTAGTACTGGCAGAGTCAGAGTCATCGGAATCGGATAATTCGAAGTATCTATGCACCGGGTGTTCTTGCAACGCATGGTACCGGTATCGCTCGAAGTCTTGACTCAAGGCTCGGCATGGGGGGGGGGGGGAAGTATACTCGCTGAGGCACTCCGTACCGGTGTCGGTACTGATTCCTGTGGAACCGTCTGTAGCAGTCTTAGTGGTACCGAAGCTGCTAAGAGGGCTGCTAGACTGCGTTCGATAGCGAGGATTCTGTGATACATCACTCCTTCCGATGCCTGGGTGTCGGTACCGGTGGAAGCGACTATGACCCCAGAACATGGCACCAGTAGTTCTGCAGAGGTGGAAGCCTCTGGAACATTCTGGAGCCCCGTTAATGTTTTGGAGACCGAGGCCTCCCGCCAGAGCTGTTTTGCCGGTGAACTTTCCTCAAGGGCAACGCCAGTGGCATCTCGATACTTAGGAGGAGATCTACTCTTTGAGGACCAGCCAGTCTTAGAAGACTTAAGTTTAGTTACCTGAGATCCATGGGAGGAAGATGAAGCCCTGGAAGACATCGATGCAACTGACATCATATCTGCGGCAAAAAGGGTACCGAGTTTTGCAGCTCTATTCTGTAGGCCCCTCTTGGTCATCTTTCTGCAGGAGAGACACTCCGATGGAGAATGGTCAGGACCTAAACGCTTAAGACACCATTCATGGGTGTCTGTGACAGATATGGTAACGCCACATTTAGAACATTTCTTGAAACCACTAGCTGGCTTCTCCATGTTTGAAGAAAAATGGGCCTATGGCCCAAAATGGCACCTAGCCCCGAGAGGGGAAAGGCCCCTCAAAGAAAAATCTTTTAGAAAGCTAGGGTTTTTTTTTTTTGGGGGGGGGGGTTTCAAAAAAAAAGAAAAGAGAACCGGCAGTACCAGTAGGTGTCGAATGAAGACAGATGCGACCACAAAAAAACAAAAGAATAAGGATAAAGTTTTCTGTGGTGACAGGGTGTGCGTCCTGTCGGCTCCACGGAAAACGAAAAACTGACGAGGGAGAGTTGGAAAGCCGGGAAGGCAGCACGCAGGCGCTGTGGGATGTTCCCAAAAGCTTTCCTATTGGACGCTGGGGAGCGTTCCTGAGCAGGCTTAGTCGGTACCGATACCCATATGTGAAGACTACATTCCTGCTTGTTCCTGGAGATAGTGTAATTACTTACCTGTAACAGGCAATATCTGCGAACAGAAGGAATCTGTATCATATCTCCCCTGTCCCTCCTCTCCTCTAGAGTATACATATTTAGATCTTCAAGTCTATTCTCATTTGTCTTCTGGCACAGGCACCAAATAATTTTGGTCACCTTCCTCTGAACAGTTTCCAATCTTTTTATATCCTTTGCGAGATATGGTCTCCAAAACTGAACACAATATTCCAAGTGAGGCCTCACCAGCGACTTGTACTCTGGCATTAGTACCTCCTCCTTTCTGCTGGTAATTCCTCTCTGTATGCAACCCAGCATCCTTCTGGCTTTTGCCACTGTCTTGTCACACTATTTCACCACCTTGAGATCCTCAGAAACAATCACTCCGAGGTCCTTCTCTTGGTCCAGGATACCAACCTCTCTCCTCCTATTGCATACAATTTCCTTGGATTTCTGCATCCCATGACACTACACTTCTTCACATTAAATCTTAACTGCCCAAGCATTAGACCATTCTTCCAGCTTTTGTAGATCTTTCCTCATGTTATCCATTCCCTCAGTAGAGTCCAATCGGTTGCACATTTTTGTATCATCTGCAAAAAGAGCCTTTTACGTTCAGTCCTTCAGCAATATTACTCACAAATACATTGAACAGTACCGGTCCAGGACCGATCCCTGGGGCATTCAACTTATCACCTTCCTTTCATCCAAGTGAGTTCTTTTACCATCACCTTCTGTCGTCTGTCAGTCAACCAACCAATTTCTGATCCAGTTCACCACCTTGGAACCCATCCCCAAGCTGTTCAGTTTATTGGTAAGCCTCCTAATGAGGAACAGTATCAAAGGCTTTGCTGAAATCTACGTAGATCACATCCATCACATGCCCTTGATCTAGTTCTCTGGTCACCAGTCAAAGAACTCAATCAGATTTGTTTGGCATGATCGTCCTTTGGTAAAACCATGTTGGCCTTGGAACATTATCTATTGGTTTCAAGAAAGTCCACTATTCTCTCTTTCAGGAGTACCTCCATTACATTTCCCGCTACCAAGGTAAGGGTTACTGGCCTGTAGTTTGCCACTTCTTCCCTATTCCCACTTTTGTGAAGAGGTACCACATCAGCCCTTCTCCAGTCCTGTGGAACTTCTCCAGTCTCCAAGGATCTATTAAAAGCATCCTTTAAAAGGCCCTGCAAGAACCTCGCTAGCTCTTGCAGTATCCTGGGATGTATCCTATCCGGTCCCATAGCTTTGTTCACTTTCAATTTTGCAAGCTGTTCAAACATCTTCTGTGAATGGTGTGGTATCTACACCATTCCCATTTGTATGTTTGTCAATCTCAGGTTGTTCTTCTCCGGGATTTATTTTTAGTAAAAACAGAAGTATTTGTTTAGCATTTTCGCTTTTTCAATGTCATTTTCCATGAATCCATTCTCAGCACTTTTGAGTCTTGCAATTCCTCCTAAAACCTAGTTTAGTGGTGAAAACCGCTTTAAAGAAAAAAGAAAAAGAAAAACTGAAAAATAAAAAAAAATTATCGGGACCAGTGTTGGATTTGACAGACTGGCATGAACAGGAAAGCAGCAGCACAATGTTCCATACCAAAAAGAGGATTTTTTTCAGCGGTGACAAGACAAAACATCCTGCTGGCTTAGCAGAAAATGAAGAACTGAGGAGAGGAGTTGGGAAGGCGGGAAGGCAGGCACGCAGGTGCAGTGGAGTGCTCCGAAAAGTTTTCCCTATAGGATGCTGGGGAGCGCTCACGCGCGGGCTCCATCGGTGCCGACGTCACCTATTATATGAAGACTGCATTCCTGTTTGTTCCTGGAGATAATACATATCTGGAATCTCTAACAAACAACCCATCAGGGACAGAAGTATGGCAGCACTGGTCTGGGGGAAGAAGGGGATATGTGGAATGGAAAGCATGTGGAGCACATTCATAGAAGTATTTCTAATCCTTCTGCGTCAGTTTTTTGTGTCTATTTATATGGCTATGACTGGGACAACAGAGAAGAGGGGAGAGTCAGTTTGAAAAGAACAATTTCTTGTTATGTTTCACTATTTTAAAGTTTCTATGCTGCAGAGGCTGGTGCTGCATCTTCCATAATATGGCATTAGGTCATTTTTTGGGGAGCTTATTTCTCTGGAACCCCAGTCCTATCTAGCACATTTTCATATCTATTGTGTCCCAGTCTCCCCCTCACCCCCCAACATTTTTGTCCTGTTACATTAAAATTTTGAAGTTACTTTGCTGACAGAAATTCTCAACCTGTGATATATAATTTCTTTCCAACATACATTGGGTTGAAACGAATAAAAACCTGCACTCACATGTATTGGTAAGTAAACAAGCAATAACATTTTGGATAAGTTGAAGTTTTTACTAACCTGAATCATCTTCTGTGTCAGAATCTTCCCCAGTAGACAGAACAGAAGGTGGAGGCTCTGTCAATTTAAGGTCGTACTTCCCCTCTTTGCCCATTCTATAAGAGTTTGTGCTGCCAGTGTCCCACTGAACCCTGATCCAACCATCCTCTCCAAGTTCTCCAATCACACGACCCAAGCCTGGTGGAGGTCCATCCTGGTAGATCAGGAAAGAGAGCAGGAGAAATAGAAAGAGAAATTTAAATCATACTGACTTCATATTAAAACAGAACACAATTACAACACAAGCATTTTCTTAAGACTTCTTAAAATATTTACTTCTATAAGAATACAACATGCGCAATAGTCGGTCAGACCATAGGTTCACCAAGCCAAGCAATCCTGTCTTCAACTATGGCCAATCTAGGTCACAAGTAATCCGCAGGATCCCAAGGAGTGTATTTAGTCTACTGTACATACTTTACAAAACCTTCAGTGCTGAAAAATGATTTATGAACTTCTGACAATGGTCCACTGCTACTCAAGCCATGATTATAGCCTAAATTAAACCATTATAATAGAGAAAAAAACACCTTGATAAATAAACAACAAGAAAGAAAGAATATAGTCTTATTAGTTATTCAACCAGAAGGATTCAGTCATAAATATCCCTGTGTGAAAATGTATGTGACCCCTTCATTCAGTTAGTTAGCTATTGCTGCTCAGTATTTCCTCTTGGTGCTGATTAGCCTCTCACATAACCCTTGAGAAGTTGTGGCACATTTTTCCATACACACTTGTTTGAACTTTGTGATATCAGTGGGCTTCTTTGCCAATTAAAAGAAATTATAGAGGACCTCTAAAAAAATAATAGGTAGTGTTATTTAACTAGACAGGATAAGAAGACTATTTCATAACTTATGACAGTCTATCCATCCTTATAATCAACCTACAAATGGAAAGAGCTGAAGATTAGATAACTCTACCCACGAGTAGTGGTTCTGCCAAGACCACCCAAAAGACAACCAAGAAAATTATCTGTAAAGATCTGCAGATGGAGAAGAAATTTGTGATCTTGATTGAAGGGAGAAAAGAGTCTGCAGGAGGCCTACTGGTGGGGGGAGAGCTGCAGGGCTTAGTGGAGACCGGTGCAAAAAGACTGGCAAGCCCTGCCCACTTCACAATTTGAAGCCCCACAGAGGACTGACTGGAGGATGACATTTTTCCAATCATTTATGAATATGCTCAAAAGAACCAGCCCCGACATAGATCCCAGGGGCACTCCACTATTTATGTTTTTTCTACTGACAAAACTGACATTGTTTTCAATCTTTTAGCCAATCCCCAAACTATAACAGGGCATTACCCCCTATTGCATTACTTTTAAACTTCCCAAGGAATCACTTATAAGGGATGCGCTCCAGTAAGTAATAACCAAGGATGTCAGTAACAGGCCTAGAAGAACCAACAATGACAACAGGATCATCTTACCCACAGGTTATTACCAGACTAAGCAAGTAACATCTAAGAGCGCTCCCTCGCTACTGGTGCCTGCATTATGGAACTCCCTCCCCATGGACTTAAGGGCCCTAAATCATACCAAGGACTTCCACAAAGCTCTCAAGACCCATCTCTTCACTGAGGCCTATGAGCAACCACCTTAAGTTGCCAAGCACTAGATACCACCCAAGTGGCCCACTAGCTACCGTCACCACTTAGTCCCAACCGCCCATCCCCATTTAGAACTATAAGTAGATAGCCTTTTATGTATGTGAATCGTATCCCCTCCTGTTGAATGTATGTCCCCCAATGTACTGTTGACCACTTTGATTGAAGGATAAGGTGGTATACAAAACTGTCTAAATAAATAAATATATTGGCAACTTTGTTTAATAATATTGCAAGTTTATTAGCTTATTTTACAAATGAAAAGGCAGCTTATAAAATGTCTAAGAAATGTCAGGGGAAATTAAGTTTCTGACAGGGGTCAGGATTTGGGGATCCAAACTTATATGCAAACCATTGGATGTGTGCATCCCTGAAAGTAAGCTACTTTAGTTCTGGGTGAAATTTCTTGCTGCATGTTGACCTGATACAAACTTAGGACTTGATTCACTCAAAATATATTTAACCTTTGGGTGAATATTTATTTATTTAAATTTTATTTAAAAGGATTTATATACCGCTTTATCCTGAAATCAAAGCGGTTTACACATCAACCAAATCACGTTGCAATGTAAGTCGGCATGGGCATGCAGTGATTATATCATGAGCGAGTGTGGGTGTATGTAATGTATAAAAGATTTCATGGTGAGCTAGTTACAGGGTGAGCTATGTACAAAGTAGGAATTCTTAACAGGGGCTATACATTTCAAACAAAGGTAAGAATTAGTGGGTTTGCTGTGGTTTTTTTTGTTGTTGTTTTTTTAAATTGCTAGCTCTCTGACTGGGAGCTCTTAAAAAAGGTTTTGGAACTTTTTAAAAACAAAGTTACATTCTTTTTGATGCTTTTAGTTTAAAAGGAGAAATATTTTTTTTAGTGGGGTAGGTGTAAAACTCTGCTTAGGTAACTTTCTCAACTCTTGGGAGCTTCTGACACCCAATCGACACTCTTCAGTTGTAGACTGGCTAATCTACTGAAGAGGGCCTTAAACAAGATTCGTTGGGGATGGGTGAAGAAAGCCCCCAGGTAAGCAAAATATTAAATAACTTTATGGAAATGGGTAAAAGGGGTAACATATGGAAAACAGTGTGTATAAATGCCCGTAGCATGGGAAAGAAGATCCCTGATGTTGAAGCTTTGGAGGGAGTGGCTGACTTGGATTTAGTGGCAGTTACAGAAACGTGGTTCACATAAAACAATGACTGGGATGTAACTATACCAGCCTATACTTTATTCAAAAAGGATAGGGTAGGAAGAAGGGAAGGAGGAGTGACACTATATGTAAAAATAATATTAAAGCTTTGGAATTAGAGAGCTTAAAAGGGAGAGAGGAGGCACTGTGGGTTAAACTTGAAGAGGGAAAGAGAAATCTATTTGCATTGGCATGATATACAGACCTCCTTCACAAGAGGACGAGGTGGACAGAGTTAATTGAAGACATATGCAGTAATGTTAGGAAAGGGGAAGTGCTACTGATAGGGTATTTCAATATGCCAGATGTTGATTGGCACATTCCTGCTGCAGTATCATCTAGAAGTAAAGAGATTCTGGATTCTCTACAGGGAGAACTTTTCAGGCAAATGGTAACCTGCCCCACACTTGAAGGGGCCATACTGGACATGGGGCTTACCAATGGTGAAAGTGTTTCTGGTGTTATAGTGGGAGATCATTTTGCATCCAGTGATCACCAGATGGTGTGGTTCAGCATTAGGACTAGGGCTGTTAGAATCCATTCAAAAGCAAGGGTCTCAGACTTTAGGAAAACTAACTTTGCCAAGATCGGCCAATACCTCAAGGAGTCATTAGCAGAATGGGAACAGCTGGGCGAGATAGAAAAACAGTGGGCAAAACAGAGAGAATATTTTAAGGGCAACCAACCTTTTTGTTAAAATGGCAAATAAAGGTAAAAAGAAAAGGCTTTCGAAAGAAGTAGCTCAAAAGGTGAAGGAAAAGAGGGAGGCCTTCAGGAAATACAAGAGATCACAGAGAGAGGAAGACAGGCATCTATATTTGGAAAAACTTAGAGAAACAAGCAAAGTAGACAGGAAAGCAAAGATTCAAAAAGAGGAGGAAATAGCCAATGCAATAAAATGGGGGGATAAGACATTTTCAGATATGTTAGTGAGACGAGGAAGGGCAAAAGTGGTATTGTCAGACTCAAGGATGAAGGGGAGGAAAGAGTAGTTTCTCACCTTTAACAGGTGTTCTCCAGGAGCAGCAGGAATCAGTCCTCACATATGGGTGATGTTGGCGCCAACGGAGTCACCGTGCGGAGCATTTCCCCAGCTTTCAAACAAAGCCTTTGGGAATGCAGCGCGCCTGTGCTGTCCCCTTCCTGCCCAAGGGTGCCATCTTGCTCAGTCTGATGACATAGCTAAAAGACAGCAAAAAACCCCAAAATAAAGTATATGACTGCAACTCCAGGGGAGGAGGGAGGGTTGTGAGGACTGATTCCTGCTGCTCCTGGAGAACACCTGTTACAGGTGAGTAACTACTCTTTCTCCAGGACCAAGCAGGAAGTCAGTCCTCACATATGGGACTCCCCAGCTCTAGGCTACCAGGAACCCAAAGCTGAAAAAATGGCTCCCTCTTAAGAGGCTCACCATCCGTGATAAGCATATCCTCTGCGAACACCCCCCATACGGTAGCCCAACATTAGGGCCGGAGGCTAGGAGTTGCCTAAACCTCAAAGAGATTATGGAGTACCGCCTGTCCGAAAGCACTGTCCCTTCAGGACTCTCTCTCGAGACAGTAGTGGGCTACAAAAGTCTGGCTTGAAGACCAAGTAGCGGCCTGGCAGATGTCTACCAACGGAACAGAGCGGAGATGAGCTACTGACGCGGCTTTCGCCCTGACACAGTGGGCCGTGACTCGACCCTGCAAGGACAGGCTGGCTGCCTTGTATGCCCAGGCAATACAATATGCTACCCAAGTGGACAAGGTACACTTGGAGACAGGCAACCCCAGTTTATTAGGGTCAAAGGAGACGAAGAGCTGAGTAGCCCTTCAGTGCCCCCGCTTACGTTCTATGTAAAAGGACAACGACCTCTCACAGTCCAGGGTATGCAAGACTGTTTCAGTCCGGCTGGTATGCGGCCTGGGAAAGAATGTTGGAAGAACTACCTCCTGGTTGAGGTGGAAGGCGGAGACCACTTTTGGAAGGAACTACAGATGGGTCCGTAGGACCACCCTGTTCCTATAGAACCGTGTGTATGGTCTATCAGAAACCAGAGCTTGTAGTTCACTCACACGTCTGGCCAAGGTAAGAGCTACCAGGAAGAGCGTCTTCCAAGAAAGGAAGCGTAAATGGCATTTAGCCATCGGCTCAAACGGTGGGCGAGTAAGTTACTGCAAGACCACGTTCAAATCCCACTCAGTGGCTGGTGGACGAATCGGAGGCTTGAGCAAAAGCAGGCCTCTGAAGAAGCGGGACACCAAGGGGTGAACCGACAGAGACTGACCCTCCAACCGGTGAGTGGTGCACTGATAGAGCACTGAACTGAGTTGGACTTCAGGCCTAGGTCTGACAGGTGAAGTAGGTATTGTAGTACTACTGGCACAAGGCAGGAGAAAAGATCTTCATTGACCTGAGCACACCATATTGAGAACCTATGCCACTTGAGGGCATAGGACTTACTGGTGGACTGCCTCCTAGAGGCTAAGACCACCTCCTCAACTTCCCTAGGTAGAAGTAAGGGAGCTAGCACTATCCTTTCAGCAGCTAGGCCATCAGATTGAGGGCTCTGAGATTGGGGTGCACAAGGGAATCCTGATCCTGAGACAGGAGATCGGGTTGCAACCCCAGAGGGAATGGAGTTTCCACCGCCAACTGCAGAAGAAGTGGAAACCACGGTTGCCTCGACCATCTGGGGGCTACCAGAATCACTGAGGCCTTGTCTCGTAGAATCTTGAACAGAGTTCGGGCCACCAGGGGCGTGGGAGGAAACGCATACAGGAGGCCCGTAGACCAAGAGATCAGAAACGCATCTGCTGCCATTCTCAGGGGATGCGGCTGTCTGGAGCAAAATCTGGGCAGCTGACGGTTCAGTGGACTTGCAAAAAGATCGATGGATGGAAGTTCCCATCGTAGAAAGATCTGCTGGACCACCAGTGGATTCAACTGCCATTCGTGAGGCTGGAGAATCCTGCTTAGTTTGTCTGCCAAGAAGTTCTCCTGACCAGGTAGATAAACTGCTTTGAGGAACATGCCCTGTTTGACTGCAAAGGAGCAAAGGGCCTGTTCTTCCTGACATAGGAGTCTGGACCCTGTGCCTCCTTGCTTGTTCACATAGAACATTGCTACCTGATTGTCTTTCTGAACTAAGACAGACTGGTGAAAGAGGGCATAAGAAAAAGTCTGTAGAGCTAAGCGGATTGCTCGCAGCTCCAAAAGATTGATCTGCTCTGTGGCCTCCCGAGGGGAAAAGAGGCCTTGAGTGCACGTGCCCTGGCAATGTGCACCCCAGCCCTTTAAGGAAGCATCGGTCGTCAGCACCCTTGTGCGTGCTGGGGCCTGAAAGGGTACCCCCCTGAGAAGGTTTGGGAGATGGAGCCACCACTGCAAGGAGTCCAAGAGTGGTTTGGACATCTTTACTCTGTCTCGGAGGTCGCCTGTGGCTTGCACCCACTGAGCTCTGAGGCACCACTGAGCAGCCCACATGTGCAGGTGGGCATTCGGGGTCAAATGCACCGTGGATGCCATGTGGCCCAGGAGCCTCAGGAAGTGTCTGGCGGAGACCTGAGAATTGCTTTGGAACTGGTTGGCCAAGTCCATCAGTCTGTGGGCCCTGTCCTCGGGCAAGTACGCTCTTGCCTGCAGGGTGACTAATCTTGCCCCTATAAACTCTAGGTTCTGTGAGGGGAGCAAAGTGGACTTTGCGTAGTTTATGACAAAGCCCAGATGCTGAAAAAGAGAGACAGTGCGAAGAGTGGCTTGTCTGGCCTCCTGGAGAGACTGACCCCTGATGAGCCAGTCGTCCAGGTATGGGAAGACAAAAATTCCCTGATTCCTGAGATAGGCCGCCACCACTGCCAGGTATTTGGTGAAAACCCTGGGGGCGGAAGTTAGGCCAAAGGGAAGTACTCTGTACTGAAAATGGTTTCCTCCCACCACAAATCTGAGATATTTTCTGTGGTCTGGATGGATGAGAATGTGCGTATAAGCATCCTTTAGATCTAAGGAGCATAAACAATCTCTCTGCTGGAGGTAGGGCAGCAGTATCCCAAGGGTAAGCATCTTGAACTTTTCCCTCTCCAGAAACTTGTTTAAGTTTCACAAGTCTAGGATAGGCCGGAGGCCTCCTGTCCTTTTTGGTACCTGGAGTAGAAGTCCTGCCCTTCCAGGTGGTGGGGCACCGGTTCCACCACCTGTTCCTTTAGAAGACGTGCCAACTCCTGAAGGAGGAGGTTTCTGTGCAGAGGAAGTCTTGGAGGCTCCCCTGGAAAGTAGGAGGGGGGGGTATCTGGTGGAAGTGGAGCAAGTAGCCCTTCTGGACTATGCTCAGTACCCAGGTATCCCCTGCGATGGCTGGCCACCTATAGGCGTACAGGGTCAGCCGACCTCCTGTGCTGAGTGGAGCCACCGGCGGAGGAGAGGATATGCTGTGGGAGTCAAAACCCTGTTCCCTGCTGTGCAGGAGCCAGAGCTGGCGGCTTGGGGGTCTTCTGCCTACGGGGCCCATGCCTCTGCCCCTTGGCCTGCTGGCCCTGCTGGGGAGCTGGAGAGGCCTGGTATTGATGGTAGGATTTGTAGGTAGCACCCTTCCTCGGGAAAAGGGCTTCTTTCCCGAGTCCTTCTTTTTCTGGGAAGGGGCAGAAGTCTTCCTGGACAGCCTTGTCCTGGTGAGAGTCTCAGTCTCGATTTCCGCAGCCTTTTCAGTCATGGGCTTACCGAAAAGGTTTTCACCTCGGCAAGGGACATCGAACAACTTGTCCTGCACCCATGGCTCGTCTGATGACTGTAGCCAGGCCTGAGGGCGTGCACCGAAGCAGGCCGCGGCTACCCGGGCCGAAGCCTCAAAGCCATCATAGGCTGCTCAAGAGATAAACTTCGAGCATTCTTGAATCCGTGTTGACAAAGCCTTGAACCTCTGCAAAGGTTCCTCTGAGAGGCGAGCTGAGAACCCGGCAATCTCCTTTGCCAGGTCCCTTAAGTACATGCCCATGTACAGCTGGTAGGTCTGGACACGGCAAGATAGCATAGAACCCTGGAAGCACTTTCTACCAAGGGCATCCAGTTTCCGGACCTCCCAGCAGGGGGGCACCGAGGAGTGCATCTTCTGACTCTTCAGACGGTGCATGGCCAATTCCACAACCATGGAGTGCTGCGGTAGCTGCACCTTTTGGAACCCAGGACTCTTACAGACTCAATAAATGGAATCGACCCGTTTGCTAAGAACCGGCTTCGAGGCCGGTGCCTCCCACATATGGAAGAGCAGCCGTTCTGGCATTGGAGGAACTGGTACAGTGAAGGCTTCCTTCAGAGGAAAATCATACTGGAGGGCATCAAGCTCCTCGGCTCAAGACTCCTCCTCGGTGTCCGCAGGTAAGGCCAAGGCTTTGGCCAAGTCCTTCACGAAGTCCGAGAACTGGGTATCCTCCGGAGGGGACCGTCTCCGAGGCTCGGACTCCAGTGGTGTCCAAAGGGACGCACCGGGTCCAGAAGGTGTCCAGGGACTCCTCGTCCTCTGTTTTCCACTCCGACTCCTCCGAGGAGGAATCGAGCGGCTCCGGACGTGTGGGCCTCGTTGCCACCTGCCCCGACGCCGAGGGTATCGGCGTCAACGACCTCGGTCCCGCACGGGAGGTAGAGGGGGACCTTGACCGAGGATCGACGAGTTCATTGACTTGAGGATAGGCTCAGTCTCCGGGGTCGACTTAGACGTCGAGGTCCCGGTGGTCAGGGCAGATGCACCAGTCAGACTGGCGATTAGCACCCATTGCTGTTCCATGAAGGCAGCCAAGCTGCTCTCCAAGGCCGTCAACCTGAGTCCAAGCTCAGGAGACTCAGCAGCCCCCGACTTGGAGCCCGACACGTCGGCTCCACCGGAGGAGTCCACATGGACAACCGCACTTACGTGGCTCGGGGACTCCGGCTCCACACGAGGTAGCTTGGAAGGCCTCTCCGACTCCGGGAGCCCGGGGCGGCGGTCAGGGCTACACGTCCTGGCCCTCGAGGAACAAGGAGCCTCCACCGACGCCGCCCTCGCGAGCTTTTTCTTCCTTCTGTGCTCCTGGGTGGGAGACTCCCTTTCAGAGGAACCCCGACGGTGCTCGTGGTCGGACTCCCGAGATGTCGAGGCCTCTGATGAAGTCCGGGCCCGGCCGGATGCGGAGTCAGAGAAAATTCGCTCACGCTGATGCTGACGGCTCCGAAGCACCTTCGACGACATTTTGCCGCACGGGCCACAGGCCAGCGGGTCATGGTCGGGCCCGAGGCATCGGAGGCAGCAGTCATGTGTGTCGGTGAGAGACATACGTTTCTTGCACCGATCACACTTTTTGAACCCGCTGGCAGCCATCGGGGGAAAAAGGGCCCCTGCAAGGTCAAAAGACCGGGCTGCCAGTGAAAACACAAAAAGAGCGCGAACGCTAGTGACAAAGGACGAAAACCGAAAACCAAAACTCCGGACTCGATACCGGTGTACCGAGCTCAGACGGGAAGGGGAACCGGCGTTGAACCGGATAAGACAACGCGAAAATTACAGAAAAAAATCAACTTTTCCCGGGTGACACGAACTCACGTCCATCGGGCTCCAAGGAAAAAGAAAGACTGAGCAAGATGGCACCCTTGGGTGGGAAGGGGACAGCGCAGGCATGCTGCATTCCCAAAGGCTTTCTTTGAAAGCTGGGGAAATGCTCCGTATGGGGACTCCGTCGGCACCAACGTCATCCATATGTGAGGACTGACTTCCTGCTTGGTCCTGAAGAATATGTAGAAGCTGATAAGGATAAAGCGGATTTGCTTAACAAATATTTCTGTTCTGTGATCACACATGAAGAACTGGGAACAGGACCTCAGAAGACACCCACAAACAGGAAAAGAAGCAAGGGCCATCTAGAACAATTCCCCCCCCCCCCCCATTTCTCTGCCACTCTTGTCACAGAACTGACCGACGAGGTGGAGGAGCACTCATCCTAGCCAAGTCGAATCTACATTTCCAGATTGCCTCCAGCAGCACCTCAATCCTAGACTACATCACCATAGCGAACAAACACAGCTTCATCAATTTGTTCTACCGAACACCCTCCCAAGCGCCGGATGACTTATCCACAATAATCAACCTCGCCTGCAACCCCTTAAACACTTGCACATCAAACTGGGAGTTGGGCGACTTCAACCTCCCTGCCCTCCAAGACACCCATGCCAAGGCTTTCCTTGATGCCCTCGGAGTGCTAGGTTACACTCAGATAGTAGACACACCTACCCACGTTAGGGGAAACACGCTTGATCTGATTTTCGCTCCGCAGACAACCTCCAACTCTACGCACAAGCTCAATCTTTCTGTAAGCACGGTACCATGGTCTGACCACTATCTGATTAGATTCCTGATGCCAGTACACTCTGTCCCCACCAGTCCACATTCTTCTGACAAACCAATTACTTCAATTGCAAAACGCTTCCGTCCATTCTACAAAGATGAGATCCTGGAAAGAGCACGGCCTCTCCATAACCCACGCGAACAGAGTCTAGATGATATGATCACCACATGGAACTCGAGTCTGGATGCCGGAATCAACCCACCCTCATTCAACAAAGTACCAGGTAAGAGGACGAAGGCGCCCTGGTACTCCCCCGAGCTACGGAAATCACTCCTCCAACTTAGACAGCTCGAAAGACGTTGGCATCGCTCTGGAACAACTGAGAGTCATGAAGCTTACATTGCTCATTTAGACGGACACCGATCAGCAGTATCAGCGAGAATGAAGCAATACCATGCTGAAATCTTACAACGCTCCTTAAATAAACCGCACAAGCTCTTCAACCTCGTTAAAACCCTAGCAAAAGAGCCCATCCCTGGCCAATCAAGCCACCCGGACCCACAGGAATATGCAGACTATCTGCGAACCAAAACATGTCAGTCCTGCATATCCGCAAACATCCACTCTCCAGATGGGGCTCCCGGACTGTCCCCCTCATCCTCACCTTCACAAGCCTTAATGAATACACAATATATCATCACTGCCTTCTCAGCCCCAACTGAAAAAGACAACCAAGACACCATCACGAACATAAACACCACCACAGCACCAAATGACCCATGTCCAGCATTCTGGATAAAGGCCCTGCGGGCTGACCTTAGCCCATTCCTGTCAAAACTTATAGGTCTATCATTCCTGACCGGAACCTTCCCCCGAAGCCTGAAACAAACAGCAATCAGACCGCTGCTGAAAAACAATAAATCGGACCCTGCTAGGATGGACTCTTATAGGCCAATCTCAAGTATCCCTCTACTAGCTAAAATTATGGATAAGATAGTTCAACGCCAACTGAACCATCATATCGAGACCAAGGCACTCCTTGACCCCAGCCAGCATGGATTCCGGGAAACTTTGTTGATCACCTTATTCAGTACGTTAACCATTGGGCTAGACAATATTAAACAAGATTTTGCTCTCATCTTCTTGGACATTGCTGCAGCTTTTGACTCCGTCAGTCACGATCTACTCCTATCTCGCCTCAGCAAGAAGGGAGTCCATGGTACAGCACTTGCTTGGTGTGCATCATACCTGAATGACAGATGGCAGCATGTCCGTTCTGGCTCCTCCACCTCCACACCCTTCCCTCAGGAGAAAGGCGTGCCACAGGGATCATCACTCTCTGCCCTATTGTTCAACGTTTACATGCAGCCCATTTGTGCCCTCATCCGATCCTTCAACATTAATTGCCTAATATATGCTGATGACGTTCTGATGTACACGCCAATATCCATGGAGCATCCAGACCTCTCTCAGCTGTCTACCTGTTACGATGCGGTTACGGATTGGCTTCACACGCAGAAACTCAAAATAAATTTCAAAAAGACGGAGGTCTATTCATCAGCAGAGATCAGACGTTCACTCCGCCCTCATCACTGAAGGTACGCGATGCAGAGCTCCTCAGTAAGCCTACAATACAATACCTTGGTGTCACACTCGACCAACACCTTAACATGAATGCCCAGATAAGCAATATGGTAAAAGCGATATACCACAAAATTCGGATGCTGCGCCACATGAGACAGCTGCTAGAGCCGAAAGACTTACATAAGAACATAAGATATGCCATACTGGGTCAGACCAAGGTCCATCAAGCCCAGTATTCTGTTTCCAACAGTGGCCAATCTAGGTCATACGTACCTAGCAGTTTCCCCAAGGGACACAGGTTCCACAATGCTTGTATTGGTTCAAGCATTGATATCCTGGGTCCCTTCTTAATAATGGTTTATGGACCTTTCCTCCAGGAACTTGTCCAAACCTTTTTTAAACCCAGCTACACTAACAGCCTTTACTACATCCTCCGGTAACAAATTCCAGAGTTTGATTACACGTTGAGTGAAAAAATATTTTCTTTTATTAGTCTTAAATAGTTTACCCTGTAGCTTCATTGCATGTCCCCTAGTCTTTCTATATTCTGATAAGGTAAACAATCGATCTACGTTTACCCGTTCCACTCCGTTCATTAATTTATAGACTTCTATCATATCTCCCCTCAGCCGTCTCTTTTCCAGGTTAAAGAGCCCCAACCTTTTTAGCCTTTCTTCATAGGAGTAGCCTTCCATCCCCTTTACCATTTTGGTGGCTCTTCTCTGAACCTTTTCTAAAATTGCTATATCCTTTTTAAGATATGGCGACCAGAATTGCACACAATATTCAAGGTGCGGTCTCACCATGGAACGATATAGAGGCATTATAATATCTTTTGTTTTATTTTCCATTCCTTTCCTTATCATACCTAGCATTCTATTTGCTCTCTTGGCCGCCGCTGCACACTGGGCCGAGGGTTTTAACATGGTATCCACAAGGACGCCTAAATCTTTTTCTTGGGTGGTGGTTCCTAATGTGGAACCTTGCATCGTGTAACCATAGTTTGGGTTGTTCTTCCCTAGGTGCATAACCTTGCACTTCTCCACATTAAATTTCATCTGCCATTTTGATGCCCAGTCTTCCAATTTATCAAGATCCTCTTGCAATTTTCCACAATCCTCCTGGGTTTTAACAACTTTAAATAGTTTTGTGTCATCAGCAAATTTGATAACCTCACTCGTTATTCCACTTTCCAGGTCATTTATGAATATGTCAAAAAGCAGCGGACCCAGCACAGATCCCTGGGGTACACCACTATTCACCTTTCTCCATTGGGAAAATTGGCCATTTAGCCCTACCCTCTGCTTTCTATCTTTTAACCAGTTCCTGATCCACAGTAGTACACTGCCTCCTATCCCATGACTCTTTAGTTTTGCCAAAAGTCTCTCATGAGGGACCTTGTCAAAGGCTTTCTGAAAGTCCAGATACACAATATCAACCGACTCACCTTTGTCCACCTGTTTATTCACTCCTTCAAAAAAACATAACAGATTAGTAAGACAAGATCTTCCTTGTCTAAAGCCATGTTGGCTGTCTCCCATTAGGTCATGACTATCTACATGCTGAGTAATTTTATTCTTTATGATGGTTTCTACCATTTTTCCCGGTACTGATGTCAGGCTCACCGGTCTGTAGTTTCCCGGATCACCCCTCGAACCCTTTTTAAAAATTGGTGTTACATTGGCGATCCTCCAATCCTCAGGTATTAGAGATGATTTTAATGATAGTTCACAGATTACTGATAGCAGGTCTGCAATCTCGTACAGTCTATCAGGCACTAGTAATGCCGCACTTTGACTACGTTAATTCCATACTGCAGGGCCTTTTGAAGAGCTCGTTGAATCCTCTGCAGCTCGCAATGAATGCTGCAGCCAGAATCCTGAATGGAGCATCAAGGAAGGACCATATCACCCCAGTTCTAAACATCTGCACTGGCTCCCGGTGCACTGCAGGATTTCCTTCAAGATCTTAACGATGACTTTCAAGGCTATCAACAAGTGCACGTCCACCTCCCTCACAGACCGATCAGGTTGAGGAGATCGGCCGCCACCAACACTCTGCTTCTACCGAGAGCAATCACTAAGTGCTCTAAGGCTACAAGGAACCGAGCCTTCGCACTCTATGCACCTTCCTGCTGGAACGCACTGCCACCAGACATCCGGGCCATCAACAACCTCTCCCACTTTAGAAAAGCACTGAAACACCACCTGTTTCTTCAGTGCTTTTCAGACTCAGACGACATCCCACAGCCACCCACACCCCTAGCCCAAGCCAGCACCCGCAGAGTACGCCCCTCTCACACCTCTCAGATCACCCAAGTGAGCCTGTCCCTCTGAATCCATGTGACCGGTCCACTACCATTTGATATACAGCTAGGATGTACATAGTTATGTTGTTTCCACATGTAAATATTGCCGATATGCATGAAGAACCTTGGCCATCAATTTGTACATAGTTTACCTATTAGCCCTGTATAAATGCCCTGTTTCTTGTAAGTCCAGTGTAGACCTTTACTACACTGCACAAATGTGTTATCTGTAAACCGCACTGACGACGAATAGTGTGGTATAGAAGAAACTTAAAATAAATAAATAAATAAACCAGTGGGACACTGATACCTGGGTACAAACTATATTGTAATGATAGAGCTGATCAAATTGGTGGAGGGGTTGTGCTCTATGTTAGAGAGGGCATTGAATCAGAAAGGATTAAAGTTTTGCAGGAAACAAAATTTGCTGTAGAATCTCTATGGATTGAAATTCCATGTAAAAAGGGGAAGACAATGGCAGTGGGGGTGTACTATCGACCACCTGGCCAGAATGAACAGAAGAATGAACAAATGGATGATGAAATGCTCAAAGAAATCAAGGAAGCTAACAAAAGTTACAGCGCAGTAATAATAATGGGTGATTTCAATTACCCCAGTATCAACTGGGTCAGTGTCACGGCAGGACATGCTAGGGAGATAAGGTTCCTAGATGAAATAAATGACTGCTTCTTGGAGCAGCTGGTTCATAAAACCGACCAGAGGGGAAGCCATATTGGACCTAGTCCTTAGTGGAACACCAGATCTAGTGCAAGAGATAAGGGTGTTGGGGCCACTTGGCAATAGTGATCATAGCATGATCGCGTTTGATTTAATTAGTAGAGGAGGGATAGTAAGGAAATCCACGGTACTACCTTTTAACTTTCGAAAGGGAGACTGATAAAATGAGGAAAATAGTTAAGAAAAAACTAAAAGGAGCAATTGCAAAGGTTAAAGACTTACATCAAGCTTGGGTGTTGTTGAAAAATTCTATCTTGGAAGCCCAGACCAGCTGTATTCCACGCTTTAAGAAAAGTGGAAGGAAGTCCAAAAAACTGCCAGCATGGTTTAAAGGTGAGGTCAGAGAGGCTGTTGTTGCCAAAAAAACATATTTCGAGAAATGGAAAAAAGAGCCAAATAACGAAACCTGGAAAGAGCACAAGCACTGGCAAGTCAAAGGCAAGGCATTGATAAGCCAGGCAAAGGGAGAATTTGAGAAGAAGCTTGCTGCGGAAGCAAAAATGTGAAATAAAGACTTTTTCAAGTACAAATGACTAACACAGGAAAATTCACTAACCCCACACAACACGCTAATGAACCACTCAAACAGTTGACTATTTTCACCACTGTAACTGTAACTAACTAAGATGCGCTCCATGTATATAACTTGTAAATAGTTTGAAAAGCTCTGTTATAGTTAATGTTCAAAATATGTTCAAAATGTTGTTCAAATTATGTTCAAAATATGTTCCCTGTAAGTACACCTGTACATAGTTAAAGCATAATGTTCCTTGTAAATGTATACAGAAGTATACAATTGTTCTGTTTAATGTTCAATGTAAACCGCCCCTGATCTCTGGAAGGGGC
Organism: Ichthyophis bannanicus; assembly: GCA_033557465.1. Classification (NCBI taxonomy): domain Eukaryota; kingdom Metazoa; phylum Chordata; class Amphibia; order Gymnophiona; family Ichthyophiidae; genus Ichthyophis; species Ichthyophis bannanicus. The sequence continues at coordinate 515,696,492 of CM066035.1, forward strand.
GGTATAGAAAAGACCGTTAAATAAATAAATAAATAAAATAAATAAATGTCATGGGATAGGAGGCAGTGTACTATTGTGGATCAGGAACTGGTTAAAAGATAGAAAGCAGAGGGTAGGGCTAAACGGCCAATTTTCCCAATGGAGAAAGGTGAATAGTGGTGTACCCCAGGGATCTGAGCTGGGTCCGCTGCTTTTTGACATATTCACAAATCACCTGGTAAAGGGAATAACTAATGAGGTTATCAAATCTGCAGATGATACAAAACTATTTAAAGTTGTTAAAACCCAAAAGGATTGTGGAAAATTGCAAGAGGATCTTGATAAATTGGAAGACTGGGCATCAAAATGGCAGATGAAATTTAATGTGGACAAGTGCAAAGTTATGCACCTAGGAAAGAACAACCCAAACTATGCAAGATGCAAGGTTCCACATTAGGAACCACCACCCAGGAAAAAGGTTTAGGTGTCATTGTGGATAGCATGTCAAAACCCTCAGCCCAGTGTGCAGCAGCGGCCAAGAGAGCAAATAGAATGCTAGGTATCATAAGGAAAGGAATGGAAAATAAAACAAAGGATATTATAATGCCTCTGTATCGTTCCATGGTGAGATCGCACCTTGAATATTGTGTGCAATTCTGGTCACCATATCTTAAAAAGGATATAGCGTTATTAGAAAAGGTTCAGAGAAGAGCCACCAAAATGGTAAAGGGGATGGAAGGATACCCCTATGAAGAAAGGCTAAAAAGGTTAGGGCTCTTTAACCTGGAAAAGAGATGGCTGAGGGGAGATATGATAGAAGTCTATAAATTAATAAACAGAGTGGAACGGGTAAACGTAGATCGACTGTTTACATTATCAGACTATAGAAAGACTAGGGGACATGCAATGAAGCTACAGGGTAAACTATTTAAGACTAATATTTTTTCACTCAACGTGTAATCAAACTCTAGAATTTGTTACCGGAGGATGTAGTAAAGGCTGTTAGTGTAGCTGGGTTTAAAAAAGGTTTGTTCAAGTTCCTGGCGGAAAGGTCCATAAACCATTATTAAGAAGGGACCCAGGATATCAATGCTTGACCCAATACAAGCATTGTGGAAACTGTCTCTTTTGGGGAAACTGCTAGGTACATATGACCTAGATTGGCCACTGTTGGAAACAGGATACTGGGCTTGATGGACCTTGGTCTGACCCAGTATGGCATATCTTAAGTTCTAATGTACACGGGCTGCCAATTCAAAGCCATTGTAGGCGGCTTGGGACAGGCATTTTGAGCAATCCCAGAGCCCAGCTGTCAGGGTTTGAAACCTCTGAAGAGGTTCCCTAGTGAGGCCCGCAGAGAAGCCCACCAGTTCCTGGATGAGGCCCTTAAGGTACATACCTATGTATAATTCATAGGCCTGTATCTGGCAGCAGAGTATGGAACCCCGAAAGCACTTGCACCCAAGGGCATCGAGGGCTCGGGCCTCTCTCCCTGGAGGGACGGCGGAATAGTTCATTGCCGACTCCACAAACATGGAGTAATGTCGGAGCTGAGACTTTTGGAAACCAGGGCCCATCTTGACACGGTAGATGGTGTTGAGGCGTTGGCTTACCACTGGCACTGAGGGCTGGGGTCTCCCACATACGCAGGAGAAGCCATTTGAGGATAGGCTGCAACGGCACCATGAGAGTCTCTTTTGGCAGGGACTCATACTGGAGGATCTCCAGTTCTTTGGTGAGCGGGTCTTCCTCTGATTCGATCAGGCCCAATAGGACTCGGGCCATATCTTGGACGAAGTCATGGAATGTCACATCCTTAGGGGAAGAATGGCACCAGGGGAGATGGCTCCGAGGGGATGTCTCGGTATCGAGAGGTCTCCGGGGAGGCCTCGTCATCAGTCTCCCACTCGGAGCCTGAGGGCATTGAGGACTCCGAGGCTCGGGACTCCCACAGCTCGAGGCTGGATCTGGGGAACTGAGTTCCCCCAGAGGATGTCAGGTCAGACTCCTGGAAACTGGCCGGGGAGAACCAGACACCCGAGGATCAGGACCAGTTGTTGGGGCAGATGATGTGGACGAGCCGGACATCACTGCCTGCTGCAGGGCCAGGATGGCAGAGATATTCTGCTTCAGGGCCGAAATTTTGGTTTCCAGGCCAGGCAGCTCCGCAGCTTTTGATGTGGGCACCGATGTTCTCGGGCCCGACGCAAACACTCTCGCGAGTGCGTCCTTGATGAGGACTATGGCCTCAAGGAACCTCGCGCAGTCTCCACCGGCTAAGGACTCCTTAGAGACCTTCGGGGGAACTGATCTGAGTTTACGAAGTCCCTCCGCCTAAAATGCCGTCAATACTCCTGAAGAAAAAAAAAATAAAGTTAATAAAGAGAAAAGAAAGAAAAGAACCGACAAGGAGATTTGGTTTCGACATCGACAGGAAGGCAGACACTAACTACAAAAGACAAAAATAAAGAATTGTTCTGTGGTGACAGGATTTGCTTCCTGCTGGCTCTGCAGAAAACGAAGAACTGAGGGAGCAGAGGCAGGAGCAGTGGGATACTCTCAAATGCTTTCCTATCGGACACTGGGGAGCTTTCCCCGCATGGTCTCTGTCGGTACAGACGTCACCCATATGTGAAGACTACATTCCTGCTTGTTCCTGGAGATATTCATTTAACAGATCTTTTATACAACTTTATCATTTTAGTCAAAGCGGTTTACATTGTAACTTGGTAATGTACATTAAACAGGGACATTGATAACTTGGATTCTTCTGAGGCAATGGAGGGTTAAGCGACTTGCCCAAGGCCACAAGTAGTGCTAGTGGGAATAGAGTGTCTGTGTCACTCCCTAAGATAAAAGATGGTTACTCACCTGTAGCAGGGTTCTCTGTGGACACCAGGAATAAGTCCTTATGTATGGGTGATGTTTCCGATGGAGCCCCGCATGGGAACACTCCCCAGCTTCTACTGGAAACCTTTGGGAGGCTCCACCATGCCTGTGCTTCTCCTTCCTGCCTGCCACAGCAGTGCCATCTTCATTCAATCTGATAACTTAGCTATAGTAGAAAACTCCTCCTTGGGGATGTGGGAGAGTTGTGAGGACTTATTCCTGCTGTCCATGGAGAACACCTGCTACAGTTGAGTAACTACCTTTTCTCTATGGACAATCAGGAATGAATCCTCACATATGGGACTCCCAAGCTACTGAAAACCGAGGAGACCACAGAGAAGTCCAACAGGATAAAAACTCAGTTGCGATATGGCAACAAGCCTTAATGGTCAAGAGACCAACTAAGTACAAAAACAATGATTCTCTCTTCCCCTTTCTTTTTTAGTAGCTTGGATAGAATAGAATGGGCCATGGGGGGGCAGAGTTGTATTCTAATCCCCAAACATATTCTGGAGTACAGATTGGCCGAAGTTTCTGTCGTGTCGGGAATCGCCGTCTAGGCAGTAGTGAGATGTGACTGTGTGGAATGAAGACCACGTTGCAGCCACAGCACTGACATTATGAGCAGTGAATGACTATTGAGACTCAGGCCTGTGTGAAAGAGATGCAGCCTGCCAGCTAAACCGAAAGACAGCGTTAGGAAATGACAGCCCCTAGCTTAATGGGGTCAAAAGAAACAAAAACGTTGGATGGACTTTCTATGGGCTTTTGTCTGCTCCATGTACAAGGCTAAGGCTCGCTTGCAGTCCAACATGTGCAACTTAGCTTCCCCTTTTTGTGCATTAGATCTCAGGAAAACAATTTGAAGAGCAATTGACTAATTAAGGTGAAAATCCTATATTTTTGGAAGGAATTTAGGATGAGTACGAAGGACCACTCCATTATGGTGGAATTTGGTGTCAGGTGCAAAAACTACTACAACCTGAAGCTTGTTCACTCAGTGTGCTGAAGTGATTGTCACCAGAAACACCACCTTCTAGGTCAAAAACTTTGGGGGCAGGAACTGAACCACTCAAATGTTTCTTCCATGAGCTGTGCAAGACACTTCCATGAGCTGTGCAGGAGGCTTATAGGGAGGCTTCAAGAGAAGCAAGCCCTGCATAAAGCCCCAGATATAATGAACTAAAGGCTTTGATGATATGCCCCAATTGCACAGAAGTCCAGACTCAGCAGTGCAGAAGATATTCAAGCAGTTTTTGTGTGGAACAGATGAAAGTATCTAGGGCCTGGCCCTCACAACAGAGAGCAAACCTCTTTCACTTGCAAGAGTAGGACTTTCTCGTAAAGGCCCTCCTGGAGGCCAAAAGGACAACAATTACCCCATCCGGCAGGTTGTGATCACACAACATTAGCCTCTCAACATCCATGCCATGAGGGCCAAGACCAGATTTTGGGGTGTGACATCGTCCCGTCTTCCTGCGTTATGAGATCAGGCGTGTAGCAGAGTGGAGGAGTGGCCTAATGGTTGGGGCAAGGTACTTCAGGCTGGAAGGTTGGGGGTTCAAATCCCACTAGAGGACAGCAAACTTGGGCCGGAAGGACTGGGGTTTCTAGTCCCACAGGTGCTCCTTGTGGTCTTAGGCAAGCCACTTAACCCTCCATAGCCCATGTTCCCTGTAAAATAGTTATCTCCAAGTTATAATGCCCTGTTCAATGTAATTTCAGTTTGTTCAATGTAAACCGCACTGATGCAGAATAGCGCGATATATAAGAGAATGTAAATAAATAAATAAATAGCGTCTCCTGACTGGAGAGCTGTAGCAAGAGAGAAAACCACAGCTGCCTGGGCCAGTAGGGCATGATGAGGATCACCATGCCGCCATCTGGGGCTTTAAAAGGGTCTTCACAATGAGAGGCATTGGAGGATAAGCACACAAAACAATCACCCCCCTCCCCCCCGTGAAGGAGGAAAGCATCCAATGCTAGTCTGCTGTGTGATCTTACTCTGGAGCAGAACTGATCCATCTGGACATTCTGCAGGGTGGTGAACACATCTATCGATGGGGGTCCCCACTCTCGAAAGATGAGAGTCGCAACCTCCCTGTCCAGTGTCCATTCATCCAGCTGGTGAACTCGACTCAGCCTGTATTGTGCAATGTTTTGCTTTCCTGGCAGGTATGTGGCTTTCAAGTGCAACTCGTGCATGATGGTGAACTTTCACAACCTGAGAGCTTCCCAACACAAGAGGTACGAACCCATTCTTCCTTGCTTGTTAATGCAGAACACAAACATAGAAACATGATGGCAGAAGACGACCACACGGCCTATCTAGTCTAGCCTTCCATATTCCCAACTACAAGATTCCCCATCTTTTCTTCGGAGAGCCTCGGTGTTTGCCCCATGCTTTTTTTTTTTTTTTTTAAATTTAGATACTGTCCTCATCTTTACCACCTCCACTGGGAGACTATTCCATGAATCAACTACTCTTCCAATATATTTATTTAACAGGTTTTATATACCGCTTTATCATTTCAATCAAAGCGGTTTACATTGAAACTTAAACTTGGTAATTTACATTAAACAGGGACATCGATAACTTGGATTTTTCTGAGGCAATGGAGGGTTAAGTGACTTGCCCAAGGCCACAGGGAGTGCTAGTGGGAATTGAACCCTGGTCTCTGGGTTCCCAACCCAGTGTTCTTAACCATTAGGCAACTCACCCAAATCCTGAGCAACAGGTGCTCCAGGATGGTGGGCACGGGCACTGCCAAGTGCCTCCTGAGGAAGAGCCTCATACTGGAGGATCTCCACATCCTCGGCACGAGGCTCGTCCTCCAGCATCGCCACAAAAGCGAGTGCCTGGGACATCTCCCTCATGAACTTGAGGAAGGCTAAGTCCTCTGGAAGGGACCTCCACTGATGGTGAGGCAGAGAGAGGTCGGAGAGTACGTCCCAATGGAGCACGGTGTTGGGGGATTCTTCGTCTGTCTCCCAGTCCGACTCTGAACCCAAGTCGTTGATAAACACCCCCCCCCCCCGGTCTCGGGACCAACTCGGAGCTGACGACTGCCAATGCTGATGTGACAGCATCGTGTCGGTTGTTGAGTGCCTCGATGCCAATTGAGCAAGGTACTCCAGGATAGGAGGGACCACCTCCGGGGAAGTCCACAGCAAGGTCCTTGTGTGGGGCGCAGATGACCCAGAGGGACCGGGAGTCGGGCCTCGCTGTGCCTCAAGGAAGTCATTGAATCTTCGCTTGAAGGCAGCCATGTGGGGCTCTATACCAGAGAGCTCCGCAGCAAGGCCAGAACATGGCAGTGTCAGGGCTGGAGCCGAATCCTTGGCTGGGGAGTCCCAGATTGTGATGGAGTTGGGATGCTGCTCCTTCGGGGCCACCATGGGCCAGTCACTTCAGGGTTGCTTCGATGGATGCTCCTGTCCATCGTCCCCTGAGTTGTGTTGAGGGCTCCGAGGCCAAGTCGAGGAGGACTTGCCACCCGACGTCGGGTCAGTCCTTAGTGTTGACTTCAGGGAGGGGGGATCACTGCTGCACAAGGGAGGTCTTCCGAGGATGACTCCGATGCCCCCTGGGCTCCGAGTGAGCCTGGGCACATGACATCACATCGCCCGGCGCCGATGGAAGGGATTCCATCCTCAATACTGAACCGGAGCCAGATCTGCAAAACAGCTCCCTCTGCCACCTTACACATTCCCTCTGGGTTTTGGCCAACATGAAGAGGCAAAGCGGGCAGGAAGACCCATCGTGGTCTGCCCAGAGGCACTTAATGCAGGTGCTATGGCAGTCCATGCGGGACATCATGCAATTGCACGAAGTACACTGCTTAAAACTGCTGGCCGAGGTCATAGTGAGGAAAACGAGGCCCGCGAGATCAAACTTGGACATCTCGACCAGCAAGGCTGCGAGAGAAAAATCCTGCATGCCAAAATACGGAAAAGATACCTGAGCAAAAAAACCAAATGCCGAGGCGAGGACTCGGGCAGGGAAGGTGATCAAATCGAGCACTCAAACAAGAGAGAAAAAAAAAAAAACAGAGAAAGGGTTGAAAAATCTACTTTTTACTGAGCTGCACAGACGGGATGTCTGCAGGGCTCCGCGGAAAAAAACAGACTGAGGGATGATGGCAGCTTTGAGCAGGAAGGTGATCGTGCATGTGTGGAGTAGCTCCCAAAAGCTTTTTTGGAAGCTGGGGAGTGGATCTGCGCACGCTCCATCGGCGACAATGTCACCCATATATGAGGGCTGACTTTGGCTTGTTCCTGGAGAAACTTAATTACTCCAAAGTTTTGCAACAGCAAAAGACTTGGATGGAGGACTGGACCCCTCTACATCTATCATTCTTAGGGCGAGTGGCTGCATTTCGTATGGTGCTCTTCCCCAAATTGCTTTACGTGCTGCAGACCCTCCCATGCCACCTTCTTTGCAGGGATGTCTTATGGGTCGAAAGAACTCTAAGGGAGTTCCAGTGGCAGGGGAAGAGGGCTCGGATACTGTTACATCGCATGAAAGGTTTGTGGGGAACAATGGGGTAGGACTCCCAGATCTGACACGGTATGCAAGGGCCTGCCAGCTACGACACCTGGGTGATTGGCTGGGGTACACTAAGACCTACACTCCATGGGCACCGAGGATGCCTTTGTTAACCCCCAACTCTGTTTTGGCAGTGCTGCAAATGGATACTGTAACCCTACCATATTGACTGGGGAGGAGCCTGTTGATCCAGCCCATATAGGGGGTATGGCGCATATTATGCTCCCACTGGCAAGTATTCCCAGAGGTTTCGCGGTGGCTGCCACTGTGTGGGAATGTGAAATTCTTGCCAGGGACTGAACGAATCAGGGGCTTGTAAACAGTTTCAGATCCTTCGGGAGGAATATGAGCTCTGCAGTGAGCACATTTTTGTGTACTATCAACTCAGGCATTATGTGAGATCTTTATCATGGCAGCCCCTGGGGGCAGAGGCCGCCACGCAAATTTTACACTTTTTTGAATTGGGCGAACCAGCTGGCCTCTCTATCTCACATTATTCATGAAGGATGGCAAAACGGCATGGTCCTCCAGATCTCTCACAGGTAGAACAGAAATGGGCAGTGGTGTGTGGACTGCTGGTGGATCCAGGTACGATCCTGAAGACCTCCCGCTGCATCCCCGACATTACCCAGTCAGCGAGGCTGAAGAAAATCCAAAACAAGGCTGTAAACCACACCTATATTTCCCCCAGACGAGCAGTGAGATACTGCTTGACACAAGATGGAAGCTGCCCATGGTACTTTGTCCCCCTGGCAGCATTGAACCACATATGATACGATGCTACTGGCATCAGGTTCAGTCTTACATTAGCACACTGGTAGGTCAACAAGCAGAGTGGACAACCCCTAGTGCTATTTGATCACCTTATCCTGGCTAGTCCTAAGGGGAGATGGATCATTGTTGGTTAGGAAGGCTTGCTTCATTGAGAAACAGCCTATCCTGCACCGGTGGCGGGAACCTGTGGCACCCACGTTATGTGAATGGAAAAAGAGCTTCCACCAACTGATGCTCTTAAAGCGCCTCAAAGCCAGGGGGAACGCACATTGAGTAAAGGCCTTTTTTTGCACTATGGGTGGGGGGGAAGGATATAGATACACTGCAGCCACGAACATGCAACCAACTAATGACAATGTAGGGGTGACACTGAGGGAGGAGTAGGCACCTACGAAAATGAAAATGGCCATGTACAAAGGGAGTCCACTGCTGAGATGCCTAACTGAATATGAAGGCGGGGGGGGGGGGGGGGAAGAGGGATATAGGGTTGGAGGGTGGGGAGGGACTAAAAGAACAAATCAAAAATGTATATGGTTATTGTTTCTTTCTTTCATCCCGGGCGTGGTGTATTTCTTGGTTCAATAAACATTTTATAAAAAACAAACAAACAAAAAAACCTATACAAATTACCCATTTTACAATGGGAATACAACTATGGTTCCAAAATGTTTCTGGGTGTTTTTGTATCTTGTCTAAGGCACAGAAACCTCTGCAAAGTGCTTGTTTCAGCCAGAGCTTGAAAGGAGTGAGAGAAGTATTAAGATTAGCAGAGATAAGGTTCTTTCTGCTAAACTATCTCCCACCTTCGTGTGAAAGGGTTTGTGACTTGCTGAACTGGTTTGAGTGATCATTGCACTATGTGTGGAATATTCTCTCTTTCATCCTTCCTTCTTTTCTTTTACTATTATTTACTATTATTGTCCTCAACTGTCAAGATTTTATTTTTTGGGAGGTGAGGGATATTTTCAAATAGTGCTGTGCTGAACATTATACTGAGTTAGAAGTGTAATATTCAAGTTTTTAATATTTGCTATCCGATAAGGTTCTATGAATGTGTGTGCAGCACTGTTCCTGAATGCAATGAAGATTTTACTAGAATGGAGTGATTGAAGGGATAATTGTAATTAGCCTCAAAGACTTTCTTTAACCCTTTAATATGTAAAGATTTAGATTAAGAACATAAGATTACAAGGCTTTGCTGGTTAACTGGATGTACTCACACATATGTGTGTCTGAAATATAGCTTGTAAATGTACAGTTTCTGGCCTTTAAACGGGAAGAGTAGCAAAAGCATCTACATATAACAGAAACAGAGAAAATGACAGCAGATAAAACCCACACAGCATAACCAGTTTACCCATCTCTAAGAACTACTAAGTTCTGCAATTCCTTCCTCTCAGAGATACTCTGTACTCCTCTCATGCTTTCTTGAATTCAGATAGAGTTGTTGTCTCCATCACATTCACTGGAAAGCTGTTGCATGCATCCACCACTCTTCCCGGAAAGAAACTCCCAAGTCTATCCCCTTTCAGCTTCATCCTGTGACCCATGGTCACAGAGCTTCATTTCAACTGGAAAACAGAAACCTATACATTATACCATAGAGGTACTGTACTATGTCTATCACAACTCCCCTTCCCAGTCTTTTCCCAGAGTATACATATTCAGATCTTTAAGTCTATCCCCATATGCCTAATTACAAACACCACTGACCATTTTAGTAGCCACACTCTGGACAGACATCATCCTCTTTAAATCCTTTTAAGGTACAGTCTCCAGAACTGATGCCTCACTAGAGAGGCACTATTACCTCCAATTTACTGCTGGTCATTCCTCTCCCTATGCACCTAAGCACCCTTCTGGCTTTTCCTGTCACCTTTTCTGTTTGACCATTTTAAGAATTTCCAATACAATCATCTCCACGTCCTGCTCTTCTTTTGAGCACTGAAGAACTTCATTTTCTATACACTATCACTTCCTTGGGTTTTTGCAGCCCAAATACGTGACAGCGTAGTTACTCACCTGTAACAGGTGATCTCTGGGAACAGCAGGAACTTAATCTTCACATATGGATGACACCGGCACAGAAGGGGCCCGCATGGGAACATTCCCCAGCGTCCTATAGGAAAACCCTTGTGAGTATTCCACTGCACCTGTGTGACTGCCTTCCCACTCTTCTGACTCCCTCTCCTAAGTTGGGTTTGTAGCTGAGATTGAAAAATAAAAATAACCCTACAATTCCATGGGGAGGAGGGTGGGTTGTGAAGACTAAATTCCTGCTGTTCCAGAGATTACCTGTTACAGGTCAATAACTACGCTATCTCCAGGAACAAGCAGGAAAGTAGTCTTCATATATGGGACTCCCTAGCTCCCAGATATACAAGAGAGCTGGAAACCAGGTCAGAAATGTCGGATTGAGTTCAACTGGACATAGACATCCCGCCATGGAGATCCGGATAACAGTGTGGGCGGAGAGGTGGAATTGTAGATATGTTCCAAATAGATGCTGGAGGACTGCCTGGCCGAAAGCCACATCCTGGCGGGAGTCCTTGTCCAAGCAGTATACGGTGGATGAGCCACCAACTCCTAATGCGCCTGGCCAAGGTCAGGGCCACAAGGAAGTAGCGCATCAAGTAGTGCAGGTGGGTTATCAGGGGTTCAAACGGGGGTGTGAGGAGCTGAGCCAAGATGATATTGAGATCCCATGCCACTGGAGGTGGCTGAATGGGTGGCTTAGAGAGGAGGGGGCCTCATGAAATATGCCACTAAAAGATGCACAGAGATGGTTTGGCCATTGATTGGTCTATGAAAAACTGAAATGGTACTTAAGTGAACTCAAACTGAATTGGTTTTGAGTTCTGAAGAGGACAATTGCGGTAGTGCAGATACTGGTGCATTAAATGGATTAAGAATGTCTGTCAAGCACCATGATTCCTATCTGTGCCATTTGCAGAAGTACGTCCTTCTGGTGGAGGGTTTCCTGGAGGCCAAGAGGATGTTCTTTACTTCAGTAGACAGGTTGAGATGCTGAAACGCTACACTTTCTGCAGGAACGTAGTCAGATCTCAAATTGGGATGGAGAACTGTTCCTTCTTTTTGGCACAGAAGGTTTGGACTGCAGCCTAGATGGATTGGATTTATGTGCTGTAGTCGAATTGGAAGAGGAAACCATGGTTGTCGAGGCCAGAAGGGAGCTATGAGTATCATAGTGCCGCCATCTTGAAGGACTACAAAAAGGGACAGCTACTTCTGGAGAGAGATCTGCAATTGCAAGTATTTACTTCTGGGAATTTTTCAAAATCTTGGTGAAAAAAGGAATTATTTAGATTAAAGCTGATTAATCTGTGAATCCAATGTATTTGCTAAATCAGTCAGGGCCTAGTATCAGCATTTAGTTAAATTAAAAACTCAGCAGGTAGCTTTCAGTTTAAGTTTAAAACCCAGCAGAGCGCTTCTAGTTTAAATTTAATACTCAGTCAGGCTCTAGCAGCAGCGAAGTGCTTTTAGTTTAAATTTAAAACACATCAGAGAGCTTTCTTGTTAAATTTAGAACCCCAGACTCCCTCTACCCAAGCAAGGGCTGTGTGAATCACCCAGGAAATTAGTCACAGATTACCTTAGAAGCACAGGACAGGGTACTGTGTAGCAGCCAGCTTTTAATAAGTCTTCTATCTGTTCCTCCCTCCCCGGCTCCCACCCACACCTGGGATAATCGTAGCTTTATAGGTGCTTAAACCTCTTAAAGGAAAGGTGGTGCCATATTCACTCTCAGGTGCAGCTGTTTATCCTCATCAGGCATACATTAAGGACCTAAGATTAATTAAGCTTCAGGTGAAAAAAGTACATTAAACGTATTAGGTATAGTTTTATTAGTATAAATATCCCCAGCAACCATTAGTAAGTAAAGAACTTAAATACATAAACACAAACTTAAAATTAAGAAGCAGACAGCAGTCTAGCAGCGAGATGGGGGCTTTCCAGTCTTTTGCACCGAGTGTCACATGTATGATTTTCTCCCAGTTGGTGGGGGGGACTTATGTATGCACTAGGTGCAAGGAGCTCTTTGTTCACAGGGAACGAGTCCGATATCTGGAGGCTAGAGTAGCAGACTTGGAGGACATATGGAAGACGGAGAGGTACATAGTCGAGACCTACAGTGATATAGTACTGACGTCCCATCTCCAGTATGGCAGCATCCCTGTTGCCATGGAGGAGCGAGGTCACGTGAGAGGAGAGCATCACTGGTGTGGCAGGAAGTGATCCTGGAGCTAGGACCTGTCCTCCAGTTGATGTAAAACCCACTCGCACTGAGAAGGTTTCTCCAGTGCGATGTGCCCATGAGGGAAGGATTAGGACAGCCATTATAGTAGATGATTTGATCATTAGGCATGAAGATAGCTGGGTGGCTGGTGGACGTGAGGATCACCTGGTAACATGCCTGCCTGGTGCGAAGGTAGCGGATCTCATGCGCCATCTAGACAAGGTCAGGGATAGTGCTGGGGAGGAGTCTGCTGTCTTGGTACGTCTGTACCAATGACATAGGAAAATGTGGTAGGGAGGTTCTGGAAGCTAAATTTAGGCATTTACGTAGGAACTTGAAATCCAGAACTTCCAGGGTAGCATCTTCCGAAATGCTTCCCATTCCACGTGCAGGACTCAAAAGTCAGACAAAGCTCCAGAGTTTTCAATGCGTGGATGAGACGATGGTGTAAGGATGAGGGTTTTGGATGTGTTAGGAAATGGGGAACATTCTGGGGAAAGGAGGGGCTCTTCCGAAGGGATGGGACCCACCGTAACCAGGATGGAAGCAGGCTGCTGGCATTAAACTTTAAAAAGGAGATAGAGCAGCTTTTAAACTAGATAATAGGGGAAAGCTGACAGTCGCCCAAGAGCGCATGGTTTGGAACAATATATTGTTGAAGGATACAAGCAAAAGACTGAAGTTAGGGCATATCAGCAGAGAGGTTCCAATAAATACAGAAGTAGCTCAAATGCCTCGAGTACAAAGCAGACAGCGCTTAAAGATTACAAATTATCTCTGCTTACTGATAACCAGATTAATATGAATAAAATACAGCCTCTAAAATACTTGTATGCAACTGCTAGAAGTCTAAAAAATAAGACGGAGAGCTAGAATATATATTGCACTAAATGAGAGGTTAGATATGAATGGTATCTCAGAGACATGGTGGAAGGAGGACAACCAGTGGGACACTGTGATACCTGGGTACAAACTAGATCTTAATGACAGAGCTGATAAAATTGGTGGAGGGGTTGCGCTCTGTGTTTGAGAGGGAATTGAGTCACAAAGGATTAAAGGTTTTGCAGGAAACAAAATTAGCTGTAAAATCTCTATGGATTGAAATTCCATGTAAAAAGAGGAAGGGACAGATGATGGCAGTGGGTTGTGTACTATTGCCCTCCTGGCCAGAATAGGCAAATGGAAGATGAAATGCTCAAAGAAATCAGGGAAGCTAAAAAAAAAAAAGTTATAGCACAGTAATAATAATGGATGATTTCAATTAACCTGGTATTGACTGGGTCAGTGTCACAGCAGGACATGCTAGAGAGATAAAGTTTCTAGATAAAATAAACGACTGCTTCTTGGAGCAGCTGGTTCATGAACAGACCAGAGGGGAAGCCATATTGGACCTAGTCCTTAGTGGAACACCAGATCTGGTGCAAGAGATAAGGGTGTTCGGGCCAGTTGGCAATAGTGATCATAGCATTATCGCCATTGATTTAATAAATGGAGGAGGGAGGGTAAGGAAATCCACCGTACTACCTTTTAACTTTCAAAAGGGAGACTATGATAACATGATGAAAATAGTTAAGAAAAAACTAAAAGGAGCAGTTGCAAACGTTAAGATTTATATCAAGCTTGGGTGTTTAAAAATACTATATGAAAGCCCTGCTGTATTCCACGCTTTAAGAAAATTGGAAAGAAGTCCAAAAATAGTGTCTTTCAGGAAATGGAAAAAGGAGCAAAATGACGAAAACTGGAAACACAAGTACTGGCAAGTTAGATGCAAAGCATTGATAAGGCAGACAAAGAGAATTCGAGAAGAAGCAAAAATGCATAATAAAGACTTTTTGAAGTACATTCATAGCAAAAAAACTGTGAGAGTGTCAGTTGGACCATTAGATGATAGAGGTGTAAAAGGGGCACTAAGAGGAGACATGGCCATAGTGGAGAGACTGAATGAATTATTTGCTTCGGTCTTCACTGAGGAAGATGTAGGGATGTTACCCATGACTGAAGTGGTATTTAAAGGTGATACTAAAGAAGAATTTAAAGAAATATTGATACACCAGGAAGATGTATTACAACTATTTGATAAACTGAAGAGTAGCAAAACACCTGAACTGGATGGTATAAATCCAAGGGTGTTGAAAGAACTGAAATATGAGATTGCAGACCTGCTATTAGTAATCTGTGAACTATCATTAAAATCATCTGTAATATCTGAAGATTGGAGGATGGCCAATGTAATGCCAATTTTTAAAAAGGATTCCAGGGGTGATCTGGGAAACTACAGACCGGTAAGCCTGATGTCAGTACTGGGAAAAATGGTAAAAACCATAATAAAGAACCAAATTACTGAACATGTAGATAGTCATGGCTTAATGGGAGACAGCCAACATGGCTTTAGACGAGGAAGATCTTGTCTTACTAATCTGTTGTGGTTTTTTGAAGGTGTGAATAAACAGGTAGACAAAGGTGAGTCGGTTGATAAAGTGTATCTGGACTTTCAGAAAGCCTTTGATAAGGTCCCTCATCAAAGACTTTTGGCAAAACTAAGTCGTCATGGGATAGGAGGCAGTGTAATATTGTGGATCAGGAACTGGTTAAAAGATAGAAAGCAGAGGGTAGGGCTAAATGGTCATTTTTCCCAATGGAGAAAAGTGAATAGTGGAGTACCCCAGGGATCTATGTTGAGTCCGCTGCTTTTTGACATATTCGTAAATGACCCGGAAAAGGGAATAACGAGTGAGGTTATCAAATTTGGAGATGATACGAAACTATTTAAAGTTGTTAAAACCCATGAGGATTGCGGAAAATTGCAAGAGGATCTTGATAAATAGGAAGACTGGGCATCCAAATGGCAGATGAAATTCAATGTGGACAAGTGCAAAGTTATGCACCTAGGAAAGAAAACCACAAGCTATGGTTACACGGATGCAAGGTTCCACATTAGGAACCACCACCCAGGAAAAAGATTTAGGTGTCATCGTGGATAACATGTGTGCAGCGGCGGCCACAGCCAAGAGAGCAAATAGAATGCTAGGTATCATAAGGAAGGGAATGGAAAATAAAACAAAGGATATTATAATGCCTCTGTACTGTTCCATGGTGCAACCGCACCTTAAATATTGTGTGCAATTCTTGTCGCTGTATCTGAAAAAAAGGATATAGCGTTGTTACAAAAGGTACATAAAAGAGACAGCAAAATGGGAAAGGGGATGGAAGGATACTCCTATGAAGAGAGGCTGAAAAGGCCCTTCTGAAACCATGGAAAATGAGCAGTCCTCATGTTAGTGCTGCTTCAGGGGTTAGGTATCACTCAATCCTCCCATGTTCTTGGCATCATGCTCTAATGAACTTCCATGCTGATGCATCGACACATCTGCACAATGCTCGAAAGATATCCTCAATACCATTTAAGTAGATGATGAATCCTTCATCTTCCTCAGGGTAGAATAGGTAGAGGGATGATCCCTATTGAACCTACTGGTGTTCAGCTCAGAGAGCTTAAGCAATCCTTCATGCCGATGCACCACCCAGTGTCTGGTGCAGCTCCTGGGTCCATGGTTGCTATTGCTACTAATGCCAATGTGCTGATCCTTTGAGTGCCAGAAATCTGAGTGTGCTTCTCTTCTCAAGCTCTGTCATCTGTGAATAGAATTTACAAAGATGGGTTATGGTCAGGTCCCAGACACTGTAGGCACCATTTATGGGAGTCTGTAATGTACATAGGTCTTACAGCACCATCCCGATGGAGTGTGCCTCAGACCTAAAAGCAGCCTATGTGGTGGCAGAGGAAAAACAAATATAAAAAAAACCCAACAACTTAAATCTTAGGGAACAGTAAGAGGGAGAAAAAAAGGAACAGCAACATACAAAAAAAGTACTAATTCTCAGGAACATTAAAAAAATGCAGCGCTTGAAGAGACAGGATCCATAGGCTCCGTGGAAAAATAAAGACTGAACTCCTCAAGCATGGTGGTGGCAAGCGAGAACAAACATGCATGAGCAGCATCCATCATGGACTCCAATAAATAGTGCTTACAGTGGGTCTGGGGCCTGACCATAACCTCTCTCTTTGTAAATTCTGTTCACAGACGACAAAGAGAGGGTTTATGGGTCAAGAAAAGAGCACTCAGACCAACCTATCAGCATCTGTGGCATCGGTATCATATCACTTATCGGCTCTTGATATACTGCCATTTGCGAGCATACAGGGCGGTGTACAGAGTAACATTGAAATTGATTGTAAAAGCATTAAGGAACTACAGTAACATAGTAAATGACGACAGATAAAGACCAGCATGGCCCATCCAGTCTGCCCAGCAATATGGCAAGATTAGGTGCACCTGTCGCTCTGTGCAGGCCACCCCTCCCCATGTCTTTGTTTAGGGGTGAATCCACCACTCCATGTAGGACACCCCTATTTGTTGAGAAGTTAGATGGTTCAGTTTATTTTGTATTTATCCTGTTTCTGTAAATGGATCCGCTGTGTTTGTCCCATGCCGTTTTGAATTCCGTCACAGTGAGATACAAGAAAGAAGAAGTAGAGAGGGACAGTAATTCAGAGGACACACAACACACATAAGCCAGACTAGGGTGCAGTTTGCAATGCCCCTAGGCCAAACCAAGGCAAAGGCCTATTTGAAGAGATAGGTCTATTCAGGTCCCTCCTGAAAACCTAAGAACTGCACCGAACACTGGTGGAGCATCGGCATCAGAGGGTGTGATGCCAGGGAAATCTACTGGTGCTCAGCTCCAGTAAGCTTGAGGGCCCCTCAATTCAATGCATCAGCATCAGGTGTAGCAATGGAAGCCATGGAGACCGATGCCACAGATGCCAAAGATAGTGAATCAGTCTGCTCAGCAACAAAAATACATTTGCACTGCTTCTCTCAACCTTAGAGCTCTCTCATTGCCACCTCCTGGCCACAAAACGATACGGCTGCTGCTCATGGTGTGGCCCCAAGCACTGCAGGCACCACTTATGTATATAATTTTATTTATTTATTTATTTATTTATTTTCATTTCTTATATACCGCACTATTTGCGATCAGCGCGGTTTACATAAAACAAGAAGGTAACCGACAATGAACAAAAGTCAGGTCATTACATTGAACAGGAACAAGTAACTTGGAAAACAGGGTAAACTATATACATATGCATAGACCATAGACATGGTCCTGGGGCATCGGGTGTACCTTATACATCCGCTGGCTTTTTTTTTTTTAATAAACATATTGC
Organism: Ichthyophis bannanicus; assembly: GCA_033557465.1. NCBI lineage: Eukaryota > Metazoa > Chordata > Amphibia > Gymnophiona > Ichthyophiidae > Ichthyophis > Ichthyophis bannanicus. Next base: position 515,714,174 of record CM066035.1, read on the forward strand.
CCAGGAAAGATAGCCTCAGCAAAACTGAATGACTCAATTTTGATAACAAAAATAAAAATACTACAACTTATAGCAGTGATAGGAGAAAAAGAAAACAAACCTTAAATGACCAAAAAACAAACTAAGAAGGGAAAAAGCACGTGGCAACGACGGCAGCAGTAAAGGCAATTTACAAAAAGCTGAAAAGCCAAAGAAATCAACTTCATACTAAGACAGAGGAGAATACCATGGGCCAATGTAAAATAACATCTGTGGGGCTCCATGGAAAATTGAAGACTGAGGAGATGAAGCAGAAGGTGGGAAGAATGCACAGATGGATGCAGGGCTCCATTGGCGATGTAATCCATATGCGAGTACTTATGCTGCTTGACCATGGAGAAGACATATTACACACATACATACATTGTGTCCGCAACAAGTTTTAAAGCGTATTTGGTAGAATTAACACATTTTCTATGTGTATATTTTGAATATTATTGTCAAACTACAAAAGTTATTTTTCTTTCTGAATCTAACCATGCGTCCAAGAATATTTCCACTCCATGTGGCTAAAGTAAATATGCACACTTTTAGTTGCAGTAAGAGAGCAATTTTCAGTCTGTCAATTAAGGCAAGTAAAACGATTTTTCTCTGTGTAAATCATTAAAAAAAATTGTCCTCTATAAGAACAATTAAAATGAAGCACTCTCTTTAGCGACAATTTTCTATCAAACTTGAGTAAGCACAAAATTAAAAGTCATCATAATAAAATGCTTAGAAATAATAACAAAACAAAGATAAAAATGAACTCTGCTCTTTTTTTTGTACCTGATCACCCCATTTCCAATCAACTCCTCTCATCACTCTTGTACCGATTTTCATCATTGCAGCCAACTCTGGTCCAGAGACAGGAAGCTGTACTGGAGCTGTTTCTTTCCTCAACTCTTCTAAAACAGTGGCAGAGGCTCCCAAGACAGATGCATTCATATCATCTTCACAGTTATCAGAACTGGGTCCTACTCCAAAAGAGAAATGAAAATTCAAATGCAATATTTTTATTGAAAATAAATATATTATCAGGTCAATATAAAATAAAACATCTGAGGAGGTTTTTGAAAAATCTAATCTAGACATTTCAAATTATTTCTGTATGCATTGGCACCATACATATAGCAATCACTGCTGAATTTACATGAGAAATTATACGTATAATTATACATATACAAAGAGCAGCTGAATATTGTGGGCTTTTACATAAAACATAAGTAGCCCATATTCAAAGTGGGACATATTCAGTGGCGGTGGCTAGGCTAAATAAAGTGCATAGCCTCAGCCACTTTAATTAAAAGCGCATATTCAGCAGTGGAACATATCCAGTTTCCACCACTACATATTCAGGCTAGCTGGACACTATCCAGTTAGTGTCAATAATTAGCTACTAACTGGATAGCACCATCTGGTAAGCAATCCAGTTAGCGATTGAATATCACCACTAACCGGACAGCAGCTGTCACTGACCCCGATTCTCCCACAGTCCACCTTGGTTTTAAACAGGCAGCTGTTCGGCTGTCTGTGGGGATATTCAGCAGCACTAGCAGGTTACTGCAGGTGAATATAGCACAGTTACTTACCTGTAACAGGTGATCTCTGGGAACAGCAGGAATAAGTCTTCACATATGGGGTATCGTCGGTACCGACGGAGCCTGCGCGGGAACGCTCCCCAGCGTCCAGCAATGTTCCCTCTAATTTTCTGTAGGCTGTGTGCGCATAAAATATCAGCTGTGCAGCTTTTGAAGGAAGGTTAAATTTTTGTGCGCCATATAACGACACTCGGAGTTATATACTTTAAAATTTGACTACACGTCAGAATACAGTATGTACACCACATTGATTTTAATCAAATTAAATGAAAATAGATGATTACTAAATGAAGCGGAAAATTTCTAGTAATTACAATCACAACTTTTAAATTTTAAGATGTCTGTGTTGTTTTCTATCGGAATCAGAACCGTAATTTTTGTGCGCTCTGTTGTAAAGTATGTGCGCTCGCTCGGTGAGGTGTGTGCGCGCGCACACGCGCACAGCTTAGAGGGAACAGTGGCGTCCAGTAAGAAAGCTTTTGGGAGCATCCCACAGCGACTGCGTGCTGCCTTCCTGCCTTTCCCAACCGCCTCTCTCCAGTTCGAGTTTTAAAGCTGAGACAAAGAGAGAGAGAGGAAAGGAAAGATAGATAGAGAAATACAACTCCTAGGGGAGGTGGGTGGGTTGTGAAGACTTATTCCTGCTGTTCCCAGAGATCACCTGTTACAGGTAAGTAACTGTGCTATCTCCAGGAACAAGCAGGAATGAGTCTTCACATATGGGGACTCCCTAGCTGCAGATGCCCAGGGAAGACCCCAGGTTGTGTGTCCTTGAAAAGGACTCTACCTCCCCCCATGGATCTCTGGCATCCAACCAGGGTAGGTGGGTATGAGTTGATTAGGAATGGAACAGGTGTTTGAGAACAGCCTGACCAAACGAGGCATCCCGGCGGAAGTCCTTGTCCAAACAGTAATGGGCTGTGAAAGTATGAACCGAGGCCCAGGTGGCCGCTCGACAGATTTGGTCGATGGACGCAGAGTTTAGATGAGCCATTGAGGCTGCCATGGCTCTCACATTGTGAGCTGTGACATGGCCCTCCAGAGAAATGTTCCTACTCTGGTAGGCGAAAGAAATACACTGAGCAATCCAGTTGGACAGTGTTCTCTTAGAGACTGGAAGTCCTAATTGAGAAGGATCAAAAGCAACAAAGAGTTGAGAAGGCTTTCTATGTTGCTGAGTTCTTTGTAAGTAAAAAGCGAGAGCTCTCTTACAATCCAAGGTATGAAGATTCCTCTCTGCATTTGATGCATGAGGTCCTGGAAAAAATACAGGTAAATATACCTCTTGGTTCAGATGAAAAGACGAGACCACTTTAGGCATAAAGTGTGGATTGGTACTGAGGACTACCTTATCATGATGGAACCTTGTATAAGGTGGATTAGCCACCAAAGCTTGCAACTCACTGATGCGGCGTGCTGAGGTGACTGCAATGAGAAAAATATCCTTCCAAGAAAGAAATTTCAAGGAGGTGGTGGCTAAAGGTTCAAAGGGTGGCTTCATGAGCTGGCCAAGAACTAGGTTTAAGTCCCATGCCACTGGAGGTGGTCTAATGGGAGGTTTAGTTAAAAGGCGGCCTCTCATGAATCTTGCTATAAGAGGATGAGAGGAGATAGGTTGTCCATTGAGAGGCTTGAGGGACGCTGCAATAGCACTCAAATGGACTCTTACTGAATTTGTTTTCAGACCTGCATGGGATAGATGCAGGAGATACTCTAGTAGAGAATTCAGAGGTATTGCAAGAGGGTTTAGACCCTTCTCTGAACACCAAATGGTAAATCTTTTCCATTTGAAAGCATAGGAACGTCTAGTAGAAGGCTTTCCAGAGGCACGAATAGCATCTCTGACCTGCTGGGAGAGATGAAAATCTTGAAGGTCTAGGCCCTCAGCAACCAAGCCCTGAGATGGAGAGACTGGGGGTTTGGGTGCCACAACGTTCCTTCTTCCTGGGATAGAAGATCTGGTGCAAAGCCCAAGTCCAGGGAGGGAGCTTGATCGAGATGCAGAAGTAGAGGGTACCACACTTGGCGTGGCCAATGTGGTGCTATGAGGATCATGGTTCCTCGATCTCTCTGAAGCTTGAATAGTGTTTTGGGAAATAGGGGAATTGGTGGAAAGGCATAAAGGAAGTCTTGACCCAAGTGAAGGAGGAAGGCATCCTTGGCCTGAACTTTCTGACACGGAATTCTGGAACAGAACCGGGGAAGTTTGGCATTCCACGGACTTGCAAAGAGGTCTATGTCCGGGGTTCCCCAAATTTGAAAAATCCTGGCTACTTGGTCCATGTGGAGGGACCACTCGTGTGGAAGCAGAACTCGACTGAGTCTGTCCGCCCAAGAGTTTTGAACGCCTGGAAGATATACTGCCAGAAGATGGATGTGATGCTCTCTGGCGAAGGCCCACAGTCACAAAGCTTCGTTGCAAAGCGACAGAGAGCCAGTCCCGCCCTGCTTGTTCACATAGAACATGGCTACTTGGTTGTCCGTATGGATGAGGACTGTCCTGTAGCTGAGCAGGGTATGGAACACTCTGAGAGCTAAGAATATTGCTCTGAGTTCCAATAGATTGATATGCAGAGAAGTCTCCTGTAGAGACCAGATGCCCTGGGTGGAGAGATCTTGCAGATGAGCTACCCAACCCTTTGGAGAAGCATCTGTTGTGAGAGTTGCTTGGGGTAGCGGTTGCTGAAAAGGGGACCCCAGCAACAGGTTTTGAGAGGACTTCCACCACTGGAGAGACCAAAAAAGGCAACTGGAGTTTGCTATTTTGTCTGACAGGCAACCTGATGCCTGAGTCCATTGGGTGGACAAAGTCCATTGAGCTGCCCTCATGTGAAGGCGAGCATATGGAACCACATGCACGGTGGATGCCATGTGGCCTAATAGTTGTAACATCTCTCGAGCAGTTAATTAGGACTTTAACTGAATCTGGGAGGCTAACTGCACCAGAAGTAGGCAACGGGCCCGAGGAAGATAGGCCCTTGCAGTTGTGGTATCCAGCAAGGCCCCTATGAACTCCAGAGACTGAGTAGGGGTGAGATTGGAGTTTGGGATGTTTATTACTAGTCCCAAATACTGAAGGATACACATTGTGCAGGTTAGACAAGTCTGGGCCTCTGACTGGGATGGGGCTCGAATGAGCCAGTCGTCCAGATATGGGAATACGAATATTCCTAGAGTGCGGAGAAATGCAGCTACTACTGCCATGCATTTCGTGAACACCCTTGGTGCAGAGGCCAGACCGAAAGGAAGCACCCTGTATTGGTAGTGCTTTCCTTGAAAAAGGAACCGAAGGAACCTTCTGTGTGTTGGATGGAGGAGGACATGGGTGTACGCATCCATGAGATCTAGAGAACAAAGCCAGTCCTGACTCTGAAGGTATGGAAGCAGAGCCCCTAGAGAAATCATTTTGAATTTCTCCTTGAATAGAAATTTGTTCAATTCTCTGAGATCTAATATGGGTCTGTAGCCCCCTGTTTTCTTTGGGATAAGAAAATAAGGGGAGTAGAACCCTGAGCCCTGTTGAAGAAGAGGTACTTCTTCTATTGCCCCTTGGGCAAGAAGGGTAGCAATCTCCTGACCCGGAAGGTTGAGGAGAGATGTTGGAGAATTGAACTGTTTCACCATGGTGTGAGGAGGAAGGCTTAAGAAGTGAAGCTTGTACCCTTCCTTTATGATGGAGAGGGTCCATTGCTCTGCTGTGATTTGCTCCCATCTGGGAGCAAAGTAAGTCAACCTTCCTGGAATGGTGAGGGGCTCTGGTTTTTCCAGAGCTAGAAAGGCTAAGTTCTCTAGTTGCAAGTCAAAGGCCCTGAGGAGGTTGAGGCTGCTGGGCTGTGGTAGGCCTGGCAGCCTTTGACTTGGCCTGTTTAGGTGGTTGCTGACGCTTTGCAGCAAAACGACCTGCAGAAGATGTCTGCCCATGAGCAAGATAATATCTTCCCTTTTTAGAAAACGATGTCTTTTTGAACAATCTTTTCTTAACAGGGGCAGAGGTAGACTTTGAAAGTCGATCCAAAGCAGAGTTCTCAGCATCCATCTGAGTGTCCTTTGCTTGCCAATCCCTGCCAAACAGGTTTTCAGCTGTACAAGGAAGGTTTCCCAACTCATCTTGGACCCAGAGTTCCAAATCAGAGGCTTGTAACCAAGCAATTCTGCGTGTACCTATGGCAATAGCCGAGGCTCTGCTTATTGTTTATTGTTTTATTGTTTATTTCACATTTACTATACCGCCTCCCATTACATCGAGGCGGTTTACAAAATAAAATCAATGGTTAAAGAGAAAGGGAATTACAATAATTGAGAGCAGAGAGGAGAGTAAAGGCAGAAGAAATATAGTTAGAAAACAGAAAAAGAAGTCTTCAGGGGGGAAAAGCTAGTGAGAAAAAATGAGTTTTGAGAAGGGAACGGAATTTGGGGTAGGATTCTTCTATGCGGAGGTGGGTAGGGAGGGAATTCCAAAGAGAGGGTCCTAGGTAGTAAAAAGCAGATTTTCTGGTGGATTGCAAATGAGCTTTGGAGGGTGCTGGAAGGTGAAGACGATTAATGTGGATGGACCGGAGACTGCGGGAGGGGTTATGGTAAGTTAATAAGTCAGAAAGGTAGGCAGGTGTTGAGTGATAAATGGCTTTGGGAGTTAAAGTGAGAACCTTAAATGATATTCGGTAATCCAGTGGCAACCAGTGGAGCTGATAAAGCAGAGGGGTGATATGGTCGCGTGGGGAAGCATGGAGAATCATGCGAGCAGCTGTATTTTGGATCAATTGAAGACGATGTTTTTGGGATTTAGGGAGACCAGCAAAAATAGTATTACAAAAGTCTAATCTAGTGATAACCAAGGAAAGCAGGAGAGTAGTGAGGGCCTGAGTGGACAGAAAGGGACGTACGGCACGAATCTGTCGAAGACATAGAAAAGAACACCGAGAAACGTGAGAGATATGGTCTTGAAAACTGAGAGCACTGTCAAGAAATACCCCAAGGTAGCAAAGATTAGGTACGACAGTGATGGTGGAGCCTGCAAGGGATGGAGCAAGAGACGGGACAGGAGAAGTGTGAGGGAACCAGATTGCAGCAGTCTTACTAACATTGAGCACCAGGCAGTTAGAGGAAAGCCAAGAGGAAATAGTGGACAGACAATTTTCCAGAGGTGATAAATCGGGGTGGGACGACGAAGTATGATGCAGCAGAAATATGTCGTCCGCATAGAAATAGCTGGAGATCCCGGCTTGTTGTATAATTAGCGCCAAAGGGGCAAGGAAGATGTTAAACAATAAAGGAGCCAGAATGGAACCCTGAGGGACACCGCACGTGAGTGAGAAATGGCTGGAACGTGAGTGAGAAGAGGAGACAGCGCAAGACCGATGGCAGAGGAACGAGTGAAACCAGTGATAGACTAATCCACGAATACCCGCATCCCGAAGACGAGAAAGAAGGAGGGCGTGATCCACCAGGTCGAAAGCTGCTGAGAGATCGAGTGATACTGCTAGCGTGATGTTGCCCTGATCATGAGAGGTATGAATTTCATTTACTACAGCAGTGATTGTAGACTCGACACTGAAACTGTGGCAGGTGCAGGCCTGTGATCCACAGTGTCTGACATGAACAGGCAGGCCTAACTAGCTTGACCTGTAAATGAAGCCTGTGAAGAGGCTCATAGGAATTACACATCCCCCAACATGCTGCTATTGTAGGATAGAACTCTGCAAGAGTACTAAACTAACTTAGTTAAGCAGAACTGGAAGATGGAAAAATACAGAAAAATATGTTTAAAAGTTACTGATAAGAAAAGTACATCTGCAAGGAATTTAATTGGGATTGCTGACAGATGAGTTGCAGAGCCCTGCTCCCCTGCATGCACAAATTGGCTCTATGGCCTTGAGAGTATGAAAGTAACAAGTTGATGAACTGGCCATTGTAATTGGGACTGAAAGGGGGGGTAAGCAGGTGCTGAGCCCACTGGAGGAACATAATTGGATAATCATATCAGTACCGGCACCAATAGAAGGGGTACGGGAGGTACGGGAGAGTACCGGGACCAATGAAGTCTTTTTCTATACCTAGAATGGAACAGAAGTCTATAAAAGTTGTTGTAATGCTAGAAAACTTTGCTCAGCCATTTTGAAATTGACTTTGCTTGAGACTTGTGCACAAATAAATGATTTGGACCTTCTGAACAGACTCCTGGTATCATTGGTTTGTCTGCGCTTTGCTGCTACATATTCTTGGTGCGTTGGCCAGGAAGTTGTGGAATCAAAGTGTATATAGGGCAATATACCACGACTTTCCGCCTCTATAGGCTTGGTCCTGCCGGGATCGCGCCCTTCCGACGAGGGCTGCTCCCTGGCGCCGCCAGTCCCTTGTATCGGAGGGAGCTGGTCGGACCTCGGCGGGTGCCGGGCCCGGCTGGAGCCAACGCCTCGAACCCGAGTGAGGGGAGTCCGAGGTCCAACTCATGCGCCTGCTTGGGAAGTTTGAGGACCGGATCCGGTGAGTATAGTTTTGATTTGGTGTCTAGACAGATATAGAAAGAGCAGTGCTGCAATTGGAACTTGGAATTTGTAATCTCGAAAAATTGGAAATTGGTAAGAGAGCCTGATCACCTCTCAAAGAAGGGCCGAGTAACCCCGCATGAGTATTCGCAGGGCGAAACCCCCATCTTTTTGTAATTGGGAAATTGGTAAGACTAGTCAGAATAGATAGAGACGAATGCATTCTGGGATACGTTGCTAGCATGATTGTGTGAATGAAGTGTGAATGAGAGGTCTGGCAGCACGGACCAAGTGAAGGCGGACCCCTGAGTAGCGCATTTCCTGACCGGGCGACCGCGTTCAGGTCGCGAAAAGGGGGAAGCGATTGTCGTCTTGTCTTGTTATTTGTTCTCCTTATACGTTTCCAGGGCCGTGAGGACCCCTTACCCACGGTCCGCCCTCCTTTCCCCTTTTGTCTGTTGTTGCGCGCACACATCGAAATGGGAGGGGCGGGGTCTACTAGGAACACTCCATTAGAATGTATGATCGCACATTTTAAAGAGGGATATTCTGGAGATTATGGTATTAAAATGACAGCAGCCCGTTTACAGATATTGTGTACTAGGGAGTGGCCCGATATAGACCCCACCTGGCCCCGGGAGGGAACGTTTAATGTAGAAATTATTCAGTCAGTACACCGTAGAGTGCGGATAGCGCACCCCGATCAGTACCCCTATATAGATTCCTGGTTAAGTATTTGTGAAAATCCGCCCCTCTGGGCGCAGCGCTGTTATGAGGAACAGTGCAGAATAATGTTAGCTAAAACAGATTCTAGACAGAAAACAGAACAGCCTAGAATGAAAGAGCAGGATAAGAAGTCCAGGAAGAAGCCCATCCTGGTAGATCCTGATTCCCCAGAAATAATTCCCAGACAGCCTCGAACCCCAGGTCCAGTAAGAGTAGCCCGGCGTCCTGCCCCAGAGCCCCAGAGACAGCCGGTGCGGGACCCAACCCCTGACCCACCTCCCGGAGGGCAGGGAGAGGAATTTCCCTTAGCAGAAGAAGGTGATATTACAGGAACAGAAAAAGGCGAGTCAGATATCGAGATAGAGGAGGAAGAAATTGAAAATGCCCTAAGCGATGATGACAGTGTACAAGTGGTAGCCAGCACTAGCTTGCCAGCAAAATGTACACCCAAAGTGAAACCTGTCGAGAAAATGAAAGTGACCTCTGGAAAGACAGTTACGAAAACAACCCTTAGATCCCACAAGACATCTACTGCCAAAATGATGCCTTTACGGCAAGTCCCGGGGGTGCCTATAAAGAACGAAAATGATGAGGTGGTAGCGGGACCCCTAAGTTACGTGTACATCCCTTTCTCTACAACGGATTTGTTAAATTGGAGGTCGCATTATGCCTCCTATACTAGTAAGCCCCAGGAACTTACAGAATTAGTAACTACTCTAATGGAAACCCATCAACCCACCTGGGCAGATTGCCGCCAGCTCCTGACCACCCTATTCACGACAGAGGAGCGAGCACGAATTAGAAAAGCAGCTATTGAGTGGATGGCAGATAACCCTGTAGCTCCGGGACCGGGGCAGGACAGAATAGACCATCGGGAAGCGGCCCAGAGAGAATTCCCGAATGAAGACCCCCATTGGGATCCAAATACAGAAGTAGGATCCACAGCCCTAGCCCGTTTTCGCCAAGGCTTTTTACAAGGTCTGAAAAGGGGGGGCCAGAAAGCTATGAACCTTTCCAAAGTTGCAGGAGTTATCCAAGGTGTAGATGAGAGCCCGGCAGAATTTCATGAAAGATTAACTGAAGCATACAGAATGTATACTCCCTATGATCCCGAGGCACCAGGAAGTTTATGTATGGTGAATTCTGCTTTTGTAAACCAGTCTCAACCAGACATCAGACATAAATTACAGAAATTAGAAGGGTTTGCGGGCATGAATGCAACGCAGTTACTGGAAGTCGCTCATAAAGTGTACGTGAATCGTGATAATGAAAGGCAGAGAGAATGTGATAGAAAGATGAAGAAGAAAGCTGATTTTTTGGCTGCGGCCATAGTTGAACAGAAAAGGGGAGGTATCCCTAGTCGACGGAGCAGAGGAAGAGGGCGGGGCCGAGGTGGAGGCCGGTCCCAGCAGCTAGGCGTGAACCAATGCGCCTATTGCAGAGAAGAAGGACATTGGAGAGATGCTTGCCCGCAACTCGAAGACGCCCAGCAAGATGACGACAACAATCATCAATGGAGAGAAGAAAGACGAGGCCGTCCCCAAAACCGCGGAGGAGCCAATCGAGAACAATACCAGCGAGAAAGAGGAGGAGCCATTCAAGCATTGGCCACAACGATCCATGATGAAAATGACGTGGATTAGGACAGACCGGGCTCCAAGTTTGCTTTAGGTCTCCAGGAGCCTATGGTCGGAATACAAATAGGAGACCAAGTTATGGACTTTATGGTTGATACTGGAGCACAACATTCAGTAATAGACAAGAAGATAGCCCCATTTTCTACAAAAGCAGTCACCATTATAGGAGCAACTGGTGCCAAAGCTACAAAGTCTTTTCTTCAGAATCGTATATGCAGTCTAGGAGGACAGCAAATAACTCATCAATTCCTTTACATGCCCGAATGTCCAGTGCCACTACTGGGACGGGATATGTTAGCCAAACTCCAAGCACAAATATCTTTCTCTGAAAAAGGAGAAATGCAAATGACAGTAAATCCCCAAGCCAAACCAGCAGGAATAATGCTGCTGACAGTTCCCCGAGAAGAAGAATGGCGGTATTACATTGATGACTCTATCCAAGACACTTATTTCGAACAAACTTTAAAGAACATCCATGCACCACCTGGAGTATGGGCAGAAGGCAGTCCCCCAGGCCTAGCCAAGCATATAGCTCCAGTAATTGTAACCCTCAAGCCTAGTGCTACACCAGTAGACGTCAAACAGTACCCTCTCCCAAGAGCCGCAATTGAAGGCATTCATCGCCACTTGCAAAGATTGCTCGAGTATGGCCTACTAAAAGTGTGTCAATCCCCATGGAACACTCCACTTTTGCCAGTAAAGAAACCTGGGACGGATGATTACCGCCCAGTACAAGACTTAAGGAGAGTAAATGATGCAGTTGAAACTATACATCCAGTTGTACCCAATCCTTACACTCTTCTAGGACTGATACCTGCTGAAGCTACCCATTTCACTGTACTAGATCTAAAAGATGCATTCTTTTGCATAAGATTAGCCCCTGTAAGTCAAATATTGTTTGCATTCGAATGGCAGGACCCCATCTCTGGAAGAGGGGGCCAACTCACCTGGACACGATTACCCCAAGGATTCAAGAATGCGCCTACCATTTTTAGTGCTGCACTGAATCAAGACCTTTCAAGTTATCCAGTGGCCCCGGGGAAGAGAGTGCTTCTCCAATACGTGGACGATCTGCTGATAGCAGCAGTATCAGAAAGTGAATGTATACAAGCCACCAAAGATCTCTTGCAGTTACTAGATGAAGCTGGATACAAAGTTTCCAGAGCAAAAGCACAGCTATGCCAAAAAGAAGTGAAATACTTGGGTTTTCGTATAACCCAAGGAAGCCGAAGACTAGGTAGAGAGAGAAAAGAAGCAGTATGTAGAATTCCAACCCCCACAACCAGAAAGCAAGTCAGAGCCTTTCTGGGAGCGACAGGATATTGCCGAATCTGGATACCAAACTTTGCCCAAATTGCCAAGCCACTGTATGAAGCCACAAAAGGAGAAGAGAAGTCGCCACTGGAGTGGGGACTTGAGCAGGATACAGCCTTCAAGAAGTTAAAGGAAGAATTGATGTCATCACCAGCACTTGGACTACCAGATGTCCACAAGCCTTTCCACTTGTTTGTACATGAAGCACAGGGAAATGCCTTAGGCATGTTGACTCAGAAATTGGGAAATTGGGAGCTACCTGTAGCATACCTATCGAAACAATTGGACACTGTGGCCAAAGGATGGCCACCTTGCCTGAGAGCCGTTGCAGCTACAGCACTATTAGTGAGTGAAGCAGACAAGCTCACACTAGGACAGAACATACGAGTCACTGTGCCACATGCAGTCCTTGCCCTCATGGAACAAAAAGCAAATTATTGGCTCACCAATTCCCGAATGTTGAAATACCAGAGCATGTTATGTGAAAACCCACAGATACAACTAGAAGTGAGTCATGCCTTCAATCCAGCCACTTTGATACCCATTAGCGAAGAACTCCCAGAACATGACTGTATCGAAGTCATGGAAACTGTGTTCTCCAGTCGACCTGACTTGACAGATGTGCCCATAGACAATCCTGACCAAATCTATTATGTTGATGGGAGCAGTCTCATCCTTGATGGACGACGCTGTGCTGGATATGCAGTCGTCACTCAACACGAAGTAGTTGAATCATCAGCTCTAGCCTCAGGCACATCAGCCCAGAAAGCCGAATTGATAGCACTCACCAGAGCATTATTATTAGGGACAAAACTTGTGCTAAATGTATATACAGATTCCAAATATGCCTTCACTACTCTACATGCCCATGGAGCTCTCTATAAAGAACGAGGGCTCATCACATCCGGAGGAAAGTCAGTCAAGTATGGTCCCGAGATACTGATGTTACTTGATGCAGTTTGGGCTCCAACACGTGTAGCTGTCATGCACTGCAGAGGACATCAAGCAGGAAAAGGAGAAGTTGCCCGAGGAAATAGGTTTGCAGATGCCTCAGCAAGACAAGCAGCTATGACGGGACAGATTACACCACAAGCTATGCCAATGCAAGCAGCATTGTTTCCAGTACCTCTGAATTTATGGACACCACGATATACCACCCAAGAATTAGATTACTATTGTAACAAAGAAGATGGAGTACTGAAAGATGGATGGATTGAGCTGCCACCAGCAGAGGGCAGTCAACCCCCTGGACGAATAGTAATTCCTGAACTGTTAGGACCATCCTTTGTCAAAGACTTTCACGAAGCCACCCACTATGGGAAAAGTGCAATGGAAAAAGCACTCAGACCACATTTTTACATCCCTCTATTGACAACCATATCAGCTTCAGTAACACGTCAATGTCTAACCTGTGCCAAAAATAATGCCAAGCAAGGCCTTATAACGGCACCCCGAGTTCAGTCAGGAGGTGTAACCCCCATGCACAACCTCCAAATTGATTTTACCGAAATGCCAAGAGCCAATGGATACCATTACTTATTAGTATTAGGTTGTACTTTCTCTGGGTGGGTAGAAGCCTTCCCAACCAGAACTGAGAAAGCCCGAGAAGTTACCAAAGTTTTAATGAGAGAGATTGTCCCTAGGTTCGGAATTCCAGCAGTAATAGGGTCAGACAATGGACCCTCATTTGTCTCCAAGGTTACTTAACAGTTAGCAAAAGCTTTGCAGATACAATGGAAACTCCACACTGCATACAGACCCCAGAGTTCAGGGAAAGTTGAGCGAATGAATCGTACCCTAAAAGCCCAGATGTCTAAGCTTTGCCAGGAGACACACTTGAAGTGGCCCCAAGTGCTCCCGATAGCTTTACTCAGAATACGCTCGGCTCCTGTAAAGTCAACAGGTTTTTCCCCTTTTGAAGTCCTGTATGGTAAACCCCCACCAATAGTGCAGGGAATCAAAGGAAGTTTAGCCCAAATTGGTTCAGAAGTAACCAGACAAGAACTCCTAGCTCTTAGTTTTGTTCTGCAGACTCTCCATGCGTGGATCCAAGACCAGTTGCCTATCAACTTGACGGAACCTTTGCATCCCTATCGGCCTGGTACCTCGGTGTGGATCAAAGATTGGAAGAAGACACCGTTGGAACCCCATTGGAAGGGACCGTACACCGTCATCCTGTCTACCCCAACTGCAGTAAAGGTAGCCGAGATCGACGCCTGGATCCACCACAGCAGAGTCAAGCCCGCCGCTGATCCTGAACCTGAGCAGTGGACAGCAGAGCAGCATCTTGATGCACCTTTACGAGTTACTCTGAGACGGCAACCAGCAGCGGAGACACTTTGTCACAGTGCCTTGCAGTAGCAAAGTCTTTCGAAGAGGATTGCTGTTTTTCATGCAGCAACAGTTTTGTTTCAACAAACTCAATCTGTGCGTGAGTCTGCACACTACTTTGATACTACATTGATTAGCCAGACTTCACAAGCCAACTGAAATTGCTAATAAGTTGGTTAATGTGTACTGGACAACCTGAGGATCTTCAATCAACACTCAGCACCCGTTAAATTGCTTCATTAGCAAACGGGACGAAGAGAAAAGAACGTCGTGATCAAGATCAGCAAGCTGAGGATTCAGAAGAACTCCAATCAACATCAATATGCATCTTTACTTTTGCTTTGCCCTGGTTGCCTTCTTTGGAGGTTTTGAACTGACTTATGCTTTACCTCCATGCACTGCTTGCATTACTTCTACTCGAACTGGATTGAAAGTAACTCAGACTTTGATTTATCATTCTTACTATACCTGCAAGGGAAAAGTGACTCGGTGTATTTATAACACCACTGAACTAAATGTTTGCACTTATGGCAAAATTAGAGCATGCTATAATCCGCATCAGAATCCATCCTATTAGACGTTGGAAATACGATGGAAGGATGCAGATGGACCTATAATAGCTGCTACGCCACCACTTAAGGACATTACTAGACCTGCTGTTTTGAATTTTGATGCATGTAATGTCATTAACAGAGATAGTTATTCCACCTGTGGTACTTGGGAAAAAGCGTATCGAAATGACCATAAGTATATGTGTCCAGAAGGTGCCACAGGATGGAGGAAGTGTACAGGTAAAAAGGAACCAGGCTATAGTACTGCCCCAGCAGCAGATTACTATTGCCCGGATTGGGAATGTGTTTTTTATGCTACCTGGAATAATGGTATAGTTGACGAAAAGATAGATAAACGAATGGCCACTTTAACCAAGTCAACAACAAATGATAAATGTCAGAAAGATGCTTGTAACCCCTTACACTTATGCATACACAATCCCTATGCATGGAAACAAGGATACAAGTTTGGTTTACGTATTGCTGGAGGGGCAATAGATCCAGGAACCATTGTGTATATCAAATTGAATACCCAAGCCCACAAATCATCTAAATATCATACCCATAATACTTTCTATGAGGCCATGCATGTAAATAAGTTTGAGATCCCTCATCCTTCTCAGAATTTATTTCTAGAATTAGCCGGAGCAGTAGTATCTAGTCTTAAAATCTCGAACTGTTATTTCTGTGGCGGAACCCAAATGGGAGACCAGTGGCCATGGGAAGCCCAAGAATTGAATTATTCCTTGATTTACAATCAAACTGAATTACACAAGACTACAAGTGAATGGGTGTTAGCGCACTCAATCGTTGGACGTCTTTGCTATGCCAGAACTGGACCCCAGTTCACCCAACAGGTAGGACAGCTGGTCTGTCTTAGCCAGAAATTCTATAATGCCACGACCAAAAAGACGTCATGGTGGTCAGGAATCAAACACCCTGAACCTCCTAACCCATTAGCCAGATTTCCTGAACTTGCTGATTTATGGACTAATCTTGCCAAAGCCCATGCCTGGCAAGCCCCACCTGGCCTATATTGGATCTGTGGAAACCGAGCGTATGCACAACTCCCGCCACAATGGGGAGGAGCATGTGTCTTAGGAACCATCAGACCTTCTTTCTTTCTTTTAAACACTGAACATGGCGAACAATTAGGATACCCAGTATACACTACCCACCGACACAAAAGAGCATTGAGACAGAAAAGATCACCCCTCCAGGTAGGCAAGTGGGAGAAGTGGCAAGGTGATGATTGGCCACCAGAAAGAATCATTGAGTATTATGGGCCTGCCACTTGGAATGATGATGGTATGTATGGTTATCGAACCCCAATTTATATGATTAATCGTATTATTCGCTTACAAGCAGTAGTTGAAATAATAACCAATGAAACTAGTCATGCTCTTACGCTTTTAGCTAGACAAAGTACTCAGATGCGCACTGCTATATATCAGAACCGCTTAGCACTTGATTATTTGTTAGCAGCTGAAGGAGGAGTATGTGGTAAACTGAATTTAACTAATTGTTGTTTAAAAATAGATAAGGGTCAAGTGGTTGAAGAAATTGCTAAAGATATGCAAAGACATGCTTATGTGCCAGTACAAACTTGGCACTCATTGAAATTCCCTAACTGGTTTGCTAACCTTTTCTCATGGCTGGGAGGATTTAAGACTTTCATTGTCTTAGTACTAATCCTTGTTGCTGTTATTTTCTTATTACCATGTTTAATCCCATGTTGTATGCGTTCTATTCATAGTGCTATTGATAGTACAGTAGAGCGGAAGACCGCAACTAAAATAATGGCTTTATATAAAGCCAGTCCTAGTCGGAATCCTTCGATCATGATGTGATTCTTCTAAAGGTGATTTAATTCTCACACCTTATTAAGTCATAGGGTGAGATTAATCAAAAGGGGGAATGTGGCAGGTGCAGGCCTGTGATCCACAGTGTCTGACATGAGCAGGCAGGCCTAACTAGCTTGACCTGTAAATGAAGCCTGTGAAGAGGCTCATAGGAATTACACATCCCCCAACATGCTGCTATTGTAGGATAGAACTCTGCAAGAGTACTAAACTAACTTAGATAAGCAGAACTGGAAGATGGAAAAATACAGAACAATATGATTAAAAGTTACTGATAAGAAAAGTACATCTGCAAGGAATTTAATTGGGATTGCTGACAGATGAGTTGCAGAGCCCTGCTCCCCTGCATGCACAAATTGGCTCTATGGCCTTGAGAGTATGAAAGTAACAAGTTGATGAACTGGCCATTGTAATTGGGACTGGAAGGGGGTAAGCAGGTGCTGAGCCCACTGGAGGAACATAATTGGATAATCATATCAGTACCGGCACCAATAGAAGGGGTACGGGAGGTACGGGAGAGTACCGGGACCAATGAAGTGTTTTTCTATACCTAGAATGGAACAGAAGTCTATAAAAGTTGTTGTAATGCTAGAAAACTTTGCTCAGCCATTTTGAAATTGACTTTGCTTAAGACTTGTGCACAAATAAATGATTTGGACCTTCTGAACAGACTCCTGGTATCATTGGTTTGTCTGTGCTTTGCTGCTACAAAACCAGGTCTGAAACCAGACTGTCTGGGGTGCAAAAACAGTGTAGAGGCAAGATAGTGAGAAAGTTGAGAGAAGACTACCTTTTCCAGAAGTTTAGAAGAGAAGGAAAGATTAGATACAGGGCGATAATGGGCAGGGACAGAGGGATCAAGGGCAGGTTGCTTTAGGAGAGGACGAACTGTGGCATGTTTCCAAGGAGTGGGGAAGAAACCTGAGGACAAACTGGAATTAATGATGGTCAGCAGAGGTTGAAGTAGTGAGGCAGGGGGTGCAGAGAACCAAGAGGAAGGAATGGGGTCCAAGTCACAGGTTGTTTTTCGAGTAGTAGACAGTAAGTGAAGCAATTCGGACGAGGAAATAAGTGAGAAGGTAGACCAGGTGTGAGAAAGGCATGGGGAGAATGGGGGAGAGACAGGAGGAGGAGAGTCTTTGTCTCAAAAGAGACAAAGGCTGCACGGTTGGAGAATTTGGAAACATCTTGGGCATGTTTGATCCAAGTGAGAAATTCCTGCCTTTTATCTTCTGAAATAAAAGGAGCTAAAGTCTGCAGATGATCTGTGACTTCCTTTAGAAACATCCCCATATAGAGACTATAGGAGTTGATTCTGGCAGCAAGCATATTGGCCTGGAAAATCCTTCGGCCAAAAGCATCTAGAGTCCTACATTCACGTCCTGGAGGATTAGATGAGTGTCTCTTTGCACTGTTTATTTTCTTCATGGCAGACTCAACCACAATAGAGTGGTGAGGAAGTTGAGTCTTACGAAAACCAGGACAGGGAGGGACACGGTACATGGTGTCTAACCTACGAGAATGAGGAGAGGTAGTGAGAGGAGTCTCCCACATTCCCAACATGAGATCATAGAGAATCTCATGAATAGGTAAGGTAGCTGCTTCCTTAGGAGCCTTAGGATATTGCAAAATATCTAATTGCTTGGCTCTAGGCTCTGACTCAGAGGCCACTGTAATGGAGAGGCCCCTAGCCACTTCCCTAATGAAGTCTTCAAAAGACAAGTCCTCTGGAGAAGACATTCTTCGTTTTGGAGAAGCAGACTCCTGAGGAAGAAGTACCGGTGCCTCGACCGAAGCCTCCGACTCATCAGAGTCCTCGGAGGAATCGAAGTATCGCCTGTCTGGATGCTCCTGTAAAGCTCGATATGCGTACCGAGTGGGATCGACATCGGGAGTAAGCGGTACCGGTTCGGTACCGATTGGCATCATAGGACAGGGTACCGTTGCAGTCGACACCGAAGCCGATGTCGATGCAATCGGTACCAGCACCGGAAACGATGCCGGTGCCGGAGTCGGTACCGGCAAGAGATTGTTGCGGTACCGAAGGCGTCGAAGCCTGCATAAACGCCGTTAGGGTGAGCTGCATGGACAGAATCTTCTGATCCATCGACGCCACCAGAGTCTGGATGTCGGTACCGGTGGAGGCCACCAGTACCCTAGAACACGGCAACAGGTGATCGGTCGAGGCCGAGCCATTGACGTCAACCTGTGACCCCATAGATAATGCTTTGGAAGCCGGAACTTCCCGCTGGGGTAATTTTGCCGGTGCGGAATCCTCGAGGACAAGCCCGGAGGCATCTCGATGCTTAGAGGGAGATTTGCCCTTCGAGGACCGGCTAGATTTATGGCTGGTTACCTGAGATCCATGGGAGGAAGAAGCAGCCCTGGAAGACGTCGATGCCACCGAGGCTGCATCAGAGGGAAACAGGGTACTGAGCTTGGCTGCTCGGTTCTGCCGACCTCTTTTAGACATCATGATACAGGACACACAATCCGTGATGGAATGGTCAGGACCCAAACAATTTAGACACCAATCATGGGTGTCGGTGACAGAAATAGTACCGCCACAGTTCGTGCACTTTTTAAACCCGGAAGCGGGCTTCTCCATGAGGAGAAAATGTTCAGGCCTAAGGCCCAAACCGCAATGCACAGTTGAAGAAAGAAAAGTTTTTGGGGGGTTTTTTTAATAAGAAAGAAAAGAAAAGATCGGCGGTACCGGTCTGACGTCGAAGAAGGCAGACGCGACACAGAAAAATAAAGAAAAAAATAAAGAATTCTCCTGCGGTGACAGAAACACGACCTGCTGGCTCCGCGGAAAAGAAGAACTGGAGAGAGGTGGTTGGGAAAGGCGGGAAGGCAGCGCGCAGGCGCTGTGGGATGCTCCCAAAAGCTTTCTTACTGGACGCTGGGGAGCGTTCCCGCGCAGGCTCCGTCGGTACCGACGATACCCCATATGTGAAGACTCATTCCTGCTTGTTCCTGGAGATCATGTTGACCACATTTTAGCCGGTTAGCAAGTCTGCTAACTGGTTAAAATGCTTGGAAAATGCTCTTTAATTGACCTCTCAGAAAATTTACTAGGACTAAGTGCTTAAATTTGTACTCAAAATTTCACTAAGCTCCTAAATTTAGGAGCATATAAAATGGGTAGCAACAAGGATGTATTTAGGGTGAGGGAACATTTTTGGGAGTCTAACACTGATTTTCAGCACTAGGTTCTAAAATTAGGGAAGAGAAGGAATTTTAAATTTAGTTCACACCTTTTTCAGGAGTAGCCAGGGCTGGCCCGTCCACTAGGCAAGCTAGGCTGCCGCCTTTGACAGCCGACCCAGGTGGTCGGATTTGTGCCGCTTGCTATGATGACTGCAGCAGGCCATGTCCTTGGCACATATAACCTGTGGCTTCTGATCCTCCGCCAACGCAACTTACTGTCGGCTGGTTATCCTCATCAGGAATACATTAATTAAGGACATGAGATTGATTAATCTTGAGGTGAACAAAGTCCATTAAACGTATTAGATATAGTTATACCTCTCCACACCTAATATTTCTCCAGCAACCCAGTCCAAGATCTCTGCCTGTCTTTCGGACATCGCTTTCTGGATGTCTCATCGCCGACTGAAACTGAACATGGCCAAGACTGAACTCCTTGTCTTCCCACCTAACTCCCCCCCCCCCCACTTCCCCCTCTCTCAATCCATGTGGATGGATCTACTATCCTTCCTGTTCCCTCGGCCCGCAATCTAGGGGTTATCTTTGACACTTCTCTCTTATTCTCCGCTCATATCCAGCTTGTAGCTAAGACCTGCCACTTCTTTCTCTACAACATCAGCAAAATCCGCACCCTCCTCTATGAACACACGACCAAAACGCTTATCCACTCCTTAATCTCCTCTCGCCTTGATTACTGCAACCTACTCCTTTGCTGGTCTTCCCGTGAGCCACCTTCTTCCCCTCCAATTTATACAAAATCATGCTGCTCGACTAATCTTCTGCCAGCCTCGCCATGCTCACATTACTCCTCTCCTCAAATCGCTTCACTGGCTCCCTGTCCAACTCCGCATCCAATTCAAGCTTTTCCTGCTGACCTATAAATGCATTCACTCTATGGCCCCTCAATACCTCTTATCTCTCCCTACGTCCCCTCTCAAAATTTGCCCTCCGCTAACAAACTACTTCTATCAATGCCTTTCACCCGCACCGCAAACTCCCGACTGCGCTCCTTTCACCTTGCTGCACCTTACGCCTGGAACAGCCTACCTGCATCTGTGCACCAAGCATCCTCCCTGGCCCTCTTCAAATCCAAGTTGAAGACCCATCTCTTCACCATCGCATTCAGATCCTGACTCCTTCCTTATCTTACCCTAACCCCCCCGTCAACATTTATGACCAAACTGACTAGTGCTCTGTACTGTTCTAATTAATGTACTGTTCTTACTACTGTAGATTGTAAGCTCCGATGAGCATGACTCTGACGGGCAGGGACTGTTTCTTGTATGTTGGCTACCTCCTATAGGTTAGCTGTGCAGCGCTGCGTGCGTGGCGCTTTATAAGTGCTGAATAGTAGTAATAGTAATATAGTTTACTAGTATAAGTATCCCCAGCAAATCCACATAAGTAAACAACTTAAATACATAAAAACAACCTTAAAACTAAGATGGAGACAGCAGTCCAGCAGCAAGATTGGGGCTTTCCAGTCTTTCCAATTGAGTATCACATGTATAATTTTCTCCCAGTTGGTGAGGGGTCTAAAGTGTAAGTGTGCATTAAGTGCAAGGAGTTCTTTGCTCTCAGGGAACAAGTCCAATCTCTGGAGGCTAGAGTAGTACACTTAGAGGACATAAGGAAGACAGAGAGGTACATAGAGGAGACCTACAAGGGCGTAGTATGTAAGTCCCACCTCCAGTCTGGCAGCATGTTGCCATGAAAAGAGGTCACGTGACAGGAGTGCATCACCCTGGTGTGGCAGGAAATGATCCTATAGCTAGGTTGTCTCCTCCAGGTGATGCAAAACCCTCTCGCACCACGGTAGTTTCTCCAGGGCCATGTGCACATGAGGGGAGTGTTAGGACAGTCATTATAGTTGGTAATTCAATCATTAACAAAGATAGCTGGGTGGTCAGTGGATGTGAGGATCACCTGGTAACATGCCTGCCTGGTGCGAAGGTAGCAGACCTCTCGCGTCACCTAGACAAGATTTTAGATAGCGCTGGGGAGGAGTCTGCTATCTTGGTACATGTTGGTACTGTCACAGCCCCTCCCAGTGGCAGCGTGCAGAAGGGACAGGGCGAACACTTATTGTTGGGTGAAGGAGGAACACTTTTCTAGACCAGGTGCATCATGGTCTTTGTAGTCCCACTTCATAAAGAAAATAGTTGTGAGCCTTGAGCAGGGTTAAACATATACGGTTTTATTCCCTTTGTTGCGCAAAGATTCTCCAGGAAGACAAAACAGAATGTGCCTTACTTCAGGGTTTATGCCAAAAATATTTACAAAGTCAGTAACTGTTACAGGCGCTTCACAGTTCTTTGCATTCAAACAGGTTTTCAACACCAAGAGGAAAAACAAACACAAACTTCTTTCAGTTCAACAAAAGCAGAAATGGTAATTTTAAAGTATGTCCTGTTGGTCAGTACTCTGTGAGGAACTCTAGACTCTTGGCAACACAGAGTGAGCAGTCCATCGGGTGCTCTAACTGCAACGGGTCTGGTTCAACCAACTCTATTTGCATGGGCTCCTGGTTCAGCCGTGGTGTCAGCTAATCCTGAGCTTTCCCTGGATAAGGCAGGTTGTAGTTCAGTAGCTCTATCCAATATTCTCCAGCCTTGCTGGTCTTGCTTTGGCCAATAACTGATATGGCTTTTTACTATGCCTCTCTGTAAAGGTTTTAAAAGCCTTCCCCAGCTTTGTTTCCTATCAGTATAGCTCTCTGGGTTATAAGCTTTTCTAGGACCTGGCTCACGTTTTGGAAAGGAAATATCCCTGTACCTTGGACCCCTGAGACATGCGCTGCTGGTATTTCTTCTACCAGGTACTCTCCTTCTATAACCGTCTTTTCCCTGAAGACCTGTTCCTAGAGCTTTCTGGAACGGGCTTGTTCTCCCTGGAACTTAGCTCTTCCTGGTAAGTACTCCAAGCTTCTCTGCCTTTCAGTATGTGAGGTTCCACCTTCAGGTCCTCTCTCAGATCCTCTCTCCGGTCCTCTCTGCTTCCTTCCTTCTGAGCAGTGTTTATAAAGCACTTTCTCCCCTGAGCTTCCTGGCTCTCTACTCAGGTGCATTTGATTAGCTCCTGCATTATCAAAACCTGGGTGTGTCAGCTTGGCTTCTGTGGCCTCATGCTTGCTCCCTCTAGCTGCACGTTTAGGTAACTGCACCCTCTGTGAGTCAGTTGCTTTATAAGAAACAGTGTTTTTTTCTAAGTCTATCGCTTCAATGGCTTCAGCTTCATCACAGTACCAATGACATAGGAAAGTGTGATAGCAAGGTTCTGGAGGCCAAATTTAGGCTTTTAGGTAGGGAGTTGAAATCCAGAACTTCCAGGATAGCATTCTGAGAAACGCTTCCTGTTGCACACGCAGATCCCAAAGGTCAGGCAGAGCTCCAGAGTCTCAATGCGTGGATTAGACAATGGTGCAAGGAAGAGACTTTTGGATTTGCTAGGAACTGGGCAACATTTTATGGAGCAGAGGGGCTTGTCCGAAGGGATGGGCTCCACCTTAACCGAGATGGAACCAGGCTGCTAGCATTAACCTTGAAAAAGGAGATATAGCAGTTTTTAAACTAGATAATAGGGGAAAGCCAACAGTCGCCCGAGAGTGCATGACTCGGAATGATGTATCCTTGAAGGATACTAGTTAAAGACTGACGTTATGTCATATCAACAGAGAGGTTCAGGGGGGGGGGGAAGACTCGTGAGCCCTAGCAAGATGGTCACGAGGGAGCTCTCTACCCCTGCGCTGCATTCCGGGGAATAGCCCTCAAAGAATGCTTCCCGACAAGCTGCCAACAGCTATAGTCCAGCTTAATATGGGCTGCTCATATGCTGTATTATTTTTAAATCAGCAGTTTAACATCTTGGTTTACCTCAGCAGTCTCTCCTCCCCCCCTCTACTTGACACGGCAAAGCGACCTGAATCCGCTGTCGTTCCGACGGCAGCACGGCTCCTTTTTTTCACTGCCTGCAGCTTCTCTCTTGCCGCGGCTCTATTTACACTTACCTATGGTTGAATTCTGGCGTATGGACCTACCAAGCACAGCTTGGCGGATGAGGGGCGACCCAGCTGAGGAAAGCTTTTGTCTCGCCACACCAGCTTTCTCTTCTACCACTGCATGAACCAGTAAGCAGATCACATCACCCCGACTTGATATATGCCATCGCCTGTGCAGGCTGTGCAGACGGCGAATCAAGCCTTCCCTAGCCATTTATTTTTTAGGTTGGAATGTACATTGGAACACAGGAGGAGTGGGCCGTTTTTGGCGGGAAGGGCAGTGGACACACGTTGCCTTGAGAGTTCGTGTTCAGCAACTCCTCCCTCCATCACACATCTATTGCTCCTTTTTCATATTGCGGAGAAGTTATGCACTGATCCCCCACTGTCCTCAGCTCCATATTGTGACACCTCTGGCTTTAACCACCATTTCTGGGGATCTTTTTTCCTGCTGGTGAGCTCTTTTTCTCAACATGCAACACCACCTAGGCATAAGCTCTTTTTGTGAACGGCAAGGGAAAAAGGATAAGAAAAGAGGAGAGACGAAGAGCAAGTACGGACAGGGGGAGAAAAGGAACACTAAGGGGCTATATGCCCTGATGTTATAGCCAATTGTTCTGAAGAGCAAAGAAAATGTTAAAAGATTCTATTCCCTTCTTTCCTTCTTACTGCTGATTCTCCTTGTGGTCTTGGAGCTCCATCATGTGACTACTGGAAGTACTGCCTTTCAGGATCTCTTCTTTTTTTTTGTTCATAGATCCTATCTGATCTCTACCAATATGGCTAAGATGAAATCATATGCCGCTGCGTTCTCTAAGTATGCCAGATCAACTGACCCTGATTCAGGGTCTGTTCCTGATGCAGAAAACACCTCTATCTCCTGGTTAGTTGGTGAGGCCCAAAATGGCGCGTGCACCTGAAAAAAATGGGAAAAAAGTACTAAGAATTTTTTTTTTAAAGAAAAGAAAGAAAGAATGAAACCGGCGGTACCGGTAAAGCGTTGAGGAAGGCAGACGCGACCACAAAAAAGGAAAATTTTTTGCGGTGACAGGAACACGACCTACTGGCTCCGCGGAAAACGAAGAACTGGAGAGAGGCAGTTGGGAAAGGCGGGAAGGCAGCACGCAGGCGCTGTGGGATGCTCCCAAAAGCTTTCTAATTGGATGCTGGGGAGCGTTCCCGCAGTGGCTCCGTCGGTACCGAGGATACCCATATGTGATGACTACATTCCTGCTTGTTCCTGGAGATTACTTTATTCAGAAAAGACAGAGTAGAAAGACGGGGAGCAGGAGTGGCACTATATGTAAAAAATAACATGAAAGTTTTGGGACTAAAGAGCTTAAAAGGGAGAGAGGAGGCACTGTGGGTTAAACTAGAAAGAGGGAAAGAGAAATCTATTTGCATTAGCTTGATATACAGACCTCCCTCACAGGAGGAAGAGGTGGACAGAGTTAATTGAAGACATACGCATCATTGCTAGGAAAGGGAAAGTGATACTGATAGGGGATTTCAATATGCCAGATGTTGATTGGCACATTCCAGCTGCAGTATCAACTAGAAGTAAGGAGATCCTGAATTCTCTACAGGGAGAACTATTCAGGCAAATGGTAACAGAACCCACACGTGAAGGGGCCATACTGGACTTGGTGCTTACCAATAGCGAAAATGTTTGATGTTATAGTGGGAGAACATTTTGCATCCAGTGATCACCAGATGGTGTGGTTCAGTATTAGAACTAGAGCTGTTAGAATCCATTCAATAGTGAGGGTCTTATTTAGGAAAACTAACTTTGTCAAGATGGGCCAATACCTCAGGGAGTCATTAGCAGGATGGGAACAGCTGGGGGATGTAGAAAAACAGTGGGCAAAACAAAGGGGATATTTTAAGAGCAACCAACCTTTTTGTTAAAATGGTAAATAAAGGTAGAAGGAAAAGGAGAGCGCTATGGTTTTCAAAAGAAATAGCTGAAAAGGTGAAGAAAAAGAGGAAGACAGGCATCTATATTTTGAAAAACTTAAGAGAAGCTAGCAAAGATTCAGGAAAGTAAAGATTCAAAAAGAGATGGAAATAGCCAATGCAATAAATTGGGGGATAAGACATTTTTCAGATATGTTAGTGAGAAGAGGAAGGGCAAAAATGGAATTGTCAGACAACGGTGAAGGGGAGGAATATGTAGAAGCTGATGAGGATAAAGCGGAATTGCTTAACAAATATTTCTGTTCTGTGTTCACAGATGAAGAACCAGGAGCAGGACCTCAGAGAACACCCACAAACAGGAACAGAAGTGAGGGGCTGCTTGAACACTTTTCAAAAGATGGTGTTCTTGAGAAACTAGCTAAACTTAAAGCAAGCAAAGCGATGTGACCAGATGGGATACACCCTAGAATACTGAGGTAACTTGGGGATGTTCTAGCAGCTCCACTGACTGACATTTTCAATGCCTTGTTGGAGTCAGGAGTGGTGCCAAAGGACTGGAGAAAGGCTCATGTGGTCCCTTTACACAAAAGCGGAAGTAAGGATGTGGTTGAAAACAACAGGTCTGTTAGTTTAACTTTGGTGGTGAGCAAATTATTGTAAACACTGTTGAAAGAGAAAATAGTGAGTTTTCTGGAGTCTAGCAGATTACAGGATCTGAGGCAGCATTGATTCACCAGAGGCAGGTCTTGTCAGACAAATCTGATTGATTTCTTTGACTGGGTGAGCACAGAGTTGGACAGAGGGAGAGCCCTAGATGTGGTGTATTTAGATTTCAGTAAAGCCTTTGACACCATTCCTCACAGGCGACTTATAAACCAACTGAACACCATAGGAATGGACCCTAAATTTACTGCTTGGGTTGGAAATTGGTTGAGTGGGAGGCAACAAGGGGTACAGGTAAATGGAGCTCACTCTGAGGAGAAGGAGTTTACCAGTGGTGTGCCCCAGGGATCTGTCTTGGTCCGATTCTTTTTTTACATCTTTGTTAGTGATATAGCGGAAGGGCCTTCAGGTAAGGTTTGCCTCTTTGCGGATGATACCAAAATCTACAATAGAGAATACACCCAGGAAGGTGTAGATATGAGGAGTGATCTAGCTAAGCTTGTAGAATGGTCTAGAATTGGCAGCTGAGATTTAATGTTAAAAAATGCAAGGTCATGCATTTGGGCCGAGTACTTTTGTCCACTAAAGAAGAGCGGGATCTAGGTATGATTGTGTCTGATGATCTTTAAGTTGTTGAACAGGTAGAAAAGGCAACAGCAAAAGCTAGAAGGATGCTTGGATGCAGAGGGAGAGGAATGGCCAGCAGAAGAAAGGAGATGATAGTGCCTCTGTATAAGTCAATGGTGCAACCTCATTTGGAGTAATGTGTGCAATTCTGGAGACCGCACCTTCAAAATGATATAAACAAGCTGGAGTCAGTACAGAGGGTGGCTACTAAAATGGTTAGTGTTCTTCATTACAAAGAATATGAGGACATACTTAAGGATCCTAATATGTACACCTTTTATTTATTTATTTAAAGGGTATTTCTATCCCGCCTTATCCTTCAATCAAGGCGGTGTACCTTAGAGGAAAGGCGGGATAGAGGTGATATGATTAAGGCGTTTAAATACCTCCGTGGCAGGACTTCCGGTGGCATGGTGGGCTAGGGAAGACGTGTCTTTCTTAGCTCCGGAGCCTGCTCCTTCCCCGTCAGCTTTAATTTACTGATTTCCACTGCAAGACTTATTTTGGGGAAGACCACTTAGTACCGAGGTCGAAGGGGCAGCAACGGTGCCGATACGGGGTTAGTAGAGGCCATGGTAACGAAATCTGCTAAGAAGGAGAAGCCTCGTGGAGCGGAAGCCAAGATGGCGGAGAATGGAGCGGAGGGCCAGACTCTAACGGCACAAGGCTCGGTAGTGGCAGAAGTCTCCAAAGCGGTAGTGTTGGCGCTCGAAGACCGCCTAGAGGGCCTGGCAGCCCAAATGAGTGCCGTGGCACAAGCCGTCACTGACTTTACTGGGCGTGTGGAGCAAGCCGAACAGCGCATAAGCACGTTGGAAGATGGCCATACTCAGGCCTCTGCTCGGATCCAAAAATTGGAGGAGCAGTTGGCAAAGCAGGCAGTTAAGATAGAAGATCTGGAGAACCGGAGCCGTAGAAATAACTTACGGTTCATAGGCATTGCAGAATCGGTGAGAGAGATCGATTTGAGACGTTACCTGGAGAAGTGGATTCCTGAACATCTGCCGGTAGACGAGGAGCTGGGGGCGATTATCCTGGAAAGAGCTCACCGGCTGGGGACCGAGGGCAGTTATTGCCCGGTTCCTTAATGCCGCTCAGAAGGAAGGAGTTCTGCGGGCGGCCCGGCAGCAGCGAAGAGATGGCAATGGTGTCAAAGTTCTAATTTTTCAAGATTACTCTGCGGGGGTTTCGCTGCGCAGGAGGGCCTATAAAGAAGTCTGCAGTTTGATGGTGGAGAAGGGCCTTTGCTTCACGTTGGCCTATCCTGCACGCCTGAAAGAGGACTGTGATGGGGAACAGCGTCTGTTTTTGACACCGGAGGAAGCCATGCAGTACTGCCAACAACGAGGGTGATGTCGTCGTCTCCTACCTGGCTAGGTAACCGCTGAGCGACGGTTGGCTGTAGGATTGCCCGGATCATGTGAGTGTAGAGGACAATGCTGGACTGGGGGCCAGGGCGGAGAACAGTGACTGCCATGCTGGTTCTGAAGAACGTTTGGAGGCCCTGTGTCCTGGCAGACGGTTCTGATGGCTTTAAAGTCTATATTTTTGTTTGAAAGGGTTTGCTATAGCATTTTGTATTGTTAAATGCAAGGGGCTTTCAGTCCTTGGGATGGGTTGGGGGAGGTGGGTTGCAGGGGACTGTAGGGGAATGCTGGGGGCGACGATTTGTTATGGTCCTCCTACATGGAGCAGTAGTGGCTGGCTAGCTGTTGCTTTGTTTTGTGGGGGGGACAATTTTTTATGTTTTTGAGTATTTTCAATGTGAGATTTCGAGACTCGGGGCTGTGGTAACGTATTCTGGAGCTTTGTTGGGGGATGGGTGGATAAATTGGGCTGTGTGTGGGATGACTGAGATTTTGGATGTGCACGTGGGTACCGTGAGACATGGGGCTTACGGGGTGCCAGGTTGCTGGTGGAGAGGGAAGCGTGGGAGGGGTGGTTGGGGAGGGGGGGGGCTCTGCGTGCTCCGGAAGTGCGGAGGGGGCCTCTTGATCGGGGTTAGAGGATGAAGAATAAGAATGTTGGGGGGGTGGAGAGATCTGAGGACTGGGGGGGGTAGGGGGGTTGGGGGAAGGGGGGAGGGGTGGACGCTGAGCAGCGGCATTATACTCGGAGTAGAGCTTGTGATACGAGATGATTGGTTTGGTGGTGCGCTTCAGTTAGCCATTGGTGCGGTGGGGGGTGGGGGTCCTAGGCTGGGGGGGCCTTTGCTTCTAATTCTAATTTGGGACTGTGACTATCATGGGGGTACCAAGGGGAGACTAAGGGATGGTTAATCACATTAGGATTGCTTCCTGGAACGTATGTGGGCTGGGCTCTCCTGTAAAACGCTATAAAGTGTTGCAATTATTGAACCGAAAGCGGATAGACATTGCGATGCTTCAAGAGACCCATCAGTCCGCAGCGGAACATGCAAAACTGTGTAAAGGGCGGATAGGTATGGTTTATGGGGCACCAGCTCTGGGGAAAAAGTGGGGAGTAGTTATATTGGTGGCGAAACAATTGGGATGGGTGGAGGAGGGAGTTGAAACTGATGTGGATGGGAGGTATGTCTTTGTCTGGGGTACCCTGGATGGCCTAAAGGTGGTCTTATGTTCGGTGTATGCGCCGAATGAGTATGAGGCCCGCTTCTATCAGCAGGTGGCCAAATTAGTAACCAATACTACTGGCTATCAGGTCATTATGGGAGGAGACTTTAACACGGTGTTGGATGAGCATATGGATAAATCAGGAACATCCGGGAACAGGGATCGGAGGAGTGCGAGGAAGATCTTGGGGATGTGTGATGGTAATAATCTGTTGGATATCTGGAGGGTGCTGCATCCTGGGGACCAGGAATATACCCATATGTCCAGGGCGCATGGCACATGGTCGCGTATCGATTATTTTTTGATATCTGAACCGCTGTTCAGTCGGATATCTGGGGCGGTGGTGGATCATTCAGTTATATCAGACCATGCAATGGTGATCATAGAGATTGGCCGGAGAGCACAAGGTAGCAATAAGTTATGGCGATACCCCTTGGAACTTACTGGGGATGTTCAATTTGAAAAGTACCTTCGGGAAAGATGGGAGGTCTATGCAGAAACCAATGATCAGCCTGGGATCAACCCAGTTCTGTTCTGGGAGGCGGGTAAAGCAGTGATCCGTGGAGAGATTATTAGCTATTATAGCTCCAAACGAAAGAGGCTGAATCGGAATATTTTACGGTTAGAACAGGAGTTGGGGAAGGCACGGCGGAGACTGGCATCGCATAAGAGTGGGGGGAATCAGATAAAAATGCAGGAGCTGCAAACGGAGTTGGAAATGTTACTCCATCAGCGCGCCCAGAAATCATGGATGTATTATAGATATCAATTGTATCGACATGGCAATCGGGCGGGCAAGTTGATGTCCTCTTTAATCAAGTCGGAGGGGGGACCCAGGCAGATAGGGGTGATCCGGCACCCTGATGGGTCTCTTAGGACGGAGCGGGCAGATATTGAGCAGGTCTTTTGCGATTTTTTTCAGCATCTGTATGGTGGAGAAGGTGGGCAGCTGGAGGCTGGTTGGGAATTTTTACAGGGTTGCGATTTGCCCAAACTATTGGAGGAGAACTTACAGGTTCTTAATCGCCCTATCTCGGTACAGGAGGTGCAGTTGGGGATTAAGCAGTTGAAGGGAGGACGCGCCCCGGGAATCGACGGTCTACGGGGGGAATTTTATAAATTGCTAGGGGATAAGGTAGCGGTCCCTTTGTTGGAATATTTTGAAGACCTGGTACGCAGAGGCCGCTTTCCTTATGAAGCGAATAAAGCTGTGGTTACTATTTTACCGAAGCCTGGTAGGGATCCCCTTCTTCCGGGCTCCTATCGGCCTATTTCCCTTCTTAATGTTGACATTAAGATTCTGGCCAAAATTATGGCAGATCGATTAGCGGAGTTTTTACTGGCTCTAATCCATACGGATCAGGTAGGGTTTGTGCGAGGGAGACATGCGTCGTATAATTTGCAAAGAATTATGGCCTCTATGTGTGCGGGTAGAAGGGCCTGTATGAGTTCCATGCTGATCAGTTTTGATGCGGAAAAAGCGTTTGATCGGGTGGATTGGGATTTTATGTACCAGGTCCTGGACGGGATGGGTTTTTCTGGTTTCTTTGTGGAAGTGGTGCGGTTGTTGTATGCTGATCCGAGGGGAGCCCTTATGGTAAATGGGAACCTGACATCCGAATTTAACATTCAGAAGGGGACGAGTCAGGGATGCCCTTTATCCCCACTGCTGTTTGTGCTGACGCTGGAGCCTCTACTAATTCAGATTCGATCCTCCGCTACGTTTCGGGGTATACCTGTGGGCAAGGGTGAATTTCGAGTGGCTGCTTTTGCGGATGACCTGCTTGTTCATTTGGCGGAGCCGCAGGAGGGATTACCATCTCTGTTGGAACTCTTTCGGGTTTATGGGAGGCCTTCGGGTCTCCACTTGAATTTAGACAAGTCAGAGGCGCTCCTAGTGGGCCAGCGGCTCTCTGGGGGTTGGAGGGGTGATTTTCCGCTCAGGTGGGCGGAGGGACATTTCAAGTATTTGGGCATCTATTTACCTGCAGACCTGCCGGATCTTTATAATCTTAACATCAAAAAGTACCTTGGTGAATTATCGGAGAGGGTGGATAGATGGAGGGATCTACCGTTGTCTTTGGGGGGTCGCATTGCCTTATATAAGATGACGTTGTTTCCCAAGTTGCTTTACTTACTTCAGACGTTACCAATACTGTTAAAGCGTGCAGATATTCGTAAGATGGATGGGTTGATTAATAAGTTTCTTTGGTGGGGTAGGCGATCCAGAGTGGGTCTGGGGATCCTGCGGCAGCCTTGGGCCCAAGGGGGAATGGGTTTACCGGATGCCAAAAAATACAATATTGCCTGCCTCCTGCGTCATGCCCGGGACTGGCTATGGGAAATGGATGCCCATACTCCCTTGTTTTTGCTCCAGGAGCTGGTGCGACCCTTGCAGATGCGATATATTTTGCATGCGAAATCGCTTCCCGGGATTGATCGGGTCACCCGCGGGGTACTTTTAGATCCGGTACGTAGTGCTTGGAAGTACCTTTGTAAGAGTAGAGGGATCAGGGCCAATTGCTCTCCCTATCTCCCGATCCGAGGCAACGAGGAGTTTCGACCCGGAATGTCTGGGGTGAGTTTTGTTAGGTGGCATCGGCTTGGTATAGTTAATTTAGAACATTTGGTTACGGCGGAGGGTAGGATAGAGTCGTTTGCTGCCCTCCGGATGCAGTACCCTCTAACGGGGAAAGATGTGTTTCCCTATGCTCAGATACGCAGTTATATTCGCAGTCTTCCATTGGATGCCTTGCGAGGGGAGGTTAATACAAGTATAGAGGAGGTGTTGATGGGAGGAGAGAGGGGGGGAGGTGTGACTTGGTTACATAAAATGCTGTGGGAGTCCGTATCGCCGCTCCGGATAGACGAATTGGCGGCTGCTTGGACTCGGGATTTGGGGGAAGGAGTAGAGGGAGAAGGGGTTTTGAGGGGTCTGGCGGGCATCCCGAAGTTGAGTGTAGTGGTTGCGCATAGAGACATGCAATACAAGTTGCTTCGCAGGCTTTATTTTGCTCCCATTCGGGCATGGAAAGCTGGAATTGGTGGCTCCCATTGTTGTCCTCGATGTGGGGCAGATAGAGCCTCCTTAGGGCATATGTTCTGGCTGTGTCCGCAGGTTAAGGTCTTTTGGGGGAAGGTGCTGGCCTATCTGGAGAGATGTGTGCAGGTGCGTTTGGGGCTCTCAGCAATGAGTGTGGTCTTGGATATCTGGCAAGAGTCCTTTGAAGAGAGCATGGGGTGTGTGGTATGGCACTGGATTCGCTTGGTGTTGGTGACTGCTCAACTGACTATATTGCAGAGGTGGGTGGATGGCCGCGGTCCAACTTATGGGGAATGGCGGAATAAGTTGCACATGGTGCTGGTGATGGAACGGCATAGGGTGGGTGGTCATCCACAGCGTTGGGGGCGATTTTTGGAGGGCTGGGGCCCACATCTTCAATCTCTGCCCGGTAGAACTCGTCACCGAATTCTGGGAGGGTATTGACTGGGTGGGTAGAGGGCTCTTTTCCTTTTTCTTCTGCCTTCTACTCTTCTCCAGGATCTTCCTTTCTTCTATTTGGAACATCCTTGTCTATAGAGGTAGGCGCATCTGCATATTTATGAGTTTGGGTGAGTACGCATGTAAGTGTGATTGTCTGCTCGGTGTCGGTGGGTGGGTGGGGGTTGGGTGGAGGAGGGAAGGGGGAAGCTATGTGGGGGGTCGGGATTTTGTATTGGGGGGGCATAATCCTACTTCTTTACATTTTGATAGGGTTGCCTTCCAGGGTACTGGTGAGGTTGGGGGGTGGTAAGTGCTGGTTCTTGGAGGCCTACTACATGTTGATCTACAGCGCTTGAGTAGGAGCTGTACACTTTTCTTTTATACTGTCAGGTGCTCCTCTTCCTTATGTTAAGGCACCTGTTTACCTGGTTAGCCACAGGTGGGGGGATGTCGGGGTCTAGGAGGGGGGGCCTTGACATACACTGGGTTCCTTCCTGACCGTTCGTGTCATTGAGTCTCTAAGTATTCATTTTTCGTTGTTTCAGTGTTCTATTGATATTGATGTTGCACTGATTGTTACTGTACCACCCAGTGGGGGATGGTTGATAGTGTTTGGTGAACTTGTATACGGTAATGTTTATTTGGGGGGAGGGATAGGGTGGTGGTTGTTTTCGAGGGGACCAACATAAGCTGTATTATGATTCAAGAATTGTTTGCTCTTTTGGACTTTTGACTTAATAAACAAATTCAAACATAAATACCTCCATGGCATATATGTACAGGACGAAAGCCTCTTTCGATTGAAAGCAAGCTCTGCTACGAGGGGACATGGGATGAGGGTAAAAGGAGATAGATTCAGGAGTGATATATGGAAATATTTCTTTACGGAAAGAGTGGTGGATCCGTGGAATAAGTCTCCCAGTGGAGGTTGTAGAGATAAGGACAGTATCTGAATTCAAAGAAGCATGGGACAAACACAGAGGATTTCTAAAGGAAAAAAGGGGACTGTTGTGGTTGTTATGGAAGGACAGACTAGATAGGCCATGTGGTCTTTTTCTGTTGTCATGTTTTATGTTTCTATATCTAGGGCCTAAACCATAAACCCAAAGACGTTCCACCATGGCTGCCAAATTGAAAGGCCTTGAGGCCTGAGCAGCTTTGACCAATGTCTCCTGCATGTCCGTAGAGGTATCATCATGGCCTCCATCATCGAGAGACAGTCAGTATCCCTCCAAGACTATGGAGGTCTATTCCTCTCTCTGGGACCACTGACTGACCATTGACTGTCATCACTCTCAACATCACATCAAGAAGGATTCCGATGCACATGGGGCTTTGCCCAGTGCTTGGAAGGATCTAACTAATAGATGATGCTCCAGGCCACTATGGGCCCTCAGCTCAGATTGAGCCCGGGAATCTCTCGATGTCGATGCACCTTCGGGTGGAAGCAAGGGGAGCCATTGAGACCGATGACAGTGCCGAAGACGCTGAATCAAACTTCTGGCCAAAGAGGGATTTCTCTCTGCTCTCTTGACTCTTCAGGGCTCTCTGTCATTTGCATGTATAAATTACAATTTTGTTCATCAGTGACTGAGATGATCCGGACACATTTGATGCTTTTCTTGAACCCACTAGCCAGCTTCTGGGACATGTCTGGGAAGAGAGCAGTGGCAAAATCAAATGGCTGGGTGGCGACCACAGGCCCAGCCAAGAGCATGGGAAAAATGAGAAATAAAAGTATTGAAAGAAGTACCAGAACACAGGCAGAACTGTTATCAATGGACCCAATACTACAGATGGCAGACAATTAAGTTAGATACAAGCAAAAACAAGACCCCCCCAAGGGGAAAAAATGTAAAATTTACAGGCGGCGACCGATGCACACCTGTGGAGCTCCGCAGAAAATTTAGAGTGGAGATGGTGCCATGGCAGTGCCTCCCAAAAGCTTCCAATAGAAGCTAGGGAGTGTTTCCACGCAGGGCTTCATCGATGACATTACCATACATTAGAACTTCATTCCTGCTTGTCCACAGGATACTATGTGAAATAAAGCTCAAGCTTTATAAACTATAATGGAAGAGCTGACTTGGATATAGTGGCAGTGACTGAGATGATATACAGAAAATAATGACTGGGACGGAGATATACTGGGGTATAATCTATTCAGGAAGACAGTGTAGGAAAAAAGGTGAGGAGGAGTGTTCCTATATGTAAAAAATAATATTAAAGCCAGAGAACTGCAGAGCTTACAGAGGAGATGCTGTGGGTGACTCTGGAAAGAAGCAATAGAAAAGATATTTAAAATGGTGTGATATATAGAACTCCCTTCACAGACAGAAGAAACAGAAATTAAATTGAAGACATTCATAATATTGCTATCAAACAGGAAGTACTACTGAAAGGAGATTTCAATTTATGGATGTTGACTAAGATATTCCTGCAGCACAGTCACCTAGAATTAGGAAGATTCTGGATTCTCTACAGGAAGAGTCCATGCTGGAGTGAGAGAGTCTAGACGATGAAATTAGACTTACCTGCTAATTGTTGTTCCTTTAGGAATTCCAATCTAGTCCCGAACCTCTGGGGTTTAAGCACCTCCTCTCGCAGCTTGGAGACTGAGCATGTCACATTTCTTGTGACACTAGGATAAGTAGCCCAGGAACCGCCTCCTTGTCTCAGTAACCTATTGACAAAGCAGACTCACCAGAGCAATAAGTAAGTAGATATTTATCATGGAAAACTTTATAACTGTATAACTGAATAAAACTTTAATAACTAACTGCGTTAGCCGACCCATTATCAGGCAACGCCCAGTGAACCTAAAGATTTGGCCTGCTGAGCCCCTTCTCCAGGACCTCCCAACAGGCCCCCATTAACTTCCTCTAGATATTACCCCAACCCCCCTCCCCGATAGACCCGCAGCCCAGAAGCAGCTCTTGCAGTCCTTTGAACCAACTTACCGAGCTTCAGGCTACCGTCAGAACACACTATACCAGGGAGGGATGTGGGACTAGACTGGAGTTCCTAAAGGAACAACAATTAGCAGGCAAGTCTAATTTCATCTTCCTTATCGTCCCTCCAGTCTAGTCCCGAACCTCTGGGGATGTAACAGAGCAGTAAAAACAGCTTAACGGGAGGGACCCGCTAGACCAGCCTGAAGTACTGACGACCCAAACCTAGCGTCCCCTTCTGCCTGAACGTCAATTCTGTAGTGGTTGATAAAGGAATTCAAAGACGACCAAGTCACTGCCTTACAAATTTCCACCGCTGGCACTAAACAGCGCTCCGCCCAGGAAGTCGCCTGCGCTCTAGTCAAATGAGCCCTTAAGCCTTTCGGCACTATCTTACCCTTTAAGATATAGGCTGATGCAATGGCCTCCTTAAGCCACCTTGCTATGGAAGATTTTGCCGCCTGTTCCCCTCTCTTCGGCCCCCCAAAGAGGACAAACCACCTATCGGTCTTGTGGAACAACACTGTCCTCTTCAAATACGCTTTTAATACTCAGCCTACATCCAACCGATGTAGCCAACCTGAGGACCTATCCTTGCCCTCCCTTTCAAACACCGGCAAGGACACCACTTGATTCACATGAAAAACCGACATCACATTCGGCAAGAAAGAAGGAACTGTTCTCAAAACCACCTTTTTATCATAGCAGAGCAAAAAGGGCTCTTTACATGACAAAGCTTGTAACTCCGAAATTCTCCGAGCCGAGGAAATAGCCACCAAAACCACCACCTTCAGCGTAAGATCTTTCAGAGATGCTTTTGCTAATGGCTCAAAAGGCTCCCGTAACAATGCTTCCAACACCAAGGCAAGATCCCATGCCGGCACCGGCGCCCGGCATGGCGGCCGTAAGAGCGACACCGCTCGCAGGAACCTCTTCACATCCGGATGGGAACCAAGAACCATTCCTTGCAGCCTCCCACGTTAGCACGAAAGCGCTGCCAGCTGAACCCGAAGTGAAACCGCTGCCACCCCTTTGTCATAGCCATCCTGCAAAAAGGACAGAATATGTGGCACCAAAGCTCTTAAGGCCACTACCAGCCTATCTTTGCACCAGGCCTCAAACAGATGCCAGGTCCAAATATACGCTACAGAGGTGGACCTGTGTCTAGACCTTAATAGAGTAGAGACCACCACCGCCGAATACCCTTTGGCAGTCAACCTTGCCCTTTCAAGAGCCAAGCCGTAAGTGAGAATCGATCCACTTGAGGCATATTCAACGGCCCCTGACCTAGAAGATCCTTCCTGACTGGCAGCCTCCACGGAGGTTCCACCAGAAGACAAATTAGGTCGGCATACCACGGTCTTCTTGGCCAGTCGGGCGCAATTAGTATCACTTGACCCCTGTGCCGCTCTATGCGCTGTAGAACCCGACCTATTAACACCCACAGAGGGAACACACATAAGAGCTGATCCTCTGGCCTGCGTTGCTTCAGAGCATCCAAACCTTCGGACATCCGCTCCCTTCTTCTGCTGTAAAACCTTCCTGCCTTTCCCGACGCAAACGTCGCCATGAGGTCCATCACCGGAGGACACCAGCTCTTCACCAGTAAACTGAAAACCTCCTGATTGAGAACCCACTCTCCTGGGTCCACCTTGACTCGACTCAAAAAAAATCGGCTTTCACATTGTCTACCCCTGCCACATGCACCGCCGACATAGCCTCCATATGCACCTCGGCCCAACCGAGGAGATCTTCCGCCTCTTCCTCGAGAGCCACGCTGCTGGTACCTCCTTGCCAATTGATATAGGCTACCGCAGTGGCATTGTTTGACAGCACACG
This sequence comes from Ichthyophis bannanicus, assembly GCA_033557465.1. Lineage (NCBI taxonomy): Eukaryota > Metazoa > Chordata > Amphibia > Gymnophiona > Ichthyophiidae > Ichthyophis > Ichthyophis bannanicus. The sequence continues at coordinate 515,751,981 of CM066035.1, forward strand.
CACCGCCTTTCTCTGCAGAGGCAACTGAAACGCTCTCAACTCTAACCTGTTGATCGACCAACGCCTCTCCTGTGCGGTCCATTGACCCTGGGTAAACTGTCGTTCGAAGTGCGCCCCCCAGCCGAACAGACTTGCATCCGTCGTCAATGGCTGCCAATCTGGCGCCTCCAGCGGCATTCCCTTCCCCAGAGAACTTGGCGCTAGCCACCACCGCAGGGACCGTCACGTCTCGCTAGGGCAGGTTAATCTTTGGAACAATGAATCAGACTGATGCGACCATCTCCTGAGTAGAGCCCTTTGCAACGGTCGCATGTGCGCTCTGGCCCACGGTACCAACTCTAACGTGGCCGCCATCGTTCCCAACAGCTGCAAGTAATGCCATGCCGATGGCACCCTTCTGCTCAAGAAGACACGTACTAGCTGTCTTAACCCTTGGGCCCTGACTTGAGGGAGAAACACTCTGCCGTTTCCTGTGTCAAACCGGGCCCCCAAGTACTCCAAACTCCTGAGATGACACCAACTTGCTCTTTGCCACATTCACTACCCACCCCAAGCTCTCCAGAAATTGTACCACCCGGCGGGTAGCTACTTCGCTTTCCTCTCTTGACTTCGCACGAATCAACCAATCGTCCAGGTAAGGGTGCACCAACACCCCCTACCTGCGTAACGCCGCCGCCACCACCACCACCATTACCTTGGTGAAGGCTTGCAGCGCTGTTGCCAAACCAAACGTCAATGCCTGGAACTGAAAATGCCCCATCGGGACCGCAAACCGCAGGAACCGCTGATACTCTAACCGTATTGGAATGTGCAGATATGCCTCGGAGAGATCCAACAACGTGAGAAATTCTCCCTGCCGAACCGCTACTATGACCGATCTCAGCATCTTCATGCGGAAGTGGGAAACCCTTAGGCAGCTGTTGACCTTTTTGAGGTCTAGAATCGGTCTCCACGAACCTTCCTTCTTTGGAACCACAAAATATATCGAGTATCGACCGCAATTGCACTGGTCTGGAGGAACTGGCACCACCACTTCGAGAGCCAGCAGCCATTTCAAAGTATCTCGCACTGCCAGACGCTTGGCCTTTGTCCTGCATGGCGACTGAACAAAGGTGTTGACCACTGGGTGTTGAAACTCGAGAGCATAACCCTCCCGAATTACCTCCAACACCCACTGATCTGACGTAATTTGTGTCCAGGCCTGATAGAATCCCCGCAAACACCCTCCCAAGGGAACTAATCCTGCCTGGACGCCCTCACTTCATTGCAACTTCTTGAGGTTCGAGGAAGGGGAAGCTCCAAAACCTCTACCTGCCCCTCTGAATCCTCGAATCCCCTGGGACCTATATTGAAAACGTCCTCTTTGAAACTGACCGTATCTCAGCTGACGAAACCTCTGAAACTCCCTTTGCTGATTCTTCGAGGGGGCAAGAGGCCTATTTTGCTTTTGCTTGTTCTCCGGTAAGCGTCCGCCCTTAGACTCTCCGAGATCCTTAATCAACTTGTCCAAATCCTCCCCAAACAGGAGCTTACTGCGAAAGGGGAGCTTAACTAGCATTGCTTTCGAGGCACTATCCACCGCCCAATTAAGCAGCCACAAGTACCTGCGCGCTGCTACCACGGATGCCACACTCTTAGACAAGACCCTAATAAGGTCATACTGAACGTCTGCCAAATAAGGCGCCCCGGACTCCATCCGGGAGGCTTCCTCGAGTGCCTCTTCTTCCTGGTTTCCCTTAAGCTTCTGAGACCATCGTAGGCACACTCTTGCCACCAAGGCCCCACAAATGGAAGCCAGCATGGATACAGCATTCACCTCAAAGACTTGCTTCAATAACGCCTCTAGCCATCTATCCTGCGCATCCTTAAGGGCAGCACTGCCCTTGCCCGGAATTGTTGTTTAGCATAGTTACTAACCTGTAACAGGTGATCTCCGGGAACAGCAGGAATTTAGTCCACATATGGGTATTGTCGGTACCGACGGAGCCTGCGTGGGAACGCTCCCCAGCGTCCAATTAGAAAGCTTCTGGGAGGATCTCACAGCGCCTGCGTGCTGCCTTCCCGCCTTTCCCAACTGCCTCTCTCCAGTTGAGTTTTAAAGCTGAGACAAAGAGAGAGAGAGGAAAAGAAAAGAAAAGAGAGATACAACTCCTAGGGGAGGTGGGTGGTTTGTGAAGACTAAATTTTGCTACCTGAGTTTTGAATGCCTGGCAGATACACCGCAAGGAGATGAATCTGATGCTCTCTGGCGAGGGCCCATAGTCGCAAAGCTTCATTGCAAAGCGACAGAGAGCCTGTTCCTCCCTGCTTGTTCAGATAGAACATAGCTACTTGATTGTCCGTCTGAATTAGGACTGTCTTGTAGCTGAGCTGGGTATGGAACACTCGAAGAGCAAGGAAGATTGCTCTGAGTTCTAGGAGATTGATATGTAAGTGGGTCTCCTGTGGAGTCCAGGTGCCTTGGGTAGAGAGATCTTGCAGATGAGCTCCCCAAACCACCTGTGAGGCGTCTGTTGTTAGAGTGACCTGGGGTAGGGGTTGCTGGAAAGGAGACCCCAACAACAGGTTTTGGCTGACTGCCACCATTGTAGAGACAAAATAAGGCAACTTATGTTTGCTATTTTGTCTGATAGGCAGCCTGATTCCCGAGTCCACTGAGTGGAGAGTCCATTGGGCTGCTCTCATATGGAGGTGAGCATAGGGAACTACGTGGACGGTAGATGCCATGTGGCCTAGTAGTTGTAACATTTCCCGAGCAGTGAGATGAGTTTTTAACACTGCCTGGGAGACTAACTGCACAATGCGAAGGCAGCGGGCCTGTGGAAGATAGGCCCTTGCTTTTCTGGTATCCAGCAAAGCTCGTATAAACTCTAGAGACTGAGTGGGAGCTAGGCTGGATTTTGGGATGTTTATGACGAGGCCCAAATACTGAAGGATACGCATTGTGCAAGATAGGGAAATTCTGGCTTCTGACTCTGATGGGGCTCGAATGAGCCAGTCGTCTAAGTAGGGGAAGACAAATATTCCTAGAGTGCGAAGAAATGCTGCCACTATAGCCATGCATTTCGTAAACACCCTTGGTGCTGAGGCCAGGCCAAAAGGAAACACCCTGTATTGGTAGTGCTTACCTTGTAAAAGAAAACGAAGGAACCTTTGGTGAGTTGGATGGATGAGAACATGAGTGTACGCATCCTTGAGATCTAGAGAACAAAGCCAATCCTGACTCTGAAGGTATGGCAGCAGAGTTCCCAGAGGAACACAAGGAGCAAAAGATGTAAAGCGGTTGTAGATGACTTTATTGGTGAAGACCCCAATGCGTTTCGGCAAACGCCTTCCTCAGGGGGCATGCAGCTTAACAACAAAATACAAGTAACATGAATAAAAATAAATAAAATAACATGACATAAATATGTTATACATGTAAAAATCATATCAAACATCAATCGTTAATGTCAAACATGTAAATTGAAAATCTTCAAAATGAGAAACGTGGTAAATAGAAACAGTAGTGAAATTAAATACAATATAAAACTCTAAAATAACATTAAACATTGTTATATTTTTTTATTGGATAAATAATTAACATTAGACTGCATACAGCTTTATTTTTTATTTAGTATTATGTTTTACATACCCAGCTTCTTATCCTTTGTTTGTTACCTTTTATCTATAACTAAAAAATTTTACATATCTGTCAGTATTAGAATGTTATGATCAGGTACCTCTTCTGCTCCTTCGCAGACACACTGCCTGCTATGCATTTGATAAGGCACACATCGCTTCTACTAGCTTAGATGCATTCAGCCTCATCTCTTCTTTAGAGCATTTGACTCCGCCCAACAGATCGTATTTCTTCATTTCGGCGCGAATCTCGGCGTCCTTATAAACTCCGTTTTTTCTCTCACACTCTGTTTTTCTCAGCTTGAATTGGAACTGACAGCCAGCAGACGGTCACACATTCCAAGGTCAGCACAATTGGTTTTTCGCATACTCAGTTTTTTTCCCACCTTCTGGTTTTCTCAGCTAGATTTGGCACTGACAGCCAGCACACGGACACACACTCAAAGGTTAGCTTGCCAGCATAACTGATTTCTTGTACACTTAGTCTCCTTCACATTTTTTTCAGTTTGCATTTGAACTGATAGACAGAAGGAGGCTACACATTCCGAGTCAGCTTGCCTGCAAAAATGTTTTTCGGCATTTTATAATGGAACACAGCTTCACATTATTATAGATAACAATTTGAGCTTTTCTTCATTTATGTTTCAGCTTAGAATAGTTATTCATTGATGAATACAATACATTCAGCATAAATACATTCTGCTCTCTGATTCAGGTGAGGCTTTAGATAAGACATTACAGTTTTGTAAAGCTTATAGCATTATGTGCTCTATTTTATTAGTTCCCATCCAAATTGAGTATTTCAATGTATCGATTCAATGTCCAACTTCATGTGTTATTTTACTAGCACACATCAGTCTTTTAGTTAATATATATATTCTTTTTACCGACTATGAGAATATCCACAAAACTCATTCACATTTAGCTTTGACACACACGGAGACTGGCTTAGAAGACAAGATACCATAGCGAAATAAGCCCTAAAGAACACAGTTCATATTCAATAGTTTTTTATTTATACTTTACTTTCCAGAGCGTAGCCTAACAAATACACCTTAACGTATGATGTTATCAATCTATACATATTTTTTAGTAATCACGTTTTTTTAAAAGTACTATGATTTATCCAGAATACATTACAAGATACCGCCTAAACACTGTATGTATAGAAAATGTTTTTAGCACCACTGTATATAGCCCACATTGTACATAGCTCAAACCTTCTAGCACACAATACAACACACCTTGTACATAGCTCAACCCAATCTAGCACACAATACAACACACACTCAACTAAATTTCACCCTCACTGCATGTTTAACACACTCACTTTACTCGATTGTTTGCTGTGATACCACCTTGATTAATAAGATAAGGCGGTTTAAAAATACTGTTAAATAAATAAATAAATAAATTACCTTTCATAGTTAGTTTGATAAAAATACGGTAGGCTTGCTTTTAAGAAATTAATGTATACCATTTTTGCCTGAATACTATAATTGAATTAATACCTTAGGGATATAATTTTAATTTGTATATAATATAATTTAGTTTTGTTTGCATTAGTATTACCTTCCATCCTTCCCCACCCCTCCTCCTTCCGTCTTTCCTTCCCCCTCCTTCCGTATTCCCCTCCTTCCATTTCCCCTCTCCCCTTTCCCACCCCCTTCTCCCTTTCACTCCTCCCCTCCTTCCTCCCCTTCCTTTTCCCCCCTCTCTTCCCCCTCCCCTTCCCCTTCCCTTCCTTCTCCTCCCCCCTTTTTTCCCAATTCCCCGCCCTCCTTTCTTCCCCTTCCCCCCTTTTCCTTCTCTCCTCCCCTTTCCCTCCCACCCTTTTCCTCCCCTCCCCCTCCCCTCCTTCCCCCCTCTGTTTAATAATTTTATTACATATTTATTCACTTTTTAAATAGTTAATACATCAGCAACTATGTTTTTAGATATAACATTTAATTCCTTAACTTTATTTGTCTGTTTGTTATATCTATTATTTTTTAATATATTCTTCATATGTTTCTAATCCAAGGTATGTACCCCCTTTTTTAATTCCAATGTATTACTTTTTTTAGTATTTATAACATACATCCTGTGCAAAGCTCCATATGTGTCTATCTATACAGATGATATTTGTAAGTATTCATTTTATATTGATGACTATTTTTAGCCCATGTGTATTCTAATATCATGCCTTTCTGCTGCCCTGCGTTTTGTTGTTCAGTTTATTTTAGGTTTTTTTATGTTATTTTAGAGTTTTATATTGTATTTAATTTCACTACTGTTTCTATTTACCACTATGTTTCTCATTTTGAAGATTTTCAATTTACATGTTTGACATTAACGATTGAGGTTTGATATGATTTTTACATGTATAACATATTTATGTCATGTTATTTTATTTATTTTTATTCATGTTACTTTTATTTTGTTGTTAAGCTGCATGCCCCCTGAGGAAGGCGTTTGCCGAAATGCGTTGGGTTCTTCACCAATAAAGTCATCTACGACTGCTTTACGTCTTTTGCTCCTTGTGTTGCCCTGGACTCTACTGCAAGAGCGAGTGCTCTTTTTTGTTTCCCAGCAGAGTTCCCAGAGAATTCATCTTGAATTTCTCTTTGAACAGGAATTTGTTCAGTTCTCTGAGATCTAAAATGGGTCTGTGTCCCCCTGTTTTCTTTGGAATAAGGAAATAAGGGGAGTAAAACCCTGTACCCTGTTGGGAAATGGGTACGTCTTCTATTGCCCCTTGGGCAAGAAGTAAACTGACCTCTTGACTCAACTGAGTGTTGAGAGAAGCCTGAGAATTGAACTGTCTTACCACTGTAGGAGGGGGCATGTTGAAGAAATGAAGCTTGTACCCCTCTCTTACAATGGAAAGAGTCCATTCTTCTGCTGTTATATGCCCCCATCTGGCAGCAAAATGACACAACCTTCCTGGGATGGTGAAAGGCTCTGGCCCATTCAGGGCCAGGAAGGCCAAGTTCTCTAGATGGGAGTCAAAGCCCCTGTGGAGGCGGAGTCTGCTGGGCCTGCTGAGGCTTAGCCGTCTTTGATTTCCTTTGCTTTGGGGGCTGCTGTCCCTTTCGGGCGGACTGACTTGCAGAATGCACATGCTGGGTATAGGAGGGGTAAAACCTCTTCTTTTTAGAGAAGAATGGTTTCTTGTAGGATATTTTCCTTGTAGGATCAGCTGTAACCTTGGATAGTCTATCCAAAGTGATGTTATCAGCATCCAGCTCATTAGCTTTCTCTTGCCAATTTTTGCCAAAGAGATTTTCGCTTGTACAAGGGATATTCCCCAGTTTGTCCTGTACCCAGAGTTCTAAGTCAGATGCCTGGAGCCAGGCAATCCTACGAGCACCTATGGCAATGGCAGAGGTTCTGCTTATTCACTCAAAGCCGTCAAAAGCTGCACGATTAACAAACTTGGAAACATCCTGGGCATGTTTGACAAGTGTAAGATAATCCTGCCTCTTATCATCAGGAAGGAGAGGGCTCATAAGCTCTAGATCTCCTGTAACCTCCTTAAGGAACGTTCCCATATATAAGATGTAGGAACTAATCCTGGCAGAAAGCATAGAAGCCTGGAATGTTCGACGCCCAAAGGCATCAAGAGTCCTACATTCACGTCCTGGAGGATTAGATGCATGTCTTTTTGCACTCTTGAGCCTTTTCATAGCTGACTCCACCACTATGGAGTGGTGTGGCAACTGAGTTTTTTGAAATCCAGGACAAGGAGGCACTCGATACATGGTATCCAGTCTATGGGAATAAGGAGAGGTGGTAAGAGGTGTTTCCCACATTCTTAACATGAGATCATGCAAGATCTCATGAATAGGCAAAATAGCCGCTTCCTTGGGAGCTTTAGGATACTGTAAAATCTCCAACACCTTTGCTCTGGGCTCTGTTTCAGGAGCCACTGTGATGGAAAGACCTCTAGCCACCTCCCTGATGAAATCCTGAAAGGATATATCCTCTGGAGGAGACATCCTACATTTAGGAGAAGGCGGCTCCTCAGAGAACTACTCTGGCATCAACTGAGCTGTCAGAGTCCTCAGAGGATTCAAAATATCTTCTGTCCGTGTGCTCTTGTAAAGCACGATACCAGTACCGATTGAAGTCGGTACCGGAGGGGTCCGGTACCGGCCTGTCGATACCAGAGGAAATAGCATGACTCAGTGTTGGAAGCACACTCGCCGATGTCGATGCTGCTGGTACCGGTAACGGTGCTGGAACCAGTGTCGATATCGGTTGAACTGTTTGAAGCGGTCCCGAAGGCACCGATGCTGCAAGGAGAGCCGCCAGACTGCGCTCAATAGCCAGGAATCTCTGGTCAATTGACGCTGCCAATGCCTGGGTGTCGGTACCGGACGAAGCAGCCGGTACCCCAGAGCATGGCATCCAGTAGTGCTGCCGAGGTTGAGGCCTCGAGAACATCCTGGAGCCTCGATAGTGCTTTGGAAGCCGAAGCCTCCCGCCGGGGCAATTTTGCCGGTACAAGCCCCTCAAGGGCAAGGCCAGAGGCATCTCGATGCTTGGAAGGAGATCTACCCTTTGAGGACCGGCCAGATTTATGTTTGATTACCTGAGATCCATGGGAGGAAGACGAAGCCCTGGAAGACGTCGATGCCACGGATGCAGCATCGGAGGGAAAAAGGGTGCTAAGCTTAGCAGCTCAGTTCTGCTGACCCCTCTTCGACATCATCCCACAGGCAACACACTCCGAGATGGAGTGGTCAGGACCTAAACATTTGAGGCACCACTCGTGAGTGTCGGTGACGGAGATGGTACTGTCACACTTGGAACACTTTTTAAAACCCGAAGCGGGTTTTTCCATGTTGAGGAAAAATTGGGCCTAGTGTCCAAAATGGCGCGTGGCACCCGAGTGAAAAAAGGCCGGAAAATCCAGATAAAAGATTACAATTTTTTTTTTTAAAGAAAGAAAGAACCGGCGGTACGGGTATAGCATCGACGAAGGCAGAAGCAACCACAAAAAAGAATGAAAAATATGGGATAATTTCTGCGGTGACAGGAAAACGAAGAACTGGAGAGTGGCAGTTGGGAAGGCGGGAAGGTAGCACACAGGCGCTGTGGGATGCTCCCAAAAGCTTTCTAATTGGACGCTGGGGAGCGTTCCTGCACATGCTCCGTCGGTACCGACGATACCCATATGTGAAGACTACATTCCTGCTTGTTCCTGGAGATTCTTAGTGACCGCCAACACCGCTGCATCTACCTTAGGAGATTTAAAAAGATCCTTATCTGGATCCTGCAACGGATAAAGGCGTGCCATCACTCTGGAACCCCTCAAGCCTGCTTCTGGGGTGTCCCACTCATCCTGAATCATTTCCTTAAAAACTCTATGTATTGGGAAGGCTCTCTGAGACTTTCGTACTGCTTGCAACAACGGGTCCTCTAAAGTGGAGTCTCCCACCTGATCCCCTGTGGGCATGTTCAATGCTTTGAGAGTCTCTGAGATAAGGGCAGCTAACTCTTATCTCCTGAAGACCCAGACAACTCTAGCCTGATCTTCCTGTTCTACAATCTTGCCTTCCTCAAGATCCTGATCTGTCTCTGAGCCTTCCAAATCCTCAGACTGATCTTCCAAGGGTACCGCCTCTGCTCTGTCCAATCTAAGCTTCTTAATGGGGCGTAAACCCGTCTCCCCTTCCATGGGAGTTCCCGAGCGCTTACCCCCCCCCCGCCCCCTGCTCTTCATCTGCCTCAGCAGACCCCCGCTGCCCCCCAAGGGACTGCTGCAGCAGCATCAAAAAGTCCTGGGAGAAAATTGCTGCCAGTCCGCCCTGCCCCAGACTGTGAAAGGGACACATCTGGCATGGAGGAAGGCACCGGCGCAGGCTCTGAAGTCGCGACGGGAGAAATCGACCTTGGAGAGTCTGAAACCTGCTCTCTAGGAATCTTCCCTCCAGCAGTCTCTGCTGCCTCCCCTACTGCCGCTTCCTGTGCACAGTCCTTACAGACACCCGCCTCCGAGACTGACCCCTTCTTGGACCCACAGAGCACACACTGAGGCCTGGAAGGCATGCTAAGCCCAGGTAACCCTTCCCTGAGCTATCTGCTAGCAATTCAAAGGATTCTCTCACTGCCCACATTCCCATTTTTTTTTTTTTATTATCCGGAGCAAAAAATACCTAGCCCAGAAAAGCCCCCAAGCCAAAACTAGAGCTTTCCGAAAGGGCCCAAGGCACACTACCTTGAATCTAGCTGAAAAGGGCTCCGTTCAGGTTTCCCGCGTCGCCACTGTGTGGCGCGGGCCTGCCCAAATTGAAGCGCCTGTCTCTCACCTCAGAGCACCGCATACAGGGCTAGCGAGGCCCATGCGGCGAAGAAAACTTCTCCCGCCGAAGAAGTGCCTTGTTCCGCACTGCCGCACAGCCCCACTTACATCGGGCTGCGCCCCAACACTAGAGCCGTCATCCGAGCTCCTCTCCCCAAAAGCATCCCGTCCTCCTGAGATAAGAGATCCGGAGCACATCCCAACTCCAGAGGTATGGCTTGAGAGAAACGCAGAAGCAATGGATACCACATTTGTCGTGGCCAACGCAGTGCTATGAGGGATCATGTAGCCCCCGTCTCTCTGGAGCATGAACAGAGAACATAAGAACATAAGATATGCCATACTGGGTCAGACCAAGGTCCATCAAGCCCAGTATCCTGTTTCCAACAGCGGCCAATCTAGGTCATACGTACCTAGCAGTTTCCCCAAAAGACACAGGTTCCGCAATGCTTGTACTGGGTCAAGCATTGATATCCTGGGTCCCATCTTAATAATTTTATTTATTTATTTATTTATTTATTTATTTATTTAACACTCATTTTTATACCGCATCTTCCAGAGATCAGTTGCGGTGTACAAATAACAACAATTAACAAAGCGAAGTTTGTTTTACATAGAACATCTTAATTTTACATAGAACATCTTAAAATAACATAGAGCATGGAACATCTTAAAATATGATAAATTAATCAAAGTTAAGTCAAGGAAACTAAACAGTGAATTTATGGACCTTTATGGTTTATGGACCTTTCCTCCAGGAACTTGTCCAAACTTTTTTAAACCCAGCTACACTAACAGCCTTTACTAATCCTCCGGTAACAAATTCCAGAGTTTGATTACACGTTGAGTGAAGAAATATTTTATTTTATTAGTTTTAAATAGTTTACCCTGTAGCTTCATTGCATGTCCCCTAGTCTTTCTATATTCTGATAACGTAAACAATCGATCTACGTTTACCCGTTCCACTCCGTTCATTAATTTATAGACTTCTATCATATCTCCCCTCAGCCGTCTCTTTTCCAGGTTAAAGAGCCCTAACCTTTTCAGCCTTTCTTCATAGGAGTATCCTTCCATCCCCTTTACCATTTTGGTGGCTCTTCTCTGATCCTTTTCTAATAACGCTATATCCTTTTTAAGATATGGCGACCAGAAATGCACACAATATTCAAGGTGTGGTCTCACCATGGAACGATATAGAGGCATTATCATATTTTTTGTTTTATTTTCCATTCCTTTCCATATGATACCTAGCATTCTATTTGTTCTCTTGGCTGCCGCTGCACACTGGACCGAGGGTTTTGTTTTAACATGCTATCCACAATGACGCCTAAATCTTTTTCCTGGGTGGTGGTTCCTAATGTGGAACCTTGCATCGTGTAACCATAGTTTGGGTTGTTCTTCCCTAGATGCATAACTTTGCACTTGTCCACATTAAATTTCCTCTGCCATTTTGATGCCCAGTCTTCCAATTTATCAAGATCCTCTTGCAATTTTCCACAATCCTCTCGGGTTTTAACAACTTTAAATAGTTTTGTGTCATCTGCAAATTTGATAACCTCACTCCTTATTCCACTTTCCAGGTCATTTATGAATATGTCAAAAAGCAGCGGACCCAGCACAGATCCCTGGGGTACAACACTATTCACTTTTCTTCATTGGGAAAATTGGCCATTTAGCCCAACCCTCTGCTTTCTATCTTTTAACCAGTTCTTGATCCACAGTAGTACACTGCCTCTTATCCCAAGACTCTTTAGCCAGAAGTCTCTGATGAGGGACCTTGTCAAAGGCTTTCTGAAAGTCCAGATACACTATATCAACCGACTCACCTTTGTCCACCTGTTTATTCACACTTTCAAAAAAACATAATAGATTAGTAAGACAAGATCTTCCTTGTCTAAAGCCATGTTGGCGGTCTTCCATTAGGCCATGACTATCTACATGCTGAGTAATTTTATTCTTTATGATTGTTTCTACCATTTTTCACGGTACTGACGTGAGGCTCAACGGTCTGTAGTTTCCCGGATCACCCCTGGAACCCTTTTTAAAAATTGGCGTTACACTAGCGATCCTCCAATCTTCAGGTATTACAGATGATTTTAATGAAAATTCACAGATTACTAATAGCAGGTCTACAATCTCATATTTCAGTTCTTTCAACACCCCTGGATATATACCATCCGGCCCAGGTGATTTGCTACTCTTCAGTTTATCTAATAGTTGTAATATATCTTCCCGATGTATCGATATTTCCTTCAATTCTTCTGTACCTTTAAATACCACTTCAGTCATGGGTAACATCCCTACATCTTCCTCAGTAAAGATTGAAGCAAAGAATTCATTCAGTCTCTCTGCTATCGCCTTGTCGCCTCTTAGTGCCCCTTTAACTCCTCTATCATCTAATGGACCAACAGACTCTCTCACAGGTTTTTTGCTACCAATGTACTTGAAAAAAATCTTTATTTCGCGTTTTTGCTTCCGCAGCGAACTTCTTCTCAAATTCTCCCTTTGCCTGCTTTATCAATGCCTTGCATTTGACTTGCCAGTGCTTGTGCGGTTTCCAGGTTTCGTCGTTTGGCTCTTTTTTCCATTTCCTGAAAGATGCTTTTTTGGCAACAGCCTCTCTGATCTCCCCTTTAAACCATACTGGCAGTTTTTTGGACTTCCTTCCACTTTTCTTAAAGCGTGGAATACAGCTGGTCTGGACTTCCAAGATAGTATTTTTCAACAACAACCAAGCTTGATGTAAGTCTTTAACCTTTGCAACTGCTCCTTTTAGTTTTTTCTTAACTGTTTTCCTCATTTTATCATAGTCTCCCTTTCGAAATTTAAAAGGTAGTACTGTGAATTTCCTTACTATCCCCTCCTCCACTAATTAAATTAAAGGCGATCATGCTATGATCACTATTGCCAAGTGGCCCCAACACCCTTATCTCTTGCACTAGATCTGGTGTTCCACTAAGGACTAGGTTTAATATGGCTTCCCCTCTGGTCGGTTCATGAACCAGCTGCTCCAAGAAGCAGTCATTTATGTCATCTAGGAACTTTATCTCCCTAGCATGTCCTGCCGTGACACTGACCCAATCGATACCGGGGTAATTGAAATCACCCATTTTATTACTACTGCGCTATAACTTTTGTTAGCTTCCTTGATTTCTTTGAGGATTTCATCATCCATTTGTTCATTCTGGCCAGGCGGTCGATAGTACACCCCCCACTGCCATCGCCTTCCCCTTTTTACATGGAATTTTAATCCATAGAGATTCTACAGCAAATTTTGTTTCCTGCAAAACTTTAATCCTTTCTGACTCAATGCCCTCTCTAACATAGAGCGCAACCCCTCCACCAATTTGATCAGCTATCATTACGATATAGTTTGTATCCAGGTATCACAGTGTCCCACTGGTTGTCCTCCTTCCACCATGTCTCTGATATTCCAATCATATCTAACCTCTCATTTAGTGCTATATATTCTAACTCTCCCATCTTATTTTTTAGACTTCTAGCATTTGCATACAAGCATTTTAGAGACTGTATTTTATTCATATTAGTTTGGCTGTTGGTAGACATGGGTAATTTGGGATCTTTAAGCTCTGTCTGCTCCATACTCGAGGGCATTTGGGCTACTTTACTCTTTTTTGGAACCTCTCTGCTTTTGGTAGTATCCTTCAAGGATACATTCTTCCGAACCATCCGCTCTTGGGCGACTATCGTCTTTCCCCTATTATCTAGTTTAAAAGCTGCTCTGTCTCCTTTTTAAAGGTTAATGGCAGCAGCCCGGTTCCATCCCGGTTAAAGTGAAGCCCATCCCTTCGCAAGAGCCTCTCCTTTCCCCAGAATGTTCCCGAGTTACTAACAAATCCAAAACCCTCATCTCTGCCCCATTGTCTCATCCACGCATTGAGACTCCGGAGCTCTGCCTGCCTTTTGGGTCCTGCACGTGGAACGGGAGGCATTTCGGAGAACGCTACCCTGGAAGTTCTGGATTTCAACTTCCTACCTAAAAGCCTAAATTTAGCCTCCAGAACCTCCCTACCACGTTTTCCTATGTCATTGGTACCGACATGTACCAAGACAGCAGACTCCTCCCCAGCACTATCTAAGACCTTATCTAGGTGACATGTCAGGTCCACTACCTTCGCACCAGGCAGGCATGTAACAGGTGATCCTCACGTCCACCAGCCACCCAGCTATCTACATGCCTAATGATCGAATCACCAACTATAACGGCTGTCCTAACCCTTCCCTCATGGGCACACGGCCCTGGAGAAACTTCCTCGGTGCGAGAGGGTTTTACATCACCTGTAGGACAGGTCCTAGTTACAGGATCACTTCCTGCCACACCAGGGTGATGCTCTCCTGTCACGTGACCTCTCTCCTCCATGGCAACAGGGATGCTGCCAGACTGAAGGTGGGACTTCAGGACTATATCCCTGTAGGTCTCGTCTATGTACCTCTCTGTCTTTCTTATGTTTTCCAAGTCTGCTTCTCTAGCCTCTAGAGAACAGACTTGTTCCCTGAGAGCAAAGAGCTCCTTGCACCTAGTGCACACGTAAGACCTCTCACCAACTGGGAGAAAATCATACATGTGACACTCAATGCAAAAGACTGGAAAGACCCCATCTCGCTGCTGGACTGCTGTCTGCATCTTAGTTTTAAGTTTGTGTTTAGATCTTTAAGTTCTTTACTTCCTAAGGGCTGCTATGGATATTTATACTAATAAAACTGTACCTAATATGTTTAATATACCTTGTTCACCTGAAGCTTAATTAATCTCAGGTCCTTAGTGTATGACTGATTTGGGTAACGAGCTGCACCTGAGAGCACCCCCTGTCTTTTAAGATGTGTAAGTGCCTATAAAGCTACGATTATCCCAGGGGTGGGTGGGTGTGGGGCGGGAGGGAGGGAAATAACACTTATTAAGAGAGAGCTGCTACACAGTACCCTGTCCTGTGCTGCTGAGGTAAGCTATATTCTTATTTGATTTTAAATGTTAAATTATAGCTCTTTGCTGCTGCTAGGCTCTAACGTATTATGAAATTTAAACTACAAGCTCTCTGCTGGGTTCTAAATTTAACCAAAAAGCTCTCTTCTGTGTTTTAAATTTAAATCCCCCTTTTCAAGTGCTGCCGCTGCCGAGAAAGGGAGCACACTGATGGCTGTCTACACCTCAACGGCTCCTCACCCAGTCCGCGGGTTCAGGAGCCGGAGGCCCCAGCACCTACTCCTGCACTCTCCCCAATACAACGTACGGCTCTGAAGGAGGGGGGAGGTGGGGAAGCTACAGCAGCTAACACTGCCTCAAAGAAGACAGCGAGAACCTCGGCTGAAAAATCACTCAAATTTAAAGGTATATTACCCTTGTAATTTTTTTTTCAATGCAAATCACTATCTAACCCTATGCTAATCCTACACTCCTAAATCATTCTTTAATCATTCTTCCAGTGAGAACCGAACCTCTGAGGCTCACAGCTCCTCCAGCTGCTTGGAGACTGAAATAACTGAGACAAGGAGGCGGTTCCTGGGCTACTTATCCTGGTGTCACAAGAAATGTGACATGCTCAGTCTCCAAGCTGCGAGAGGAGGTGCTTAAACCTCAGAGGTTCGGGACTAGACTGGAGGGACGATAAGGAATTTGCATTTACAAATGGAGAGTGTGTTTCTGATGTCACAGTGGATAATCATCTGGTGTGCAGTTATCGTATCATGAGCTTCAGTATTATACCATGGGTAGGGGCAGCACAATTAAAAGAGGCACCCTAGGTGACCCTCAGCCATTGCACAACCTCCGCTCATTGCCGTCGCTGCTGCCCCTTTCTGGGACGTGCAGCAACAATGGGCACAAACAGCCCCAAGGCACTCAACCTTAAACTTTGGCGCCGTGAGACTGTTTTCACCACCTCTTCAATGCCCGATACTGATTTCTTGTTTACAGCAGTTAGTGAAAGGACCGGGTCCTAAAGGAGTGCTTATCGAATCTGAGACCTAGAAACAGTGTTAATATAGCAAGCATTGTAACTCATTCTCGAGTTGGGATTGGACGACTTTTTTAAATACTATAGCAGTTAGTCGACATTGGATATTAGAAGAGCAAATGTGGTTCCTGACCACAAAAAAAGGAAGGAAGGAAGAGTCTGGTAACTACACACCAATTAAGAATGACCTCTGGTGTTAAGTAAATTAATGGAAATGCTGTTAAAGCAGAGGATGACGTGATTTTGGGAATCCAAGGGATTACAGGATACAAGAAAGCATGATTTTACAAGAGGTATCAATAACACAGCCAAAAGGCAACATACCACCAATACAAAACAGAATACAGAACAGGCGATGAACACAACTAAATTTATTGGATAACAGTGAGGAAAACAACAGCCAAACCCTACACAGCCATGTTTCAGCAATAATAGACCTTCATCAGGGGTCAAAGTATATAAGTACACTCAATGTTTTCTACACTATGACAAAACCAAAATTAGAAAGGTTAGAAAATAACTCTCAGTGATAGTGGACTGTCTTTAAAATTCCGTAAAAGATACAGAGTTCTACTTTGCAAAATGAACCCATATTCGGTCCAATCTGATTGATTTCTTAAACTGGGTGTCCAGAAAACTGGGTTGGGCAGAGCGATAAATGCGGTATGCTTAGATTTAAGCAAGGGCTTTGACACCATTCTAATCAGTGACTTATAAACTGAGGACCCTTAGGACAGATCCCCTAAAATGACTAACTGGGTAAAAAACTGGTTAAGTTGGGGGCGGAGCCTGATGTTGTGCAGGGCAGACGTGTAGAGCGGAGCTCTGGGGGGAATTGCTGTTAATCCTGGTTTACCGCTGCCTGTAGTATCACAAAGGAGTCGGCTTTGGCAATTGTAGGTGTGGAGCGATGGCGGGATCCAAGCCGACCCGACTTAAGTTTGCTGGGATGAAAGGCAACAGCGCAAAACGCTTGAAGTTGGACCCCCTATCGCCCCAAAAGATGGCAGCCGCTCGCGAAGGCTCTGATGCCCTTCAAGAACTACTCGCGGAAGTGCGAGGCATCAGGGAGCTGGTCATGGCCAATGGAGAATCTCTGGGCACGGTGAGAGATGAACTAAGCATGCTAAGGAGCAGCATGGAAAGTATCTCTTTCCGGCAAGATAAGATCGAGAAACTGGCGCACAGTAGATAAGCACGCCAAAGAAATTTGGTCGTTGCAAAGGGACCTTGAGGACAGTAATAATCGGGCCCGAAGAAATAATATACGGATTGTAGGAATACCTGAGGGTGCGGAAGGGAAGGATGTTGCTGCCTTCCTGCATAAAATGATTCCAGTGGCGCTTAACCTTACCTTCGCAATGCCTTTTGAGATTGATCGGGCCCACCGAGTCCCCTCGCAAGCCCAACCTAATAATAAAAGGCCAAGGCCAATCATTCTATGGGTCCTTCAATACCAACAAGTGGACCAGATAATGGAGGCTGCCCGGATGCGTCCTTCTGCGGAATTTGAGGGTCATAGACTATTTTTTCCGGACTTCGCCAAGAGCACAGTGGACCGGAGGAAACGCTTTTTGGCTCTGAGGCCTCGCCTACAACAGCTCCAGGCGCGATATGGGCTTCTGTATCCTGCCCGAATGGGCGTGACTCTCCACAACCAAACCAAAGCCTTCGATGAACTGGAAGCACTGCATTTGTACCTGGAGGATAAAGAACTCTCGCTGATGCGTTGAGGCCTGCAGATGGATGTACCCCATCGAGGTTTTTGGTGGCGAGGAAGAGACGGCCCGGTTGAGTGGCTGAAATCCACGGGCGGGTTGGACTGAGAATATAATTAATGTTGGTGTGTTAGTTGCAGAGAGTGTGTCTTTATGTTGAGCGGTATGTAACATGCTGTAATAGTGGCATAGGTTATGGGAAATGGTTGTGGGGCATAATGTTAAGGCGTGGGTAGCGGGGCTGTTTCTTCTATCAATGTGGTCCCCCCTGTGCCTGCCCTGCCCTTCTCAGGTTTGCCAAATTGATTATATAGGTAGGCATACTCCTCTGGGGCCTGTTGGAAGAATTCTGGTTTATATGTTGGGGGATATGGGGCAGTTGGCCGCTGATAAAAGGTATGCACGTTTGCCAGGCATGACAGCACAGTTCTCCTTGCTGGGGGATAGAAGCATGGTTGAGCGTGGGAAATTCTGGGCAACGTGGTTGTGTGTCAGTTGGGGCCCAAAAGGGGCAGGATATCCTACTCAGTCTTCTCTCAGACCCAAATATGGCTAAGTGGGCTTCCTTTAGAGTACTTTCTCTAAATGTGAAAGGAATAAACAAACCCGTAAAGAGGAAAAAGATTATTGCATATGGAAGGTGGGAGAAAGTAGATATCCTGTTTCTGCAAGAGACCCATTTAAATGCTAAGGAGTCTCTGAAGTTAAGCATAAAGCCTTTTACTTTGGTGGCATAATCCGCGGCGATCCATAAACGCTGTGGGGTGGCCATCTTGGTTAAAAGCTCTCTTGTCTCGAGCAGCCTTCAGGTTTGCTCTGATACAGGGGGGGAGATGGACTAAGGCTATAATTAAAGCCGGGGCCTTAGAGCTGGCTTTAATCAATGTCTACGCTCCCAACCTAGACTGCCCAGAATTTATTGGGTCCCTCGCTGCGGAGGTATATGCTTCTATGGGGAAATCGATAATCTTAGGAGGGGATTTTAACCTTGTGTTGGATTCTATTGTTGACAAGAAGCCTCCTAGGACCTCTTGACCCTCTAGGGCGCAGATAGCTCTATTGTCTGTAATCAGGGAAGCGGGGTTGGTGCACATTTGGAGGTTACAGCACCCTGATGAGCAAGACTTTACCTTTTTCTCACCCCCTCATAAGACCTTATTTATTTATTTATTTATTTAACAATTCTTTTATACCGCGCTATTAAAATCAGTGCGGTGTACATAGAACAAGAACATACTACAATGCATACAAGTAACATTGAGTTTTACATTGAACAGGGAACTTCAACAATAGGACAACCGGGGGAACTATGTACAGATTAACTTAATGGCATATCTTGTTTAATGGTATTAACTTAATGGTATATACAGTGATATAAAACTCGTTTGGATGTTGCAATGTGGTTCCTAATAGGACTAGAGAGAAGGTTGGCCAACTAGCCCTTTTTGGGTTGAATTGAGGTGATAGTTTTGTTAATGTACGGGTTGACTTCTGGGTAGCATTTTGTGAACAAGTGGTATTTCAATGCTTTTCTGAATAGGGTTAGGTTTTTGATAGCACGGATTTCGTGAGGTAGCGCATTCCAGTTTAGAGGTGCAAATAAGGAGAAGGCCCTGTTGGAGGTGGCCTTAGTGCACTTCGTTATTATTTTTGGGACAATTAAGGTGTTCATTGATGTGGTTCTCCTTTTTCTGTTTTCCAGGGTGCAGTGGATAAGCTTGCTGATTGGCGTAGGGGGGCAGTTATTTAGTGCCTTGAATGTAAGGACTAAAGACTTATACTGGATTCTGGCATGTAATGGTAGCCAATGCAGTTCCTTCATGATGGGTGTTATATGTTCAGATCTTGATGAGCCGGAGAGGACTCTGGCGGCTGTATTCATGGCTAGGCGGAGTGGATTTAAAGTTGATTGAGGGAGGCCGTGGAGGATGATGTTGGCAAAATCCAGGTGTGGGAGGACTAATGCCTGGAAGGTTGTTCGGAAGTCTGTGGGATCAAGTAGAGAGCGGAGGTGACGTAGCGATTTGATTTTATAATATATATTTTTTGTGATGTTCTTGACATGCGTTGTCATATCCAAGTGCTGATCCAATGTGATGCCGAGGTAACGGATGATAGCTTTTGATTTCAACTCTATGTTGTTGACGAGTAGTGATGGAGGAGGTATGAACTTACGATTCCTTGTGACAAAAAGAACGTCAGTTTTGTTGTGGTTAATCCGAAGGTTTTGTGATAGCAACCATTCGGCTACAGCTTCAAAACAGTTGATTATTGGGGAGAATACTGGATGTTCAATTGTGAACGGCATATATAGGAGGATGTCATCTGCGTAAGCGAGACATTGTACATTAAAGGATCTAATCAAGTCACATATCGGCTGCATGTAGATGTTAAACATTAGTGCCGATAAGGACGATCCTTGTGGTACTCCCTGTGATTGCAGGAAAGGTTCTGAGGATGCGTGGCCCGTTTTTACCTGTTGCCATCTGTTAGATAGGTAGGATTTGCACCACTCGAGTGCTGTGCCTTGAATCCCCTTATCTTTCAAACGTTGTAGGAGTATGTCATGATTCACAGAGTCGAAAGCGGCGAATAGATTTTCTATTATTCTCCAATACATTGATTCCTAATACGGTATCATCACATATTCACCCTGCCCATGTCTCAGACCATGCAGCTGTTTCTGTTGTGATACATGATAGGAAGACACCCTTACGCTCTCCAAGGTGGTCTCTCGACAGGTCCCTTCTGCGCGATGTGGACTTCTGCCAGAGAATTAAAGCTGCAATTGCTGAGTATTTTAGATTTAACTCCCTTCAAGACACTACTGCTTGGGCTTGGTGGGAGGGCTTTAAAGCTTCCATTTGAGCTACTATCACGAGTTTTGGCATTCTGAGGGCTAGACAGGGAAAAGAGCAACTGGCTGAGTTGGAATCCCAGATTAAGGCTGGGGAGCGTGTCTTAGCTAAGTGCTCCGAGACAAGTATCCTCCTATGCCTGCAGCATTTGAGGTTTAAATACAACACGCTGCTCACGAATGCTGCCTCACAAAGCATTAAAGTACAGAGGGGGGCTTATTATTGGGAAGGGAATAAGGCGGGGCGCCTGTAAGCTAATGCACTCCAGGGTCGCAGAGATGTTGGTCGCATTGCGGCACTGAGAGACCCTCTTGAGCAATCCACGTTAACGAAGGACTCTGAAATAGCTGAAGCCTTCAGAACCTTTTATGCCCAGCTATATACGTCCAAAATAGAGTTCTCGCAGATAGCCTTTGAAAAACTGGCAGCTGGAATAAGTAGGCCAACACTGGATAAGGAAGAAAGTGAGAAGTTATATCGTGCGATCTCCACAACTGAAATCTCCCAAGCCATTGATGCCTTAGCGGTGGGCAAAGCGGCCGGCCCGAATGGGCTTCCTACAGAGTTCTTTAAGGTCTTTTCCAAAGAACTAGTCCCCCCCCCACAGCAGTATTTTCATTCGCTTGCAGAGGCGTCTCCTCGGGTGGGTTCCTTTGCTGCGGCAAATTTAATAGTCTTAGAAAAGGCAGGGAGGGACCCTATGATGGTAGGTAATTATCGTCCGATTTCCTTACTTAATGTGGACTATAAAATCTTTCGACGATTTTGAAGCGTCGCTTGTCGAAGGTGGTGCTCCTCCTGATTCATCCGGATCAATGTGGCTTTGTAGAGGGGCGGTCGACCGCTGACAATGCTAGGCTCTTGTGTCACATCTTAGTACAAGGAGAGAAGGCGTCTGTGTGAACGGTATGCAGTCCCTGGATGTCAAACTGTGTCGGGGCACTCGGCAGGGCTGTCCCCTTTCCCCAGTACTATTTAACTTGGCTCTTGAACCTCTGGCTCTTATTCTAAGACAATGTCCAAGGATACAGGGGGCAACAATTGTTAAATCGGAAATTAAACTCTTGGCATATGCCGATCTCTTTTTATTTACTTTACCGGAGTCTTTCCTTATGTGCTGGAGCTCATAAACCAATATTCACACCTGTCTGGCTATAAAATAAATTGGTCCAAGTCCATAGCCTTCCCACTAAACCCGCTGGTGCATAAAGAGGATATGCAGGCATTCCCATTTGTGTGGGAACCTAAAGAGTGGAGGAGTGGCTTAGTGGTTGGGGCAAGGTACTTCAGGCTGGAAGGTCGGGGGTTCAAATCCCACTAGAGGACAACAACCTTGGGCCGGAAGGACTGGGGTTTCTAGTCCCACAGGTGCTCCTTGTGGTCTTGGGCAAGCCACTTAACCCTCCATAGCCCATGTTCCCTGTAAAATAGTTATCTCCAAGTTATAATGCCCTGTTCGATGTAATTTCAGTTTGTTCAATGTAAACCGCACTGATGTAGAATAGCGCGGTATATAAGAGAATGTAAATAAATAAATAAATAAATAAAAAGCTATCAAATACTTGGGAGTGCACTACTGCTACCCACTGGAGGAAACAATCAGAGTCAATGCTTCTTCATTGCTGTCCAAAGTCCGGACGATGGTCGCTAAATGGTCCCCTCTGACTTTAAGAACATAAGACATGCCATACTGGGTCAGACCGAGGTCCATCAAGCCCAGTATCCTGTTTCCAACAGTGGCCAATCTAGGTCATACGTACCTAGCAGTTTCCCCAAAAGACACAAGTTCCACAATGCTTGTACTGGGTCAAGCATTGATATCCTGGGTCCCTTTTTAATAGTGGTTTATGGACCTTTCCTCCAGGAACTTGTCCAAACCTTTTTTAAACCCAGCTATACTAACAGCCCTTACCACATCCTCCGGTAACAGATTCCAGAGTTTGATTACACGTTGAGTGAAAAAATATTTTCTCTTATTTGTCTTAAATAGTTTACCCTGTAGCTTCATTACATGTCCCCTAGTCTTTCTATATTCTGATAGCGTAAACAATTGATCCACGTTTATCTGTTCCACTCCATTCATTAATTTATAGACCTCTATCATATCTCCCCTCAGCCGTCTCTTTTCCAGGCTAAAGAGCCCTAACCTTTTTAGCCTCTCTTCATAGGAGTAGCCTTCCATCCCCTTCACCAATTTGGTGGCTCTTCTCTGTACTTTTTCTAATAACGCTATGTCCTTTTTAAGATACGGTGACCAGAATTGCACACAATATTCAAGGTGCGGTCGTACCATGGAGCGATACAGAGGCATTATAATATCCTTTGTTTTATTCTCCATCCCTTTCCTTATGATACCTAGCATTCTGTTTGCTTTCTTGGCCGCCGCTGCACACTGGGTGGAGGGTTTTAACATGTTATCCACGATGACTCCTAAATCTTTTTCCTGGGTGGTGGCTTCTAATGTGGAGCCTTGCATCGAGTAACTATAGTGTGGGTTGTTCTTTCCTAGGTGCATGACTTTGCACTTGTCCACATTAAATTTCATTTGCCATTTGGATGCCCAGTCTTCCAATTTATCCAGGTCCTCCTGCAGTTTTCCACTTTCCTCTTGGGTTTTAACAGCTTTAAACAGTTTTGTGTCATCTGCAAATTTGATAACCTCACTCGTTATTCCCTTTTCCAGGTCATTTATGAATATGTCAAAAAGCAGCGGACCCAGTACAGATCCCTGGGGTACTCCACTATTCACCTTTTTCCATTGGGAATATTGGCCATTTAGCCCTACTCTCTGCTTTCTATCTTTTAACCAGTTCCCGATCCACAATAGTACACTGCCTCCTATCCCATGACTTTTTAGCTTTGCCAAAAGTCTCTGATGGGGGACCTTGTCAAAAGCTTTCTGAAAATCCAGATACACTATATCAACCGACTCACCTTTGTCTACCTGTTTATGCACACCTTCAAAAAAACATATCAGATTAGTAAGACAAGATCTTCCTTGTCTAAAGCCATGTTGGCTGTCTCCCATTAGGCCATGACTATCTACATGCTGCGTAATTTTGTTCTTTATGATGGTTTCTACCATTTTCCCTGGTACTGACGTCAGGCTCACCGGTCTGTAATTTCCCGGGTCACCCCTGGAACCCTTTTTAAAAATTGGTGTTACGTTGGCGACCCTCCAATCTTCAGGTATTACAGATGATTTTAATGAAAGTTCACAGATTACCAATAGCAGGTCTGCAATCTCATATTTCAGTTCTTTCAACACTCTGGGATGTATACCATCCGGTCCAGGTGATTTGCTACTATTCAGTTTATCAAATAGTTGTAAAATATCTTCCCGGTGTAGCGATATTTCTCTCAATTCCTCTGCAGTATCACCTTTAAATACCACTTCAGTCTTGGGTAACATCCCTACATCTTCCTCAGTAAAGACCGAAGCAAAGAATTCATTCAGTCTCTCCGCTATAGCCTTGTCTCCTCTTACTGCCCCTTTTACCCCTATATCATCTAACGGTCCAATTGACTCTCTCACAGGCCTTTTGCTACGAATGTACTTGAAAAAGTCTTTATTTCGTGTTTTTGCTTCCGCAGCAAGTTTCTTTTCAAATTCCCGCTTTGCCTGCCTTATCAATGCTTTGCATTTAACTTGCCAGTGCTTGTGCTGTTTCCAGTTTTCATCATTTGGCTCTTTTTTCCATTTCCTGAAGGTTGCTTTTTTGGCAGCAACAGCCTCTCTGACCTCACCTTTAAACCATGCTGGCAGTTTTTTGGACTTTCTCCCACTCTTCTTAATGCGTGGAATACAGCTGGTCTGGGCTTTGAGGATAGTAGTTTTAAATAACGCCCAAGCTTGCTGTAAGTCTTTAACCTTTGGAACCGCTCCTTTTAGTTTTTTCCTAACTATATTCCTCATTCTATCATAGTCTCCCTTTTGAAAGTTAAAAGGTAGTACTGTGGATTTCTTTACTATTTGTTCTCCAATAATTAAATCAAACATGATCATATTATGGTCACTATTGCCAAGTGGTCCCAACACCCTTATTTCTTGCACCAGATCTGGCGTTCCACTAAGGACTAGGTCCAGTATGGCTTCCCCTCTGGTCGGTTCATGAACCAGCTGCTCCAAGAAGCAGTCATTTATTCCATCTAGAAACTTTATCTCTTTAGTTTGTCCTGCCGTGACACTGACCCAGTCGATACCGGGGTAATTGAAATCACCCATTATTACTACTCTGTTGTGACTTTTGTTAGCTTCTGTGATTTCTTTGAGCATTTCATCATCCATTTGTTCATTCAGATAGTACACCCCCACTGCC
Source organism: Ichthyophis bannanicus (assembly GCA_033557465.1). Taxonomy (NCBI): domain Eukaryota; kingdom Metazoa; phylum Chordata; class Amphibia; order Gymnophiona; family Ichthyophiidae; genus Ichthyophis; species Ichthyophis bannanicus. Next base: position 515,776,758 of record CM066035.1, read on the forward strand.
ATCACCTTCCCCTTCATAAGTGGAATTTCAATCCATAGAGATTCTACAGCAAATTTTGTTCCCTGCAAAACTTTAATCCTTTCTGACTCAATGCCCTCTCTAACATAGAGCGCAACCCCTCCACCAATTTGATCAGCTCTATCATTACGATATAGTTTGTATCCAGGTATCACAGTGTCCCACTGGTTATCCTCCTTCCACCATGTCTCTGAGAGTGCAATCATATCTAACCTCTCATTTAGTGCCATATATTCTAACTCTCCCATCTTATTGTTTAGACTTCTAGCATTGGCATACAAGCATTTTAGAGACTGTATTTTATTCATATTAATCTGGCTATTGGTAGGCATGGGTAATTTGGAAACTTTATTCTCTGTCTGCTCCTTACTCAAGGGCATTTCGGCTACTATACTCCCTTTTGGAACCTCATTGCTTTTGGTAGTATCCTTCAAGGATACCTTCGTCCGAACCATGCGCTCCTGGGTGACTGTCGGCTTTCCCCTAATTTCTAGTTTAAAAGCTTCTCTATCTCCTTTTTAAAGGTTAATGCCAGCAGTCTGGTCCCATCCTGATTAAGGTGAAGCCCATCCCTTCGGAAGAGCCCCCCCTTTCCCCAGAATGTTCCCCAGTTCCTAACAAATCCAAAACCCTCATCCTTGCACCATTGTCTCATCCACGCATCGTTGTCGTAGTGGGGCAGGCTGGAGAAAATTTAAATGACCATTGTTCCAAAAATTAACTACATATTGGAAATGGTACCGTGTTTCATGCCATCTCGTACGTATCAGCAAACAGAGAGGGAGTTAACCCAATTCCTATGGAACAGTAAGGTGCCAAGAATAGCTCTAAAGAAGCTTAAACTAAGTAAAGATGAGGGCGGAGTAAACTTCCCGGCTTTCCTGTCCTACCATAGAGCATTTTTGTTGAAGCAGGGCACCAGATGGCGCGAGCCACGGTTGGGGCAAAGTCCGACCTGGCTTGTGATAGAGGCGGAACTGTTGGCGCCAGTTCCAACTGTATTCCTCCTGGGTATGTTAATACTGCAGAGTCGGGGTTGCCCCCTGATGGTAGCTGATACACTAAAAGCTTTCTTAGTATTGGCTCAGTTAGTGATGAGCAGTTCTCTAGTCATCTTCCTTTATGGCATAATCCTCTTTTTAAGATTCAGCAGAGGACATTTGCTTGGCGGCAGTGGTTTTCCAAAGGTATTTGGACTATAGGTCAACTAATTTGTAAAGGCCAGTGGAAATCATTTGAGAGATTGCAGAGAGAATTTAACCTCCCAGGGACATCGTACTTTCAATGGTTGCAACTTAAACACTGCGTCCAGAAATCCAAGGTAGACATTACAAGCCTAACGGATGAGGCAGGGTTAAAGAATACAATATGTGAGGCCGCAATGCTGACAGAGGGTGGCTTCCTTCTATTATAAGCAATTGCATCGAGGCCCCTTGGATGATCTTAAAGTGGCCAACCAGTAGAAAAGGCAATGGCAAAAGACAGAAGGCTGTTTGGGTGCATAGGGAGTAGAATGGCCAGCACGAAAAAGGAGGTGATAATGCCTTTGTACAAGTTTCTAGTGAGATATTTACTGTCTACATTTCTGGAGACCACACCTTCAAAAGGATATAAACAGGATTGAGTCTGTCCAGAGGGTGGCTATTAAAATTTTTAGTGGTCTTTATCATAAGGCATATGGGAATAAACTTGAAGATCTCAATACGTATAGTTTGGTGGAAAGATGGACAAGAGGTGATATGACAAGATATTTAAATGCCCCCATGACAGGGGCTGCTCTATAATGAGGTGAAGTGAGGCGCTGCCTCAGGCGGCAAAGTTTTGAAGATAGCAAAAAATGCCCCCAAAACAGCTGCCTCACTTCGCCTTCAAAAGTAAAAAAACAAAACAAAAAAAGTCACACAAGTTGCTGTCGCTGCCGAGTCCGCATCTCGGCAGCAGCAATCTCACTGCTTCCTTCTCCTGCAGCTGCAGCTCCCTGCCTCTTAGAGAGCCACGGCTGTGCTGGTAAGTACAACAGAAAAAAAAGAAAAGAAGCTGGTGCGGAGCCTTCCTGTCTCTCAAAGGACTCCGTGCAGCTTTGTCCCGCCCCCAAAGTAAGTTGTGGCTGCAGGAAGTTATAACAACTTCCTTTGGGGGCGGGACAAAGCTGCACGAAGTCCTTCGAGAGACAGAAAGGCTCCGCACCAGCTTCTTTTTTTAAATTTATTAATTTAACTGCATTTGTATACCGCTTTTCACCGGGTCAAAGTGGGTTAACACTAAAGGGGGGGTGTACATCAATCAGTGTATAAAAGGGGGGGGGGCATCACCAGGGGGCCAACATTGATGATTCAAACACGTAGTAAAGACTTAGGCGACAGATATAGGTCTCTTCTAGAGTATTGTGGGACCCTAGCCTGGGCCTAAGGCTTACAGCTATGGGCTGCCTTTTGTCTGTCCTTAAATGCAACTTTATTCTTTGTCGCCAGCAATGCACCCTGGGACTTGTAGTTGATAATTCACATTCAAAGACAAACTGTAGTTGTGCAACCGCTGGTTGAGGCAAACAAGAATATTTATTTTGTGGATTTCCAAACGCATTAAAGTTCGGCACACAAACACAATGGATACTTCTCCAATAACACAAGAGTAAAGTAAGGAAAACTGGAACTGAAGGTAAACTGAGCACAAGTCTCTTTAACAAAAACTGTTATCTTCAATAAAGCAAAACACAGCAGAGCCTTATAAGCAATTTCAGCAAAGGTAATTTTCTTCTTTTTCAAAACCTTCTTTTAACCCTGCTTACAGGTTTTTCAAGCTTCTTTAAAGCAAAGAGAGCAATCCATTAGAGTGTCCTCTGGAATGGATTGTGACTCACAGTAATCAATCTGCATGGGTTCTGGTACTTCGGCTGGCTTATCTCTGGACTCAACAGCTTCTTCAAACTTTCTGGCTTGTAGGAATTCATAAAACTCATTCCATAACTTCTGTTTCTGGTCATGAACATTTACATTCAAGGAGTGAGCTTTCCCTCCCTCTAATGCTTGCTTTAAAGTCTCTACTGTGTCCACATTTACTGCCCTGCTTGTGGCTGGGTTACGGTTCTTTCCCCAAGGGAACATATCCACCCACCTTCTAGCAGTTGGACCTTTCAGCATAGGGTCCTGAATACTGGACAGAGGTACCTGCTCCAGCTGGTTTGCAGTCTTTCCAACTAACCGTCTGCTGGCTTTAGGTCTGGGAGTTTCTCTCAGATATGGAGTGCTTCCTTCTCTGCTTTCAGCAACTGGAAGTCAGCCTCCTCGTGGCTCTCAGCTCTCCTAACTCTCTGGGCTCCTTCCTCCTGGGAACTTCCTTCCCCCTTGGAACTCCTCCATGCATGCTGAGAACTCCTCTGTGAACTCTGTAAGCTCCGTGTGCTCTGTCTCCTCTTCTCCCTTATGCTCTGTTTGGAGACATGTTTAAAAGCCTGTTTCTTTCCTGCCACACCTTCCTCTTTGCACGTGTGTTCATAATCAGTAAGCAAGCCTGCCTCCTCGTCAGAGCTAGGGCGTGGCTTGACTTGACTTTTTTTCAAAGTAGTTTTTCTACCTCTGTGCAAAGCTTGGCTGTCAGTAGTTTTAAAGGCACAAGTACCATTTTCTTCTATTTCCATTCTTTCCTGATCACCACAGTATATTGGGGATTTTATTGGGGGACTGTGGGATGTCTGTGGAGGTTGTCTGTTTCTGGTCCCAGGTATTCTTGAAAGAGGATGGTTTTTAGTTGTCTCCTGAACTCGGATAGGACGGTAGTGTTTCAGATTTGACTCGGTAATGAGTTCCAAAGGGAGGGTGCATATAGTTCAAAGGCTTTGTTGCAGGTTCGTTGATTATATTTTGTTCGTTCACAGGGGATGGTAAGGACGTTGCTGGTGGTTTGTCGGGTTGGTCTGTTGTGGGTGGGCTGGGGTAGTAGGGAGCGGAGGTGGGAAGGTCTGTGATCGATGGAGGGCTTTGTGTATAAGCAGGGCAGCTTTGTATTTGATGCTCGTTTCAAGTGGAAGTATGTGTAGGTCCCTCAGGACTGGGGTGATGTGTTCATGCTTTCTTGCTTTTTGGATGATCCTTGCGGTGGTATTCAGAGCCATCCGAGGGGGTTGGTGTGGGTTGCAGGAAGTCCGTGATAGATTATATTGCAGTAGTCCAGGTGGGGGAGCGTCATAGCCTGCATGACAATTCTGAAGTCCTGTGGAGTAATTAGTGGTCTAAGCCGTTGTAATGTTTTTGCTTTGTGGAATATTGTCTTTGCAGTCTTTTTTATCTGTGGAGTAAATGTGAGTGCTTGGTCTATAGTGATTCCTAGATATTTCATTTGGGGTTGAGTCTTTATTTGGGTGGTTCCCAGTGTGAGGTGTGGTGGAGCGCTAAAGTTTGGTTCCTTTGTTACTATGAAGGCTTCAGTTTTTTTTACGTTGATGGCAAGATTGTTTCTTTGCAGCCAGTCGGAAATCTCTATAAAGCAGTTTGATAATTGGTTATTTGTTGGGTTGGTGGTTGTGATTGGTCCATAGAGCATTATGTCGTCTGCGTATATATGGTAGTTGATGTTATGCTTTTGTATTATTGCGCAGAGTGGTTGTAGATATATATTGAAAAGCATGGCGGATAGTGTGGATCCTTGTGGTACTCCTTGATGTTGTTGGAAGGGGGGGGGGGAGGTGGCTGTGCTTGTGCGAATCAGTTGTTGTCGGTCAGTCAGGTAGGAGCGGAACCATTGTAGTACGGTGTCTTTAATTCCTATTTCCTGGAGTCTGTGTAGGAGAATGCTGTGGGAGATGGTGTCGAAGGCTGCTGATATGTCTAGGAAGAGCATGGCGTATCCAGAGTGTTTGGCCTGTGTGCCTTTGGTGAGGGTATTCAGTAGGGTCATCATGAGGGTTTCCACTCCATGGTACGGCCGAAATCCGTGTTGTTGCGGGTCTAGTATTTTGTTGGTGTCTAGGTGATCCTGGAGTTGCTGTTGAATGATCTCCATAATTTTGGTGGTGAATGGGAGGCTTGCTATTGGTCTGTAGTAGGCTGTGTCGAGTGGGTCCAGGTTGGGTTTTTTTTATGGTCGAACGGATGATAGAGGTCTTGAGAATGTCCGGTATATGTCCTTGCTTGAGGGATTCATTGATAATGTGGGTTAGGGGTGTGCTTATGTCTTCTTTGGATTTCTTTATCCATTCAGCAGGGCAGGGGTCTAGTGGAGAGGTGGTGGTGTTTAGGCAGGAGATGGTAGACTCTATTTGTTCCTTTGTGATCATTTCAAATGTGCACCATTCTGTTGTTTTGGTGATATGGTAGGTTGTTGGTGTTGCATTCTGTTGTGGGGCAGTTGGTGACTGGAGCTGCTTGTATTGGCGTGCTAGTAGTTCAGGTGGGATGTTTGGTAGCTGATCGGGGTGGCCGGGTGCTTTTGTTAGTTTCTTGACTATCTCGAAGAGTTCACGTGGTTTGTTTAGTGCGGTATGTATGATTTTTCAGTGGTAGGCTCTCTTTGCTTTATCAGTTTCAGTGTGGTATGAGTCGAGTTTGCTTACGTATTTTGCTTTGTCTGCTTCTTTTTTGGTTTTTCTCCATTTTCTTTCAGCTCTTCTGAGTAGAGTCTTTAGTTTCCGTAGGGTTGGGGTATACCATTTTGCTTTTGCTACAGTAGTTTTTGTTTTGGTGTTGGTAGTTGTTGCACAGGATGCAGAAGCAATTGTAGTGTTCCAGTTGTTGATTAGGTCATCAAGGTTTGAGGTGTTTGACTGGAGTTTGGGCAGTGTTTGTGCTAGGAAGTCCTCCTTGTTGAAAGGTTTGAATCTTCTCTTTTGTTGGTTGTTCTCTTTGTTTTTTTTGTGTTTGTATATATGGGTGATGTTGATGAGATGGTGGTCAGCCCAGGGCACGCATGTGATTTTTGGGTTCGTCGATGTAGAGATGCTGTGGGAGTTCAGGAATATTAGGTCAAGTATGTTCCCTTTTTCGTGAGTTGGGTTATGTATAATCTGTGTTAAGTCCATTGCTTCCATAGCGTTGATGAAGGCTTCGGCATGTTTATCTTGTAGTGAGGGGAGGTTTAAGTCTCCGAGAATTAATTGCTCTTTTGTGGAGATGGCACTCTCTGATATATGTTTTATTATGTCTGATAGATCAGTGCTTGGTGTGGGTGCTCAGTAGATTAGGCATATGGAGAGGTGTCTGTTGGTGAGCGTGAGTATATCTGCTTCGTTGGTTGTTTCTGCCGCGTGGTTCCTGAGGTGAAGGTTGGATCTTGCAATGATGGCTACTCCTCCTCCTCTGGCATGGGTTCGGGAGCAGTTGTGGAGACTGTACCCATTAGGTGTTAGTTGGTTCATGATCACTGTATCGGTGTCTGTCAGCCATGTTTCCGTTAAACAGAGGATGTCGATCTTTTCTGCTGAGATCAGGTCATGGAGCATGTGGTGTTTATTTCTGACTGAGCGTGCATTTATTAGTGTGATTGAGAGAGGTTTGTCGTTTGTGGGATTGGGAGTGTGGGTTTGTGTGGGAGGTGTGCGAGTACTCCTTGTAGTTGGGGGGTCGGGGGCGTTTGTGTGTTGGGTGTTTGTGTTGCCTGGGGTGGGGTGGTTTGGGTGTGTGTTGGTGCTAAGGAGGTAGCAGCTAAGTGGGATTGTGATCAGTGTTTGGGGGTATATTGGAGTTAAGAATGGTGGCATGGTTTTTGAGATACCTGGGAGTTCGTGGGCTGTGGCTGGTTCCTGTTGGAGTCCGCGGGTTGTAGGCAGGCCCTGCTGGTGGTCATTGGTGGTCCCTCTTAGGATGTTGTCGCTGTTTGTTGGGCTTTCTCATGCTTGTGGGCCGCGCCTAAGGGCCACGCCAAAGGGCCCTCTGGTGAGGCCCGCCAGGCGCGGGCGTGCTCGATCGGGGACGCTTCTTTTATGTTGCTCCCACTGCCCCCGATTGGGCAGGAGCTTCTGAGCAGGACGGCTTCCCGCGCAGGTGCTCAACCCAGGCTCGAGGAGCTTTTATGTGCTGGCGGGAGGAGCGGGTGTTGCTGCTGGCGTCCTGATCGGGGACGCTTCTTTTATGTTGCTCCCACTACCCCCGATTGGGCAGGAGCTTCTGAGCGGGACGGCTTCCCGCTCAGGCCCTCAACCCAGGCTCGGGGAGCTTTTTTTTTTTATTGCACTTACCAGCACAGCCGCGGCTCTCTAAGAGGCAGGGAGCCAAGGCTGCAGGAAGCGGCGGCAGTACATCCATAGTGAGGGGAACTAGCTCTTTTCTTCTTATCCTGGATTAGATGCTCTCAAGTGCTTGATCCTCTGTTTTAGAACTTGTGTCCCATGTATCAAATTTACATCTCGCTGGGCTTTACAGTGAGGGCAATTTCATTTCGAGCCTAATGACCCTTCAAATTTCAAAATCTGCATTAAATACAGTGAGGTGGAAGGGGTACAGTCTAATTTCTTAAGTGTGTTTGAATAATCACAAGGCAGATTTTCTGTGCAAACAGAGGTCCATGTACATTCCTTTCTCTTTTAATTGTCAACAAGTCACACTTTTACCCCGGGGGCCGAGGAACGTCTCGCCGATTGAAAGGGGGGCAAGCTCCACCTTAACTCCGCCCCTAGCATCCCCCACGACCTTCTGTTTTGCAACGGGAATTGTATCCTCACAGGCAGAAGGGTAAGGCTGCCAAAATTGCCTTCACTTCTGCCTGCGGGAGATGGGATCCGTGCGGGCGAAACACGAGGGGGGAGGATGTGAGCGGCCGCTTCTGATCCCCAGCCGACAGTAAGTTGCATCAGAGGGGGATCCCAAGTGGCAGGTCTACTTGTGCTGCATGAGCTCCTTTTCATTTTGCTTTTTTACAGATTCCAGTTCTTAATGCTCAGTCAGTACATGTTTACAGCACAGGTGAATATGAATTGATTTTTAGTATGATGGTTATTTATTTGGCTCTCACATGTTTTAGTGATGGTTCTCTTGGACTGAATTGCATGGTATTAGCTGCTTTGTGTGTGTTTTTACATATGATTATATTAATGTATGTATTTTTGTATATTTTGAATAACTGTATTTCTGTTTTTTAATTGATCAGTTGTATTCATTTGATTGTTTTATATGTTTACTACTTTGATTTATTGGTATTTACTGCTTTTTATACACTGCTCATGTTCATTCTCGTGATGAATTCTCTTTTTCAGATTATATTAACCTTTTACTAACACTTGGGGTAGAGGCAGCTCTATAATTAGGCGGAGTGAGGCGGTGGCGGCAGAAATGCCCCCAAAAGAGCCACCTCACTCCGTCTTCAGTTTAAAAAAAAAAAAACGTGGACAAACTGCTGCAGCCGCAATAGCTTTAGAAATGAGAGGAAACTGGTGCGGAGCCTCCCGGCGGTATGGAACCTCTGCTGCTGCTGCATCCCGCTCCCAAAAGGAAGTGACGCTAGAGTGGGATGCGGCAACAGCAGATGTTCCATACCGCCGGGAGGCTATGCACTGGTTTCCTCTCATTTCTAAAGCTATCGCAGGCAGCCGAAGGGGAAGGAGCAGAACGAGCTACACAGAAGGGGGCGGGGGAGAGAAGAGGAACGAGCTACACAGGAAGGGGGGCTGGAATAAAGCTGACAGGGGGAAGAGAGGACTGGAAGGGAACCGAGAGGGGCAAAATGTGGTCTGGAAGACAGCTAACACAGGGGTAAAAAAAGAGGGTTGGAAGGGAGCTGACAGGGGAGGAAAGAGATGGCTGGAAGGGAACTGACATAGGTGGCTGGGTAATAGGGAGGAGGCTGGCAGGGAAGGGGCACTGGGAATGGAAGGGAGCTGACACGTGTGGAGGGTCACTGGGACTGGAAATAGACTGATGGAAGGAAGTGAAGAAAACAGAAGATAAGAAATGGAAGATAGAGTGCTAAGAGAAGATAGGAAAGCAAAAGCCTCAGATCAGGACCAGCATGACCAGAGAATAAAATGGTCAGACAACAAAGGTAGAAAAAAATAATTTGATTTTCAATTTAGTGATTGGACTTTGTGCTACTTTTATAGTTTACACAGTATGGGATACTGCATCTCTTATCTGGTGTTGCTCTGCATGCAGAGTCTAGCTTCTTGGGGTTTTAGTTTAATTTTTCTCTAAATATTTTATTTTTACTTTAGGCTGTGATCACTTATTCTGTATTTGGTGAGAGTCTGTGTTCCTATGTGTGACCCAAGGCTGTGTATTCTGTTATCATGTAATCTGTACGCAGGGATCTGTACTGTAGCAATTTGCCTTGTTCAGCTTTTCAAATAAGTGTTAGATGTTCTAGGGCCTGCTGCAGTATTTATATAATGCTGCTTTTTTTGTATGAGTTTTGGAAGTTTATGCTGGTAATAGTATGGTAGATTTGGCCTTGTAGATCTTTGGTGACTTTTGTAGGGTTTTATATTAGTTTCCAATATTCCTGGTACTGGAGAATATTTGTTAATTAGATGACAAGAATCAGATTTTTTTTAAGATATTGAGTTTTATTTATTTTGTTTAACAGTTTTTATATACTGTCTTTCTTCAATTCAAGACGGTTTACAATGAACATAACAATGTGTCTCAACTGTTTTACATGGAACAGAACTTTTGAACATGAGTATATATGGTTGAAACAAGTAACTTTTGAACATGAGTATATTTGTCTCAAACAAGAAACTATTTACATATTTACAGGATATTAGGGAGGGGTCATCGGGATAATAAGTTAGGTAAAGGTATTATGGGGTGGGTGGAGCAGGGGAGAAATGGATATTGAGGGGAGAGTTCTTGGGGGGGGATGGGGGCACCATCTCATCCTCCTCCTCAGGCAGAAGATTGCCTTGAGCCGCCCCTGCTCCATGGTATAAATGCACAGGAGGTAGCCCTCTTCCAATTGAAAGGGAGCTCTGGAACAAGGGGTCATAGGAATAATGTGAAAGGGGATAAACTCTGGCATAATCTGAGGAAAAATGTATTTACAGAAAGGATAGTAGATGCATGGAACAGCCGCCCATTGGAGGTGGATGAGAACAACTGTATCTGACTTCAAGAAAGCATGGGGCGAATATAGAGACATATTAACATATAAGGTATAGTTGTATTAATATAAGTATCCACTGCAAACCTAAGTAAACAACTTTAATATCTGAAAAAACTTTAAAACTAAGATGCAGATTGCAATCCAGCAGTTGATGGGGGTTTGCAAGTCTTTTGCATTGAGTGTCACATGTATGATTTTCTCCCAGTTGGTGAGGGATCTTACGTGTGCACTAGATGCAAGGCGCTCTTTGTTCTCAGGGAACGAGTCCGATCTCTGGAGGCTAGAGTAGCAGACTTGGAGGACATAAGGAAGACAGAGAAATATATAGACAAGACCTACAGGGATATAGTACGGAAGTCCCATCTCCAGTCTGGCAGCCTCCCTGTTGCCATGGAGGAGAGAGGTCACGTGACAGGAGAGCATCACTCTGGTAAGGCACGAAATGATCCTGCAGCTAGCATCTGTCCTCCAGGTGATATACAACCCTCTCGCACAGAGGTTTCTCCAGGGCTATATGGCCATGAGGGGAGGGTTAGGATGGACGTTATAGTTGGTGATTCGATTATTAGGCATGTAGATAGCTGGGTGACTGGTGGACGTGAGGATTGCCTGGTAACATGCCTGTCTGTTGCGAAGGTAGCAGACCTCATGCACCACCTAGACAAGGTGCTAGACAGCGCTGGGGAGGAGTTTGCTGTCTTGATACATGTTGGTACCAAAGACATAGGAAAATATGGTAGGGCAGATCTGGAATCCAAATTTAGGCATCTCAATGCGTGTGTGAGACAATGGTGTAAAGAAGAGGGTTTTTGATTTGTTAGGAACTGGGAAACATTCTGGGGAAAGGAGAGGCTTCCGAAAGGATGAGCTCCATCTTAACCGGGATGGAACCAGGCTGTGGTCATTAACCTTTAAAAAGGAGACAGAGCAGCTTTTAAACTAGATAATAGGAGAAATCAGTCACCCAAGAGCGCATGGTTCGGAATGATATATCCATGAAGGATACTAGCAAAAGGCTGAAGTTAGGGCATATCGACAGAAAGGTTCCAATAAAAAACAAAAGTAACCCAAATGCCCTTAAGTACAGAGCAGATAGAGCTTAAAGATTACTAATTACCGCTAGAAATCTAAAAAGTGCCTGTTAGAATATATCTGTAAACCTCTCTGATACACACAGTAAAGGGTGGTATATCAAGTGTCTAAACCATAAAAAATAAGAAGGGAGAGTTAGAATATGAAGCACTAAATGAGAGGTTAAATATGATTGGTATCTCAGAGACTTGATGGAAGGAGGACAACCAGTGGGACACTGATACCTGGGTACAAATTATATCGCAATGATATAGTAGTTCAAATTGGAGGAAGTGTTGCGCTCTATGTTAGAGAGGTCAATGCGTCACACAGGATTAAAGTGTTGCAAGAAACAAAATACACAGTAAAATCTCTATGGATTCTTTTCGATGGTGGAGGGATCCAAAATGGCATAGGGCAGAGACTGCTGTACCGACATGTTTCCTTATGCCGCGTAAAAGGAAAGTAAGGCTGTGAAAAGTACCCCAGACTGCTCAGCTTTCTTCCTCTACGCTTTCCCCTAGTGGACCGCTGGATGCCTTTGTTCGTCAGGAGCTTCAGCCGCAGTGTCTGGGGGTGAGTAGCCCGGCTGAGAGGTCGCGGGAGCAGGCGTGCTCAGCGTCTTCCTCAGGCAGTGATCTGATGCCCCCAGAATCGCGGAGACCTCTGAAGCAGGCGTGTCCAGGGGTGTGTTCAGAGGTTTTGGAAGCAGTGGCAGCATCCGAAGCTGGTGCTGCTGCTGCTTTGCTGGGGCCGAATCTGAGCACGAACGAGGGAGCAGGAGTAGCTCCAGAGGTTTTCCCTGCCCTGAGATGCCGATTGGAGGAGAGACACTGTCGGACGTGGCGAGAAGAGCCGCTTTGTCCCCTCCTCGGGATCCCATGATGGCAGTAGTCTTAACGGACACTGTGAGGGAAGTTTCAGCTTTTTCCTTTGATTTACAGCGACCAGAGCAGTTTACCTTGGAGGCAATTTGGTCCGCCATTAAATAACTTGGTGAGGCCATTATTCCTCAGGTACAACTTTTACAAACACAAGTGTTGCAGAATGAAAAAGCTTGCCCTACAAATACTGAGTCGATTGGGACATTTAGAGCCTCTGTGACTGATTTATTGTTAAAAATTGATCGTTTGGATTTTCAAACTGAGGCACTAATGAAAGACTTTAGAAATGTGAGGAGTCAGCTGGAATATTTAGATAATCATTCAAGATTGACTAATTTACGTTTGATTAATTTCCTAAGGTTACCTAGTATATCTGCCAAAGAGATATTTAAAATGTATTTGTTGGAAATATTGGGGGTTTTCTTTTATTTATGTCCCACATTGGTGAAGATATATTATATTCCTAGTGGTCAGAAAGTTCTGACTAGTGCTGAGATACCTGGACCACAAGTGGCTGATGTATTAAATGTAACTGCTTTGCACAAAAGCGGAAGTAAGGATGTGGTTGAAAACTACAGGCTGGTTAGTTTAACTTCGGTGGTGAGTAAATTATTGGAAACGCTGCTGAAAGAGAAAATAGTGAGGTTTCTGGAGTCCAGCGGATTACAGGATCCGAGGCAGCATGGATTCACCAGAGGCAGGTCTTGTCAGACAAATCTGATTGATTTCTTTGATTGGGTGACCAGGGAGTTGGACCGAGGGAGAGCTCTAGATGTGGTGTATTTAGATTTCCGTAAAGCCTTTGACACTGTTCCTCACAGGCGACTTATAAACAAACTGAGCACCCTAGGGATGGACCCTAAAGTTACTGCTTGGGTTAGAAATTGGTTGGGTGGGAGGCGACAAAGAGTACAAGTAAATGGAGCTCACTCTGAGGAGAAGGATGTTACCAGTGGTGTGCCCCAGGGATCTGTCCTTGGTCCGATTCTTTTTAACATCTTTGTTAGTGATATAGCGGAAGGGCTGTCGGGTAAGGTTTGCCTCTTTGCGGATGATACCAAAATCTGCAATAGAGTAGACACCCAGGAAGGGGTAGATAACATGAGGAGGGATCTAGCTAAGCTTGAAGAATGGTCTAGAATTTGGCAGCTGGGATTTAATGTTAAAAAATGTAAGGTCATGCATTTGGGCTGCAGCAATCCAAGGGAGCAATACAGTATAGGAGGTGAAGTACTTCTGTCCACTAAAGAAGAGCGGGACCTAGGCGTGGTTGTGTCTGATGATCTTAAAGTAGCTAAACAGGTAGAAAAGGCGACGGCAAAAGCTAGAAGGATGCTTGGGTGCATACGGAGAGGAATGGATAGCAGAAAAAAGGAGGTGATAATGCCTCTGTATAAGTCTTTGGTGCGACCTCATTTGGAGTATGGTGTGCAATTCTGGAGACCGCACCTTCAAAAGGATGTGAACAGGATGGAGTCGGTGCAGAGGGTTGCTACTAAAATGATTAATGGGCTTCATTATAAAGCATATGAGGACAGACTTAAGGATCTTAATATGTACACCTTAGAGGAAAGGCGGGATAGAGGTGATATGATTGAGATGTTTAAATACCTCCGTGGCATAAATGTTCAGGGAGAGAGCCTCTTTCAATTGAAAGCAAGTTCTGCTACGAGGGGACATGGGATGAGGGTGAAGGGAGATAGATTCAGGAGTGATATGCGGAAATATTTCTTTACGGAAAGAGTAGTGGATCCGTGGAATAGTCTCCCAGTGGAGGTGGTAGAGATGAGGACAGTAACTGAATTCAAAAAAGCATGGGACCAACACAGAGGATCTCTAAAGGTAAAAAGTGGACTGTTGTAGTTGTTGTTATGGAAGGACAGACTAGACAGGCCATGTGGTCTTTTTCTGTCGTCATGTTTCTATGTTTCTATGTTAGAGAATTCAGATGTGGAATTGGTTACTCCTGCCACCTGTTTGGTTACATTTGCAATGGCTTCAGATAGGGAATGGCTTCTTAAAATGTTTTTCAGGAAGAGGAATGTGCCTTTTAAGGGTTGCCTGGTACACATATTTCCTGACCTTGCCAGGGAAACCCAACGACGCAGAAAAGAGTTTTTGCTTCTGCGCCCAAGGGTTTTGCAATTGGGTGGGGTACTTTTTCTAAAGTATCCCTGCAAGTGCCTTGTGAAATTGGAGGGCATTTCCTATATTTTTTTATTTTCCATCTCAGTTAATTTCTTTTTTGAATGATCGGGGGGTCCACGGGTGAGGGGTCTGCCAGTTGTTCTACACCGCTTTAATTTGTATATCGACTGATATTGTCTCTGCTAATTTCCTGTAAGAGTAGCTATTATGTTAGCATTTTCCTCTTCATTTTTGGATCCTGTATTGTGGGGCCAGAGCGGGGTTACCTATTTGATGTTTTCTTCTGATTTTCTTCTCCTTAGGTTTTATTAATATCATTGGTTTCCCCGGTTTCTGTGCAAGTGATTGTATCCTTGTAACATATATTGTAATTCTATAAATATAAAATTAAATAAAAAAAAAGAATCTCTATGAATTGAAATTCCATGCAAAAAAGGAAAGGTGATGGCAGTGGGGGTGTACTACTGACTGCCTAGCAAAAATGAACAAATGGATGATGAAATTCTCAATTTAATCAGGGAAGCTAAGAAAAGTTACAATACAGTAATAATAATCAGTGATTTCAAGTACCCCAGTATCGACTGGGTCAGTGTCACAGCAGGACATGCTAGGGAGAAAACGTTTCTAGATTAAATAAATGACTGCTCCTTGGAGCTGCTGGTTCATGAACAAACAAGAGGTGAAGCCATTTTGGACCTAGTCTTTAGTGGTATACAAGATCTGGTGCAAGAGATAAGGGTGTTGGGGCAACTTGGCAATAGTGATCATAGCATGATTGCGTTTAATTTCATAAATGGAGGAAGGACGGCAAGGAAAGGAAATCCACTGTACTGCCTTTTAACTTTCAAAAGGTAGACTGTGATAAAATGAGGAAAAGAGTTAAGAAAAAACTAAAAAAGCAGCAGCAAAGGTTTAAAAAGATTTACATCAAACATGGGTGGTGTTTAAAATTATCATCTTAGAAGTCCAGACCAGCTCTGTTCCATGCCTTAGGAAAGTTGGAAGGAAGTCCAAAAAATTGCCAGCATGGTTTAAAGGTGAGGTCAGAGAGGCTGTTGCCAAAAAAGCATCTTTCAGGAAATGGAAAAAAGAGCCAAATGATGAAAATTGGAAACATAAGTACTGGCAAGTTAGATGCAAGGCATTGATAAGGCAAGCAAAGAGAATATGAAAAGAAGCTTGCTGTGGAAGCATAAAGACTGTCAAGTACATTCGTAGTAAAAAAACTGTGAGAAAGTCAGTTGGACCATTAGATAATAAAGGGGTAAAAGGGGCACTAAGAGGGGACAAGGCCATAGTGGAGAGACAATGAATTTTTTTCCTCGGTCTTTACTAAAGATAAAGGGAAGTTACCCATGACTGAAATGGTATTTAAAGGTGATGCATCAGAACAATTGAAAGAAATATTGATAAACTGGGAATATATAATACAACCATTTGATAAATTAAACTGTAGCAAATCACCTAGACTGGATGGTATACACCCAAGAGTGTTAAAAGAAATGAAATATGAGACTGCAGACCTACCATTAGTAATCTATGAACTATCATTAAAATCATCTGTAGCACCTGAAAACTGGCAAATGGGAAATGCAATTCCAATTTTTAAAAAAGGTTCTGGGCCCGGGTGATCCACGACACAACAGGCCTGTGAACCTGACATAAGTACCAGGCAAAAAGAGTACTTACTCACCTGTAACAGGTGTTCTCCAGGAGCAGCAGGAATCCGTCCTCACATATGGGTGACGTCGGCGCCGACGGAGCCCCCATGCGGAGCATTTCCCCAGCTTTCAAAGAAAGCCTTTGGGAATGCAGGCACGCATGCGCTGTCCCCTTCCCGCCCAAAGGTGCCATCTTGCTCAGTCTGATGACATAGCTAAAAGCACAAAAAAGAACATGTACTATATACAACTGCAACTCCAAGAAGAGGAGGGAGGGTCATGAGGACTGATTCCTGCTGCTCCCGAAGAACACCTGTTACAGGTGAGTAACTACACTTTCTCCAGGACCAAGCAGGAAGTCAGTCCTCACATATGGGACTCCCTAGCTCTGGGCTACCATGAACCCAGGCTGAAAAATAGAGCTCCCTCTAGAGCCTCAGCAACAGTGAGAGAATCTTCTCTGAGACCACACCTGAACGTTAGCCCAACACCAGGGCCGGAGTTGCCTAAACCTCAAAGAGATTACAGAGTACCGCTTGCCCGAAAGCACTGTCCCTACGGGACTCCCTCTCGAGGCAGTAGTGGTCTGCAAAAGTCCGGCTTGAAGACCAAATAGTGGCCCGGCAGATGTCTGCCAACGGAACAGAGCGGAAGTGAGCTACTGATGCGGCATTCGCCCTGACTCGGTGGGCTGTGACTCGACCCTCCAGGGAGAGGCTGGCTGCCTTGTACGCCCAGGCGATACAGTCCGCCACCCAGATGGACAACGTACGCTTAGTAAACACAAACAGGAGCACCTGCTCACAGAGAGAACTCAGAGAACACAAGGAGCAAGCAGAATATGGGTCACTTGCGCTTTATTAAAGTTATAAACCCCAATGCGTTTCGGCAGATGCCTTCATCAGGGGGCTAGAGGAATGCAAACAAATACAATATTTGTCAAACCAATAAAAACAAATAAATATACTCATTATTTTAAAAAAATGTTTAAAATGAATAAATACAAATGAAAAGGTTGAACGCAAAAATACGAACATAAGTACATATAAATGACCATGCATAATTTGAAAATGAGACAAACAAGATAAATATAATATAAAACAATCATGTTATACTTACAAATTGTGTATATCTATGTACTAGATGAAGCGCATGGAGAAACGTAAATGTATGGCACACAACCAAACATAGTAGATAATACTAAAAAACAACAATGACATTAATGAACAACAAAGATCATATAAATAAATACACAAATAATTATAACAAGGGAGACAGTGTTGGAAACCATTAAATTGAGCCAACTGTGCACATGTAATGTTACTCCCAACAAAAATTGTATATAAAAAAAACACTGCCTAGGTGCTATTGATACTCTTTAAAGAGCAAAACACTAGTTAAAAAACATATACGATGTAACTATCAAGAGGAAAAAATATGTACGTTGCAATTGATACTGTTTAAATGGCAAAGCACTAATTTAAAAACTTGTATATAAAAAATGAACATTAACCACCTCAATAGTAATAAAAAAAACAGCGTTATCAAACCAGTATTGAAACATCTTGGTGTTACATTGCTAAAATGCAAAGCCGTGCTAGAAAGGGAACAGCTCAAAAATAAATAATCAAACCTAGTGCCTAGCAAATCAGACCATGTGTTTGTTTAAAAAAGGGGTTACACGTGAATTTGTGCATAAAATTGACCACCAAACTTACATAAAACAAAGCTACCGAAGCAAAAGAACAAATGTAGACAAATACCTTCAGCACTGCTTGCAAGTAAGAAAATCCTTAGAGGACGCCGAAATTGGCGCCACAAATTTATTCAGGTTTGGTTTCCCTCCCCCCCCCTCCCTCTCCTTCTTTTCCTCTCCCCTCCCCCTCCCCTTTCCCTTCCCTCCTCCCCTTTCCCCCCTGTTTGATTCATATATTTACATAGTTTTATCTTCATTTAGTTTTGATGTACTATTTATTTCATACATGCAGGTGTTCATTTATCATTACAATTCTTGGCTTTTCTATGGCGTTTCAATTCGATTTCGTTGAGGCATCCCGTTGCCTGGTCACATCGATCTATATGCAATTTTTCATCATATCCAATCTTACTCTTAGCCGCTTTGTAGTGGTTTTCAATTTTCTTTTATGCAATTTTTAAGGTGATTCAGGTCATCTATCTGTTTTTTTGAGAGATTTTTATTAGTTATCCGTACTAGCGGTTTTTTATCTGGATTTGATTTTCTTTACATGCTCATGAGTTTTAGTACTGTCATCATTCTTCCAATTGGTTTTGTTATCACTCTTTTCCTCCACTGCTAATGCATTCTGTGAGTGGTTTTCTCATACATTTGTATTGATGTATAATTTGCTTTTTGATTTTATAAGCGCGCCAGTTTAGCGTTCCTTTAAGGATTCTTTACCTTTTGTTGCCTGTGCAAGTGTTTTCCTCATACATATGTATTTATGCAGAATTCACTCTTTGACCTTAAATGCGTGCCAATTTCGGCGTCCTCTAAGGATTTTCTTACTTGCAAGCAGTACTGAAGGTATTTGTCTACATTTGTTCTTTTGCTTCGGTAGCTTTGTTTTATGTAAGTTTGGTGGTCAATTTTATGCACAAATTCACGTGTAACCCCTTTTTTAAACAAACACATGGTCTGATTTGCTAGGCACTAGGTTTGATTATTTATTTTTGAGCTGCTCCCTTTCTAGCACGGCTTTGCATTTTAGCGATGTAACACCGAGATGTTTCAATACTGGTTTGATAACGCTGGTTTTTTATTACTATTGAGGTGGTTAATGTTTATTTTTTTTATATACAAGTTTTTTAATTAGTGCTTTGCCGTTTAAACAGTATCAATTGCAACGTACATATTTTTTCCTCTTGATAGTTACATCGTATATGTTTTTTAACTAGTGTTTTGCTCCTTAAATAGTATCAATAGCACCTTCGCAGTGTTTTGTTTTGTTTTTATATACAATTTTTGTTGGGAGTAACATTACATGTGCACAGTTGGCTCAATTTAATGGTTTCCAACACTGTCTCCCTTGTTACAATTTTGGGTCTTGGTTTCTCATTATTTGTGTATTTATTTATATGATCTTTGTTGTTCATTAATGTCATTGTTGTTTTTTAGTATTATCTACTATATGTTTGGTTGTGTGCCATACATTTACGTTTCTCCATGCCCTTCATCTAGTACATAGATATACACAATTTGTAAGTATAACATGATTGTTTTATATTATATTTATCTTGTTTGTCTCATTTTCAAATTATGCATGGTCATTTATATGTACTTATGTTCGTATTTTTGCGTTCAACCTTTTCATTTGTATTTATTCATTTTTAACATTTTTTAAAATAATGAGTATATTTGTTGTTTTTATTGGTTTGACAAATATTGTATTTGTTTGCATTCCTCTAGCCCCCTGATGAAGGCATCTGCTGAAACGCGTTGGGGTTTATAATTTAATAAAGCGCAAGTGACCCATATTCTGCTTGCTCCTTGTTTTCTCAACGTACGCTTAGTGACAGGCAACCCCAATTTATTAGTGTCAAAGGAAACGAAGAGCTGAGAAGCCCTTCTATGGCCCTGCGTACATTCTAGGTAAAAGGACAGCGCCCTTCTACAATCCAGGGTATGCAAGACAGTTTCGGCCCTACTGGCGTGCGGCCTGGGAAAAAACGTCGGAAGTACCACCTCCTGGTTGAGGTGGAAGGAGGACACTACCTTTGGAAGGAACTTAGGATGAGTCCTCAAGACTACCCTGTTCTTATTAAACCTGGTATACGGTCTATCCGAGACCAGGGCCTGAAGCTCACTCACACGCCTAGCCGAGGTGAGTGCCACGAGAAACAACACTTTCCAGGAAAGGAAACATAAGTGGCAGGTAGCCATCGGCTCAAAGGGTGGGCGAGTCAGTTGCTGCAAGACCACATTGAGATCCCACTCAGTGGCCGGTGGATGAATAGGAGGCTTGAGCAGAAGCAGGCCTCTGAGGAAGCGGGACACCAGAGGGTGGCCCGAGAGGGATTGTCCATCCACCGATGAGTGGTGAGCAGAGAGGGCACTGAGGTGGACCCGGACAGAGTTGGACTAAAGTCCCAGGTCAGACAGGTGGAACAGGTACTGCAGCACCACCGGGATCGAGAAGGAGAAGGGATCCTCCTGCTGTTGAGAACAACAAGTGGAAAACCTATGCCACTTCAGAGCATAGGCCTTCCAAGTGGAATGCTTTCTGGAGGCCAACACCACCTCTTCAACCTCCTTTGGTAGGAGCAAGGGAGCAAGGATTACCCTTTCAGAAGCCAGGCCATCAAATTGAGGGATTTGAGGTTGGGATGCAAGAGGGACCCCTGATCCTGAGTCAGAAGGTCGGGTTGCAGCCCCAGAGGAAGTGGAGCATCCACGGCCAACTGCAGAAGAGGGAACCACGGCTGCCTGGGCCACCTGGGGGCTATCAGGATCACCGTGGCTCGGTCCTGCTGGGTTTTGAATAGAGTCCGGGCCACCAGAGGTGTGGGAGGAAACGCATACAGCAGGCCCTCTGACCAAGGGATCAGGAATGCATCTGCCGCTGCCCTCACAGGATGCGGTTGTCTGGAACAGAACTTGGATAGTTGCTGTTCAGCGGACTGGCAAAAAGATCCATGGTAGGAAGTCCCCACCTCAGAAAGATCTGTTGGACTACCCGAGGATCCAACTGCCACTCGTGAGGCTGCAGGAGTCTGTTTAGCCTGTCCGCCAGGTAGTTTTCCTGGCCAGGGAGGTAGACCGCCTTGAGGGTCATGTCCTGATTGATAGCCCAGGAGCAGAGAGCTTGTGCTTCCAGGCACAGGAGTCGGGATCCTGTGCCTCCCTGCTTGTTCACGGAGAATATAGCCACCTGGTTGTCTGTCTGAATTAGGACAGACTGGTGAGAGAGGACCGGAGAGAAAGTCCGTAAGGCTAGTCGAATGGCTCTCAATTCCAACAGGTTGATCTGCTGGGCGGCCTCCCACGGAGACCACAGGCCTTGGGTGCAGGTCCCCTGGCAATGTGCCCCCCAGCCTTGCAGGGAAGCATCGGTTGTCAGTACTTGAGTGTGCGGGGAGGCCCGAAAGGGAACTCCCCCGACCAGGTTTAGGAGATGCCTCCACCAGAGAAAGGAGTCCACCAAGAGTTTGGACACCTTTATCCTGTCTGACAACTTCCCTGTGACCTGTACCCACTGTGCCCTAGGCACCACTGAGCCGGCCTCATGTGCAGACAGGCATTCGGGGTGACATGCACTGTGGAAGCCATGTGACCTAAGAGCCGGAGGAAGTGTCTGGCAGAGACTAGAGAGTTCGTCTGAAACTGGCTGGCCAACTTCATCAGCCTGTGAGCTCTGTCCACAGGCAAATAGGCCTTTGCAGGGATGGTATCCAACCTTGCCCCTATGAACTCCATGTCCTGTGAGGGGACTAAAGTGGACTTTGGGAAGTTTATAACGAACCCCAGGTGCTGAAGCAGGGATATGGTTCGGAAGGTGGCCAGCCTGGCCTCTTGTGGAGACTGGCCCCTAATAAGCCAGTCGTCTAGGTAAGGGAACACAAAGATTCCTTGGTTCTTGAGGTAGGCTGCAACCACCACCAGCCATTTTGTAAAAACCCTGGGGGCGGAGGTGAGGCCAAAGGGAAGCACTCTGTACTGGAAGTGGTTCCCTCCCACCACAAATCTGAGGTATTGCCTGTGACTTGGATGGATGAGGATGTGAGTATAAGCATCCTTCAGGTCTAAGGAGCATAGCCAATCTCCCTGCTGGAGGTAGGACAGTAAGATTCCAAGGGTAAGCATCTTGAACTTTTCCCTCTCCAGAAACTTGTTGAGATTTCTCAGGTCTAGGATGGGTCTGAGGCCTCCTGTTCTCTTTGGTACCAGGAAGTACCTTGAGTAGAAGCCTTGCCCTTCCAGGTGGTGAGGCACCGGTTCCACCGCCTGGTCCTGTAGCAGACCTTCCAACTCCTGGAGGAGTAAGTTTCTGTGCAGAGGGGGTCTTGGAGGCTCCCCTGGAAGGTAGGAGGGGGATATCTGGGTGAAGTGGAGCAGATAGCCCCTCTCGATGATGTTTAACACCCAAGTATCCCCTGTGATGGCTGGCCACCTGTCTGCGTACAAGGTCAGCCGATCTCCTGTGCCCTGGAGAGGAGGAGAGGCTATGCTGGCATAGTCAAAAACCCCTTCCCTGCTGAGCAGGAGCCGGAGTAGGAGGCTTGGGGGCCTTCTGCCTACGGGGCCCATGACCCTGCCCCTTGGCCTGCTAGCCCTGTTGGGGAGCTGAAGAGGCCTGGTAGTGAGGGTAGGTTTTGTAGGAAGTGGTCTTCCTCGGGTAAAAGGTCTTTTTCCCCGAGCCCTTCTTCTTCTGAGAAGGGGCAGAGGTTTTCCTGGACAGCCTTGTCTGGGTAAGAGTCTCGGTCTCGAGTTCTGCAGCCTTTTCAGCCATGGGCTTGCCAAAGAGGTTTTCACTTTGACAAGGGACATCGACCAACTTGTCCTGTACCCAAGGCTCGAGATCTGAGGATTGTAGCCAGGCCTGGCGGCGTGCACCGATGCCAGCCCTGCAACTCGGGCCGAAGCCTCAAATCCATCATAGGCTGCTCGAGAGATAAACTTCGAGCACTCTCGAATACCAGAAGACAAAGCCTTGAACCTCTGCCAAGGTTCCTCAGACAGACCAGCAGAGAAGCTGGCAATCTCCTTTGCCAAGTCTCGAAGGTACATGCCCATGTACAGCTGGTAGGTCTGGACGCGGCAAGCAAGCATAGAGCCCTGGAAGCACTTTCTACCGAGGGCATCCAGGTTCCGGGCTTACCTGCCGGGAGGCACCGAGAAGTGCACCTTCTGACTCTTCAGGCGATGCATGGCCGATTCCACAACCATGGAGTGGTGCGGTAGCTGTGCCTTTTGGAACCCGGGGCTCTTGCGGACTCGATAGATGGAATCGACCCGCTTGCTTAAAACCGGCATCGAGGCCGGCGTCTACCACATGCGGAAGAGCAACCGCTCCAGCATCAGAGCAACCGGTACAGTAAAGGCCTCCTTGGGAGGAGAGTCATACTGCAGGGCCTCGAGCTCCTCGGCTCAAGGCTCCTCCTCAGGGTCCGCAGGGAAGGCTAAGGCTTTGGCCATATCCCGTACGAAATCCGAGAACTGAGTATCCTCTGGGGGGGACCTTGTCCGAGGCTTTGATCCCGGTGAGTCCAAAGGGACGCACCGGGTCAGGAAGGTGTCCGGGGACCACTCTTCCAAAGTTTCCCACGCCGGCTCCGAGTGGGCGGGCACCGATGCCATCCGCCCCGACGCTGAGGGTACCGGCGTCGACGACCTCGGTCCCGAACGGAAGGCCGAGGGTGACCTTGGTCGAGGATCGACTCGAGTTCGCATGGTCTTGAGGATAGGCTTGGCCTCCGGGGTCGACTTGGACGTCGAGGTCCCGGTGGTCGGGGCAGATGCGCTGGTGAGACCGGCAATCAGCACCCGCTGCTGCTCCATGAAGGCAGACAACCTGCTCTCCAAGGCCGTCAACCCGAGTCCAAGCTCAGGAGACCCAGCAGCCTCCGACTCGGGCCACGACGGCGTCGGGCCCAACGTCGGCTCCCCTGGAGGAGAGTCCACGAGGACTACAGTACTCACGTGACTCGGGGCTTCCGACTCTACACGAGGATGCTTTGCAGGCCTCTCCGACTCCGAAGACCCGGGACGGCGATCGGGGCTATGCGGCCTGGCCCTCGAGGAGCCAAGAGCGTCCACCAATGCCGCCCTCGTGGGTTTCTTCTTCCTTCGGTGCTCCATCAGGGGGACTCCCTCTCAGAGGAGCCCCGACGATGCTCGGGGTCAGACTCCCGAGACATCCAGGCCTCTGACGAAGTCCGGACTCGTCCAGACACAGAATCGAAGAAGATCCTCTCACGCTGGTGCTGACGGCTCCACAATGCCTTCAATGACATTTTGCCACAGGGACAACAGACCTTAGGATCATGGTCCGGTCCTAGGCACCGTAGGCAGCAGTCATGTGTGTCGGTGAGAGACATTAGTTTCTTGCACCGATCACACTTCTTAAAGCCACCGGCAGCCATCGGGGGAAAAAGGACCCCGCAAGATCAAAAACTCGGGCTGCCAGGGAAAAGAAAAATTGGCGCGAACGCAGTCTCTAAGGACAAAACCAAAAAAAGAGATCCGGGCTCGGCACCAGTGTACCGAGTCCAGGCGGGAAAGGGAACCGACGTCAAACCGAAGAAAAAACTCGACTCAACGCAGGAAAATCCACTTTTTCCACAGGTGACAAGGACACACGCCCGTAGGGTTCCGCGGAAAAAAGACGACTGAGCAAGATGGCACCTTTGGGCGGGAAGGGGACCGCGCATGCGTGCCTGCATTCCCAAAGGCTTTCTTTGAAAGCTGGGGAAATGCTCCGCATGGGGGCTCTGTCAGCGCCGACGTCACCCATATGTGAGGACTGACTTCCTGCTTGGTCCTGGAGAATAGTAGAAACCATTATAAAGAACAAAATTACTGAACATGTAGGTAGTCATGGTTTAAAGCCAACATGGCTTTAGCCAAGGAAGGTCTTATCTTTTACTTATCTGTTATATTTTTTGAAGGTGTGAATAAACAGGTTGATAAAGGTCAGCCAGTACAGTATTTGGATTTTCAGAAAGCCTTTGACAAGGTCCCTCATGAGAGACTCTTGGTGAAGTTAAAAAGTCATGAGATAGTAGGCAGTGTACTACTGTGGATCAGGAACTAGTTAAAAGACAGAAATCAGATGACAGGGATAAATGGGCAATTTTAAGGTTAGGGCTTTTCAACCTTGAAAAGGGACAGCTGAGAGGAGATATGAGAGGTCTATAAATTAACAAATGAAGTGGAACAGGTAAACGTAGATCGATTGTTTATGCCATCAAAATATAGAAAGAATAGGGGACATGCAATGAAGCTACAGCGTAACCCATTTAAGACTATTTTTTTTTAAATTTTATCCTTATAAATTTCACAAAAAAATTCGAGCACAAAACTTGCAAGGAAAAAGGCATGAAGGTTACAAAAATTCAAGAAAAATAATAAGGCAAACAATATATCCCCAAAGCCCACTAGCCCAACAATCAAGAGGATCCAAGACCATAGGAAATTGATAGGAAACCAATGTATTAAAAACATGAGAAGAAAGCATAAATAGACAGTTTAATCCACTTACAATATTACTGCTGCATCATAAATGAAACCTAACTGGTTCGCTCCATAGATGGAGGAGGAAGGCTTGCGCTAACCAAGGCTGCCAATTATATAGGGTCATAAAAAACATACAATACATTTACATGGAAATTTTAGGAAAAACAGACCCCTCAATTGGGACACACTGGGCTTGAGCACTAGAAAATCTTTTGGCGCCGCCAAGTCTCACAGGTCAGGTCCGGGTATATAGCAGCTAACAAACCCCTTAAAAGGAACATGAGTCCCTGCCACAACCTTCTTTTGAGAAGAGATGTAATACACTTTTTCAGGTGGAGGATGAGACTCAGGTGGGAACCCCAAAACATCTTGCATATACATTTTTAACATAACTCTAGCAAAGACTAAAGGTGAGCGAGGAAATTTAACTAAACGCAAATTCGTGGAACGGACTTAATTCTCTAAAAGTTCATTTTTAAATCTCAAGTCAGAAACATACTTCATTATCTATGAATAATAAGTCTCATGTTTCTGTGTCTCAGATTGCAATTTCCTCATCGAATCTTTAACAACGCTTATCTCCCTAGTATTAGCCACAGAAGTCTGAAAATTGTAATGAACTGAGTACCCAAACCATTGATCTGCTGAACCAGTATTATACCAAGAGAAGAAAAAGCTGTCCAGATTGACTCCAAAGTAAACGTGGCTGGTCGCTCCAGGGAAAACACCAGTGGCGCTGCTTTACTGAACCTAGCCACAGGCTCTGTAGGAATAGAGGAAACTCCAGCACTCTGACCCAGGGAGCAAAGCCGTATCACCTCTTCTTCTGAAGAATGCCTTCTGGAGCCAGGGAAGATGAAGAAGCCCCCGACTCTGTCACCATCGCCAACTCAACTAATCTGCCCCCTTCCACATGCCAGTCATTCCCCGGAGAGGAAACCTGACGAACAACGAAAGTTGAGTGGGGCTCACTAACAGGCGGCAAAGGAGGCAAACGCAGCTCTGGCATGAGGTCACATCCAGACAAAAACGCCAAGATCCCCAGCCCCAACGCCTCCAAGCCCATAAGACAGCTGGCTTGATCAAGTGGACCCTCCAAATTCCGCAGAAACACGTCCATCAGTACAGGAGTAGAAGTAACTGACAAGGGAAAAGTCTTAGCAGGTTAAAGAAGTTCCTTGTGAGACTTACCCTTTCTTTTTGGCATCACGAAAGCAGCGTCCGGAGACACAACTGCCTAAACTACCATCTTGGATCCCCAGTGCTGTTTGAGCCTACTAAGAGAAAATATTTTTTCACTCAATGCGTAATCAAACACTGGAATTCGTTACCTGAGGATGTAGTAAAAGCTGTTAGTGTAGCTGGCTTTAAAAAAAGTTTGACAAGTTCCTGAATAACATTTTGGCAATTAATGGCGTGGGTAGGATGGCGTAGATGAAACCTTTCGAACACGAGATGAGAAATGCATTTGCCACCACCCGGAAGGGGTAGTCTTGCCAGGAGCAGAAGTGGGGGAACTGGTGGTTGTTCGGGCTGGCAAACAGGTCTATCCATGGTTCCCCCTAGAGCTGAAAGATATGGCTGGCCACTCTGGTGTCCATCTGCCACTCATGCGGCTGGAGAACCCTGCTTAATTTGTAAGCCAGTGAGTTGTCCTGGCCTGGCAGGTATACTGCCCGAAAGAGAATGCCCTGCTGGACTGCGTAGGAGCAGAGGGCTATCACCTCACAGCAGAGGGCGCGGGACCCTGTGCCCCACTGCTTGTTCAGAAAGAACAGACACACCTGGTTGTCTGTTTGAACCAACACTGGTTGGTGCCAGAGGCGGAGGCAATAGGCTCGAAGGACTAGGCATATCGCCCGCAATTCTAGGAGGTTGATCTACTGGTTGCTCTCGTCCTCCCCACCCCAGCCTGGAGGCGTCAGTCGTGAGAACCCTTAATGGGCACTGAACCTAGAAGCCTCGAGGTACTGGGGGCTTTGCCACCAGATCAGGGATTCCGCCAAGAGCCAGGTCACTAAGACCACGTCCTGGAGGCGGCCACTGGCATATGTCCACTGATCCCTAAGGCACCACTGTGTGGTCTCATGAGGTGACGGGCATCTGGGGTGACATGGACTGTGGAGGCCATGTATCTGAGTAGGTGTAGCAGCAGCCGAGC
The DNA here is from genome assembly GCA_033557465.1 of Ichthyophis bannanicus. Classification (NCBI taxonomy): domain Eukaryota; kingdom Metazoa; phylum Chordata; class Amphibia; order Gymnophiona; family Ichthyophiidae; genus Ichthyophis; species Ichthyophis bannanicus. The sequence continues at coordinate 515,803,920 of CM066035.1, forward strand.
GGACACCGATGTTTTATGTCCTGGGCCACTGCCCTAAGGAGGTCAGCTCAGTCTCCTGGGAGGAAGGCCTTTGCCTGGAGGATATCTAGTCTTGACCCTATGAACTCCAGATACTGGGTCGGGAGGAGATGGGACTTGGGGTAATTTATTACAAACCCCAGATGCTGCAGGACCTGGATGGTACGTGCGGTTGCCTGCTGCACCTCTGAGGTTGTGCCTACCTTTATGAGCCAATTGTCCAGGTAGGGGAAAACAAAGATCCCTTGTAGATGGAGGAAGGCGGCCACGACTGGCAGGCACTTTGTGAAGACTCTTGATGTGGAAGCCAAGCTGAAGGGCAGCACCCTGTACTGGTAATGGCTGCCCCCCATCCTTCAGATCCAAGGAGCATAGCCAATCTCCCTGCTGGAGGTAAGGCAGCAATGTTCCAAGGGAGAGCATCTTGAACTTCTTCCTCATCAGGGATCTGTTCAGACTGCGCAGATCGAGGATGTGCCTTAGGCCCCCTGTTCGTTTTGGTACCAGGAAGTACCCTCAAGTAGAACCCATTGCCCTTGAGATGGTGGAGAACTGGTTGTCCTCAAAAAGACCTGTCAGTTCCTTCCATAAAAGGTCCCGGTGAAGTGGAGACCTGAGGGGCTCTCCCGGGAAGAAAGCATAGTTACTCACCAGTAACAGGTGATCTCCGGGAACAGCAGGAATTTAGTCTTCACATATGGGTGACGTCGGCACAGACGGAGCACACGCAGGAACGCTCCTCAGCATCCTATAGGAAAGATTTTGGGAATAAGCAGGAATGTAGTCTACACATATGGGACTCCCTAGCTTTGAGATGCCAGGGAGATGACCACAGAGAGAGCCGTGAAACACAGGCCTAAGTGGGTCATATATCCTTCCAAGGATGTCTGGTATCGAAACCCGGGAAGGGGCTGGGAGTTGATCTAAGTCTGAAAGAGATGCTGGAGAACAGCCTGGCCAAACGAGGCATCCCGGGGGGAGTCCTTGTCCAGGCAATGATTGGCAGCAAAAGCATGGACAGAGGATCAGGTTGCTGCTTTGCATATTTCATCAATTGCCACCAAACGTAGGTTTGCCAAGGAGGCAGCCATTGCTTACACATTGTGCGCTGTGAAATGACCTTCAAGAGAAAGTCCCACACTCGCAAAAGCAAAAGATATATAGTCTGCAATCCATTTGGAGAGTGTTCTTTTGGAAACTGGTAGACCTAGGTGACTGGAATCAAAAGCCAGGAAAAGCCGTGAAGCTTTCCTGTGCTGCCTAGTTCTTTGTAGATAAAAGGCCAAGGCACGTTTGCAGTCCAGAGTATGTAGACTTCTTTGTACACTAGAGGCATGAGGTCTAGGGAAGAAACAGAAAGGTAAACCGAATGGTTTAAGTGAAAAGGCGAAAAAACCTTTGGCATAAAGTGCAGATGAGTCCTAAGGACTACTTTATCATGGTGAAACCGTGTATAAGGAGGGTCAGACACTAAAGCCTGGAGCGCACTGATGCGTCTTGCAGAAGTGAGGGCAATTAAGAAGATAACTTTCCAAGAAAGAAACTTCAGAGATGTAGTGGCTAGGGGTTTGAAAGGTGGCTTCATAAGCTGTCCGAGGACTACACTGAGATCCCATGCTACTGGAGGTGGCCTAATAGGAGGCTTACTTAAAAGTAGGCCCCTCATGGAGCACACTAAAAGCAGATAAGAAGAGACAGGTTGTCCATCTAAGGGCATGTGAGATGCAACAATGACACTTAGGTGGACCCTTACCGAATTGGTTTTGAGTCCAGAGGACGAAAGGTGGAGGAGATACTCAATTAACGATTCCATGGGAACGGAAAAAGGATTAAGATCCTTTTTTGAACACCAGATTTAAAACCTTCGCCACTTGAAAGCGTAAGAATGGCTTGTGGAAAGTTTCCTTAAAGTCAATAGGACATCTCTAACCTGTTGAGAGAGGTTGATGTCCTGGAGTTCTAAGCTCTCAGCAGCCAAGCTGTCAGATGTAAAAGCATCCCGTCCTCCTGAGATAGGAGATCTGAAGCACATCCCAACTCCAGAGGTATGGCTTGAGAGAAATGTAGAAGCAATGGATACCACATTTGTCGTGGCCAACGCAGTGCTATGAGGATCATGCAGCCCCCGTCTCTCTGGAGCATGAACAGAGAACATAAGAACATAAGATATGCCATACTGGGTCAGACCAAGGTCCATCAAGCCCAGTATCCTGTTTCCAACAGTGGCCAATCTAGGTCATACGTACTTAGCAGTTTCCCTAAAAGAAACAGGTTCCACAATGCATGTATTGGGTCAAGCATTGATATCACGGGTCCTTTCTTAATAATGGTTTATGGACCTTTCCTCCAGGAACTTGTCCAAACCTTTTTTAAACCCAGCTACACTAACGGCCTTTACTAATCCTCCGGTAACAAATTCCAGAGTTTGATTACACGTTGAGTGAAAAAATATTTTCTTTTATTAGTCTTAAATAGTTTACCCTGTAGCTTCATTGCATATCCTCTAGTATTTCTATATTCTGATAACGTAAACGATCAATCTACGTTAACCCGTTCCACTCCGTTCATTAATTTATAGACTTCTATCATATCTCACCTCAGCCATCTCTTTTCCAGGTTAAAGAGCCCTAACCCTTTTAGCCTTTCTTCATAGGGGTATCCTTCCATCCCCTTTACTATTTTGGTGGCTCTTCTTTGAACCTTTTCTAATAACGCTATATCCTTTTTAAGATAGTGACCAGAATTGCACACAATATTCAAGGTGCGGTCGCACCATGGAACGATACAGAGGCATTATAATATCCTTTGTTTTATTTTCCATTCCTTTCCTTATGATACCTAGCATTCTATTTGCTCTCTTGGCCGCTGCTGCACAGAGGTCAGAGGGTTTTAACATGCTATCCACAATGATGCCTAAATCGTTTTCCTGGGTGGTGGTTCCTAATGTGGAACCTTACATCGTGTAACCATAGTTTGGGCTGTTCTTCCCTAGGTGCATAAATTTTGCACTTGTCCACATTAAATTTCATCTGCCATTTTGACGCCCAGTCTTGCAATTTATCAAGATCCTCTTGCAATTTTCCACAATCCTCTTGGGTTTTAACAACTTTAAATAGTTTTGTGTCATCTGCAAATTTGATAACCTCACTCATTATTCCCTTTTCCAGGTCATTTATGAATATGTCAAAAAACAGCCGACCCAGCACAGATCCCTGGGGTACACCACTATTCACCTTTTTCCATTGGGAAAATTGGCCATTAAGCCCTACCCTCTGCTTTCTATCTTTTAACCAGTTCCTGATCCACAATAGTACACTGCCTCCTATCCCATGACTCTATTTTTGCCAAAAGTCTCTGATGAGGGACCTTGTCAAAGGCTTTCTGAAAGTTCAAATGCACTAAATCAACTGACTCACCTTTGTCTACCTGTTTATTCACACCTTCAAAAAAACATAACAGATATGTAAGACAAGATCTTCCTTGTCTAAAGCCATGTTGGCTGTCTCCCATTAAGCCATGACTATCTACAGGGAGATAGATTCAGGAGTGATATGCAGAAATATTTCTTTACGGAAAGAGTAGTGGATCCGTGGAATAGTCTCCCAGTGGAGGTGGTAGAGATGAGGACAGTAACTGAATTCAAGAAAGCATGGGACCAACACAGAGGATCTCTAAAGGCAAAAAGTGGACTGTTGTAGTTGTTATGGAAGGACAGACTAGATAGGCCATGTGGTCTTTTTCTGTCGTCATATTTCTATGTTTCTACATGTTCAGCAATTTTGTTCTTTATGATGGTTTCTACCATTTTTCCTGGTACTGACGTCAGGCTCACCGGTCTATAGTTTCCCGGATCACCCTTGGAACCCTTTTTAAAAATATTGGCGTTACGTTCGCCATCCTCCAATCTTCAGGTATTACAGATTTTAATGATAGTTCACAAATTACTAATAGCAGGTCCGCAATCTCTTATTTCAGTTCTTTCAACACCCTTTATCTTTATTTCAAAACTTTATATACCACCCATTGTCAGGACATTAGAGCGGTTTACAACGCTAAATAAGTCTATGCTAAAGAAAATAGATGTATATCATCTGGCCCAGGTGATTTGCTACTCTTCAGTTTATCTAATAGTTGTAATACATCTTCCCGATGTATCAATATTTCCTTCAATTCTTCCGTACCTTTAAATAACACTTCAGTCATGGGTAACATTCCTACATCTTCCTCAGTAAAGACTGAAGCAAAGAATTCATTCAGTCTCTCCGCTGTCACCCCTTTAACCCCTCTATCATCACAGATTTCAGAACCATCTACCAAGCCTTGGTGATGCCACACCTCGATTTCGTAAATGCAATTCTATACGGTCTCCCTCAATCAACTTTAAATCCTCTCCAATTGGCAATGAATACTGCCGCCAGAGTACTCGAAGGAATATCAAAGACAGACCACATAACTCCAATCCTAAAAAGACTCCACTGGCTACCAACCAATGCCAGAATCCAACACAAGATCATAATCACCACTTTCAAAGCCTTAAACAATCAAGCACCCTCAACCATCACTGACCTATTACACACGCAGACCCCCAACAGAGTCAGAAGATCAGCAGCAATAAATACCTTAACCGTCCCGAAAAAAACAGTCAGATTCACTAAGGAAACATCTAAAAGAGCCTTTAGCATTCATGCCCCAATAGCATGGAATGCCCTCCCACCAGAACTAAGAGCCATAACCAGTCTAACACAATTCAGAAAAAAACTCAAGCACTACCTATTCTCAAACTATTTTCCAGTATAAATTTTCCTAAGAGAAATAGTCACACCATGTTCAGATCTAGAGAATTTCGACTGTGAATAATGTATATAGTTTACTGTATATAGTTTATATAGTTTACCCTGTTTCATCCAAGTTCTCAAACCCCTGTTACTTGGTACTATACACTACAGTTTCCCTGTATGTATATGCTCTGTTCCATGTAAACCGCGCTGATGATAATAGTGCGGTATATAAGAAATGTTAAATAAAATAAATAAATAAATAATGGACCAACAGACTCTCTCACAGGCTTTTTGCTACGAATATACTTGAAAAAATCTTTATTACACGTTTTTGCTTCCACAGCAAGCTTCTTCTCAAATTCTCCCTTTGCCTGCCTTATCAATGCCTGCATTTAACCTGCCAGTGCTTGTGCTGTTTCCAGGTTTCGTCGTTTGACTCTTTTTTCCATTTCCTGAAAGATGCTTTTTTGGCAACAGCCTCTCTGACCTCACCTTTAAACCATGCTGGCAGTTTTCTGGACTTCCTTCCACTTTTCTTAAAACGTGGAATACAGCTGGTCTGGGCTTCCAAGATAGTATTTTTCAACAACACCCAAGTTTGATGTAAGTCTTTAACCTTTGCAACTGCTCCTTTTAGTTTTTTTCTTAACTATTTTCCTCATTTGATCAGTCTCCCTTTCGAAAGTTAAAAGGTAGTACTGTGGATTTCCTTACTATCCCTCCTCCACTAATTAAATCAAAGGTGATCATACTATGATCACTATTGCCAAGTGGCCCCAACACCCTTATCTCTTGCACCAGATCTGGTGTTCCACTAAGGACTAGGTCCAACATGGCTTCCCCTCTTGTTGGTTCATGAACCAGCTGCTCCAAGAAGCAGTCATTTATTTCATCTAGGAACTTTATCTCCCTAGCATGTCCTGCCGTGACACTGACCAAGTCGATACCGGGGTAATTGAAATCACCCATTATTATTACTGTGCTGTAACGTTTGTTAGCTTCCTTGATTTCTTTGAGCATTTCATCATCCATTTGTTCATTCTGGCCAGGTGGTCGATAGTACACCCCCACTGCCATCGCCTTCCCCTTTTTACATGGAATTTCAATCCATAGAGATTCTACAGCAAATTTTGTTTCCTGCAAAACTTTAATCCTTTCTGATTCAATGCCCTCTGTAACAGAGCGCAACCCCTCCGCCAATTTGATCAGCTCTATCATTACGATATAGTTTGTACCCAGGTACCACAGTGTCCCACTGGTTCTCCTCCTTCCATCATGTCTCAGATTCCAATCATATCTAACCTCTCATTTAGTGCTATATATTCTAACTCTCCCATCTTATTTTTTAGACTTCTAGCATTTGCATACAAGCATTTTAGAGACTGTATTTTATTCATATTAATTTGGCTATTGGCAGGCATGGGTAATTTGGGACCTTTAAGCTCTGTCTGCTCCATACTCGAGGACATGTGGGCTACTTTACTCTTTTTTGGAACTTCTCTGCTTTTGGTAGTATCCTTCAAGGATACATTCTTCCGAACCATGCGCTCTTGTGTGACTGTCGGCTTTCCCCTATTATCTAGTTTAAAAGCTGCTTTATCTCCTTTTTAAAGGTTAATGCCAGCAGCCTGGTTCCATCCGGGTTAAAGTGAAGCCCATCCCTTCGGAAGAGCCCCTCCTTTCCCCAGAATGTTCCCCAGTTCCTAACAAATCCAAAACCCTCATCCTTGCACCATTGTCTCATCCACACATTGAGACTCCGGAGCTCTGCCTGCCTTTTGGGTCCTGCGCGTGGAATGGGAAGCATTTCGGAGAACGCTACCCTGGAAGTTCTGGATTTCAACTTCCTACCTAAAAGCCTAAATTTAGCTTCAAGAACCTCCCCTACCACATTTTCCTATGTCATTGGTACCGGCATGTACCAAAACAGCAAACTCCTCCCTGGCACTATCTAAGACCTTATCTAGGTGGCGCATGAGGTCCGCTACCTTTGCACCAGGCAGGCATGTTATCAGGCTATCCTCATGTCCACCAGCCACCCAGCTATCTACATGCCTAATGATCAAATCACCAACTATAATGGCTGTCCTAACCCTTCCCTCATGGGCACATGGCCCTGGAGAAACTTCCTCAGTGAGAGAGGGTTTTACATCACCTGGAGGACAAGTCCTAGTTACAGGATCACTTCCTGCCCCTCCAGGGTGATGCTGTCCTGTCACGTGACCTCTCTCCTCCATGGCAACAGGAGTTTTTGACTCCTCGGGCATAGCCTCTCCACCCCAAGGAGGTCAGCAGCCCACAGGGGAATGTCTCATTCACTCTGCCCAAAACTGGCCAACCATGACCACCAACTCTTGGGCACTCTAGGTGGTCAAGGAGTGCTACCTCCCTATCTCCAGGAACAAACAGGAATATAATCTTCACATATGGGTGACCTCGGCACCGATGGATCCTGCACGGGAATGTTCCCCAGCGTCCTATAGGAAAGCTTTTGAGAGCATCTCACTGTACCTGCATAACTGCCTTTCCACCTTTCCAACTCTCCCTACTCATTTTTTTGATTTTCCGTGGAGCCGATAAGGAGCTTTTCCTGTCACCAAAGAAAATTTACTTCTTTTGTGGTCGTGTCTGCCTTCCCGTCGATGCTAGCACCTGCATTGTCGGTGTTTCTTCTTTTTCTGTGTCTCTTTATTTTAAAAAATATATTTTTTTTTTTCACTGAGTGTCTTTGCCTCCCAGGTGCTTAGGCTCCATTTTGGGCCTTAGGTCCATTTTTCCTTTAAGATGGATAAACCAGCTCATGGTTTCAAAAGGTGTTCCAAATGTAGTAGTAGTATCTCTGCTACTGACACCCATGACTGGTGTTTTAAATGTTTGGGACTAAACCATCTTCCATTGGAATGCCTTCTCTACAGCAAGATGACAAAGAGGAGCCTGCAGAATAGAATTGCGAAACTCGGAACCCTCTTTGCCACTGATGCAATGTCAGTTGAATCGACGTCGTCAAGGACTTCATCTTCCTCCCACAGATCTCAGCTATTGAAACCCAAGTCTTTCTCGAAGGCTGGCCGGTCTTCCAAGGGTAGATCTCCTTCTAAGCATCGAGATGCCTTATGCGTTGCTCTGGAGGGGAATACACCGGCCAAACAACCCCAGCAGGAGGTCCTTGCCTCCAAAGCATTAACGGGGCCCCAGGATGCTCCTAAGGCCTCCACCTCCGGAGAGCTCTTGGTCACATGCTCTGGGGTCGTGGCCCTCTGTTTTTACCGATACCCAGGCGTTGGCTGGCTCCATGGATCAGTGTATCCTGGCCATTGAACGGAGGTTAGCAGCCTTGATAGCAGCTTCGGTACCGATAAAGCCTCTGCAATCAGTTCTGCAGCCATCGGTACTGGCATCAGTACCAAATGTATCTGCATCGACCATTGCGCCGCTCTCCACGTTACCACCCATGTCGGCCCTAGAATCATTGTCTGGCATCGAGGGTCTGGTACCGAGTCATCCCGATACCTATTTTGATTGGTACTGTCGACGAGCCTGGCGGGAGCACCAGGCCTGTCTATACTTTGAGTTGTCCGATTCCGATTCGTCTGATGAATTGATCGGTACCAGGGAAAGGGAGGCTGTTCCAGAAGACCCTCTTCTGAAGACTCAATGCCGTATGCCTCCTCCGGATGACATGTCTTTTCAATATTTTATATGAGATGTGGCTTGGGGCCTTTCCATTACCATGACCTCCGAAAAAGAACCGAGAGCTGAAGAACTTGAAATTCTTCAGTATCCTGCAGCCCTAAAGGAGGCTGCTACCCTACCTATTCACCGGATATTGCATGACCTCATGCTTAGGATGTGGGAGACACTCTTAACTGTCTCTCCACATTCTCGGAGGCTTGATACCATGTACCAGGTATTGCAGTGCCCGGTTTCCAGAAGACGCAGTTACCACACCATTCTATCATAGTGGAATCGGCAATACATCAAATTAAAAGTGCCAAGACACATGCCTCAAATCCTCCTGGTCAGGAGGCAAGAACTCTCTTTGGTCGTCGATGTTTTCAGACCTTCATGTTATCGGCCAGAGGTTCTCACATACTCTATATGGGTATATTCCTAAGGTAGGTTGCTAAGGATTTAGAACTAATGGCTCCTCTTCTCCCTGATTACATGACACTTGTAAAACATGCCTAGAATGTTTCCAAATTCATGAACAGGGCAATCTTTTATTGCTTTGAGTGTATTAGCAGGAGTTCTACTATTTGCATCAGTGCACGTCAAATTATTTGGTTACAAGCATCTGATCTTGAACAATGGGTGCAAGATAAGCTGGGGAACATTCCTTGCACAGGGGAAAACCTCTTTGGCAAGGATTGACAGGACAAGGCTTCTCAGCTAGAGTCCAAGAATGCCACTCTCAATAGGCTGGACCGGGGACGACGCCTGGGGCTTGGGAGCCTTCTGCTTACGAGGGCCTTGCCCATGTCCCTTGGCCTGCTGCTCTTGCTGGCGTGACGGGGAGGCCTGAAAAAGCATATTTACTCACCTCTAACTGGTGTTCTCCAGGGACAGCAGGTATCAGTCTTCACATATGGGTGACGTCGGCACTGATGGAGCCCGTGTGGAGCATTTCACCAGCTTTCAAAGAAAGCCTTTGGGAATGCCACCACACATGTGGAGTCCCCTTCCCACCCAAGAGTACCATCATGATCAGTCAAAAAACATAGCCCAGGCAAAGGATAAAAATCTAAAAAAGAGAGGGCAACTCGTAGGGGAGGTGGGTGGGTTATGAGGACCGATTCCTGCTTCCCTGGAAAACACCTGTTACAGGTGAGTAACTACGCTTTTCTACAGGAAGAAGCAGGAAGTCAGTCCTCACATATGGTAATCTCCAACTACAGGCTACCGAGGACCTGTAGAAAAATTGTCACAGTGAGCTGTGCGCAGACACTGGTAACCGAAGACAGCCCGAGGACCCCGGGTCCCCGGAAGACCATACTCCCAGTAGCCACAGAAGAAGAATCGGAGGACCAGAGATGCCTAAACCCCAAACAGATTACATAGTACGGCCTGACCGAAGGCACTGTCCTAATGGGACGCCCTCTGCAGGCAGTAATACATCACAAAGGTGTTAGCCGAAGACCAGGTTGCGGTTCGGCAGATGTCCACCAAGGGCACAGAGCACAGATGTGCAACAGACTTTGCCCTTGCACAAACACTATGTGCCGTGACTCAGCGATCCAGTGGTAGCCCATCCTGAGCCAGGGTGAAGACCATGCAATCCGCTTGGAGAGGGACCGCTTGGTGACCGCAAGCCCCAAATGGGCAGGGTCATAGGAGACAAAGAACCACTCGGACCTGCGGCAGTGCCTGCATGCACTGCAGGTAATAGGAATGAGCCCTCCTACTGTCAAGGGTGTGGAGGATCGCCGATTCCTGGTTGGCATGGGGCTTCGGAAAGAAGGTTGGCAGCACCATCTCCTGATTGAGGTGGAAATCGAGACAACCTTTAGGAGAAACTTGGGGTGCGTTCGCAGAACCACCGGGTTCCCGTAAAATTTCATGTAGGGAGCGTCGGCCATCAGGGCCTAAAGCTCACTGATCCTCTGGACCGAGGTGAGGGCTACCAGAAAAAACCCCTTCCAAGAAAAGTGCCAAAGCGAGCAGGATGCCATCAGCTTGAAGGGTGGCTGGGTGAGCCGCATTAGGATGACATTGAAATCCCACTCCACCAGAGGTGGTCGGGAAGGGGGGCCTGGAAAGCATAGTTACTCACCTGTAACAGGTGTTCTCCAGGGACAGCAGGAATCAGTCTTCACATATGGGTGACGTCAGCGCCGACGGAGCCCTCGTGCAGAGCACATCCCCAGCTTTCAAAGACAGCTTTTGGGAATCGCATCACGCATGCGCGGTCCCCTTCCCGCCCAAGGGTGCCATCTTGCTCAATCAAATGACATAGCTAAAAAGACGGCAAAAGAATAAAAATTAAAAATAGGACTGCAAATCCAAGGGGAGGAGGGAGGGGCATGAGGACTGATTCCTGCTGTCCCTGGAGAACACCTGTTACAGGTGAGTAACTATGCTTTCTCCAGGAACAAGCAGGAAGTCAGTCCTCACATACGGGACTCCCCAGCTATAGGCTACCGAGAAAAATAGGCTCCCTCTATGAGAACCGCAAGCAGCCACAATAGGAATCTAACAGAGAGTAACACTCCGGTAGCCTGACACCAAAGGGTCGGAGGATAGGAGTTGCCTATACCTCGTAAAGGTTACGGAGTACAGCCTGGCCAAAAGCACTGTCCCGTTGGGACTCTCTGTCCAGGTAGTAATGGGTTGCGAAAGTCTGGCCCGAAGACCAGGTGGCAGCCCGGCAGATGTCTGCAAGCAGAACAGAGCGGAAGTGAGCCACTGATGCCGCCTTAGTCCTGACCCGGTGGGCCGTAACACGACCCTGCAATGGAAGGTCGGCCACCCTGTATGCACAGGCGATACAGTCCGCCACCCAGGTAGACAGCGTAAGTTTGGAGACGGCCATCCCCAGTTTACTGAAGTCATAGGATACAAAGACCCGTGAAGCCCTTCTATGGCCTTGCGTACACTGAATGCAGGTGGCCAGCGCCCTCTTACAGTCCAGGGTATGCAAAACTGTCTCTGCCCGACTAGCATGCGGCCTGGGAAAGAAGGTAGGTAGAACCACCTCCTGATTGAGGTGGAATGAAGAGACCACCTTAGGGAGGAACTTGGGGTGAGTGCAGAGCACTACCCAGTTCCTATAGAACCTTGTATAAGGCCTATCGGACACCAGGGACTAAAGCTCACTCACTCGCCGAGCCGACTTGAGTGCCACCAAAAACACTACCTTCCAAGAAAGGTAGCGTAGATGGCAAGTTGCCATCGGCTCAAATGGCGGCCGAGTAAGCTGCCCTAAGACCACATTTAAATCCCATTCGGTTGCTGGAGGGTGAACCGGGGGCTTTAGAAGAAGTAGGCCTCTTAGGAACCTGGACACCAAAGGATGTGCAGACAGAGGCTTTCTCTCCACTGGGAAGAGAGGTGCTGCTAAGGCACTGAGGTGAACTCTGACGGAGTTGGATTAAGGCCCAAATCCGAGAGATGGAGAAGATAATGCAAGACCACTGCAACCTGGCAAGAGAAAGGATCTTCTTTTTGCTTCTCGCACCACACCCCGAACCTAAGTCACTTGAACGCATAGGTCCGTCTAGTTGATTGCCTCATTGAGGCCAGCAGAACTTCTTCCACATTTTTGGGAAGGAGAAGTGCTGCAAGAACTACCCTTTCAGCAGCCATGCCATCAGAGTGATCTGAGGTTAGGGGTGCAAAAGAGTGCCCCCCCCTCCTGAGACAGGAGGTTGGGATAGGATCCCAGAGGGATTGGGGCCTCCACCGCCAGTTGAAGTAGCAGCGGAAACCAGGGTTGCCTCGGCCATCTGGGGGCTACCAGAATGACCGAGGCCCTGTCCTGGAGAATTTTGAAAAGGGTTTTGGCCACCAGAGGTGTTGGAGGAAACACATAGAGGAGGCCCACAGACCATGAGATGAGAAATGCATCGGCAGCCACTCTGTTTGGATGTGGCTCTCTGGAGCAAAATCAGAACAACTGGTAGTTGTGTGGGCTCGCAAACAAGTCCAGTTTCATCTGTCCCCAGCTGTGAAAGAGCCATTGGGCCATATTCATATCCAGCTGCCACTCATGGGGCTGGAGAATCCTGCTGAGCCTGTCGGCTAAGTAGTTTTCCTGGCCTGGCAGTTAAACTACTTTCAGATGCATGTCGTGCTGGACTGCAAAGGAGCACAGGTCCAGAGTTTCCTGGTACAGACTGCGGGACCCCGTGCCTCCCTGTTTGTTCACATAGAACATTGCTACTTTGTTGTCCGTCTGTATTAAGACAGATTGATGAGCCAAAGTTTGGCAAAAAGCTTGTAGAGCTAGGCGAATGGTACGAAATTCAGGAGATTGATCTGCTGTGTGGTCCCGTGCGAAGACCACACTCCTTGGAGTGCACAGTCCCTGGCAATGGGCTCCCCAGCCCAGCAAGGATGCATGGGGTGGAGTCAGCCATGAGAAAGCAAAAAAGCCCAAAATCTCATTCTTTGGTACCCCCGAGCTGAAGAGCTCAATATTCTGCAGTATGAGTCCCCGCTTCAGGAGTCTCTTACTGTCCTGGTTCCTCCCATTCTATCTAGGCTGCTGATCCGCATGTGGGAGGCACCTGCCTCGGTTTTGCAATACCTTCTCCACCTCTCTGATTTGGGCCTCAAGTCCAACTCTGTCATGGTGTACCTCAGTGCCCCTGCGGCGAACCACTTTCTGATGGATGAGAAGCCTCTCTCCGCCCACCCCTTGGTGTCTCGGTTTCTGAGAGGCTTGCTTCTTTTGAAGCCCCTCGTTCGCCCTCTGGCGACCGAATGGGATTGGAATGTGGAGTAGAAACCGCAACCTCTGAGGTGCGGTGTAACCACTTCCACCGCTTGTTCTTCAAGGAGGCTGGCAAGCTAATGCACCTAGAAGCACTGGTGCGCAGGGAGAAGAGGGGGGCTTCGCAGGGCAAAAGGGCAGGGGGAACCCAGTCCAGGTGAAGGAGGTACCCCTCCTGGAAGACCTGGAGTAAGTACCCAGGCGTCCAAAGTTACGGACTCCCAGCAGGGAGCAAAGTGGACCAGGTGTGCCCCCCCCCCCCCCCCCACTGTTAGATGTGTCGGCGAAGGGTGGGCGGCTATGCACCTGGCTTCAAAAACCCAGGGCTGACTGGGTTGGTGCCAGTCTGGGGCTCTTGGGTCCCTTAGGCTTATGCTGGCCCTCGGGGCCGCTCTTACTTGCCCGACCTGGGATGGAGCTGGCACCGAAGGGTAAGGTGGGTAGCCTCTGTAAAGGAGACCATTGCCTGGAAGAAAGGCTTCTGGCTCTGATGTTTCTTCTGTGGGAGAGAGGAAGTCTTCCGGGAGAGACGGGTGCGAGTGATGTACTCAGTCTCTATCTCTGCTGCTTTGTCTTCCATAGGTTTGCCGAATAATTGTTTGCCCAGGCATGGTACATCGAGCAGCTTTTCCTGGACCCACTGTTCGAGGTCTGAGGACTGGAGCCAGGCCAGCCGCCTGGCCCCCAATACCGCAGCTGCTACTCGGGCAGAGGACTTGAAGTTGTATGCAGTGAGAGAAAGTACTTTGAACAGTCCCCCACTTATTTCAGGAGGGACTGGAGGTGATGGAGGTAATCGCCATCAAGACCCGTCTGGAAGCCTCCGAGCTCCTTCGTGAGGTCACGAAGGAACATGGCTATATATAGATGGTAAGCTTGCATGCGACAAGCCAGCAAGGAGCCTTGGTAGGCCTTACGCCCGAGGGCGCAAGACTCCTTACCCGGCGGGACCAGAGTGAGTTTTTGGACTCTTCTGCTTCGGTATGGCAGATTCTACCACCATTGATGTATGGGGAAGTTGGAAGGAATGGGCTGGGAAGGATCCGAGGAGAGGTCCCAATGAGCCTGGGATTCAGGGGACGTATCCCCGCTGGACTCCCAGCCCTAAATCTCCTAAGAAGACTCGGAGCTAGGCTGCACGAGCAGAGCCTGTGAAGCACGCTGGGCTCTCAAGGCTGAAGCTCCTCTGGAGCCAGAGGCACTGGCTTGGGAAGATCTCACACCTGAGGACCGGGATGGAGATCGAGACCTCTGCTGGGATCCCTCATGAGGCCCCTGGCTCTCAGGGGTTGTCATGGTGGTCTAGGGAGCCAAGACAGGCATCAACCTTGAGGTCTCAGAGTATGTGCTAGTGGGGCCTGGCACCAGCGCCTGCTGTGCAGCAAGGAAGGCAGAAACGCTGCGCTCCAGTGCCAGCATTCAGGCCTTCCACTCAGGAGTGGGGCCCCGCGACACTGAAACCTTGTAACTGGTATGGGCGAAGAGGAGAGGGTGTCCTTGCCCGGACGACCCTCAGGAGACCAGGCACCATCGCCAGAGGCCTCTGTATCTGTACGAGGTACCTTTCAGGGCCGCTCCTTCTCAGACTCCAGGGACTACCAAGGAGAACTAAGGGACCGAGCGCAAGAGCCTTCACGCTTGTTCGGAGCCCCCGACAGGGTCCTTGAAGCCTTTTTCTTCTTCTTCCGCTCCCTTTCAGGGGACCCTTGCTCAGAGTGACACCGATGCCGCGGAGCAGCTGCAGGGGACCCCAGAGGCGGAAAGTCGGTGGAGCGGGAAGCTACCGGGGACACTGGGGCTGTCTTGCGGAAATTATCATCCAGTTTCTGCTTACGGTTCTGGATGGCCTTAGAGGTTATCTTTTTGCAAGGGAAGCAGAATTCCGGGTTATGGTCCGCTCCCAGACACCTGAGACAACAGTCATGGGTGTCCATAAGCGATATGTTTTGGCGCATCTGTCACATTTTCTGAAACCAGAGGCCATGTGGGCAAAAAGTATTTACTGCAAGGTCTAAGACCTTCGGTTAAGCCAGAGGTTGAAAAGTACGCAAAATGTACTGAAGACAAACTTACGAAGAAAAAAGGGAAAAGGAAATAATAATCAAGTCCCTGGGTCCGCTTCCGAGGCAGGGGCATTGGGGACGGCAGGAAGAGGACCAGAAAACCGGAATAGAATCTAATATGAAAAAACGTTTTCTGAGGTACAGGGGACGTGCGTCCAAAGGGAGACTGACCAAGATGGCATCCTTGGGCGGGAAGGTGACCACATGCATGGTGACATTACCAAAGGCTTTCTTTGAAAGCTGGAGAAATTCTCTGCGCAAGCTCCGTCTGTGCCGACGTCACCCATATGTGATGACTGACTTCCTGCTAGTTTCTGTAAGCAGCCCCTTTCCTCGGGTATAAGGCTTTTTACCCAAACCCTTCCACCAGGAAGGGGCAGCGGTCTTCTTAGGGAGCCTGGTCCTCATCATGAACTCAGTCTCTAGCTCGGCAGCCTTGTCGGTCATGGGTTTGCCAAAGAGGTTCTCTCTTTGGCAGGAGACATCAACCAACTTGTCCTGAACCCACTGCTCGAGGTCGGACGACTGTAGCCAAGCATGGCGCTGGGCACCGATGCCTGCTGTCAAGCCGCCAACTCAAAGCCATCATAGACTGCTCGAGGCAAACTTGGAGCACTCACAGACGGCCTTGGCCAGGTTATTGAACCACTGCAGGGGTTCCTCAGAAAGACCAGCTGAGAACCCGGCAAGTTCCTTTGTCAGGTCTCTCAGGTACATGCCCATGTACAACGGGTATGCCTGGATCTGGCTGATGAGCATCGAGCCCTGGTAGCATTTCTGCCGAGGATGTCTAGGTTGCGTGCTTCTCTGCCAGGGGGCACAGAGTGCGTCTTCTGACTCTTCAGACGATGCATGACCGACTCCACCACCATGGAGTTGTGCGGCAGAGGTGACTTCTGGAAGCCCAGGCTCTGGTGGACTCAATACATCGAGTCTACCCACTTGCTCACCACCAGCACCGATGCAGGTGTCTCCCACATATTGAGCATTAGCCGTTCCAGGATAGGTGGGATGGGCACCATAAGCGATTCCCTTGGAGGGGACTCATATTGGAAGATTTCTAACTCCTCCATCTGAGGGTCCTCCTCGGATTCCGTCGGGAATGCTAGACCCTTGGACATGTCCCTGACGAAATTGAGGAATACCATGTCCACAGGAGGGGACCAACGCCAGGGCTCAGAAGGAGGGGTCTGAGGGATCGTCGCGATGGTGGTAGAGATGAGGACAGTAACTGAATTCAAAAAAGCATGGGACATACACAGAGGATCTCTAAAGGTAAAAAGGGGACTGTTGTAGTTGTTGATATGGAAGGACAGACTAGATAGGCCAATGTGGTCTTTTTCTGTTGTCATATTTCTGTGTTTCTATGTTTAAGTGTCCGGTGACTCCTCATCCTCCATCTTGCACTTGGAATAGTCCATTGAGGACTTGAGAAAAGGATGACTTGTGGGTTCCGGGGCTGATCCCTGCCCATGGAGGCCCCATGGCTGGTGCTCAGCGCACTGGCTGGGGAAGATCACAGCCCCATGGAACAGGAACCGGATTGAGACCTCGGCCAAGGATCAGCTCGGCCTCTGGGGACATCCTCGATGTCAAGGGCCCAGTGGTCTGGGCGGAGGAACCAGTGGTACCGGATAACAGCGCCCACTGCTGGTCCAAGAAGGCAGACAAACCTGCACTCCAGGGCCGCCATTCCCTCCAAGCCAGAAGACTCCGCAGCCATTGTCACAGGCACAGAGGGAATCGGGCCAGACATCGGTTCCCCTGAAGGTCGAGTCCTTTTGGGGGACCTTAGCAGGTCGCTCCATCTCCAATCCCTCAGACGATCGTCTAGGAGCCATCCAGGACGCCTTTAAGGTCCTTCTTCTTCTTGAGTTCCCTCAAGGGAGACCCCTTTTCAGAGGAGCCACAGCGTTGGTCATGGTCCATCAGGCTGCCCCAAGATTCCGCAGTTCCGGAGGCAGCCTTGGCCTTCACCTTCGTAGGTACCGGGGACCCAGGGAAAAACTTATCGTGCTGCTGCTGGCAGCTTTTGAGGCAGGCAGTGAAGGCAGCAGTCATGTGTGTCAATCAGGGACATTATTTTGGCACACCGATCACACATCTTAAGGCCACTGGTAGTCATCAGAGAAAAAAGTATCCCAGAGAGGTCAAAGACCCACGGTGCTGCCAGCTGGAAAAAAAGTGTGAAGGCGCCGGGAAGGGAAGGGAAGAAAGAAAGAAAGAAAAACTTAGAACCCAAAACTAGATGCCAGGGCAGCGGGCTCGGATGTCGGGAAGAGAAAACGGTGCACTACTGAGGAGAGTATGAAACTCAGGTCGAGAAAATCAACTTTCTGGGTAAGAGCAGACAGACATCTGAAGGTCTCCGCAGAAAAAAGGAGACAGCAAGATGGCACCCTTGCGTGGGAAGGGGACCATGCATGCGTGGTGGCATCCCCAAAAGACTTTCTTGGAAAGCTTGGGGGATGCTTCTGTGAGGGCTCCGTCGGCGCCGACGTCACCCATATGAGAGAACTGACTTCCTGCTTGTTCTTGGAGAATGCTCATTTTCTAGAGGCGCATCATCATCTGCAATAGACAAGGAAAGTCCTTTGAGTATTAACAATCCATGAATATAACCTATTTGTAAAGTTATGAAAAAATTAATTAGCTCAATTCCATACTAATCAATAGGTAACATTTACACTCAAAGATAAAATGCTTATTGCATTCATATAAAAACAGAGAGAAGATAACCATGTGGCCTATCCAGTCTATCCACCCATATCAACTATTTAACTAAAATCACTCCTTTTCCTGCAGATATCTTCTATACTTACCCCATGCTTTCTTTAATTCAGATACAACCCTCTCTACCACCTCTGTTCCACATACCCACCACCCTCTCTGTAAAGAATTACATTAGATTACTCATGAATCTATCCCTCCTTCACCCTCATCCCATGACCCGCTCATTTCAGAGGTACCTTCCATTAGAAGAGGTCCACCTTCTGTGCCTTTATACTTTATCAAGGTATTTCAACATCTCTACATATCTTCCCTTTTCCTGCCTTTCTAACAAGGTATATATATTTAGATCCCATTATGCTTTACTACAAAGACCATAAACCACTTTAGAAGCTATCTTTTAAAAGTGCAGTCTCCATAACTGCACAGAGCACAGCAAATAAAATCTCACTACTTACACAAAGGCACTATCATCTCTTTTTTCCGACTGGCATTTCCATAGCCTATGAACCCAAGCATCCTTCTAGCTTTTGTTGTTGCCTTTTGTACTTGTATAGTGATCTTAAAATACAGTTGTGGTCAACATTATTGGCACCCTTGCAGTTCAACCCCTTAATGTTCAGTTTCTCCTTAAAAAAAGTGGTCAGTGAAATTGCTTTGGACTATATATGCACACATATTTGACACACAAAATAATAAAATAGAACAAGTCCAATTAAAACAAGAAAATAATAGAAAAAAGAATAAAAACAGGACATTGCCAGGACAGCGTAGTTACTCACCTGTAACAGGTGATCTCCGGAAACAACAGGAATTGAGTCTTCACATATGGGTATCGTTGGCATAGACGGAGTCCGCGCGGGAATGCTCCCCAGTGTCCTACAGGAAAGCTTTTGGGAGCATCCCACTGCACCTGCGCTGCTGCCTTCCCGCCTTTCCAACTCTCCCTCTTCAGTTGGGTTTATAGCTGAGATAAAAGGAGAGAAGGAAAGAAAGAGAGAGATAGAGATACAACTCCTAGGGGAGGTGGGTGGGTTGTGAAGACTCAATTCCTGCTGTTCCTGGAGATCATCTGTTACAGGTATCTCCAGGAACAAGCAGGAATGTAGTCTTCACGTATGGGGACTCCCAAGCTTAGAGATGTCAGGGAGATGACCCCAGAGAGCAGCTAAACCCAGACTGAGGTGGGTCATGCTTCCTCCCAAGGATCTCTTGTATCGAAACCCGGGACTGGGGGTAGGAGTTGTTCTAAGTCTGAAAGAGATGCTGGAGAACACCCTGGCTAAACGAGGCATCCCGACGGGAGTCCTTGTCTAAGAAGTAATGGGCTGCAAAGGTGTGGACTGAGGACCAAGTGGCTGCTTTGCAGATGTCGTCAATCAACACAGAGCGAAGGTTACCCACAGAGGCAGCCATTGCTCTAACATTGTGAGCTGTGACATGACCTTAGAGAAAAAGTCCCTTACTCTCAGATGCAAAGGATACGCAATTTGCAATCCACCTAGAGAGAGTTCTCTTGGAAACTGGTAACCCCAGGTGACTGGAATCAAAGGCAACAAAAAGCTATGTTGCCTAGTCCACTGAAGGTAAAAGGCTAAAGCTCTTTTACAGTCTAGAGTGTGAAGATTCCTTTCTGCACTAGAAGCATGAGGCCTAGGGAAGACAAGAAGATAAACCAACTGGTTCAAATGAAAAGGCGAAACCACCTTTGGCATAAAGTGAGGATGAGTCCTAAGGACTACTTTATCATGGTGGAACCTTGTGTAGGGAGGATCAGCCACTAAAGCTTGTAGCTCACTGATGCATCTTGCAGAAGTGAGGGCAATTAGGAAGATTACTTTCCAAGAAAGAAACTTCAGGGATGTAAGTGGCTAAGGGCTCAAAGGGTGGTGTAATGGATTAGAGTTCTGGAGATTGTATTGGAGCAATTGTTTCTCATATATAGCTCAGGAGATTCTGTGTGCCTGGGAGATACACCGCTAGTAGGTGAATCTGAGGGCCTCTTGCGAAAGACCAGAGGTGTAGAGCTTCGTTGCACAACGCCTGAGAGCCTGTTCAACCCTGCTTGCTCACATAGAACATGGCTACCTGAGTGTCTGTCTGGGCAAGAACTGTCTTGTAGCGCAGATGGTCCTGATATACTCGAAGAGCTTAGAAAATGGCTGAGTTCCAGTAGATTTATGTGAAGACAAGTCTCCTGCTGGGTCCAGAGACCTTGAGTGGAGAGATTGTCCGTATGAGCCCCCCAACCTGACTTGGACACATCTGTCGTCAAGGTAGCTTGGTCAAGTGGCTGATGAAAAGGTGACCCTACGAGAAGGTTTTCTAGTGTTTGCCACCACTGAAGGGACGAAATGAGGCATGCAGAGTTTCTGATTTTCTCCCCCAGTCGACCTGATGCCTGTGTCCACTGAGAGGCTAGGGTCCACTGGGCTGCTCGCACATGTACAGATGAAAATAAATCACAATATATGAACACACTTAACGAATACAAAAACGCAATAAACAAATCGAAAAGGGATTACCACTCTAAAGTAATAAATCTAGCCATCAACCGTCCTAGAGAACTATTTTCAATTGTAAAAACACTAACTAAAACAAAGAACTCCGAGCCAAAGCTACCAACAATAAGCATTCAAACCTTAGCATCTCACTTTGCCGAAAAACTAAAATCTAAACCCAATACTCTAACACCAATACTGACTACAAACACCGAAATCAATAACAATTGGACAACTTTCCACACTGTGGATCGAAAACAGCTCATTAAAATCATAACAATGATCAATACTACAACCTCCCCACTCGATCCTTGCCCAGTGTCCTGGATTAAACATACATAGGAAGAACTTGCTGAAAACATCCAATACATGATGAACCTGTCCCTTTCGCAGGGCATTATGCCTGATGCTCTAAAGCTCACAACGCTTCGCCCAATAATAAAAAACAATAAACTTGACTCAAAAGACCCCAATTCATACAGACCGATAGCTAGCATTCCTTTTATAGCTAAAATTATAGCAAAGTCAATTCAACTACAATTACAAGAGCATATTGATGAACATAAACCCCTTGATTCACACCAATTCGGTTTTCGCCCTTTTCACGGAGTGGAAACCCTCTTGATCACACTGATTGACCACCTCATCAAAGGCAAAGATGTCAACAATCAAGGTTTCCTACTACTCTTTATTGACATCTCGGCCGCCTTTGACAACATCAACCACTCCACTTTGATTAACAGACTAGAAAACTTAGGAATAGGTGGAACTGTTCTCAAATGGTTCAAGTCCTACATCACACAGACTAATACGTGTCCAAATAGATCAAGAAGCATCAGAAACCTTCCCCCAAGGACAAGGTATACCTCAGGGATCAGCCCTTTCTGCCCTTCTATTCAACTTATACCTGCAACCTATCACAAACATATTTAGAAAACACAAGATTAATCACTTTATATATGCTGACGATATCATGCTCGTTATCCCCATAACCACAAAAAAACCACACTTACGGCAACCTAGCTGAGTGCATGGCAGAAACCACCTCTTGGATGGAAACTAACTACCTCAGCATTAACCTTAAAAAAACAGAAGCAATGTTCGTTACAAGAACACCTGTGACTGAGGACACGTTTCCAACAACAATCTCAATCAACAATACATCTATACCCGTTAAAAAAGAGGTAAAATACTTGGGTGTAATAATAGACCATACCCTCACCATGACACCACACATAAAGCAGACAGTAAGAACCATATTTCTAAAACTCAAAACCATACAACATCTAAGGCCCCTCTTGGATACACATGACTTTAGATCGGTTGTCAATACACTCATCACACCCCATTTTGATTACTGCAACAGTCTCCTGATTGGCCTACCACAAAAAAACACATACCTATTACAAAGAGCCCAGAACATCTGCGCAAAGGTAGGAGTAGCCTAGGAGTAGCCTAGTGGTTGGGGCAAGGTACTTCAGGCCGGAAGGTCGGGAGTTCAAATCCCACTAGGACAGCAACCTTGGGCCGGAAGGACTGGGGTTTCTAGTCCCACAGATGCTCCTTGTGGTCTTGGGCAAGCCACTTAACCCTCCATTGCCCATGTTCCCTGTAAGTATTAGTGTATGTGTCTCATATCCCCATGTGTTAAATGTATCCCCCAATTGTGTTGTGACCGCTTTGATTGAAGGATAAGGCGGTATACAAAACTGTCTAAATAAAAAAATAAATAAAATAAAAATAACTACTAAAGCTCGCCTAACAGACCATGTGACCCCTATACTCCTAGAACTACATTGGCTCCCTATAAACAGCCATATCAAATACAAAATTCTCCTAACAACATTCAAGCTTCTAAATGACTTCGCCCCATCACATCTAACAACATTACTTCAGACCCCATCTGAATCGAGAGCGCGCAGACAAAATGCAGTCCACTCACTTGACATACCAAAATCATTCAAGACGACTAAAAAATCCACATGTGACAGAGCCTTCTCGTTCACTGCCCCCATGCTCTGGAATGATCTCCCACTAGACCTCCGCACCATAAAGGACCTTGCCCAATTTCGGAAGGAACTCAAAACATATCTATAATCCGAACACTTCCAAATCTCCTACCCCCCTAGCTCTGTTCCACAACATCCTCAGACACACCAACTCAGAACCCCCCTAAACCACAACTAGATAACCTCACACAGCCCCCTCCCACACACACAAAATTCTTGGTAAAATGGAAATAAATTCCACCACACTCACATGATGCACGATTATCTTGTAAACCACTGTATAGAATCACTTGTAAATAACCTATGTAAATAGTTTGGACAGTTTTTACACCTGTCTCTACTGTAAAAAGGTAGAAAGTTTCTCTGTTTCAATGTAATGTATACAGTAGTACACATAATTTGTTAATCTATTCCATGTAAAAAGTTAGAAAGTTTCCTGTTCCATGTAAAGTATACAGTAGTATACATAATTTGTTCCATGTAAACCGCCCTTGATCACTGGAAGGGGCGGTATAGAAGAAATAAGTAAATAAATAAATAAATAAATGTACAGTGGACACCATATGCCCAAGAAACTGAAGCATTTCTCGAGCAGTCCGGAACGTTTTCATAGCTGCTTGAGAAATCAGTTTAACCATTCGAGCGCAGTGGAGTTGTGGCAGCAAAGCCCTTGACTGCCATGTTTCTAGAAGAGCTCCTATGAACGTTAGAGACTGAGAAGGGGTGAGATGGGATTTTGGGAGATTTATGACCAATCCCAAATATTGCAGGATTTGCATCATGCAGGAAAGAGTGGAGCTGGCTTCTGGAGCTGTTGGTGCTCAGATCAGCCAGTCGTCAAAGAAGGGGAAGACAAATATCTCTAGAGTCCTTAGAAATGCTGCTACTACTGCCGTGCATTTTGTGAAGAATCTTGTGGCGGAAGCCAGGCCAAGGGGTAGAACTCTGGTAATGTCTTCCCTGAAAGAGGAATCAAAGAAACCTCCTGTGTTCTGCATGAATAAGGATATGTGTATAGGCGTCTTTTAGGTCTAGAAAACATAGCCAATCCTGACTCTGAATGTAAGGGAGAAGTGTTCCGAGAGAGATCATTTTGAATTTTTCTCGGAAGAGATACTTGTTTAACTCCCTGAGGTCCAGTATGGGACTATACCCTCCTGTTTTCTTTGGTATAAGGAAGTAGGGGGAGTAAAGAGTAGTTACTCACCTGTAACAGGTGTTCTCCAGGAGCAGCAGGAATCAGTCCTCACATATGGGTGACGTCGGCGCCGACGGAGCCCTCGTGCGGAGCATTTCCCCAGCTTTCAAAGAAAGCCTTTGGGAATTGCAGCACGCATGCGTGGTCCCCTTCCCGCCCAAGGGTGCCATCTTGCTCAGTCTGATGACAAAGCTAAAAGACAGCAAAAAATTAGCAAAAATAAAGCATATGACTGCAACTCCAAGGGGAGGAGGTAGGGTTGTGAGG
Source organism: Ichthyophis bannanicus (assembly GCA_033557465.1). Taxonomy (NCBI): domain Eukaryota; kingdom Metazoa; phylum Chordata; class Amphibia; order Gymnophiona; family Ichthyophiidae; genus Ichthyophis; species Ichthyophis bannanicus. Next base: position 515,827,915 of record CM066035.1, read on the forward strand.
ACTGATTCCTGCTGCTCCTGGAGAACACCTGTTACAGTAAAGCACAGTTACTTACCTGTAACAGGTGATCTCTGGGAACAGCAGGAATTAGTCCTCACATATGGGTACGTCGGTACCGACGGAGCCTGCGCGGGAAAGCTCCCCAGCCTTTCAGATGAAATTCTTTTGGGGCCTCCAACTGCACATGCGCGCTGCCTTCCCGCCTTCCTGACCAGCTCTCCTCAGTTCGAGTTTATAGCTGAGACAATAGAGAGAGGAAAGGAAAATAGATAGAAGATACAACTCCTAGGGGAGGAGGGTGGGATGTGAGGACTAATTCCTGCTGTTCCCAGAGATCACCTGTTACAGGTAAGTAACTGTGCTATCTCCCGGAACAAGCAGGAATAAGTCCTCACATATGGGGACTCGCTAGCTAAGATGCCTGGGAGATCCCCTTCCAAGGGTAAACCATCTTCGTATGGATCTCAGGCATCCATCCAGGGAAGGTGGGCAGGAGTTGTTTAAGTATGGAACAGGTGTTTGAGGACAGCCTGACCAAACAAGGCATCCCGGCGGGAGTCCTTGTCCAAGCAGTAATGGGCTGTGAAGGTATGAACCGAGGCCCAAGTGGCTGCTCGACAGATCTGATCTATGGACACAGAGTGAAGATGAGCCATAGAAGTGGCCATGGCTCGCACATTATGAGCTGTGACATGGCCTTCCAGAGAAATGTTCTTACTCTGGTAAGCAAAAGAAATACACTGAGCAATCCAATTGGAAAGTGTACATTTGGTGACTGGAAGTCCCAAATGAGAAGGATCAAAAGCCACGAAAAGTTGGGAAGACTTTCGATGTGGCTGAGTCCTGTTGAGGTAAAAGGCGAGAGCTCTTTTACAGTCAAGAGTATGAAGGTTCCTCTCTGCACTGGATGCATGAGGAGCCGGGAAAAAAACAGGTAGATATACCTCTTGATTAAGATGAAAAGGCGAAACCACTTTAGGCATAAAGTGGGGATTCGTCCTAAGGACCACCTTATCATGATGAAATCTGGTATAAGGTGGATTAGCCACCAAAGCCTGCAGTTCACTGATGCGGCGAGCCGAAGTGACTGCAATAAGGAAAAGAACCTTCCAGGAAAGAAATTTCAGGGAGGTAGATACCAACGGTTCAAAAGGTGGCTTCATAAGTTGACCCAGAACTAAATTCAAGTCCCATGCTACCGGAGGAGGTCGGATGGGAGGCTTAGTGAGGGTCAGGCCTCTCATGAATCTTGCAATAAGAGGATGAGAGGAGACAGGTTGTCCATTTATAGGTTTTAAGGATGCTGCAATAGCACTTAAATGGACTCGTACTGAATTCGTCTTGAGGCCTGCATTGGAAAGATGCAGGAGATAGTCCAGTAGAGAATTCAAAGGAAGTGCTAGAGGGTCAAGACCCTGTTGCGCACACCAAATGGAAAAACGTTTCCATTTGAAAGCATAGGAACGCCTCGTGGAGGGTTTCCTAGAGGCATGAAGGATATCTTTCACTGGTTGAGAAAGATTGAAGTCATGAAGGCTCAGGCCTTCAGTAACCAAGCTCTGAGGTGTAGGGACTTGGGGTTTGGGTGCCACAAAGTCCCCTCCTCCTGAGACAGAAGGTCTGGCGCAGCTCCCAGGTCCAGGGAGGGTCCCTGGGAGAGATGCAGAAGTAGAGGGAACCACACTTGGCGTGGCCAGCGTGGAGCTATGAGGATCATGGATCCATGATCCCACTGTAGTTTGAACAGAGTCTTGGGAATCAAAGGAATGGGTGGAAAAGCGTACAGGAATTCCTGACCCCAATGTAGGAGAAAGGCATCGTTGGCCTGAGCTCCCTGACATGGAGTCCTGGAACAGAACCGGGGAAGTTTGGCATTCCACGGACTTGCAAAGAGGTCTATGTCCGGGGTCCCCCATTCCTGAAAGATTCTGCGTATCTGGTCCATATGCAGGGACCATTCGTGTGAGAGCAGAACTCGACTGAGTCTGTCTGCCCGAGAGTTTTGAACTCCTGGAAGATATACTGCCAGAAGATGAATTTGATGCTCTCTGGCGAAGGCCCATAATCTGAGAGCTTCGTTGCAAAGCGACAGAGAGCCCGTCCCTTCTTGTTTGTTGACATAGAACATGGCTACCTGATTGTCTGTCTGGACTAGGACAGTCAGGTTGACAAGGAGGGTGTGGAAGACTGTGAGGGCAAGGAAGATTGCTCGCAGTTCCAGAAGGTTGATGTGAAGGGTGGTCTCCTGAGGAGACCAGGTGCCCTGAGTGGAGAGGTGTTGGAGATGAGCTCCCCACCCTGTTTGGGAGGCATCTGTTGTGAGGGTTGCTTGGGGCAACGAAGGTTGGAAGGGAATCCCCAACAACAGATTTTTGGAGGATGTCCACCACTGGAGAGACCAAAACAGTCGTTTTGAGGTGAGTATTTGGTCTGAGAGCAGTCCTGATGCTTGAGACCACTGGGTGGCCAAAAGCCATTGAGCTGCCCTCATATGAAGACGAGCATAGGGCACCACATGGACCGTGGAGGCCATGTGGCCCAGAAGTTGCAGCATTTCTCTGGCTGACAAGTGACTTCTGGACTGAGCCTGGGAGGCCAAGCTTATTAGCCTTTGGCCTCGGACCAGAGGGAGGTAGGCCCTTGCAGTGGTGGAGTCCAATTGGGCCCCTATGAATTCCAGGGACTGAGTAGGGATGAGTTGGGACTTGGGAACGTTTACCACAAGTCCCAGATATTGAAGAATACGCCTTGTGCGGTCCAGAGAAATCTGGGCTTCTGACTGAGATGGAGCTCGGATGAGCCAGTCGTCCAGATATGGGAAGACAGATTCCCATGCCTTTGAGAAATGCGGCTACGACTGCCATGCATTTTGTGAAGACTCTTGGAGCAGAGGCCAGACCGAAGGGTAGTACTCTGTACTGGAAATGTTTTCCCTGGAACAGAAAGCGAAGATATTTTCTGTGGGATGGATGGATGAGTATATGAGTGTACGCATCCTTGAGATCTAGAGAACAAAGCCAATCCTGACTATGAAGGTATGGAAGGAGAATGCCCAGAGAGAGCATTTTGAATTTCTCCTTGAATAGAAACCTGTTCAATTCTCTCAGATCTAGGATAGGTCTGAAGCCCCGTCTTCTTTGTTATGAGAAAATAAGGGGAGTAGAAACCTAACCCCTGTTGTGGAGGAGGAACCTCCTCTACTGCCCCTTGGGCAAGGAGAGAAGAGACTTCCTGACCCAACAGGGTCAGAAGAGATGGGGGAGAACTGAATTGCCTCACCATGGTATGGGGAGGAAGGCTGGAGAAATGAAGTTTGTAGCCCTCCATGATAATAGAGAGGGTCCATTGCTCTGATGTGATTTGTTCCCATCTGGGAGCAAAATGAGCTAGCCTTCCAGGAATGGTGAGGGGCTCTGGTTGTTCTAGAGCCAGAAACGGCAAGTTCTCTAGGGTCAAGTCAAAACCCACATCACACCTACACTAAAGGACTTACACTGGCTCCCAATCATTGCTCGCATCAGATACAAGACTATCATAAACCTATTTAAGATAAAAGAACACACATCAGCCAACAGCCTCCACCTGCTCATACAACCGGAAACCAGCGCACGTCCCAGAAGAAGTCAAACACGCAACCGAGTCAGCACCCCAAATGAGTACAAGCACACACGCAAGGACACAACAGACAGAGCTCTCTCCATGGCTGCTCCAACAATATGGAACAATCTACCGGACGATCTAAGGGCAACTCCAGACCTCAAAGACTTCAGAAAACAACTGAAAACCATGCTGTTCATAGAGCACTATGGTCACATCACATAACCTAAGAGAATGGATAACAGCACTCCAATCCTCCCAAACAACTGAATATATATAAATATGATTCTAGCACCACTGTAAATAGCCCACCCTGTATATAGCTCAAACAAATCAAGCACCCAACACATCCCTCACACAACTAAGTTTTATCCTCACTGCATGTACGACACACACACTTTACCTGATTGCTTGCTGTGATACCACCTTGATTATTAAGATAAGGCGGTTTAGAAATACTGTTAAATAAATAAATAAATAAATAAATAAAAACCCCTGAGGGGGTTGAGCCTGCTGGGGTGTAGCAGACACTGCAGGCTTTGACTTTACTTGCTTAGATTGCTGACGCTTAGCAGCAAAGCGAGGCTGAGCAGATTGCTGGCCAGTATTTGTGGAAAATCTGGCCTTCTTATAGTAAGGCCTTTTAAAAGACTTCTTTTTGGCAGGGGTAGAAGTAGACTTAGAAAGTCTATCTAGAGTGGCATTTTCTGCATCCATTTGAGCAGCTTTAATTTGCCAGTCTTCACCAAATAAGTTCTCACCTGTACAGGGCAGATTCCTGAGGCCATCTACAACCCAGGGTTCTAGGTCAGAAGCCTGGAGCCAAGCAAGACGTCGGGCTGCAATAGCAATTCCCGAAGCCCTGCCAGCAACCTCAAAGGAATCAAAGGCTGCCCTGTTGGAGAACTTGGAGACCTCTGAAAGTTGTGTCACCATAGAAAAGAAGTCCGCCCTTTGATCATCAGGGATAAAGGGGGCAAAATGCTGTACCTTTAGGGCAAGTTGTCCAAGAAACATGCCCATATAAAGGCTATAAGAATTGATCCTGGCTATAAGCATACTAGCCTGGAACATCTTTCTACCAAAAGAGTCCAGGGTCTTACATTCTCGCCCTGGAGGGGTAGAAGAATGCCTTTTAGGACTCTTTATTTTCTTCATGGCAGACTTCACCACAATAGAGTGGTGAGGCAGCTGAGTTTTCTGGAACCCAGGAGAAGGAGGGACCCGATACATGGTGTCCAACCTACGGAAATGGGGAGACAGTGTTAAAGGAGTCTCCCACAAATCCATCAAGTGTTCTTGAAGGATTTCATGGATAGGCAGAGTGACTGCCTCTTTAGGAGCTTTAGAGTATCCTAAAATATCCAATTTTTTTGATCTGGGTTCTTTTTCAGAAGATGTAGCAATAGAAAGTGCTTTAGCTACATCAACAATGAAATCCTGAAAGGATAAATCCTCTGGAGGAGACATCCTCCTCTTTGGAGAAGAGGGCTCCTCAGGAAGAGCAAGCTCAGCAGAGTCATCAGAGGAATTGAATTCATCAGAAGAATCTGAGTATTCTCTCTGTGCTTTCAATGCACGATACGCATACCGATCGGTATCGACATCGGGCGTATCGGGCATGGGATCGGTACCGGGCGAAAGCCTGAATCCGGCATGCGGAACCGATCGACTCTTGGAAGTCAATGGTCTCGGTTCCGGTGTGGATACCGGAACCGGGGTCGGTACCGATGGAATCGGTACCGAGGGCGTCGCAGCCTTAATCAATGCCAGAACGGCCTGCTGCATGGACTGGACAGTATTGCCCATAGATGCCACTGCTGCCTGGATGTCGGTACCGGTATGGGCCGGTACCCCAGAGCAGTCCAACAGGTGATCAGTCGAGGCCGTGCCATCGATGTCAACCTGTGACCCCATGATTGCTTTGGAGGCCGGAGCCTCCCGCCGGGGTTTTTTGGCCTGGGCAGAATCCTCGAACTCAAGATTGAGAGCCTCTCGATCTTTAGAAAGAGATTTGCTTTTAGAGGATTTGCCCACAGAAGTTTTGGTAACCTGAGATCCATCCATAGAGGAAGACCTGGATGACTGTGATGCTTCTGAAGGAAACAGCACATGGAGCTTGTTGGCCCGGTTCTGCAAACCACGTTTAGACATCTGGGTGCAGGATGGGCAGTCCGGTATGGAGTGGTCAGGTCCCAAACATTTAAGACACCATTCATGGGTGTCTGTGACAGAAATGACAGCACTGCACTTGGTACACTTTTTAAAACCAGGGACTGGCTTCTCCATGAGGAGAATTTGTGTAGGCCTTAAGGCCTAACAAAAGTTACCAAGCTGTGCTGAAGAAAATAAAGTCTTTTTTTTTTTTTTTTATAAAGAAAGAAAGAGAGACCGGCGGTACCGGTTTCGGTATGGGGAAGGCAGGTACGCGGTCTAAAGAAACAAACAAAATTCACAATTTCTTCAGCGGTGACAGGAACACGACCTGCTGGCTCCGCGGAAAAAGAGAAACTGAGGACAGCTGGTCAGGAAGGCGGGAAGGCAGCGCGCATGTGCAATGGGAGGCCCCAAAAGCCTTTCATCTGAAAGGCTGGGGAGCTTTCCCGCGCAGGCTCCGTCGGTACCGACGTACCCATATGTGAGGACTTATTCCTGCTTGTTCCTGGAGATCTACTCTTTCTCCAGGACCAAGCAGGAAGTCAGTCCTCACATATGGGACTCCCCAGCTTAAGGCTACCGGAGACCTCAAGCCGAAAAAAAGAGCTCCCTCTAGCTCGTCAGTACGTAAGGAAGGAATCTTCTCTGAGAACGCCCCCGACCGGTAGCCCAACACCAGGGCCGGAGGGGTAGGAGTTGCCTAAACCCCAAAGAGATTATGGAGTACTGCCTATCCGAAAGCACTGTCCCTGCGGGACTCCCTCTCAAGGCAGTAATGGGCCGCAAAAGTCTGGCTTTAAGACCAAGTAGTGGCCCGGCAGATGTCTGCCAACGGAACAGAGCGGAGATGAGCCACTGACGCAGCCTTCGCCCTGACACGATGAGCCGTGACTCGACCCTCCAATGAAAGGCCGGCTGCCGCATAAGCCCAGGCGATACAGTCAGCGACCCATATAGATAAAGTACGCTTGGAAACAGGTAACCCCAAGTTATTGGGGTCAAAAGAAACGAAGAGCTGAACAGCCCTTCGATGCTCCCGCGTACGGTCAAGGTAGAAGGACAACACCCTCCTACAGTCCAGGGTATGCAGGACCATCTCAGCACGGTTGGCATGCGGCCTGGGAAAGAAGGTCGGAAGAACCACCTCCTGATTGAGGTGAAAAGGGGAGACAACCTTAGGGAGAAACTTCGGGTGAGTCCGTAAGACTACCCTATTCCTGTAGAACCTAGTGTAAGGGGGATCAGACACTAGGGCCTGAAGCTCACTCACTCGCCTAGCAGAGGTAAGAGCTACCCATATGTGAGGACTGACTTCCTGCTTGGTCCTGGAGAAAAGCCCAGGACTCTTTGAGAAAGGAGTTACCTAGTCACCTCCTCTATCACTCCCTGAGCAAGGAGTGAGGTGACCTTTTGACACAAGAGAGTGGTAAGGGGGGGGGGCTGAGAACTGAACTCTCTTAGAGTAGAGAGAGGGGGCATACTGTGGAAGTGGAGTTTGTACCCCTCTGTCACCATGGAGAGAGTCCAATGCTCTGATGTTATCTGCTGCTACCTCTCGGCAAAGTAACACAGTCTGCCCGGAATGTTGAGAGGCTCTGGTATTTTTAGAGGAAGGATGACTAGGTTCTCTAGGATGGAGTCAAAGACCTTGCGGAGGCTGTGTCTGCTGAGCTGGTTGAGCTCTGGGGGACTTGAGCCTTTCTTTGTTGTTTCGGCTGCTGCTGCCCCTTCTGGGGAGCATGGATTGGGCAGTGGACAGTTTGGGTGTAAGGAGGATAGAATTTATTTTTCTTATTGAAAAAGGGTTTCTTAACTGTCTTTTTCTTAGCTGGGCTGGCAGTGGTCCTGGATAGTCTATTTAAGGTAGTGTTCTCGGACTCAAGCTCAGCAGCGTTATCCTGCCAGTCCTTGCCAAAGAGGTTTTCTCCTGTGCAAGGAATATTCCCCAACTTATCTTGCACCCACTGCTCTAAATCAGATGCTTGTAACCAAGCAATTCAACGTGCACTGATAGAAATAGCAGAGGTCCTGCTAATGCATTTGAAACAATCAAAGGTTGCCCTGTTCATGAACTTAACAACATTTTGGGCATGCTTAACAAGAGTAAGGAAATCGGCCCTCTTGTCATCGGGGAGAAGAGGAGCTATGAGTTCCAAATCCTTAGTAACCTCACGAAGAAACATACCCATGTAGATTATGTAAGAACTTATTCTGGCCGATAGCATAGAGGCCTGAAAACATCGACAACCAAAGGCATTGAGAGTCCTCGCCTCACAGCCCGGAGCATTAGAGGAATGTGTCGGCATTTTTTTTATCTGGCGCATCGCCAAATCCACAACCATGGAATGGTGTGGTAACTGTGTTTTTTGGAATCCAGAACACTGCGGTACCCGGTACATTGTATCGAGCCTTCGAGAATGTGGAGACACCGTTAAGGGTGTTTCCCACATTCTAAGCATCAGATCATGCAAAATCTGGTGTATGGGAAGGGTTGCGGCCTCCTTAGGGGCTGACGGATACTTTAGAATTTCAAGTTCTTCAGCCCTCTGTTCCTTCTCGGGGGTCACGGTGATCGAGAGGCCCCGAGCAACATCCCATATAAAGTCTTGAAAAGATATGTCCTCTTGAGGAGACATCAGACGTTGCGGCAAAGAAGAGGGATCCTCCGGAAGAACAACTCCGGTACCGATGGAGTCATCAGAATCGGAAGACTTGAAGTATTAACGGGCCGGGTGCTCTAATACTGCCAGTCGACGGTACCAATCGAAGTCAGCATCGGAATGTCTCGATACCGGACTCTCTATGCCAGACACCAATTCTAAGACCGGCATGGGTGGTAGCATGGAGAGAGGTGCAACAGTAGATGCAGATATATCCGGTACCGGTACCAATGGCTGTGGAACAGATTGTAGTGGCTTTAGTGGTAAGGAGGCTGCTAACAACGCCGCAAGACTGCGCTCAAAGGCTAGGATACGTTGATCCATGGAGCCTGCCGATGTCTGGGTGTCGGTACCGGCAGAGCAGGCCACAATCCCAGAACATGGCATTAAAAGCTCTCTGGAGATGGATGCCTCAGGAACATCTTGGGACCCCGTTAATGCTTTAGAGACAAGGACTTCCCGCCAGGGTTGTTTGGCCGGTGTATTCTCCTCGAGGGCAATGCTAGAAGCATCTCGATGCTTAGAGGGAGATCTACCCTTTGAGGACCGACCGGTCTTCGAAGAAGACCTGGGTTTGGTTACCTGAGATCCATGGGAGGAAGATGAAGCCCTGGACGATGTCGACACTGCATCCAAGGCAAAAAGGGTGCTGAGTTTCACAGCTCTATTCTGCAGGCCCCTCTTAGTCATCTTTCTGCAGAGGAGACACTCCGATGGAGAATGGTCTGGGCCCAAACATTTAAGACACCAGTCATGGGTGTTGGTAGCAGAAATGATACCGCCACATTTTGAACATTTTTTGAAACCACTAGTTGGTTTCTCGGGGACAGACCCTCAAGAAAAAGCCTTTTTTTTTTTTTTTTAAAGAAGAAAGAAGAAGGAAGAAAATAAAGAAGACACTAGTGGTATCAGTGTAGGCGTCGACGGGAAGGCATACGCAACCACAAAAAAGAAAATTTTCTGCGGTGACAGGAGTTGCTGCCTTTGGCTCAGCGGAAAGCAAAAAAACTCAAGAGGGAGAGTTGGAAAGGCAGCAGCACAGGCACAGTGGGATGCTCCCAAAAGCTTTCCTATAGGACGCTGGGGAGGGTTCCCGCACAGACTCCTCGGTGCCGATGATACCCATATGTGAAGACTACATTCTGCTTAATCCAGGAGATAGGATTATTTATTTATTTAACTATTTTTTATACTGCCTTATCTGGGAATCAAGGTAGTTTACAATGAACAGGAACTTAACAGGTTTACATAGAACTTTGAGATATTTAACAGTAATAACATTAACAGTTTCAAGTTATATGCAGCAACTTAAATACAGAGGAGGGGGTAGGAAGCCGGGGGGAGGGTGTGGGAGGAGTGCAGGAGAAGACATGCGAGAGTGTCCAAAGGTTGGTGCAGGGGAGAGCAATGCTCAGATGTTCAAGTGTTCCTTAAATAGTAGAGTTTTGAGGTCTTTGCAAAATTTCTTTTGTTCCAATCTTATAAACAATTCAAAAAAGTTTCAACAGAACCACATTCCCATTACAGTAAAATTAGACGCACCTGTGATCAATTGTCAGTACTCTCACATGACTTGAATCAACCAATAAATGATGGCTCTAATTTTTAAAATGGCCACATTCACTCCCTGTTCCATTTTCACAGACTACCAAGGTATTTTGGAGAGAAATGTTTTACCCAGTGTCAGATTCCCTCAACAGCAATGTGATTACACTCATGTCCTCCTTTCATTACTTTGGTGTCATTCTGGACTCATATCTATCTTTTCACCAACACATCAGTTCAATCATACAACATTCCTTCTTTTCTTTACAGCACCATCAGAGCTCTTTGCTCCATCCTGGCCACTTCTACCCTTATCGCTTTACCGGTTTCTCTCGTTCTCTCTCACTTGGATTACTGTAACACTGTTTTTGCTGGTCTCCCCATTATGAGCTCAAACGTCTACAACTCATTCAGAATACTGCCACCAAACTGCCATTTTATGCATCCCACTCAGATCATGTCACTCCCTTGCTCATCCATTTACACTGGCTCCCCATTCATTACCGGGCCCATTTAAGATACTCATCATGGTACACAAAGTTCTCCACTCTGGCACCTTAAAATATCTCTCCACTCACATTCTCCACACACCACTCCGTGCTCTTCAATCCATTCATATGAATTGGCTCTGCCTTCCATCCCCCACACAGGCTCACCTCAAATATACCAGTCATTCTGCATTCTTCTTTCTCGGTAACTCCCTTTGGAACAGCTTCCCTCCAGACTTCCGCTCAGAACTCTACCAAATTTAAAAGCACAGCTTAAAGTCCACCTGTTCCGCAAAGCCTTTGACCTACCCCCCCCCTCCCAATGACCACCCTAATTCCCCAGCTGTTCCTGCCCATCCCCCTACCTTTTGTTCTTCTCCTTCCTAACCCTTCCTCCCTTTCTACCTATTGTCTTTCTGTGCTATTTTACTTTTCTATATATTTTTTTTTTACTTTTCCTTTATTGGTTTTTCAATATATACAAAAATCACACAATAACCATGAAATACAGCAGACATCCGTCAAACCCCAACCTCCACCCCCCTCACAAAAGTAGCCAACAAACATAACTACCCCAAAACAGCACCCAGCCCCAGGGCCAAACCGACCAACCGTAAACACAAATCCCTCGCAGTACTCTACCGGGGATTCAATACCTCCCCATCAGAGTCTTACCCCCACCCTCCCCCCCTTCATCCTCACTACCCCCTCTGCCAGCACCTACCCCGTACCCTCCCCTCCCTCCTGCCATTTCAATAACCACCCGTCATACCCCTGCCACAACTGCCGGAAGTGCTGCACCTTGTGCGCCCCATAGGCCGCAATTTCGCACATACCCCGCAACCCACATAGTCTCCCCACAATATCTCTCCTAGAGGGGGCAGCCTTCCTTTTCCATCGCAATAAAATCTCCCCCCGCGCTGCAGCAATACAATATCCAATCATCAGTTGCAGCCCCCTTTCCCCCTCCCCATCCATTTCATTCAGCAAGGCCATGGCGGGAGTCAGAACCACTGGGACCCCCGTCACCTCCCGTATAACCCCCTCCCAGTCAACCCACATATTCCGCACTATCGGGCAGTCCCACAGCAAGTGGTATAAATCCCCCCTCCCCTTACACCCCCTCCAGCACTCTCCTGATTCCTCCCTACAGATGGCCTGTAATTTCCACGGGGTCCAATAGATCTGATATCTAATCTTTAAGCTACTCTCCAAGTAGGCCATGCCCGGGGCCAACCCCGTAGACCACCCATAAATACCCTGCCATCTCTCCCGACTCCACTCCCCCCCCAAGGACCCTCTCCCAGTCCGCTTCACCCCGGATACACGCCCCAACCCCCCCCCCTGTTTAATCAATTCCCTATATAATTGGGTGATAGCCCCCTTCCGACCCCCCCTCACCAAGAGTGCCTCAACCACCGTGGCCTCCCGGATTACATCAGCCTTAACCTCCCGCCGACCTAAAAAGGACATGACCTGCAAATAGGCAAAGAACCCTCTACCATCTAACCCAAATTCACTTTGCAACTCCCCCCAGCTCTTAAAGTCCCCCCTCGTATGGATCACCTGTCCCATAAACCGTAAGCCCTTCCCCCTCCACTCCCGGAACACCCCCCCTCTTTCCCGGGGGCGAACTCCTGAACCCCCGTAATAGACATTCCCCTAGTGTATCTCTTTCCCCCTAATAACTGGCGCCGCGACCTTACCCAAATCTCTTTTGTCAGGACTCTAAAAGGATTCCCCTCTGTCCCCCTTTCCGCCCCACCACCCGGGTCCCAAAGCCACTCAACCAGACTCCCCTCCTTTCCAAGCTCCTGCTCCAGCTGTACCCACCGGGGAGTTTCCTCCTCCCCCTGCCAACTCAACAGTGCCCTTAAATGAGAAGCTAAATAGTACTTCTCCAACCAGGGAACTCCCATTCCCCCCTCCTTACCCAGGTCGAAACATTACAAGCCGCGCCACCCTCGGGCGCCTTCCTGCCCATATAAACTCCATCATCACCCTTTGCGCGCGCTTCAAGTAATTCCGGGACACTTTACACGGCAGGGAACTAAACAAGAACAAAAACCGTGGTAATACATTCATCTTTAGAACTGCTATCCTACCCAGCCACGTAAGATATAGACCCTTCCACCTTTGCAAATCCCGGCACACTTCATTCAAAAGCCCCCCGTAATTAACCCTCGCCAGTCCCTCCAAATTCCGTCCCATCTGGATCCCCAAATATCGGTAATGTTCCCCCACCCACTTAAACGCGAACCCCCCCTTCAACCCATCTTCCAATTCCCGATTGAGATTAAACCCCAATATCTCGGATTTACTGTCATTTATCTTATACCACGCCACCCTACTGTAACACGCGATCTCGTGCATCAAAATCGGTAAGGTTACCAAGGGCTCCCGAAGTGTAAAAATGACATCATCTGCAAATAAAGTAATCTTCACCTCCTGGGAATTCATTAGAATCCCCTTGATATCTGATGACCCCCTAATCCTCGCAGCCAACGGCTCGATTACCAAGGCAAAGAGCAGGGGGGACAAGGGACACCCCTGCCTTGTACCCCTCCCCAAAGTGAACGCCCCCGAGTAACTGCCATTGACCCGCACCCTGGCCTGAGGGGCTGCATACATCGCTTGAACCCATTGCACAAAGTTTGGGCCTAACCCCACTTTCTCCAACACACTAAGCATAAAAGGCCATTCCACCCGATCAAACGCCTTTTCCGCATCCACCGTCAGGAAAATGGCCCGCTGCCCCGTCCGCTGGACCTCCCAGGTAAGATTACAGATCTTGCGGATATTGTCCCCTCCTTGCCGCCCTGTTATAAACCCTGTTTGGTCTGGATGTATTAACGCAGGCATCACTTTAGCCAATCTATTGGCCAAGACCTTCGCCAAAAGTTTGGCATCCACGTTCAATAATGAAATGGGCCGGTAGGACCCACAGACCATCGGGTCCTTCCCTGGCTTAGGGATAAGGGTTATTCCTGCTTCCCGCATCGAACGTGGAGTCTCCCCACCCGTTAACACACCATTAAATACGGCTACCATCAAAGGCCCCAGAAGGGAGCGGAACACCTGATAAAAGCGCCCCGACAGCCCATCTAAACCAGGAGCCTTACCCCTTTTCAACGTCCCGATCGCCAAAGCTACTTCCGCCTCCGTTATGGGCCTATCAAGCCACTCCATCTCCTCGTTTGACAAAGAGGGCAAGGCACATTCTTTCAGATACTCCACACACTGAGCTTTCCCCCCCCTCGCCTCACTAGTATACAATGTTTTATAATAGTTTGCGAAGGTCGTTCTAATTTCGTTGTTCCCGTGGACCAGCCTCCCCCCTGCACCCCGGATACCCCCAATATTCTTCTGCATAACCTTACTGCGCAACCGCTGGGCCAATCTCCTCCCCACCTTGTTTCCCCCCTCAAACCACCCCTGTTTTAGTACCCGTAACTCATACGCTAAGGTGCTCGCACGCAATTGCTCTAACTGTCCCCTCAACTCTTTCAATTTCACTGCAGTCCCTCCACCCTCCTCCCCCCTCCCGTGAACCCTCCCCTCTAAACGCCTAATATCTTGCAGCAGTCGGAGCTCCCTTTCCCCCTTACTGCGACGCTCCCGGGCAGCTTCCTGGACCAGGTGCCCCCTCACCACCGCTTTAAGCCCGTCCCACACCATCCCTAACTCCACCTCTCCGTTCATATTGAGATCCTGATAGTCCTTTACCACCTTCCCAATACGCTCAATCACCCCCGGCTCTTCCAACAGGGCTTCATTAAGCCGCCAAAATTTTACCCCCTCATCCACATACCCCAAACTAAACTTTACCCACACAGGCGCATGATCGGTCCACGTAATGGAGCCATGGTCTACCTCTACCACCCTATTCAGCCAGCCGCCCCCCGCCCACACCATATCAATCCTACTATACGTGCCATGGGGCGCTGAGTAGTAAGTATATTGTTTGCACCCAGGGTTCTGACTCCGCCAAACATCTTCCACCCCTAACCATTCTTTCAAATGGATCAATTTCACCTGATCCACCCGCCGCCCCAGCCCACTGCCCCCCCCATTATCCACCCGTGGGTTCACCGTCATATTAAAATCCCCCCCAATAATGATGGGGGCATCACTTAAACCCCCCCAACTACCCCGGCATTCGTTCAAAGAATTCCCCCTGTTTCTCATTAGGGCCATAAAGACTCACAATCCAGACCTGCTCCCTCCCAATTTGAACTTTAAGCCCCACTGCCCGACCCCTCTTATCCCGGTATTCCCCCACCAAAATGCCTACCCCACCCTTCCGAGCCTCTGCTCTCTGCCCGGCCAACATAACTCTGGGGTAACGCTTCGTCTGTAACAACCTTTCCTGGCCCACCCTCAGATGGGTTTCTTGAAGGCATATGAAATCTGCTCTCAACCTACCCCCCTCGCGCTCCACCATTCGACGCTTCCGCCAAGTACCCAGCCCACGCACATTCATTGTGGCTACTGACATCTGCTGCTGTCCCCACTCTTTTCCCACCACCCTTCTCCTCCTGCCCCCGCCATCTCCCCTCCCCGCCTCGTCCCTTCCCCCCCTCTCCCTGCCCTCCCCCCCCGCTCCCCAGTCCCCCCCTCTGCCTCCCCCCTCCCCCCTCCCCTTCCAAATCCCCCTCCACCCTCTGGAGGTCTCCTTCGGAGTAGTGCCCATCAACCAGAGGCAGCCTCCTACCCAGCTCCCACCTCCCCCCACCCATCTTCTTCCCCCATCCAGCCCCTCTCCTTCCACACCCCCCTCCCTGTCCAAACCGCCCACCCGCTCACTCCCTCACCCCCCACCCCCACCCCCACCCCCACCCCTCAACTGCTCCTACAGTTACTCCCACCCAGCACCCCTCACTCTCCCCCCCTCACTTATAAACATTTATCATCATCATAAAATATTCATAAGACTATTAGTATGCAAAGCAGTATTACTATAAACAAATAAGAGCAAAAGTCTTCACATGGAGGAACATCCCCAAAAATAAAGATTTAAGGCCCCCAACTCCTCATGTGCACCCATCAGTGTCATTGCAGTTGGACTGCTCTCCAGCTACCACCACCGGGCTCCCACGCCGCTTCTCGCTGCTCCTCCAACCTACTTGCGCATTTTCTCCTCCAGCACCTCCCTCCAGGTCCTTCTGCAGTCCGCTCCCCAGCCCCGCCATTTTCACAGCTGCCATTGCCTCCGAGACTGTTTGGGCCCTCCAGTTCTTGAGCCCCACAGTGAAGAGAATGCCAAAGGGGTATAACCATCTATATCGGACATTCTCCCTCCTCAGGATGGACGTAACCGGCTGCATTTCTCGTCTCCGCTGCAACGTTCCTGCAGCCAAGTCCGGGTAAATCTGTATTGTATACCCCTGCCATACAAAGTCCTTGCGGTTACGCATAAGAGTAAGGATCCGCTCTTTAAGTTTATAGTCCGCCATGCACAGCACAATATCTCTTGGCCGATTGGGCCTACTGGGGCCCAAGGCCCGATGGGCTCGTACCAATTGCAGCCACCCCTGCACAGTCTCAGTCCCCGAGTCAGTTAATATAGTCGTAAGTACTGCGCAAGCCACCTTCTCGCTGTCCAAGAACTCTTTCTCTTCTGGCACCCCACGTATGCGTAGATTGTTCCTCCTGGACCTATTTTCAAGGTCCTCCACTTTCAACAAAATCAAGTCCTTCCAGGCCTCCGTTTCTTTAAGCGAGCGTTCCACCCCGCTCTGCCGGGTATCCAGCCTTCCCAGCTGTTGCTCATGGTCCTCCACTCGGTGTCCCAGCTCACCCATCTCCTCGCGCAGTGCAGCACACATGTCCCCGACCTCCGTCTTCACCGCCTGCACTTCTGTCTTAAGGTCGCCAAACCAGCCCCGCAATTCCTCTCTTGTCACATTTTGCACTACCATCTCCGCCATCGCCGGGGCTTCACTCCGCTGCCCCCTCCGATCCATTGCCTCTCCATTTCCCGCGCTTTGCCCCGCCATCTTCTTCTCAGCCGCCGTGGACTTCGCGCTACCATATGCGAACTCTTTCAAGTCCGCCGTCTTCTTCCTCGTCGCCATAGGGATCGGCCAACTTCCCTCCACCACCTCCTGCTTTTGCTCGGTATATCTCAGGCTCGGATAGGGGAAAATTGTACAAAACTTTAGCTGCCCTCCGGAGCTCTCAGCTTAAGCTGCCATTCCAGTTGATGACGTCACTTCCTCCCTTTTCTATATTTTTATTGGTGTTCTCTTCTTTTGTTTATATTATTTTAATCTATTTTATTGTAAACCGCACTGATATTTTTCTAAGAGCAGTATATCAAATTTTAACAAATGAAATGAAATGAAATAAGCTGCCTGAGACAGTCAGAAAAGCCATTATCACCAAACATCAAAAATCAAAGGGGTACAAGGTCCACTCCAGAGATCTTGGGATTCTTGTGTCTTCAGTTCAATAATGTTAAGAGGTTTTCTGCTCATGGAACTGTCAAGAACCTTCCAGGACATGCTGGGAGGAGAAAAATTAATCCAAGAAGTCTTCAAATGTTAGTTCAAACTGTTGCAAAAATACCACATACAACATACAAAGAGTTTAAGGCCGACCTGGAGCAATCATGGGTGGTGGTTTCAATCCGCACCATACGCCACGCACTAAACAAAGGAGGACTTCATGGACCAAAGCCAAGGAGGACCCCACTGCTCAAAGAGACATAAAAAGGCATGACTGATCTTTGCCCAAACCACCTTCTGGGAAATTGTTCTGTGGACAGATGAAACCAAACTTGAGCTTTTTGGCAATACAGACCAGCAATACATTTACAGGTGAAGAAAAAGTAGTTACTCACCTGTAACAGGTGTTCTCCAGGAGCAGCAGGAATCAGTCCTCACATATGGGTGTCATCGGCGCTGATGAAGCCCCAGCGGACCATTTCCCCAGCTTTCCATGAAAGCCTTTGGGAATGCTGGCACGCATGCGCGGTTCCCTTCCCGCCTAAAGGTGCCATCTTACTTCAGTCAAATGACATAGTTAAGAAGAGCACACAAAAATGTAAAAACACAAACTATATACAACTGCAACTCAAAGGGGAGGAGGGAGGGTTGTGAGAACTGATTCCTGCTGCTCCTGGAGAACACCTGTTACAGGTGAGTAACTACTCTTTCTCCAGGACCAAGTAGGAAGTCAGTCCTCACATATGGGTGACTCCCTAGCTCTGGGCTACCGAGAAACCCAGGCTGAACAAGAGAACTCCCTCTAGTCCCAGCAGCAAAGAAAGGCTTTTCAAGGACACAACCTTCACCGGTAGCCCAACAGAGGGCAGGAGGGCAGGCGTTGCCTAAACCTCAAAGAGATTCCTGAGTACTGCTTGGCCAAAAGCACTGTCCCTACGGGACTCCCATTCCAGACAGTAATGGGCTGCAAAAGTCTGGCTTGAAGACCAAGTTGCAGCCCTGCAGATGTCTACCAAGGGCACAGAGCGGAGATGAGCCACTGAGGCAGCCATTGCCCTAACACGATGGGCCGTGACCCTACCCTGCAAAGGAAGGTCAGCCGCCTTGTAAGCCCAGGTGATACAGTCAGCCACCCAGATAGACAAGGTACACTTGGACACAGCTAACCCCAACTTATTGGGGTCAAAGGACACGAAGAGCTGAGTAGCCCTTCTATGCCCCTGCGTACGGTCAAGGTAGAAGGATAAGGACCTCCTACAGTCCAGGGTATGCAGGACTGCTTCAGCCTGGCTTGCATGAGGCCTAGGGAAGAATGTTGGAAGAACAACCTCCTGATTGAGGTGGAAAGAGGAGACAACCTCAGGGAGGAACTTGGGATGAGTCCTGAGGACTGCCCTGTTCCTATAAATCCTGGTGTAAGGCCTATCACAGACCAGGGCCTGAAGCTCACTCACTCGCCTAGCTGAGGTAAGGGCTATCAGGAAGAGTGTCTTCCAGGAGAGGAAGCGCAGTGGACAAGTAGCCATTGGCTCAAAGGGTGGGCGAGTCAGTTGCTGCAAGACCACATTCAGCTCCCACTCAGGAGCAGGACGACGGATGGGGGGCTTGAGCAAAAGCAAGCCCCTGAGAAAGCGGGACACCAAGGGGTGACCTGACAGAGAATGTCCCTCCACCAGTGAGTGGTGAGCTGCTAGAGCTGAGAGGTGGACCCGAACAGAATTGGACTTAAGTCCCTGATTTGATAAGTGCAGCAAGTACTGAAGCACTACCGGCACGGTACAGGAGAAAGGATCCTCTGTACGTAGCTGACACCATACAGAAAACCTCTTCCATTTGAAAGCATAGGCTTTCCTAGTGGACTGTTTTCTAGAGGCTAGGACAACCTCCTCAACTTCCTGAGGCAGGCCCCAGGGAGCCAAGACTACCCTTGCAGCCTCCAGGCCATCAAACTGAGAGTCTTGAGATTGGGGTGTAGTAGGGAACCCTGCTCCTGAAAGAGAAGGTCGGGTTGCAACCCCAGAGGCAGTGGGGGATCCACCGCCAGTTGAAGCAGAAGAGGAAACCAAGGCTGTCTCGGCCATCTGGGAGCCACCAGCAGGACCGAGGCCTTGTCCTGAAGAATCTTGAACAGAGTTCGGGCCACCAAGGGCGTGGGAGGAAACACATACAGGAGGCCCTGAGACCAGGACATCAGAAAAGCATCTGGTGCTATCCTCAAAGGATGTGGTTGCCTGGAGCAGAACTTGGGTAGTTGCTTGTTTAGTGGACTGGCAAAGAGATCTATCCAAGGGAGAACCACTTCAGGTAGATCTTTTGAACGACCAAGGGATGCAGCTGCCACTCGTGGGGCTGCAGAATCCTGCTCAACCGGTCGGCCAGGCAGTTCTCCTGGCCTGGGAGGTACACCGCCTTGAGAAGCATGTGGTGCTTCAGGGCAAAGGAACAAAGGTCCTGAGTCTCTCGACAAAGGATCTGGGACCCAGTCCCGCCCTGCTTGTTCACATAAAACATGGCCACCTGGTTGTCTGTTTGAATCAAGACTGAGCGGTGAGCCAGGGCTGGAGAAAAAACTCAGAGCCAAGCAGATAGCCCGAAGTTCCAGCAGATTGATCTGTTGGGCTGCCTCCCAGGGAGACCAGAGGCCTTGGGTGCACTTGTCCAGACAATGAGCACCCCAGCCCTTGAGAGAGGCATCGGTGGTGAGGACCACCGAGTATTCTGGTATTTGGAAGGGCATTCCTTTGAGTAGATTGGGTGGATGTAGCCACCAGCTGAGGGAGGCCAAAAGGGGTTTGGACACCTTTATCCTGTCTCGTAAGTGGCCTGTGGCTTGAGACCACTGAGTCCGAAGGCACCACTGTGCAGGCCTCATATGGAGCCTGGCATTGGGAGTCACATGTACTGTCGAAGCCATGTGTCCCAGAAGCCTGAGACAGAGTCCGGCGGAGACCAGGGACCTGTTCAGAAATTGTTTTGCCACGTCCATCAGCCTTTGAGCCCTGTCTTCTGGCAAGAATGCCTTTGCCAGTTCAGAATCCAACCATGCCCCTATGAACTCCAAGTTCTGGGAGCGGAGCAAAGTGGACTTTGCGAAGTTTATGACAAAGCCCACCTTTTGAAGCAGAGCAATGGTGCTGAGGGTGGCTTGTCTGGCCTCCAGGGACGTCTGACCCCTGATGAGCCAGTCGTCCAGATAGGGAAAGACAAAGATGCCATGATTTCTCAGGTAGGCCACAACCACTGCCAGGCACTTGGTAAAGACCCGGGGAGCGGAGGTCAGGCCAAAAGGTAGTACTCTGTACTGATAATGGCTTCCTCCCACAATGAACCTGAGGTACTTTCTGTGGTCTGGATGAATGAGGATGTGAGTGTACGCATCCTTTAGATCTAAGGAGCATAGCCAATCTCCCTGCTGGAGGTAGGGCAGAAGTGTCCCAAGAGTAAGCATCTTGAACTTTTCTTTCTCTATGAACTTGTTGAGGTTTATGAGGTCCAGAATGGGTCGAAGGCCACCGGTTCCTTTGGGTATCAGGAAATACCTGGAGTAGAAACCGTGACCTTGCAAGTGGGGAGGCACAGGCTCCACCGCCCTGTCCACCAACAGACCATGAAGCTCTTGTAGGAGGTCTGTGTGCAGGGGAGGCCTTGGAGGCTCCCCTGGAAAATATGGCGGAGGCAGTTGGTGAAAATGGAGGGCATAGCCATTGTGGACTATGTCCAGCACCCAACTGTCCCCGGTGATAAGGGGCCACTGGTGGGCAAAGAGGGCGAGGCGACCTCCTGTGCTGGGTGGGAGGAGCAGTAGAGGAGAGGCTACGCTCAAGGAGTCAAAAACCCCCACTCTGCTGAGTGGTAGCAGAGGACTGAGGCTTGGGGGTCCTCTGCCTACGGGGCCCATTACCCTGGCCCTTGGCTTGCTGACCCTGGGGGGCAGCTTGGGCAGCCTGATACTGAAGGTACTGTTTGTAGGCAGTGCCCTTCCTCGGGTAAAATGACTTTTTACTCGAGCCCTTCTTCTTATGTGAAGGGGCAGAGGTCTTCCTCGACAGTCTTGTCTGGGTAAGGTGCTGTCTCGAGCTGAGCGGCCTTCTCGGTCACGGGTTTGCCAAAAGGGTTCTCACCTCGGCAGGGGACATCGACCAACTTGTCCTGAACCCATGGCTCGAGGTCCGATGACTGCAGCAAAGCCAGGTGTCGAGCCGCGATGCCGGCAGCCGCTACTCAGGCCGAAGCCTCGAAGGCATCGTAGGCGGCGCGGGAAATGAACTTCGAGCATTCCCGAATTCCCGAGGACAAGGTCTGAAATCTCTGCAAGGGTTCCCCGGAGAGACCAACAGAGAAGCCAGCCAGTTCTTTGGTCAGGTCCCGCAAGTATATGCCCATGTACAGCTGGTAAGACTGGACACGGCAAGCAAGCATCGACCCCTGGAAGCACTTCCTACCGACGCCATCGAGGTTGCGGGCCTCCCTGCCGGGGGGCACCGCGGCGTGCATCTTCTGGCTCTTCAGACGATGCATGGCCGATTCCACAACCATGGAATGGTGTGGTAGCTGTGCTTTCTGGAAACCAGCGCTTTTGCGGAGTCGATAAATGGAATCGACTCGCTTACTTAGAAGCGGCGCCGAGGCCGGGGCCTCACACATTTGGAAGAGGAGCCGTTCCAGCATCGGAGGAACCGGGACAGTAAAGGCCTCCTTCGGAGGAGAGTCGTACTGTAGAGCATCGAGCTCCTCGGCTCGAGGCTCTTCCTTGGGATCGGCTGGGATAGCCAAGGCAGCGGCCATATCCCGGACGAACTCCGAGAACCTAATGTCCTCCGGAGGCGATCTACTCCGGGGATCAGACTGCGGTGAGTCCGAAGGGACGCACCGAGTCTTAAAAGTATCGGGAGACTCCTCGTCCTCCGTCTCCCAGGCGGACTCGTCCGAGGAGGTGTAAGGGTCCGACCCCACGGGGCCCCGAGGCACCTGCCCCGATGCCGGGGGCACCGGCGTCGACACCCTCGGTCCCGAACGGGAGGTCGAGGGAGACCTCGACCGAGGACGACTTCGAGCCACGAGGGTCTCGAGTATCGGCTCGGTCTCCGGGGTTGACTTCGAAGTCGACGTCCCGGTGGTCGGGGCAGATGCACCAGACAGGCTGGCCATCAGTGCCCGATGCTGCTCCATGAAGGCAGACAGTCTGCACTCTAAGGCTGTCATCCTGAGACTCAGCTCGGGAGACGCAGCAGCCACCGACTCGGGCCCCGGCGGCGCCGGGCCCAACATCGGCTCTCTGGGAGGAGAGTCCACGAGGACTATGGGGCTTACGTGTCCAGCAGACTCCGGCTCCACGCGAGGAACCTTTGCAGGCTACTCTTGGTCCACGGGCCCGGGACGGCGGTCGGGGGTCTTAGACCTGGCCCTTGAAAGACCAGGGACCTCCTCCGACGCCGCCCTCGTGAGCCGCTTCTTCCTCTTACGTTCCCAGTCAGGGGATCCCCTGTCCAAGGAGCTTTGACGGCGCTCGGGATCGGAATCCCGAGATGTCGAGGCCTCAGACGAGGTCCGGGCCCGGCAGGAGGCAGAGTCCAAGAAAAACCTTTCCTTTTGATGCTGTCGACTCTTTAGTGCCTTGGAAGATATCTTCCCACATGGCCCACATGACTGTGGGTAGTGGTCAGGGCCGAGGCACCGAAGGCAGCAGTCGTCTGTGTCGGTGAGAGACATAATTTTCTTACACCGATCACACTTTTTGAAACCACTGGAAGCCATCGGGGAAAAAATAGCCCCAGCGAGGTCAAAAGACCGGCCTTCCAGTGAAAAAATGAAAAAAAGACGCGAACGCCAGCCATTAAGGGCAAAAACCGAAAAATGAAGAAAACGGGCTTGATACCGGTGTACTGAACCCGGCAGGAGGGGAACCGGCGTCGAACCGGAGAAAAATAGTGAAATCGCCAAAGAAAAAAAATCACTTTTATCCGGGAGAACAGGACACACGTCCGATGGGCTTCTCGGAAAAAAAGAGACTGAGGTAAGATGGCACCTTTAGGCGGGAAGGGAACCGCGCATGCGTGCCAGCATTCCCAAAGGCTTTCATGGAAAGCTGGGGAAATGCTCCGCTGGGGCTTCATCGGCGCCGATGACACCCATATGTGAGGACTGACTTCCTGCTTGGTCCTGGAGAAATGAAGCATATAAGGAAAAACCCCACCCTTCCTACAGTGAAATATGGTAGAAGTTCCATAATAAGAGTGTGGTTGTTTTGCTGCCTCAGAAACTGGAGGACTGGAACGTATTAAAAGAATTATGAAATCAGAGGACTATCAAAGTATTTTGAAGCAAAATGTGCTACCTAGTATCAGAAAGATAGATCTGGGTTGAAGGTCATGGGTCATCCAGCAGGATAATAATCCAAAACATACACCCAAAAGTACAAAAGGATGGTCAAAAAGGAAAAAATGGACCATTTTAAACAGGTCATCAATGATTTCTGATCTCAATCCAATCAAGAACCTTTGTAAAGAACTGAAATTGCCATTGCTAAAAGGAATCCTGGAAATATTCATGAGCTGGAACAAATCGCAGAAGAAGAGTTGGAGAAACTAAAAGGAAATAGATGAAAAAAACTATAGATGGCTACAAGAAACATTTTGAGGCTGTCATCACTGCCAACGGTTGTGCAACCAAGTATTAGTGAAGGGTAACATTAAGGGAAAAATTAATATTCTTTGAGCAACAAATAAAGTCTCCTAGAGACCTTTACAAAGAGGCCTTCTACCTAGGGGGCAAGAGACCTGTGAAACTTTTTCAATAGGTGTTAATGCCAGGTGGCAGGTGAAAAAGCCATTTTGAAAGACTCCTTCTATCCAAGCAAGGACTGTTAATCACCCAGGAAGTTGGTCACAGCTTACCTCAGAAGCACAGGACAGGGTACTGTGCAGCAGCCCTCTTTTAATAAGTGTTATTCCCCTCCTTCCCTCCCCAAAATCCACCCACCCCTGGGATAATCCTAGCTTTATAGGTACTTACACATCTTAAAGGAAAGGAGGTGCTCTCAGGTGCAGCTCATTATCCAAATCAGTCATACACTAAGGACCTGAGATTAATTAAGCTTCAGGTGAACAAGGTATATTAAACGTATTAGGTACAATTTTATTAGTATAAGAATCCATAGCAACCCTTAGTAAGTAAAGATCTAAACACAAGCTTAAAACTAAGATGCAGACAGTAATCCAGCAGCAAGATGGGGGCTTTCCAATCTTTTGCATTGAGTGTCACATGTATGATTTTCTCCCAGTTGGTGAGAGGTCTTACGAGTGCACTAGGTGCAAGGAGCTCTTTGCTCTCAGGGAACGAGTCCGTTCTCTAGAGCCTAGAGTAGCAGACTTGGAAGACATAAGAAAGACAGAGGTATATAGACGAGAACTACAGGGATATAGTCCTGAAGTCCCACCTCCAGTCTGGCAGCATCCCTTGTTGCCATGGAGGAGAGAGGTCACGTGACAGTTGAGCATCACTCTGTTGTGGCAGGAAATGATCCTGTAACTAGGACCTGTCCTCCAGGTGATGTAAAACCCTCTCGCACCGAGGAAGTTTCTCCAGGGTCATGTGCCCATGAGGGAAGGGTAAGGACAGGCACAAAGAGAGCAGAGAGCTCTTGCTGATCCAACAGAAACCAGTGAGGCAAGAGATTGGATGAACACAGGTGCCTTTATTGGTGGTCCCCTACGCGTTACGGCCGAAGCCTTCCTCAGGGGGATACACTTAAAAAACAAACAATATATGTAAAAATAACAATAAACATAGATAAACACATTAAAATAAAACTAAGGCAAACCAGGCATGCAACATATATTAAACATCAATACAAATACCATATTATGAACATAAAATATAAATAAAATAATTATACTAATAGAATAAAACCTTAAACAAGAAATAAAAACAACAAATAAATACATAAGTATATAAATAAATATAAAACAATATAAATAATGATGAATGAATTAAGTGAAATCATAAAATCACCATGGATCAATAAACCACAAACTAAAAAACTAAAAACACAGGGCAGATAGTGGACACTATTTAAAAAAACTAATGAAGATAGTGTATGAGAAGTACTCACAAGGCACTGCTGGAGAGAGGGTTCAGTTTGGCCTATGAACTGATACCTATTGTAATGCTGACATTAAAAAACAATAGATAAACACAGATATAAAATAGAGGAAAAATTCTAATGACAATAATAATAATGATAATGATAATAAAATGTTAATAATAAATATTATACACGAAAATAAAGAACAACCTTTGAGGATAAAATGAAGGAAATCTGAAAAAAACTGAAAAAAATCTCTCTGAAAAAAATTAATAAACTTATGTCTAAGACATCAAAGTATAGACTATGTTTAATTTAAAAACCATATATTATTTAAAAATGATACCTGCACTTGATCAATCGTGATGAAACAACGCTGTGTATTAAAAACAAACTTTAGTTAATGATGTAGTAACAGACTATAAGATGAATAAAACATACTGATCTTATTGTAGATATTAATAATAGTGAATTTATCCATACGTTTCTAAAGTGTTCCTGAATCCAGTAGCAGAGATCCTCCTAAACCTTACTTGTGTGAAGAATACGTGCAGAAATATACGTTTAAAATTTAGTGTAAGCTGATTGTACTAAAATGTTGATCGTCCATGAGATCGGGACAGGATGCCAGTAGACCCGTGATTTCATGGGAATGCGATATCGCAAAAGAAATAATTAGAGGAAGACATTTGAAAAAACGCTAAAACTGCGCGCCAAAAATATTTGCATATTATTTCAAATAGTGAAAAAACAATCCAGGATGTATATTATAATTATAATAAAAATTAAAAATAAAACTCACTGATATATATAATGATAATGTGGCTCCACAACGGTCAAGTACAAACCAGCGTGCACTTATTGAAGATGCAAGATATAAACAAGCTTTTAGGAACTCGCGTTAGAACCTCCACATCTAACATACTGTGTGAGCGAAAAAACAAAACTGGCAAGCAAAGTACAAACTTTGCGGTCGAAGTAAAAAAAGACTTATGTGATCAATCAAGTGAGACAACTGATACGTCGCTGCAAAGGCTTACCTCAATCGTAGCGAAACCGCAAAACAGGAAAAATATGGTCAAAGCTTCTAAGGAAGTGACGAACTAACTTGGGGCTTTAAATACTAAGCGTAAGAAGACGTAGTTACTCCTATGACGTATTTGCATAAGGTTAGAGTGTCACACACTTGTGCCACAAGAACCGTGGAGTGCAACCTACATGTTATATTTTTAACGTAGAATCGTCATGAGGTAGCCACTGCAAAGTACTATATAACTAAAGAAATGTTATATTGTATTGTATACAAACTTGAAAGGCAAATTGTATCAAGCCAAGTTAATAGAAAAGTGTATTTAAAAGACTTAAACACTACATAATGTTAAAAAAGGTTGTGCTCAAAAAACTAAATACAAAAAATGTAGGTGTATAGGAATGGCGCCCTAAAAGCGTAATAATTCCAGGCTTAGGAAACATGTAATTGAAAGAATAAAAAATAAAAACAAAAATAAAAATAAAAATGGAAATGTAAAAATAGTAACAATAAAAATAATAAATATAAATAATAATAATAAAAACTCATCATGAACCCATGTGAATTCCATAATGCTGATGAAAAACCGTATGAAAATGCAATAAATTAACAATAAAATGACCAAATTGGTAATAAATAGTGGCCATATCATTATATTCTGATAAATATATAAATAAATAAATAAGGTAAAAAAGATGGTATCAAAATAGTAATATCAATTTAAATGAAGGGACAAACCAAGAAACATATTACATGTGTAATATTGTGTGTCTTGATAAAACAAATAATAAATATTATAAAAAATATCATAAAAACACTGACAAGTCAACTTCCTGGTTTAGACCATTGGGTGTCATACTGTTAAATTCATAAATAAATCTTTGTTCCAATCTCAAAAGTACTTTATCAAAATCTCCTCCCCTCCAACTGGGAACCACTGTTTTGATAACCAAAAATTTCAAGTCTTGAATTGAGTGTTGTTTTTCCAACCAATGTGTTACTAATGGACTATCTTCAACTTTTCTCTGTATACAACTCCTATGTTCTATAATTCGAGTACGAATCTGACGTTTAGTTTTGCCTATATAGATTAAATTACATGGGCACAGGATTAAATAAATAGCCTTATCTGTTTTGCAGTTAGAAAAATGATTAATATAAAATTTACGTTGTGTAACCGGATGAATATAAACTTGTTTAACTGAGTGCATGAATACAAACAGAACAATTACCACATGGGTAATGTCCTTTGATACGGGGTGATGGTTTATGATATGCCAAAGCCGATGGAACCAATGTATTAGCTAAATTAGAATTACGTTTGTAAGCCATCATGATGTTCTTAGAAGATAAACTAGAGACTCCGGCTAAAAGATACCATTCCTGTCTCAGTATCGCAGAAATCTCTTTTGAATATTGAGAAAAGGTGAGAGAGCAAACAATTTTGTTATTCTTCTGACGTGGTTTTTTATTCAAAAGGCTTTTACGATCAGTCACGCAAGCCCTAAAAAATGCTTTTTTAATGCATCTTTTTGGATACCCACGTTTTAAAAATCTCTGACGTAAATCTGCTGCATGTTTCTCAAAATCAGGTTCTTTAGTACATAATCTTCTTACCCTTAAAAAATGACTAATAGGAAGATTGTTCTTTAGTGTAGTGTTGTGGTAACTGTCATATCGTAGCAAGGTGTTGCGATCTGTGGGTTTTCGATATAGCTCTGTAATAAAACCATCACTTCCCTTCTTAATATTTAAATCCAAATATGCAATATTGTCCATGCTATAGTTACCCTCAAACTGTAAATTAGGGTCCAGACTGTTGATCCATTGAAAAAATTCTTGCAACAGAATTTCAGAACCATCCCAAATTATTAAAATATCGTCAATATACCTTTTCCATAAAACGACCTGTTTTTTAAAAGGATGGACTTTGAGAAATTTTCGGAAGGGTAAGGACAGCCATTATAGTTGGTGATTCGATCATTAGGCATGTAGATAGCTGGGTGGCTGGTGGACGTGAGGATCGCCTGGTAACATGCCTCCCTGGTGCGAAGGTAGCGGACTTCACACGCCACCTAGATAAGGTCTTAGATAGTGCTGGGGAGGAGTCTGCTGTCTTGGTAAATGTCAGTACCAATGACGTAGGAAAATGTGGTAGGGAGTTTCTGGAGGCTAAATTTAGGCTTTTAGGTAGGAAGTTGAAATCCAGAACTTCCAGGGTAGCATTCTCCGAAATGCTTCCCGTTCCAAATGCAGGACCCAAAAGGAAAGCAGAGCCCCAGAGTTTCAATGTGTGGATGAAACGATGGTGCAAGGATGAGGGTTTTGGATTTGTTAGGAACTGGGGAACATTCTGGGGAAAGGAGGGGCTCTTCCGAAGGGATGGGCTTCACCTTAACCAGGATGGAACCAAGCTGCTGGCATTAACCTTTAAAAAGGAGATAGAGCAGCTTTTAAACTAGATAACAGGGGAAAGCTGACAGTCGCACAAGAGCACATGGTTTGGAAGAATGTATCCTTGAAGGATACTACCAAAAGTAGAGAGGTTCCAAAAAAGAGTAAAGTAGCCCAAATGCCCTTGAGTATGGAGCAGACAGAGCTTAAAGATAACAAATTACCCATGCCTACCAATAGCCAGATTAATATGAATAAAATACAGTCTCTAAAATGCTTGTATGCAAATACTAGAAGTCTAAAAAATAAGATGGGAGAATTAGAATATGTAGCACTAAATGAGAGGTTATATATGACTGGAATCTCAGAGATATGGTGGAAGGAGGACAACCAGTCGGACACTGTGATACCTGGTTACAAACTATATCGTAATGATATTGCTGATCAAATTGGTGGAGGGGTTGCGCTCTATGTTAAAGAGGGCATTGAGTCAGAAAGAATTCAAGTTTTGCAGGAAACAACATTTTCTGTAGAACCTCTATGGATTGAAATTCCATGTAAAAAGGGGAAGGCAATGGCAGTGGGGGTGTACTATTGACCGCCTGGCCAGAATGAACAAATGGATGATGATATGCTCAAAGAAATCAAGGAAGCTAACAAAAGTTACAGCACAGTAATAATAATGGTTGATTTCAATTACCCCGGTATCGACTGGGTCAGTGTCACGTCAGGACATGCTAGGGAGATAAAGTTCCTACATGAAATAAATGACTGCTTCTTGGAGCCGCTGGTTCATGAACCGACCAGAGGGGAAGCCATATTGGACCTAGTACTTAGTGGAACACCAGATCTGGTGCAATAGATAAGGGTGTTGGGGCCACTTGGCAATAGTGATCATAGCATGATTGTGTGTAATAATAGGAGGAGGGATAGTAAGGAAATCCACAGTACTGCTTTTTAACTTTCGAAAGGGAGACTATGATAAAATGAGGGAAATAGTAAAGAAAAAACTAAAAGGAGCAGTTGCAAGCTTGGGTGTTGTTGAAAAATCATCTGCCGACCAGACTTGATGTCCAGAGACGTATGCTGTTTGCCTGGTGCCAAAATCCAAGGAGAGTTTGCCAAGACTCATCAAGCCCACTGACTATTACCCAATGTTGCTAATCCATGTTGGAACAAATGATACTGCCAGGTTTCCCTTGGAACATATCAAAAGTGACTTCATGGCTCTGGGACAGAGGGTGAAGCAGTTAGGTGCACAGGTGATGTTCTCTTCAATCCTCCCTGTTTAGGGTAAAGGCCAAGGCAGAGAAGCTCGCATCCTGGAGATGAATGCATGGCTGCGTGGATGGTGTCATCGAGAGCGTTTTGGTTTCCTAGACCATGGGATGCTGTTCCAAAGGTTGCAGAGCAGAGATGGCATCCATCTGTCCAATTAAGGTCAACGCGTCTTCGGCAGTACACTGGCTAATCTACTGAAGAGGGCTTTAAACTAGATTTGTTGGGGATGGGTGAAGAAAGCCCCAGGTAGGTGAAAGCCCCCAGGTAAGTGATACATTAAACACCTTTATGGAAATGGGTAACAGGGGTAACATATGGAAAGCAGTGTGTATAAATGCCCGTAGCATGGGAAATAAGATCCCTGATGTTGAAGCTTTGATGGGAGTGGCTGACTTGGATTTAGTGGCAGTTACAGAAACATGGTTCACAGAAAACCATGATTGAGATGTAACTATACCTGGCTATACTTTATTCAGAAAGGACAGGGTAGGAAGAAGGGGAGGAGTGGCACTATATGTAAAAAATACTATTAAAGCTTTGGAATTCAGAGCCTAAAAGGGAGAGAGGAGGCACTGTGGGTTAAACTAGAATGAGGGAAAGAGAAATCTATTTACATTGGTGTGATATACAGACCTCCCTCACAAGAGGAAGAGGAGGACAGTGTTAATTGAAGACATACACAGCATTGCTAGGAAAGGGGAAGTGCTACTGATAGGAGATTTCAATATGCCAGATGTTGACTGGCACATTCCTGCTGCAGTATCATCTAGAAGTAAGGAGATCCTGGATTCTCTACAGGGAGAAGTATTCAGGCAATTGGTAACAGACCCACACGTGAAGGGGCCATACTGGACTTGGTGCTTACCAATGGTGAAAGTGTTTCTTATGTTGTAGTGGGAGATCATTTTGCATCCAGTGATCACCAGATGGTATGGTTCAGTATTAGGATTAGGGCTGTTAGAATCCATTCAAAGGTGAGGATCTTAGACTAAGATGACTAACTTTGCCAAGATGAGCCAATACCTCAGGGAGTCATTAGTGGGATGGGAACAGCTGGGGGATGTAGAGAAACAGTGGGCAAAACTGAAAGGTGATATTTTAAGGGCAACCAATCTTTTTGCTAAAATGGTAAATAAAGGTAAAAGAAAATGGAGACCGCTATGGCTTTCAAAAGAAGTAGCTGAAAAAGAGAAGAAAAAGAGGGAGGCCTTCATGAAATACAAGAGATCACAGAGAGAGGAAGACAGGCATCTATATTTGGAAAAACTTAGAGAAGCTAGCAAAGTAGTCAGGAAGGCAAAGATTTAAAAGGAGGAGGAAATAGCCAATACAACAAAATGGGGGCAGGGGGGGGGGGAATAAGACATTTTTCCAATATTTTAATGAGAAGAGGAGGGGCAAAGTGGTATTGCCAGACTCAAGGGTGCAGGGGAGGAATATGTAGAAGCTGATAAGGATAAAGCGGAATTGCTTAACAAATATTTCTGTTCTGTGTTCACAGATGAAGAACCAGGAGCAGGACCTCAGAAAAACACCCACAAACAGGAACAGAAGCGAGGGACATCTTGAACAATTTTCAGAAGACTGTGTTCGTGAGAAACTTGCTCAACTTAAAGTAGACAAAGCGATGGGACCAGATGGGATACGCCCTATTATACTGAGGGAACTTGGGGACGTTCTAGCAGCTCCACTGACTGACCTTTTTAATGCCTCGTTGGAGTCGGGAGTGGTGCCAAAGGACTGGAGCTAGGCTCATGTGGTGCCTTTACACAAAAGCGGAAGTAAGGATGTGGTTGAAAACTACAGGCCGATTAGTTTAACTTTGGTACTGAGTAAATTATTGGAAACACTGCTGAAAGAGAAAATAGTGAGGTTTCTGGAGTCCAGCGGATTACAGGATCCGAGGCAGCATGGATTCACCAGAGGCAGGTCTTGTCAGACAAATCTGATTGATTTCTTTGACTGGGTGACCAGTGAGTTGGACCGAGGGAGAGCCCTAGATGTGGTGTATTTAGATTTCAGTAAAGCCTTTGACACTGTTCCTCACAGGCGACTTATAAACAAACTGAGCACCCTAGGGATGGACCCTAAAGTTACTGCTTGGGTTAAAAATTGGTTGGGTGGGAGGCGACAAAGGGTACAGGTAAATGGAGCTCACTCTTAGGAGAAGGATGTTACTAGGGGTGTGCCCCAGGGATCTGTCCTTGGTCAGATTCTTTTTAACATCTTTGTTAGTGATATAGTGGAAGGGCTGTCGGGTAAGGTTTGCCTCTTTGTGGATGATACCAAAATCTGTAATAGAGTAGACACCCAGGAAGGTGTAGATAATACGAGGAGGGTTCTAGCTAAGCTTGAAGAATGGTCTAGAATTTGGCAGCTGGGATTTAATGTTAAAAAATGTAATGTCATGCATTTGGGCTGCAGCAATTTTTTATTTATTTATTTATTTATACATCTTTTCTATACCGCCACTTCCAGCGATCAGTGGCGGTTTACAGGTAACATAAACTTTAATAATAGAGTACTATTATTTTACATAGAACAGATTTAGAATAATGAACGTTCAACTATTAAATGTAACTCAAATCCAAGGGAGCAATATAGTATAGGGGGTGAAGTACTTTTGTCCACTAAAGAAGAGCGGGACCCTAGGCGTGGTTGTGTCTGATGTTCTCAAAGTAGCTAAAGAGGTAGAAAAGGAAATGGCAAAAGCTAGAAGGATGCTTGGGTGCATACGAAGAGGAATGGCTAGGAGGTGATGGTGCCTCCGTATAAGTCTTTGGTGCGACCTCATTTGGAGTATTTGGTGCAATTCTGGAGACCACACCTT
The DNA here is from genome assembly GCA_033557465.1 of Ichthyophis bannanicus. Lineage (NCBI taxonomy): Eukaryota > Metazoa > Chordata > Amphibia > Gymnophiona > Ichthyophiidae > Ichthyophis > Ichthyophis bannanicus. The sequence goes on from CM066035.1 coordinate 515,860,429, forward strand.
CAAAACATTATAAACAGGATGGAGTCAGTACAGAGGATGGCTACTAAAATGGTTAGTGGTCTTCATTATAAAGCATATGAGGACAGACTTAAGGATCTTAATATGTACACCTTAGAGGAAAGGCGGGATAGAGGTGATATGATTGAGATGTTTAAATACCTCCGTGGCATAAATGTTCAGGGAGAGAGCCTCTTTCAATTGAAAGCCAGTTCTGCTACGAGGGGACATGGGATGAGGATGAAGGGAGATAGATTCAGGAGTGATATGCGGAAATATTTCTTTATGGATAGAGTAGTGGATCCGTGGAATAGTCTCCCAGTGGAGGTGGTAGAGATGAGGACAGGTAACTGAATTCAAAAAAGCATGGGACAAACACAGAGGATCTCTAAAGGTAAAAAGGCGATTGTTGTAGTTGTTGATATGGAAGGACAGACTAGATAGGCCATGTGGTCTTTTTCTGTCGTCATATTTCTATGTTTCTATCTTGAAAGCCCAAACCAGCTTTATTCCATGCTTTAAGAAAAGTGAAAGGAAGTCCAAAAAACTGCCAGCATGGTTTAAAGGTGAGGTCAGAGAGGCTGTTGCTGCCAAAAAAGCATCTTTCAGTTAATGGAAAAAAAGAGCCAAACGACGAAACCTGGAAGCAGCACAAGCACTGGCAAGTTAAATGCAAGGCATTGATAAGGCAGGCAAAGGGAGAATTTGAGAAGAAGCTTGCTGCGGAAGCAAAAATGCATAATAAAGACTTTTTCAAGTACATTCGTAGGAAAAACCTGAGAGAGAATCAGTTGGTCCATTAGATGCAAGAGGGGATAAAGGGGTACTAAGAGGCGACAAGGCAATAGCAGAGAGACTGAATGAATTCTTTGCTTCGGTCTTTACTGAGGAAGATGTAGGGATGTTACCCATGACTGAAGTGGTATTTAAAGGTGTGGAAGAATTGAAGGAAATATTGATACATCGGGAATATGTATTACAACTATTAGATAAACTGAAGAGTAGCAAATCACCTGGGCCGGATGATATACATCCAAGGGTGTTGAAAGAACTGAAACATAAGATTGCAGACCTGCTATAGTAATCTGTGAACTATCATTAAAATCCTCTGTAACACCTGAAGATTGGAGGATGGCGAACATAACGCCAATTTTTAAAAAGGGTTCTAGGGGTGATCCGGGAAACTACAGACCGGTGAGCCTGATGTCAGTACTGGGAAAAATGGTAGAAACCATCATAAAGAACAAAATTGCTGAACATGTAGATAGTCATGGCTTAATGGGAATCAGCCAACATGGCTTTAGACAAGGAAGATCTTGTCTTACTAATCTGTTATCTTTTTTGGAAGGTGTGAATAAACAGGTAGACAATGGTGAGTCAATTGATATAGTGTATGGTAAAATTAGACTGACCTGCTAATTGTAGTTCCTGAAGGAACTCCAGTCTAGTCCCGAACATCAGGAGTTGTGCACCTCCTCCCGCAGCATTGGAGACTGAGCATGTCAGATTTAGTGACACTGTATAACTGGTCCAGAGTCCGCCTCCATGGCTCCAGTAATCTATTGACAAAGCAGACTCACCAGAGCAATAAGTAAGTATCTCAACAGTTATTCCCTTTTGTTTTGTTTTTTTACTAACCCTCCTTCCACTAACGGAAGGAAACAACCTAACCAACTTAACCATGTAATTTGGAACCATTCTGTAGCTGTCCTGGCTAAGCCCTGCAAAGGCTTGCCACTCCTTCTCCCCAGGCTTCCCCCCAACAGCCTTGGTCAATAATGAGAAAGCCGTCCACTTCCCCGCTCCCCCCTGAACACTACTATCCAACCCAACAGCCTTACCTGCCCCCTGCCGTGTCTTACCTGGCCTTCGGGCTGCAGCCTGGAATGGATAACCGGGAGGGAAGCGGGACTAGACTGGTGTTCCTTCAGGAACTACAATTAGCAGGTAAGTCTAATTTTACCTTCCTTATCGTCCCTCCAGTCTAGTCCCGAACATCAGGAGATGTAATAGAGCAGTGGTCATTTCACCGGGAGGGACCAGCCAGACCAGCCTGTAGTACTGCTGACCCAAACCTGGAGTCACCGGTCACCTGGACATCAATCCGATAATACTTCACAAAAGTATTCAAGGACAACCACGTCGCCGCCCTACAAATGTCCACTGCTGGTACCAAACTCAATTCCGCCCACGAAGCTGCCTGAGCCCGAGTCCAATGAGCTCTCAAACCAATCGGCACTACCTTGTTCTTTAAAACATACACCACTGCAATTGCTTCCTTAATCCACCGAGCAATAGATGATTTAGACGCCGCCTCTCCTTGCTTTGTCCCTCCAAACACCACAAACAATCTGTCCGTCTTGCGGAGCCAAGCCGTTCTCTGTAAATAACATTTCAACGCCCTGCCAACATCCAAGCGATAAAGCCTCTTACCCGGCTTATCCTTGGCTTTCCATTCAAACACCAGCAGAGATACCACCTGATTCACATGGAACGCCGAGACTACCTTAGGCAAAAACGAAGGCACCATCCTCAAAACCACCTTCTTACTCCCAAAGGACAAAAAAGGTTCCTTACAGGACAAAGCTTGCAACTCCGAAATCCGGCGTGCCGAAGAGATCGCCACCAAAAACACCACCTTGAGTGTCAAGTCCTTCAGTATAGCCTTCGCTATAGGCTCAAACGGCTCCCTAACCAAAGCCTCTAGCACGTTAACATCCCAGACCGGAATGACGTCCCTTCTGGGCGGCCTCAACAATCCTGCAGCCCGCAAGAATCTTTTAACATCCGGATGAGACCCCGGCAACATCCCCTGCACCTTCCCTCTAAAACATAAGCGCGCCGCTAACTGCACCCTCAGGGAAGCCGCCGCTAGACCCTTCTCGAAGCCGTCCTGAACAAAGGCCAATATCTGCGAAATCGAGGCGCCCAACGCCTTTATCTGCTTACTCTCACTCCACGCCTCAAACACTCGCCAGACCCTGACATACGCCACAGAGGTTGACCGATGCCTGGACCTTAGCAAGGTAGAAATCAGTGCTGCCGAATACCCCTTGGCTCTCAACCTTGCCCTCCCAAGAGCCAAGCCGTAAGCAAGAACCAATCCACCTGAGGCATACTCAATGGCCCCTGCACCAACAGATCTCTCCACACCGGAAGCCGCCACGGTGCCTCTACCAACAGCCGCATCAGGTCCGCATACCACAGCCTTCTTGGCCAATCCGGCGCAATCAGGATCACCTGGCCTTGTGCCTCTCTATTCTCTGCAACACTCGACCTATTAACGCCCACGGAGGGAAGACATACAGCAGCCCCTCCTCCGGCCATCTTTGCATGAGCGCATCCAGACCTTCCAACATTCTTTCCCTTCTTCTGCTGTAGAATCTGTCTACCTTCGCCGATGCGAATGAAGCCACGAGATCTATCAGCGGTGGGCCCCAGCGACGGACCAGCAAGTCAAACACTTCCTGATTGAGGACCCACTCTCCTGGATCCACCTTGACCCGACTCAAAAAAATCGGCTGTCACATTGTCCACCCCTGCTACATGTGCCGCCGATAATGTTTCCAGATTTAAATCGGCCCAAGCCAGAAGTTCGTCCGCTTCCTCCTCGAGAGCCGCGCTGCTGGTGCCGCCCTGACGATTGATGTACGCCACTGCCGTGGCGTTGTCTGACAGCACACGCACCGCTGTGCCCTGCACGAGCCTCTGAAAAGCCCTCAGTGACAGCGTCACTGCCCGTAACTCCAACCTGTTGATTGACCAGGACCTCTCCCGATCTGACCACTGACCTTGGGCAAACTCCCTCTCGAAGTGAGCTCCCCAACCAAATAGACTGGCATCCGTCGTCAACACCCTCCATTGTTGCGCTTCTAGAGGCATCCCCTTCTCGAGACACCCCTGCCTTAACCACCACTCCAGTGACTGCCGTGCCTCCGGAGGGCAATGCAGCCTCTGCGACAACCGATCTGACTGGTGAGACCACCTTCGGAGGAGAGCTCTCTGCAGAGGCCTCATGTGCGCCCTGGCCCATGGCACCACCTCGATCGTAGCAGCCATTGTACCCAGTAACTGCAAACAGTGCCACGCTGACGGAGCTCATCTCCTGACATAGGCCTTTATCAGCTCCCTTAGCTTCTGAGCCCTGAGCTCCGGAAGATAAACTCTGCCCCTGTTTGTGTCGTAAACAAGCCCCCAAATACTCCAACTCCTGCGACGGGACCAATTTGCTCTTTGCCACATTGACCACCCAACCGAGGGATTGCAGGACCTGAACCACCCTTCCGGTAGCCAACTTGCTCTCGCTCTTTGACTTTGCTCGAATCAGCCAATCGTCCAGGTACGGATGAACCAACACCCCTTCCTTGCGCAATGCCGCCGCCGCCACCACCACCATTATCTTGGTGAAGGTTCTTGGAGCTATAGCCAATCCGAACGGTATTGTCTGAAATTGAAAATGCCCCATGGGCACCGCAAAACGCAGAAATCTCTGATGCTCCAACCGAATCTTTATGTACAAGACGTGAGAAACTCCCCCTTTCAAACCGCCACCATGACTGAACGCAACATTTCCATGTGAAAGTGGGATACTCGGAGACACCTGTTTACTCTCGAGGTCCAGAATGGGCCTCAGGGATCCTTCCTTCTATGGCACCACGAAATATATCGAATACCGACCACATCCTAGTTGCCCTGCCGGAACCGGAACCATCGCCTTCAGCGCTAACAATCGTTCTACCGTCTCGCATACTGCCGACAACCTTGATTTCGCTCCGCAGGGAGATTGGATGAAAGAGTCGACCACTGGACGTTGAAACTCGAGCACATGCCCCCGCTGAATGACTTCCAACACCCACTGATCCGACGTGATCTGGACCCAGGCAGGAAAGAAGTCTCGCAAATGACCCCCCATGGGTACAAGCCCTGCCTGGGCCCCACTCGCTTCATTGCGACTTCTTAACATTCGGGGACGAGAAGGCTCCAAACCCTCTACCCGCTCCTCTATACCCCCGAAACCCCTGCGACCTAAACAGCGAATGCCCCCCTCTGAAAGGTGGCAAAACGTGACTGACAAAATCTACGAAACTCCCTTTGCTGATTCTTGGAAGGCGCCCCCGGACAACTCTGCTTCTGTTTGTCTTCTGGTAATCTGTCCCCCCCCCCCTTGGACTCTCCTAGATCCTTGACCAACTTGTCCAAATCTTCCCCAAACAACAACTTGCCTCTAAACGGCAGCTTACCTAACCTAGCCTTAGAGGCCCCATCTGCTGCCCAATTGCGCAGCCACAGATATCGGTGTGCGGCCAAAACGGAAGCCATGCTGTTAGAGAGTCCTCGGATAAGATCATACTGAATGTCCGCTAAATATGCCGCTCCGGACTCCATTCTGGTGGCTTCTTCAACCGCCTCTTTCTGCACCCCACTAATTCTCTGAGCCCAGCAAAGACAAGCCCTGGCCACCCATGCACCACAAATGGACGCCTGCATGGAAAGCGCATTTACCTCAAACACCTGCTTCAACAACGTATCTAACCGCCTATCCTGAGCATCCTTAAGAGCAGCACTACCTTCCACCAGGATCGTCATCTTCTTAGTAACCGCAGAGACCACCGCATCTACCTTAGGAGTCTTAAAGAGCTCCTTACCCGGCTCCTCCACCGGGTATAGACGGGACATTACGCGCGAGCCCTTCAGTCCTGCCTCCGGCGTGTCCCACTCCTCCTGAATCATCTCCTTAAACACTCTATGCATTGGAAAAGCCCACTGTGTCCTTCGCACCGCCCGTAACAAGGGATCCTCCAGAGTAGAATCTTCTAGCGTCCCCGTAACCGGCATATTTAAGGCTTCCAGTGTCTCCGTGATGAGTGCCGCTAGCTCCTCCCGTCTGAACACTCGGACCACCCTAGTCTGGTCCTCTGGCTCTGGAATCTCACACCTTCCACTAGGTCCACTTCCAACTCCGAATCCTCCAAGCCTTCCGACGGTTCCTGCTCTCCTAAATCCTGTTCCACCTGGTCCGCGACCAGTCTAGGCTTTTTGAGAGGCCCGCTCCCCAGAACTCCTGCCAACGGAGCCCCTGATCTCTTTGAGCTCAGCCACCCACTCGCCTCTGGCCCCGGCGTCAACCCCACCGACCCCCCGAGGGCCTGTTGGAGCAGCACCATAAAATCCTGCGAGAAAATAGCTGCCAAACCCCCCCCTGCAAGGAGGGCTGAGACGCGGGGGAATCAATCGCCGTGGATGGCCCTGGAAGAGGATCCACCAGCAGAACAGACAGCCCAGCTATCTCCCCTGCCACCATCTGCCCGCTGAACTCCTCCGCTGCACTGTCCGCCGCCAACTGTGCCCCGGCTGCCTGTTAAGTACAGCCGCGGCACACCCCGGCCTCCGACAGCGAATCCCTCCTGGACCCACACATCAGGCACCTAGGTTTTGACGGTATTGGGAAGCCTGCTCTAGCCTGCACCAAACAACCCCCCACCTAGTGAAGAGCCCAGGAAACCACGGGTCCAATCCGTATGTTTTTTTTTTTTTAACTGTATCTGGGAAAATTACCAAATTGCCCTCCAATCCAGGCCAAACGCAACCCAGAGGCCGCAAGAGAGCGCGGGAGAAAACCAAAAACTGCTCTGCTGCTTTTCCTGCCCTCCAACCACAAGGTCTAGGACTGACCGCGGCAAGCTCCGTGTCTCCCAAACCACCGCGTGGCAGCCCCGACCGCGCTCCACCAGCGCTTACCTCTCCAGTGGCCCGCACACACCTCTTGGGGTTCAGAGAGCCTCTACGCTGCTGCCTGCTTTGGCCCACCGTGGCTTGCCGTTTCCTTTACTGTGGCCCGCCGATCCGCGGCTGCCTCCGGAACCCACTCTTCATGAGCTTTGAGCCCCGCGCCTCCACCGCTTCATACCCGTTGAGGGGATCAGAAGCGGGAGGCCCCACAGACGACTCCCACACTCTCCCTTGGACAGGCACTGCTTCAGGGAGGGGGGAGAAGGGGGTGCAGCCAAACCAGAAGTAAGCCTGGATCTTTGCAGAGAACAAAATAGCCAATTTAAAAAGGTATTACCTCTAAATCCACTTTTTTTTTAACCCACTAATTCCTATCTAACCCTAGACCTAATTATTCCTCTAGTGAGCCCCGAACACCAGGGCTCACACCTCCTTCTGCTGCATGGAGACTGAGAATACTGGAGCAATGGAGGCGGACCCTGGACCAGTTATACAGTGTCAATAAATCTGTGACATGATCAGTCTCCAATGCTGCGGGAGGAGGTGCACAACTCCTGATGTTCGGGACTAGACTGGAGGGACGATAAGGAACTGGACTTTCAGAAAGCCTTTGACATGGTCCCTCATCAGAGACTTTTGGCAAAACTAAAGAGTCATGGGATAGGAGGCAGTGTACTATTGTGGATCAGGAAATGGTTAAAAGTTAGAAAGCAGAGGGTAGGGCTAAATGGCCAATTTTCCCAACGGAGAAAGGTGAATACTGGTATACCCCAGGGATCTGTGCTGGGTCCGCTGCTTTTTGACATTCATAAATGACCTGGAAAAGGGAATAGCGAGGGAGGTTATCAAATTTGCAGATGACACAAAACTATTTAAAGTTGTTAAAACCCAAGAGGATTGTGGAAAATTGCAAGAGGATCTTGATAAATTGGAAGACTGGGCATCAAAATGGCAGATGAAATTTAATGTGGACAACTGCAAAGTTATGCACCTGGGAAAGAACAACCCAAACTATGGTTACACGATGCAAGGTTCTACAATAGGAACCACCATCCAAGAAAAAAGATTTAGGCGTCATTGTGGATAACATGTTAAAACCCTCAGCCCCAGTGTGCAGCGGCGGCTAAGAGAGCAAATAGAATGCTAGGTATCATAAGGAAAGGAATGGAAAATAAAACAAAGGATATTATAATGCCTCTGTATCGTTCCATGGTGAGATCGCACCTTGAATATTGTGTACAATTCTGGTCGCCGTATCTTAAAAAGGATATAGCGTAATTAGAAAAGGTTCAGAGACGAGCCACCAAAATGGTAAAGGGGATGGAAGGATACACCTATGAAGAAAGGCTAAAAAGATTAGGGCTCTTTAAACTGGAAAAGAGATGGCTGAGGGGATATATGATAGAAGTCTATAAATTGATGAATGGAGTAGAACGGGTAAATGTAGCTCGATTTTTACGTTATCAGAATTATCAAAAGATTAGAGGACATGCAATGAAGCTATAGGGTAAACTATTTAAGACTAACAAAAGAAAGCGTAGTTACTCACCTGTAACAGGTGATCTCCGGGAACAGCAGGAATTTAGTCTTCACATATGGATATCGTCGGTACCGACGGAGCCGGCGCGGAAATGCTCCCCAGCGTCCAATAGGAACGCTTTTGGGAGCAGCCCTCAGCGCATGCGCGCTGCCTTCCCGCCTTTCCAACTGTCTCCAGTTAAGTTTGCAGCTGAGTGAAAGGATAGAGGGAGAAAGGAAAGAGATAAAGAGATAGAGAGACAACTCCTAGGGGAGGTGGGTGGGTTGTGAAGACTAAATTCCTGCTGTTCCCGGAGATCACCTGTTACAGGTGAGTAACTACGCTATCTCCAGGAACAAGCAGGAATGTAGTCTTCACATATGGGGACTCCCTAGCTGAAGATGCCAGGGAGATAGCCCCAGGAAGGAGCCGCCCTAGAAAGGTGGGAATCCTTCCTCCCATGGATCTCTGGCATTCCACCAGGGTTGGTGGGTAGGAGTTGAATTAGGTCTGAAAGAGATTTTGAAAAACAGCTTGGCCAAAGAAGCCATCCCAACAGGAGGCTTTATCCAGGCAGTAGTGGGCTGTGAAGGTGTGAACCGAAGCCCAGGTGGCTGCTCGACAAATGCCATCGATAGACACAGAGTGGAGATTAGCCATGGAAGTTGCCATGGCTCTCACGTTATGAGCTGTGACCTGGCCTTGAAGAGGAAGACCCTTACTCTCATAAGCAAAGAATATGCTGTCAGCATACAGCATGACATTATGCCTAGCATAGGTGTCATGGCTTTTCCCAGACACGATGTTTTATATGATGTAGAATACCATTTCTTTACTTGGCATCTATTTCCCAAATTGTTTCTAGTTACTCACAAATATCCAAATTGCTCTCAGTTTGTTGCCAACCACATACAAATGCTCAATACTTGGTTTGATATGCAGTCAGTAACACCCCGAGCCAAGCAATTATGACACAAGCGGGAATTAATTGATACAATTTTAGGTGGCACAGGGACTGCACTGGGTGCCCTTAATATAATTGATATAGAGGTGCTCCGTAATAAAATGGGATCCACTGCTCAGCATGCTGCTGATGGTTTTACCTCGCAACATATTATTAATGAAGCTTCCTCTAAACTGTCCAATGTAGTTGTAGATACCTTTGCTCTTATGTCTCCCATTATAGTACAGAAAATTGTTACCTTAGCACATGCAGAATATAGATTGGGAAAGAATATTTCCTGGGCTCTTGCCTGTGATCAAGTACAGATCGAGCTTATTACTATACTAAAGGAAATTCTGATCACTGCTAGGTTAGGACACTGGCCACCATCTCTCGTCCATATGGCTAGTACCAAAATACCTGAATTTGCTTTAGCTCACCTTGATTGGTGGACAGTTAGTGTTCCCATTTGTTCACCACAAGGCTGCTCTATCTGTACTTTGATCCCATGGTCAGGACAACACACAGTTATTTATCCTGTTGTTAATATTGGTGTGCAGTTTGATAATATGCTTATGTATCCTGTGGACCATCTCACCTGGGTGCAGCCACTGGACGATACCTGGACTTCATTCAAGCCAATGGACCCCAGTTTGTGTGAGCAGACTACATTTCAGTTCAAGTGACCTCATCAATTTAAAGAGGCTGACACCTCCTGCTGGAACAATTCTTCCTCTTGCTCCCTGACTGTTAAGCTCTCATATTCCCTGACTACCTCACAGTTTGTATTACCTTGGAGCTGGACGCTTTTGTTTTCATCTGTTCTTTCCCCAGAATGTTTCTTTTTCAGTTGCTCCCAGAATGCATGACATCCGCCTTCCTAAGAACACTTTGTTGTACAGTTCAAACTATTTACTAAACAATACCTGGTGCAGTCATACACCACTGGTCTCCATCACCATTAATGGGACAACTTATTCCACACCGCTGGTTACCAATGACTCTATGGACATTCCAGACTTTATCTCATATGCTGTGCATCCATTACCACTTGGCATGGGAGAAGAGACACTACATAAACTGCTCAACTTTACAGAACTCCATGCCTATATTGATCACCTTAAAACAACATCCACTGAAGTGAATCACACCATCACTTATGAGAATGGACACATTCGACAAATTGTTGGACACTTGCTACAAGATGCTCATGTGTCTGTGTGGGAATTGTTATTTGGTTACTCACCTACTGCTGATCATGTCTTTAATGTTTTTATTCACCCTATTATTATTTTAAATGCTGTACAAATATTGCTATGCATTATCATAATTTTCCTGTGTTATAAAATGAAACAAATGTACATCTCCTTGCAGTGCATGTCCTACAGAACATCAACAACATTTTAAGGTAGTTACACTTAATTTCTCCAGCATCTACCTTTACATCCAGGCTCATTTAGCCTGCTAACTTGGCTAATTTGGCATTTCCTACTACACTGAATACCTGAGTCAGCTGCAGTCTAGTATTGCTTCCTATCCTCACTCATAGCATCCTGGTACCTTTCGGCTTTAACCTCCTCAGAAATTCCTGCAGCCCTTATGCACTGTTCATTCTCTCTAAGACGGGCACTGAGGTAGCATATTGGGTTCCCCTCCCAGTAGTGGCTGCCCTACCTAAGACACGAGGTTTGGACTCATAATTTATTTATTTATTTATTTTTTTATTTTTATTTATTTAACGGTCTTTTCTATACCGCCCCTTCCAGAGATCAGGGGCGGTTTACATTGAACTTTAAACAGAACAATTGTATACTTCTGTATACATTTACAAGGAACATTATGCTTTAACTATATACAGGTGTGCTTACAGGGAACATATTTTGAACAACATTTTGAACATATTTTGAACATTAACTATAACAGAGCTTTTCAAAACTATTTACAAGTTATATACATGGAGCGCATCTTAGTTAGTTACAGTGGTGAAATGTCAACTGTTGAGTGGTTCATTAGCGTGTTGTGAGGGGTTAGAGAAATTTTCTGTGTTAGTCATTTGTTCTGTCTTGGGTACAGTGTATGTGTTTCTGTGATTGTATTGGTGAGGTTCTTTGTTGGTAGGGGATTTCAAAGTGTTTTGTAAAGAGGTAGGTTTTTAATTCTTTTTTGAATTGGTGAAGGTCTTTTATCATGCGTAGTGTTAATGGTATTTCATTCCAGAGGGTGGGGGCAGCGAAGGAGAAAGCCCTGTCACTTGTTGTCGCTTTAGTTTTTCTAAAATTTGTTTTTATGTTGAGGGAGTGGGTTGCGTTCTGTCTGCGTGATCTAGTATCTGATGGGGGGTGTATTAGGGTGGATAGTTGTGATGGGGAGATGTTGTTGACGATTTTGAATGTAGTTAGGAGGATTTTGTATTTTATTCGGCTGTTTATAGGGAGCCAGTGTAAGTCTAGGAGAATTGGGGTAATAATGGGACATGTTTATCTCTAGAACACTAAAGACAGTACTGTGCAGGACAGGGGACCTGCTGGACATAGCAAGGTATTTAATACAGGAGGTAGTAGACAAGCTGCCTACTATCATGTAATTGCAGCTGGGACAGGTACCACAGGTTTGCTTCCACCATTTCCAGGCACAAATAAAAAAAAATAAAAAGGTGTGGGAGATGTCAGCATACAGCATGACATTATGGCCTAGCACAGGTGTCATGGCTTTTCCCAGACCTTGGATTGCAAGCAGCTTTGATACTCTGGTGATGCCAGTCTCTAGACTTGATGGTCTTAGTTTTTACCTGATGAGATTACGGACCACCTGGTGATGTCAGATAGGACGTCTCCAGGCCTTATGAGATTAGTCTGCAGCCCCTCCTTGCTAATCAGATAGCAAACCTCAAACTGACCAAAATTATGACAAAGGGAGGTGCTGGAGATTTTCTCTATAAATACAGAAACACAAAAATAGCTCTCTCTCTGTTGATGGGACACTTCCTACTATGAGGCTCTGACCCATACTTCTCCCCCCCCCCTCCCTCTCTCACACACACACACACCCAGGCACACACATACAGAGTCATTCTTATACTCTCTCTTAGTATCCATTGAACACACACTCCTTACACCCCCACCCCCACCCTTCTCTCTCTCTCTTCCTATTCTCTCTCACCCACACACACAGATTCATTGATGTACACTGAAGCAACTCTGTAACAATCACTATATACTTCTGTTCTATACCTATATAATAAGCCTATTTCTACATAAAGACCTGTTTCCAAGCCACACCTGTTTGGTTGTCTTGTTATGCTACAAACCCTACTGTCTCTGTGAAATGAACCCAGGACCAAATGGAGAGTATCCGAAAGTAGAGAGCGGCAATAGATTACATATGCATTGGGCAATCCATTTGGATAAAGTTCTTTCGAAGACTGGAAGTCCCAAATGACTAGGGTCAAAAGCTATAAAAAGTTGTGAGGACTTGTTGCTGTGTTCTTTGTAGGTAAAAAGCCAAGGCTCTTTTACAATCCAAAGTATGACGGTTCCTTTCTGCATGCGAGGCATGAGGTCTCGGAAAGAATACAGGAAGATAAATTGATTCATTTAAATGAAAAGGCGAAAACACCTAGTGTGGATGAGTTCTAAGAACAACCTTATCATGGTGAAACCTAGTATAACGAGGATCAGCCACTAAAGCTTGCAGTTCACTAATACGACATGCAGAGGTGATTGCAATTAGAAAGATGACCTTCCAGGTCAAAATCTTAAGGGTTGTAGTGGCTAAATGCTCAAAAGGTGGCTTCATGAGCTGCCCGAGAACTAGATTTAGATCCCATGCCACCGGTGGTGGCTTAATGGGAGGTTTGGTTAATAGGAGACTTCTCATAAATCTGGATATGAGTGGATGAGAGGAAACTGGTTGTCAATTCAGAGGCTTATAAGAAGCTGCACTTGCACTAAGATGGACTCTTACTGAATTGGTCTTTAGACCAGAATTTGATAAGTGAAGGAGATACTCTAGTATCGATTCTAAGGGTATGACAAGGGGGTTTAATCACTTCTTGGAGCACCATATAGTAGAACGTTTCCACTTCAAGGCATAAGATCTTCTTGTGGAAAGTTTCCTAGAAGCCTGAAGGATATCCTTTACCTGTTGGGACAGGTTGAAATACTGGAGGTCTAAGCCTTCAGCAACCAGGCCGTGAGATGCAGGGACTGGGGATTTGGGTGCCATAGCGTCCCGTCCTCTTGGGAAAGGAGATCTACAGCATGCCCTAACTCCAGAGGTGCAGCTTGAGAGAGATGTAGAAGCAGGAGATACCACGCTTGGCGTGGCCATCGTGACGCTATGAGAATTATGCGACCCCTGTCACTCTGAAGTTTGAGGAGTGTTTTGGGGATGAGGGGAATGGGTGGGAAGGCATAAAAGAAGTCCTGACCCCAGTGAAGGAGGAAGGCATCCCTTGGCTGACAATTGTGAGCCGGAAAACTGGAACAGAACCGGGGAAGTTTGGCATTCAGTGGACTTGCAAAGAGGTCTATGTCTGGAGTGCCCCAGAGATGAAATATCTTTGCCACCTGGTCTAGGTGGAGGGACCACTCATGAGGCAGCAGTACTCGACTGAGTTTGTCTGGCCAAAGGTTTTGAATGTCTGGAAGATATACCACTAGAAGGTGAATTTGATACTCTCTGGCGAGGGCCCACAGTCGTAAAGCTTTGTTGCATAACGACAGAGAGCCTGTCCCGCCCTGCTTGTTCACATAGAACATGGCTACTTGATTGTCCGTCTGGACGCTGAGCTGGGCGTGGAATACCCGAAGAGCTAAATAGATTACTCTTAATTCCAGGAGGTTTATGTGTAGACCAGCCTCCTGTGGAGTCCAGGTTCCCTGGGTAGAGGAGATGATTCAGGTGTGCTCCCCAACCCACCTGTGATGCATCTGTTGTTAGGGTGGCCTGAAAAAGGGGTTGATGAAAAGGAGACCCCATTGTCAGATTTTCTAGTGATTGCCACCATTGGAGGGACAAAATTAGACGTTGAGGGTTTATTATTTTGTCTGATAAAAAAACCTGTGGCCTGTGTCCACTGTGTGGATAGGGTCCACTGAGCTGCTCGCATGTGGAGGCGAGCATATGGGACTACATGAACTGTGGATGCCATATGTCCAAGCAACTGTAGTAGTTCTCGAGCAGTTAGGAAGGATTTCCATGCTCCTTAAGAAGCTAGTTGCATTATGCAAAGACACCGGGCCTGTGGAAGGAAAGCTTTTGCTTGTCTGGTATCCAGACAGGCCTCTATGAATTCCAGGCATTGGGAAGGAACAAGTTGGGATTTTGGGAAGTTTATTACCAACCCCAAGTATTGGAGGATTCGCATTGTGTGAGACAGTGCAGTGCTGGCCTCTGCAACTGTAGGGGCTTGAATGAGCCAGTCGTTTAAGTAAGGGAAGATGAATATCCCCAGGGTTCGCAGAAATGCAGCTACTACTGCCATGCATTTTGTGAATACCCGTGGTGCTGAAGCCAGACCAAAGGGAAGAACCCTGTACTGGAAATGTTTTCCCCTGAAAAGGAATCGTAAGAATTTCCTGTGATCTGGATGGATCAGAATGTGAGTGTATGCATCCTTTAAGTCTAGAGAGCAAAGCCAATCCTGGCTTTGAAGGTATGGCAGGAGAGTTCCTAGAGAAATCATTTTGAACTTCTCTCGAAACAGGTATTTGTTCAATTCTCTGAGGTCTAAAATGGGTCTGTCTCATCCTCTTTTCTTTGGAAGAAGAAAATAGGGGGAGTAGAACCCTGCACCGCGTTGAAGAATGGGTACCTCCTCTATTGCCCCTTGGGTAAGAAGTGTTAAGACCTCGTGATCTAGCAGATCATCTGCGGAGGTTTGAGAATTGAATTGCTTTAGAATTGTAGGAGGGAGCATGCTGTGAAAATGAAGCTTGTACCCTTCTCCTACAATGGACAAAGTCCAATCTTCTGCTGTTATCTGATGCCATCTGTTGGCAAAGTGGCATAACCTGCCTGGGATATTGGGGTGTTGGGGACCCCTCAGAGGCAGGAAGGCTAAGCTATCTAGGAAGGAGTCAAAGCCCTTGAGGGGGCTGACCCTGCAGAGCTGGTTGGGCTCTCAGGCCTTTTGGCTTCTTTTGCTGTCTAGTTTGTCCCTTTTGGGCAACCTGACCCTGAGTTTGACTCTGCTGGGTATAGGAAGGATAAAATTTCCTCTTTTTGCTGAACGAGGTTTTTTTTTTATAAGACTTTTTTTTGACTGTAGTGGCTGTAGATTTCGACAATCTAGCTAGAGTAGTATTGTCAGCATCTAACTCATTAGCCTTTTCCTGCCAGTTCTTGCCAAAGAGATTCTCTCCTGTGCAAGGAATGTTGCCTAACTTGTCCTGTACCCAAGTCTCCAAGTCTGATGCCTGAAACCAGGCAATCCGTCGTGCACCAATGGCAATAGCAGAGGTTCTGCTGATGCATTCAAAGCAGTGAAAGGCTGCACGATTTACAAACTTGGAGACATCTTGAGCATGCTTAACTAGAGCAAGATAGTCTTGTCTCCTGTCATCTGGGAGAAATGGGCTCATAAGCTCCAAGTCTCCTGTAACTTCCTTGAAGAACATTCCCATATATAGAATATATGAACTGATCCTAGCTGAAAGCATGGAAGTCTGAAACGTTTGGCGCCCTAAAGCGTCAAGAGTCCTACATTCATGACCTGGAGGATTGGATGCATGCCTCTTTGCACTTTTCATCCTACGCATGGCTGACTCCACCACCACTGAATGGTGTGGCAGCTGAGTCTTTTGAAACCCAGGACATGGCGGAACTCGATACATAGTATCAAGTCTCCTAGAGTGAGGAGATGTAGTCAGAGGTGTCTCCCACATTCTGAGCATCAAGTTATGCAGAATTTCATGGATGGGCAGAGTGGCTGCCTCCTTTGGAGCTTTAGGATATTGGAGAATTTCCAATTCCTTTGCTCTGGGTTCCTCTTCAGGAGCCTCCATGATTGAAAGGCCCTTGGCCATATCACGAATAAAATCCTGAAAAGACATGTCCTCTGGAGGTGACATTCTGCATTGGGGAGAAGAGGGATCTTCCAGGAGAAACCCTCTAGTACCAGTAGAATTGTCAGAGTCTTCGGAATCAGAGGATTCGAAGTATTCCTGACCACGATGCTCATGCAAAGCACGGTCCCGGTATCGATGGAAGTCAGTACTGAGTTGATCCGGTACCGATCTGTCAATTCCAGCCATAGATGGCGTGGGAAGAATTCCCACCGGGGCCGGTACCGTCGGTGTCTGTACCGGTGTAGGTACCGGCATCGGTGTCGATGTCGGTACCGGTGCCCGTTGGACCAATGGTACCACAGCTGAGAGAAGTGCTGCGATGCTGCGTTCGATAGCGAGGAACCTCTGGTCTATCGACGCTGCCGATGCCTGGATGTCGGTACCAGTGAAAACGGCCGGGACCCCTGAGCATGGCACAGGTAGTTCTTGCGAGGTTGAGGCCTCGAGAACATCCTGGAGCCCTACTGATGCTTTGGAAGCCGAAGCCTCCCGCTGGGGCTGCTTTGCCGGTGTGGTTCCCTCAAGGGCAATGCCAATGGCCTCTCGATGCTTAGCAGGAGAGCTACCCTTTGAGGACCCAAAAACTCAGTGGTCAAGTTATAGAGTGTAAAAATCAAAAACAAAAAACTCACTCTAATACAACAATAGTTGTTTCGTCATCAAGACAACGTGTAAATCTACACTTCTGTTGGTGCTAATATGGAACGGAGGTGGCACGGTCTCAGCCAATTTGGGCGAATGCACAAGTAATCAAGACCTCAGTCAAGATTTTACTGCCAAACAAAAAGCCCATTCACATCAATGACCTGTTGCCTCCTCCACCATATGCACATTTAAAGACACATTTAAAGACACCATAATGGCAAAATTTACAAAATCTGTTTCAAATGCAATCGCGACACAATCCCTCTTTCAATCCCACTTAACTTTGAAAAAATCTTGAGGGAGGTGAACCGCAAACTGCTGCCCCGACGTCTAACATGGAGCGATTCTGATTGCGAAACGTATGGGAGCTCCATGTTAGACGTCGGGGCAGCAGTTTGCGGTTCACCTCCCTCAAGATTTTTTCAAAGTTAAGTGGGATTGAAAGAGGGATTGTGCCGCGATTGCATTTGAAACTGATTTTGTAAATTTTGCCATTATGGTGTCTTTAAATGTGCATATGGTGGAGGAGGCAACAGGTCATTGATGTGAATGGACTTTTTGTTTGGCAGTAAAATCTTGACTGAGGTCTTGATTACTTGTGCATTCGCCCAAATTGGCTGAGACCGTGCCACCTCCGTTCCATATTAGCACCAACAGAAGTGTAGATTTACACGTTGTCTTGATGACGAAACAACTATTGTTGTATTAGAGTGAGTTTTTTGTTTTTGACCCTTTGAGGACCGGCTTTTATGTTTAGTTACCTGAGATCCATGGGAGAAAGAGGAGGCCCTTGAAGGTGTCGATGCAATGGATCTGGTATCCGAAGAAAACAGGGTACCGAGCTTTGCAGCCTGGTTCTGTCTTCCTCTTTTAGTCATCCCCATACAGGAGAGACATTCAGATGGAGAATGTCCAGGCCCTAAACATTTAAGATACCAATCATGGGTGTCAGTGACAGAAATGGTACCGCCACACTTAGTACATTTTTTAAAACCACTAGTTGTTTTTTCCATGTTTTAGGAATATGGGGCCTAGTGCCCAAAATGGCGCTTAGCACCAAAAACAAAAAGTTTCTGCAGAGAAACAGTTCAAAGTATAAGGTGGGGGTTTTTTTGGAAAAGAAAAGAACCGGCGGTACCGGTAAGCGTCATGCGGAGGCAAACGCGAGCACAAGAAAACAATTTTAAAGACGGAATTTTCTGCGGTGACAGGGTATGGATCCTGTTGGCTCCGTGGAAAATGAACAACTGAATAGGGACAGTTGGAAAGGCGGGAAGGCAGCGCGCATGTGCTGAGGGATGCTTCCAAAAGCGTTCCTATTGGACGCTGGGGAGCGTTCCCGCGCGGGCTCCATCGGTACCGACGATACCCATATGTGAAGATTACATTCCTTCTTGTTCCTGGAGATAATATTTTTTCACTCAACGTGTAATCAAACTCTGGAATTTGTTACCGGACGATGTAGTAAAGGCTGTTAGTGTAGCTGGGTTTAAAAAAGGTTTGGACAAGTTCCTGGAGGGAAGGTCCATAAACCATTATTAAGAAGGGACCCAGGATATCAATGCTTGACCCAATACAAGCATTGTGGAACCTGTGTCTTTTGGGGAAACTGCTAGATACGTATGACCTAGATTGGCCACTGTTGGAAACAGGATACTGGGCTTGATGGACCTTGCTCTGACCCAGTATGGCATATCTTATGATCTTATAATCCTATCCAGGTCACATTTTGTTTTTTTCTCAGAAATTACTATGTCTAAGTTGCAGAGAGATTTTTTTTTTGTTGTATGCCTTTGAACATATTATAAAATTTTTGATGACATACAGTTGGAATATTCCAATTATTTCTCAAGATATTGTACACAACATATCTAAAATGCAAGGGTGTCAGTAATATTGACCACAAATGCAAGATAACATTACTCCCAAATCCCACTCTTCTTTTGAGCACTTTAGTACTTCGCTCTCTACACTGTACTGTTCCTTTGGTTTTCTGGAGACCAAATACATGCCCCTGCCTTTTTAAGCATTAAATCTTAGATGCCAAAAGTCTAGACTTCTTCAAGCTTTGCTAGATCCCTTCTCATGTTATCCACACATTCCAGATTGTCTACCCTGTTGCAGATTTTGGTATCATCCAGAAAGATGCAAACCCTCCCCTGCAATGCTGTTTACGAAAATGTTTTAAAGAACCAGACCACTATGGAAACCACTGATATCACTCCTTTCCTGAGAGTGAACTCCATTTACCTCCACCACCCTTTTACTGCCTCCTTTTTAACTAGTTCTTGAACCAGTCTTGAGGGTCCATATTATGAGTGCTCAGTTTATTAGTTGTCTATGCAGAACAGTGTCAAAGGCCTTGCTGAAATAGAAATATATCACATCTTGCACTCTTTCCTGATCCAACACTCTGGTTATCGAAACAAGATGATCAGATTCATTTAACATCTATGCCTCATAAAACCATTCACAAAAAAAACCATCGGTGTCTTAGAAAAATAGTGCAGCATGAACTGCTCACATACAAGGTCAATGAGTGTTTAATAGTAAACAAATACACAGCTGTGGTCAACATTATTGGCAGCTTTGCATTTTAGGTAGGTTATGTATAAGAAATAATTGGAAATATTCCAACTGTTTGTCGTCATAATATGCTGTTGATATTCAGTTATTGGGATGATTAATTTAAAGTTAAATTACATAATCATCTTCAAAAAATAAGGATTGAAAATAAAAATATCGGAATTTTCTTTCAAGATAATATACCCGCATTTACTCCGCTAATAAAATCACTCCCCCCTAAAGATCAAGGTCACTAGGAAACTTCTAGGAGTAACTTGGAACAATAAATTATCCTTTGTCCCTCAGATCTCCCAAACAGTAAGGAGCTCATATGCTGCCCTTCACAGAATCAGAGCCTTAAAACACTTCCTGGATTCCAGGGCTCGAGGCACTTTTACATACTCTCGTTATAACTTGACTGCACTATTTTAACTCACTGCTTGGTGGTGGTCCCACAGTACCAACTAAAAAGGCTAGTCCAGAATACAGCTGTAAAAATGTCTGTATGGCATAAGAAAAAAAAAGACCACGTGACATACCTTCTTATGGAACAACACTGGCTTCCTGTTATAAGCCGCATCAAATTTAAGATTCTGTTGTTACTCATCAAGCATACTTTACCAGACTTCCCATTTATTTTAGTTCTTTACTGACCTCTTATATTCTACCAAGGACATTATGAATCACGCTAATTACCTGGCAATGCTTTCTAAGTCAAGTTTAAGGCTATCCTTCTTTCAAAATACAGCATTTAGTTATTAAGCTCCTCTATGGAACTTACTTCCTCAGGAATTCCGTCAAGAGAGTTAATGTAAAATTTAAAAAAGGGATAAAACCATGTTTTTTTAATAAGCCTTTTGATTAATTGCACATTCAGTCTTGCCTCCAAAGAGTCTCATCCTCCCTATCATTTGGTCATTGTGTTTTTCTTTCAATTCATTGTGTTTTGTTAATTGTTCGAATGAATACAGACTGCTTTGTTTTAAACTATTGTGAGCAGAGTTTAACAGCATTGCAATTCACAATAATTTAAAACAAAGGCCTTCTATTAGCACTCTGTAGTGGCACATTAAGGGTCTGATCATGTCCGATTTTTTTTCTCCATAGATACAGAACTGGACAACAGTCATGGCAAATCAGGCCCTAAAAAGAACTGCAGTATCACTTTTGGGGGAAAGGGTGGAGGGACATTATGACCTAGGTCTCAGTGGCCTGCTCCTAAATTTTAAGGCAGGCCCCTAGACTCAAAGGAAATATGTCAAAGCCTGTAAATCTTTAACAGTGAACTATTCATGCAGAGCTACATTTCTTTTACACAACAAAAAATTTAAAGTACACTGACAAAAATCTTTCTACCTATTAGCCGGAGGGTAGTCTGGGTCAAGGCCAGCATTCCAGAATTGAGGAGAAGATTCAGACTGTTTGCTCCATGTTGTAGAGTCAGCATATTCAGCATTACCATCAGGAAACGTGCTTGTGGCATAGTGCCCAGGCTTGGTCCTGCAGGATTTTCATTGGTAATGGTTTGCAAAGGAACAGGTTGGATACCTATTTATGAATTAGAATATACTCAGAAAATAAAATGCCCCATTTCAAAATGAAAAAAAATTCTTCTGATGTCTTGTTTGCTCAAAGATTAAAAAGTCCACTGCTTACTGTCCTTAACATGTCTCATAGCATATTTCAAGTCAAAGAGCAGTAGACAGTGGTGTGGAACTACAGATACCATATTAAGAACAAAAGAAGAGAGAAAACTGAACAAAATAAGTATTCAGTGATTTATAACCATAAACATATGTGCCTAAAGGTGCAAATTATAAATTTGCTAACATTTTACATAGTTTTTTATGTGCTAAATGCAACTAGCAAATACTTTTAGTTGCTCAGTGTTCTAAAAAAAAAAAAAAAAAAAAAAACTTACCCAGCTCTCTGAATCTGCCACTGGCATCCAGTAAAATCTTCCGAATGTTATGAATAGCCCATGCATACAGTTTTCCAAATGTCACTTCCAGCAACATACGGTTAAATGGAGCAATCATGTCTATATCTTTTACACAGTCCGTGAGGGGTTCCCTTTGATTCAAAATAAAAAAATTAAAAAAAAACACCAAGTAGATTCTGTGATCAATTAAGTTAGAAACACTTAAACTGCATATATTTCTAAAATTAGCAAGAAAAAGAATGACACTATCTACCCTAGATTGGTTCCTTCAGGGATAAGTCGCTGCCAGCCACAAAACATGGCATACTGCACAGATGGAAGTAGGAAACTTTTCATTGCCAGTTTTAACATAGTATCTATTCCTTCCAGGCGAATTTCTGCTCTTTCCAACTGTAAATATAAAAATTACAAGACATGAAATGGAAATGAGCTTAAAAACTGTTTGCAATGCTTGCTAAACTTTAGCATGTGCTATTTACCACCATGCCCATGGGTGCTGCAGCAAATAAAAAGCACTATCATTTAGTAAACATGGCACTGTATTTTTTGCATAGTTTTAGAAATAAAGCATAATAATCTGTGTCATACGTTTTTATTATCTATTTAAAACCATCTATAAACTGGCTAGTCCAAAAATTATCCAATGCGGCAAACAAGTATGCATAATAATTTCAATATGATATAAGATAGTGATGGGGTAATTTTACCAAGGCTTTTTCACACCTAAACGTTGTATGTGCGTAAAATCATATAATTACCCTTTCCCCCCCCCCAACACACATACAAGTATACACTGAGACAATTAGGGTATGTACCTGCACAAAACCCAGGTGTTTGGGGATGAAATTTGGGCAGAGTGCGAGTACACATGCATGTGGTTCAGATATGTACATTTACACCTTCTCCTGAGCTGGGGTAAATGCATGTGGTCACATTGCAGCACAATCTTGGTGTGTTTTGTGTTGTTATTTTACAAAGACTAGAAAGCATAGTTACTCACCTGTAACAGGTGATCTCCGAGAACAGCAGGAATTTAGTCTTCACATATGGTGACATCAGTACCGATGGAGCCCGCACGGGAACGCTTCCCAGTGTCCAATAGGAAAGCCTTTGGGAGCATTCCACTGCAACTGCTTAGCTGCCTTCCCACCTTTGCCACTCTCCTTCCTCAGTTTGCAGCTGAAATAAAAGAAGATGAGAAAAGAAAACTTACATCTCCTAGGGGAGGAGGGTGGGTTGTGAAGACTAAATTCCTGCTGTTCCCAGAGATAACCTGTTACAGGTGAGTAACTATGCTATCTCCAGAAACAAGCAGGAATGTAGTCTTCACATATGGGACTCCCTAGCTGGAAGATACCAGAGAGACACCTTGGAACCAGTAATGGTTCTCCTCAGGAAAGGCTAAAAGAGGTAATGGATCCTCCATGGATGTCTGGAATTGAAAATTTTGGGACGGAGGGTAGGAGTTGCTCTAAGTCTGAAAGAGATGCTGGAGAACTGCCTGGCCAAACATGGCATCCCTGTGTGAGCAGCAAAGGTATGGACTGAAGACCAAGTTGCTGCTTTACAGATTTCATCAATAGCCACTGAGTGTAGCTTTGCCATTGAGGTGGCCATAGCCCGAAAATGATGGGCAGTGACACAACCTTCAAGGGATAGGCCTGCTGCATCATAAGCAAAAGTGATGCAGTCTGCTATCCAATTGGAGAGGGCACGCTTGGATACTGGCACCCCAGATGACTAGGGTCAAAGAAGATGAACAATTGAGAAGCCCTTCGTCCTCTGAAGATATAATGCTAAAGCATGTTTACAATCCAGAATGTGGAGGGTTGCCTCTGTCCTAGATGAATGAGGTCTAGGGAAAAAGACAGGAAGGTAAACTGCCTGATTCAGATGAAAAGGCGAAACCACTTTCGGCATAAAGTGAGGATGAATCCTAAGGACAACTCTGTCATGGTGGAAATGGGTGTAATGCGGGTTGGCCACCAAGGCCTGAAGCTCACCAATGTGTCTTGCTGAAGTGAGGGCAACAAAGAAGATGACTTTCCACGATAGAAACTTGAGCGAGGTTGTGGCTAAAGGTTTGAAGGGCAGTTTGTGAAGTTGCCCTAGAACAACATTAAGGTCCCATGCAACTGGTGGTGGTCTAATGGGAGGCTTGGTTAAAAGAAGTCCTCTCATAAAGCATGAGACAAGCAGCTGTAAGGAGATGGGCTGCCCATCTAAGTGATGATGAGAGGTTGCAATTGCACTTAAGTGCACTCTTACCAAGTTGGTCTTGAAACCAGAGGAGGAAAGATGGAGGAGATATTGGAGAGGTGCCTCCACCGGAGCCAAGAATGAATTAAGATCTCTTTGTGAACACCAGAGTGAGAATCTATGCCACTTAAAGGTGTAGGAACGTCTGTTGGATGGCTTTCTGGAAGCTAAAAGGATGTCCTTAACTTCCTGAGAAAGGTTAAGGTGCTGAAAAGCTATGCCTTCAGCAGCCATGTTGTGAGGTGGAGAGCCTGCGGATTGGGATAGAGCAGTGTCCCCCCCCCCCCTCAGAGAGTAGATATGGAGCAGATCCAAGATCTATCGGCTGAGACAGACGTAGCAGGAGAGGAAACCACAGTTGACGTGGCCAGAATGGGGCTTAAGTATCATGGAGCCCCTGTCTGCTTGGGGTTTGAACAGAGTTTTGGGAATTATGGGAATGGAGGGAAAGGCGTAAAATAGGCCTTGCTCCCAGTGGAGGTGAAAAGCATCACTGTCTTAAGTGAGAGTCCTGGTGCAGAAGCGAGGGAGATTGGCATTCTGAGGGGTGGCAAAGAGGTCTATCTCTGGAGTCCCCCAGGTCCGAAAGATGTAGGATACTGTGTCTACATGGAGAGATCATTCGTGGGGAAGAAGGATCCAACTCAATTTGTCTGCTAAGATATTTTGTTTGCCTGGAAGATACATCAATTGTAGGTGGATGAGATGAGCAATAGCAAAGGATCAGATATGAAGAGCCTCCCTGCAGAGGGACCAAGAGCCTGTCCCCCTCCCTGCTTGTTCACATAGAACATGGCCACTTGATTGTCAGTTTGGACCAGGACTTTGTGGTAAGAAAGGTGTTCCTGAAATACTTTGAAAGCATTGGAGATGGCTCGAAGTTCCAAGAGATTTATTTGGAGTCTTGACTCCTGTGGTGACCAGAGGCCCTGAGTGGAGAGATGCCATAGATGGGCTCTCCAATCCAGTTTGGATGCATCCGTCATTAGGGTACATTGATGTGGAGGTATCTGAAAAGGTGACCCTACGATGAGATTTTTAGGGAACATCACCACTGGAGAGATGTCGTCAGAAGGGGAGATACAAGTATCTTGTCCCCGAGATGGCCTGAGGCTTGAGTCCACTGGGAAGCCAGAGTCCACTGTGCTGTGCACATGTGGAGACAGGCATATGGGACTACATGCACAGTTGATGCCATATAACCTAGAAGTTGCAGCATTTCTTGGGCAGTGAGGTAGTCCTTGAGACATGCCTGAGATGTCAGCTGATTGAGTCGAGCGCAGCGTGGTTGGGGAAAGAATGCCTTTGACTGCTTTGAACTCTAAAGTCCAAGTGGGAACTAGTTGGGACGTTGGAAGATTTACGGCAAAGCCCAAGTATTGTAGCACCTGCATGGTGTGTGAGAGAGAAAGGCTGGCTTCCTGAGAGGTGCTTATGAGCTAGTCATCCAAGTAAGGGAAGACAAATATCTCTAGAGTGCTTAGAAATACGGCTATGACTGCCATGCACTTTGTGAAGACTCTTGGGGCAGAGGCTAGTCCGAATGGAAGGAACTTTTATTGATAATGTTTTCCTTGGAACATGAAGTGTAGGAACTTTTTGTGTTCTGGATGAATCAGGATATGAGTGTATGCTTCTTTTAAGTCTAGAGAATAGAGCCAGTCCTGGCTCTGTAGAGAGGGGAGAAGGGTCCTTTAGAGAGACCATTTTGAATGTCTCACGTACAAGAAACTTGTTTAGGTTCCTGAGGTCCAGGATGGGCCTGTATCTTTCTTGTTTAGGTTCCTGAGGTCCAGGATGAGCCTGTATCTTTCTTTCTGTTTTCTTTGGGATGATAAAGTACGGAGATAAAAGCACATTCCCTGCTAGGATATTGGAATCTCTTCTATTGCCCCCTGCAACAGAAGGGAAGTAGTAACAGAGCAGTGAGGGGGGGTGGGGGTTGAGAACGATACTCTCTTACTGAGGTAGGGTGGGGCAGACTTTGAAGATGAATCCTGTACCCCTCCCTGACTATCTTCAAATTCCACTGCTCTGTGGGCATAATAGACAGTCTGTTGGCAATGTGTAGGTGGGATGGGGGTTCTCCAGAAGCAGTGCAGTTATGTTCTCTAGGAAGGAGTCAAAGTATGAGCAGGCTGAGTCTGCTGAGTTGGCTACGCCTTAGGAGTCTGTGACTTCCTCTGTTGTTTTGAAGGTTGCTGTCCCTTCGGGGGAGCATGATGCTGGCATTGAGAAGCAGGAGTGTAAGAAAAATAGTACTTCTTTGTAAAGGCGGCTTTCTTTGCTGCTTTCTTTTTAGCTGGGTTGACAGTGGATCTTGAAAGCCTATTCAGGGTAGTGTTTTCAGATTCTAACTGAAATGTTTTGTCTTGTCAATCCTCGCCGAAAAGGTTTTCACCGGTGCAAGAATTATTACCCAACTTATCTTGAACCCATTTTCAAGATCCGTTGCCTGTAGCCATGCAATTCTGCGTGCACCGATGCAGATCGATGTAGCTCTACTGGTGCATTCAAAACAATCAAAGGTTGCTCTATTGACAAACTTTGAGACGTTTTGAGCATGCTTGACTAGAGCGAGATAGTCTGCTCTCTTTTCATCAGAGAGAAGAGGAGCCATTGATTCTAAATCCCTAGTTACCTCCTTGAGGAACATTCCCATGTAGAGTAGGTAGGAACTGATTCTGGCTGATAGCATGGAGGCCTGAAAACTACATCAAACAAAAGCATTGAGGGTTCTCTATTCCCTACCCAGAGGGTTGGAGGAATGTGTCTCTGCACTCTTGATTCGACGCATTGCCAATTTTACTACCATCGAGTGGTATGGCAATTTTGTCTTGGAAACCAGGATATTCCGGTACTCGGTACATGGCATCGAGCCCTCGACTATGTGGAGAAATGGTTAGGGGGTTTCCCACAGAGCATGAGATCATGGAGAATGCAGTGAATAGGAAGTGTGGCCCTTCATTAGGAGCTGTTGGGTATTGGAGAATTTCCAATTCTTCAGCTCTAGGCTCTTTCTCCGATGTCACTTATGGAAAGGCCCCTGGCAATATCGCGTATAAATTCTTGAAAAGACGTCCTCTGGCAGGGACATGCGGCGTTGCAGAGACGGTCTTCCGGTAGGCTTTTTAGGCCTAGAGCAATGTTCCCTGTAAGCTGCTCTGGGTTTTCCACCGGCATTCCTGCCGGAGGGGGGGGGGGGGGAGAGATGCAGCGTGATCAACGCTTTGCCCCTCCCCCCACCGGCAGGAATGCTGGCGGAGGACCCAGCACGGCTTAAAGAGAACACTGGCTGCGGCGTGTGTTAGACCGGGGGGGGCAGAGGGGCAGAGTATTGATCGCGCTGCATCCCCCCCCCCGGCACGAATGCCGGCGGAGGACCCAGCGCAGCTTAGAGGGAACATTGGCCTAGAGCAGGGGTCTCAAACACGCGGCCCGCGGGAGAAGGTTGTGCGGCCCGCGACGGCTTCTGCTGCTGCCGTTGCCGCCGTGGCAACGGCAGAATCGACGGTCAATTTAAAAAAAATAAAAAACTGGCTTCTGCTGCTCTGTCCTGCGGCCCGTTCCCCTCTGCGCGAGAGCCCTGAATGTGCTTCCACTGCGGCGTGCTTTTCAAGCCGCGAAGGGAGTATTTCCCTCTCGCGAGGCTTGAAAAGTGAATAGGCTTAAGCTGCGCGAGAGGGAAATACTCTCTTCGCGGCTTAAAAAGCATGCCGCAGAGGAAGCACACTCAGGGCTCTCGCGCAGAGGGAAAGGGGCCGCGGGACAGCTGATTTTCTGCTGCAGCAGAAGCCAGCAGCAGAAGCCAGGTTGTTTTTTTATTTACCTGGGGGGGGGGGGTATGACTGGAAATGGGCTATTGGCGGGGGGGGTATGACTGGAAATGTGCTATTGGCAGGGGGGGGGTATGACTGGAAATGGGCTATTGGCAGGGGGGGGTATGACTGGAAATGGGCTATTGGCAGGGGGGGGTAAGACTGGAAATGGGCTATTGGCAGGGGGGGGGGTATGACTGGAAATGGGCTATTGGCAGGGGGGGTTATGACTGGAAATGGGCTATTGGCAGGGGGGGGTTATGACTGGAAATGGGCTATGGTGGGGGCTAGGACTGGAAATGGGCAGGTGGGGGTTAGGAAGGACTGGAGGTGGGCTGATGGGGGGAGTTAGGACTGGTAATGAGCTATGGAGGGGCTGACTGAAATGGGGTAATGGGGGATAGGGCTGGAAGTGGGCTATTGGCAGGGGGGGTTATGACTGGTAATGGGCTATGGGGGGTCTAGGACTGGTAATGTGCTGGGGGGGTTGCTAGGACTGGAAATGGGCTGAGTGGAAGGGGGCTTGAACTGCAAATGGCTGATGGGGAGGGGGGCTTGGAATGGAAATGGGCTGTGAGGGGAGGGAGCTAGGATTGGAAATGGGCTGATGGGGGGCTAGGATTGGAAATGGGCTGATGGTGAGGCTAGGATAGGACTGGAAATGGACTGATGCAGGGACTAGAAGGGAGCGGATGCTGGGTGGGGCTGGAACTAGAAGGGAGCTGATGTTGGGGGAGGATTAGAATGGGATGGAGCTGGGAAAGTGAAATGGAGAGGGGAAAAATATTTTGTCTGGGAGAGAAGACAAATCTACAATTGGCCAGGTATTGTGAGAGTAAGTGGGGATTGAGGATGGAGGGGTAAAATTTGAGTGGATGAAATAGGAATGAGGAAAGAGAAAAAGGAGAAAGATTAGTATGTTAAAGCAGATGTAGAGAGAGAATGGAAAAAAAACTAGGAGAGAAGAAAGGGCAAATGGAAGCAGACGATGGAGAGTTAGCAGAAGACATGAAGAAACCAGAAGAAAGTGGCTGGAACAATTGCAACTGAAAGAAATGCACAAAAGGTAGAAAAATATCTCTTTATTTTGAATTTATTAACTGGAATATGTCAGCTCTGGGAAATGTGCATCATTAATGTTTGCGCTTTGTTTAGTACAAGAGGAAATTAATTTATAGTTTTATTTCTACAGTGTTGTTGTACATTCCAAGTTTGGCTTTTGGGGTTCCCAGTTTAATTATTGTCTTCTTGTTTCTAAATCTTTTAGTCTTTCTTTATCCATACTCATTAAAGAGGCATGTTTACTAAAAGTTAGTGTATGGTAACATTATGCAAATATTTATGCAAATGAGGTCCCTTATGCAAATGAGGCCCCGCGTCTTATGCGGCCCCCGGGTTACTTTACAAGTCCTCATTTGGCCCTCAAAGCAATTTGAGTTTGAGACCCCTGGCCTAGAGTATCGGCTGATTCATCATCTAATGAATCCGATTCTGACGACTCGAAGTATCAACTGGCAGGGTGTCTGCGTTCCGTTGTAACTTGGTACTGATCGAAGTTGGTACCTGGAACCTGCTTAGCCAGGACCTCAGTACCAGAAATGGATTGGAGGGCAGGCATGGGTGACAGCGTATCGAGCAGCATGTAACCTGGTGTGGTTTGGACCAGTACCAAAGACGGTGTTGGCGTTTGTGGAATAGACGGTAAAGTCTTTACTGGAACCGAGGCTGTCAGTAAGGCTGCTAGGCTCTGCTCGATGGCCAGTATGCACTGATCCATGGAGCTTGCCGATGCTTGGTTATCAGTACCAGAGCTGCGGGCCATGATCCCTCAGCATGGCACTGGGAGCTCTCCAGAGGTGGAGGCTTCGGGAGCATCCTGGGACCCCATGATGGCTTTGGAAAAAGGGTCCTCCCACTGAGGCTGTTTGGCTGGTGTATCCCCCTCCAGGGCAATGCTCAAGGCATCTCAAATCTTAGGAGGAGATCTACCCTTCGACGAAGGCTAGACCTAGTCTTCGACGAAGACTTATGTTTTGATACCTGAGATCCATGGGAGGACGACAATGCCCTCGATGGCGTCAGAGGCAAAGAAGGTGCCTAACTTTGCAGCCTGATACTGTAGGCCTTTCTTCGACATCTTCCTGCAGAGGGGACATTCTAAGGGTTGATGGTCAGGACCTAGGCATTTTAGACACCAGTCATGGGTGTCGGTGGCCGAGATGGTACTGCCACACTTAGAACATTTTTTAAACCCACTGGTTGGTTTTTCCATTTGTCGGTAACAGAATGGAAGGCCAGGGCCTAAAAAGGCGTCAATGCACTTGAAGAAAGAAAATTTCCTCCTTTTTTTTTTTTTTAAAGAAAGAAAGAACGGACCAGGAGTCGGTACCAGTGTCGACGGGAAGGCAGACATGAACCACAAAATTATGAAAAATAAGAATTTTCTGCAGCGACAGAACTGAGGAGGGAGAGTGGCAAAGGCAGGAAGACAGCTACTTAGGCGCAGTGGGATGCGCCCAAAGGCTTTCCTATTGGATGCTGGGGAGCATTCCTGTGTGGGCTTTGTCGGTGCCAATGTCACCCATATGTGAAGACTACATTCCTGCTTGTTCCTGGAGATGCAGATGTAAACATTTGACAGGGAAATTTTCCAGGATATAAACCAATGTAGTTTGCCTGCCTACTATGAGGTGGGGGGGGAGGGGAAGAAAGATTATAGAAAGCCATTAGCAGTGGGGGCAAGAGTGCTAATTCAGTATCAGTGCTTGTAATATATTGGGGGGGGGGGTGACACTACGCCCCATGCCCACTCCAAACTACAACTATGGAGAATGTGTGCTATTGCCGTTCTAAAAATAAGGAAATGCACATATTTTGAAGGATCACCCAAACCATACCTGCGCACTGTAGTACATACCAATATGTAGTGACTTTCTAAAGTTGCTATTTATATGTGCATGACAATTTATGCATGGAAACACACTTTCTACACATGCAAGTCTTCTAAATTCCCCTCCTTCAATTTATCATTAATTTTTCCTGAATTTCACAATTCAAAAGATATATTTTAAAACGTCATTCTATTCAAGTTATTTTTACCTGATTAAGACTGTGCCTGCAGGTGAAGCAAGAGCTGTCTCCACAAGTCATCATTACACCTGTGCTGGACTACTGTAATATCCTATTCCAAGGCCTACCTAAACAAACCACCCGTCCACTACAAATAGTCCAGAACACCGCTGCCCGCATTATTGCTAGTGCTTCAATGCAAGACCACATAACTCCAATACTACATGATCTGCACTGGCTACAAATCTCCTCACGGGCAAAATATAAATCAGCACTCACCATCTTCAAAATTAAAAACAATATGTCAGCAGGAATACTACAGGAACTCATCGGAACCAAAGCAAGCAAAAGATCAGAGAGAAACAGCACCAAAAACAACATACCAACACCCACTCTATTCACAAGAACCAACAAATCCACATCCATGCGAGTCTTCTCTCTTGCTGCACCCGCTATTTGGAATGCCCTACCAGATATTCTAAGATCAACAACCGATATAAAAGAATTCAGAAAGCTGCTCAAAACCACCCTATTCATTCAACAATTCAACGAAGACCACCAAGAACCAATCACACCAATCACCCCACAAGCCGATTTACACAAGCAATGAACACTATAAGGACTTCACATGAACCAGCTACCAGCCTTCTCCCATAAGCCGATTTACACAAGTCATGAACACTATAAGGATGTCACATGAACACTATAAGGACATCACATGAACAATGTATACAGCTCACCAGTTAATCAATCACACTTGGCTGACTTGTACAGTAGTGGCCAAAAAATTAATGCAGAGTCACAAATATCAGAATTTTATTAGAAAAGTACATGTTATTGTCACTTTCATGGTCAAAAGCTTTAAGAACCAAATATATATATATATATATATATTTATATATTTATATGTGTATGTCATTTTCAGAGTTTTATTCAGGAAACAATATATGTGTCAATATTTGATAGGGTGTCCATGATATTTCAGCACAGCCTGGATTCTTGTAGGCATACTATTGACTAGCGTTTTACAGTATGTCAGAGTGATTTTGTTGACCCATACATGCTTGAGTATGCCCTTTAAATCTGCTTCTGAAGTTGGACGGTGTGCTGCCATTTTTTCTTCATAAGATTCCAGTAGTTTTCAATTACATTGAGATCCGGAGAGTTTGATGGCCAACTTGGCAGCAGTTCGATCTTGTTGTCCACGAACCATTTAGCACAGTTACTTACCTGTAACAGGTGATCTCAGGGAACAGCAGGAATTAGTCTTCACATGTGGGGGGTACGTCGGCGCCGACGGAGCCCGCACGGGAACGCTCCCCAGCATCCAATCAGAAAGCCCCTGGGAGCATCCCCCGCGCCTGCGCGGTGGCTTCCCGCCCTTCCCACTGCCTCTCCCCAGTTGAGTTTCATAGCTGAGACCGAAGGAGAGGAAGAGGAAGGAAAAGAGAGAGAGAGAGAGATACAACTCCTAGGGGAGGAGGGAGGGTTGTGAAGATTAATTCCTGCTGTTCCCTGAGATCACCTGTTACAGGTAAATAACTGTGCTATCTCCAGGAACAAGCAGGAATGAGTCTTCACATGTGGGGACTCCCTAGCTGAGGGTGCCAGGGGAGATCCCATAAAATGTGAATCCCTGGACAGGACGGCATTTTCCCATCTGGATCCCCGGCATCCCCTGAGGGATGGGGGGTAAGAGTTGAGAAGAGTTGCAGAGGAACAACAAAACCCTAAAGACTACAGGGAAAAAAATCTTTAGAATGTATGCCAAGTATCATTAAGCATTTAATGAACCAGTATAATACAGAGCTTACCTACTGGATTGTAGGAAGTAGGACTGCGACGGAGGTACTGTAGATGCAGTAGCGAGATCTTCAGGGGAACTTCCCAGCAGTGAGGAGGAAGTTCCAAGTCCGGAAGGGCAGGTGACCCAGGTGTCAACTGGAGCAAGAGAAGAACGGCAGGTCTTCAGTGGAGAGCTCTTTGTGAAAACTGAGAACTCTTTAGGTTTCAGGAGAAGACTGACCGATCTGGAATGAGCCCAGTCCGGAAGGGAAGAGAAGGTATGGAAAAAAAAAAAAAACCTTTTCCCCGGGAGAACATGGGTGTACTCTGGAGTACCGAAGGAATACACAGTCTTTCCTAGCAGGTAAGAGATAGGAAGACATTGATAGTGATCCCCCATAGATAGGGAGGTGTAAAACAAAAATAGAAGCTGTTGACTTCACAGCAGTAATTTTGAGCATAACCGGTCCCAGTTACCGTGCCATATGATAAAAGGGTAGCGGACTGTCTGGACCCTTTGAGAAGTAAAACCTAAGTACCGACGTCTTGGGAGATAGTCGGTAATACACAGGGCGCCATGAACATCTCCCAACATGCGCCTACCCTATCTACATATATATATATATATATATTGGTATATATGTACATATAGGGAGCTACATACATAGCTATACAGATGTGGGAGTATCTGTCTATACAAGTGAGAATATCTGTATAGCACTTATATATATATATATATATATATGTATAGAGGGGCACGGCAAATGCCCCTCTCCCCCCGGTACCAAAAACATGTATGTAGAGGGCACATACATACATGAGTATAACACTGAGAATCCAGGCCTGCCCTGAGCCGCAGAAGAACATCCACCTGGTGAAGGTGACGTGAAAGATTCATCCAATAGGGGTGACCCACCCGAGAGTGTAGAGAATCCCTTTCTGCGGCGCAGGGAGCAGATCAGAGAGGATTAACAGTATAGCGGCGTGAAGAACAGAGGATAATGTCCATCTGGTAAGCGTACGCCAGGAGCATTTTAGGCTTCTGATGCATCCTCCGGACATCCACGCAGAACATGCCCTCCGGACCACAATGGGAGGCAAGAGGGTATAATTATCTATAAAGCCATGGAGTGACTATATAAGCTTCTTCTATTAGGGGGGGGGGGGACCCTCAGAGATAAGGTCCAATGCCCTATGGGAAGCCTCTCTGAAGATTGCAGAGAGCGGAGGGCAGGAGGAGGGTGAGACCAACCTGACAGGAGGCAGGCACGTCGCCACATCCTAGGAAGGATAGGGCTAGAAGAAGAAAGCCTGCAGTGAGTGTTATCAGGCACGATAGCTGAGGCAGCTGGCAGAGGCAGTAAACACTCATCAGAACTCCTGCACGCAGAGCAACTGAACAACAGAACAAGGGATTCTCCGGTAGGACAGGGAGAACAGACAAGGGAGCGGAGACTTTCCGGCCCTGTCGGAGGAGTTGTTCAGAACATGTGTTGAGGGACAGCAGAAGGTCTATACTGGACATAGAAGGGATGGTTCGGTAGGGCACCCACACAACAGGGGAACCCTGGAGAGAGGGGTGCGGAGGACGCACCCTAGGGTAAGTCAGTCGAAGGATAGAGCGGCCATGAACTATCATGGGATAGCGGTGATCTCCCTCCACCAACGAAGAACGGGAGAATACCTTAATCACTGAACAAAGCAACCGAACCACTTGTCATACAGAAACGAAATCACAGTGTAGAGCTGGGAGAGTAAACCTCTGGTAAGAAGAAGTTAAGTACAGGTTGCCGCATACCGGAGCCTATGGCTGCCTGGTATGAGTGCCCGGGCTCGGGTCCGGGAACTGCTGACCGGGGTGAGATGCCCCTTGCCTGGGCATACCTGGAGGATGGGCGGGCGGATGAAACTTTCTCTTCCTCGGGAAAGAAGGTCTGGCAGGACATTTCCTACCCCCGGGGGAATAAGCAGGCCTAGGGCGGCTTCCAGCGCTAGGAAGGTCAGCGGAGCACTGCGCAACCTGACGCAAAGCCTCGCTATTGAAAAGGTTGTCTCCGGTACACGGAGAATTACCCAGATTATGTTGTGCCCATCTGCACAAGTCTGAAGCCTGCAGCCAGGCTGTACGACGCGCACCAATGGCAATAGCAGAGGACCTGCCAACAGACTCAAAAGAGTCGAAAGAAGAACGAGAAAGGAACCAGGAGATATTCCTGCAATGATAAAGGAGCAAGGAATATTCAGAGGCCTTAGATGCAGACAAAAAGGGAGACAAAGAGATAATTTCTCTGTGACCTCCCGAAGTGTCAGGCTCATATAAAAAATATATGAAATAATTCTAGCAGCCAACATGGACGTTTAGAAGGTTTGACGGCCAAAGGTATCAAGCGCTTTAGATGCACGACCTGGAGGACAAGAAGAATGCTTCTTCTTGTTTCCGACCTTTCTCAGTGCCGATTCCACCACAATGGAATTATGCGGAAGCTGGTGCTTCTGAAACCCCGGAGAGGGGGGCACCTGATACAGCACATACGTGGCTGTAGACAGCGCAGGAACCTTCAGAGGTGACCGCCAAACCCCTAGGAGAAGATCCTGCAGGGAAGGATGTAAAGGAAGCATTATGGCTGCCTGTTCCGCAGGACCCTGACTTAGAGAAGGACCAGGGATAGGAATGGCAAGCAGGTCTGCCATGTCAAGGAGAAAATCCTGAAAAGAAGGCACTCCCAGAGGAGCAATTCCTGGGGAGGCTGAGGTTGGAGGGGCCGCTTGGACCCCAGAAGACCCACTGGGCTGGTGCTCCAAAGGGGTCCCGCTAGATCGAGAAGGATACCGACAGTCCCGAATCAAGGCAGATAGTACTGCATCATTGGTTCCTGGAATGGATTCCAAGCTAGGCATCGAAAGGATCGATGGCACCGATGGAACCGCAGGGATCGGCCTCGGCCCCGACTCCGGCCTCGGGGACGGCCCTGGCCTCGGAGTAGACAGCGGGGGCGGCTGAAGCGATCCCGAAGCCACCAGAGAGCAGTGGCGATTATCCTCGGTACTGCGTCGCCGGAAGGGACAGAAATCGGTCCCGAAGCGTGTCGGAACCAAGTCTTTGAGACTGGATATCGATTCGAGGCTGGGCATCGAACCGAGCGAGGTTATCGACGCCCTCCGAGGAGGCCCCGGCGGCGGTGCCGGCAATGCCGGGCCCGGAAAGCGAATCGGAATCGCATCGATAACCTCCGGGGAGGACACTCGGTGAAGAGGGGATCACTCCCGAGCCTGGCTTTCCAAGGGGAAAAACCTTCCGGGGCGTACCAACGGGCCCTGAGGGTACCCAGGTTACCCGACGACGGGCCCCAGAGGGTAGAGAAACGCTCAACCCCGGCGCCGATGCCGGGGCATCGGCGCCCCCTGACGCCGGAACCAACTCCGTGGTTGGCCGGGACGAAGGGAAGCCAGCCTGGGTCGTATGGATCGAAGGCCCCGAGGCCCCCCGAGGGCGAACCCCAGTGACGAGCGGAGCACTCGACGCCCACGTTGAGGCCGGGAGATCGGCGCCGTCAGAGGCCGGGAGATCGGCGCCGTCAGAGGCCGGCGCCAGCCCCACACATGGCTGGGGTACAGGAACGCCAGTCCGGGACAGGTCGATCGGCCCCGAAGGTACCGGGGCCAGGTGGCGATCCCTGGTGAAGAGTGGAGCACTCGACACCGATGCCGACGCCGGGGAGGCGGTGCCGCTCAAAGCCGGCACCACCCCCGCGCAGGACTGGGATGCCGGAAAGCCAGTCTGGGTCGAATCGATCGGCCCCGAAGGTACCGAGGACACCAGATGACGATCCCCGGTGAAGAGTGGAGCACTCGACACCGACGCCGATGCCGAGGAATCAGTACCGCCCGAAGCGGGTACCACCTCCGCGCATGGCAGGGATGCAGGAAAGTCAGACTGGGTCGAATCAATCGGCCCCGAAGACACCAGCTGACGATCCCTGGCGAAGAGTGGAGCACTTGACGCCTGCGCCGATGCCGGGGAATCAGCACCGCTCGACGCGGATACCGCCCCCAAGCATGGCTCGGGAATGCTCTGTGAGGAGCGAACCCCAGGAACAACCCGAAACCCCGAGGAAGCTCTGGAGCCCAGAGACTCCCGGCGTGGTTTATTCACCAAGGAGGACTTGAGGGGGAGGCCGGGGCCGTCGTCATGCCGAGCATGAGACTCACCCCTCAAGACTTGGCTAGTCTTAACAGACTGTTTTTGGGTTACCTGATCCTGGAGAGAAGAGTAAACCGATGACCGCGCCTTAGAAGGAAAAACGTCATCGAGGGACACCCGAAACAGGGAAGGTCTTCTCCCAACACTGAAGCCCGGATGACCGGGGGAAAAGGATCAGGGCCCAAACAAGAGAGACACCAGGCATTGGAGTCTAGGTAAAAAACTAAGTCTCCGCAGTGAGGGCACTTCTTAGGGGGAAGAAGGCTCCATGCTGGAAAGGCGTGGTAGGCCTCAGAAGAGACTCGAGGAAAATTTTTTCCTCCGAAAGATTAAAAGAAGAATAAGGCACCGGTGGTGCCGGTGTCAGCGGGAAAAAGGCCGCGACCACAATTAACAGAGAAAAAGAAAAGGGAAAATTAAGAAAACGTTTCTGCGGTGACAGAAGGTACGTCCTGCCGGCTCCGTGGAAAAACGAAAACTGGGGAGAGGCAGTGGGAAGGACGGGAAGCCACCGCGCAGGCGCGGGGGATGCTCCCAGGGGCTTTCTGATTGGATGCTGGGGAGCGTTCCCGTGCGGGCTCCGTCGGTGCCGACGTACCCCCCCCCACATGTGAAGACTCATTCCTGCTTGTTCCTGGAGATTTTGACTGTTTTTGCAGACTCCAAACTCTCCCAGACCCAAGAATACCAGTCAGGTAAGGAGCAATGACAAGGCCATGCCCACAGTTTTCTTTGATTACCAGGGTATTGTTCATCATGAGTATGTTCCAAAAGGCCAAACCATCAATAAGGAGTACTATGTCTAAGTTCTGACTCGTGTGAGAGATGCAGTTCATCTTAAGAGGTCAGAGCTGCACAGGAATGATGAATGGTTGCTTCATCACGATAAAGCCCCAGCTCGCGCATCACATCTTGGCCAGCAGCTCTTTGTCAAACACCAAATCAAGCAAACCTGACCTTGCACCAAATCAGCCTCCATACAAACCTGACCTTGTACCCTGTGACTTTTTCTTGTTTCCAGAACTGAAATTACCACTGAAAGGAAGGAGATTGGATGACTTGGCGACTATTAAGCAAAATTTGACACTGCAGCTTCACAGCATAACAAAAGAGGCATTTCAAAATTGTTGCCAGCAGTGGCAAGAACGCCGAGGAAGTATGTTTTATCAAAATTGGACTACTTTGAGGGTGACAGTGCAACGCTTAGTCAGTGTTATGCTTCTTATGCTATTGTCTCAATACTTTTTGATTGCATCTTGTATACATTAAACTTTTAAAATGTAATGATTTTAATACTACCTTTCACCCTACTAATTTTTTAGTCTATAAATGTCTCACCAGATATAAACTTTCCTTTACTATTAACAGAACTCTCTTCCATTGAAGTCTAGCGTCTTATTTTTTAAAATTACATAGGGAACATGCTGTACTAATATTCAACTATATGAATCATATTTGTTATCTTAACTTGTACTTGGGCCACTGCTTCTATTGAACTTTGTACCACCAGAGGAATTCTGGTCAGATTTATTTGCAAAGAGGTTTCTCAGTTTCTGAATATTTTTCATAAGCAGCTTCCTTTTAATTATGTCAGGTAAGAGAATTTTTCTTTACCTGTTTCAGCAAACATTTTCTCATCTTTTCTACATCCACTGGCTCCTCTTTCAGTGCAAATTCAACAATGCTGTTAAGGAGGACAGACTGAGAATACAAGCCTTGGACATTATGCTTTAGCCATTTGTATTTATGAACACCTGCAACTGTGCTGATAAGAGGTTGCCATTTATCCTATGAAAAACAAGACATTACATAAATTTAATAGTTTATTAACAAAAATATTAAAACAGTAGATCAAACTTTTTTTCTAGTTCATAACTGAGAGCATGTCTCTAATACATTTGCAATCATCAGCTGAATTAATAAAGTAGTTTGGACATTTCTAAAGAAAACTGTCAAGATGTTTTGAAGCTGTCAGGCATGGGAATAGTATTTCATATGTAAATTACTTTTATTCATATCAAGAACGAATATAAACAATAGCATGGACATCATTTTCTAGCCTTATTTAATTCCTTCAACAGCATGGTTCAAAAATGTGACATTTTGGTTGTAATTTAGCCATATAAAATATCTGATGCTATGAAAAGTGCAATGGGTCTCACAGAGAAAGCCACAGCCCCGATACCGCATAGAAGCCGCTACTGTTGTTTAGTAAGCAAACCCTAAGATTTAAATTCTCATTTAAAACAGATGCTCACAGAACCGAACACCAAATCAGTGCCAACAAAAGCTGGAAAACTAATCCTACAGAGCTATCTGCAGCACTTATCACTCCTTGGAAACCCCCATCCAAGCAATAGTCAGGCTCCATCCTATTTACTAAGATTTCATAGAATAAAAACTCAATGAATCAGCATCAAAACAAATTATAAATATATTGGTTTAAGGCAATTTTCTACATTAACTTACTAGCTTTGCAATTAACCTAGACTATAAATGCGTTATGAAGACATTTTTGCAAAGATATTTCAACAAGTAAAAAGAGTGTTTCACCCATTAAAATAGCCTATTTGAAAACTGTCTTGCCTGTGTGCAGCTAAAAGTGATCACAAGGAATCTTACTTGCATTTAGTGGAGGCATTCCAGGAACAGGGTTAGGGTGAGGATTTTAATAATGCATGTACTTTCCTCTATGTTTGACCTAGCAGTTTCTTCTTGCTCCTTTATAACCCAGCTCAATAGGAGTTAGGGATGAGATTTGATGCTAGCTCACTAAAAACATCCCAGAGGGGGTGCATGTTGATGAGTTCCAGCAAAATAGTCTCCTAGTCCGATGATCTGCTCCCCACCATATAAGTGGTAGAAGTAGTAATTCAGCACTTTCTTCAGCACAATTTGGCTCAAGGAGAGGTGCCTTAGATGCACGAATGCTCACCTGAGCAGCACAACGCATTTTTAAGAAAGCCCAACCATTTTTAAAGGGTAACATTGGGACGATGGGGATAAAGACTGGTACCTTCCTATGCTTAGTAGGGCGGAATGGGCCTGAGGACGACACAAGCACTTGCCTCACAAGTCACAGAAAACGCAGTATACACAAGCAGGGGATATCTGTAACCGAAAAAGCCAGTGAGAAGTCCTGTAATAGGAAGACCAAATAAGATATAGAAACGTTCTTTAGTAGACTGCCAAAAAGAAATGTGAAAGAAACAAGAAACAGGAGCAGAGCGCAGGCTAGATTAACACATGGAGAGGGATATTCAGCAGTGGCGGCTAGCAAGAGATGGCTCCAACACTGAATATCCGTAGCTAGAATTCAGCAATGATAGCTAAGTGCTTTAAAAAGCACTTAGCTATCATCGCTGAATTCTAGCCACAGATATTCAATGCTGGGACCATATCTGGCAATCAGCATTAAATATTCGGGAAGCCGCAAAGCCCAGAAGCTACCCAGGCATTAATATTGAGCCGCTTCCCAGTTCGTTTCCGTGGGTAAAGTTAGCCCATCCCTTGCCATTCCAAGTCAGCGAACGGTGTAAATGCCTTTGAATATCCACTCCATGGTGTCTTGGAAAAGCGTGATTCTATGGGGCCTAAACGGGTGAGCATTTGTACATGTGAATATCGGACCTCAGGATGCTACTAGCATTTCACATATGATATAGTGAGCTTATGATTGAAGACCATATTCGTATAGCTGAGATAGACAGTAATGCCTGGTAGTGCCTGATAGTCCCCCAATGAGCAAGATGCTTGCAACTAAATGAAGGGATAAGGCATGCCATGATTTTGTCTATAGACCACAGACTAGACTTTTTAGATCGAGAGAGCTGACAAAATCCTTCTGGTGCGGACAGAAAAGAAAATAACCAGGACCATCAGGGCTTGTTAAATAAAAGTATGTGCCACTTGGTGTTATGTGTTAGAGCACTGAAACGTTTATACCAGAACAGCATTCTTTATCTTTCTTTATCTTTATTCAGAGAATTTGAAATACCGCCTTTACACAAGTATTAAGGCGGTGTACAATATAAACAAGGTGGGCTGCGAAAAAGAAAATGGAAAATGGAAAGGAACGCCAATTCTAGAAAGGAAAGTAAGTAGAGAAAGAAGAGTAGTAGGGACAGCAAAGGACAGCAAAGGACAGCCTACAGAAATTACAGACTAGTTGAGACGGGACTCAGCCCATGGACTAAGACAAGTAGTAGGCAGGTAACAAATAATAAATAGTGTACAGATAGACGAACTACATAACAGATATACAAGGAATCACAGGAGGGCGGGTCGGGACAACGAGACTGCGGGGAGTGTTACAGCCCGGACAAGGATGGTGGGTGAGTAGTTGTAGCTGATTGAGTGGGAGTGAGTAGAGGAGGGGGAAGGTCGAAAGCCTGGCAGAAGAGAAAAGTTTTAAGCATGGTCTTGAATTTTGAAAAAGACAGTTCAGTGCGAAGAAGGTGTGGAAGAGAGTTCCACAGGGCGGGGCTGGCAAAAAAGAAGGCGGCGTGGCGGGTGGATTCGAGATGTGCCTGGATTGGGGAAGGGAGAAAAAGGCGGTTTCCGTGAGCGGAGCGCAATAGGCGAGGGGTGGGTTGAAGAAAGATGAGATCGGCCAAGTACTGAGGGGTATTAGTATGAAGGACCTTGTGGGTAGTGATAAGGAGTTTGTAGACAAAGCGGACTTTAATAGGGAGCCAGTGGAGGGAAACCAGGCAGGGGGTGACATGATCGCGTGGAGATGAAAAGGTGAGAAGACGGGCAGCTGTATTCTGGATTAATTGTAACCTGCGAAGTTGGTACTGGGGAAGACCGGCGAATATAGAGTTGCAATAGTCAAGACGACTAATCACCAGGGAGATAACCAGTGTAGTCAGAGATGTGATGGGGAGGAGGGAACGGACGGCACGGATTTTACGGAGTTGAAAAAGAGAGGTGCGTACTACCCCAGAGATGTGCTGATGGAAAGATAGTGCGGAATCAAGGGTCACGCCAAGGTAACGGAGGGTAGGTGCAAGTGGGATGGGTGCATCTGACATCATAGGAGCCAAGGAAGGAGAGGGAGCCCCGAAGGTGAACCAGATTGCTGCAGACTTAGAAGGGTTGGCAATGAGAAAGTTGTCATTGAACCAATTTGCGACTGAGGTTAGACAGGTGTTAAGGGGGGAAAGGTCGGGGGCGTGAGATGATGTATGGTGAATCACAAGAATGTCATCAGCAAAGAAGTAAGCAGAAAGGCCGGTTTGCTGAATGAGCAGCGCTAGTGGTGCAAGAAAAATATTAAAAAGTAGTGGAGCAAGGATGGATCCCTGGGGGACTCCACAGAGCAGGGGGAGGGATGTAGAAGAGGAAGAACCTGTGTGTACCGTAAAAGAACGTGAGGAGAGATAGGAATAGAACCACCGGTAAACTGTGCCCTGGATCCCGAGGTCCGATAGCCGTGAGAGCAGCGTGCGGTGATCAATGACGTCGAAGGCTGCAGAGAGGTCCAATGATACAGCAATGGAGAATTGTCCTTTTTCGTGGGAGCGGTGTAGTTCGTTGAGGAGTGCGATAAGAATGGTTTCGGTGCTATGACCGGGTCTGAATCCTGATTGACGGGGGTGCAGGGAAATGGTTGTGTCAAGGTGAGCGGTGAGCTGGTGGAAAGCGAACTTTTCGAGGATTTTGGACAGGAAAGGCAAATTGGAAACAGGACGCCAATTAGAGGGGACGGCTGGATCGAGAGAGGGTTTCTTGAGTAGGGGGCGGACCGAGGCATGCTTCCAAGCAGAAGGAAAATTTCCGGAAGACAAACCGGAATCTATGTTGTGGAGAGCATAAGGGAGGAGTGTAAGGGAGGGATCAGGGAGCCAAGAGGAGGGTATGGGATCGAGAGAACAGGTGGTCTTGTGGGAAAGTGAGATAGTTTTTGTCAATTCAGGTAGGGTAATAGGGCGGAAATCAGACCAGGAATGGGGAAATATAGGGGCAGAGGGGGAGGAATGGTGGGCAATAGATGTAGGAGATGAAGGAGGAGGTGAGAGAGGAAGGGGGCGAGGATTGAAAGTAGAGCGAAGGATGGAAATCTTAGATGAGAAGTAGGAAGCAAGGACCATAGGACTAGGGGCGTTGGGTAGCAGAGATAGGGAGGGAGAGGTGGAGGTCGAAGAAAGGGAATTCAGAACCTGGTACAATTGACAGGATGAATTGGAAGACGAAGTGATGAGCTTGGAGTAATATGATTGCTTACCAGATAATAGCAGGGACTGATAGAGTTTCCGGATATTATGAAAGGTAGAGAGGGTAACAGCAGAGGGCGACTTGCGCCAGAGGCGAGCTGCGCGGCGAAGGTACGAACGGTGCAGATATAGGCCAGAATGGAACCATGGGTGATGTGAAGAGGGACGGGAGGGGACAGGTTGGAGTGGGGCAATAGAGTCAAGGGTGGATGACAGTGTAGAAGACCAGAGGTCGACTTGGGTATCTACGGGAAGAGAAGAAAAGTCTGATGGGAAGAGGGAATCGGTAGAGGGGAACAGCTGTAACGTAGCGGCATTTAACCGCCGAGACAGGCGGGGAAGGGGGGGATCGGGGGGGGATCCTGGGGGAGGGGGGAGAGATAAGGAGAAAAATATGCAATGACGGTCCGAACAGGGGAGGGATAGAGGGGTAATACAAGCCGGCGAAAAGGGGCAAGAGTCGGCTGTAAGGATTAAGTCGAGAGTGTGACCAGAGACA
Organism: Ichthyophis bannanicus; assembly: GCA_033557465.1. NCBI lineage: Eukaryota > Metazoa > Chordata > Amphibia > Gymnophiona > Ichthyophiidae > Ichthyophis > Ichthyophis bannanicus. The sequence continues at coordinate 515,903,688 of CM066035.1, forward strand.
TGGGTCGAGCAAGACACATGCTGAATTAGGGAAAGATCGCTAAATAGGGTGGCGAGAGCTTTGTCACGAGGACGTGTTGGGGGATGAAGGTAAGCGTTAAAATCGCCCAAAACAACCAGCTGAGAGGACAGGAGGGAGGATTCTGATAGGGCTAGCAGGAGAGAGTCCCAGAGTTCCGGGCGCAGGGAAGGGGGTGCATAAAGCAAGAGAAAATAAGTTGGGGATGGGGACAACGTACTGAAGAGGAGGGCCTCGGGGTAGCTAAGTGAGGGTGAGACAGAGGCGAGGGGGAAGGACGTTCGGTGAATGACTGCTACTCCACCTCCCGCACGATTGGGACGCGGGGCATGGAAGGCTGAGTACCCAGGGGGGAGGCATTGATGGAGAACGCCATCCTCCCCTGGGCGGAGCCAAGACTCGGTGAGAAAGAGGACATCTAAAGAGTGTTGTACTACTAGGTCATGAATCAGGTGTGTTTTGGTGCGCAAAGAACGGCAATTTAGAAGAGCTGAAGATATTGACCGCATTGAAGAGGATGAAACAGTGGGGGTTTGGGATGAGATAGGTGGGCGGGTAAGCGGACAACTAAGGAGATTCTGGGGGACACGAAAGAGTGCTCCCATAGGTGTAGACAGACAAGCGCGGGGGCGGTGACCCCACCACACAGGAATAGTAGACATTGATATAGGTAAAGGAAAATCGTAGTGAGACGACGTAGGCCCTAACGAGGAAAGGGCCGCTGGCGGGAAGGCGATAATAGAGGTGTCTATTTCAAGTGATCATTCTGTGAATTGCGTGGAGAGTCAGAAGATTCTGATGAAATGCAGTAAAAAAATAAGAAAATGTGCCAAAAAGATGCAGAAATATTTCCCATCATATTGTTAAAGAATAATTTCCAAGCACATTTTGACAAACTACCTATACATGTTATCTTATAACTCCAGAAGGAAGCTCTCTTTGGTATGGTGATGCAAGTAGTATGCCAAGCATTAGAATAAATTTGAGAGACTGCAATCATATTCCACATACCCTGGGCTTAGAAGCGAGGTTCAAGACTGTCATGGTATGCGCAAAACTAACCAATTTGATAAAACTACCTGAAAGCAATACTATTCACTTCCAAATGGGACATTATCAATGAATGAATGAAGAAATAATCTATGCAGAGTTACTGGCCAAATTTAGCCAGAACGCCATTGATCAGAATGAACATCATGCGCTTTCATCACACAGCACATTCCAACCTTCCTGCCAGAAAGAACTCAAGTAATCAAGGCAGATTTTATGGTGATACTTCAACAACTAAACTTTTCAGAAGAGATCTTTCCAAAGCGGTTAGTGAGATTAAATAGAGATTAAGACTATGGAATAGAGTAAAGCACAAAAGGAGATTCATATTGGAGAACAAAGAGACACAATAGTCATCTTCCAAACAAAGCTTAAAAACACTGAAGCACTGGCCAAGGAGACTGGAGAATACCATGGTGTTCTAGAAAACAAAGAAAGAAAAGATGCAGTATTGTCAGCGGAGTGGAGTAGCACTGGCTTGGGAACAAAGAGATCAGGGTTCAATTCCCACTAGCACTCCTTGTAGCCTTGGGCAAGTCACTTAACCCACAAATGCCTCAGAAGAATCCAGGTTATCAATGTCCCTGTTTAATATACATTACCAAGTTTAAGTTACAATGTAAACCGCTTTGACGAAAATGACTAAAAAAACCTGTTAAATAAATATCAATTTTTGGATGGTTTGCACCTGCAGAAGGAACTGAAGAAAACAATGCAAACTGTACAAGAGATATTTGCCTTCAGTTGCAGGTGGCAAGACCAAAGTGCAGATAGACAGAGGACTGGGAAGATGTTTTGAGAAAGACAAACAAATGCATGTTTCCACTATTGAGAAAGCATAGTTACTCACCTCTAACAGGTGATCTCTGGGAACAGCAGGAATTTAGTCCTCACATATGGTATCGTCGGTACCAACGGAGCCTGCGTGGAAACGCTCCCCAGCGTCCAATTAGAAAGCCTTTGGGAGCATCCCACAGCGCCTGCATGCTGCCTTCCCGCCTTTCCCATCTGCCTCTCTCCAGTTGAGTTTTAAAGCTGAGACAAAGAGAGAGAGAGAGAGGGAAAGGAAAGAGATAGAGAGATACAACTCCTAGGGGAGGTGGGTGGGTTGTGAGGACTAAATTCCTGCTGTTGCCGGAGATCACCTGTTACAGGTGAGTAACAATGCTATCTCCAGGAACAAGCAAGAATGTAGTCATCACATATGGGGACTCCCTAGCTTTAGGTGCCAGGGAGAGACCCCAGAAGTTGTGTCCCCCTGAACAGGGCTCCACTTCCCCCCATGGATCTCTGGCATCCTACCAGGATGGCGGGTAGGAGTTGATTAGGTATGGAACAGGTGTTGGAGAGCAGCCTGACCAAACAAGGCATCCCAGCGGGAGTCCTTGTCCAAGCAGTAATGGGTTGTGAAGGTATGAACCGAGGCCCAAGTGGCTGCTCGACAGATGTCGTCGATAGACACAGAGTGCAGATGAGCCATTGAGGCTGCCATGGCTCTCACATTGTGAGCTGTGACATGGCCTTCCAGAGAAAGCAGAGTTACTTACCTGTAACAGGTGATCTCTGGGAACAGCAGGAATAAGTCTTCACATATGGGTATGTCGGTACCGACGGAGCCTGCGCGGGAAACGCTCCCCAGCGTCCCAAAAAAGGAAAGCTTTTGGGAGCATCCCACCGCGCCTGCGCGCTGCCTTCCCGCCTTTCCTAACCGCCTCTCTCTAGTTCGAGTTTTAAAGCTGAGACAAAGAGAGAGAGAGAGGACAGGAAAGATAGAGAGATACAACTCCTAGGGGAGGTGGGTGGGTTGTGAAGACTTATTCCTGCTGTTCCCAGAGATCACCTGTTACAGGTAAGTAACTGTGCTATCTCCAGGAACAAGCAGGAATGAGTCTTCACATATGGGGACTCCCCAGCTAAAGATGCCCGGGAGATCCCCAAGGTAGTGAGACCCTGGGAAGGGCTCTACCTCCTCCTATGGATCTCAGGCATCTAACCAGGGATGGAGGGTAGGAGTTGATTAAGTATGGAACAGGTTTTTAAGGACAGCCTGACCAAACAAGGCATCCCGGCGGGAGTCCTTGTCCAAGCAGTAATGGGCTGTGAAGGTATGAACCGAGGCCCAGGTGGCTGCTCGACAAATCTGGTCGATAGACACAGAATTTAGATGAGCCATAGAGGCTGCCATGGCCCTCACATTGTAAGCTGTGACATGGCCCTCCAGAGAAAGGTTCTTACTCTGGTAGGCGAAAGAAATACACTGAGCAATCCAATTTGACAGTGTCCTCAGAGACTGGAAGTCCTAAATGAGAAGGATCAAAAGCAACAAAGAGTTGGGAAGACCTTCTATGTTGCTGAGTCCTTTGTAAGTAAAAAGCAAGAGCCCTTTTACAATCCAGGGTATGAAGGTTCCTTTCTGCACTTGATGCATGAGGACCTAGAGAATTCAAAGGCAGTGCTAGAGGGTCAAGACCCTTCTCAGCACACCAAATGAAAAACCTTTTCCATTTAAAAGCATAGGAACGTCTAGTAGAAGGTTTTTTGGAAGCATGGAGGATATCCTTCACCTGCTGAGAAAGATTCCAATCTTGAAGGTCTAGGCCTTCAGCAACCAAGCCCTGAGGTGAAGGGACTTAGGGTTTGGGTGCCACAACGTTCCCTCCTCCTGTGACAGGAGGTCTGGAGCAGCTCCCAAGTCGAGGGAGGGAGCTTGAGAGAGATGCAGAAGTAGAGGGTACCACACTTGGCGTGGAGCTATGAGGATCATAGATCCCTGATCCTTCTGGAGCTTGAACAGAGTCTTGGGAATTAGGGGAATGGGTGGAAAGGCATACAGGAAGTCTTGACCCCAGTGAAGGAGGAAGGCATCCTTGGCCTGAACTCCCTGACACGGAATTATGGAACAGAACCGGGGAAGTTTGGCATTCCACGGACTTGCAAAGAGGTCTATGTCCGGGGTTCCCCATTCTTGAAAGATTCTGAGTACCTGATCCATGTGCAGGGACCATTCGTGTGGAAGCAGAACTCGACTGAGTCTGTCTGCCCAAGAGTTTTGGATTCCTGGAAGGTAGATGGCCAGGAGATGGATGTGATGCTCTCTGGCGAAGGCCCACAATCTTAAAGCTTTGTTGCAAAGCGACAGAGAGCCAGTTCCGCCTTGCTTGTTTATGTAAAGCATGGCTACCTGATTGTCCGTATGAATGAGGACTGTCTTGTAGCTGAGCAGGGTATGGAAGACCTTGAGAGCTAGAAAAACTGCTCGGAGCTCCAAGTGGTTGATATGTAGAGAGGTCTCCTGTGGAGACCAAGTGCCCTGAGTGGAGAGGTCTTGTAGATGAGCTCCCCAACCTGTTGGGGAGGCATCTGTTGTGAGGGTTGCTTGGGGCAACAACTGTTGGAAGGGGGACCCCAGCAACAGATTTTGGGTGGACATCCACCACTGGAGAGACCAAAAAAGACGTCTGGAGGTTGCTATTTTGTACGACAGACCCCCTGATGCTTGAGTCCACTGGGTGGACAAAGTCCATTGGGCTGCTCTCATGTGAAGGCGAGCATAGGGGACCACATGCACTGTGGATGCCATGTGGCCTAGCAGTTGTAGCATCTCCTGGGCAGTGAAATGGCTCTTTGACTGAATCTGGGAGGCTAATTGCACTAGGCGTAGGCAACGGGCCTGAGGAAGATAGGCCCTTGCAGTGGTAGTATATAGCCAGGCCCCTATGAACTCTAGGGACTGAGTAGGGGTGAGCTGGGACTTTGGGAGGTTTACCACAAGTCCCAGATACTGCAGAATGCGCCTCGTGCAGTCCAGGGAAGTCTGGGCCTCTGACTGAGATGGAGCTCGGATGAGCCAGTCGTTCAGGTAGGGGAATATAAATATTCCCAGAGTGCGTAGAAATGCAGCTACTACTGCCATGCATTTGGTGAACACTCTTGGAGCAGAGGCCAGACCGAAAGGAAGCACCCTGTATTGGTAATGCTTTCCTTGGAAAAGGAAACGGAGGAACCTTCTGTGAGATGGATGGATGAGGACATGGGTGTACGCATCCTTGAGATCTAGAGAACAAAGCCAGTCCTGACTCTGAAGGTATGGAAGGAGAGTACCCAGAGAAACCATCTTGAATTTCTCCTTGCATAGAAATTTGTTCAATTCTCTGAGATCTAATATGGGTCTGTAGCCCCCTGTTTTCTTTGGAATTAGAAAGTAAGGGGAGTAAAACCCTGACCCTTGTTGAAGAGGTACTTCTTCTATTGCCCCTTGGGCAAGAAGGGCAGACACCTCCAGACCTAGAAGGTCGAGGAGAGATGTTGGAGAATTGAAATGTCTCACCATGGTGTGAGGAGGAAGGTCTGAGAAATGGAGTTTGTACCCCTCTCTTATGATGGAGAGGGTCCACTGCTCTGTTGTAATTTGCTCCCATCTGGGAGCAAAGTGAGCTAACCTGCCTGGAATGGTGAGAGGCTCTGGCTGTTTCAGAGCCAGAAAGGCCAAGTTCTCTAGCATCAAGTCAAAAACCCTGAGGAGGCTGGGTCTGCTGAGTTGCAGCAGCCCCTGCAGGCTTAGGCCTGGCTTGTTTAGGTTGCTGACGCTTTGCAGCAAAACGACCTGTAGATGATTGCTGGCCAGAAGCAGGCTGAAATCTGCCTTTCTTAAAAAAGGGCTTCTTGAAAGGTTTTTTCTTGGCAGGAGTGGAGGTTGACTTCGAAAGTCTATCCAAAGCAGAATTTTCTGCATCCATTTGAGTGGCTTTTATCTGCCAATCTTTGCCAAACAGGTTCTCTCCTGTACAAGGAAGATTGCCCAAGCCATCCTGGACCCAAGATTCCAGGTCAGAAGCTTGGAGCCAGCAATTCTACGTGCAGCTATGGCAATGGCTGAAGCTCTGCTGGCACACAAGGGGAGCAGAAGCTCCTGCAGGAGATCAGAGAGTCACAGGGAGCAGGAGACGTCGGATGAGTAAATTCTTCTTTATTATAAAGAGACCCCAACGCGTTTCGGCAACGCCTTCTTCAGGGGGAGGGCTACAAATATATCTTAAAATACACAATAATTAAAATAAAATATGTTAGATATAAAATATAGATAAAGAATATATAATAATATTATAATAATATAAAAATGACAATATTAAAAAGACAATGTTAAAAAAACAATGTTAAAAAGACACACCTGGCATGTTGTGTGCTAAAAAAAAAGACAATCTTATAACATAAATAGTGGGCACACCTTAAAACATATATACTTTATGATGCACATATGGTGAAACAATCACTAAAAATTGATTAAAATTCACACCAAAACAAAACAAGCAAACGCAGGGCTGAGCAAACAACAATAAAAACTATATCAGAAATAGCGGGCAAGCTAGATAGAGAGATAGGGGAGTTTAAGCTACTGATTTAAAGTAATAAAATAATGAATATTGTGGATAGCATCAACATCAAAATTGACGTATACAAGAAATGACGTATAAACTAAAAATATCTATATATCTATTAAAAAAATAGTATACAATAGATAATAATATTGTGTAATAATATTAAAAATTAAAAGTAATAATAATAATAATGATAATGATAACATTAAAATTATTATAAACAGCACTGGTAAATAAATAAATAATAAATAATGTAACAGTAGAAAAACGTCCCATGGTGGTATAATTAGCTAAAAAGCTTATTCATATATTGTATATTCCAAGGTAGTGATGATATTAAATATTATTAAAAGTAAATAGGAAGTAATAATAAAACGAAATCATAATAGTAATAATAACATTAAAATCATTATAATGATAAAATAAAGAATAAATCAATAAATAATATAAATATAATGAAATTTAAGAACTGATGAATCATAAAAAGAAGAAAAAGCATCTCATGATGACAGAATAAGCTAAAAAGCTTTATCAGTATTATGCATTCCAAAGTACCTCGAGGACAACTTCTCCTGAGGTTGAGTATCCAAGTGCTATGTGAAAAAATATATATATATGATTTTGATTATTGGGAAAATAGTACCTAGAGAGTTCTCTTTTATAAAAAATGTGCTTTTAAATGTCCAATTATAGCATGTGATACTGGGCAGCTCAAAAAGAGAAAAGTGCATAAAAGTGGAATGATGATAGAAACGCACTAAAGTGTAAACATTTTTTAGATCAAGGAGATGCGTTGTAGACTGCATTGGCTATACAGTTCTGCCAAATCTGAACGTTAAAAAAGAGCGAATTAGTGAGCCTCATTAACAGGGCCATGGACGGTTGTGGAATTATCAAACCGCAATGGTGTAGAGATTTGTGAAACGGCATTTGAACCGTACTGCATGTGGATGCGGGCTGCATGCACAGATATCGCCAATAAAAAAGCTCATAAATGTGACCACGGCCGGTTTTCAAGTAATCTAAACGTGGCAGTGTAGAAATCAAAATACAAAGAGCTTTAGAACGTAGTCTTAACCGTGCCGTTTGAGAGTGCGGACCCCACCGAACAGTAGAACTGATTTCAAACATGGTAATAAACATGATAATATCGCCATTCGGGTGATGTATATTGTGTCCCGTTGAAAAAAGTAAAACTTCACACATGGACTTAAATGAACCGAACTTGGATTGTGTATATACCTTGAGGCGCACATGAACATACGTGTAAAAACCATAGCACTTACCCAGAGGTTTGTATCAAGTGATATAAAACCAATAAAATGTAGGCACTGCAACGATAAAATAAATCAAAGTAGAATAAAATATTCGTTACAAAGGAACTACATTCATGGTCTTAGAGAGTCGAAAAAATTAAATAAATAGATAACAGAAATTTACACGGAGGGTTGTATTTAAAAACAAAGATCAAACCTGTGTAGGGAATTCCGTCGGTAAGACTGGTACACCGCACAGATTGCATGCAAGTGAAAGAGGGGACAAGTCTAGACAGATTCTCTTAAAACGCCGATTTTCCCGCCAAAAAGAGAGTAACTCAATACTTGTGGGAGGAGCTTCAAATAAACAAGTTGTGACAATCCAGTGTAACAATTCCAAAAAAAGTGTAAAAAAGTGTAACTCAATACTGTGGGAGGGATTTCAAATGAACAAGTTGTGACGGCTCAGTATGACATTTCTAAACTTGATCAATAAACTCATTTCCATGCATATTCAGAATTAATTGATAATGGATCCCCATCATACCAAGTGTTTTTATAGCATTTTTTAATTTATTTATTTTTTAATTTTTTTATTTTACTTTATCTATTGATGCCCCGTCTATTTTATGTCAAAATACACTGAGAGATATTCACACACATTAGTCAGTTATGACATCTGTAAGTTGGTTTCCATATTCTTTTTTAGAAATGTCATACTGAGCCGTCACAACTTGTTCATTTGAAATCCCTCCCACAGTATCGGGCTACTGGATTTTATAGTTCTCTTAGAGTAGACTTCATCACTAAATTCATGTCCATGAACATTCATAATTAATCCTTAATAGATTCTCACCACATTCGGTGTTCCTATAGCATTTATTTTATTTTATTTTATTTTATCCTTTCATGCCCCCCATTTTTACATCAAATTAAATTGAGATATGTTTACACGCATTAGTCATCTTTGACATTTGCGAGTTGGTTCTTACACACTTTTTTACACTTTTTTTGGAATTGTTACACTCTCCAACATCGAGCCCACATTCACCTCATAGAGACGTGTGAGACAGTCAGGGAGATAGATTCCCAAATATCGAATCTGACCAGTGGCCCAAAGCAGCGGGAAAACCCCCATCCAGTTACTCCTGGACCTTCCCCCCACATCCAAAGCGAAAGATTTGTCTGAATTTATGCGTAAGCCCGAGAACGAGCCAAATTCTTCCAGAATTTGTAGGGCACGTTCCAGCGAGCTTTGAGGGTCACGTAAGCACAACAAAATATCATCCGCGAAGGCGCAAAGCTTGACACCCCCACCCCGCCAGACCATACCTCGGATCAGCGGATCATTCAGAATTGTGAGCAACAACGGCTCCAGCTGCAAGACAAAAAGCAACGGGGACAGTGGGCACCCCTGCCTGGTACCTCTCTGCAACTCGAAAGAGGAGGAGTACCTCCCGCCACTACAGATACAGGCCAACGGCTGTGTGTATAACGCTACAATCCAGTCAAAAAACGCACCCTCAAATCCGAAGCGCGTCAGTACATCAAACAGATATGGCCATGAGACCCGATCAAAGGCCTTTTCTGCGTCTAAGCTCACTAATAGCAGCGGATCGGCAAGCTCCGCACATCGCTCCATGCCCAACAACACCTTAGTGATGTTCGCAAAGGCGTCCCGGCCCCTAACAAACCCCGCTTGATGCGGACCGACCAATTGCGGCAGTAGCTGCTGCAACCGATTAGCCAGAACGGAAGCTATAAGCTTCATGTCATAGTTAATGAGGGAGATAGGACGATATGAAGCAGGACTTTCAGGATCTCGTCCCTCCTTCGGGATCACCGTGATCGCTGCCGTCCGCATATCTCGCGGAAAAGATCGCCGTTCCCGCCCTTCCTCATATACCGCCATCAGAGTGGGAGTAATCGAATCTAGCAGAATTTTATACATCTTCCCCTGGCGTACCACCTTACGAATCTCCTCTGCAGTAACATTTCTATTCAAGTACTGCCTATCTTCCTCCATGAGCTGAGGCAATGGTACCTTCCCAAGAAACTCCCGTTCCACCTCACGATTCTCACGCTCGGGGGTGTACAAATCGCAATAAAATTGCCCAAAAATTCGCAAAATAGCGTCCACCCCTATCTGCCGCACACCATTAACATCTCGAAGGGCCGTAACCGCCTGGACTCCCCCTTTGCCCCGAACTAAGCGAGCCAAAAGCTTACCGGAACGATTGCCAAAGCGGAATAACTGGTGGCGATAATACTGGTCCGAGTAGACCGCACGCTCCTGAAGGGCAGCATTTAAAGCCCGCTGACAGTCGATGTATAGCCCTAGTCGACTATTATCTTCAATGGCTTCTCTCTTTGCCTCTCGGAGGGCGCACGCCAACTCCAAGATTTTTGCATCTACACGCTTTTTCTCCCGGGCCACATAAGCTATCAAGTGCCCCCGCAGTACCACCTTTCCCGCTTCCCAGAAATTGGTTGCCGAGATCTCCGGGGACTCATTCTCGTTCTGATATTCTCGCCATCGTTGCGTGAGAAAGTCACGGAAGGAGTCTCTCTGCCAGAGATGTCGGGGAAAGGACCATCTCCCCCCAGGTGGCCGACCACCTTTGAGGTCCATAAAGACCTTTGCATGGTCCGACACCACTATCGGTTCAATTTCCGACCCCGCTACTTTACTGAAGAGATCCCGGGAGATCAAAATATAATCAATACGGGACCAAGTCTGGTGAGCCCTAGAAAGATGGGTATAATCCCGTTCCTCCTGGTGCAGAACTCTCCAAACATCCAGAAGGTCCCCCCAACGGCAAAGGAAATCGACCCCTTTATTGTCCCATCTCGTCCCGCGTCTTCCCCGAGTCCCCCCCGATCGATCCAGAAGAGGGTCGTGAGGACAATTGAAATCCCCCGCAATCACCAACGGGACTTTGGGGGCACCCATGATCCTCTGCAAGAGTGCCTTGAAAAAGGGGTGCTCATATGAATTAGGGGCGTAAATGTTCCCCAAAAACAGCTCCTCCCCATTCACTCGGATATGGAGAAACAGAAAACGACCCTGCGGGTCTCGCTCCTCCGCGAGCACCTCCAGAGCCAGACCCTTCTTAACTAAGATTGCCACACCTCTCTTTCGCACTCCCGCAGAGGCATAAAAGACATGTCCCACCCAATCTTTACACAGTTTCTTATGCTCCTCAGGGGACAGATGTGTCTCCTGCAATAAGGCAATATGGACCTTGGATTTCTTTAAAGCCTGTAGAATTTTAGTACGTTTCACAGGAGTCCCGATGCCCCCCACATTCCAAGTAAGCAATCGGAGATTATGGGTCACACCTAGCAGTAGAAGGCCATACCAGCGAGTTCCTCCACAATAAGAGCCCAGGGTTGCCCAGCCTCAGCCCCAAGCTAAAAGAACAAGATTGCACAGCAGTACTACCCCACCCACAACACTCACACCAGTTACCGTCAACTGACACTCCTAACGCAGACATACCACATACACACCCGGTCTCAGCCTCCCTCTTTCCACCCACCCCCTCCCCCATCCCATCCCACCCCTCCCCCCCTAATACCCTATACAATCCTGTAGGTGCACTCCCCAAACACCCCCCCGCTAAACTCAGTTCCACTAAACCTAATCCCACTAAGTTCAACCCCACTACCCCTCCCATCCAAGCATCCACAACTCACCCTCAGCTGACCCGCTGAGTAGCGATCCCTAATGTGACGCTGCAGGGCTGCCCCGAGGGCCTTACAAGCGTAGGCAGGCCAAAGAAGAGAGGAGCAAGATAACCAAAGGTAACAGAAATTAGCAGTAGCAGCTCCCCACCAATAATACCAGGGCAACATAAGACATACAGAGCACAACAGCCCCAACATAATAAAGCACTGCAAACAATCTAAACATCAAGCCCCCAACAAATAAATCAGATCCCCCACCACAGACCCCAAGTCCAGGTCTAGGTCCCAGTCCAGCTAGCGGCCGCATTTCAGCCGCAGTATGGCAGTCCCCATTCAGCCAACAGACGCGGCTCTCTGCTCTCAAACCGGCGCTTTCACCGAAGCCTCCTCGAATAAGTCCCACGCTCTCTCAAAGACACCTTCAGCCTTCGCGGCCATCAGCACTGTCTTTAGGGAGGGCCTCCAGAAAGGCCTTCGCCTCCCTCGGTGTCGAGAAGATGAGTGACTTGCCATGCTGCCACACACGCAAGGTCGCGGGGAAGGCAAGCATAAAACGAATTTGCCGCTTAAAGAGCTCAGCACAGATGTCGGAGAAAACCTTTCGCTGGTCCGTGACCCTCGCTGAGTAGTCCTGGAAGAGCAGGACTCTCTGATTCTCCAACTGCAGTTGCCCCTTTGCGCGGTAGGCCCGAAGGAGCTGGTCCTTGTGTTGGAAATTAAGGATCCGCACAATGACGACCCGGGGACGCTGCTGGTCTTCCCGCCGGCGGCCGAGGCGATGTGCCCGCTCTACCTTGAGCACTCCAACCAATGAGGTAAGGCCCAACTCCTTGGGGAGCCAGTCTTCAATCAAAGGAATAAGCATGCTGTCAGTAGTGGATTCTGGTATACCAATCACTCGTAAGTTGTTTCGCCGCGATCTATTCTCAAGATCGTCCGTCTTAAGCAGTAAAGATTCGATTTGCTTCTTTTGTGCGGCCAACTCTCTTTCCAGGCGCCCTTCGCCCTCTTCCACGCTGGTGACACGATGTTCTAATTCCTCCACTCTCCTGCCGACCTCCGCAAGCGAGTCACCTAGCGAGTCCAACTTCTTGATAAGCTGATCAAACTTAGGCTCCAACACAGCCGCAACCTCCTTGGCGAGCTCCTCCGACGCTGACTCCACACTTCCCGCGCTCGGGGAAGACGGCTGCGCCATCTTGGGCGGGCCTGCTCCGGCTCCCTTAGTCGGCTTCTCCTTGTCTTTTTTCGGCAGGTTCGGCATGAGGACACTCACCGCTCACCTCTAACACAGCAGGTAGAGTTCCCCAACCCTGGACACTCCTCGGCAAGCACCCAAGTCAGCAAAACGGCAGGTTGCAACAAAGATTTCTCGGGGCAGCCCCGGAGCAAGCAAGAAAGCGTCTTGCCTACTCACGCATCACGTGGGTCCCCAGGGTGCTCTTTTAAAGCTCGATACGCGTACCGAGCTGTATCGACATCCGGAGTTATCGGTACCGGTTCGGTACCGATAGGCATCCCTAGACAGGGAACTGCTGCAGTCGACACCGTGGCAGATGTCGATGCAATCGGTACCGGTATCGGTGCCGGTACCTGGGCCGGTACCGACAACGGAGTTTGTTGTGGTACCAGCGGCGTCGCGACTTGTATGAAGGCCGAGATGGCCTGCCGCATGGATAGAACATTCTGATCCATCGACGCCATGAATGCCTGGAAGTTGGTACCGGAAGGTTGTGCCGGTACCCCAGAGCATTCTAACAGGTGATCGGTCGAGGCCGTGCCATCGATGTCAACCTGTAACCCCAGAGGAGGAGCTTTGGAAGCCGGAGCTTCCCGCCGGGGTACTTTTGCCGGTGCAGAATCCTCGAGGGCAAGCCCGGAGGCATCTCGATGCTTGGAAGGAGATCTACCCTTCGAGAACCGGCTGGTTTTATGTTTGGTTACCTGAGATCCATGGGAGGAAGAAGCAGCCCTGGAAGACGTCGATGCCACTGAAGCTGCATCAGAGGGAAACAGAACATGGAGCTTGGCTGCTCGGTTCTGCAAGCCTCGTTTAGACATCAAGGAGCAGGACGGACAATCCAAAATGGAGTGGTCAGGACCAATGTTCCCTCTAATTTTCTGTAGGCTGTGTGCGCATAAAATATCAGCTGTGCAGCTTTTGAAGGAAGGTTAAATTTTTGTGCGCCACACGACGACACTCGGAGTTATATACTTTAAAATTTGACTACACGTCAGAATACAGTATGTACACCACATTGATTGCACTAGAAAATATTGTAGAACTTGTGAAAACCATAATTACACAACAACTTTTCAATTTTAAGAACGTCCGTGTTGTTTTCTATCAGAATCAGAACCGCAATTTTTGTGCGCTCTGTTGTAAAGTATGTGCGCTCACTCGGCGAGGTGTGTGCGCGCGCACACGCGCACAGCTTAGAGGGAACAGTGGTCAGGACCCAAACATTTAAGACACCATTCATGGGTGTCGGTAACAGAAAAGGTACCGCTGCACTTAGTGCATTTTTTAAACCCGGAGGCTGTTTTTTCCATGAGGAAAAGTTTTGGTGAGGCCTAAGGCCCGAAAAGGAAAATCACACTAAGTGAGGGAAAAATATATTATATATATTTTTTTTTTTTAAGAAAAGAAAGAAAGACCGGCGGTACCGGTCCGACGTTGAAGAAGGCAGACGTGCGACCAAAGAAATAAATTAACACAAAGAACTTCTTCAGCGGTGACAGGAACACGACCTGCTGGCTCCGCGGAAAAAGAAGAACTGGAGAGAGGCGGTTAGGAAAGGCGGGAAGGCAGCGCGCAGGCGCGGTGGGATGCTCCCAAAAGTTTTCCTTTTTTGGGACGCTGGGGAGCGTTTCCCGCGCAGGCTCCGTCGGTACCGACGTACCCATATGTGAAGACTCATTCCTGCTTGTTCCTGGAAATAGGTTCTTACTCTGATAGGCGAAAGAAATACACTGAGCAATCCAGTTAGACAGTGTTCTCTTGGAGACTGGAAGTCCCAAATGAGAAGGATCAAAAGCAACAAAGAGTTGAGAGGACTTTCTATGTTGCTGTGTTCTTTGTAAGTAAAAGGCTAAAGCTCTTTTACAGTCCAAGGTATGAAGATTCCTCTCTGCATTTGATGCATGAGGCCTTAGAAAAACCACAGGTAGGTAGACCGCTTGGTTCAGATGAAAAGGCGAGACCACCTTTGGCATAAAGTGTGGATGAGTCCTAAGGACTACCTTGACATGATGGAATCTTGTATAAGGTGGATCAGTTACTAGCACTTGCAACTCACTAATGCGGCGTGCTGATGTGATTGCAAAGAGAAAGATACCCTTCCAAGAAAGGAATTTCAAGGAGGTAGTAGCTAAAGGTTCGAAAGGTGGCTTCATGAGCTGCCCAAGGACCAGGTTCAAGTCCCATGCCACCGGTGGTGGCCTAATGGGAGGCTTAGTTAGAAGAAGGCCTCTCATAAATCTTGCTATAAGAGGATGACAGGAAATAGGCTGTCCATTTAGAGGCTTAAAGGAAGCTGCAATAGCACTCAAATGGACTCTTACTGAATTTGTCTTAAGTCCTGCATTGGATAAATGAAGGAGATATTCCAGCAATGATTCCAGAGGTATTGCAAGGGGGTTAAAACCCTTTTGCGAACACCATATGGTAAACCTTTTCCACTTGAAAGCATAAGAGTGTCTTGTGGAAGGTTTCCTGGAAGCAAAAAGAATATCTTTTACTTGCTGAGGGATATTAAGATCATGGAGATCTAGGCCTTCAGCAACCAAGCTCTGAGATGCAGAGACTGGGGATTGGGATGCTATAACATTCCATCCTCCTGAGATAGGAGATCTGGAGCAGACCCTAACTTCAGGGAGGGAGCTTGAGAGAGATGTAAAAGCAGAGGGTACCACACTTGCCGTGGCCATTGTGGAGCTATGAGAATCATATGGCCTCTGTCTCTCTGAAGCTTGAACAGGGTTTTGGGAATTAGGGGAATGGGTGGAAAGGCATACAGGAAGTCTTGGCCCCAATGAAGGAGGAAAGCATCCCTGGCCTGAGCCTTCTGATCCGGAATTCTGGAACAGAACCGGGGAAGTTTGGCATTCCACGGACTTGCAAAGAGGTCTATGTCCGGGGTTCCCCAAATTTGAAAAATCTTGGCTACCTGGTCTGAATGCAGAGACCACTCGTGTGGAAGCAGAACTCGACTGAGTCTGTCTGCCCAAGAGTTTTGTTTGCCTAGAAGATACACTGCCAGGAGATAAATCTGATGCTCTCTGGCGAGGGCCCACAGTCGTAAAGTTTCGTTGCAAAGCGACAGAGAGCCTGTTCCCCCCTGCTTGTTCACACAGAACATGGCTACTTGATTGTCCATATGAATGAGGACTGTCTTGTAGCTGAGCAGGGTGTGGAACACTCGAAGAGCAAGGAAGATTGCTCTGAGCTCCAAGAGATTGATATGTAGATGAGTCTCCTGTGGAGACCAGGTGCCTTGGGTGGAGAGGTCTTGCAGATGAGCTCCCCAACCCATAGGAGACGCATCTGTTGTGAGAGTTGCTTGGGGTAAGGGTTGCTGAAAAGGGGACCCCAGCAACAGGTTTTGAGTGGACTTCCACCACTGGAGGGACAAAATAAGGCGACTTGTGTTTGCTATTTTGTCTGACAGGCATCCTGATGCCTGGGTCCATTGAGTGGATAAAGTCCACTGGGCTGCCCTCATATGGAGGCGAGCATAGGGAACCACATGCACAGTAGATGCCATGTGGCCTAGTAGTTGTAGCATTTCTCGGGCAGTGAGATGAGGCTTTAGCACTGCTTGAAAAGCTAACTGTACCATGCAAAGGCAACGGGCCTGGGGGAGATAGGCCCTTGCCTTTCTGGTATCCAGCAAAGCTCCTATAAACTCTAAAGGCTGAGTGGGAGTTAGACTGGATTTTGTGGTGTTTATTACCAGCCCCAAATACTGAAGGATACGCATTGTGCAGGATAGAGAAGTCCTGGCCTCTGACTCTGTTGGGGCCTGAATGAGCCAGTCGTCTAAGTAGGGGAAGACAAATATCCCTAGAGTGCGGAGAAATGCTGCTACTACAGCCATGCATTTCGTGAACACCCTTGGTGCTGAGGCCAGGCCAAAAGGAAGCACCCTGTATTGGTAGTGCTTCTCTTGAAAAAAGAACCAAAGGAACCTTCTGTGGGTTGGATAGATGAGGACATGGGTGTACGCATCCTTGAGATCGAGAGAACAAAGCCAATCCCGACTCTGAAGGTATGGCAGCAGAGATCTGAGAGAAATCATCTTGAATTTCTCCTTGACAAGGAATTTATTCAATTCTCTGAGGTCTAAGTTAGGTCTGTAACCCCCTGTTTTCTTTGGGATAAGGAAATAAGGAGAGTAGAATCCTGGACCCTGCTGATGAATGGGTACTTCTTCTATTGCCCCTTGGGCAAGAAGGATAGCGACCTCCTGACCTAACAGGTCGGTGAGAGAGGTTGGAGAATTGAACTGCTTTATTATTGTGTGAGGGGGCGTGCTTGAAAAATGAAGCTTGTACCTTTCCCTTATGATGGAGAGTGTCCAATGCTCTGCTGTTATCTGTCCCCATCTGGGGGCAAAATGACATAACCTTCCTGGAATGGTGGAAGGCTCTGGTCCCCCGACAGCCAGGAAGGCTAAGTTCTCTAGCTGCAAGTCAAAGGCCTTGTGGAGGCTAAGACTGCTGGGCCGGCTGAGGCTTAGCAGTCTTTGCTTTCTTCTGTTTGGGTGGTTGCTGACCCTTCTTGACAAGCTGACCTGCCAAACGTGCCTGCTGAGCATAGGCAGGATAATATCTTTTCTTCTTAGAAAAGAATGGTTTCTTAAAAGATTTCTTTCTAGCAGGATCAGCTGTGGACTTGGATAATCTATCCAAGGTGGAGTTTTCAGCATCCATCTCATTGGCCTTTTCTTGCCAATCTCTACGAAACAGGTTCTCACCAGTACAAGGGATATTTCCCAATTTGTCTTGTACCCAGAGCTCTAGATCAGATGCCTGGAGCCAAGCAATTCTACGTGCACCTATGGCAACAGCCGAGGTTCTGCTTATGCACTCAAAGCAGTCAAAGGCTGCACGGCTGGCAAATTTAGAAACATCTTGGGCATGTTTGACCAAAGTGAGAAAATCTTGTCTTCTATCTTCAGGAAGAATAGGACTTAAAGCTTCTAAATCATCTGTGACCTCCTTCAGGAACATTCCCATGTAGAGACTATAGGAACTGATCCTGGCAGAAAGCATGGAAGCTTGGAAGACACGACGTCCAAAAACATCCAGGGTTCAGCACTCACGTCCTGGAGGATTAGAGGCATGCCTCTTTGCACTCTTGATCCTTCTCATAGCTGATTCCACTACAATAGAGTGGTGAGGAAGCTGAGTCTTTTGGAAACCAGGACAAGGAGGGACTCGATACAATGCTGAGCCCACAGTGCTCAGCAGCTCCCCCGATCGGGGTAGAGCGCCTGAGCGGGAAGTCCTCCCGCTCAGAAGCTCCTGCCCAATCGGGGCAGTGGGAGCAACACAGCAGCAAGGAGGACAGCTTTAAAGCGGCACCCCAGCAGGGCGGGCCCGCGCCTGAGGGCCTCGCAGAGGGTCCTTTGGCGTGGCCCTTAGGCGCGGCACAGAGGCGCACACACACAAACAGAACCAAAAGAAAGAACAGACCCCCCGACAGAACCCACCAGAACCACATAACAAATCCAAAAGCAACGAAAAGCAACAAAAAACCCAAAGAACACGGAAAAAAAACACGACAAGACACAATCGTGGGTATACAGCTACAACCACCTGAACCCAAATCAACACAGAAAAGAGCCCTCAACACATCAAGAAACCAGACAAGCCTACAAACTACAGCAAGGTATGCCTACAAACCATGCCACCATTCCTAGCCCCTATATACCTCCTATCACCCCTCCTGACCATCTACCCCCCCCCTACAGTCACACTCACCAACCTACATGGACCAAACAACACAACCATCCAAACCACCAATATCTACAACCCCCACCTCACACGGACCACCACCCAAACAACATACACAACAACCTACATCCCCAGCCCCCCGAACAGCACCCCCCTATCCATTTCACTAATAAATGCTTGTTCGGTCAGAAACAAATACCACATACTACACGACCTGATCGAAACCCAAAAGATTGACATCCTATGCATAACCGAAACTTGGCTAACAGACGCAGACACAGTGATCATGAACCAACACACACCGACAGGATACAACCTTCAACACTGCTCCCGAACACACACCAGAGGAGGAGGCGTAGCTGTCATAGCAAAAACCAACCTTCACCTCAGAATCCACGCATCAGAAACAACCAATGAAGTGGACATACTCACCCTCACCAATAAACACCTCTCACTCTGCCTAGTCTACCGAGCACCTACCCAAAGCACCGATCTAACAAGGATACTTCAACACATATCTGAGAGCGCCATCTCCACAAAAGAACAAATAATCCTAGGGGACTTTAATCTCCCATCTCTCCAAGACAAGCAAGCAGAAACCTTCATCAATGCTATGGAAGCAATGAACCTATCACAGATTATACATGAACCAACGCATGAAAAAGGAAATACACTGGACCTCATATTCCTAAATTCACAAACAGCCATCTCACACAGGAACCCAGAGATCACACATGTACCATGGTCTGCCCACTACCTCATCAGCATATCCCACACCTACCACCACACGAACAGCGAGGAGAACACACAAGCACACAAGAAGATTTAAAACGTTTATCAAAGAAGATTTCCTGGCACAAACCCTACCTGAACTCCAAACAAGTTCCAGCAATATCGACGACCTGGTCCGCAACTGGAACACCACAATCTCCTCTGCGGCCAGCACAGTAAACAAGACTAAAACCAGACACACCTCTGCAAAAGCCCGATGGTTCACCCCCAACCTCCGGAAGCTAAAGACCAAACTCAGAAGAGCAGAAAGAAAATGGAGAAAAACCAAAAAAGACGACAAAACAAATTACCTATACAAATTGGACACGTACCACACAAACAGACAAAGCAAAAAAGGCCTTTCATACAAAGATCATAAACACGTCAATAAACAAACCAAGAGAACTCTTCAATATTGTCAAAAAACTGACAAAAGCACCCAACCACTCCGACCAACTACCAAACATCCCACCTGAACTACTAGCACGACATTACAAGCAGCTTCAACAACCACAAAATCCTCAACTGAACGCAGAGACAACAGCAAACCACCCCATCACCACAGACAAAAACTGGAACACATTCGAAACAGTCACAAAAGAAGAAGTATCATCCATCATCTCTTGACTAAATACCACCACCTCTCCGCTAGACCCCTGTCCTACGGAATGGATAAAGAAAACAAAAGACGACCTGAGCACACCATTAACCCACATTGTTAATGAATCCCTCAGCCAAGGATGCATGCCAGATCTCCTTAAAACCTCAGTCATCCGAACAACCCTAAAAAACCACAACCTGGATCCCCTCGAACCCACCTCCTACAGACCTATAGCAAGCCTCCCGTTTACCGCCAAACTCATTGAGAAAGTAGTCCAGAGACAGCTCCAAGAACATTTAGATGCCAACATCATACTGAACCCACAACAACATGGCTTTCGTCCACTCCACGGAGTCGAGACCCTCATGACGTCACTAATGAACACCCTTATCATAGGAACACAAGCCAAGCACTCTGGATATGCCATGATCTTCCTAGACATATAAGATGCCTTCGACACCATCTCCCACAACATCCTCATACACAGACTACAAGCAATTGGCATCAAAGACAACATACTCCATTCCATTCCTACCTGACCAATAGACAACAATTAATCCACACAAACATATCAACCTCCCCCCCTTCCAGCAACACCAAGGAGTACCCCAAGGATCCACATTATCTGACATGCTCTTGAACATCTACCTGCAACCACTCTGCTCAATCATACGCACATACAACATTAACTACCATATCTATGCGGACGACATAATGCTCTATGCTCCAATCACAACATCCAACCCAACCAATAAACACTTATCAGAATGCTTCACCGAGGTATCCAGCTGGCTACAAAAGAACAACCTATCCATCAACATAAAGAAAACTGAAGCCCTCATAGTAACAAAGGACCCAGACTTCACACCACATCCACATCTCGATATTGGGACCACAAAAATACAAATACAACCACAAATAAAATACCTAGGAATCGTCACAGACCAAGCACTTACACTCAATCAACAGATCAAAAAAAACACCGCAACAATCTACCACAAGGCTAAAACAGTACAACGCCTCAGACCTCTCCTTGAACCACAGGACTTCAGAACAGTGATGCAAGCCTTGACACTCCCCCACCTGGACTACTGTAATATAATATACCATGGACTTCCAGCCACTCATACCAACCCACTTCGAAATGCCTTAAACACCATAGCAAGAATTATCAAGAATGCAAAAAAACAGATCACCACCCCAGTCCTGAGGGAGCTACACATACTCCCCTTAGAAGCAAGAATCAAATACAAATCCGCCCTACTCACCCACAAAGCTCTCTACCAAACTCAAACTTCCCAGCTCCGCACACTACTGCCTCAACCAGCCCATAACAGGACAACCAGACAAACCACCAACAACTCCCTCACTATCCCACACAAAAGAACGAAATACAATCAACGGACCTGCAACAGAGCCTTCGAACTATATGCACCATCCCTATGGAACTCTCTACCAAATCACATCAGAAGCAACAAAGACCCCTTATCTTTCAGGAAACAACTTAAAACTGCACTATTCCAAGAATTCCTCGGACCAGAAACAAGCACCCACCACTGACTCCCTCCCAACCACCCTATGTCACCCCCTGAACTTATGTCCTATGTAACCATAACACAATGTCTATGTCTATGTCCCAATTAATTTGTTAAAATCATTATTGTTGGCCACTTGGTGACGGCCCCAAACCCTTGTAATTGATTATTGTATGTTCCACCACTTTGACCCGGTGAAAAGCGGGGTATAAATGCAGCTAAATAAATAAATAGTATCCAGTCTGCGAGAATGAGGAGAGGTGGTAAGATGTGTCTCCCACATCCTTAGCATGAGAGCATATAAAATCTCATGAATGGGCAAGGTAGCTGCCTCCTTAGGAGTTTTGGGATATTGTAGAATTTCCAACTCCTTGGCTCTTGGCTCTGTTTCAGGGGCCACAGTAATGGACAGACCCCGAGCCACCTCCCTGATAAAATCCTGGAAGGAAATATCCTCTGGAGGAGACATCCTGCGCTTAGGGGAGGAGGGCTCCTCTGGGAGAAGCATTCCTGCATCGACAGAACTATCAGAATCCTCAGATTCTTCTGAGGAGTCGAAGTACCGTCTGTCCGGTTGCTCTTGAAGAGCCCGATACCGTACCGACCGAAGTAATACCGTACCGACCGGGAGTAATTGGTACCGGGTATCGGTACCCGAAGGCATCGGATGACTGGGTACCGGCAAAGCAGACACCGATGCCGATGCTATCGGTACCGGTACTGATACCTATGCCGGGACCGGTACCGGCTGAATTGTCTGTCGCGGTTCCGAGGGCGTCGATGCCGCAAGGAGAGCCGCCAGGCTGCGCTAAATAGCCAGGAATCTCTGGTCTATCGACACTGCCAATGCCTGGATGTCGGTACCGGAGAAGACTGTCGGTACCCCAGAGCATGGCACCAGTAGTTCTGCCGAGGTCGAGGCCTCGAGAACATCCTGGAGCCCCGATAATGCTTTGGAAGCCGAAGCCTCCCGCTGGGGCAATTTTGCCGGTGCAGAATCCTCAAGGGCAATGCCAGAGGCATCTCGATGCTTAGAAGGAGATCTATCCTTTGAGGACCAGCTAGACGTATGTTTAGTTACTTGAGATCCATGGGAGGAAGAGGAAGCCCTGGAAGATGTCGATGCCACCGAAGCTGCGACATCCACACCAGAGTTACCAGGTCTGGCGTGGAGGAGGAGAGGGGGTCCTCGCTGGAACGACCCTCAGGAGACCGGACGCAGTCGCCAGATGCCTCCGTGTCCGTATGAGGTACCTTTTGAGGCTGCTCCTTGTCCGACACTCGGGAATGCTGAGGGCGGCTAAGGGAACGAGCACAAGACCACTTGCGCTTGTCCGAATCCCCCGACAGCAACTCCGTCTTCTTCTTTTGCCACTCCACCTTTGACAAACCCTGATCAGAGTGATGCCTGGGGTGTGAGGTCACTGTGGGGGACCCCAAAAGCAGTGGATCGGCAGGGCGAGGTGCCACCGGAGACCCCGGGTCTGCCTTGTGGAAAATGTCGTCGGACTTCTGCTTGTGGCTTAGCAAGGCTTCAGCAGACATTTTCTTACAAAGAGAGCAGAGCTTTGGGTTGTGGTCAGCACCCAGACACCATAGACAACAGTCGTGGGTGTCCATGAGCGACATATTTTTGGAGCATCTGTCACATTTCTTGAAGCCGGTGGCCATGGGGGCAAAAAGGGCCCCTGCGAGGTTGAAAACCCTTGAAGCCAGTGGTTGGAGAAAAAAAGGCGCGAAAAGGGCCCGAAAAAAACAAAACAAAACACAGAGTGAAAAAAGGGAAACCCCTAGACCACAGCCAAAGCAGGGGTGAAGGGGAGGACAGGAGAGGACCGATGCTACCGGAAAAAAGTCCAAAAGGCCGGAGACAAAAAAACGTTTTCCGAGGGAGGAGGATGTGCATGCGAAAAAGGGACACTGAGCAAGATGGCACCTTTGGGCGGGAAGAGGACCACGCATGCATGGCAGCAATGCCAAACGCTTTCTTTGAGAGCTGGGGAATTGCTCCGCGCGGGCTCAATCGGTGCCGTCACCCATAAGTGAGGACTCACTTCCTGTTTGTTTCTGGAGAATACGGTGAAACCATCAGCCCAGTGTGGAGCGACGGCCAAGAAAGAAAATACAATGCTAGGAATCATAAAGAAAGTAATGGAAGAAAAAACAAGGATATTACAATGCCTCTGTATCATTCCCATGGTGTGACCGCACCTTGAATATTGTGTGCAATTCTGGTCACCATATCTTAAAACAGGATATAGCAGAATTAGAAAAGGTACAGGGAAGAGCCACCAAAATGGTAAAGGGAATGGAAGGATACACCTATGGAGAAGAGGCTGAAAAGGTTAGGGCTCTTCAGCTTGAAAAAGTGACAGCTGAGGGGAGACATGATGGAGGTAAATCAATTAATGAACGGAGAGGAGCGGGTAAACGTAGTTCGGTGGTTTACTCCTTCAAAAAGGAGAAAGACTAGGGGACACTCAATGAAATGTAGCCCATTTAGTGCCAAATAAGAGAAAATATTTTTTCAATCAACAAGTAATCAAACTCTGGACTTCATTACTGGAGGATGTAGTAAACGTTGTTAGAGTAGTGGGTTTAAAAAAGGTTTTGATAAGTTCATGGTGGAAAAGTCCATAAACCATAATTAATATGCCAGAGAAAATCACTGCTTACCCTTGTGGAATCTGTGTACCTTTTTGAGAACCTGACAGCTATTTGTGACCTGGACTGGCCAATATGAGATTGCAGACCTGCTATTAGTAATCTGTGAACTATCATTAAAATCATCTCTAATACCTGAAGATTGGAAGATCTCCAATGTAACACCAATTTTTAAAAAGGGTTCCAGGGGTGATCCGGGAAACTACAGACCGGTGAGCCTGACATCAGTACCGGGAAAAATGGTAGAAACCATCATAAAGAATAAAATTACTCAGCATGTAGATAGTCACAACCTAATGGGAGACAGCCAATATGGCTTTAGACAAGGAAGATCTTGTCTTACTAATCTGTTATGTTTTTTTTGAAGGAGTGAATAATCAGGTGGACAAAGGTGAGTCGGTTGATATTGTGTATCTGGACTTTCAGAAAGCCTTTGACAAGGTCCTTCATCAGAGACTTTTGGCAAAGCTAAAGAGTCATGGGATAGGAGGCAGTGTACTGTTGTGGATCGGGAACTGGTTGGAAGGTGGAGGGCAGAGGGTGGCGCTGGATGGCCAGTTTTCCCAATGGAGAGGGGTGAGTAGTGGTGTACCCCAGGGATCTGTGCTGGGTCCGCTGCTTTTTGACGTGTTCATAGGTGACCTGGAGAGTGGAATGACGAGTGAGGTTGTCGGATTTGCAGATGACACAGAACTATTTAGGGTTGTTGAAACCCAGGGGGATTGTGGAGGATTGCAGGAGGATCTTGATGGGTTGGAGGACTGGGCATCAGAATGGCAGATGGAGTTTGGTGTGGACAGATGCGGGGTTGTGCACCTGGGGAAGAACAACCCAGGCTATGGTTGCACGATGCAGGGTTCCCCATTGGGAACCACCACCCAGGAAAGGGATTTGGGCGTCATTGTGGATACCATGTTGGAGCCCTCGGCCCAGTGTGCGGTGGCGGCGGCCGGGAGAGCAGGTGGAATGCTGGGTATGATGGGGAAGGGAATGGAGGGTGAAACAAAGGATATTGTAGTGCCTCTGTGTCGTTCCATGGTGAGACCGCACCTTGAATGTTGTGTGTGGTTCTGGTCGCCGTATCTTAAAGGGGATGTAGCGATTTTGGAGGGGGTTCAGAGAAGAGCCACCAGGGTGGTGAAGGGGATGGAAGGATACTCCTGTGAAGAGAGGCTAGGGAGGTTGGGGCTCTTTGGCCTGGTAGGGAGACGGCTGAGGGGAGATGTGGTGGAAGTCTGTGGATTGGTGAGCGGAGTGGAACGGGTAAACGTAGATCGATTGTTTACCTTATCGGAATGTTGAGAGACCGGGGGACATGCGGTGAAGCTACAGGGTAGACTATTTGGGACTAATGGAAGAGGATGTTTTTTCACTCAACGTGTGGTCAAGCTCTGGAGTTTGTTGCCAGAGGATGTGGTGGTGGCTGTTGGTGTAGCTGGGTTTGAGGGGGGTTTGGACGGGTTCCTGGAGGAAAGGTCCATAGACCATTGTTAAGAAGGGGCCCAGGATATCAATGCTTGAACCAATACAAGCACTGTGGAACCTGTGTCCCTTGGGGAAACTGCTAGGTACATATGACCTAGATTGGCCACTGTTGGAAACAGAATACTGGGCTTGATGGACCTTGGTCTGACCCAGTATGGCATATCTTATGTTCTTAGGATAAGGTGCTTGATGGACCTTAGTCTGATCCAGTATGGCATTTCTTATCTTCTTACAGAAGAGAATATGCATACAAATTACCAAGAACTGTTCACTACCCCACAATAAAATTTAAGGGCCAAAACCAAAATTAGAGGAAAATTTCATCTCAGGTATAGAGGAAATAAGACACATTAAACCAGTACAACAAAATTAAATTAATCAAACTGCTTCTTTCCTTCAAGAAGCAGAACTTGGTTACTCCACAGGCTATGGTTGTAGCTCTAAACTTTTAGTAACTAGGAACTGAGTCAGATGACTAGGTACTAGGAAGTTATATCTGACCTCCTGAAGTTTAATTAAACATTTACATGTGTATCTTAAGAAAAACAGACCCTCCAACTGTATGACCTTACGACGCATAAAGCGTAGTTACTCATCTGTTACAGATGTTCTCCACGGACAGCAGTAATCAGTCCTCACTTATGGGTGACTTGGCACCGACGGAGCCCACACAGAAAAATTCCCCAGCTTTCAAAGAAAGTCTTTGGGATTGTTGCCACACGTGTGGTCCTCTTCCCGCCCAAGGGTGCCATCTTGCTCAGTCAGGTCCCTTAGCTCGAGCCCTACCAAGCAGATGGCAAGGGAAGGATACAAATCCAGCAACTCATCAGGGGAGTTGAGAGGGTAGTAAGGACTGATACCTGCTGTCCCTGGAGAACACCTGTTACAGATGAGTAACTACGCTTTCTCCAGGAACAAGCAGGAAAGTCAGTCCTCACTTATGGGACTCCCCAACCTGTACACTGAACCTGTAACCAAAAAACACCTCCATGGAGGCATGAGCAGAAGCCGATGCCCGAAGGAGCCAGAGTCCTCGGGTCCCCGGGGCAAAACCCTCGGTAGCCACCGAGAAGGGTCGGAGGGCAGGAGTTGCTTATACCCCAAACAGATTACAGAGTACAACCTGGCTGAAGGCGCTGTCCCAGTGGGACTCCCTCTCCAGGAAGTAGTGTGAAGTCAATATGTTCGCTGAAGACCAGGTCGCAGCTCGGCAGATGTCCATCAGAGGCGTATGCGGTGACTGCCAATCCATTGGGGCGCCCGCCTTCGAGTGAGCGAAGGCGATACAGTCCGCCACCCAGATGGAGAGCGTGCGTTTTGTGACTGCCTGCCCCATGCGATTGGGATTGTAGGACACGAAGAGCTGGCCAGACTTGCGATGAGGCCGGGTGTGCTGCACGGAGAAGGCAAGAGCCCTCTTGCAGTCGAGTGTTTGCAAAACTGACGATGCCTGGTTGGCGTGGGGTCTCGGGAAGAAGGTCGGTAAGGCTGTCTCCTGATTGAGATAGAAATCCAAGACAACCTTTGGCAGGAACTTTGTACTACGTAGCACCACTCTGTTCCCATAGAACCTGGTGTAAGGGGCATCAGCCTTGAGAGCCTGGAGTTTACTGACTCAGCAGGCCGAGGTCAGAGCCACCAGGAAGACCATCTTCTAGGATAGGTGCCACAGTGAGCACGTTGCCATCGGCTCGAAGTGTGAATGCATAAGCTGCATGAGCACTACATTCAGATCCCACTCCACCGGAGGAGGCCGGATGGGAGGTTTGAAAAGCAAGAGACCCCACATGAACTGGGAGACCAAGGGCTGCTCCAAGACGAGTTTACCCTCGATGGGGAGGTGATTCGCCGAGATGGCGCTCAGGTGCACCCTGACCGAGTTTGACTTAAGCCCTTCCTTCGAGGGGTGAAGGAGGTACTGGAGGACCCAATGGGTAGGACAAGAGAACGGGTCGATCTGGAGCCCGGAGCACCAGACCGAGAAGCACTGCCATTTGAAGGCATAGGCTCGTCTCGTCGAGTCTTTCCCTGACATGAGGAGGACCTCCTTGACCTCCTCCAGGAGGTCCAGCGGAGCTAGGGATACCCATTCAGCCGCCAGGCTCTGAGGGACAACGAGGAGAGGTTCAGGTGCAACACCTGCCCATCCTCCTGCGTTAACATGCCCGGGGCACAGCCCAGGGGAACTGGTGGCTCAGACGAGAGCTGGAACAGGAGTAGGAACCACGGCTGTCAAGGCCACGAGTGAGCGATGAGGATCACCAATGCTTGCTCCCGCTGAACCTTGCGTAGGGTCCTCATGATGAGAGGAGTGGGAGGGAACGCGAAAAGAAGCCTGGAGGTCCAAATCAGGAGAAACGGCATCCGGGGCCTCCCTGCTCTGGTGCGGAATCCATCCGCAGAAGCGGGGGAGCTGTGCGTTCGACGGGATGGCAAACAGGTCCATGGTCGGGGTCCCCCACTGATGGAACAAAAGACCGGCCACCTCCAGGTCCAGCCACCACTCGTGAGGGCGGATGATCCTGCTGAGTTTGTCTGCGAGGACGTTCTCATGGTCTGGAAGGTAGATGGCTCGTAGAGTCATCCCCCGATGGAAGGTAAAGGAGCAACACCTCCCGGCAGAGGAGGCGGGAGCCTGTGCCCCCCTCCTTGTTGATGTAAAACATCACTACTCGGTTGTCGGTCTGCACGAGTACAGACTTCCCTCTCAAATGGTCCTCGAAGGTCTTCAGGAACCATCGAACCGCCCAAAGCTCGAATAAGTTTATTTGCTGCTAGGACTCTTCGGGTGACCATCAACCCTGAATGCACAGCGCGCTGCAGTGGAATCCCCACCCCAGCAGAGAAGCATCCGTCATCAGGACGAGCTCGTGCTGAGGGGTTTAGAAGGGCAGCCCTCGGAGGAGGGCTGCGGGGGTCCTGCCACCAGTCCAGGGAGATGCAAAGGCTGTGGGAGAGCCGAATAGGGTCTCGGAGGTGACCTGAGGTCAGTTTCCACTGAGCAGTGAGGCACCACTGGGCTGTACACATGTGCATGCGAGAGTGGGGGATCACATGGATGGTGGAGGCCATGTGCCCCAGGTGGCGCAGCATAGTCTGCGCCATGACTCGAGTGCTGCTCTGGACCTAAGTCGCCAAGGCTTGGAGGCGGGCTGCATGGTCTACCGGCAGGGAGGCGGCCTGCATGGTCTGCCAACAGGGAGGCGGTCGCACTCTGACTGTCAAGACGTGCGACGATAAACTTCAAGGCCTTCACCGGTTTGAGGTGCGACTTGGGGTAGGTTGACCAGGAACCCCAGGCATTTGAGGAGGATCGTGCGCGATGCTGCCGATTGAGCTTCTCTGGCCGAAGGCCCTGTGACGAGCCAGTCGTCGAGGTAAGGGAAGACTGGTACGCCCTGCTGTCTGAGGAAGGCGGCGGTGGCCACAGAGAGGCACTTTGTGAAGATCAGAGGGACAGACGTGAGCCCGAAGGGGAGCACCCTATATTGGTAGTGCTCCCCTTGCACCCTGAAGAGTAGATATAGCATAGTTACTCACCTGTAACAGGTGATCTCCGGGAACAGCAGGAATTTATTCTTCACATATGTGTATCGTTGGTACCGACAGATCCTGCGTGGGAACACTCCCCAGCGTCCCATAGGAACGCTTTTGGGAGCATCCCTCAGCACATGCGCACTGCCTTCCCGTCTTTACAACTGTCCCTCTTTAGTTAAGTTTGTAGCTGAGTGAAAGGATAGAGGGAGAGAGGAAAGAGACAAAGAGATAGAGAGACAACTCCTAGGGGAGGTGGGTGGGTTGTGAAGACTAAATTCCTGCTGTTCCCGGAGATCACCTGTTACAGGTGAGTGACTATGCTATCTCCAGGAACAACCAGGAATGTAGTTTTCACATATGGGGACTCCCTAGCTGAAGATGCCAGGGAGATAGTCCCAGGAAGGTGCCACCCAAGAAAGGTGGGAATCCTTCTTCCCATGGATCTCTGGCATTCCACCAGGGTTGGTGGGTAGGAGTTGAATTAGGTCTGAAAGAGATTTTGAAGAACAGCATGGTCAAAGAAGGCATCCTGATGAGAGGCTTTATCCAGGCAGTAGTGGGCTGTGAAGGTGTGTACCGAAG
Source organism: Ichthyophis bannanicus (assembly GCA_033557465.1). Taxonomy (NCBI): domain Eukaryota; kingdom Metazoa; phylum Chordata; class Amphibia; order Gymnophiona; family Ichthyophiidae; genus Ichthyophis; species Ichthyophis bannanicus. The sequence goes on from CM066035.1 coordinate 515,933,212, forward strand.
CCCAGGTGGCTGCTCAACAAATTTCATCGATAGAGACAGAGTGGAGATTAGCCATGGAAGTTGCCATGGCTCTCACGTTATGAGCTGTGACATGGTCTTGAAGAGGAAGACCCTTACTCTCATAAGCAAAGGCTATGCATTGGGCAATCCATTTAGATAAAGTTCTTTTTTGGAGACTGGAAGTCCCAAATGACTAGAGTCAAAAGCTATAAAAAGTTGCGAGGATTTTCTATGTTGTTGTGTTCTCTGTAGGTAAAAGGCGAAGGCTCAGGCTCTTTTACAATCCAAAGTATGAAGGTTTCTTTCTGCATTAGAGGCGTGAGGCCTCGGAAAGAAGATAAATTGATTGATTTAAATGAAGAGGCGAAACCAACTTTGGCATAAAGTGTGGATGAGTTCTAAGAACATCCTTATCATGACGAAACCTAGTATAAGGAGGATCAGCCACTAAAGCTTGCAGTTCACTAATGCGACGTGCAGAGGTAATTGCAATTAGAAAGATGACCTTCCAGGTAAAAAACATAAGGGTTGTAGTGGCTAAAGGCTCAAAAGGTGGCTTCATGAGCTGCCCGAAAACTAGATTTAGATCCCATGCCACCGGTGGTGGCTTAACGGGAGGTTTGGATAACAGAAGACCTCTCATAAATCTGGATATGAGTGGATGAGAGGAAATTGGTTGTCCATTCAGAGGCTTATAAAGAAGCTGCAATTGCACTAAGATGGACTCTTACCGAATTGGTCTTTAGACCAGAATTTGATAAGTAAAGGAGATACTCTAGTATCGATTCTAAAGGTATGACAAGGGGGTTTAAATCCCTTCTTGGAGCACCATATAGTAAAACGTTTCCACTTGAAGGCATAAAATCTTCTTGTGGAAAGTTTCCTAGAAGCCTGAAGGATATCCTTTAACTGTTGGGACAGGTTGAAATCCTGGAGGTCTAAGCCTTCAGCAACCAGGCCGTGAGATGAAGGGACTGGGGACTCGGGTGCCATAGCGTCCCGTTCTCTTGGGAAAGGAGATCTGGAGCATGCCCTAACTCCAGAGGTGCAGCTTCAGAGAGATGTAGAAGCAAGGCATACCACGCTTGGCGTGGCCATCGTGGCACTATGAGAATCATGTTACCCCTGTCTCTCTGAAGCATGAGAAGTGTTTTGGGGATGAAGGGAATGGGTGGGAAGGCATAAAGGAAGTCCTGACCTCAGTGAAGGAGGACGGCATCCCTTGCCTGACAATTGTGAGCCGGAATCCTGGAACAGAACCGGGGAAGTTTGGCATTCAGTGGACTTGCAAAGAGGTCTATGTCTGGAGTGCCCCAGAGATGAAATTTATTTATTTATTTATTTATTTACATTCTCTTATATACCGCACTATTCGGCATCAGCGCGGTTCACATAGAACAAAAAGTCTCAGTACAATAACAAGCATGAGATTACAGATAACAAGGGAAGGAACTTGGATAAAAAGGGAAACTATTTACAGTCTATTTACAGATGTAACACTACTGCATGGATACAAGTTATTAGGAACAGGTGCTAAGAATATATTCAATAATCAAGGCGATTCATCCTATGTCTGTTATTGAGAAACCACGAAACTGAATATCTTTGCCACCTGGTCTAGGTGGAGGGAGCACTCGTGAGGCAGCATTACTCGACTGAGTTTGTCTGCCCAAAGGCTTTGAATGCCTGTAAGATATACCACTAGAAGGTGAATTTGATACTCTCTGGCGAGGACCCACAGTCGTAAAGCTTCATCGCATAACGAGAGAGAGTCTGTCCCGCCCTGCTTGTTCACATAGAACATGGCTACTTGATTGTCCGTCTGGACTAGGACTGTCTTGTAGCTCAGCTGGGCGTGGAATACTCGAAGAGCTAAATAGATTGCTCTTAATTCCAGGAGGTTTATGTGTAGACCAGCCTCCTGTGGAGTCCAGGTTCTCTGGGTAGAGAGATGATTCAGGTGTGCTCCCCAACCCACCTGTGATGCATCTGTTGTTAGGGTGGCCTGAAAAAGGGGTTGATGAAAAGGAGACCCCACTGTCAGATTTTCTAGTGATTGCCACCATTGGAGGGACAAAATTAATCGTTGAGAGTTTATTATTTTGTCTGACAAATGACCTGTGGCCTGTGTCCACTGTGTGAATAGGGTCCACTGAGCTGCTTGCATGTGGAGGCGAGCATATGGGACTACATGAACTGTGGATGCCATATGTCCCAGCAATTGTAGTAGCTCTCGAGCAGTTAGGGAGAATTTCCCTGCTGCTTGAGAAGCTAGTTGCATTATGCGAAGACACCGGGCCTGTGGAAGGAAAGCCTTTGCTTGTCTGGTATCTAGACAGGCCCCTATTAATTCCAGGCATTGGGAAGGAACAAGTTGGGATTTTGGGAAGTTTATTACCAACCCCAAGTATTGGAGGATTTGTATTGTGCGAGACAGTGCAGTGCTGGCCTCTGCAACTGTAGGGGCTCGAATGAGCCAGTCGTCTAAGTAAGGGAAGACGAATATCCCCAGGGTTCGCATAAATGCAGCTAATACTGCCATGCATTTCGTGAATACCCTTGGGTGCTGAAGCCAGAACAAAGCGAAGAACCCTGTACGGGAAATGTTTTCCCCTGAAAAGGAATCGTAAGAATTTCCTGTGATCTGGATGGATCAGAATGTGAGTGTATGCATCCTTTAAGTCTAGAGAGCAAAGCCAATCCTGGCTTTGAAGGTATGGCAGAAGAGTTCCTAGAGAAATCATTTTGAACTTCTCTCGAAACAGGTATTTGTTCAATTCTCTGAGGTCTAAAATGGGTCGGTGTCATCCTGTTTTCTTTGGAATAACCCTGCACCCCGTTGAAGAATGGGTACCTCCTCTATTGCCCCTTGGGCAAGGAGTGTTGAGACCTCATGATCTAGCAGATTGCCTGCGGAGGTTTGAGAATTGAATTGCTTTAGAATTGTAGGAGGGGGCATGCTGTGAAAATGAAGCTTGTACCCTTCTCCTGTAATGAACAAAGTCCAATCTTCTGCTATTATCTGATGCCATCTGTTGACAAAGTGGCATAACCTGCCTGGGATATTGGGGACCCCTCAGAGGCAGGAAGGCTAAGCTCTCTAGGAAGGAGTCAAAGCCCTTGAGGGGGCTGAACCTGCAGAGCTGGTTGGGCCTTTTGGCTTCTTTTGATGTCTAGTTTGTCCCTTTTGGGCAACCTGACCCTGAGTTTGACTCTGCTGGGTATAGGAAGGATAAAATTTCCTCTTTTTGCTGAAAGAGGGCTTTTTATAAGGCTTCTTTTTGGCTGGAGTGGCTGTAGATTTCGACAATCTATCTAGAGTAGTGTTGTCAGCATCTAACTCGTTAGCCTTTTCCTGCCAGTTCTTGCCGAAGAGATTCTCTCCCGTGCAAGGAATGTTGCCTAACTTGTCCTGTACCCAAGTCTCCAAGTCTGATGCCTGAAGCCAGGCAATCCGTCGTGCACCAATGGCAATAGCAGAGGTTCTGCTGATGCATTCAAAGCAGTCAAAGACTGCACGATTTACAAACTTGGAGACATCTTGAGCATGCTTAACTAAAGCAAGAAAGTCTTGTCTCTTGTCATCTGGGAGAAATGTGCTCATAAGTTCCAAGTCTCCTGTAACTTCCTTGAGGAACATTCCCATATATAGTATATATGAACTGATCCTAGCTGAAAGCATGAAAGCCTGAAAGGTTCGGCGCCCAAAAGCGTCCAGAGTCCTGCATTCATGACCTGGAGGACTGGATGCATGCCTCTTTGCACTTTTCATCCTACGCATGGCTTACTCCATCACCATTGAATGGTGTGGCCGCTGAGTCTTTTGAAATCCAGGACATGGCAGAACTCGATACATAATCAAGACTCCTAGAGTGAGGAGATGGAGTCAGAAGTGTCTCGCACATTCTGAGCATCAAGTTATGCAGAATTTCATGGATGGGCAGAGTGGCTGCCTCCTTTGGAGCTTTAGGATATTGGAGAATTTCCAGTTCATTTGCTCTGGGTTCCTCTTCAGGAGCCACCGTGATTGAAAGGCCCTTGGCCATATCACGAATAAAATCCTGAAAAGACATGTCCTCTGGAAGTGACATTCTGCGTTGGGGAGAAGAGGGATCTTCTGGGAGAAACCCTCTAGTACCAGCAGAATTGACAGAGTCTTCGGAATCGGAGGATTCAAAGTATTCCTGACCACGATGCTCATGCAAAGCACGGTCCCGGTATCGATCGAATTCGGTACCAAGTTGATCCAGTACCGATCTGTCGATTCCAGCCAAAGATGGCGTGGGAAGAATTCCCACCGGGGCCGGTATCGTCAGTACCGGTACTGGTGTAGGTACCGGAATCGGTGTTGATGTCAGTACCGGTGCCTGTTGGACCAACGGTACCGCAGCTGAGAGAAGAGCTGCGATGCTGCGTTTGATAGTGAAAAAACTCTGGTCTATTGACGCTGCCAATGTCTGGGTGTCGGTACCGGTGAAAACGTCCGGGACCCCTAAGCATGGCACAGGTAGTTCTTGCGAGGTCGAGGCCTTGAGAACATCCTGGAGCCCCACTGATGCTTTGGAAGCCGAAGCCTCCCACCGTGGCTGCTTTGCCGGTGTGGTTCCCTCAAGGGCAATGCCAATGGCCTCTCGATGCTTAGCAGGAGAGCTACCCTTTGAGGACTGGCTTTTATGTTTAGTTATCTGAGATCCAAGGGAGGAAAAGGAGGCCCTTGAAGATGTCAATGCAATTGATCTGGCATCCGAAGAAAAGAGGGTACCGAGCTTTGCAGCCTGGTTCTGTTTTCCTCTTTTAGTCATCCCCATACAGGAGAGACATTCAGATGGAGAATGTTCAGGCCCTAAACATTTGACACCCCAATCATGGGTGTCAGTGACGGAAATGGTACCGCCACACTTAGTACATTTTTCAAAACCACTAGTTGATTTTTCCATGTTTTAGGAATATGGGGCCTAGTGCCCAAAATGGCGCCTAGCACCAAAAAAGAAGTTTCTGAAGAGAAACAGTTCAAAGTATAAGTTGATTTTTTTTTTTTGGAAAGGAAAAGAAAAGAACCGGCGGCACCGGTAAGTATCGTGCGGCAGGCAAACGCGACCACAAGAAAACAATTTTAAAGACGGAATTTTCTGCGGTGACAGGGAATGGATCCTGTCGGCTCCATGGAAAACGAAGAACCGAAGAGGGACAGCTGGAAAGGCGGGAAAGCAGCGTGCATGTGCTGAGGGATGCTCCCAAAAGCGTTCCTATTGGACGTTGGGGAGCGTTCCCACGCAGGCTCCGTCAGTACCGACGATACCCATATGTGAAGACTACATTCCTGCTTGTTCCTGGAGACTGTCTGTGCTGGGGGTTAATCAAAATGTGGATGTAAGCATCCCTGAGATCCAAGGAGCATAGCCAATCGCCCTGCTGGAGGAAGGGCAGCAGGATGCCAAGCAATAGCATTTTGAACTTTTCCTGCACCAAGAACTTCTTTAACTTTTTGAGGTCGAGGATAGGCCGCAGACCTCCCGTCTTTTTCGGGACAAGGAAGTTCCGGGAATAGAAACCCCGACTTCGATGCATCGGTACCCTCTCGACCGCCCGCTGGGCGAGGATGTTGTCTAGCTCCCGCTGTAGATATGTCAGGTGCACGGGGAGTCAAGAAGGCTCCGCTGGGGAGAAGGGAGGGGTAAGCCTGTCCAGGTGGAGGTGATACCCTTCTCGGATCACTCGGAGGACACAGGTGTCAGACATGATGGATGCCCTCTGAGGGGCAAAGAGGAAAAGGCGTCCCCCTACATACTGCAAAGCTGCTGGGGGGTCAAAAGGCTATGCTGCTGGTGTCAAAAGTCCTGAGCAGGCTGAGGTGGCGCCAGGGTTTGGGCCTTGGGACCTTTCGGCTTACGGTGGCCGTGGGGTTCCTTTCCCTGCGTCGCTGTGGCTGGCAAGGGAGTGGGCGTGTAGGATGGGAAACTCCAATACGGTAGGCCTTTCCTCAGGAAGAACATTGTCTTAGCTGGTTGTTTCTTCCGAGGAAGGGAGGATGACTTGCGCGAGAGGCAGGTTCGGGTTACGAACACAGTTTCTATCTCGGCAGCCTTTATCCTCCATAGGCTTACAGAAAAGCTGTTCGCCAAGGCAGGGGATGTCCAGGAGATTTTCCTGGACCCATTGCTCCAGGTCCAAGGACTGGAGCCATGCCTGACGTTCGGCCCTGATGCCAGCAGCCACCACGTGTTAAGAATTCATGGAGGAGTGGCCTAGTGGTTGGGGCAAGGTACTTCAGGCCGGAAGGTCGGGGGTTCAAATCCCACTAGAGGGCAGCAACCTTGGGCCGGAAGGACTGGGGTTTCTAGTCCCACAGGTGCTCCTTGTGGTCTTGGGCAAGCCACTTAACCCTCCATAGCCCATGTTCCCTGTAAAATAGTTATCTCCAAGTTATAATACCCTGTTCAATGTAATTTCAGTTTGTTCAATGTAAACCGCACTGATGCAGAATAGCGCGGTATATAAGAGAATATAAATAAATAAATAAATAAATCCGGCTAGGCAGCACTCCGCGATGGACCTCAGGAGGGCTTGGAACCTAAGGAGGGGTTCGCTCGCGAGGCCTGCAGAGAAACCACTGAGCTCCTTGGCAAGGTCACGTAAGAACATGCCCATGTATAATTGGTGAGCCTGAATACGGCATGTGAGCATGAACCCCTGGTAAACCTTGGGCCCCAAGGCATCAAGAGTTCTCGACTCCCTACCCAGCGGAACCGAGGAGTGCAACTTCGGGCTCTTTTGTTTCCGCATCACCAATTCCACCTCCATGGAAGTGTGGGGAATCTGGGACTTCCTAAACCCGGGGCTGTGCTGGACCCTGTACATCACGTCGAGGCGCTTACTCACAATGGGAACTGAGGCAGGTGTGTCCCACAAGCGGAGTAGTAGCCTGGACAGAATGGGAGGGACTGTGACAGTGAGAGACTCCCGAGGCGGGGACTCGTATTGCAATATATCGAGCTCTTCGGCTCGAAGCAAGGCCTCGGCTTGGGTAGCCAGGTTGAGGGCCCGCGCCATATCCTGCACAAACACCAAGGAGGATATTTTTTTATTTTTATTTTTATTTTTATTTTTTATTTAGACAGTTTTGTATACCGCCTTATCCTTCAATCAAAGCGGTCACAACACAATTGGGGGATACATTTAACACACAGGGATATGAGACACATACACTAATACTTACAGGGAACATGGGCAATGAAGGGTTAAGTGGCTTGCCCAAGACCACAAGGAGCACCTGTGGGACTAGAAACCCCAGTCCTTCCGGCCCAAGGTTGCTGTCCTCTAGTGGGATTTGAACCCCCGACCTTCCGGCCTGAAGTACCTTGCCCCAACCACTAGGCTACTCCTCCCTCCCTCGGGAGACAAATGCCTCTGAAAGGCGGGCATGGATGGGTCCGAAGGGAGGTCCCTGTGGGCATGATCTCCAGGGAAGTATCCCCATCGGACTCCCAACCCGAGAGATCCGAAGAGAAAGCTGTTCAGGGCAGATCGCTCCTCTGGACTTAAGGTGCTCAAAGAGAAACAGCAAGACTCCCTCTGCCCCCACAGATTCCAGCAAGTCCAACAGAGGAGTAAGTGCTGCACCAGAGGATTGCAAGAATGTGTCTAGCAGTCCAGACACCGATAGCATCTTCCACACTGGATCGCACTGCTTGGCTTTGCATTTCTGCAGCATTAAGATGAAGGGAAACAGGTAAATTTAAAAATCAGCACCGAGCAATGAAGAGCTCAGTTAGTGTGCGTCCTCCCGCCATCTTGGCCCCCTTCCCATGCAGAGTCTTAAAAAGAAAACAATTTAAAAATAAGCAAAAGGTATTAGCTATCTGTTGGATGTGTGCAGAGAAAGAGTGGGCAGTGTCAAAGATGGCCCCAAGATTGCGAGTTGAGGAAACAGGGAGAAGTGTAGTGTTATCCACAGAAATAGAGAAGGGAGGAATGAGGGAGGTGGGTTTAGTAGGGAAAGGCCATTTAACCAGGGGGAAATTAGTAGGGCTGTTAAAGAACTTAAAAATAAAAGTGATTGGACCAGATTCTGTCCCAAAAGAGTAGTATAAAGAAATGGTTATGGTTTCATTTATTTGATATACCGCAAAAATGACAAAACAGTTTAACAATATAGGAAGACTGCATACACATCCAAGGTCGTTTAATGATGCTACTATAACCCTTGTTCCCAAAGTAGGGAGCGACATCTCTGTGTTAAACACCGACTATAAAATTCTGACTAAGATTTTGAGTTATTGTATGGAAGCAGTTATGCAGACTTTAGTGCACCCTAAACAGATTTTATTAAAAATCGATTTGGTGGTATCCTTAATAAAAACTGAATGTAGTTCACAATATAGAGAGGCAATTCGGTACCAGGATGGGATTTATTTAGCACAGTTACTTACCTGTAACAGGTGATCTCTGGGAACAGCAGGAATTAGTCTTCACATCCAATCAGAAAGCTTTTGGGAGAATCCCTCGCACCTGCGCGCTGACTTCCCGCCTTTCCCACTGCCTCTCCTCAGTTGAGTTTCATAGCTGAGACAGAAGGAGAGAAAGAGGAAAGGAAGATAGATACAACTCCTAGGGGAGGTGGGTGGGTTGTGAAGACTAATTCCTGCTGTTCCCAGAGATCACCTGTTACAGGTAAGAAACTGTGCTATCTCCAGGAACAAGCAGGAATGAGTCTTCACATATGGGGACTCCCTAGCTCTGGATGCCAGAGGGAGATCCCATAAAATGCGTATTCCTGGAACAGGATGGCATTTCCCAAACCTGGACCTCCGGCATCCCTTAAGGGATGGGGGGGTAGGAGTTGAACAGAGAAGAGCTGTAAGGAACAGCGAATCTAAAGACTACAGAAGAATGAGTCTTTAGAATGTATGTCAAGTATCGTTAAGTATTTAATGAACAAGCATAACATATGGCTTACCTAATGAAATGTAGGAAGTAGAAAATATGATGGAGTGTACTGTAGATGCAGTAGCGGAATCTCCAAGGTAACTTCACAGCAGTGAGGATGATGAAGTTTCAACTTGAAATGGGCAGGTGACCCAGGTGCCAACTGGGGCAGGATAAGAACGGCAGGTCTTCAATGGGAAGCTTTATGGAAAAAAGCTGAAAACTCCTTTAGGTATAGAGTTATGAACATTGAGGACTAAAAGAAAAATATTGACCGATTTGGACAATTAGCCCATTTCTGAAGAAAAGAGGGGGTATAGAAAAAAGCCCCTATTCCCCAAGAAAAAAGAAGTGTACTCAGAAATATTGAAGAGATACACTGTCCCTCCTAGCTGGTAGAAGATAGGAAGACATTGAAACATAAGATCTCATAAAAAGGGAGATCTATAACAAAAATAGAAGCTGTTGACATCACAGCAGTAATTATGTGTAGAACCGCTCCCAGACACTGAGCCATATGAAATAGGCAAGTTGACTGTCTGGATCCCTTAAGGGGTAAAAGCTGTATAGCACAGACAGTTAGGGAGATAGTAGGTGATACGTATCGTCCCATGGACATCTCCCAATGGACAAATATACATATATGTAAATATATGTATATATGGGGAGACCTATCTATGATATATGAGAGTTATAAATATAGATATATATGGGCAGGAGGTATGCTCACAGAACTGACAGAAATATGTATGTATAGGACATATGTTGTTGTTGTTGTTAAGTGCCGTCGAGTCGGAGTCGACTCATGGCGACCCTCTGGATAGCTATCCTAAATTGTGTTCAGTCTCCAGTCAGGCGGCTCATTGTTGACAGACTGGTACCTGTAGCTGCTGTTATTGTATCGATCCATCTCATTGCTGGCCTTCCTCTTTTGCGTTGACCATCTATCTTGCCAAGCATAATGTCTTTCTCTAATGATCTCTCTCTTCGCATTATGTGTCCAAAGTATGAAAGTCGAAGTCTTGTCATCTGAGCTTCTAAAGAAAGCTTAGGTTTGATCTCCTCTAGTACCGACTGGTTTGTTCTTCTGGCAGTCCATGGTATACACAGTATTTGCCGCCAGCACCATAATTCAAAGGCTTCAATTTTCTTCCTGTCTGTCTTTTTCACTGTCCAGCTTTCACATCCATATGATGTTATTGAAAATACCATGGCTTGAACAAGTCGAATCTTTGTATGGAGAGAGACATCTCTGCTCTTGAGAATCTTATCTAGGTCTTTCATAGCCATTCTGCCAAGAGCAATGCGTCGTCTGATTTCTTGACTGCTTGTTGCTTCTTTATTGATAGTTGATCCAAGTAGGTTAAAGTTGTTCACAATTTCAATTTCTTCTCCTTCAACGATGAACCTGTTGATTATGCCAGTTGTCATGATCTTTGTCTTCTTTACATTAAGGTGCAGGCCCATTTTGAGACTATGTTCTTTGATTGTGAGAAGCAAATGTTTCAGATCATCTTCACTTTCAGCCAGTAATGTGGTATCATCAGCATAGCGAAGGTTGTTGATGACTCTTCCACCAATCTTCACACCTCTGTTGTCTTCATACAATCCTGCTTCTCTGATGATTTGTTCTGCATACAAATTAAACAGGTAGGGGGAAAGTATGCAGCCTTGTCTTACACCTTTGCTTATTTTAAACCATTCTGTTTCTCCTTGTTCTGTTCGAACTGTTGCTTCTTGATCAATGTACAGATTGCGCAAGAGAACGATCAGGTGTTCTGGTATACCCATGCTTCTTAATGTGGCCCAGAGTTTCTCATGGTTTACACAGTCAAAAGCCTTGCTATAGTCGATAAAGCACAAATAGATATCCTCTTGGTATTCTTTAGTCTTTTCAAGGATCCAACTCACATCCGCAATGATGTCTCTCGTTCCTCGCCCTTTCCTGAACTCTGCTTGCACTTCAGGTAGTTCTTGTTCCAGGTATGGTTGTAATCTCTTTTGAATAATCTTCAGTAGAATCTTGCTGGCATGTGGGATCAGAGCGATTGTGCGATAATTTCCACAGTCAGTTGGATCACCTTTCTTTAGTATTGGTATAAACACAGATCTTTTCCATCAGATTGCTGCAATACTTCTATGGGAATGCTATCAATGCCTGGTGCTTTGTTCTTTGATAAGGCTTTCAATGCTGCTTCAACTTCGTCTTTCATCACCAATGGTTCCCGATCATAAGGTACAGGTTGAAACGGCTGTTGGTCCACTTGATCTTTATCATATAAAAACTCTGTATATTCCTTCCACCTTTTCTTGATCTTCTCAGCATCATTCAACATAAAACCTTGAGCATCTTGTAACATTCCAATTCGAGGCTGGAACTTTTTCTTTAACTCTCGTAGCTTTAGGAAAGCCGATCTTGTTCTTCCTCTAATAGTTTCTGCTTCTATTTCCTTGCAAGTGTCATTGTAGTACTTTTCCTTGTCCTGTATGGCTGCACATTGGAAATCTCTGTTGAGTTCTGTGATTGTCTTTCTTTCTCCTCTGGCTTTAGCTTCTCTGCGTTTCTGGGCAATTTTCAGAGTTTCTTCCGTCATCCATTTTGGCCATTTTGCTTTTTCACCTTTTGTAGAGACTTCTCGCTTTCTTCTAACACAACCTTCTTGATGTCATTCCATAACTCTTCCGGAGCTCTGTCATTTGTATCTAAAGCAGCAAATCGATTTTGCAGGCAGTCTTTAAATTCCAGTGGTATATTCTCAAGGTCATATTTTGCTGCATTCATGAGTGGTTTGCTCTTTTTCAACTTTAGCTTGAGTTTGCATACTAGTAGTGATGATCTGTACCACAGTCAGCTCCAGGTTTTGTCTTTGTTGATGTTACAGAGCTTTTCCATCGTTGACTTCCACATATGTAGTCAATTTGATTTTTATATAATCCATTCGGTGAAGTCCATGTGTACAGTCGCCGCTTGTGTTGCTGGAAGAAGGTGTTTGAGATGAATAGATCATTGGTCTTGCAGAATTCTATCAGTCTTTCTCCAGCTTCATTTCTGTTGCCAAGTCCATATTTTCCAACTACTTTGCCTTCTTTGTTGCCAACTTTTGCGTTCCAGTCACCCATGACTATCAGGATATCCTGTTTGCATGTTCTGTCAATTTCAGCTTGTACTTGTTCATAGAACTCTTCAATTTCATTCTCTTCTGCAGCTGTTGTTGGGGCATATACTTGAATTATAGTTGTGTTGATAGGCAATCCTCGTAGACGAATAGAGATTAAGCGTTCGCTGACTGCATTGTATTTCATTACAGTTCTTGCAAGTTTCTTCTTTATTATAAATGCAACACCATTTCTTCTTTGTCTTTCATTTCCAGCATAGTAGACCATGTGATCATCTGATGCAAAGTGCCCCATGCCAGTCCATTTCAGTTCGCTGACACCCAACAGATCAAGTTGTACACGTTCCATTTCATTCTTGACCACCTCCAACTTCCCTTGGTTCATACTTCGTACGTTCCATGTTCCAATCTTTAAGACATCTTTACAGCTTCTGACTCTCATTTCATGCGCAGCTACATCAGCAGTCAGACTTCCCGAGGGCTTTGATCCAACCACATCATAAATGCTGGCTTTACTCTGAAAAGTCTTCAGCTCTTCCCCAGTAGCTAGTTGAGTGCCTTCTGACCTGGGGGTCTCATCTTCCAGCACCATAGCACAATTTGTTTTGTTGTAACTATCCATTGGGTTTTCATGGCAAGATACAGAAGTAGATTGCCGGGCCTTTCTTCTGCGCAGTTTAAGTTTGGTGTTGTTGCCGTTGTCACAAAAATGTGATCCTCCGCCGTCAACACTGTCCCATTCTGCTGCTGCCCAGATGGGTGGTTTGTCTTGGTCTGGCACCTCAGCTGAGACCTGACCATCTTGGGAGACCCTGCCAGTAGTTAAACTACCGATAGTTTAGCTCTCAGCATCACTGATGCACGCAAGCCCTCACAGCACGACAAGCTGCAAACCAAGTGAGAGATAGGACATATACTTATATTCCTGTATGTATAGGACATATACATACAGGAATATAAGTCTGAGGATACATGCCTGCCGCTGAACCCCAGAACACTCACATGGGGAATGAGATGGGAAAAGATTCATCTAATAACAGGGGGTGGAAACTACCTGAAGATATTTAGAGAATCTGTTTCTGCAGTGCAGAAAAGTAGTTCAGTGAGACAACCAGTATGGTTGCGTGAAAAAACAGAGATAATAGCAGTCTGGGAAGAGCACGTCAAGAGCTCTCTAGAACTCTGACATGTCCAATGGACAGAATACGTATAGAAGACACCAGGGTGACCCAGGCAAAGGACACAGGGGTATCATGTATATTAATAGAGTATGCGCTGTCCAAGAGGAGCAGAAGAGCATGATGCCAAGCTGTAAGGAAAAAAGGGTAGATTCCTGCAAGATTAGGAACTCCTTGGACACTCACGCAGAAAAAGCTTGTCTTCTGTATTACAACAGGAGACAAGAGGGTTTAAGGAACCCCTATGGTCATGTAATGAGCATAGAAGCTTTTTACACTATATGGAAAAGCCCCTAGAGACAAAGTGCAATGCTCTATAGCAAGGGCCCATAGTGGAAAGCTTCTCTGAAGATTGCAGAGAGCATTGGGCAGGAGAATTAAGAATGAAGTCAGGTGTGTTGCCACATCCTAGGGAAGGATATGGCTAGAAGAAGACAACCTGACATGAATAGTGTGATGCAAGATAGTTGGAAGTAGCTTGCAATGACTAGTAAGGTGAGTAGTCACTGGAACTCCTGCATGCAGAGCAATTGAACAACCCAGCAGAGGGGATTCTCCTGTGTGAAAACAGGGAGAAAACAGGTGAAGGGAACAGAGATATCCCTGACCCTGTCTGATGAGTTGTTCAGGATATGCAATCAAGGATAACAAAAGGTCTACACAGGAAAAGTATGCCAGTATGGTACCAACTCCAGCAGGGGAAACCCTGGAAGAGAGGGGGTTGGGAGGTGACTTACTGTATGGTAAGGCAGCTGAAGGAAAGGAAGTCCATGTGGGGACAGAAACTATCATGGGATAGTTGTGACCTCCCTTTCTAGTAATAAGAATGGGAGAATTCTGTAACCCAATGGACAACAGTATCCTAACAGCTTAGCATACTGAAAAGAAAAACAGTGTAGAGTTTTAAGAATAAACTTCTGGTAAGAAGTAGTTAACTGTAGATTGCAATATAAAGGAACCTATGGTTGCTTGTCATGCTTAGACTGGTTAGAGTCTGGAGACTTCAGACTAGGATGAGATGTGCCTTGCTTGGGTACATCTGGAGGATGGGCAGAAGGGTGAAACCGTCTTCTCTTAGGGAGAGAAGGTTTGGTAGGACATTTCCTACGTACTGGAGAAGGCGGCTTAGGTTGGTTTTGAGAACCAAGAAAGTCAGTGGAGCTATGCGCAACCTGACGTAAAGCCTCTTTATTAAAGAGATTTTCTCCAGTACAAGGAGAATTACCCAGTGTATGTTGTGCCCATCTACTCAAGTCTGAAGCTTGTAGCCAGGCTTTACGACGTGCTCCAATGGCAATAGCAGAGGATCTGCTAACAGACTCAAAAGAGTCTAGAGAAGCACGAGAAAGGAACCAAGAGATATTCCTGCTGTGATTAAGAAGCAAGGAATAATCAGTGGCCTTAGGTTCTGACAAAAAAGGGGTCAAGAGGGATAATTTCTCTGTGACCTCCTGAAGTGTCAGACTCATGTAAAAAATATATGAGATGATTCTTGAAGCCAGCATAGAAGTTTGGAAGGTTTGACGTCCAAAGGCATCAAGTGCTTTAGATGCACGACCTGGCGGACAAGAAGAATGCTTCTTCTTGCTTCTTAGCTTCCTAAGCGCTGATTCCACTACAATGGAATGATGTGGAAGTTGGTTCTTTTGAAATCCCGGAGAGGGAGGCACCTGATACAGAACATTGGTGGCTGTAGAAGGGGAAGGAACCTTCAAAGGTGATTCCCACATCTTCAGAAGAAGATCCTGCAAAGAATGATGTAAGGGAAGCATTATATTTTCCTTTTCTACAGGATCATGGTTAAGATTAGAGCCAGGAATAGGAATGGCAAGAAAGGTTGCCATGTCAAGGAGAAATTTCTGAAAAGAAGGATCTCCAATGGGGACTACTCCTGGGTAGGCAGAGGTTGAAGCAGCAGCTTGAGCACCAGAAGACATAGCTGACTGGTGCAGAAAGAGAATCCTGCTAGATGTACCGTGATACTGACAGTTCTGATTCGAGGCAGTTAGTTCTGCATCGTTAGTGCCTGGTATCGATTCCAAGCTAGGCATAGAAAGGATCGAAGGCACCAAAGGAACTGCAGGAATCGACATCGATACAGATACCGGTATCGTGAACGGTAATGTCATCGAAGCAGTGACCGGGAGCTGCTGAAGCGGTACCGAGGTAGCCAGTGAGGCTTGGTAAATATCCTCGGTACTGCGTGGTCGGAAACGATATGAATCGGTTCCGAACCGCATCGGTACCAAGTCATCTAGACTAGATATCGATTCCAGACTCGGCATCGAGGGGAGCGAATCTATCGATGCATGTCTAGAGGGTACCGACGTCGGTGGTGGTATCGGCGATGCCGATACAGGAAAGAGAGTCGGTGTCGTATCAAGTGGTTCCGAGGGTACCGAGGATGTCCGATGATGGGTCCTGGTAAAGAGTGGAACACTCGACACCGGTGCCGATGCCAGGGTGTCGGTACCGCTCGAAGCCGATACCGACTCTGAATATGGAAAAGATACAGGAAAGGCAGTCTGGGTCGTATCGATCGGTCCCGAAGGTACCGAGGATACAAGATGACGATCCCTGGTGAAGAGTGGAACACTCGACACCGGTGCCGATGCCAGGGTACCGGTACCACTCAAAGCCGATACCAACCTCGAGCATGGCAGGGATATGGGAAAGTCAATCTGGGTCGTATCGATCGGTCCCGAAGGTACCGAGGACACCAGCTGACGATTCCTGGTGAAGAGTGGAGCACTCGACACCGATGCCGATGCCGGGGTATCGGTACCGCTCGAAGCAGATACCATCGCCGAGCATGGCTCAGGTATGTTCTGTGAGGGGTGAGCCCCAGGAACAACCTGAAACCCCATAAATGCTTTGGAGCCCGAAGACTCCCGCCGGGGTTTTATTGCCAATGGGGTCTTGAGGACAAGGCCGGAGCCGTCATCATGCTGGGCATGAGACTTATCACTCAAGAATTGGCTAGTCTTAACAGACTGTTGGTGGGTTACCTGATCCTGGAGAGAAGAATAAACCGGTGTCCTCACCTCAGGAGGAAAAACGGTATCGAGGGAAACTCGAAAAAGGGAAGGTCTTCTCCCAATACTGTAACCTGATGGTTCAGGGGAAAAAGGGTCAGGACCCAAACAGGTTAGACACCAAGCATTGGAGTCTAAAAAGAAAACTATGTTTCCACAGTGAAGGCACTTCTTAGGAGAAGGCGGCTCTATGTTGGAGAGGCCTGGTAGGCCCAAAAGACAAAATCTGAGGAGAAAAAATCTCACTCATTTTTAGGAAAGAAAAAAGCACCGGCGGTACCGGTATCGGCAGGAAAAACAGCCGCGACCACAAAAAAACACGAAAATAAGGATTTTTAACGAAAAACGTTTCTGCGGTGACAGGAGGACGTCCTGTCGGCTCCGCGGAAAAACGAAAACTGAGGAGAGGCAGTGGGAAAGGCGGGAAGTCAGCGCGCAGGCGCGAGGGATGCTCCCAAAAGCTTTCTGATTGGATGCTGGGGAGCATTCCCGTGCAGGCTCCGTCGGTACCGACGTACCCATATGTGAAGACTCATTCCTGCTTGTTCCTGGAGATATTTATTTATGTTTCTTATATACCGCGCTATTATAATCAGTGCGGTTTACAGTAGGAACAACTTTACTACAATGAAATAGCACATTGAGCTTACATAGAACAGGATATTCAAAAACTTGGAAGGAACTGAGGGAAACTATATACAGATTATGTACATGTTACAGTAACAATTAATCTCGGAAGGTATGTAAGGGGTCTGTACGAATACTAGTACACATGGGTCAGAATGGGGAGAGGGGAGAGCTGGTTAACCATTATCGGTGGGGGGATGTTCAGTGGGTGGAGTTAGGTGGGGGGTTCGAGGGGTGGGTGGGTGTTTCTCAGACTGGGAGGTCGGGTAGTGCTGTATGAACAGGTGGTGCTTTAGGGCTTTTCGGAACACCACTAGGTTTTGGATGGCTCGGAGTTCTGCTGGGAGGGCATTCCATGCAATCGGTGCAAAAATAGAAAATGCTCTGTTGGCTGTTGATTTTGTACATTTTGTTATAAACTTGGGGACTTCAATTGTGTTCAGCTGCATATTTCTTCTTGTTCTGTTGATTGTGGTACGGTGGAGAAGTGCATTGATGGGTGTGGGGGGCTGATTCTTGAGGGCTTTGAAGGTTAGTATTAGAAATTTGTAGGTGATTCTGGCAGGAAGAGGCAGCCAGTGTAGGTTTATCAAGATAGGCGTTATATGATCTGACCTTGATGCACCAACTAGAACCCTTGCAGCTGTGTTCATGGCAAGTCTGAGTGGGTTTAAGGTTGACTGTGGAAGTCCCTGTAGGATGATATTCGCAAAGTCAAGATGTGGGATGATTAGAGCTTGGAATATTGATCTATAGTCAGAGAAGTCGAGTAATGGGCGAAGGTGTCTTAGCATTCGGATCTTGTGATAAATTGTTTTTGTGGTGTTTGTAACATGGGCTGACATATCAAGGCGTTGGTCGAGGGTAATTCCTAGGTATCGGATTGTGGGTTTTGTTTTCAATTCTATATTGTTGATCTGCAGTGATTGGGGAGGCGTGAAATTCCGATTCCTTGTGACGAATAGGACGTCTGTTTTGCTGTTGTTGATCCGGAGATTTTGAGTTAGAAGCCAGTCTGACACTGCTTCAAAACATCTCAATATTGGAGAGAAGTCAGGTTGATCAATCGTAAAAGGTGTATAGATGAGGATATCATCAGCGTAGGTAAGACAGTGGACGTTGAAGGAGCGGATTAAAGCACAGATAGACTGCATATAAATGTTAAAGAACAGGGCAGATAGGGATGAGCCTTGAGGGACACCTTGTTTCAGGGGGAAAGGCTCTGATGTCGTGGGGCCTGTTCTTACTTGTTGCCATCGGTTGCAGAGATAGGATTTGCACCAGGCTAGTGCTGAGCCTTGTATCCTTTTTTCTTTAAGTCGGAGTAGTAGAGTGTTGTGGTTCACGGAGTCAAAGGCGGCCGCTATGTCCAGGAATATCAAGACAAATCCTTGGTGAATATTGTCAAGGCCTGTGATTAGATTATTGAAGAGGGTTGTGAGGATGGTGTCAATACCGTGGGCTGCTCTAAAGCCATGTTGGGAGGTGTCTAGAGGCGATTCAGTATCCACGTGCTGTTGAA
The DNA here is from genome assembly GCA_033557465.1 of Ichthyophis bannanicus. NCBI lineage: Eukaryota > Metazoa > Chordata > Amphibia > Gymnophiona > Ichthyophiidae > Ichthyophis > Ichthyophis bannanicus. Next base: position 515,951,615 of record CM066035.1, read on the forward strand.
TTTGCCGGAGAACTACTTTCTCAATAATTTTAGCAAGCAATGGGATGCTTGAAATTGGCCTATAGGATTCTACTTTAGATGTGTCGAGTTTGCTGTTTTTTAGTAGGGGTCGGATAGATGTGTGTTTTAAGCTTTGGGGGAAGGATCCTGTAGATAAGGACTGATTCAGGATTCTGCAGATAGTTGGGCTGAGGTCGTGGCGTAGTTCTTTGATCCAGCTAGCGGGGCAGGGATCATTAGGTGCAGTGGTGAGGTTGATGGAAGTTATGGTGTTGATGATCTCCTCCTCAGAGATCGCAGTGAAATTCAGCAGGAGATTTATCTGGGAGGTTGTCAGCGGGGTAGAGGTAGCTATGATGTTGGTGCTTGTGCTGGTTTGAATCATCTTCGATTGAAGGTAATTAGAGTATTCCTGCGGTTGAGGCATGGGTGAGTGATCTTGTGATGGGTCTCCTGTTATGGCTTTTACAATATTGAATAGATCATGGGGTCTGTTCAGTGATCGCTTCAATAATTCTGAGTGGTATTGCTTCCTCTTTTCCATGGTTTTTTCTCGGTGTCTCTGTAGGTGCATAGTGTAGGCGCTTTGTGTTTCGGGGGTCCGATTGTGGCGCCAATGTCTTTCTAGTTTGCGTAGGTGGATGAGCGAAGCACGGAGGTCTTGGGAGTACCATGGAGTGTGTTCACGTTTCGATATGGTCTTGTTGGTGGATGGGATGCAGGCAGCAGCTCTGATGGCATTATTCCAGGTGGATACTAGTTCATCGGGATCGTGGGAATCATTGTCAAGTAGTGGTAGAATCACCTTGAGGGCACTGTCCTTGTCGAGGGGTCGGAAGCGCGAGGTGCTAAGACTAGGGGGGGTAAACGTTTTGTTGCTAATGTTGTATAGGTCATTAGCAGGTATGTTGAATAGTAGTAGGTGATGGTCTGACCAGGGTACAGGTGTAATGGATTGTATGATATTTTGGCTGGGTTTTGTAGTTTGGGGGGCGAAGATCAGGTCAAGTATGCCACCCTTGTTATGAGTTGGTTCTTCTATGAGTTGTGTATATCCCAGTTCATTCATTGCTTCAAGAAAGGAAGACGAGTGTAGATCTTGTAGTGAGGGCAGATTAAAGTCTCCGATCATCCAGGTTGGGGAGTGCGTGTTATGAGGGTTACAGGCTAGGTTGATTATTGATGATAACTCGTCTGTTGATGGAGATGGTGCTCAGGAGTGTGTGGAGGAAGCCTTTCAGGACTTTGACAATGGTATGCTGACAGGAAGGGAGATATGGGTAAGACGCTTGGATATCGGAGGCCTAAACTTACATAAGAACTCTTAGAAGACCTTAATGCGCAGATCTTTGATCAAGAAGTGCAAAGGGTAATTAAAGACTTGCAGGCTATAAAGGTCACAGGACCCAATAGGTTTAGCAGTGAATGCTTTAAATTAATGCAAGATAAAGTGTGAGTGCCACTGGCAGCTATGTACATGCAACTTACTGACCACAAAGCCTTTCCTTATGATACTGAGGCCCTCAACATAGTCATTCTCAAGCCTGATTGAGATCCTCAATTACTGAAGTTATATCGCCAAAAATTGATTGGCATAGTGCTTGGCCTACAATCATGCCTCATTTGATACATCCTTCTCAGGTGGGGTCTGTCCAGGTGAATATTTGTCAAAGATTAGCAACACTGCATCATTGTGTGGGATGGTGGACTGTGTTGCTGCTTATATGTTTTGAGGCCAAGAAGGCATTTGACAGTCAACTGGCAATATATGTTTTTAGCACTAGAAAATTTTGATTTTCAGACACTGTTCACTCAGGTTATAAATCTACTTTATGCTACATCAAAAGCTAGGATCTTGATAAATGACTCCAAAAGGAGAGTCTTCCATTGTATAAGGGTACTCAACAGGGTTGCCCACTTTCTCCTCGATTGTATTTATTAACATTTGAGCTACGATTAACAAACATTCAAGCATATAGTAACATAGTAATATAGTAAATGACGGCAGATAAAGACCAGTATGGCCCATCTAGTCTGCCCAACAAAGTGGCAAGAGTAGGTGCACCTGCCGCTCCGTGCAGGTCACCCTTCACCATGTCTTTTGTTTAGGGGTGAACTCATCGCTCCGTGTAGGGCACCCCTGTTTGCTGAGAAATTAGACAGTAAGTTTATTTTGATTTCATCCTGTTGGGATCCACTGTGTCTGCCCCATGCCATTTTGAATTCTGTCACTGTATTTGCCCCCACCACTTCCCATTGGGAGGGAATTCGAAGCATCCCATCCACCACCCTTTCAGTGAAAAATTTCCTGACATTGCCTTTCAATTTACCCCCTTGCAGCTTCATGTTATGCCCTCTAGTTTTACAGCGTCCCCGTCTTTGGAAGAGGTTTGTTTGTTCATTATTTCTCTTTAAGTATTTAAAGGTCTGAATTATATCTCCCCTATCCCTCCTCTCCTCCAGAGTGTACATATTTAGGTCTTCAAGTCTCTTCTCATAAAGCTTCTTACGCAGGCTCCAAATCATTTTGGTCGCCTTCCTCTGAACCGTTTCCAGTCTTTTTACATCCTTTGCGAGATATGGTCTCCAAAACTGAACACAGTATTCCCAGTGAGGCCTCACCAGTGACTTACACAGTGGCATTAGTACCTCTTCCTTTCTGCTGATAATTCCTCTTTGTATGGAACCCAACATCCTCCTGGCTTTTGCCACTGCCTTGTCGCACTGTTTTGCCACCTTGAGATCCTCAGAAATAATCACATCAAGGTCCTTCTCCTGATCTGTGCACACCAATCTCTCACCCCCTAGCACGTACATTTCCCTTGGATTTCTGCTTCCCAAGTGCATGACACTGTACTTCTTCGCATTAAATCTTAACTACCAAGCATTAGACCATTCTTCCAGCTTTTGTAGATCTTTCCTCATGTTATCCACTCCCTCAGAGGAGTCCACTCTATTGCAAATTTTCATGTCATCTGCAAAAAGACAGACTTTTCCATTCAGTCCTTTAGCAATATCATTCACAAATACAATGAACAGTGCCGGGCCCAGAACTGAACCCTGGGGCACCCCGCTAATCATCCTCCTTTCATCCACGTGAGCATTTACCATCACCTTCTGATGTCTGTCAGTCAACCAACAAATTTCTGATCCAGTTCACCACCTTGGGACCCATCCCCAAACTATTGAGTTTATTGATAAGCCTCCTATTAGGAACAGTATCAAAGGCTTTGGTGAAATCCAGGTAGATGACATCCATTGCATGCCCCTGATCTAGTTCTCTGGCCACCCAGTCAAAGAACTCAATCAGATTTGTTTGGCAAGATCGTCCTTTGGTAAAACCATGTTGCCTCGGATCATGCAACCTGTTGGTTTTGAGAAAGTCCACTATTCGCTCTTTCAGGAGAGCCTCCATTACTTTTCCTGCCACCGAAGTAAGGCTCACCGGCCGGTAGTTTGTCACTTCTTCCCTGACACCACTTTTGTGAAGAGGTACAACATCAGCCCTTCTCCAGTCCTGAGGAACTTCTCCTGTTTCCAAGGATCTGTTAAAAACCATCCTTTAATGGCCCTGCAAGAACCTCTCTGAGCGCTTTCAGTATCCTGGGATGTATCCCATCCAGATCTATGGCCTTGTCCACTTTCAATTTTGCAAGTTATTAAGAACATAAGATATGCCATACTGGGTCAGACCAAGGTCCATCAAGCCCAGTATCCTGTTTCCAACAGTGGCCAATCTAGGTCATACGTACCTAGCAGTTTCCCCAAAAAACACAGGTTCCACAATGCTTGTACTGGGTCAAGCATTGATATCCTGGGTCCCTTCTTAATAATGGTTTATGGACCTTTCCTCCAGGAACTTGTCCAAACCTTTTTTAAACCCAGCTACACTAACAGCCTTTACTACATCTCAGGTAACAAATTCCAGAGTTTGATTACACGTTGAGTGAAAAAATATTTTCTTTTATTAGTCTTAAATAGTTTACCCTGTAGCTTCAAGGTGAATGGTGTGGTATCTACTTCATTCACATTTTTATATTAGGGAGTCACAGGTGGTCCTTCTCCAGGATTTTCATTATTCTATTCTATTTTATTTATTTATTTATATTCTCTTATATACCGCGCTATTCTGCATCAGTGCAGTTTACATTGAACAAACTGAAATTACATTGAACAGGGCATTATAACTTGGAGATAACTATTTTACAGGGAACATGGGCTATGGAAGGTTAAGTGGCTTGCCCAAGACCACAAGGAGCACCTGTGGGACTAGAAACCCCAGTCCTTCCAGCCCAAGGTTGCTGTCCTCTAGTGGGATTTGAACCCCCGACCTTCCGGCCTGAAGTGCCTTGCCCCAACCACTAGGCCACTCCTCCACTCCATTAGTATTAGTACAGATAGGATCATATAGTTTTGGAATATAAGCTTTTGCCAGTGACTTGTACATATTATAGATCCCCAAAATTCAATTTAAGACTTATTGGTGGAATTTTCTGACTTTGGGGAATATGCTGGATATAAATTTAACTTGGAGAAATCTGAGGCCTTATCCATATGGCCAATTCTTCAGGCCAATTTGCGGGGGGAATTTTCTGTTTTGATGTTCCTAAAAATCATTTCGCTATCTGGGAATGGTCATTAAGGCAACTTTGAGGGCTCTTTATTGCTGCAATGTTCCCCCTTTTCTTCAGGATACTGTTTATACTCTATGCAAATGTTAAGAACTGCTTCTGCGTTTAGCGGTCAGAATCGCTTTGTTCAAGATGGTTTTGTTCCCTCGATGGCTATATGTTCTGCAGATGATGCGCCTTGCCAAAGATCTAAAACACCTGGCAAAGGTGCTTGCCAAATTCCAATTGAGAGGAAAGAACCCACGTGTAGCGCTTCAGATTTTACGAGGCTTCAGTTATAGGGAAGGGATGGGGTGACTGATCTCCGTAGCTATGTGACATGTTAACTCAGACATCTTTAGGATTGGCTCTTCGAGTTGGAATTCAAAAAAGTATTAGCGGGCCCATTATCCCTTAAGTATGTCATATATGCTGGATGTGGGAAGTCACCTACTAAAAGCTGCAAAACCTGTTGTCATTTCATCTTATTTGCTGCACTTGTAAGTGGATGTGTGTCATTCTGAAGCAGTCAGTGTACTTACCTATACAGGGTATGGCAGAGTTTTTAGCTGCATCTTGACATCTCGGTCTAGGAAAAGAGGGGCTTTGCTGTCTGGATCAGATTCTTGTGGACAATGGAGCTGTACTTTCATTTGAGGAACTCCGGGCTCAGTATGAATGTGATGTGGAGAATGTGTTTCCATACCTTCAGCTTTGTAGCTATGTCAGAAGTCTTGCTCAGATCAATTCATCCAATGACTTTTGTACACAGAGAAATTTTTCTGGCAGAAGAGGCAGCCAGAATTACAGTCTCTAAGGTTCAGAGTTCGTTTGCAGTTTCCAAGCCACAAGAGGCATGTGATGCAGCAGCGGAGGCGGCGACTAAGTAGAATACAGAACTAGAGACTCTTTGGGCTAGCAGAGTGTTAAAGGCAATGGGTAAAATACCAAAACTCAGAGTTGTGTGATATGCAGTATAAAACAGTGCACAGAGTATATATACCACCATGTCGAACGTACAAGATGGGTTGTATTGATTCAGCTAAGTTATATCTGTTAATACCTGAACGAATAGGGGTGACCTACACGGAGCGGTGGGTACACTCCTAAACAAAGTCATGAGGAGAGGTGACCTGCACGGAGCGGCAAGTGCATCTACTCTTGCCGCCTTGCTGGGCAGACTAGATGGGCCATACTGTTCTTTATTTGCCGTCATATACTATATGTTGAGTTTTAGAAGTGTAAGCAACTGAAGCTTCCTTGGGGCATGTTTTGGATTTGCCCATAGGTTCAATATCATCAGAAGCAGATTCATGAATACACAAAGAAAGTGTTGCATTGCCACAGGATTTTAACCCCCCAATCAGTACTGTTCTATGATATGGAGGCATTGATGTGGTAGGGCAAGATAGGAAACACTGGCTTAAGCTGGCTTGGTTGTTAGGGAATAAGGTCTATTCTCTCAGTTCTCAATTCTCTCTGAGGAATTGCCCAGATTTTGGCAATGGAGGAATGAACTGCACCAGCACATGCAATTAGATCAATTGTGGATGGGAAAGGGACGAGTGAGGACTCCCAAATATTTGGCACTATTGGAGAACTATATCAAAACGCTACCTCTTAGAGTGCACAGTTTGGTCCTTAATAGGAGACATAGGCAACTCATCTTCTTGTGTTGGACTTCGTGATGGGCACTGGGATGGGCAGGACTTCAAGTGGATGGGTTGGGGGGATTGGGACAATATGGGTGGGATAGGCTGGAAGAGTGGAATGGGTGTATTTGAAGGATGTAGGTTGGATTTTATTTTGTTGTAAACATATTATGTTATGTTTTCACTAGATGTGGTGGCCAGCGGTTGGCGGCCCATATCTGATTTGTTGAAGTTGCAATGCAAAAGTGAATAGTTTGGCTATCAATGTGGCCTGTATATACTAAAGATGTATGTGAGATTGGGAGGGAGGAGGTGGGGGAAGATTTTTAAAAAAGGGAAAAAAAGACTTATCTTCTTTAAAGTTGTATTGACTATCCTGTGGGTACCTAAGAAACCCCACACCCTGGGAATATTTGCATTTTCAATGAACAAAATTTAACTAAAAATCGATTTGGCTCAGATAATGTACAAATATTAGTAAATATAATTCAAGGAGTACAGTATGAAGAAAATAGATATGCAATCTTATTAGATGCAGAAAAAAAAAACTTTGGTAAGATTGAGTGGCCATACCTGTTTACAGTGTTGAGAGGCTTCTGGTTTGGACACTAATCTTCTCATATCCATCTCCACTGCTACCTTCTCTACTGACTTCAAGCATGCCATAGTCACACTCCTCCTCAAGAAACCCTCACTTGATCCTACCTGTCCGTCTAACTATCAAACCATCTCTCTCCTTCCCTTTATCTCTAAACTACTTGAGCGTGCTGTCTACCTTCGCTGTCTCAATTTCCTTTCGTCTCATTTCTTGATCCTTTACAATCCGGCTTCTGTCCCTTGTACTCCACCTAAACAGCTCTCACTAAAGTATCAAATGACATGTTCCTGGAAAAATCCAAGGGACTTTATTTTGTCCTCATCCTTCTTGATCTCTCTGCTGCTTTTGACACTGTTGACCACAACCACCTTCTTACCATCCTGTCATCACTCGGCTTTAGAGGCTCTGTTCTGTCTTGGTTCACCTCTTATCTAACCCATCGCTCTTTTAGTGTGTGTTCTGGTGGCTCCTCTTCCTCTGCCACCCTGCTCCCAGTTGGTGTTCCCCAGGGTTCTGTCCTGGGACAGCTCCTCTTCTCTCTCTATACCCAGTCTCTTGGTGCTCTTATCTCTTCCCATGGCTTTCATTGCCATCTCTATGCTGATGACTCTCAAATCTACCTCTCTTCGCCTGATATCTCTCCAGCAATCCATGACAAGATCACTGTTTGCCTTTCAGACATTGCTACTTGGATATCTCACTGCCGCTTGAAATTAAATATGGCTAAGACTGAACTCCTTATCTTTCCCCCCAATGCCTCCCCTCCTTTACCCCCTTTCTCAGTCTCTGTGGATAACTCTTTAATCCTTCCTGTCTCTTCGGCCGTAACCTGGGTGATATCTTTGATTCCTCTCTCTCTCTTTCTCCATTCATATCCAATTCGTAGCTAAGACTTCCCATTTCTTCCTTTATAACATCAACAAAATTCGCCCCTTCCTTTCTGATGACACTACTAAAATGATTGTCCACTCCTTAATCACCTCCCGTCTTGATTACTGCAATATTCTCCTTGCTGGCCTTTCCGTGAACCATCTCTTTCCCCTTCAATCTATTCAACATTCTGCTGCTCGACTAATTTTCCTTCAGCATCGCTTTTCCCATATCACTCCTCTTCTCAAGTCCCTTCATTGGCTTCCCATCCGTTTCCGGATCCAAGTCAAACTCCTCCTCTTGACCTATAAATGCATTCACTTTTCAGCCCCACACTACCTATCATCTCTTCTCTCTCCTTACATCCCCTCTCGCATTCTTCGAACAGCCTTTGTCTATCTATACCCTCCACTCATACTGCTAATTCTAGACTTCGCTCCTTTCACCTGGCTGCACCCTTTGCCTGGAACAATCTACCTCTGTCTGTGCGCAAAGCGCCCTCTCTGGACCTCTTCAAGTCCAGGTTGAAAACCCATCTCTTCTCTATTGCTTTCTGTTCTTGATTCTTGTTTTTGCTCTTCTTGTTATTGTATACTTTGTCTTACTTGATTGTATTTGTATTTTGTGATTTTCTTGACTAGATTGTGAGCTCTGGTGAGCACGGACTGTCTCTTCTTCATGTATGTACAGCGCTTCGTACGTTTGAAGTGCTATATAAATGTTAAATAGATAGATAACTGGATAGACAATACAGAAGGCTTTGTTAGCCTTTTTTGTTGTTGTTGTTAATTGTCATCTGTCTTCGCCATTCAATTTAAGCAGAGGAATGTGACCTGGCTGCCCCATGTCCCCATTCTTGTTTGCTTTGGCAATAGAACAGTCTACCTGCATCCTACTGTAATTTTGGTATCCATGATTTCTCTTAAGTATGAGGTAATGGTCTTGGGAGAGGTGTCCTTTGGGGTCAGGTCCCAGAGTCACAAGTTTCTTGTAAGCTGCTTCTTATTGACAGCTAGATGAGTAGGTACTTGTCATTGGAAAGATTCATCACCCTCTTTCAAGACAGGAAAGTCTCGGACATTTTTGTTATGGAAAAACTTACCTTTTTGCTTAAAGGTAAGAGCCTTGATTTTCAAAAACATTGGGAATCATATTACTTTTATGAACCAATGGTTCTTATCGCCCTCTTACATGGGTGTTGGCTCTGGTTGTTCAGACCATTTTTTGTGTGGCCACTTTGTGATGGCTGTGTAGAGCAGGATAACTTTAATTTTTGGATGCTCCTCCTACTTTGGGAAAGTAACAGTTCCTGGGGTACGGAGGGTGTAGGGGAGGGTGGATTGTTTAGAATAGTTTATTCAGACTGCATATTTATGTTTTATTTTTTCCTTTTGGAGGGCGAGGTTTCAACGTATCCTCTAATGTTCTGTTTAGGATATCTCCTTTCTTGGTCTGTTGACTTTTTCTTTCTGATCATGTTGACTATGCTGAGGATGCTTGGTCCGCTTTGCCTATTTTTCTGGCAGTGCATCTATATGCCTCTTTATGTAATTGGAATATGTATTCACTCTAGGACTTTTCTGTTAAAATGTTTAAAAAATTATTATCCTGCCAAAATTACAATTTTTATTTCTCCAGCTTCCCTTTAGTGTACCCAGCTGTTTTTTTCCAGGAAATACAAAGAGCCTTCTCAAGGTATATATGGCAAGGTAATAAACTCAGGCTTGCCTTCATAACATTCTCAATCCCAAAAGATCTAGGGGGAAAAGAGGGTTATCAGATATATATGGTTTTCATATCAAGTAAGTAGGTAAACCCCAATATTCGCAGAATAAACTTTGGAGATATAGAACCACCCTCAAATACATCTACATATCAAAACACACCCATCATATACCACCCGCATAACCATACGCCGGATCAATGCGAGATCAATATGCAACAAAACAAACACTATTATTGATCACATCCATAAAAACAACATTGATATCCTATGCATTACTGAATCGTGGCTCAAGAACTCAGACCAGGTGATACTGAATCAAATAACACCGCCAACATTCACAGCATACAACTGTCCCAGAACCCACAAATGAGGAGGAGGTGTTTTAATTCTCGCCAGATCAGACCTAAGACTCAAAACGTCTACCTCAAAAACCTCTGAATACTGTGACTTCATCAACACGGAAAATAAGTACCTATCCATCCGCCTTATCTACCGACCCCCCCAAGACCTCAACTGATGACACGTCCAACATCCTAGATATGATATACGCAGCGAACCCCCCACACAAGACCCTCATTGTTTTAGGAGTCCTGAATTTCACATCTTCATCTACAACACTCGAAACAGCTTTTCACAAAGCAATGGAATCCATTCACCTAAAGCAAATCCTCTGTTCCATCACATCACATCACTCTGGCTCTACAACAGATTGCATTTTTGTGCCAAACACCACCCTAGATCACCGTCTCATAAAACCACCTAAAACCACACCAATACGATGGTCAGATCACCATGCTATACTATTCGAGCTCCACCAAAATACCCACCATTCATCTCGGAGAACTGAACAGTCAACCAGACGCTTCAAAGCGTTTAACAAACAACAATTCCTCAAAGACATCATTCAGTCCCTACCCCAAGACTTCACCGACATAGACAAAGCTATTAACACATAGAACAACACTATCCTGGCCGCATCTCAACTCCCACCTCAAAAGAGCTCACACTACAACAAAAACAAAAACAGACCTAGATCTACACCATGGTATTCTAACACCATAAGAGAATCCACAAGGAAATTATGACAACTAGAACGCCGCTGGAGATGTAACAAATCAAACATTGAGACAATATCAGGAGATGCAAAAAGAATACAATAATCTAATTAACAAACAAGAATACCTCACAAACCTTGTTCTAAAATCCTGTAACGAACCCAAGGAGCTCTTCAACATTGTACGCAACCTTACAAATGACCCAAACACGAAGGATGAAAGCAAGATCCATCCTCAAATCTTTGCTGATTTTCTAACCCTGAATATGAAATATGACGACAGAAAAAGACCACATGGCCTATCTAGTCTGTCCTTCCATATCAACAACTACAACAGTCCCTTTTTTTCATTTATAGAAACATAGAAATATCTAAGAATAGTCCCAATCACAACACACCAATTACGAGCATCCCTCTTATGGACACATCAATTACTGATGCTGACTGTACAACCACCAATCAATGGAAGAACTTCAGCATTCCATCAACAAAACAAATAACTCAAACCATCACCGCTCTAAACACCACCACTTCTCCATTGGACCCCTGCCCGGTGACATGGATTAAATCCACCATAGATCTAAGCACATACATTCAAAAGATAGTAAGCACCTCTCTCAACCAGGGATACATGCCCAAAGCACTCAAATAATCTACTATACGCCCTATTCATAAAACCACATCAACTATTAGTACTGACCCATCAAACTACCGCCCAATATCAAGCCTTCCATTCCTAGCAAAAATAACCGAAAAAAATCGTTCAGAGACAGCGTCAAGAACATATTGATCAATACGCCCCACTGGACCCTCACCAGCATGGATTCCATCCAAACCATAGCGTTGAGACACTTATTTATTTATTTATTTAGCTGTATTTATATACCGCTTTTCACCGGGTCAAAGCGGTGTTACATAGGGGTGGGGGAATTAAGTATAAGGGTGGGGCCATCACCGGGGAGGCAACATTGATGATTTTGACATAGGACAGACTTTGGACAAAGGACAGACATGGGACATAAGACATGGTAGTTTCGAGTTAGAGGCTCATTGTGGTTGAGCTCACTTCTCATTCATCTATTTGATAACATACTAAAAGGAATAGACAAGATAAAGAAAGGCTTCCTACTAATCTTTATTGACATATCATCCGCCTTCGATACAGTTTATCACATCCTACTGAAGCGCCTAATGGAAATTGGTCTCCAAGACACCACCATAAAATGGTTTCATTCTTACCTTGAAGATAGACAACAAAAAGTAACATCACCTCAGCACCCTTCCGTACAACACAAGGAGTTCCCCAAGGCTCCTCATTATCTGCACTCCTATTCAACATCTATAGCCAACCTATTTGCAAGATATTTAATAAATACAAGATTCAATATGCCATATATGCAGACGATATCATGGCATATACTCCTATCCACCTGGATGCCCCAGACTATACCGATATATCAACCTGCATTCATGAAATAACGACATGGCTTACTAACAATTTAAAAATCAACATAAAAAAATCTGAAGCAATCAACATCACAAGGAAATTCACATTCACTCCTCCTCCTACTACCATCAACATTTCAAATACACCAATCACTAGAAAAGATGAAGTTCAGTATCTTGGAGTGATACTAGACTAACAACTTACTCTTCAGGCACACATTAACAAAACGTCCAAAACAGCCTTCTTCAAACTAGCAATGCTCCGAAGACTAAAACCTCTTCTCAATAAAGAACACTTCTGTACAGTATGCCAGGCAATCATCACACCTTTGCTGGACTATTGTAATCTCCTCTTCCAAGGCCTACCCAAACAATCCACTCAACCCCTTCAAATAGTCCAAAACACTGTTGCCCGTATTATTGCTGGCGCTTCACTACAAGACCATATAACTCCCATACTACATGATCTGCATTGGCTACCAATCTCTTCACGAACAAAATATAAATCAGTGCTCACCATCTTCAAGATCAAAAACATGTCAGCAGGAATACTACAAGAGCTCATCGGAACCAAAGCAAAAAAGAGACCAGACAGAAACAGCACTAAAAACACAATACCAACTCCTAGTTTATTCACAAGAACCAATAAATTCACATCCATGCAGGCTCTCTCTCTTGCTGCCCCTGCTATTTGGAATGCACTACCGGAAAAGCTACGATCCACAACTGATATAAAAGACTTCTGCAAGTTACTCAAGACCACCTTATTCATTGAACATTATATTGAAGACCACCAATCTCAGTAATCTCTACACAGAACCATCTCCATTCCACCTCACAAGCCGACTTACACAAGTCAACATATCTGCTCCCAATTATATACTTTGATATATATAGTTTTGTTTCAAAACTCCCAACTAATCATCCCTTTCTCCTGTGAGATTAAATCTTGATGTAGGAAGTTACAAGACTGTTGATGTTTTTTGAAATGTGATGTTACTGTTTACAATTGAAAGTTCTTTGTAAAAGTTATTGTTTAAAATTGATGTACTTTGTAAAAGTTGAAGTTAATTTAAACCGCCTTGATTAAACGCCTTGATAAATAAATAAATAGAGCAGGAAGTCTGCTTCGCTCTTCACAGGGGAACTTTTTGGAGATAATGGGGGTCTCTCTACTCCATATGATATACCACCCAGGTGGTTTAAAATAAGATGCTCTGTAGGAGAGGAAAATAATGTCATTATATTACAGAACAAGAAGGCAGAAAGGTGGGAACAAACTCAATAAGTGGGGAGTTAGGAAAGAGAAGGAGGAAGGTCAAAGGCCAGCTGGAAAAGATGTGTTTTCAATAATGTTTTGAACCTAGGGAAGGATTGCTCCCAACCGGAGTGCGGGGAAGGAGGGCAAAGAACTCCAAGGCGCGTAGGGCCAGAGCAATGGAATGCCTTGCCTGGCCGCTTAAAAGGCTAAACTAGGCTAATCGCCTTTAGGAAAGGATTGAAAAGCGTAGTTACTCACTTGTAGCAGCTGTTCTCTGGAACAGCAGGAATCAGTTCTCATATATGGGTGACATCAGCAAAGACGGAGCCCGCATAGTATCCATTCCCCAACATTCATAGAAAGCCTTTGGGAGTTCCACAACGCATGCAAGGTCACCTTCTCGCTCAATGGTGCCATCTTATCTCAGTATGATGACACAGTTTAAAGAAGCATAAAAAGAAAACAACTCCATGAGGAGAAGGAAGGGTTGTGAGGATTGATTCCTGCTGTTCCAGGAGAATACCTGCTACAGGTGAGTAACTACACTTTCTCCAGGAACAAGCAGGAAGTCAGTCCTCACATATGGAACTCCCAAACTATAGGCTAACAAAAGAATGCCAGTGGAGAGCACAAATTGGTCCCAAGACCTCAGACATGATCCAGGCATCAATCAGAGAGAGTCAGTTCTCCAGCAGCCTGGACACTTAGAAGGGTTGAAGGGAAAGAGTTGCCTTATTCCCCAAACAGATGACAGTACTGCCTGGGCAAAGGCGCTGTCCCACCAGGAGTAGTTCTCTGGGCAGTAATGCGCTGTGAAGATATGGACTGAGGACCAGGTGGCTGCCCGGCAGATCTCCAACAAGGAGACAGAGCTCAAGTTAGCCAGTGAGGCTGTCATTGCTCGCACATTGTGAGCAGTGACATGTCGCTCTAGAGAGAGACCAGTGTGCACATAGGTGAAGGATATGCAGTCCACCACCAAGGCAGACAGGGAATGCTTAGGGACCATGACACCCAACCTGTTGGGGTCAAAGGAGATGAAGATCTGCGAGGAGCAGCGAAGGGCTGTTGTCCATTCGAGATAGAAGGCTAATACACTCTTACCATCCACGGTGTGGAGCACAGCCTCCGCCCGACTTGCGTGAGATCGGGGAACAAAGGTGGCAAGGACCACCTCTTTATTCAGATGAAAGGGGGAAACCACCTTGGGAAGAAGCCTGGGATGCAAGCACAAGACTACCCTATTCTTGTGGAACCTGGTGTAGGGAAGCATATGCCACCAAAGCCTACAGCTCACTAATCCTGTGGGAAGAGTTCAGTGTCACCAGAAAGACCACTTTACAAGAAAGGTATTTGAGGTGACATGAGGCCAGTGGCTCGAAGGGTGGAGCCATGAGCTTACCAAGAACCACATTCAGGTCTCAAGCCATCACAGGGGGACAAATGAGAAGCAGTTTGAGCAAGAGACCTTGCATAAAGTGACTCACGAGAAGATGGAAGAACAGGAGTTGCCAATCAACCAAATGATGGTGCGCTGCCAGTGTACTGAGGCTTGCCCCATTGAGTCGGATTTCAAACCAGTATGGGAAAGGTGCAGCAAGTACTGCAACCCCATTGGTACTGAAGAGAAGAGGCTCATACACCCAATCCGCACACCAGATGGAGAATCTATGCCATTTGAAGGCATATGCTCGACTCATGGAATACTTGTGAGGTGCCAGGAGAACATCCTCAACATCCCTGGGCAGATGAAATTGTTCGTTATCCTTTAAGCAGCCAGGATGTCAGGGTTGGTATGCAGGAGGGAGCCGTCCTCCTGCAAAATCAGGTCCAGGGCAGATCCCAGGGCAATCGGTGGCACCCAAGAGAGACTGAACAGCAGGAGAAACCACAGATAAAGGGCCAACCTTGGAGCTATGAGGATCACAGAGGCCCATTCCCACTGAATCTTTAGAAGGGTCTTGGAGACCAGAAGGATCAGAAGGTTCGTGTACAGCAGTCCCTCGCTCCACGATAGGAGGAATGCGTTGACAGTTACTCGATGTGGGGCCAGTATCCTGGAAAAGAAGCATGGCAACTGGGCATTACTGGGACTGGCAAAGAGGTCGAGTGTAGGAGAGCCCCACATCAGGAAAAGGCGACACGCCACTCAAATGTTCAGCCTCCACTCATGGGGCTGAAGGACCCAACTGAGGCAATCCGTGAGGACATTCTCCTGTCCTGGGAGGTACACTGCCTGAAGGAGCATACCCTTCTCGCGGGCAAAGTTCCAAAGATGAACCGCCTCCTCGCACAAGAGGTATAGCATAGTTACTCACCTGTAACAAGTAATTTCCAGGAACAGCAGGAATCAGTCTTCACATATGGGTGACATTGGCAAAGACAGAGCCCGGCACCGGAACACTCCTGAGCATCCAAAAGGAAAGCCTTTAGGAGTGTCCCTCCACACATGCGTGTTTGCCTTCCCACCTTAGCTCCTAGTCTCTTCAGTCAGGTGTACAGCGGAGACAAAATAATAATAAAAAGAAAAAAATGGGACAACGTGAAGGGGAGGTGGGCAGGTTGTGAAGACAGATTCCTGCTGTTCTCGGAGATCACCTGTTATAAGTGAGTAACTACTGTACACTATCTCAAAGAACAGGCAGTCAGTCTTCACATATGGGAATGCCTAGCCACAGACAGACGAGCAAGAGAACAGTCCTGGCACAACTAGAGGTTGCAGCAAGGATCAAATAGACTCAAGTCATTCACAACACCCTTCGCAAGGAAGTCCAGAGGGCAGAGGGCAAGTTGTCTAAACTGGAAAAAGATTATATAAAACAGATTGACCGAATTGAGCATCACTTCTGGAGTCCTTCTCCAGGCAATAGTGTGCTGTGAAGGTTTGAAGTGAAGACCAGATAGCTACTTGACAGATTTCAAAAATAGGGACAGAACGGAGGTTAGCTACAGTGGTAGCCATGGTTCGGGTATTATGGGCAGTGACATGGTGTTGAAGAGTTAGACCAGCTTGCAAGTAAGTAAAAGATATGCAGTCCGCTAGCCAGTTTGAAATTGTTCTCAGAGACTGGTAGCCACAAATGACTTTGGTCAAGAGAGACAAATAACTGAGAGGATTGGCAATGAGCCTTAGTAAGGTACAGATAGAAAGCCAATGCTCTCTTACAATCAGGAGTATGCAATTTCGCCTCAGCCGGGGAGGTATGAAGCCTTGGAAAGGATGTAGGTAGTGAGATGGATTGGTTTAGGTGGAAGGAGGTGACGACCTTTGGTAAGAACCTAGGATGTGTCCGAAGGACTACCTTGTCATGGTGGAATGTGGTATATGGAGTACAGTCCACCAAGGCTTGCAGTTCATGAACCCTATGAGCAGAGGTGACTGCAATGAGAAAAAGGACTTTCCATGTTAAGAACTTTAAAGAGACTGATGCCATGAGTTCAAAAGGAGTGCACATGAGCTGTGCAAGAACATTTAAATCCCACATTGTGGGTGGTAGGAGTAGAGGCAGTTTGGTCAGAAGACCCTTCATGAATCTAGCCACCAAGGGATGTGTCAAGATCGGCCAGTTTTCCAACGTATGGTGAGAGGCAGCAATGGCACATAAATGATCCCTTGCAGAGTTGGTCTTAAAACCAGAGAGGATAAGTGGAGCATGTATAGAAGTAGATCTGGGACTGAACATCTGTAAGGATCTATGTTTTTTGTGAACACCAAATGGTGAATCTTCAACACTTGAAAGCATAAGGGTGTCTGGTGAAATCTTTTCTGGAAGATAAGAGAACCTGTAAAATCTCCTATTGGAGTCCTAGTTGTCAGAGGACCACCCGCTCAGCAGCCAGGCCGTCAAGTAAAGTGCCTTGAGTTTGGGATGCAGGAAAGTCCCCTGTTACTGAGAGAGGAGGTTGGGAGAGCACCAAGGTTGAAGGGAGGTTTCTGAACAAGTTGAAGTAGTAAGGGAAACCAGGGATATCTGGGCTGGTAAGGGACAATGAGGACCAAAATTCCCCTGTCAGCTCATAGTTTGAATAGTCTTTGTGTTATGAGGGGGAGAGGAGGGAAAGCATAGAGGAGATGCTGTCCCCAACAAAGGAGAAATGCATACAAGCTCTCCCTGTGAGGGAAGGGGATCCTGGAGCAAAACCAAGGCAGATGAGTGCTGACAGGAGAAGCAATGAGGTTGATTATTGGCATCCCCCAAACCTGGAACAAGTGTTGAGCTACTTGATGTTCCAGCCTACACTCATGTGGATAGAGGATGCAATTCAGTATGTCAGCTAAGGAATTCTCTGTTCCTAGAAGATACGCTGCATGAAGGTGAATATCCAAAGAGATAGCGTAGTTACTCGCCTGTAACAGGTGTTTCCCGGGGACAGCAGAAATCAGTCCTCACATATGGGTGGCACCAATGGAGCCCTCGCGAAAGCATCTCCCCAGCTTTCAAAGAAAGCCTTTGGGAGATGCCACCACACATGTATGGTCCCCTTCTCGTCCAAGGGTTCTATCTTACTCAGTCAGATAACATAGCTAGAGCCGACAGAAGATGGCAAAAATTGCACAGCAACTCCAAGGAGAGGAGGGAGGGTTGTGAGAACTGATTGCTGCTGTCCCCGGAAAACACCTGTTACAGGTGTGTAACTACACTTTCTCTGGGAACAAGCAGGAAGTCAGTCCTTACATATGTGACTCTCTGGCTACAGGCTACCAAAAGCTTGTAGAGAAAGAACACAGTCGCCCTCAAGGGAAGCCATGAGCAGTAGCAATGGAGGCATAGGACTTGTGTGTCAGATGGAAACCAACGCTCTGATCGCCTCTACACAGAAGGGTCAGAGGGTAGGAGTTGCCTAGACCCTGAAAAGATTATGAAGCACGGCCTGGCCGAAGGCGCTGTCCCATTTGGACCCCCTCCAAGCTGCAAAGGTATTGACTGAAGACCAAGTGGCGGCCCAGCAGATATCCGACATCGGGACAGAGTGCAGGTTTGCCACAGAGGCTGCCATGGACCTGAAATTGTGTGCTGTGACCCGGCCACCCAGCAAACGCCGAGCCTTCTCAAAGGCGAGGGCAATTCATTCCGCCACCCAGGTGCACAGGGTTCGCTTGGTCACTGCCTCCCCCAGACACTAGGCTTGTAGGAAATGAAGAGCTGAGAAACTTTCCGGTGGCCCCGAGTATATTGAATGTTGAATAACAGAGCCCTCTTACAGTCCAAGGTGTATAGAATGGTCTCCGCTCTGGAAGAGTGAGGTCTCGGGAAGAAGGTGGGTAGCACCACCTTCTGGATGAGGTGAAAGGAAGACACCACCTTCAGGAGGAATTTGGGGTATGTGCGTAGCATTGACCCTGTTCTTGTAGAACCTGGTATACGGCACCTCCGCTACTAGGACTTGGAGATCGCTGACCCTGCAGGAGGTGGTGAGCGCCACCAGGAACATGACTTTCCACGAGAGATACCCCAGGTGGCAGATAGCGAGGGGCTTAAAGGAAGGGCGAGGGGCTTAAAGGAAGGGCGGGTGAGCTGCGCCAGCACTACATTGATGTCCCACTCCATCGCCAGAGGGCAGACTAGGAGTTTTGACAGGAGCCCTCCACTTAGGAAGCGAGACACCAGAGGCTGGGCTGAGAAGGGCTTATCTTCAACAGTGTGGTGGGTACACCGCCAGGGCACTGAGGTGCACTCTGATGGAGTTTGATTTGAGCCCAGATTGCAAGAGATTAAGAAGGTACTGCAGCACCAGCTGCACTGGGCAGGAGAACGGGTTCACTCATTGCTCCATGCACCACACCGAGAACCTGCGCCATTTGAATGCATAAGCCTTCCTGGTGGAAGTCTTATGGGAGGGCCAGCAGGATCTCTCCCACTTCTCCTGAGAGGTTGAAAGGGGCTAAGGTTACTCTTTCAACAGCCACACTGTCAGTGATAGAGATGGATTGGGATGCAGGAGAGAGTGCTCTTCCTGAGACAAGAGCCTCTGGGAACTCTCCAGGGAGATCAATGCTTACACTGACAATCGGAGGAGCAGCAGAAACCACGGCTGCCTGGGCCACCGTGGAACCACCAGGACCAGTGACACTCTGTCGCAAAGAGCCTTGAAGAGGGTCTTGGCAATCAACGGCGTGGGTAGGAAGGCGTATATGAGGACTACGGGATGAGAAACACATCTGCCACTACCCGGCTAGGGTGAGACTGACAGGAATAGAAGCAGGGCAATCGGTAGTTGTCCTGGCTGATGAAAAGGTCCACCAATGGGGTACCCAGAGTCAGAAGAGCCGGGAGGCCACTCTGGGGTCCAGCTGTTACTTGTGCAGTTGGAGGACCCTACTCAGTTCGTCCACCAGGGCACTGTCCTGGCCTGGTAGGTATACCACCCAGAGGAGTATTCCTTGATGAACTGCGTAGGAGCAGAGCGTCATCGCCTCGCAGCAAGGGGTGCGAGACCCCATGCTCCCTTGTTTGTTCATGTAGAACATCGCCACTTTGTTGTCTATTTGGATCAGCACTGGCTGGTGCCTTAGACAGTGTCAAAAAGCTCAGAAGGCTAGATAAATTGCCTGAAGCTCCAGAAGGTTGATCTGCTGGTTGCCCTCAGCCTGTGACCAACTGACCTGGATGTGAAGTTCCTTGCAGTGGGCTCCCCATTCCAGTACAGAAGCATCTGTTGTGAGGACCCTTAGAGAGCTTGGGGCTAGAAAGAGAATACCTGCCTGAAGGCGTGTGGTTGTTGCCATCACATCAGGAAGTCCGCCAACTGGTGGAACACAGACACTGTCTTGGAGGAGGCACATGGCCTGTGTCCACTGCAACCCTCATTTGCAGATGGGTGTCAGGGGTGACATTGGCTGTGGAGGCCATGTGGCCAAGGAGGCACAACAGAAGAAGAGCTGGAACCGAAGGATAGTGTTGCATGTCTGTGGCCAATTTCTTGAGACTGTTGGCCCGATCCAGGGGGAGGAAGGCCTTTCCCTGAACAGTGTCCAGCTTTGTCCCTATGAACTCCAGACATTGTGTCTGGAGGAGGTGGGACTAGGGGTGGTTTATCATGAACCCCAGATGTTGTAGGATGTGGATGGTGTGTGCTGTAGCTTGCTGTACCTCGGCGGCCAAGCCTCCTTTTATAAGCCCATCATCCAGATAGGAAAAGACGAATATCCCTTGGAGACAGAGGTAAGCGGCCACTACTGCCAAGCACTTGGTGAAGGCCCTGGAGGCAGATGCCACCATGAAGTGAAGATATTGCCTGTGGCTGGAGTGAATGAGTATGTGGGTATAAGCATCCTTCAGATCCAAGGAGCATAGCCAATTTCCCTGCTGGAGATAAAGCAGCAATGTTCCAAGGAAGAGCATCTTGAGCTTCTCCCTCACCAGGAACTTGTTCAGGTTCTGCTGGTCCAGGATATGCCGTAGACCCCCTATCCTTTTTGGCAAGAGGAAATATCCCAAAGTAGAAGCCTTTGCCCCTGAGATGTTGGGATACTGGTTCCACCGCCTTGTCCTTGAGAAGGCCTGCGAGTTCCTGCAATAGGAGGTCCCAGTGAAGTGGAAATCTGGAGGGCTCTCCCAGGAAGAAAGGAGGTGGTGTTTGAGCAAGGTGGAGGAGGTATCCCTCCCTGACCACCTGGAGTGCCCAGGAATTGGTGATGTCTGGCCACTTGTGGGCATAGTGAATAAGACGTCCCCCTATGGGCTGCTGTCCTCTTTGGGGTAGAGAGGCTATGTCCAAGCTCCCCTTAGGCTGGGCTGGAGCTGACGCCTGGGGCTTGGGGGCCTTCTGCTTATGAGGGCCATGTCCTGTCCCTTAACCTATTTGACCCTGCTGGGAAGGGCTTGGAAGTGTAGGTAGTTTTTGTAAACAGCCTCTTTCCTTGAGTAAAACGGCTTTTCACCTGAGCCCTTCCACTGGGGAAAGGTAGCAGCCTTTTTGGAGAGCCTGGTCCTTGTCACGAGTTCAGTCTCCAACTCGGCAGCCTTCTCCATCATGGGCTTGCCAAAGAGGTTATCCCCTTGGCATGGGATATCGACCAATTTGTCCTGAACCCATTGCTCGAGGTCGGAAGACTATAGCCAGGCCTGACACCAGGCACAGATGCCCCCGGCAGCTACTCTAGCTGACTGAAAGCCATCATAGGCTGCTTGAGTGATTAACTTTGAGCACTCACGGACGGTTCTGGCCAGGTTCTTCACCGCTACAGGGGTTACTCACAAACCAGCTGAGAACTCGGCGAGCTCCTTTGCTGGGTCCATGTCCATGTCCAGCTGGTAGGCCTGGATCTGGCCGATGAGCATCAAGCCCTGAGAGCAATTTCTGCCAAGGGCATCCAAGGTGCAGGCCTCCCTACCCGGGGGTACAGAGGGGTGCGTCTTCTGGCTCTTCATCCAATGCATGGCTGACTCTACCACCATGGAGTCTCCACCATCATAGAGTTATGCAACAATTGTGCCTTTTGGAAGCCCGAGCTCCGGAAGACCCAATTCATCAAGTCGAGCCACTTACTCATGACAGGCAGACACCGGTGTTTCCTACATGCACAGCATGAGACATTCCAGGATGGGTGGGATGGGTACAGTCAACAATTCCCTCAGTGGGGTCTCGTATCGGAGGATTTCTAGTTCCTGCATCCGAGGGTTCTCCTCCAATTCTGTTGGGAACATTAGCACCTTTTAAGTAAAGGAACACCATGAGCTCAGGTGGGGACTGACGCCGAGACTCTGAGGGGGATGGGTCTGAGAGGAATTCCTGGTTTCACATTCCAGGTAATCCCATTCATTGGTCTCTGTCCTCGTTCTCCCATTCCGAGTAATTGGTGTTAGACTCAAGGGGAAGGCAGCTTGGAGGCTATGGGCCCAAGCCCGACCTGAACCCTCTGAAGGCCTCATGGCTGGTGTCATGCAAAGTAGCCGGGGATGACCTCGGTCCCTGGAGGCCAAGCCAATCCTCGAGGCCATATAGCCCCGAGTCAATCCTCGACTGAGGTCTCATTCTGAGTCCCATTCTGCGGGAACGTTTAGGTGAGCCCCCCCAACCTATCTTTGATACATCGGTCGTGAGGGTACACTGTGGTGCAGACCATTGAAAAGGTAACCCTACGAGGAGGTTGTGTGGTTTGCTCCACCATCTGAGGGGTGATGGTGATGGAGTCTGAGAGGTAGTGTGTGGACTGCTTCCATTGCTGCAAGAGAGTCCATTGTACTATTCTCATGTTGAGATGAGCATATGGAACGACATGTACTGTGGAGGCCATGTGGCCTAGAAGGTGTAGGAATGTTCTGGCCATCATTGACTCCCGTTGTTGGATTTGTGATGCCAAGGACATTAGTTGGGTACGTCCATCTGGCAGAAATGCTTGAGCTTGGATCGTGCATCGTCCTCACAGACAACTTATAAACAAACTGAGCACCGTAGGGATGGACCCTTAAGTTACTGCTTGGGTTAGAAATTGGTTGAGTGGGAGGCAACAAAGGGTACAGGTAAATGGAGCTCACTCTGAGGAGGTTGTTACCAGTGGTGTGCCCCAGGATCTGTCCTTGGTCCTATTCTTTTTAGCATCTTTGTTAGTGATATAGCGGAAGGGCTGCTGGATAAGGTTTGCCTCTTTGTGGATGATACCAAAATCTGCAATAGAGTAGACACCCAGGAAGGTGTAGATAACATGAGGAGGTCTAGAATTTGGCAGCTGAGATTTAATGTTAAAAAATGCAAGGGCATGCATTTGGGCTGCAGAAATCCAAGGAAGCAATATACTATAGAGGGTTAAATAGTTTTGTCCACTAAAGAAGAGCGGGACCTAGGCGTGATTCTATCTGATGATCTTAAAGTAACTAAACAGGTAGAAAAGGCGACGGCAAATGCTAGGAGGATACTTGGGTGCATAGGGAGAGGAGTGGCCAGCAGAAGAAAGGAGATGATTGTGCCTCTGTATAAGTCTTTGGTGCGACCTCATTTGGAGTATTGTGTGCAATTCTGGAGACTGCACCTTCAAAAGGATATAAACAGGCTGGAGTAAGTACAGGGGGAGGCTATTAAAATGGTTAGTGGTCTTCGTTATAAAGCATATAAGGACAGACTTAATATGTATACGTTAGAGGAAAAGCGGAATTGAGGTGATATGACAGACGTTTAAATACCTCTGTGGCATAATGTTTTGATTGAAAGCAAGCTCTGCTACGAGAGGACATGGGATGAGAATGGAAGGGGATAGATTCAGGAGTGATAAGCAGAAATATTTCTTTATGGAAAGAGTGGTGGAGCCGTGGAATAGTCTCCCAGTGGAGATGGTAGAGATGAGGATAGTATCTAAATTCAAACAAGCATGGGACAAACAGAGGATCTCTAAAGGAAAAAAGGGAACTGTTGTAGTAGTTGATACGGAAGGGCAGACTAGATAGGCCATGTGGTATTTTTTTGTCATCATGTTTCTATGTTTCTATGAATTCTAGGTTTTGAGTTGGAGAGAGGTACAATTTTGGATAATTTATGACAAAACCTAACTCCTGCAGGACGTCTGTTTGAGGGCAGTAGCGACTGCAATAATAGTATATGTCCTTAGCAATAGTATATGTCCTAAGAAGTGGAACAGAAAGATCCCCAAAGTTCGAAGATAGGCTGCCACGACAGCTAGGTACTTTGTGAAAACTCTGGGTGTCAAAACCAAACCAAAAGGAAGGCCTCGATATTGGTAATCATTGTTCCAAAATAAAAATCTGAGGAACTTTCCGTAATCTAGGTGGATGAGAATATGAATATAAGCATCCTTTAGATCTAAAGGACAAAGCCAATTGTTTGGTTGGCGGTAAGGAAGAAGGATACCCAGAGAAATTGTGAATCTTTCCTTGACAAGGAATTTGTTGAGGTTTCAGAGTTATAGTATAGACTTGTGGCCTCCTGTCTTCTGTGGGATAAGAAAGTATCGGGAGTAGAAGCCGAGGCCTTCCTCTATTGCCTCCTGCATTAGTAGAAAGTGCATCTCCTGTTGTAACAAAGTGGCTTGATGGAGATCTAAGGAGGGTTGGCCTACAAAATGAGTAGGTGGAAGATCACTGAAATTTATCTGTAGACCCTGGCCTACTAGATGTAATGTTCAGATCTCTGAGGTGATGTTTCTCCAGCGGTGAACTTAGTGGACTAGTCTCCCTGGAATCTTGGAAGAAGGTGGAGAAGTCATGTGAGAATTAGCCAGGCTCCTTAGGAAGGAGTAAAAAAACCTCAGAATTGTTTGATTAGTAGGAGTAGGTTGTGGTTTGGTAACCTTGTGTTTCCTGCATTGTTTTTGGCTCTGCTGTTGTGAAGCAGAGTAGGAGGAATAGGAGTGAAAGTGTATAGTAATGCTTCTTATTTGGGAAGACGAGTTTCTTGGTGGCAGTCTTCTTTTTAGAAGGCTTTGCCATCTTTCTAGAAAACCTCTTCATAGTGAGGTTGTCCGTTTCTATCTCACCTGCTTTTTCCCTCCATCTCTGGCGAAAGAGTCTCCTCATTTTATGGAATGTTGATTAACTTATCTTGGACCCATTGTACCAGATCAGATGCCTGAAGCCATGCTGTTCTTCTAGCTCCAATGCAGGCTGCAGCAGCCCTGCTGATGGCCTCAGTCATCTAAGATTGCCCTTGTTAGAAATTTTGAAGTGTTTTCGGTATGTGTGACTAAAACCTGATGAACTGCCTGTCTGTCAGGGGGCAGTGGATCCTGTAAGATCTGATGCACAGGAAGCATGATCACATCATTTGGAATCCAGGGGAATTGCAGAGTTTCTGAATCCCCTGGTATAGATTCTTCACCAGGTATAGAAATGGCAAGTAACTTTGCCATATCAAGCAAAAAAGCTTGAAAATAAATCTCTCCTGAGAAGGACCCACTGAAATGAGGGGTAAAGGCTGAAATTTTTGAAAATTCAGCCTTGGCACTGATGGATTCATCCCAGTCATCGGGATCGGAAGACTTGAAAGGATGAAGCATCGGATTTTCTTTAAAGAGATGTCTTTGGTGCAGAGGTCAGTACCGAGATGAGTCGGTACCGAATCCTCCATGCTAGAGAGCGATTCCAGGCTTGGCATGGAAAGGAGCGAGTCTGTCGAAGAAAACATCGACGGTACAGACACTGGTGACGATGTCGATACCAGTACCGAAGCCGATACTCGAGGAACGGTCTGCAGCAACTCTAGCGGTACCGAAGTAGATGAGAGCGCTAGACTACGTCCATCGGTGAGGAGTGTTTCATCCATCACCTTAGCTGATGCCGGGGTGTCGGTACCGCTCGAAGCGGCCACAACCACCGAGCATGGCCCAGGTATGTCCATGGAGGTAAGAACCTCGGGAACAACCTGAAGTCCCATTAATGCTTTGGAGCCCGAAGACTCCCGCCGGGGCTTTATTGCCAAAATGTCCTCGAGGGCAACGCCAGAGGCATCTCGATGCTTAGAAAGAGATCTACCACTCGAGGACTGGCTAGTCTTAACAGACTTTTGTTTGGTTACCTGATCCTGTGAAAAAGAAGATATTCTGGCTGGTGACATCGAGTCCGATGTAAACCGGGTATCGAGTTGTGCTCGATCCTGAAGACTTCTTCTGTTTGAGCTCCAGCAAGAGAGACACTCCAGTGGGCAATGGTCAGGACCTAAACATTTTAGACACCAAGTATGAGTGTCTAAAAATATATTTATATCGCCACACTTTGAGCATTTCTTAAGGATAGTGGCTGGCTTTTCCATAATGGAAGGATAGAGGCCTAGTGGCCTAGAAACCGTCAGGCACTAAACAGGAAAAATTCCTAGAGAAAAGAAAGAAAAGCACCGGCGGTACCGGTGGCATCGAGGGAAGGCAGACGTGACCACAAAAAAACAAGAATAAAAAGAAGAATTTTCTGCGGTGACAGGAGTACGTCCTGCCGGCTCCGCGGAAAATGGAAAACTGATGAGAGGGAAGTGAATGGGCGGGAAGACAGCGCGCATGCGTGTGGGATGCTCCCAAAGGCTTTCTTTTTTGGATGCTGGGGAGCGTTCCCGCGCAGGCTCCGTCGGTACCGACGTACCCATATGTGAAAACTCATTCCTGTTGTTCCTGGAGATAAAGAGATGATAAATTGTGGGTTATTTGTTTCTCGGATCTAATTTTTTTTTATTTATATTTATGAAATTTCAAACAGTAACACAAAGATAACTCACTTGGCACAAGAAATAGGATATGCCACAGATAATAATGTAACAAAGGAAAATCTTTCATTAACATAAGCAATAAAAAAACAAATGGCAATCCTCCACAGCCCACAAATATGGGATCCAAGAATAATAAAAAATATAAAGAGATGCTTTTATAGGAAAAAATAGAGAGAAACAGCAGCTGTTTTTACAAATTATGAAGTAGAAACACTACCAATCCCCACACCATTGGACCCACAGGCATTCAAAAAGGAAACTATCGGAGAAGGATATAGGAAAATCTAGAAAACACTTTCCACCTTCATAAGACATTTGCAGGGATAGTTAAGAATAACATCCCGCCTAGTTGTAAAACCCTCGGCTGCAGATCAGGAACTCCCTCCTGAGATATCGGGTTTCCATAGCTAGGTCGGGGAAAATGCAAACCAGGCATCCTTTAAAAGCAAATTTCTCTTCCTGACCATCACCTGAAGGAGACACTCCTTAACTGACAACAAAGCCAGTGGACTATGTCAGAATTAACTTTCAATACATCAGCAAACTAAGGACTTGAGCGCTCTGCACCATCGTAAAACTTCCGGCCACTTGAAAGATAAAGCATAGTTACTCACCTGTAAAAATCCAACAACTCATGAGGGGAGGGGGGAGGGTAGTGAGTACAGATTCCTGCTGTCCTTGGAGAATACCCGTTACAGGTGAGTAACTAAGCTTTCTCCAGGAACAAGCAGGAAGTCAGTCCTCACTTATGGGACTCCCTAGATACAGGCTACCGAACCTGTAACAAAAAAAACGCCTCCACGAGGCTGTGAGAAGCCGCCGAAGCCCGAAGGAGCCTGGGTCCTCATGGCGAAACCCTCGGTAGCCGTGAAGGTCGGAGGGCAGGAGTTGCTTATACCCTGAACAGGTTACGGCGTACAGCCTGGCCAAAGGCGCTGCCCTGCCAGGACTCCCTCTCCAGGCAGTAGTGGGCAGCAAAGGTATTCGTGGAAGACCAAGACCAGGTCGCTGCATGGCAGATGTCCAATCAGGGGCACGGAGCGCAGCGAACCCACCGAGGCCGCTTTGGCGCGGACCCCATGTGCGGTGACTCGACAATCTAGCGGGGCACCCGCCTTCGCATGGGCAAAAGCGATGCAGTCCGCCACCCAAACTGAGAGGGTGCGCTTTGTGACTGCCTGCCCCAGTCTATTAGGATCATAGGTCACGGAAAGGTCTGGGTACTCTGCAAGTAAAAGGCAAGGGTCCGTTTGCAGTCAAGGGTATGGAGAACCGTCGATGCTTGGTCAGTGTGGTGCCTCGGGAAGAAGGTGGGCAGGACTATCTCCTGGTTGAGATGGAAGTCCGAAACTACTTTAGGGAGAAATTTAGGGTGGGTACGGAGGACCACCCTATTCCAATAAAACCTGGTGTAAGGGGCGTCAGCCATGAGAGCCTGAAGCTCACTGATTCAGTGGGCCGAAGTCAGTGGCACCAGGAAGGCTACCTTCCAGGACAGGTGCTGGAGCGAACACGTCGCCATTGGCTCGAAGGGTGGACGGGTGAGCTGCATGAGTACCACATTCAGATCCCATTCCACCGGAGGAGGATGGATGAGTGGCTTGGAAAGCAGAAGACCCCGCATGAAGAGGGAAACTAACAGCTGCCGTGAGAGGGATTTTCCCTCGATAGGGAGGTGATTCGCAGAGGTGGCGCTCAAATATACCCTGACAGAGTTCTACTTCAGCCCTTCTCTCGAGAGATAGAGGAGGTACTGGAGAACCCATTGAAAGGGGTACGAGAAGGGGTCCATCTGGCACTTCGAGCACCAGATGGAGAAGTGTCTCCACTTAAAGGCATAGGCTCGCCTAGTGGCGTCCTTCCTCAAGGCGAGGAGGATTTCTTCGACCTCCTCTGGGAGGGCCAGAGAGGCTAGGGAGACCCATTCAGCTGCCAGGCCATGAGGGATAGGGAGGTTAGGTTCAGGTACAGCACCCGAACCTCCTCCTGCATCAGCAGACCCCGGGCAGGGCCCAGGGGAACCGGAGGCGCCGATGACAGCCAGAGAAGGAGCGGAAACCAAGGTTGCTGAGGCCACAAGAATCAACGATGCACTGTCCTGCTGAGCCTTGAAAAGGATCCTCGCAATGAGGGGGAAGGGAGGGAATGCATAGAGAAGGCTGGATGACAAATCCAGGAGAAATGCATCTGGGACCTCCAAGCTGGGGTACGGCACCAGCCCACAAAAGTAGGGGAGCTGCACGTTCTGGGGACTGGCGAAGAGGTCTATCGCCAGCGTGCTCCAGCGGAGAAACAGCTAGTCTGCTACTATGTGATCCAGCTGCAATTCGTGGGGGCAAAGGATTCTGCTGAGTCTGTCTGCCAGGCCATTCTCCTGACCCAGGAGGTATGTCACTTTGAGGGACATTCTCAGTTGGACAGCAAAAGAGCAGATGAGGACTGCTTCTTGGCAGAGGGAGCGTGATCCTATGCCTCCCTCCTTGTTGATGTAGAACATCGCCACACTGTTGGTCTGCACGAGAACAGAACACCCGCTGAGGTGTTCCTCGAAGGTCCTCAGGGCCCACCGAATTGCCCAGAGTTCGAGCAGCTTTATTTGCTGCTGAGACTCCTCGGGTGACCATTTCCAATGCATATATAGTGGCCCGCAGTGGGCTCCCCACCCTAAAAGGCAAGCTCCTGTCGCCAGCACCGCATCGTGCTGCGGGGCCTGGAAGGGCAATCCCCGCAAATGGTTGCGGGGATTTTGCCACCAGCTCAGGGATAAGCAGAGGTCAGGAAGAACCCTGATGGGGTCACTGAGGTGTCCGAGGGACTGGCTCCACTGGGCACTGAGGGTACAACACAACAAAAGCAGATATCACGTAGATTGCAGAAACCAGTCCAAAATGTGATATTGTGGAAAGACAGAGCTTTTATTGACCCATTGACAACCATTGGGCACTGAGACACCGCATGTGCAGGCAGGCGTGGGGGACCACATGCATGGTCAAGGCCATGTGGCCCAGGAGACGTAACATGGTCCGAGCGGTGATTTGGGAAGCGCTTTGGACGCGAGGCGCCAGAGCTTGATAAGAAGGCGGATGCCAGATGAGTATCGAGACAAACTCCGATAGACTCGAGAGCCTGCACCAGTTCGAGGCGAGACTTCGGGTAGTTTACCAAGAACCCCAAGCTCTCCAAGAGGACAACAGTGTGCGACATCGCTCGCCGAGCCCCCTCGACCGAGGAGCCCGTAATGAGCCAGTCTTTGAGGTAGGGAAAGACTGGTATGCACCTGACACCAAAGGTAAGCGGCGACCACGAAGAGGCACTTTGTGAAGCCTCGCGGGGCAGATGCGAGGCTGAAGGGGAGCACCTTGTACTAGAAGTGCTTTCCCTGCACACTGAAACGCAGTAGCCTGTAGTGCGGGTGGATTAAGATGTGGGCTGTAAGCGTCCTTTAGATCCAAGGAGCGTAGCCAGTCGCCCTGCCAGAAGAAGGGCAGCAGAACACCAAGAGATAACATCTTGAATTTCTCCAGCACCAGAAAATTGTTTAACCTGCGGAGGTCGAGGATGGGCCGCAGAACCCCCATCTTTTTCGGCAAGAGGAAATACTGGGAATAGAAGCCCCGACCTTGAAGGTGCGGAGGGATCTTCTCGACTGCCCGTTGGGCGAGGACAGAATGTAATTCCCGCTGCAGCAGAAGCTGGTGCGGGGGGAGTCGAGGAGGCTCCGCTGGGGCGAAAGGAGGTGGAAGCCTGTCTAAGTAAGAACATAAGATATGCAATACTGGGTCAGACCAAGGTCCATCAAGCCCAGTATCCTGTTTCCAACAGTGGCCAATCTAGATCATATGTACCTAGCAGTTTCCACAAAAGACACAGGTTCAACAATGCTTGTATTGGGACAAGCATTGATATCCTGGGTCCCTTTTTAATAATGGTTTATGGACCTTTCCTCCAGGAACTTGTCCAAACCATTTTAAAACCCAGCTATACTAACAGCCTTTACTACATCCTCCGGTAACAAATTCCAGAGTTTGATTACACTTTGAGTGAAAAAATATTAGCTCTTATTTGTCTTAAATAGTTTACCCTGTAGCTTCATTGCATGTCCCCTAGTCTTTCTATATTCTGATAACGTAAACAATCATAAGAACATAAGATATGCCATACTGGGTCAGACCAAGGTCCATCAAGCCCAGTATTCTGTTTCCAACAGTGGCCAATCTAGGTCATACGAACCTAGCAGTTTCCCCAAGAGACACAGGTTCCACAATGCTTGTATTGGTTCAAGCATTGATATCCTGGGTCTCTTCTTAATAATGGTTTATGGACCTTTCCCCTCCAGGAACTTGTCTAAACCTTTTTTAAACCCAGCTACACTAACAGCCTTTACTACATCCTCCGGTAACAAATTCCAGAGTTTGATTACACGTTGAGTGAAAAAATATTTTCTTTTATTAGTCTTAAATAGTTTACCCTGTAGCTTCATTGCATGTCCCCTAGTCTTTCTATGTTCTGATAAGGTAAACAATCGATCTACGTTTACCCGTTCCACTCCGTTCATTAATTTATAGACTTCTATCATATCACCCCTCAGCCGTCTCTTTTCCAGGTTAAAGAGCCCTAACCTTTTTAGCCTTTCTTCATAGGAGTATCCTTCCATCCCCTTTACCATTTTGGTGGCTCTTCTCTGAACCTTTTCTAAAATCGCTATATCCTTTATAAGATACGGCAACCAGAATTGCACACAATATTCAAGGTGCGGTCTCACCATGGAACGATATAGAGGCATTATAATATCTTTTGTTTTATTTTCCATTCCTTTCCTTATGATACCTAGCATTCTATTTGCTCTCTTGGCCGCCGCTGCACACTGGGCTGAGGGTTTTAACATGTTATCCACAATGACGCCTAAATCTTTTTCCAGGGTGGTGGTTCCTAATGTGGAACCTTGCATCGTGTAACCATAGTTTGGGTTGTTCTTCCCTAGGTGCATAACCTTGCACTAGTCCACATTAAATTTCAACTGCCATTTTTATGCCCAGTCTTCCAATTTATCAAGATCCTCTTGCAATTTTCCACAATCCTCTTGGGTTTTAACAACTTTAAATAGTTTTGTGTCATCTGCAAATTTGATAACCTCACTCGTTATTCCACTTTCCAGGTCATTTATGAATATGTCAAAAAGCAGCGGACCCAGCACAGATCCCTGGGGTACACCACTATTCACCTTCCTCCATTGGGAAAATTGGCCATTTAGCCCTACCCTCTGCTTTCTATCTTTTAACCAGTTCCTGATCCACAATAGTACACTGCCTCCTATCCCATGACTCTTTAGTTTTGCCAAATGTCTCTCATGAGGGACCTTGTCAAAGGCTTTCTGAAAGTCCAGATACACAATATCAACCGACTCACTTTTGTCCACCTGATTATTCACTCCTTCAAAAAAACATAACAGATTAGTAAGACAAGATCTTCCTTGTCTAAAGCCATGTTGGCTGTCTCCCATTAGGTCATGACTATCTACATGCTGAGTAATTTTATTCTTTATGATGGTTTCTACCATTTTTCCCGGTACTGATGTCAGGCTCACTGGTCTGTAGTTTCCCGGATCACCCCTGGAACCCTTAAAAATTGGTGTTACATTGGCGATCCTCCAGTCTTCAGGTATTAGAAATGATTTTAATGATAGTTCACAGATTACTAATAGCAGGTCTGCAATCTCATATTTCAGTTCTTTCAACACCCTTGGATGTATACCATCTGGCCCAGGTGATTTGCTACTCTTCAGTTTATCTAATAGTTGTAATACATCTTCCCGATGTATCGATATTTCCTTCAATTCTTCCGCACCTTTAAATACCACTTCAGTCATGGGTAACATCCCTACATCTTCCTCAGGAAAGACTGAAGCAAAGAATTCATTCAATCTCTCCGCTATCGCCTTGTCGCCTCTTAGTGCTCCTTTAACCCCTTTATCATCTAATGGACCAACTGACTCTCTCACAGGTTTTTTGCTACAGTGTCCTGACGTGACACTGACCCAGTCGATACCGGGGTAGTTGAAATCACCCATTATTATTACTGCACTGTAACTTTTGTTAGCTTCCTTGATTTCTTTGAGCATTTCATCATCCATTTGGTCATTCTGGCAAGGCGCTCGATAGTATACCCCCACTGCCATTGCCTTCCCCCTTTTATATGGAATTTCAATCCATATAGATTCTACAGCAGGTTTTGTTTCCTGCAAAATTTTAATCCTTTCTGACTCAATGCCCTCTCTAACATAGAGAGCAACCCCTCCACCAATTTGATCAGCTCCATCATTACGATATAGTTTGTACCCAGGTATCATAGTGTCCCACTGGTTGTCCTCTTTCCACCGTGTCTCTGATATTCCAATCATATCTAACCTTTCATTTAGTGCTATATATTCTAACTCTCCCATCTTATTTTTTAGACTTCTAGCATTTGCATACAAGCATTTTAAAGAATGTATTTTATTCATATTAATTTGGCTATTGTTAGACATGGGTAATTTGGGATCTTTAAGCTCAGTCTGCTCCATACTTGAGGGCATTTGGGCTACTTTACTCTTTTGTGGAACTTCTCTGCTTTTGGGAGTATCCTTCAAAGATACATTCTTCCGAACCATCCGCTCTTGGGCGACTGTCGGCTTTCCCCTAATATCTAGTTTAAAAGCTGCTCTATCTCCTTTTTAAAGGTTAATGCCAGCAGCCTGGTTCCATCCCGGTTAAGGTGAAGCCCATCCCTTCGGAAGAGCCCCTCCTTTCCCAGAATGTTCCCCAGTTCCTAACAAATCCAAAACCCTCATCTCTGCACCATTGTCTCATCCACGCATTGAGACTCCGGAGCTCTGCCTGTCTTTTGGGTCCTGCGCGTGGAACAGGAAGCATTTCGGAGAACGCTACCCTGGAAGTTCTGGATTTCAACTTCCTACCTAAAAGCCTAAATTTAGCCTCCAGAACCTCCCTACCACATTTTCCTATGTCATTGGTACCGACATGTACCAAGACAGCAGACTCCTCCCCAGCACTATCTAAGACCTTAACTAGGTGGCGCGTGAGGTCCGCTACCTTTGCACCAGGCAGGCATGTTACCAAGCGATCCTCACGTCCACCAGCCACCCAGCTATCTACATGCCTAATTATCGAATCACCAACTATAAAAGCTGTCCTAACCCTTCCCTCATGGGCACATGGCCCTGGAGAAACTTCCTCGGTGTGAGAGGGTTTTACATCACCTGGAGGACAGGTCCTAGTTACAGGATCATTTCCTGCCACACCAGGGTGATGCTCTCCTGTCACGTGACCTCTCTCCTCCATGGCAACAGGGATGCTGCCAGACTGGAGGTGGGACTTCAGGACTATATCCCTGTAGGTCTCGTCTATGTACCTCTCTGTCTGTCTTATGCTTTCCAAGTCTGCTACTTTAGCCTCTAGAGAACGGACTCGTTCCCTGAGAGCAAAGAGCTCCTTGCACCTAGTGCACATGTAAGACCTCTCACCAACTGGGAGAAAATCATACATGTGACACTCAATGCAAAAGAATGGAAAGCCCCCATCCCGCTGCTGGACTGCTGTCTGCATCTTAGTTTTAAGTTTGTGTTTAGATCTAAGTTCTTTACTTACTAAGGGTTGCTATGGATATGTATACTAATAAAACTGTACCTAATACGTGTAATATACCTTGTTCACCTGAAGCTTAACTAATCTCAGGTCCTTAGTGTATGAATGATTTGGGTAATGAGCTTCACACCTGAGAGCACCTCCTGTCTTTTAAGATATGTAAGTACCTATAAAGCTACGATTATCCCAGGGGAGGGAGGGAAATAACACTTATTAAAAAAGGGCTGCTACACAGTACCCTGTCTTGTGCTGCTGAGGTAAGCTAGATTCTGATTTAAATTATAGCTCTTAGCTGCTGCTAGGCTCTAACTTCTTATGAAATTTAAACTACAAGCTCTCTGCTGGGTTCTAAATTTAACCAGAAAGCTCTCTTCTGTGTTTTAAATTTAAGCTAAAAGTACTTTGCTGATGCTAGGCCCTGAGTGACTATTAAATTTAGACTACAAGCTCTCTGCTGGGTTCCAAATGTAACCAGAAAGTTCTCCTCTGTGTTTTATATTTAAACTTAAACTGCTGCTACTAGGCCCTGACTGATTTAACAAAAAATAGTGGGTTCACAGATTAATTAGCTTTAATACAAAGAATTCCTTTTAGAAAAATTACCAGAAGTATATACTCACAGTTGCAGATTTCTCTCCAGAAGTAACAGTCGCTTCTTCTAGTCCTTCAAGACTATGTATACCCGTTCCACTCCGTTCATTAATTTATAGACTTCTATCATATCTCCCCTCAGCCATCTCTTTTCCAGGTTCAAGAGACCTAACCTTTTTAGCCTTTCTTCATAGGGGTATCCTTCCATCCCCTTTAACATTTTGGTGGCTCCTCTCTGAACCTTTTCCAATAACGCTGTATCCTTTTTAAGATAACGGCGACCAGAATTACACACAATATTCAAGGTGGGGTCGAACCATGGAACGATACAGAGGCATTATAATATCCTTTGTTTTATATTCCATTCCTTTCCTTATGATACCTAGCATTCTATTTGCTCGCTTGGCTGCCGCTGCACACTAGGCAGACAGCTTTAACATGTTGTCCAAAATGACGCCTAAATCTTTTTCCCGGGCGGTGGTTCCTAATGTGGAACCTTGCATCGTGTAACCATAGTTTGGGTTGTTCTTCCCTAGGTGCATAACTTTGCACTTGTCCACATTAAATTTCAACTGCCATTTGGATGCCCGGTCTTCCAATTTATCAGGATTCGCTTGCAAATTTCCACAATCCTCATGGGTTTTAACAACTTTAAATAGTTTTGTGTCATCTGCAAATTTGATAATCTCACTCGTTATTCCCTTTTCCAGGTCATTTATGAATATGTCAAAAAGCAGCAGACCCAGCACAGATCCCTGTGGTACTCCACTATTCACCTTTTTCCATTGGGAAAATTGGCCATTAAGCCCTACCCTCTACTTTCTATCTTTTAACCAGTTCCTGATCCACAATAGTACACTGCCTCCTATCCCATGACTTTTTAGTTTTGCCAAAAGTCTCTGATGAGGGACCTTGTCAAAGGCTTTCTGAAAGTCCAAATACACTATATGAACAGATATACCTTTGTTTACCTGTTCATTCACACCCTCAAAAAACATAACAGATTAGTAAGACAAGATCTTCCTTGTCTAAAGCCATGTTGGCTGTCTCCCATTAAGCCATGACTATCTACATGTTCAGAAATTTTGTTTTTTATGATGGTTTCTACCATTTTTCCCAGTACTGATGTGAGGCTCACCGGTCTGTAGTTTCCCAGATCACCCTTGGAACCCTTTTTAAAAAGGCGATAACCGTCTCGGATGACTTGGAGAACCCAAGTGTCCGAGATGATGGAATCCCACGATGGGGCGAAGTGGGATAGGCATCCCCCCCACTGGCTGCTGCATCGCTGGAGGACGAGGGGCTATGCCAATGGCGTCAAAACTCTGGAGTGGGTTGTGGGGGAGCCGGTGTCTTGGCATTCGTCCCTTTCGGCTTACGATGCCCCTGGCCAGATTTCCCCTGCGCCAGAGTGGTCGACGTGGGGGTAGCCGGATATGGCGGAGACCAATGATAATGGAGGCCCTTTCTAGGGAAGAAGGGCTTCTTGGTTGGCTGCTTTTTCCGAGGCAGGGTGGAGGTTTTGCGTGAGAAATGGGTTCTGGTGACAAACTCAGTCTCTATTTCAGTGGCCTTATCCTCTATCAGCTTGCCGAAGAGCTGCTTGCCAAGGCAGGGCACATCCAGGAGTTTCTCCTGCACCCACTGCTCAAAATCAGAGGATTAGAGCCATGCCTGGCGGCGGGCCCCAAAGCCCGCGGCCGCCACCCGAGCCGATGTCTTGAAGCCATCAAAGAAGGCTCGGGAGAGGTATTTAGAGCAGTCAGCGACGGACTAATAGGGTGCTGAACCTATTGAGGGGTTCTCCCTCGAGGCCTGCAGAGAAACCCCTGAGCTCCTTAGCCAAATCGCGCAGGAACATACCAATGTACAGATGGAATGCCTGGATGAGACAAGAGAACATGGAGCCTTGGTAGGTCTATTGAGGGGGCTCTCCCTCGAGGCCTGCAGAGAAACCCCGGAGCTCCTTAGCCAAATCACGCAGGAACATACCAATGTACATGGAATGCCTGGATGCGACAAGAGAGAATGGAGCCTTGGTAGGCCTTGCGGCCCAGGGTATCAAGGGCTCACGACTCTCGGCCAGGAGGTACCAATGAGTGTGATTTCGGACTCTTTTGCTTCCTCATGGCCGATTCCACCACCATCGAGGTGTGAGGGAGTTGGGTCTTTTGGAAGCCTGGCCCACGTTGTACCTTGTACATCGTGTCAATACGCTTGCTTACAATGTGGACCGAGGCTAGGGCTTCCCACTTGAGGAGCAGCAGCTGAGATAGAATAGGAGGAACAGGCACAATGAAGGATTCCCTGGGCGGGGACTCATACTGAAGAATGTCGAGTTCTTCACCACGAGGGTCCTCCTCAGCCTGGGTGACCAGGATAAGGGCCTGTGCCATGTCCCGAATTAACACCAGGAAGGAGGTGTCTTCGGGTGGCGAGTGCCGCTGGAACGTGGGCAGTGAGGGGTTCAACGGAAGATCCCAGTGGGTACGGGTTTCCGGGAAGGTGTCCCCATCAGACTCCCACTCCGAGAAATCGGTCAAGGAGTCCGAACCGAGCAGATCGCCCTGTCCAATGGCCGGTGCCTGCTTGGTGCCGGAAGCCCTGGACAACCTCACCTACGAGGAATGGGAGGGCGAGTGAGACTGACGTCAAGGTCCCTCACGAGGCCCGCAGCTCTCAGGGGTTTCCTGGATGGATTTCGGCTCTCTGGGTGCAAGTCAGCAAAGCTGGCCGTGAGCGCCTGCTGAGAAGCAATAAACGGAGAAATGCTGTGTTCTAACGCCAGCATTTGGGACTCCCTCGTGGGCATGGGGTCCTGCCAGGGTCACCACGTCGGGCGTCGAGGAGGAGAGGGGATCCTCACTGAGACGACCCTCAGGAGAATGGGCGCCTTTCCCGGAGGCGTCCGTTTCCATGCGGGGTACCTTGCGGGGCCGCTCCCTGTCTGACTCTCGGGAACGCTGAAGGGGTCTAAGCGAATGGGCATGGGAGCCCTCGTGTTTGTCGGGAGCCCCCGACAACGACTTCGAGGCTGCCTTCTTTTTGCGCTGCTCCACCTCAGGAGAGTGCAGGGCTGCAGGGGGGGACCCCACCGGGGGAGAGACGACCGAGGGTGCCACTGGGGACTCCGAGGCGGCCTTTCAGACAATGTCGTACTTCTGCTTACGGCTGAGCAGGGCCTTAGATGACATTTTCTTGCAGAGTGAACAGAGCTCCAGATCATGGTCGGCTCAGAGGCACCACAGACAACAGTCATGAGTGTCCGTAAGTGACATGTTCCTAGAGCATCTAACGCTCTAGGAAAAATTTTGAATCTGGTGGTCATGGGGGCAAAAATGGCCCCTGCGAGGTCTAAGACCCACGTGGCCAGCGATTAGGGAAGAAAAAGGGCGCAAAGTCCGTAACAAAAAAATGAGAAGAAAAAATACAGCAGGGGAAGGACGGGTAGAGGACTGATGCAACCGGAAAAAGAGAAGCCAGTAAGGCGAACACACAAATTTTTTTCTGAGGGACAAGGACGTGCATACGATGTGTTTCGCGTAAAAAGGGAGACTGAGGAAGATGGCACCCTTGGGCGGGAAGAGGACCATGCATGCATGGCAGTAATCCCAAAGGCTTTCTTTGAAAACTGAGGAATTGTTCAGCGCGGGCTCTGTCGGTGCCGTCACACATAAGTGAGGACTAACTTCCTGCTTGCTCCTGGAGAATATATCTTTACTAATGGTGGACATGACTTAGGAGGCACCCCCAATACTTACAACAAATACAATTTAAATATCTCCTTAGCAGAAACAGCAGACATCTTGGGAAAATTCAACAATCGCAGTTATCAAGACTAGAATGATTATCCAGTTGCGCCATGCAAATCTTTAAATTACTGGAATCTTTTATAAAGGCATCTGAATGATTTTCCAAACGATCAGCTGCAACCTCCTTGAAGAACATTCCCATATAGAGAATGTAGGAGCTGATCCTGGCTGACAGCATGGAGGATTGGAAGCATTGACGACGCCCAAAGGCATCGATTGTCCTCGATTCATGGCCTGGAGGATTGGAAGAATGCGTTTTAGCACTCTTAATCCTACGCATCACCGATTCCACTACCATTGAATGGTGTGGTAACTGAGTCTTTTGAAAACCAGGACAGCTTGGAACTCGGTACATAATATCGAGTCGTCGAGAGTGTGGAGACACAGCTAAAGGAGTTTCCCACATTCTTAGCATAAGATCATGCAAGATCCTATGAATAGGCAGGGTAGCTGCCTCTTTAGGAGCCTTAGGGTACTGAGGAATTTCTAATTCTTCTGCTCTGTGAGGGAGGAGTGGTCTAATGGTTAGGACAAGGTACTTCAGGCCGGAGGGCCGGGGGTTCAAGTCCCACCTGGGACAGCAATCTCAGTCCGGAGGGACTGGGATTTCTAGTCCTATAGGCACTCCTTGTGGTCTTGGGCAAGCCACTTAACCCTCCATTGCCCATGTTCCCTGTAAGTATTAACGTATGTGTGTCATATCCCCTCGTGTTAAATGTATCCCCCAATTGACCGCTTTGACCCGGTGAAAAGCAGGATATAAATACAGCTAAATAAATAAATCTGGGTTCCTTCTCCAGAGTCACCATGATTGAAAGACCTCGAGCTAAATCACGTATGAAATCCTGGAAGGACATGTCTTCTGGAGGAGACATTCTGTGTTGAGGAGAAGGAGATGGATCATCCGGAAGGATTGCTCTGGTACCAGCAGAGTCATTAGAGTCATCGGAATCAGAGGATTCAAAGTGTTTCTGCGCCAGGTGTTCCTGCATCGCACAGTACCGGTACCGCTCAAAGTCGGTATTGGGGTGCCTCACTACCAGTCTGTCGATACCTGAGAGAGGACTCAAGGCTCAGCATGGGTGGAAGCATACTGGCTGAGGCGCTTGGTGTCGGTACCGATACCTGTGGAACCGTCTGTAGCGGTCTTAGCAGTACCAAAGCTGCTAAGAGGGCCACTAGACTGCGTTCGATAGCGAGGATTCTCTGATCCACTGCTCCTGCCGATGCCTGGGTGTCGGTACCGGTGGAAGCGGCTACGACCCCAGAACATGGCACCAGTAGTTCCGCAGAGGTGGAAGCCTCTGTAACATTCTGGAGCCCCGTCAATGCTTTGGGGAACAAGGCCTCCCGCCGGGGCTGTTTTGTCGGTGAACTTTCCTCGAGGGCAACACCAGTGGCATCTCGATACCTGGAAGATCTACCCTTTGAGGACCGGCCAGTCTTAGAAGACTTAGGTTTAGTTACCCGAGATCCATGGGAGGAAGATGAAGCCCTGGAAGACGTTGATGCAACTGACATCATATCTGTGGCAAAAAGGGTACCGAGTTTTGCAGCTCTATTCTGCAGGCCCCTCTTGGTCATCTTTCTGCAGGAGAGACACTCCAATGGACAATGGTCAGGACCTAAACACTTAAGACACTATTCATGGGTGTCGGTGATGGATATGGTACCGCCACATTTAGAACATTTCTTGAAACCACTAGCTGGTTTCTCCATGTTTGAAGAACATTGGGCCTAGTGCCCAAAATGGCGCCTATCACCGAGAGGGGAAAGACCCCTCAAAGAAAATGTTTTAGAAAACTAGCATTTTTTGGGGGGGGGGGTTTAGAAAGAAGAAAAGAGAACCGGCGGTACCGGTAGGCGTTGAACGAAGGCAGATGCGACCATAAAAAAAAAAAAGAAGAATAAATTTTCTGCGGTGATAGGGTATGCATCCTGTCGGCTCCGCAGAAAACAAAGAACTGAAGAGGGAGAGTTGGAAAGGCAGCACGCAGGCGCTGTGGGATGCTCCCAAAAGCTTTCCTATTGGACGCTGGGGAGCGTTCCCGCACAGGCTCCATCAGTACCGACGATACCCATATGTGAAGACTACATTCCTGCTTGTTCCTGGAGATTGTTAAGTTCAAAGCACTTCTTTTTTGGGACCAGGTGGGGTAAGGCACATAGTAAATGCAACAAGCTTAATACTGAAGTGGGATGACAAAGCTAGGCCTCAAAGATGTACCCTATCAGTCAAAGCAGCAATGCAAAGATGTCTCAAAAATACTTTCATGTTGTGTTCCTTTCCAGAAAAAGACTGCAACATGGGCAGACCACATACCCCCTGAAATGCGAGCCCTCACACATGGTGAAAAAGAATCCTTATTGTTATGGTGACTCAGGAATCTTAATCACATTATGCTAATTCACAGTATAACCACCTCTGAATTAATAGATAATATTGATGACAGTAATATGCTTTACCTTTGGAGATTTGATTGGTAAGCACCTCTTATCTATTGACAAAGGGCTCTGAGGTACAATACATGGCTCATCTAAGTCGCTCTCTTCTTTTCCAATTTTTGATTCATCCACATCAGCTGATTCAGATTTCTGTTGCACTGAAAGGTTGAAAATTAGATGTTAGTAACCATTACTACTACTATTAATCATTTATATAGCTCTACAAGGCATACACAGTGCTATACGGACACATATAAAAGAAGATCCCTGCTCATCAGGAGCTTACAATCTAATCAAGACAGACAGTATAATAGATGAGAACAAGGGTACAGTATGGAAGGGTAATGAGAAAGAAGGAGAACAAAAGATTAAGATTCAAAAATGGCCCAAAAGAGTTGAGCCTTTAGCATGACAAGGGGGAGAGATGAAACCTGGTGTAAAGATACAGGTAGTTCATTCCAGGCATAAGGAGCAGCAATGTGAAAGGATCGAAGTCTTGAATTCAATGTTGAAGAGAAGGGCACAGAGAGAAGACAGATAGAGGAAGAGCAGAGTTCACAATGAGGGGTGTAGGGAGAGAAGAGAGAGGAAACGCAATGAGGAGCAATAGAATGAATGCACTTAAAGGTCAGAAGGAGCAGTTTGTATTGGATACGAAAATGGAAGGGAAGCGAATTTATTCAGCAATGCTTATATACCACTTTTCACTGGGTCAAAGCGGTGTACATTCAGGAACAGTATATATTTCCCTGGTCCCCAAAGGACTCAAAATCTACTTTTTGTGCCTGAGGCATCCAAGAGTTAAGTTGCTTGCCCAAGGACACAAGGAGTGCCCGAGGGACTAAAACCCCAGTCCCTCCAGCCTGAGGTTGATGTCCTTCAGTGGGATTTGAACCCCCGGCCCAAGGCAACTTGCCCCAGCCACTAGGCCAATGAAGTTATTTGAGAAGAAGGGTTATACGGGTATATTGGGGCTGGCGGAAGATTAGCCACATAGAGTTTTGAACAGAATGAAGGGAGAAAGATGACTCAGACCAGCAAGGATGAGGTTGTAATAGTCGATGCAAGAAGTGACTAAAGAGTGGATAAATGTTTTAGTAGTGTGTTCAGAAAGGAAGGGGCAAATTTTGTTAATGTTGTAGAGAAAGAAACAGTTTTTTGCTATCTGTTGGATGTGTGTGGAGGAGGAGAGGGAGATGAGTCCAAGGTTGCGGGCTGAGGAAACAGGAAGCAGAAAGCGTAGTTACTCACCTGTAACAGGTGTTCTCCAGGGACAGTAGGAATCAGTCCTCACATATGGGTGATGTCTGCGCCGACAGAGCCCTCGTGCGGAGCAATTTCCCTAGCTTTCAAAGAAAGCCTTTGGGAATGTCTCGCGCATGCGTGGTCCCCTCCCCGCCCAAGGGTGCCATCTTGCTCAGTCAGATGAGGTGAAATGAGGAAATCACTTTTGGGAGGAATTTGGGGTGCATGCGGAGCACTACCCTGTTCTTGTAAAACCGTTTGTACGGCCTGACACTAGAGCCTGCAGCTCAATCACACACCTAGCCAACGTGAGCGCTACCAGGAAGAGCACCTTCCAGGAGAGGAAGCGCAGATGGAAAGTTGACATTGGCTCGAAAAGAGGGCGAGTAATTTGCTGCAAGACCACATTGAGATCCCACGCTGTCGCCGGAGGGCGGATTGGAGGTTTCAGCAGGAGTAGGCCCCTGAGAAACCCAGCTACCAAGGGGTGAGCCGAGAGAGGCTGACCGTCTATTGGTGCATGGTTAGCCGACAAGGCACTCAGGCGGACCCTGACTGAGGTTGACTTGAGGCCCAGCTCAGAGAGATGAAGCAGGCACTGTAACACCTTGGGAACCTGAGATGAGAAGGGTTCCACAGTATGTTGGTGACACCACACTTGGAACCTGCGCCATTTACAAGCATAGGATTTTCTGGTGGATGGCCTCCTGGAGGCTAACACCATCACTTCTACCCCTTCGGGAAAGAGAAGAGGTGCAAAGCCCACCCTCTCAGCAGCCAGGCCATCAAACTGAGGGATCTGGGATTGGGGTGCACGAGGGAACCTTGCTCCTGGGTGAGGAGATCGGGCTGCACCCCCAAGGGGAGAGGGGTTTCCATCGCCAGTTGAAGAAGTGGGAACCAAGGCTGTCTGGGCGCTACCAGGATCACCCAGACCTTGTCCCTGCGAATATTGAAGAGAGTCCGTGCTACCAGAGGTTTAGGTGGAAAGGTATACAGGAGGCTCCCCGACCAAGGGAGAAGAAATGCATCGGCCGCTACCCCGAGGGGGTGCGGCAGTCTGGAGCAAAACCGGGGCAACAGACGATTCTGTGGACTGGCAAAGAGATCCATGGATGGGAGGCCCCAGTGGTTGAAAATCTTCTAGGCAACCTCCCTGTTCAGTTGCCATTCGTGGGGTTGAAGAACTCTGCTTAGTCTGTCTGCCAGGCAGTTCTCCTGGCTCGGTAGGTAAACTTCATGTAGAGACATGTTGTGTTGAACTGCGAAGGAACAGAGGTCCAGAGACTCCTGGCAAAGGATCCGCGATCCTGTGCTGCCCTGTTTATTCACATAGAACATAGCCACCTGGTTGTCTGTCTGTATTCGGACAGACCGGTTGGAGAGGACAGGAGCAAAGGCTTTTAGAGCTAAGCGAATGGCCTGGAGATCCAACAGGTTGATCTGGAGTGTGGCCTCCCGAGGAGTCCACTGACCTTGAGTGCAATAGCCCTGACAATGGGCTCCCCAGCCCATCAAGGAGGCATCCGTGGTCAGCACCCTGGTATGCACGGGAAGCTGGAATGGTACCCCCACTTCAGGAGGTTCCCTGATTGTGACCACCACTGCAGGGACTGCACCAGGGGTTTGGATACTGCCACTCTGTCGGACAGGCGTCCAGTGGCCCGTGACCACTGGTCCCGCAGGGCCCACTGAGCTGTCCGCATGTGCATGCATGCGAAAGGAGTAACATGAACCGTGGAGGCCATGTGGCCGAGCAGGCGTAAGAACCTCCGTGCTGACACCTGGGGTATGTGACTCACCATGCCCACCTGAGACAGCAGGCGGTCTGCCCTGTCCAGTGGCAAGTAGGCCCTGGCCTGCAGGGTGTCTATCCTTGCCCCTATGAATTCCAAGTTCTGGGTGGGGAGCAAAGAGGACTTTGTGTGATTGATGACGAACCCCAGATGCTGAAGCAGAGCGATTGTATGAGCTGTGGCTTGGTGCGCCTCCTGGGCTGACTGGCCCCTTATGAGCCAGTTGTCTAGGTAAGGGAACA
Organism: Ichthyophis bannanicus; assembly: GCA_033557465.1. Taxonomy (NCBI): domain Eukaryota; kingdom Metazoa; phylum Chordata; class Amphibia; order Gymnophiona; family Ichthyophiidae; genus Ichthyophis; species Ichthyophis bannanicus. The sequence continues at coordinate 515,995,746 of CM066035.1, forward strand.
CAAAGATCCCCTGGTTCCTGAGGAAGGCCGCTATCACAGCTAGGCACTTGGTGAAAACTCTTGGAGCGGAAGCTAGACCAAAGGGAAGCACTTTGTATTGGAAGTGGTTTCCTCCGACCACAAACCTGAGGTATTGTCTGTGGTCTGGATGTATGAGGATGTGTGTGTAAGCATCCTTTAGGTCCAAGGAGCATAGCCAGTCTCCCTGATGGAGGTTAAGGCAGAAGTATCCCAAGTGAAAGCATCTTGAACTTTTCCCTCACCAAGAACTTGCTGAGATTTCTCAGGTCCAGGATGGGGCGAAGGCCTCCTTGTCTTTTCGAACATGGGCCATCGCCGACGTCCAAGCCAGCTCCTCCTGCCCAATCGGGGCACCTCTCCACTTTTAAAAAGGAGCGCCAGAATCAGGGACCCCCTCTTCGGCCCTGCACAGCTCCCTGGAGGGAGTGTGCTCTTTTCACAACTCAGGCCATCGCCGACATCCCAGCCAGCTCCTCCTGCCCAATCGGGGCAGGTCTCCACTTTTAAAAAGGAGCGCCAGAATCAGCGACCCCCTCTTCGGCCCTGCACAGCTCCCTGGAGGGAGTGTGCTCTTTTCACAACTCGGGCCATCGCCGACGTCCCAGCCAGCTCCTCCTGCCAAATCGGGGCACCTCCACTTTTAAAAAGGAGCGCCAGAGGGCCCTTTGGCGGGGCCCTTAGGCAGTGGCACACACTTGAGCCTCAAAGAAACCAACAAAAATCTCAAGGATATATCTGCATCAATTCAACGATTCAGCAGCTCGAACTCCCCCACGGTCGAGCTCGCACCTCTCCAATGTCTCAACCATCTTCCCAAACTTTACACCGTCAACACAGCCATCTTCACCACCACAGCAACAGAGCGTAAGAACTGGATGCAAAACGATTAACTCTGTAAATGCAAGTGTACTTGAACTCTAACCTGTAATACACGTGTAACGCATCAAATTTTCATAAAGTAAACCCCACCTACCACCATCATAAGTCTACATACCTGCCTGTTGTAATTTAGCCGGCTGTACAATGTCTGCATACTCCCGCTACTAGCCTGACGTAACTTTGACTGCTGTACAAAGTATCTGTTACATAGTATAATTACAGACCTCTGTTACAAAGTATCTAGTACATGTACCTGTTATAAATATTTGCTACTAAGTAACTGAGCTGTTGTACTAAGAATAGCTAAACTAGAACATAACACTCAAAAATATTCCCTGAGCTGTATATCCCCGAACTCATCCATACTCTGCATACTGGACCTACCTGCTCCCACCCCTCTCCCCATCAGAAACGCATCAACCCCCCCTATACAATACTCATTTGACACAGAGCTAACCCTTGGCAACAACATAAATGGCCCCCTCCTTACTTACTCTTGCCCTAATCTACACACTAGCCAGCACATTCCATGATTCTGATGCGGCTGCAAATGGCTACAACCCTATCCAACTAATCCAAAACGCCAGCAGGAAACACCACAACAACCAACCCCAAGCCCTCATCATAGAAGACAGTCACACTTGCTTTATGTATCCTTAGAAATCACAACCCCCAGAAAAGACAAAGAAGCTAAGCCTCAACAGGATCTTAGATGTTTTAGAAAGTGCTCATTTCTGACAGCCCTTTACAAGAGGAATTAAGGGGCTAATCCCCACTGTTTATTTCTCCCTCCAAAATGAAATTAATTAAAAATAGAGGCTTCTGTAGTTAACTGGTGGCATTTAAACATATAGGTTACCAAAATACAAGCTTACACATGCAAGTGTAGCACATACACACATAAATTGACAAGTTACATTCATTTCTTTTTCCCACATGCTCTATGTGTTGGCAAGTATACATGTACTCCTGCATGTCATTATATGCATTTTAGAAAAGGATCCACATTTGGAAGAGTTGTTTTTCTTTTTTTAATAACACGCAATTGCTCACCTTCAGCAGGTGTTCTCTGTGGACAGTAGGAATAAATCCTCACGTATGGGTGACGTCACCAATGGAGCCCCAAGCATCACACTCCCCAGCTTCCACTGGAAGCTTTTGGGGCTGCATCACGCATACCCACCTGCCTTCCTGCCTGCTATGGCGTCATCTTCTCTAATCAAATGTCAAAGCAGTAGCCCAAAATGCAATTCCTCGAGGAGTTGGGAGAGTTGTGAAAACTTATTTTGCTGTCCATGGAGAAAGCGTCGTTACTCACCTGTAACAGGTGTTCTCCAGGGACAGCAGGAATCAGTCCTCACTTATGGGTGACGTCGGCACCGACGGAGCCCACGCGGAGCAATTCACCAGCTTTCAAAGAAAGCCTTTGGGATTGCTGCCATGCATGCGTGGTCCTCTTCCCGCAAAAGGGTGCCATCTTGCTCAGTCAGGTCCCTTAGTGCGAGCCCTACCAAGCAGATGGCAAGGGAAGGACAAAAATCCAGCAACTCATCAGGGGAGGTGGGAGGGTAGTGAGGAATGATTCCTGCTTTCCCTGGAGAACACCTGTTACAGGTGAGTAACTACGCTTTCTCCAGGAACAAGCAGGAAGTCAGTCCTCACTTATGGGACTCCCTAGCTATAGGCTACTGAACCTGTAAGCAAAACACACCTCCACGAGGCTGTGAGCAGAAGCCAAAGCCCGAAGGAGACCGAGTCCTCGGGGCTAAGCCCTCAGTAGCCATGAAGGAGGGTTGGAGGGCAGGAGTTGCTTGAGCGGTATATCAAATTCAAATAAACATAAACATACCCCGAACAGGTTACAGAGTACAGCCTGGACGAAGGCACTGTCCCAGAGGGACTCCCTCTCCAGGCAGTAGTGGGTAGCGAAGGTATTTGTGGAAGATCAGGTCGCCACCTGGCAGATGTCCACCAGGGGCAAGGAGCGCAGCGAGGACACCGAGGCCGCTTTGGCCCAGACCCCATGTGTGGTGACTCGATGATCTAGCGGGATGCCCGCCTTCGCATTGGCGAAAGCGATGAAGTCCACCACTCAAACCGAGAGGGTGCACTTGGTGACTGCCTGCCCAGGTCTATTGGGATCATAAGTCACGAAAAGTGGTCAGACTTGCGATGAGTCTGGGTATGCTGCAAAATAAAAGGTGAGGGCCCGTTTGCAGTCGAGGGTATGGAGAGCCGTCGATGCCTGGTCAGCGTGGGGTCTCAGGAAGGTGGTCAGCAGGACTCTCTCTTGAATGAGATGGAAGTCCAAAATGACTTTAGTCAGGAATTTAGGGCGGGTACGGAAGACCACCCTGTTCCAATAAAACCTGGTGTAAGGGGCGCCAGCCATGAGAGCATGGAGCTCACTGACTCGGTGGGCCGAGGTCAGCCCCACCAGGAAGACTACTTCCAGGGCAGATGACAGAGCGAACACGTCGCCATTGGCTCGAAGGGTGGATGAGTGAGCTGTGTGAGTACCACATTCAGGTGCCATTCCGCCAGAGGAGGACAGATGGGTGGCTTGGAAAGTATAAGACCCCGCATGAAGCAGGAGACTAACGGCTGCCCTGAGAGGGGTTTTCCCTCGATGGGGAGGTGATTCGCCAAGATGGCGCTCAAATGAACCCTGACAGAGTTCGACTTCAGCCCTTCTCTCGAGAGATGGATGAGGTACTGGAGAACCCATCGAACGGGGTACGAGAAAGTGTCGATCTGGCACTCCGAGCACCAGACGGAGAAGCGTCTCCACTTCTAGGCGTAGGCTCACCTAGCGGAGTCCTTCCTCGAGGCGAATAGGACTTCCTTGACCTCCAATGGAAGGCCCAGGGAGGCTAGGGAGACCCTTCAGCCACCAAGCCGTGAGGGATAGGGAGGTTAGGTTCAGGTGCAGCACCCAACCCTACTCCTGTGTTAGAAGACTCCAGGCAGAGCCCAGGGGAACAAGAGGCTCCGTCGACAGCCGGAGCAGGAGCGGAAACCAAGGCTGCTAAGGCCAAGAGAATCAATGATGCCCCGTCACGCTGAGCCTTGAAAAGAGTTCTCGCAATCAGCGGGAAAGGAGGAAATGCATAGAGAAGGCTGGATAACCAGTCCAGGAGAAAAGCATCGGGGCCCTCCCTGCTTGGGGGAGCTGCGCGTTCTGGGGACTGGTGAAGAGGTTTATCACTGGCGTCCTCTAGCGGAGAAACAGCCAGTCTGCGACTCTAGGATTCAGCCGCCATTTGTGGGGGTAAAGGATTCTGCTGAGTCTGTCTACAAGGCCATTCTCCTGGACCAGACGGTACGTCGTCTTGCGGGACATCCCCGCCAGACAGCAAAAGAGCAGGTGAGGACCGCTTCCCGGCACAGGGAGCGCGATCCCGTGCCTCCCTCCTTGTTGATGTAGAACATCGCTATACGGATGTCGGTCTGCACGAGAACCGACCTCCCGCTGAGGTGTTCCTTGAAAGCACTCAGGGCCCACCGAATTGCCTGGAGTTCGAGTAGATTTATTTGATGCTGAGACTTCTCGGGTGACCATTGCCCCTGTGTGCAGAGTGGCCCGCAGTGGGCTCCCCACCCTAACAGGGATGCGCCTGTCATCAGCACTGCATCATGCTGCGGAGCCTGAATGAGTAGTTACTCACCTGTAACAGGCGTTCTCCAGGAGCAGCAGGAATCAGTCCTCACATATGGGTGACGTCGGCGCCGACAGAGCCCCCATGCAGAGCATTTCCCCAGCTTTCACAGAAAGCCTTTGGAACTGCCAGCATGCATCCGAAGTCCCCTTCCTGCCCAAGGGTGCCATCTTGCTCAGTCTGATGACATAGCTAAAAGACAGCAAAAACCAAAATAAATCATATGACTGCAACTCCAAGGGGAGGAGGGAGGGTTGTGAGGACTGATTCCTGCTGCTCCTGGAGAACACCTGTTACAGGTGAGTAACTACTCTTTCTCCAGGACCAAGCAGGAAGTCAGTCCTCACATATGGGACTCCCCAGCTTAAGGCTACCGGGGACCCAAAGCTGAAAAAATGAGCTCCCTCTAGAGCCTCAGCATGTGTGAAAAGAAACTTCTCTGAGAACGCCCCCGAACGGTAGCCCAACACCAGGGCCGGAAGGTAGGAGTTGCCTATATTTCAAAGAAATTACAGAGTGCCGCCTGTCCGAAAGCACTGTCCCTGCAGGACTCTCTCTCGAGGCAGTAGTGGGCTGCAAAAGTCTGGCTTGAAGACCAAGTAGCGGCCCTGCAGATATCTACCAACAGAACAGAGCGGAGATGAGCCACTGACGCAGCCTTCACCCTGACACAGTGAGCCGTGACTCGACCCTGCAATGAGAGGCCGGCTGCCCTGTACGCCCAGGCGATACAGTCTGCTACCCGAATGGACAGGGTGCGCTTGGAGACAAGTAACCCCAACTTATTAGGATCAAAAGAGACGAAGAGCTGAACAGCCCTTCGGTGTCCCTGCGTACGGTCAACATAGAAGGACAACACCCTTCTACAGTCCAGGGTATGCAAGACCATCTCACCCTGGCTGGCATGCGGCCTGGGAAAGAAAGTTGGAAGAACCACCTCCTGGTTGAGGTGGAAGGAGGAGACAACCTTTCGAAGGAACAGGGTGAGTCCGTAAGACTACTCTGTTCCTACAGAACCTAGTGTATGGTGCATCTGACACCAAGGCTTGAAGCTCGCTCACTCACATTGCTGAGGTAAGAGCTACCAAAAACAACGCTTTCCAGGAGAGAAACCGGAAAGGACAAGTAGCCAGAGGCTCAAATGGTGGGCAAGTAAGCTGTTGCAAGACCACATTCAAATCCCACTCAGGGGCAGGTGGACGAACTGGAGGCTTAAGCAAAAGGAGGCCTCTGAGGAAGCAAGCCACTAAAGGGTGGCTTGAGAGAGACTGACCCTCCACCGGTGAATGGTGCGCTGAGAGAGCACTGAGATGGACCCTAACCGAGTTGGATTTAAGGCCTAGGTTGGACAGGTGAAGCAAATATTGCAGCACCACTGGAACCAGGCATGAGAAAGGATCCTCCTTGTGTTGGGCACACCAGGTGGAGAATCTACACCAGTTAAGAGCATATGACTTTCGAGTGGACTGCCTCCTAGAGGCCAAGACCACATCCTCCACTTCCCTAGGCAGAAGTAAGGGTGCTAGAACTATCCTTTCAGCATCCAGGCCATCAGATGGAAGGACTGGAGATTGGGGTATAAGAGAGATCCCTGCTCCTGAGACAGGAGATCGGGTTGCATCCCCAGAGGAAGAGGAGCGTCCACCGCTAGTTGTAAAAGAAGTGGGAACCACGGTTGCCTTGGCCATCTGGGGGCCACCAGAATCACCGAGGCCTTGTTCCGGATCACTTTGAACAGTGTCGTGGACACTAGAGGCGTGGAAGGAAACGCATATAGGAGGCCTGTAGACCATGGAATGAGAAAGGCATCCGCTGCTACTCAGAGGATGCGGTTGCCTGGAGCAGAACCTGGGCAGTTGACGGTTCAATGGACTGGCAAAGAGATCTATGGTGGGAAGACCCCATCCTAGGAAGATCTGCTGAACCACCAGAGGATTCAACTGCCATTCGTGTGGCTGTAGGATCCTGCTCAACTTGTCTGCCAGGGAGATAGACCTGTTCAGGGAGATAGACCACCTTGAGAAGTATGCCATGATTGACTGCCCAGGAGCACAGATCCTGTGCTTCCTGACAAAGAGGATGGGACCCTGTGCCCCCTTGCTTGTTCACATAGTACAGAGCAACTTGACTGTCCGTCTGCACCAAGACAGACTGGCGAGAGAGGACATGAGAGAAAGTCCGGAGGGCTAAGCGGATTGCTCTGAGCTCTAGGAAATTGATTTGCTGTGTGGCCTCCCAAGGAGACCACAGGCCTTGGAGTGCATGCTCTTTGGCAATGTGCACCCCAACCTTGGAGAGAAGCATCGGTTGTCAGCACTTGAGAATGTTGAGGTGCCTGAAAAGGCACCCCTTGCAGCAGATTCGGAAGATGAAGCCACCACTGCAGAGAAGCTGCCAGTAACTTGGACACCCTTACTTTGTCCGTCAGGTTCCCTGTGGCCTGCAGCCACTGAGTCCTGAGGCCCCACTGAGCTGGCCTCATATGTAGACGGGCATTTGGAATTACATGGACCGTGGATGCCATGTGGCCTAAGAGTCTTAGAAATTGTCTGGCGGAGACTAGAGAATTGACGTGGAACTGTCTGGCCAGATCCATCAGTCTATGAACTCCATGTTTCTGAGGGGCGCAAAGCGGACTTTGCGAAGTTTATGACAAACCCCAGATGCTGGAGAAGAGAGACAGTGTGGAGGGTGGCTTGATTGGTCTCCTGTGGAGACATACCCCTGATGAGCCAGTCGTCCAGGTATGGAAAGACAAAGAGTCCCTGAACTCTGAGATAGGCCGCCGCCACCACCGCCAGGCACTTGGTGAAAACCCTGGGGGCGGAGGTTAGGCCAAAAGGGAGTACCCTGTACTGGTAATGGTTTCCTCCCACTACAAATTGGAGATATTGTCAGTGGTCTGGATGAATAAGGATGTGAGTATAAGCATCCTTTAGGTCTAAGGAGCATAGCCAATCTCCCTGCTGGAGGTAGGGCAGCAGGATTCCAAGGGTAAGCATCTTGAACTTTTCCCTCTCCAGGAATTTGTTGAGATTCCGCAAGTCTAGGATGGGTCTGAGGCCTCCTGTCCTTTTTGGTACCAGAAAGTATCTTGATTAGAAGCCTTGACGTCTCAGGTGGTGGGGCTCCGGTTCCACCGCCTGCTCCTTTTGAAGACCTGCCAACTCTTGCAGGAGTAAGTCCCTGTGCAGAGGGAGTCATGGACGCTCCCCTGGAAAGTAGGAGGGAGGTACCTGGTGGAAGTGGAGAAGATAGCCCTTCTGGACTATGCTTAGCACCAAGGTATCCCTTGTTACGGCTGACCACCTGTGGGCATACAGGATCAGCCGGCCTCCTGTGCTGGGAGGGGCCAGCTGAGGAGGAGAGGCTATGCCACTGGAGGCAAAACCCTGCTCCCTGCTATGCAGGAGCAGGAGCTTGTGGCTTGAGGGTTTTCTGCCTACGGGGCCCATGTCCCTGCCCCTTGGCCTGCTGACCCCTCTGGGGAGCTACGGAGGCCTGAAAATGAGGGTATGATTTAACATAGGAACATAAGAACAAAAGCTATGCGATACTGGGTCAGACCAAGGTCCACCAAGCCCAGAATTCTGTTTCCAACAGTAGCCAATCTAGGTCATATGTACCTAGCAGTTTCCCCAAGGGACACAGGTTCCACAATGCTTGTATTGGTTCAAGCATTGATATCCTGGGTCCCTTCTTAATAATGTTTTATGGACTATTCCTCCAGGAACTTCTCCAAACCTTTTTTAAACCCAGCTACACTAACAGCCTTTACTACATCCTCCGGTAACAAATTCCAGAGTTTGATTACAAGTTGAGTGAAAAAATATTTTATTTTATTAGTCTTAAATAGTTTACCCTGTAGCTTCATTGCATGTCCCCTAGTCTTTCTATATTCTGATAACGTAAACAATCGATCTACGTTTACCCGTTCCACTCTGTTCATTAATTTATAGACTTCTATTATATCTCCCCTCAGCAGTTTCTTTTCCAGGTTAAAGAGCCCTAACCTTTTTAGCCTTTCTTCATAGGAGTATCCTTCCATCCCCTTTACCATTTTGGTGGCTTTTCTCTGAACCTTTTCTAAAATCGCTATATCCTTTTTAAGATACGGCGACCACAATTGCACACAATATTCAAGGTGCGGTCTCATCATAGAACGATATAGAGACATTATAATATCTTTTGTTTTATTTTCCATTCCTTTCCTTATCATAACTAGCATTCTATTTGCTCTCTTGGCCGCCGCTGCACACTGGGCCGAGGGTTTTAACATGGTATCCACAATGACGCCTAAATCTTTTTCCTGGGTGGTAGTTCTTAATGTGGAACCTTGCATCGTGTAACCATAGTTTGGGTTGTTCTTCCCTAGGTGCATAACCTTGCACTTGTCCACATTAAATTTATCTGCCATTTTGATGCCCAGTCTTGCAATTTATCAAGATCCTCTTGCAATTTTCCACAATCCTCTTGGGTTTTAACAACTTTAAATAGTTTTGTGTCATCTGCAAATTTGATAACCTCACTCGTTATTCCACTTTCCAGGTCATTTATGAATATGTCAAAAAGCAGCGGACCCAGCACAGATCCCTGGGGTACACCACTATTCACCTTTCTCCATTGGGAAAATTGGCCATTTAGCCCTACCCTCTGCTTTCTATCTTTTAAGCAGTTCCTGATGCACAATAGTACACTGCCTCCTATCCCATGACTCTTTAGTTTTGCCAAAAGTCTCTCATGAGGGACCTTGTCAAAAGCTTTCTGAAAGTCCAGATACACAATATCAACCGACTCACCTTTGTCCACCTGATTATTCACTCCTTCAAAAAAACATAACAGATTAGTAAGACAAGATCTTCCTTGTCTAAAGCCATGTTGGCTGACTCCCATTAGGTCATGACTATCTACATGCTGAGTAATTTTATTCTTTATGATGGTTTCTACCATTTTTCCCGGTACTGATGTCAAGCTCACCGGTCTGTAATTTCCTGGATCACCCCAGGAATCCTTTTTAAAAATTGGTGTTACATTGGCGATCCTCCAGTCTTCAGGTATTAGAGATGATTTTAATGATAGTTCACAGATTACTAATAGCAGGTCTGCAATCATATATTTCAGTTCTTTCAACACCCTTGGATGTATACCATCCGGCCCAGGTCCTTCAGTTTATCTAATAGTTGTAATACATCTTCCCAATGTATTGATATTTCCTTCAATTCTTCCACACCTTTAAATACCACTTCAGTCATGGGTAACATCCCTACATCTTCCTCAGTAAAGACTGAAGCAAAGAATTCATCCAGTCTCTCCGCTATCGCCTTGTCACCTCTTAGTGCTCCTTTAACCCCTTTATCATCTAATGGACCAACTGACTCTCCCACAGGTTTTTTGCTACGAATGTACTTGAAAAGGTCTTTACATCGCGTTTTTGCTTCCGCAGCAAGCTTCTTCTCAAATTCTCCCTTTGCCTGCCTTATCAATGCCTTGCATTTGACTTGCCAGTGCTTGTGCCGTTTCCAGGTTTCGTCGTTTGGCTCTTTTTTCCATTTCCTGAAAGATGCTTTTTTGGCAATAGCCGCCTCTCTGACCTCACCTTTAAACCATGCTTGCAGTTTTTTGGACTTCCTTCCACTTTTCTTAAAGTGTGGAATACAGCTGGTCTGGGCTTCCAAGATAGTATTTTTCAACAACACCCAAGCTTGATATACGTATGTCTTTAACCTTTGCAACTGCTCCTTTTAGTTTTTTCTTAACTGTTTTCCCTCATTTTATCATAGTCTCCCTTTCAAAAGTTAAAAGGTAGTACTGTGGATTTCCTTACTATCCCTCCTCCACTAATTAAATCAAAGGCGATCATGCTATGAACACTATTGCCAAGTGGCCCCAACAACCTTATCTCTTGCACTAGATCTGGTGTTCCACTAAGGACTAGGTCTAATATCGCTTCCCCTCTGGTCGGTTCATGAACCAGCTGCTCCAAGAAGCAGTCATTTATTTCATCTAGGAACTTTATCTTCCTAGCATGTCCTGACGTGACACTGACCCAGTCGATAACGGGGTAGTTGAAATCACCCATTATTATTACTGCGCTGTAACGTTTGTTAGCTTCCTTGATTTCTTTGAGCATTTCATCATCCATTTGGTCATTCTGGCCAGGCGCTCGATAGTACACCCCCACTGCCATTGCCTTCCCCCTTTTACATGGAATTTCAATCCATATAGATTCTACAGCAGATTTTGTTTCCTGTAAATCTTTAATCCTTTCTGACTCAATGCCCTCTCTAACATAGAGAGCAACCCCTCCACCAATTTGATCAGCTCTATCATTACGATATAGTTTGTACCCAGGTATCACAGTGTCCCACTGGTTGTCCTCCTTCTATCATGTCTCTGATATTCCAATCATATCTAACCTTTCATTTAGTGCTATATATTCTAACTCTCCCATCTTATTTTTTAGACTTCTAGCATTTGCATACAAGCATTTTAGAGAATGTATTTTATTCATATTAATTTGGCTATTGTTAGACATGGGTAATTTGGGATCTTTAAGCTCTGTCTGCTCCATACTTGAAGGCATTTGGGCTACTTTACCCTTTTGTGGAACCTCTCTGCTTTTGGTATCATCCTTCAAAGATACATTCTTCTGAACCATCCGCTCTTGGGCGACTGTCGGCTTTCCCCTAATATCTAGTTTAAAAGCTGCTCTATCTCCTTTTTAAAGGTTAATGCCAGCCGCCTGGTTCCATCCTGGTTAAGGTGAAGCCCATCCCTTCGGAAGAGCCCCTCCTTTCCCCAGAATGTTCCCCAGTTCCTAACAAATCCAAAACCCTCATCTCTGCACCACTGTCTCATCCACGCATTGAGACTCCGGAGCTCTGCCTGCCTTTTGGGTCCTGCACGTGGAACAGGAAGCATTTCGGAGAATGCTACCCTGGAAGTTCTGGATTTCAACTTCCTATCTAAAAGCCTAAATTTAGCCTCCAGAACCTCCCTACCACATTTTCCTATGTCATTGGTACCGACATGTACCAAGACAGCAGACTCCTCCCCAGCACTATCTAAAACCTTATCTAGGTGGCGCGTGAGGTCCGCTACCTTTGCAGCAGGCAGGCATGTTACCAGACGATCCTCACCTCCACCAGCCACCCAGCTATCTACATGCCTAATGATCGAATCATCAACTGTAACGGCTGTCCTAACCCTTCCCTCATGGGCACATGGCCCTGGAGAAACTTCCTCGGTGCAAGAGGGTTTTACATCACCTGGAGGACAGGTCCTAGTTACAGGATCACTTCCTGCCACACCAGGGTGATGCTCTCCTGTCACGTGACCTCTCTCCTCCATGGCAACAGGGATGCTGCCAGACTGGTGATGGGACTTCAGGACTATATCCCTGTAGGTCTCGTCTATGTACCTCTGTCTGTCTTATGCTTTCCAAGTCTGCTACTTTAGCCTCTAGAGAACGGACTCGTTCCCTCTGAGAGCAAAGAGCTCCTTGCACCTAGTGCAAACGTAAGACCTCTCACCAACTGGGAGAAAATCATACATGTGACACTCAATGCAAAAGACTGGAAAGCCCCCATCCCGCTGCTGGACTGCTGTCTGCATCTTAGATCTAAACACAAACTTAAAACTAAGTTCTTTACTTACTAAGGGTTGCTATGGATATTTATACTAATAAAACTGTACCTAATACGTGTAATATACCTTGTTCACCTGAAGCTTAAGTAATCGCAGGTCCTTAGTGTATGACTGATTTGGGTAATGAGCTTCACCTGAGAGCACCTCCTGCCTTTTAAGATGTGTAAGTACCTATAAAGCTACGATTATCCCAGGAGTGGGTGGGTGGGTGTGGGGAGGGAAATAACACTTATTAAAAGAGGGCTGCTACACAGTACCCTGTCTTGTGCTGCTAAGGTAAGCTAGATTCTGATTTGATTTAAATTATAGCTCTTAGTTGCTGCTAGGCTCTAACTTCTTATGAAATTTAAACTACAAGCTCTCTGCTGGGTTCTAAATTTAACCAGAAAGCTCTCTTCTGTGTTTTAAATTTAAACTAAAAGTACTTTGCTGTTACTAGGCCCTGAGTGACTATTAAATTTAAACTACAAGCTCTCTGCTGGGTATGAAATGTAACCAGAAAGTTCTCTGTGTTTTAAAACTAAAAGTACTTTTCTGATGCTAGGCCCTGAGTGACTATTAAATGTAAACTACAAGCTCTCTGCTGGGTATGATATGTAACCAGAAAGTTCTCCTCTGTGTTTTAAATTTAAGCTTAAACTGCTGCTACTAGGCCCTGACTGATTTAAGAATAATAGTGGGTTCACAGATTAATTAGCTTTAATACAAAGAATTCCTTTTAGAAAATTACCATAAGTATATACTCACAGTTGCAGATCTCTCTCCAGAAGTAACAGTCCCTTTTTCTAGTCCTTCAAGACAGATGTAGGCAGATGACTTCCTCGGGTAAAAGGTCTTTTTTCCCCGAGCCCTTCTTCTTCTGAGAAGGGGCAGAGGTTTTCCTGGACAGCCTTGTCCGGGTGAGAATCTCGGACTCGAGTTCCGCAGCCTTTTCAGCCATGGGCTTGCCAAAGAGGTTTTCACCTCGGCAGGGGACATCGACCAACTTGTCCTGCACCCACGGCTTGAGGTCTGATTACTGTAGCCAGGCCTGACGGCGTGCACTGATGCTGGCGGTGGCTACACGGGCCGAAGCCTCGAAGCTATCATAGGCTGCTCAAGAGAGAAACCGAGCACTCTCGGATCCCCGATGACAGGGCCTTGAACCTCTGCAAAGTTTCCTCGGAGAGACCGGCAGAGAACCTGGCAATCTCCTTTGCCAGGTCTCGAAGGTACATGCCCATGTACAGCTGGTAGGTCTGGACACGGCAAGCAAGCATAGAGCCCTGGAAGCACACCAGGACACACCAGGTCTGAAAAGTGTCCGGGGACTCCTCGTCCTCCGTTTCCCAGCACGACCCCTCGGAGGAGGAATCGGCCATCCGCCCCGACGCCGAGAGTACCGGAGTCAATGACCTCGGTCCCGACCCGAGGGAGATCTTGGCCGAGGATTGACTCGAGAGCGCATGGACTCGAGGATCGGCTCGACCTCCTGAGTCAACTTGGACGTCGATGTCCCGGTGGTCGGGGAAGGTGCACCAGTGAGACCGGCGATCAGTGCCCGCCGCTGTTCCATGAAGGTAGCCAAGCTGCTCTCCAAGGCCATCAACCTGAGTCTGAGCTTAGGAGACTCAGCAGCCCCCAACTCTGGACCCGACGGCATCGAGCCCGACGTTGGCTCCCCCGGAGGAGAGTCCATGAGGACTGCAATACTCATGTGACTCAGGGACTCCGTCTCCACACGAGGTTGTTTAGCAGGCCTCTCTGACTCCCAAGGCCCAGGACGGCGCTCGGGGCTATGCGACCTGGCCCTCGAGGAGCCAAGTGCGTCCACCGACGCCGCCCTCGCGGGTTTCTTCTTCCTGCGATGCTCCTGCGAGGGAGACCCCCTCTCAGAGGAACCCCGGCGATGCTCGGGATCGGAGTCCCGAGATGTCGAGGCCTCTGATGAAGTCTGGGCCCGGCCGGACACGGAGTCAGAGAAGATTCTTTCTTTTTGGTGCTGCCGGCTCCTCAACGCCTTCGAGGACATTTTCCCACATGGGCCACAGATCATCGGGTCATGAACGGGCCCGAGGCAGTGGAGGCAGCAGTCATGTGTGTCGGTGAGAGACATAAGCTTCTTATACCGATCACACTTTTTAAACCCGCTGGCAGCCATCGGGGGGGGAAAGGGGCCCCTGCGAGGTCAAAAGACAGGGCTGCCAGTGAAAAATAGAAAAAGGGCGCACACGCTAGTCACTAAGGACAAAAAACGAAAAATGAAGTCAGGGCTCGATACCGGTGTATCGGGCTCAGGCGGGAAAGGGAAACCGGCGTCAAACTGAAGAAAACACGGATCCACGTAGAAAAATCAACTTTTTCCTTGGGTGAAAACGAAACACGTCCGTCAGGCTCCGCGGAAAAAAGAAGACTGAGCAAAATGGCACCCTTGGGCGGGAAGGGGACCGCGCATGCGTGCTGCATTCCCAAAGGCTTTCTTTGAAAGTTGGGGAAATGCTCCGCATGGGGGCTCTGTCGGTGCCGACGTCACCCATATGTGAGGACTGACTTCCTGTTTGGTCCTGGAGAAACATGAAATGCAGGAATTTTGTGTGTTCTGGATGGATAAGAATATGAGTGTACGCTTCCTTTAGATCTAAATAACAGAGCCAGTCCTGACTTTGGAGAGGGAAGAAGGGTCCCCAGGAAGACTATCATGAACTTTTCCCATTTGCGATACTTGTTTAGGTCCCTGAGGTTCAGAATGGGCCTACATCCCCCCGTTTTCTTTGGAAGAAAGTAGGGAGAATAGACGCCCATTCCCCACTGGGATGTTGGAACCTCCTCTATTGCGCCCTGTAATAGAAGGGAGGTGACTTCTTGTAGTAATAGAGCAGTGAGAGGGGGCTGAGAATGGAACTCTCTTGGTGAAGCCAGGGGGGGGGGGGAATGGGGAGGTAGGCTTTGTTAGATGACGTCTGTATCACTCCCATAATATTGTTAATGTCCACTGCTCCAAGGTGATGAGATGCCATCTGTGGGCATAATGGCAGAATCTTTCGGGAATGTGGATAGGGTCAGGATTCTTCAGAGACAGGACAGCTATGTTCTCTAGAAAGGAGTCAAAAACCCTGAGCAGCTTGAGTCTGCTGAGGTGGCTGAGACTTGGGCATCTGAGCCTTCTTCTGATGTTTTGGAGGTCGTTGTTCCTTCTGAGGAGCATGATGCTGACACTGCGCATCACAAGTATAAGGAGGATAATACTACTTTTTATTAAAGAAGGCTCTCTTTGCTGCTGCATTCTTTTTTGCAGGGTTGGCAGAAGATCTAGAGAGCCTATTCAGGGTAGTGTTCTCAGAGTCCAACTAAGAGGCCTTGTCTTGTCAATCTTTGCCAAAAAAGGTTTTCGCCAGTGCAAGCGATATTACCCAGGATTTGCTTCCTGTCAGCTCCGTGGAAAACAAAGAACTGAGGAGGGAGAGCTGGAAAGGAGGGAGAGATGGAAAGACAGGAAGGCAGCTATGCAGGTGCAGTGGGATACTCCCAAAAGCTTTTCTGTTTCCGCGTGGGCTCCATGGGTACAGATGTAACCCATATGAGAAAACTACATTCCTGCTTGTTTCTAGAGATAGTGTGTGATGGAAGGGATGACAGAGGAGGAGATGGAGTTAAGGAGATGGGTTGGGATAGGATTAGAGAAACAGGAAGTAAGTTTACAGGAGGAAAGATGAGAGGTTTGCTCTTCAGAGATCTTAGAAAAGGAAATAAGGATCAAAGAGATTGATGGAAAAAGTTGGTATTGAAGGGGGGAAGAGGGGATTAAGCTGATCTTGAGGGGAAATGGAGTGAATCTTGTGAACTTTGTCATGGAAATAGTCGGCAAGGGTTTGGGCAAAAAGAGGAGGGGTTGGAGACGGAGATGCCTTGAGGAGAGAACTGAGAGTAGAGAAAAGATGACAAAGGTCAGAGGCAAGAGAGTTAGATGGAACATAGTAGTTTTGCTTGGCGAGTGCTATGGCAGACTGGAAAGAAGCAAGCATGAATATGAAGTGAAAAAAGTCAGAAAGGGAGAGGGATTTGAGCCAAATGTGCTCAGCTGAACGAGCACAGAAGCAAAGGTAACGGGTAGTTGAAAACAGCCAGGGATGTAGGATGGGGATGCAAGAGAATCCAGAACAAAGGAGAAAGCAGTATTAAAAGGAAACTATAGTCTCGAGTTAGAAGACAACGTGGAGAATCGAGATGATGAGACAATAGTGGAGAGAGCTAATGGATCAAAGGCATGAGGATTTCTAAAAAGGTAGGAGAAGACAGAGAGATTGAGGTGGGAGTGATGAAGAGTGAAGCTAACCAGATGATGGTCAGATAAGGGAAGAGCTGAGATTCAGAAATTAGAGGATAAACAATTAGAGAAGAAAACAAGGTCAAGGCAATGGCCATGCTGATGAGTGGGGGAGAAGAGCAAAGCTGAAGGTTAAATGAGGACTTAAGGGAAAAGAAGTTTGGAAGCAGAGGGATCAGAAGGGTTATCAACATGAATATTAAAGTCACCAAGGATAAGGGAAGGGGAAGAAGAATTGAGAAATAAGGGAAGCCATGAGTCAAAGTCAGAGAGAAAGGTAGAAGTGGACTTGTCAGATGGTCTATAGATAGCAGCCATCCAGAGAGGTAAGGGATTAAAAAGGTGGATGGAATGAACTTCAAAGAAGAAAAAGGAGTGAGACTAAGGTAGAGGGAGGGGTTGAAATTGGCAGGAAAGAGAAAAAAGAAATCCCACACCACCACTGCGGCTAATGGCACGAGAAGTGTGCTCCTTTAAAGCATTTCTTAAGATACTAAGATATGGATTTAATTACAAAAATTTGCAGCATGAAAGCTGCGAGTCCCACATTCAAATTTCAACATCAATATTTTATGCAAGTTCTTCAATTTTATTATTGCATGTAAATGTGCCCCAACTTAAGAATAATAGGCCCAATTTTCAGTTTAAACACCATGGTGGTCAGCTGTGGCACTAAAGTATCCAAAGGTTATTCAGCGGCAGCATCCGGATAGGAGCTGTTGTTAAATACTGTATGTGGGCTGCGCAGTGCTAATTGGATAAGTGCTGGTACTTAGCCAGTTAGCACAATTTTCAGTTGTGTTTGCCTCGATTACCATTTAAGCCTGCTTTTCATGTGGCCTAAGTTGTCTGGGCAAGGGCCTCTGAAAATCGTGCTAACCACTAAGTGCCAGCACTTACCCAGTTAGTGCTAGTATTGCCCCCACCCACCCACAGACCACCCCTGCATCAACCAGATTGTGCCGGGATGGTCTTACCAAATTTATCTATTTAGAATTATTAGCCATCTATATGAAGTAATTCACCCAAAGCAATGTACAATACACATAGCTAGACATAGGCACCTTAGGGTTTGATTTACTAACCTGTGTTAACACACATTTATTTGTGATTAATGCAAATTATCAGCAAATTAGCTGCACTGACAATAGTGACACTTGCATTAAACACAATGTGCAATAATGTGCATTACACAGTAACATAGTAAATGATGGCAGATAAAGACCAGTATGGTCCATCTAGTCTGCCCAGTACAATGTCGAGTGTAGGTACACCTGCTGTTCTGTGCAGGCCACCCCTCCCCATGTCTTTGTTTAGGGGTGAGCCCACCACTCCATGTCGGACACCCCTATTTGTTGAGGAATTAGATGGTTCAGTTTACTTTGATATTTTCTTGTTGCTGTAAAGGGATCCACTGTGTCTGTCCCATGCCCTTTTGAACTCGGTCACCGTGTTTGCCCCCACCACGTCCATTGGGAGGGCATTCCAAGCATCCACCACCCTTTCAGTAAAAAAGTATTTCCTGACATTGCCTTTCAATTTACCACCTTGTAGCTTCATGTTATGCCCTCTAGTTTTGCAGCTTCTCCGTCTTTGGAAGAGGTTTGTTTGTTCATTATTTCTCTAAGTATTTAAAGGTCTGAATCATATCTCCCCTGTCCCTCCTGGCAATCTATTTCCAGTCACACTGCCAAGAAAACCGAGGAGCTTCTGGGTCGCCAGGGGTCAGTATTGACTTGAAGGTAGACACTGCATTGCATTATGCATTAAAACTTAACACGCGTTAGTAAATCTAGCTCTTACATGGCAGTAACTAAAGGCCCAATATTTTATTTTTTAAATTTTATATTTATTACATTATTCAATACAACAATTGAAAAATATAAAGGAAAAAATGGGTTACATTTCACAAAAGAAAAAATCAAAACCACAAATACTTCAAAATACATGTTCATCCCAATAAGTAGACCCCAAAAAAAAACAAACCCCGATATGGTTCCAAAAAGAAAAATTCAAAGAAGAAAAAGAGAGACCCCTCTATCATATGAGCACTGATGACCTTAATGGCTGCCAGTAGAGAAGCTACCCTTCCACCCCCACCTCCCTCGCCTGAAGAAAATCTAACAATTGTTTAGGCTCAAAAAACAGAAAATGCTTAGTATGAAACAACACATCACACTTACAAGGATACCTCAATTTAAATTGGACACCCAAGGCGAGGGTTCTCTGGCGCAAGGCCAAGAACTCCTTACGCCTCTTCTGGGTGTCGCAAGACAAGTCAGGAAATATCAAAATTTTAGAGCCCAAAAATTGAGAAAAAGAAGTCCTGCGGAAATACAGTCTAAGTACAGCATTGCGGTCAGACTCGAAAGCAAAGCTTACCAGCAGAGTTGCCCTGCTAGTTATAACCTCCAAGGAACTCTCAAGGAAATCAGACAACCCCGTTTGACCCTCCCCTGCTGGACCCACAGCCCCCTCCCCACCAGTAACCCCAGAAGAAATTACAACATACTGAACTTTAACAATAGGAGGTAAATTATCCTGAGGCATCAATAAAACTTCTGTAAAATATCTACGGACAAGAACTAGGGGATCCAACAGGGGCGACCTAGGAAAATTCAAAAAACGTAAATTGTTCCTCCTTAATGAGTTGTCCATATACTCAAAACGCCGCAAGGAAATCAACCGGTCCTTGGAGAAGGTATCTCCAAAAACTTGCAACTTTGATACATTTGTCTCCAGCTTGGCTACTTTACCAGCTTGCTCAGCACATTTCGTTTCCACCACTACACACCGTGCTTTCACCAACAAAAATTCTTGCGATAAGGCACCCACAACCGGAGCAAGGGAGCTCTGAAGAGAAGAGATAGCCTCCCATAAGCTATCTAAAGTTACTTTGGCCGGTTTCTTTAAGCCACAAATCACCAGGGGCTCCAAAGACGCCGTTGAAATGATCTTCCTCCGGGCGCCTCCCGAGCCTTCCACAACTGAGCGTACCTCCACCTCAACACCTCCAAGACGCTCACCAGGACTCGTACTCAGTAGGGAAGAGGCGCCCCCAGACACGGAGCTGACCTCCTGAACCGGAGACACTTCAGCTCCAATTTCCTCCTCCCGACCTCTACCGGGTTGCGGCGGCAACAGCTGGACGGGACTCAATTCCACTCCGTCACTGCTCAGATCCCCCACACCACCAGGGAGATCTGCTGAAGCCATTCCCGCTGATCGCACAGTGCAGAAGGGTACAATGGAGGCCTGCGCCGCTACTCCCAGGGGTGTCGAGGAAGGTGGGGGCTTCGCTGTTGTCTGCTTCCTCTTTTTCCCCATCGAAACCGCGTCTGCCACACAGCCCGTCCGCAACTACGAACAGCGTACCCGCTCATCCGCCATCTTGGAACCCTATTTACTTGAGGGCCCAATATTTTAAAGGCTTTTACACGGTTTAATGATCTGTAAACAGTGTAAATGCTGCTGAATGGGATATTCAACAGCACTAATATGGTTAGTGCCGCTGAATATCCCCAACGTTGCTATATGCCCCGATGCTAACAGCTTAGCATTGAGGCATGTCGTGGGCATTCCAGGGCGTATCATGGGTGGCAACAGTCACTAACTGGGTAGCGGTGATATTGCATAAGAACATAAGAACATAAGATATGCCATACTGAGTCAGACCAAGGTCCATCAAGCCCAGCATTCTGTTTCCAACAGTGGCCAATCTAGGTCATACGTACCTAGCAGTTTCCCCAAGGGGGACAGGTTCCACAATGCTTGTACTGGTTCAAGCATTGATATCCTGGGTCCCTTCTTAATAATGGTTTATGGACCTTTCCTCCAGGAACTTGTCCAAACCTTTTTTAAACCCAGCTACACTAACAGCCTTTACTACATCCTCCGGTAACAAATTCCAGAGTTTGATTACACGTTGAGTGAAAAAATATTTTCTTATTAGTCTTAAATAGTTTACCCTGTAGCTTCATTTCATGTCCCCTAGTCTTTCCATATTCTGATAAGGTAAACAATCGATCTACGTTTACCCGTTCCACTCCGTTCATTAATTTATAGACTTCTATCATATCTCCCCTCAGCCGTCTCTTCTCCAGGCTAAAGAGCCCCAACCTTTTTAGCCTTTCTTCATAGGAGTAGCCTTCCATCCCCTTTACCATTTTGGTGGCTCTTCTCTGAACCTTTTCTAAAATCGCTATATCCTTTTTAAGATACGGCGACCAGAATTGCACACAATATTCAAGGTGCGGTCTCACCATGGAACGATATAGAGGCATTATAATATCGCTTGTTTTATTTTCCATTCCTTTCCTTATCATACCTAGCATTCTATTTGCTTTCTTGGCCGCCGCTGCACACTGGGCCGAGGGTTTTAACAAGGTATCCACAATGATGCCTAAATCTTTTTCCTGGGTGGTGGTTCCTAATGTGGAACCTTGCATCGTGTAACCATAGTTTGGGTTGTTCTTCCCTAGGTGCATAACCTTGCACTTCTCCACATTAAATTTCATCTGCCATTTTGATGCCCAGTCTTCCAATTTATCAAGATCCTCTTGCAATTTTCCACAATCCTCCTGGGTTTTAACAACTTTAAATAGTTTTGTGTCATCTGCAAATTTGATAACCTCACTTGTTATTCCACTTTCCAGGTCATTTATGAATATGTCAAAAAGCAGCGGACCCAGCACAGATCCCTGGGGTACACCACTATTCACCTTTCTCCATTGGGAAAATTGGCCATTTAGCCCTACCCTCTGCTTTCTATCTTTTAACCAGTTCCTGATCCACAGTAGTACACTGCCTCCTATCCCATGACTCTTTAGTTTTGCCAAAAGTCTCTCATGAGGGACTTTGTCAAAGGCTTTCTGAAAGTCCAGATACACAATATCAACCGACTCACCTTTGTCCACCTGTTTATTCACTCCTTCAAAAAAACATAACAGATTAGTAAGACAAGATCTTCCTTGTCTAAAGCCATGTTGGCTGTCTCCCATTAGGTCGTGACTATCTACATGCTGAGTAATTGTATTCTTTATGATGGTTTCTACCATTTTTCCCAATACTGATGTCAGGCTCACTGGTCTGTAGTTTCCCGGATCACCCCTCGAACCCTTTTTAGAAATTGGTGTTACATTGGCGATCCTCCAATCCTCAGGTATTAGAGATGATTTTAATGATAGTTCACAGATTACTGATAGCAGGTTTGCAATCTCAAATTTCAGTTCTTTCAACACCCTTGGATGTATACCATCCGGCCCAGGTGATTTGCTACTCTTCAGTTTATCTAATAGTTGTAAGACATCTTCCCGATGTATCGATATTTCCTTCAATTCTTCCACACCTTTAAATACCACTTCAGTCATGGGTAACATCCCTACATCTTCCTCAGTAAAGACCGAAGCAAAGAATTCATTCAGTCTCTCCGCTATCGCCTTGTCGCCTCTTAGTGCTCCTTTAACCCCTTTATCATCTAATGGTCCAACTGACTCTCTCACAGGTTTTTTGCTACGAATGTACTTGAAAAGGTCTTTATTTCGCGTTTTTGCTTCCGCAGCAAGCTTCTTCTCAAATTCTCTCTTTGCCTGCCTTATCAATGCCTTGCATTTGACTTGCCAGTGCTTGTGCTGTTTCCAGGTTTCATCGTTTGGCTCTTTTTTCCATTTTCCATAGCTATCCAGTTAGCGATCTGTGGATAAAATTAGGCTTCGCTGGCCTAGTTTTACTCACGGGAAATAACCAGGTAGCAGTGCAATCTAGTCGCCACCCGGTTAGCTTCTACGGCAATGGAGGATGTGCGGTGACCCCCGGATATTCAATATCCGGGGTCACCGCACATCCTCCAATGCCGTAGAATTTAAGAAGAAGCTTGCTGCGGAAGCAAACATGCATAATAAAGACTTTTTCAAGTACATTTGTAGCAAAAAAACCTGCGAGAGAGTCAGTTGGTCCATTAGATGATAGAGGGGTTAAAGGTGTGCTAAGAGGCGACAAGGAGATAGCGGAGAGACTGAATGAATTCTTTGCTTCGGTCTTTACTGAGGAAGATGTAGGGATGTTACCTATCACTGAAGTGGTATTTAAAGGTGCAGAAGAATTGAAGGAAATATTGATACATCGGGAAGATGTAGTACAACTATTAGATAAACTGAAGAGTAGCAAATCACCTGGGCCGGATGGTATACATCCAAGGGTGTTGAAAGAACTGAAATATAAGATTGCAGACCTGCTATTAGTAATCTGTGAAGTATCATTAAAATCATCTGTAATACCTGAAGTTTGGAGGATGGTGAATGTAATGCCAATTTTTAAAAAGGGTTCCAGGGGTGATCCGGGAAACTACAGACCGTTGAGCCTGACGTCAGTACCAGGATAAATGGTAGAAACCATCATAAAGAACAAAATTGCTGAACATGTAGATAGTCATGGCTTAATGAGAGACAGCCAACATGGCTTTAGACAAGGAAGATCTTGTCTTACTAATCTGTTATGTTTTTTTTGAATGTGTGAATAAACAGGTAGACAAAGGTGAGTCAGTTGATATAGTGCATTTGGACTTTCAGAAAGCCTTTGACCAGGTCCCTCATCAGAGACTTTTGGCAAAAATAAAGAGTCATGGGATAGGAGGCAGTGTACTATTGTGGATCAGGAACTGGTTAAAAGATAGAAAGCAGAGGGTAGGGCTAAATGGCCAATTTTCTCAATGGAAAAAGGTGAATAGTGGTGTACCCCAGGGATCTGTGCTGGATCCGCTGCTTTTTGACATATTCATAAATGACCTGGAAAAAGGAATAATGAGTGAGGTTATCAAATTTGCAGATGACACAAAACTATTTAAAGTTGTTAAAACCCAAGAGGATTGTGGAAAATTGCAAGAGGATCTTGATAAATTGCAAGACTGGGCATCAAAATGGCAGATGAAATTTAATGTGGACAAGTGCAAAATTTATGCACCTAGGGAAGAACAACCCAAACTATGGTTCCACGATGCAAGGTTCCGCATTAGGAAGCACCGCCCAGGAAAAATATTTAGGCGTCATTTTGGATAACATGTTAAAACCCTCGGCCCAGTGTGCAGCGGTAGCCAAGAGAGCAAATAGAATGCTAGGTATCATAAGGAAAGGAATGGAAAATAAAAGAAAGGATATTATAATGCCTCTATAACGTTCCATGGTGAGACCACACCTTGAATATTGTGTGCAATTCTGGTCGCCGTATCTTAAAAAGGATATAGCGTTATTAGAAAAGGTTCAGAGAAGAGCCACCAAAATGGTAAAGGGGATGGAAGGATACTCCTATGAAGAAAGGCTAAAAAGGTTAGGGCTCTTTAACCTGGAAAAGAGACGGCTGAGGGGAGATATGATAGAAGTCTATAAATTAATGAATGGAGTGGAACAGGTAAACGTTGATCGATTGTTTACGTTATCAGAATATAGAAGGACTAGGGGACATGCAATGAAGCTACAGGGTAAACTATTTAAGACTAATAAAAGAAAATATTTTTTCACTCAACATGTAATCAAACTCTGGAATTTGTTACTGGAGGATGTAGTAAAGGCTGTTAGTGTAGCTGGGTTTAAAAAAGGTTTGGACAAGTTCCTGGAGGAAAGGTCCATAAACCATTATTAAGTAGGGACCCAGGATATCAATACTTGACCCAATACAAGCATTGTGGAACTTGTGTCTTTTGGGAAACAGCGCTGTAGCGGTGCATAGTCATCCCAAGTGAATATCGGGCCCTGTGTAACTAATAAAATTACCAACTGTCAATGTAATACATAATTTGAGATGTAATATATAATTAGAGCAATGAGATACATTTGGAAACTGGGAAATGTAATTATAATAAAAGCAATAATACAAAACAGTATCAGTATCATACAATTTAAAAAGTACAGAAGATTTGTATAAACAGAAATACAAATACACAAACAGCATGATATCAAGGAGGAATAGACTACAACTCAAGGTCATTTTGTGGGCTTTTTGATAACAAAATCTCTTGAGTTCTTTCAAAAGGGTGATTAATTCAATTTTATGCTGCCGAGTTAGCTGTTGGATTATTTTTTGTTGCTATAGTAGAAGGGCATTTAGTTGAGGAGCTTATTAGTTTGCCTTCAGGCTTTATTTTTTATGTCTAATTGAAGGGAGAGGAAGGCTGATTAATATTCTTTGAATTCATAGGATTGGCAAGATGTTAGTTCCTTCTTTGTCCACCCAAACTCCCACCCACCCAATCTAACAAATCTTACTATATAGAGCCATTCACCAATTAGGTAGCTGAATTAGATGGAAGTGTTTGATATTGGATGGAAAGGAAAATCTTGCAAGCAAATAGGACAACTTCTGGTTATCTGAAACGCAATCAGTTATGTTTCAGGGTGCCTGGATGATGCCATCATTCCCTGGAACACTACAATCAACGAAGCAGCAAAGTCCCTAAACCCTCCTACCACGCAGCACAAAACGACAAGATTCAAATCTGCTCCATGGTACTCAACATCCATACGAGAAACAAAGAGAAAACTCCGTCAACTGGAAAGAAAATGGAGACTTGATCGATCACATTCCAACTTAACAATACCAAACTATGCAAAAAGAATACAACAATCTAATTAATAATCAGAAACAAGAATACCACACAAACTTATTAAAATCATGCAACAAACCAAGAGAACTATTTGAAATTGTCTGCAAACTCACAAAGACCCATCAAATAAACAAGAAAGCTCCATACATCCTCAAACCTTTGCTGACTATCTCACCAACAAGAATACATTAACCCAGTTGACACCTCTCCATAACACCCACTATACCACAAAGACAGATCCCAATCCCACTCAAGAATGGAGGAAATTCCATATCCCCACCTCGGAAGAGATACTCCGGACCTTAACTGCACTAAACACCACCACGGCTCCAACAGATCCTTGTCCAGTAACATGGATCAAGTCTACCAAAGAAGAGGTCAGCAGCTACATCCACAACATAGTAAGCAAGTTTCTATCAAGCGGATACATGCCTCAGGCCCTCAAGCAAGCTACTATCCGCCCTATACAAAAAAACAATTCAGCAAACAGCACAGACCCTGCATCATCATGCCCAATCTCCAGACTTCCCTTCCTATCCAAGGTAACTGAAAAGGAAGTACAGAAACAGCTACAGGATCACATTGACACACATGCTTCGCTTGATCCTCACCAACATGGTTTCTGCCTCTACCACAGCGTTGAGACTCTCCTCACTCACTTACTGGACACACTTCTCAGAGGCATCGACAATATAAAAACGGGCTTTCTACTCATTTTTATCGACATTTCTTCAGCATTTGACACTGTATCTCACAGCATTCTAATAGAGCATCTATCCAGTATTGGTCTACGTAACACCACCCTCAACTGGTTCCAGTCCTATCTAAGTCACAGACAACAAACAGTCAGAATTGGATCAACTACCTCCACACCAATTAAGGTCACACAGCGAGTACTGCAAGGGTCCTCCCTATCCGCTCTCCTCTTCAACATATACATACAACCAATCTGCAACATCTTCAAAAAGCACAAGATCCACTATGCTATCTATGCGGATGACGACATGGTCTACACACCTATCCTCCTCGACAAACCAGATTACACAGCAATCACAGCCTGTTTACATGAAATGAACAACTGGCTCTCCTCAATCAATCTACTTGTTAACTTCAAGAAAACCGAAACATTATTCATATCATGTGACACCTCTTTCATCCCCCCCCCCCCACAGCTTCCATCATCCTACAAAATACTCCCATTGAAACAAAGGAAGAAGTTCGATACCTAGGTGTGACCTTGGACCGAGCCCTAAATCTACAACAACATATCAACAGAACCACTAGGAATGCCTTCCACAAACTAGCCATCATCCGCAGACTAAAACCCCTCCTAAGCCAGGAACACTTCCGCACGGTATGTCAAGCCATCATTACCCCTAGTCTCAACTACTGCAATTCCCTCTTCCAAGGCCTCCCAGCTCAATCCACAAGATCACTGCAGCTTGTCTAAAATACTGCAGCCGGCTCATAACACCTATTTTACAACAGCTACACTGGCCACCAATCCCGTCAAGAGCCCAATACAAAACAGCACGAACCATATTCAAAATCAGAAACGAAACATCAGCCGGGTCATTACAAGAGCTCCTAAGTGCTAAACCCAACAATAGACCCAAAAGACAAAACACAAGAAAAACAATTCCAACTCCTGGCTCATTCACCAAAACCAACAAGACAACATCAATGAGGGCTCTCTCACTTGCAGCACCTACCATCTGGAACTCCTTGCCAGAGAAAATAAGAACTAAAGACATTAAAGACTTCAGGAAACATCTAAAACCTTTCCTGTTCTCGGAACACGTCAAAGAGGACTCCAAATACACACAGTGACAATACACACCTAATTAACGTTATACCCAATATCTGTAAATAAGTTATGCGTGTAGCATGTCCCGCATGCACCCCTTCCTAAGTTTATAAATGAGTTCTCTGTAATGTTTTGTTGACGTTGTAATGTAAACCGCTTTGATACTATGAAAGGTGGTATAGAAATCTTGTTAAATAAATAAAATTAGACTATATGCCTCTAAAACATAAAATACATTTTAGTAGTATGAAGGGATAAGTTGCTGCATATCCCAACAATTGAACAATACAAGCAGGACTACAAACAGGGATCAGAACAAAGCTGTTAGTTCTCAAATAAAAGAGGCTTTCTGACTTACAGGACAAAAAAGGAAAAGTAGGGTCTTTAGAACGCCTTTTTCTCATTTCTTTCAACAGCTATCTAAGTTCCTACAACTGACGTAGTGCTGGGAAACATCATGCCACCAAAGCTGTTGCTCCCATTACAACTTTGTCTCTGCCAGATGGACAGCCTGATTGATCCCAGGCAAAGGAAATGGCTCCATGTACGAGATGCCTACAGGTACAATGCCTCCTGAGACAAGAGAAGGAAAGGAGGACAAGAGGTGGCGAGGCTGAGAAGCATCTGTGATGGTGGAAACTACACTGATGAAATACTTCTTCAGGTGTCAAACTTCTCCAACACAGGAGAAGATGATATGGAAATCAAAGACAGCTGGACAGAGCTTACCAGAGCCTGCAGAATGAACACCCCCATTCCATTTTCCCCTGAAACTGAAGAACTGGAATGCAGCCCTGGAAGTGGATGCAGCAAGAACATCCCAGGAACAGGAGCAGTTTAAAAACCCCAAAGTTGCCTAATCAGTGACCACTAGGAAGCAGAGGGTATTGGTGGTTGGTGACTTCCTTCCAAAGGGTACAGAGGCCGGATCACACTTAATGTCCTGGGAGGTGTGCTGTCTGCCAGGTACCAAAATCCAGGACATTACAGAGAGTTTGCCAAAACTCACCAAGCCCACTGACTATTACCTGACGCTGCTCATCCACATTGGCAAAATGATATTGCTAAGTATCTCTACAAACATATCAAGAGTGACTTCATTGCCCTGGGAAAGAAAGTGAAGCAGATAGGTGTGCAGGTGGTGTTCTCATCAATCCTACCTGTCGAGGGTAAAGACTGAGCCAGAGAAGCTTGCATTGTGGAGATAAATGTATGGCTGCATAGTGTCATCAAGAGCATTTCAGTTTCTTGGACAGGGGGATGATTTCCCAAGGAATGCGAACAGAGCTGGTGTCCACTTATCCAAGAAACAGAAAGGCATCTTTCGCAGCAGACTGGCTAGCCTACTGAAAAGGGCTTTTAACTAGCTTCACAGGAGATGGATGAACAAAGCCCTCAAAGTAAGTAAAACATTAAGATGTGTCTACTAAGCTACGACAGGCTTTTGCAGCTAATGTGGCATGTTCATACAAATAATACACTGCTTTTGCAGCCAATGCGGTGCTATCTACTGGGGCATGCTCAATAATTCCCCAGAAGAAAACACTGCAAAATTGCAGAGATTGGGCCATGGCAGCAGAGTGGATACAGCAACTACCACCCATTGAGGTGATATTACTAGTGTGATAGGCAATGGCCTAGTTCATCCTGTAGCAGAGGCCTGTCAGCTAGGCCTGAGTCCCCCTCCCTTACTTTAGAATATTATAACTGCCTTTGGAATATTACAGCTGAACAGACAGAAAAATACCAGTAGCTGTTAGAGGCTTTGCTCTGCTCTGCTTTTGATAAGAAAGTAAAACTTTTCCACTGTTATGATACTCACAGCTGTGCTTTCCACTATCTCTGCTGGCTAACTGACCTTGCAAACCATAGCGAAATGTACTGTAGCAGAAGTATTATGTCTAGAGATTTGAGCCACAGCTAGAAAGGCCTGCACAGGGAGAAAACAGGTACAAGCCAGATCAGAGATGGCTATTGGGAGAAGGGAGGGGGGCCACCGAGACCAATGAGGATTTATGCCTGTATTAGACTGGAGAAGAACAGTATATAAACTGTCGTTTGACTGAGCTCAGGGCTCAGACATTTTGTATGTGACATTGCTTGCCTGAGACTGTGCACATTAAACTGGTTTGAATTCTAGTCAATAGACTCCTGGTTTTATTCGTTGCGGGCCCTTCGCTATTACATATTCTTGGTGCGTTGGCCGGGAATGGCGTAATACGCGAATAGTGCGCAAGTGAATACTACCACGTTTGGTCCGGCTGGGCCCACAGCCGACCGATGTGGAGAGGATCCCAGGCGCCGACCGGTTCCTTGCATCGGAGGGTTCCGCCCTGCCTCGGCAGCCTGCTGGGTCCGGCTGGCCAACACCTCGAACCCAGGGGAGTCGAGGATTCAACCCAAGGTGAACTGGTTGCGCAGCGCATTAGCTACCGGATCCGGTGAGTATTGATTTTTCGGGTTCTTAGTCAGTTAGCTCTGGGAAAGTCTCGAGACTGATATGGTATGGTAACAAGGTAACGAGAGTCTGATCAACTCTCAGGGTGATCCTAGTACCCCTGCATGAGTATGCGCGGGGCGAAGCCATTGACCCTTTTTTGGTTTGGTAATTTAGGTTCAGTCAGTTAGCCCAGGAATTTGGAATTGGGAAATGCTAACATGTTTGGTTGTGTGATGTGTGATTGAGAGGTCTTGTAATACAGGCCAAGCGAGAGCGGACTCCTAAGTAGCGCAGTTCCTGACCGGGCGACCGCGTTCAGGTCGCGAACAGGAGGAAGCGTCTGTTTGTCCCCCTCATTGTTTTGTGGGCTACGCGGACCCCTTACCCGTAGCCATCCTACCTACCCTTTCTGTTTGCTGTCTTGTACGTTATACGTTATAATGGGAGGGGCGGAGTCCGTACAAACTCCGCTGAACTGTATGATCACGAATTTTAAGAAAGGATTTAGTGGTGATTATGGAGTGAAGATGACACCTACCCACTTAGAAATATTGTGTAGTAGGGTGTGGCCGGCGCTGGACGCCAGGTGGCCACCAGAAGGTACTTTTCAATATCTAAATTGTGTCCCGTGTGCACAAGGTGGTGTGCAGCTATAGTCCCGAACAGTTTTCCTATATAGACTCCTGGTTAGGTATATGTGAGAAACAGCCCTCTTGGATGAAGCGTTGCTGTGAGGGACAGAGTAAAATTACGTTAGCAACTGCCACGAGAGTCCCTGCCAAGAAAGAAAACCCCCCTATTTATGTAGCCCAAGAGTCTCCAGAGATCCCAAGGTATCCACCCGCCTTTCTGTATACTCCTGTCCCATCAGCTCCGCCAGTACTCCGAGAACCCCTGCCAATACTCCGAGTAGAGCCAGAGGAAGCGAGAGTACCTCCAGCCGAGGTGCCTCCGCCCGATCACCCACCTCCCAAACTTGAAGAGCAGGCCAGTCCCCAAAGAAGTCGGAGCCCTAGTCCTGAGCAGAGCTTTGCAGCGTTGCCCTCATCCCCTGAAGAATCCGCTAGTGGAGAGTCAGATGCCAGTCCAGGGTCATCCACTAGTCCAGATACCGGTAGCGGCGTCACCCCAAGGCCCGCTAATCCGCGCTATGATTTCCGAAGTAAACGAGAGAAGCTCACCAACTGCCGCTGCGGCAGGTCCCAGGATTACCCATTCAAGACAACGATGGTCAGGTTGTGGTCGGACCGACCAGTCTAGTGTATGTGCCCTTCTCCACAACAGATTTATTAAACTGGAAAACGCATTATGCCTCCTATACTGAAAAGCCACAAGATTTGACAGAGTTAATGACTAGTATCATGCAAACCCATCAGCCCACTTGGTCTGACTGTCGCCAGCTTTTGGCTACCCTCTTTACTACCGAAGAGCAGGCACGGATAGTGCGAGCGACTACTCGATGGCTGGAAGAGAACCCTGAAGTGGGGAGAAACCTAGATCCCAGACAGGCAGCAGCCTCAGATTTCCCAAATGAAGATCCCGGGTGGGACCCAAATAGTGATGTAGGAGAAAAGGCCCTCACCCGATTCCGCCAGGCCCTACTGCAGGGCCTAAAGAAAGGAGGCCAGAGAGCTATGAATATTGGAAAAGTAGCGGACGTTCTTCAGCGTCCCGATGAGAGTCCAGCTGCTTTCTATGAACGATTGATTGAAGCTTATAGACTTTACACCCCCTATGACCCAGCAGCCCAGAAGAATTTACGCATGGTGAATGCCGCTTTTGTGAGTCAGTCCCAGGGAGACATAAAATGAAAACTGCAAAAATTAGAAGGATTTGCGGGCATGAACGCAACACAGTTAATGGAAGTCGCACAAAAGGTATATGTGAATCGTGATCAAGAAAGCAAACGGGAAAGTGAAAGAAGGATGAGGAAGAAAGTGGATCTGCTCGCTGCAGCACTAGTTGAAGGACGCGGAGGAGGATATCCTAACAGAAGAGCCAGAGGATGGGGAAGGGGCCGAGGGAGCGCTCGGCCCCCCTTAGGTGCAAATCAGTGCGGTTATTGTAAAGAGGAAGGACATTGGAAGGATGCGTGCCCGAACATGAGCTCCACCCCCTGAAGGGGACGCGGGAGCGCCAGGAGAGCGGTTGGAGGGGCGATTCCAGCAGCGAGGGGGGATGCAGCATGCACAGTTTCAGCAGCTCCAGCAAAATGAGACTGCCATGCAGGGAGTGGCAGTCACCGAAGCAGATTTCATGGATGATGAGGACTAGGCCAGACCGGGCTCAAAGTTCTTCTTAGGTCTCCAGGAGCCTATGGTCAATGTAAAAATTGGAGACCAACATATGGACTTTATGGTAGACACAGGGGCCGAGCATTCAGTAGTAGCCAAGCCAGTGGCCCCTGTGTCCTCTCGATCTGTTACAATCGTGGGAGCTACAGGAACAAGAACCACGAGACCCCTTCTGCAGAACCGCGCCTGTGAACTAGGGGGACAGAAGATAACACACCAGTTCTTGTACATGCCTGAATGCCCAGTTCCCCTGTTGGGCCGAGACAGGCTTGCAAAGCTTCAAGCACAGATATCCTTTGTTGAAAGGGGAAAAATGGAAATGACTATAAACTCAAAAGCTGCCGGCCTGATGGTGTTAGCTGTCCCCCGAGAAGAAGAATGGCGGTTCTATTCATCTGCATCCAAAGCAGTAAGCCTCTGTACACCTCTCAGCATTACAGCCCCGCCTGGAGTATGGGCAGAGAATAATCCACCTGGCCTAGCGAAGAATATAGCTCTTGTACTTGTTACCCTTAAGCCAGGAGCAGAACCAGTGCATGTGCGTCAGTATCCCCTCCCACGACCAGCAATTGAAGGTATTCATCGCCACCTGAAGAAATTACTGCAGTATGGACTTCTTAGAGAATGCCAATCACCCTGGAACACCCCTCTTCTCCCAATCAAGAAGCCTGGGACAGGTGACTACCGCCCAGTGCAGGATCTACGTCAAGTAAACAGTGCAGTTGAAACCATACATCCAGTAGTACCAAATCCTTACACCCTCCTGGGACTGATTCCAGCAGAAGCCACTCATTTCACTGTTTTGGACTTGAAAGATGCCTTTTTCTGTATACGCCTGGCAGATGCCAGTCAGCTTTTGTTTGCATTTGAATGGGAAAATCCTACCACAGGAAGACGAGGACAGCTCAATTGGACTCGCTTGCCACAAGGATTCAAGAATTCACCCACTATCTTCAGTGCAGCCCTCAGTCAAGATCTGTCAAGTTACCCTGTAACTCCAGGAAAGAGAATCCTACTCCAATATGTGGATGATTTGCTCATAGCCACCAACAATGAAACTGATTGTGTGCAAGCTACTAGTGATCTTTTGCACCTTTTGAATGAAGCTGGATACAAGGTCTCAAGAGCCAAGGCGCAATTATGCCAGACAGAAGTGAAATACCTAGGGTTCCATTTGTCAAAGGGAACCTGGAAATTAGGACTTGAGCGAAAGGAAGCAGTATGCCGCATTCCAACCCCCACTACCAGAAAACAGGTGCGAGCTTTCTTGGGAGCTGCAGGCTATTGCCGAATATGGATACCAGATTTTGCACTCATAGCAAAACCCTTGTACCAAGTCACACAGGGAACTGAACGATCCCCCTTGGAATGGGGCCCAGAACAAGATAAAGCATTCAAATAATTGAAAACAGCATTAATGTCATCCCCAGCCTTGGGACTACCAGATGTGCAGAAGCCATTTCGTCTATATGTCCATGAGTCAGGTGGAAATGCATTGGGAGTGTTAACCCAGCCTCTTGGGTCTTGGCAGCGACCTGTGGCCTACCTGTCAAAACAACTGGATCCTGTTGCCAAAGGATGGCCACCTTGCTTGAGAACTGTAGCAGCCACAGCCCTCTTAGTAAGCGAAGCTGACAAGCTTACTTTGGGACAAAATTTGCGAGTCACTGTACCACACTCTGTTCTAAACCTGATGGAACACAAAGGAAACCACTGGCTCACCAACGCTCGAATGTTGAAGTATCAAAGTATGCTATGTGAGAATCCGCGATTGCAATTGAGCGTCAGCCAAACTCTGAACCCCGCTACCTTGCTGCCAGCCGGTCCAGGCCCTCCTGACCATGATTGCCTAGAAGTAATGGACACTGTATAATCAAGTCGCCCAGACTTAACTGATATTCCCTTGAGCCACCCAGACAAAACTTTCTTTGTGGATGGAAGTAGCCTCATAATAGGAGGACAGCGATGTGCGGGGTATGCAGTGGTGACCCTAGACATGGTAGTAGAATCATCAGCCCTGGCCCTAGGAACCTCAGCACAGAAGGCTGAATTGATAGCTCTAACACGAGCACTCAAACTTGGAACAGGAATCAGCCTGAATGTATACACGGACTCTAAATATGCTTTTACAACACTGCATGCCCATGGGGCCCTGTACAAGGAACGTGGATTGATCACCTCAGGAGGCAAGTCTATCAAGTATGGTCCAGAAATATTGACTTTGCTGGAAGCAGTATGGGCCCCCAAACATGTAGCAGTGATGCATTGTCGAGGCCATCAAGCTGGAGATGGAGATGTATCCCGCGGAAATAGATTTGCTGATGCCTCAGCCCGAGAAGCAGCCATTGCAGGACAAATTACTACCCCAAATGTAACAATGCAAGCAGCCATATTCCCAGTACCTTTGAGTGTATGGACACCCAGATATACCCAAGTAGAGAAGGACCATTACTGTCAAAAGGAGGGGGGCAGTTATCAGAAACTGGATGGATAGTGTTGCCACCGCCTGAAGGGAGCTCAACCCCTGGTATGACCGTGATCCCTGAAGCCCTAGGCCCTGCTTTTGTCCAAGTTTTTCATCAAGCCACTCACTATGGAAAAACAAAGATGGCAAATGCTTTGAAGCCATACTTCTATATCTCCCTGCTGGGACCTTTGACCACTTCAGTAGCCCGAAGATGTGTGACCTGTGCCAAGAACAATGCCCGACAAGGTCCTGTACCTCCCCCAAGAGTTCAGTCATGGGAAATATTCAAATAGACTTTGCAGAAATGCCAGGAGCAAATGGATATCGCTACTTGCTAGTCCTAGTTTGTACCTTTTCTGGATGGGTGGAAGCTTTTCCCACCAGAACTGAGAAGGCCAGAGAAGTCACTAAAGCCTTGATCCATGAGATTATCCCCCGATTCGGAATACCTTTGACCATGGGGTCTGACAATGGGCTCTCTTTTATATCACAAGTAACTCAGCAGCTAGCTCATGCCCTACAAATACAATGGAAGTTACACACAGCCTACAGGCCCCAGAGTTCAGGGAAAGTAGAGAGAATGAACCAAACCCTAAAATCTCAGTTATCCAAACTTTGTCAGGAAGCCCACTTGAAGTGGCACCAAGCTCTTCGCATAGCCCTTCTCCGAATACGTTCAGCCCCCACCACGCCATTAGGGGTATCCCCATTTGAGATTTTGTATGGGAAGCCCCCGCCCATAATACAGGGGATAAGAGGAGATATGAATCAAATTGGATCCGTAATTACTAGGCAAGAATTGTTGGCTCTAAGTTCTGTTTTGCAGAGCCTTCATACCTGGGTCCAGGACCAGAGGCCTATCAATCTAACAGAGCCCTTGCATCCTTTCAAGCATGGAGCCTCGGTGTGGGTAAAGGAGTGGAAGAAGACACCGTTGGCGCCTCATTGGAAGGGACCGTATATCGTTTTGCTATCAACCCCAACAGCAGTTAAAGTGGCCGAGATCGACTCCTGGATCCATCACAGTCGAGTGAAATCAGCAGCAGTTCCTGAGAGTCGCCCCTGGACTTTGATCGCTAATCCTGCATCACCGTTGCGACTCACGCTGCGAAGACAAGATCCATCATCATAAAGACTTTGCCAGCTTGCTCCTGAACATCTACATTTCAGACTCTATCCTTTATCTATCTACCTCAATCAACCATTAATTATCTCATTAATCATCAAAGACTATAATCATGATGATTACAAATTGCTGCTATTTCCTTCTTGCGGTAGCCCTGGGACACTTGAGCACCACTCTTGCTTTGCCCCCTTGTGCAACCTGGGCACAAGATGGTTCTTGGGGCTACCGCACCCCTGTATATATGTTAGACCGTATTATACGTATGCAAGCTGTAGTTGAAATTATAACCAATGAAACTAGTAGAGCGCTAACCTTGTTAGCTAAACAAGCCACACAGATGCGTACAGCCATTTACCAGAACCGCTTAGCTTTAGATTATCTGCTTGCAGCTGAAGGAGGAGTATGTGGCAAGCTGAATTTAACTAACTGCTGCTTGCAAATTGATAATGAAGGACAGGTTGTAGAAGATATAACCAATCACATGAGAAAGCAAACTTATGTCCCAGTCCAAACGTGGCATGGCTTGCAACTAGATGGCTGGTTTGGTTCTTGGTTTTCAGGCCTGGGCGGCCTGAAGACACTTATAGTGCTTGTATTATTGATTGTAACCGTTTGCTTATGTATCCCATGTTTCCTTCCCCTATGCTTGCGTATGCTACACTCCATTATTGATAATATTATTGACCGCAAGGCAGCAGCACAAATATTAGCAATGTGGGACTACTACCCTATACCACGGAGTGATCCCTCTACCATAGTTTAAAGTACTTTCATATATATGTGTGATTTTATTCTCACCCTTTCTCACTTGCGGGTGTGAATAATCAAAAGGGGGGAATGTGGTAGGCGATGGCCTAGTTCATCCTGTAGCAGAGGCCTGTCAGCTAGGCCTGAGTCCCCCTCCCTTACTTTAGAATATTATAACTGCCTTTGGAATATTACAGCTGAACAGACAGAAAAATACCAGTAGCTGTTAGAGGCTTTGCTCTGCTCTGCTTTTGATAAGAAAGTAAAACTTTTCCACTGTTATGATACTCACAGCTGTGCTTTCCACGATCTCTGCTGGCTAACTGACCTTGCAAACCATAGCAAAATGTACTGTAGCAGAAGTATTATGTCTAGAGATTTGAGCCACAGCTAGAAAGGCCTGCACAGGGAGAAAACAGGTACAAGCCAGATCAGAGATGGCTATTGGGAGAAGGGAGGGGGGCCACCGAGACCAATGAGGAGTTTTGCCTGTATTAGACTGGAGAAGAACAGTATATAAACTGTCGTTTGGCTGAGCTCAGGGCTCAGACATTTTGTATGTGACATTGCTTGCCTGAGACTGTGCACATTAAACTGGTTTGAATTCTAGTCAATAGACTCCTGGTTTTATTCGTTGCGGGCCCTTCGCTATTACACTAGCACCCATGATGTCTACAAAACTAACAGTTACTGCTGCTGCAGATGTTTGCGGTAACTACTCTTTACAGATGCGCTGGCTCTCCACCTGCTCAAGCAACCAACACGGTCTGTAGAAAGCACAGGAAATCGCTGCACTATTTGCAGTTTCTGTGCATTAGCTGTCAACGCAGCACACTTTTCCTGCGCTATCTGCACATCAGCTAATGCACCTTAATAGAAAGACCCCTACATCTCTATAGAAACGGTAAAAAAGGGCAACATCAGGAAAGCTATGTATACTAATACCTGTAATATGGTAAATAAGATTCTGCATCTAGAGGCTATAAATAGAGAAAACTGACTTGGATATAATGGAGATCATGGAATCTTGGCTCATGGAGAACCAAGACGGGGAGAGAATTATATCAGGCTAAATTTATTCAGGAAGAATAGGGTAGGAAGAGAGAGAGAGGAAGAGGAGTGGTACTGCATGTAAAAAATATTAAAGCCACAGAACTGTAGAGATTATGAGATAATTAGGCAGCACTGTAAGCTAACCTGAAAGAGGGAATGGAATATCTATTTACATTGGTTTAATATACCAACATCTTTCACAAGTAGAAACGGACAAAGAATTAACCAAAGACATTCAAAATACTGCTACAAAAGATGATTTCAATATGCCTGATGTTAACTGGAACACTATAAATCATTTCAGAAATGATTTTAACATATATAGTAATGTAATGTTTATAATGGTATGATTTGAAGTATGGTTTATAACTGTTATGCTTTTGATGTCACATACCTTTTTTTGCTTTTTCTTATGTTTTTTTATATACATGTTTTTAATTTGCATGTAGTTTCTTATTGACTTCTTTTATTTGATTATATAATTAGTTGTGCATGATTGAACACTTGTTCATTGTTGATTGTTTTATGTTTTTAATATTATTTATGATTAAGTTTGATATATGTTTTAATTATTATTTTAACTAAGTACTTTATTTATATTAATGTGTTGATTTATAATTGTAGTGAGCCATAGTACCCCTGAAGTAGTACATGAAACATGGCCTGTGTCGTGTTTTCTGGACTTTTTCCTTTATTAAGGATCAATAAAATCCCTTTTGCCCTTTTCACTGCCACATTCTGGACTGTTTTTTACCTGCTGCTTTTGTGGCAGTTTGCTGTTGTTGTTTGGTGGACTCTTAACCAGCTCTACATGGGCATGTTTCTAAAGGACATCATGTATGGTCTAGCTGCTCTGCCCCACGATCTCCCTCCAGAGAAAGTGGAACAAAAGTATTGTTCCCTAGTGAGTCATGGTAAGGACTGCTTGAAGTTCATGGTCCGGGCAACCTATGATATCTTCAAAATGGCATCAAGAGCTTCTGCTATTGGTATAAATGCCCAGAGACCTTCCCAGCTCCGGTCCTCAGAACTAGATCAATCAGTGCAGTATAAGCTTGTTGATGTGCCAAACCTTGGACAGAATCTCTTCAGAGAACAAGTCAAAGGCTGGCTTCAATGAAAATCAGTCTATCACCCTTCAAAATCTCTCAAAGCACACGTCCGAGCCAGACTCCTATCATAGGAAATACCAAAGTGGCTACAGAAAAAGTTCTATTACTCTTGTAGATGTAAATACTTGCCTGGGTCACAAAGTTCCCAATCAAAGCAGGCTCCTTGACAACAGCTGCAGCGTGAAAAGCTTCAGAAGCCCAAACCTGTTCCTCAGCCGAAGCCTAGGGTGCAATTTTGACTGGCTCCTGCAGAGCACAGCCAATCTACTGATAACCACAATGGAAAACTTTCCTATCAGAAGGTGGCTCACTCTTTAGGTCCATAGGTGCCACCTCATAACCTTGGACACTTGAGTTTACAAATTATCCAAAGTGGTTACAAATTACATCTATTTAACATTCCTCCAAACTGTCCTATGAGGGCTCATTCTATGGTTTGACTCTCTGCATCAGGAATTACTTCAGAGAGTAATCACCACCCTCTTGGCAGATCTTACGATTGAGGTCATGCCACCAGAGCAAAGAGAGCAAGGGTTTTATTCCAGGTATTTCCTGATCCCCAAGAAAACAGGAGGATACTGTCTCATCCTAGACCTCAGAGATCTGAACACATACTTAGAGAAAAGTTCAGAATGATTTCTCTGGATACCATACTCCCTTATCTTCAAAAAGGGAAATGGCTATGCTCCGTGGATCTGAAGGATGCTTAAACCACATGCAAATACATCCCACTCACAGGAAGTATCTCAGATTTGTCCTGGGGGGACATCACTTCCAGTAATGAGCATTGCAATTTGGCCTAGTCTCAGCATCTCGCATCTTTACAAAATGCCTTACAGTAGTAGCAGCTTACATTCGGACGCTGGGAGAGTTTGTCTTCCCCTACTTGGATGATTGGCTGATCAAGAGTACTACTCTGGAAGGATTCGAGAATCAACATGGCTGACCATGCGGTTACTGAAATACTAGGATTAGTCAAATTATCTGAAATCCCACATCAGCCTTCCCAACAATTAGTATTCATAGGAGCCCTGCTTGACAAAACACAGGCGCAAGCCTTCCTCCCGCACGACAGACTTCACAGATTGACAGCACTAATGCGAGAGACTCAAATGAGTCAACAAGTAAAAGCTCACAAGATGTTAACTGTACTAGGTCACATGGCCTCTACCAGTGCATGTAACACCCTTTGCACGTCTTCAAATGAGACAGGTTCAGTGGACTCTGAGGACTCAGTAGACCCAGGCCACAGGATGACTCAGGGATCGTCAGTATGTCACCAATCCACTCATTCAGTCATTGCAATGGTGGACAATCCATCACATTTGCTCAAAGGCCTTCCTTTCCAAAATGCTATACCAAGAAAAACTACACCAGACTAACTTATTGGAATTACAGGCTGTAGCAAACCCTCTAAAGGCTTTCAGAGATCAGTCAGTCAACCAAATTGTCCCGATTCAAACTAACAATCAAGTAGCAATGTTCTACACCAACAAGCAGGGAGGAATGGATTTGTACCACCTATGTTGGGAAACAGTCAGGTTGTGGAAATTTGCCATTGCCCACAGGATAGACTTGAAAGCCACACACCTGCCAGGTGAACAAAACACTCTGGCAGACAGAGTTGAGTCTTCTAACTACACAAGGTGGGACAGGGGAGACCTTTCTTTCTTTTTTCATTTATAATACTCTATAGCCACTTATACCCATACAATATACATCATATTCTCAGCCCTCATGTTAGAAAGAACCCTGAGCACATTTTTCAAAGCAATGTGAAGGAATAAACAATTTTCTCCTAAACACCAATAACGCTCCCCTCATTTCATTTTTTCATTGTATTTATCATTCATCTATAAATATTACTAGGCCAGTTACACAGTACACATGATAAAGATGTTTAAATACCCCCATGCCATAAATGCTCGCATCTAATGGATCGCCAACAACTAGTTCACTTAGGTACTCAAACATCATCGAAGTACCAGCAAACCAAGGAGTTCCGCAAGGCTCCTCCTTATCAGTGTTATTTTTCAACTTATATATTCAACCAATTTGCACGATCATCCAATCCTTTGACATACTCTACCACTTCTATGCTGATGATGTGCTTACTCTACTCCCCATTCTCTACAAGCAGCCCTTACTGCACGAAAATCACTGATTGCTTTAATGCAGTTACCGACTGGTTAAACTCACACAACCTAAGGGTGAACTACAAAAAGACTGAAGTTTTATTCATCTCAAAGGATCCAACCTTCATACCACCAGCTACCCTTCAGGTCAAGGATGCCGAACTGAATACTAAACGTGAGGTTCGATATCTAGGCATCACTCTAGACCAGCACCTGAACATGGAATCACACAAACAATATCACCAAGGCTGTTTATCTCAAAATCCATTCCCTCCATCAGCTTCAACCACTACTTGAACCCTCTGACTTCCGATCTGTTTTCCAAGCTCTTATTATACCTCGTTTTGACTACACTAACATCATTCTTCACGGCCTTCCTGTCCACACACTCCATCCATTACAAATGGCCATGAATACTGCTGCACGAACCATCTACAGAGTTTCCAGATACTTCACTGGCTGCATATAGCCGGTCGCCTCAAGTACAAAGCCCTCCTTATCTCATTCAAAATCCTCCACCAGCTCTCTGCAACCGCCTTAGAAGACCTCCTACATTGGACTCCTGACAGCAGAATCAGGGGGACAAATATGGCAATGTTCAATGTAAATCTGCTCTAAACCTGTTCTATGTATTAAGTTGTTATATTGTAAACCACACTGATTTAAAATAGCGTGGTATATAAAACCAAATAAATAAATAAAATGCACCAGAGATGAGCCTCTTTCAATTGAAAGGGTGGCCTGAAATAAGGAGCAATAAGGATGAAGGTCAATAGGACAATCTAATATTTCTTTATATACAAAGGGTGGTGGATGCATGGAATAGCCTCTGACTGGAGGAAGTGGAGACAAGGACCCTATCTGAATTCAAGAAAATAAGAGACCAGCAGAGAGGATCTCTAAGGGAGGTAAGAATTGTATGGATGGTTAGAACAGATAGGCAATAGTGTCTTTATCTGCTGTCAGTTTACTACATAATAGAAAGGGTATGTGTTGTTCTAACTCGTAGATAAATGGTTAAGACAAAAGTGTTGTGATAAATAAAAGTGGGTAGCTAGATTGAAGAATAATTGTATGTACAGTTGAATAAGTTATGTACAACTTGTCTCAGAGAATGTACACAGGCTTATCCTGATGCAGTGTTACAGGATAGTCAGTAACCACAGCTATGAAGAATGGCCATTTTCAGTTCTGCACAATATGAAGGTAATTTTAAGAGACTTGCGCATGCAGAACAGTGTTTTACCCATTCAAGTGGGCATTCATAAAATTGACCAGGGGCATACATGCATATGAAATAAGCAAAAACATACACAGCACAGACGACTATGCAGTATACATATAGGTGTTCGTGTTCCTGGGAGTGAAAAATAGGTGGAACGGGGCAGGATTTGCATTTTGTCGCGACCCGTGCCCAGGCAACCGCCTATAGGCACGGACCTGCCTTTGTATTGTCCTTTTAAATAAAGAATGGTTGGAGTCTTCCCAAGGTCGAGGCTTCTGGGAGTTGTAGTTGTGTGGTTTCAAGACAATAATGTTGAGACCCGAGGGTTTTCAAGGCAAACACAGGAATTTATTATTTCATTTTTCTAAAGAGCATTTAAAGGCTCAACGCATAACAAAAATAGGATTTTCCTCAAAACAAGATTCCAAAGACCTTTTATCCAAAACAAGGCACTGTAAGTGCTTCAATTAGCTTTCAAACACATGTAGCTGTTTCTCCAAAAACTTTCAGCATTCAAAATAAAGCTTTTCATTCTTTTCACAAAACCCAAAAGAAATGTTCTTTTCTTCAGATAAAACAGGATTCTTAGCAAACTCTAGCTAAGCAACCTTATCCCTGTTTCCTCTATCTGCTTTGTAGGACATTTTCAGGCTTTAAGACTTTCTCCTTCCAAACCAGGAACTCCTTATTTTGTCTTCTTACATAGAGAACAGTCCATTAATGAATTATCTGACCCCTTGTCAGATTCATAAGGATCTATTTGCATCTCCTCATAACTTGAGTCAGGTAACTCTGATTTCAAGTCACCCTGCAAAAGCTCAGGCTTAATATTTTCCAAAAGCTCTAACACTTTCCTCCAGTGAGACTTTTCCTTATGCACAGGTTTTTCCCCCAAGCACGTGGAGATTCTTTCCCTTCAGTAACTGACACAATGCCTCTAACTGGCTCAAGTTACTTTTTGTTACAGGTTTATTCAAGCACCTTTTTGGAGCCGGCATTTTCCCAGCAAGTTCATAAACTGCTGCTACTGTATCTTGCTCATCAGCACTCCTCCCAGGCACAGCTTTCCTCTCTCCAGAACCAGATGCAGTTCCCCTGCAGTACTGGCTTCCTTCTGGGTCGTGGCTTTCACCTCTGAGAACCCCACTGCTTTCTCCAGCGTTCTCCCTGGTTAGGCCTCTCGTGTGACTCTCTCTCACAGCTTCCTTCCCAGTATGCTGCCTTTCTGTGTGCTGCTTCCCTCTGGAATCCACTCTGGTGCTGTCTCTGGTGATTCTCTTTCCTTCTGTTTTCCTGGTGCTCTCCTTTCCTTCTATTCCCTGGGGTTTATAAGAGTGTGCCTGAACTCCCATGCACTGCCCTTCCTCCAGGTGTTTCTTATTAACTTCCAAGCTTGCCTCTGGATTAGCAGAGCTTGGGCGTGGTCTGCACTCAGCAACTACGTGTGTTTTTTTCTCTCTGCCTGCAGTTTGAGAGCTACTGCTTTCTTGCCTGTCTCCATCCTTAAAGGTAAATGACGGTTTTTCTTCCCAATCCATGGACTCAGCTACACTCTCACCATCACAACTTTTGTTCACTGAGAAATATGCGCATAAGCATCTGTTTTTTCTGGCACCTTTCCAGGGATAATTT
This sequence comes from Ichthyophis bannanicus, assembly GCA_033557465.1. Lineage (NCBI taxonomy): Eukaryota > Metazoa > Chordata > Amphibia > Gymnophiona > Ichthyophiidae > Ichthyophis > Ichthyophis bannanicus. Next base: position 516,038,886 of record CM066035.1, read on the forward strand.
TATAAAGGAAGATAGGTGCATAGATAGACTTTATAAAATAGGAAAAAAATATGCACTGTTGCAGGGACTCTTACTCACCACATTCCCTAAATGAAAAAAAATATGAATATTCAGTTAACATAACTTTAAGAAGCAAGATGTGAAGGAAAATTCAATGTACTCCAAACTAATCCAGGATTAAGAGTTAAATTCATATCAACTGTAAGCTGCACATTTGTGAGAACAGAATACTATAGTAAAAATAAAGCACAGTTGCTTACATTTAACGGGGTTCTATGTAAATAGCAGGAGTATGCATCCACACTCTGAAGATGAAGTCCCTGACTGAACCTGAGTTGCCCAGATCTCCTATAGTTAACAGAAGCATTTGAGTCTCTGAGCACACATGCCTGCTTCCCAACTGCTTGGCCTCAGAGGAATCAGTCAAAAGCAAAAGCACTCACACTCGCAAAGTACAAGGAACACAAGTCTGGAGTGAAGTGACTTAGAAGAAAGCATAGTTACTCACCTGTAGCAGGTGTTCTCCGTGAACAGCAGACATCAGTCCTCACTTATGGGTGACGTCCCTGATACAGCCCTGTATGGGAATGCTCCTCAGCTTCCATTTGAAGCTTTTTGGATGCTCCACCACGCATGCACACCGCCTTCCCACTTGCCAAGGCATCATCTTATTTCCAGTATGATAACCAAGTTTTTGGGAGCCTCCATCGTGCATGCGCGCCTGCCTTCCCGCCCACAACAGCGCCATCTTATCCTCAGTAGAATACAAAAGCTAGTAGCCAAAACAACTCCATTGGGAAGTGGGAGAATTGTGAGGACTTATCCCTGTCTTTTAAGGAACATACCTGCTACAGGTGAGTAACTACATTTTCTCCGTAAACAAGCAGGAAGAAGTCCTCATGTATGAGGCCCCCAAGCTATAAGGCAACCAAAAGCGTAGTTACTCATCTGTACCAGGTGTTTTCCGGGATCAGCAGGAATCAGTCCTCACATATGGGTGACGTCACAGACTGAGCCCATGCAGGAATACTTCCCAGCTTCCAAAGAAAACTTTTGGAAGGTGCTCCACACATGCGTGCTGGTATTCCCACCCGAAGGAGCCATCTTACCTCAGTATGACGACATAGCTTAGTCAAGCCAAAAAAGAAAACTCCTCCATGTGGAGAAGAGAGGGTAATGATTCCTGCTTATCTGGAGAACACCTGCTACAGGTGAGTAATTACACTTTCTCCAGGCCCAAGCAGGAAGTCAGTCCTCACACATGGGACTCCCTAGCAACAGGCTACTGAAAAAAAACCTGTAAAAAGTCCAATGGGGCAACCAGAAAAAAATGAACCAAGAACAAGCAGTACGAGTAATTGCCGAGAGGTTCTGAGAGTCAGCATCCAGCAGGGACATCAACATCAGCTCAACTACGGTAGCCTGGACAAATGAGGGCAAGTGGGAAGAAGTTGCTTCAATTCCCAAAGAGATGGAGTATGGTCTGGCCGAAGTTGCTGTCACACCAGGAATCTCCATCCAGACAGTAACGGGCTGTGAAGGTGTGGACTGAAGACCATATAGCAGCCCTACAGATCCCCTCTGTGGAGACGGAACACAAGTTGGCCACTGAAGCGGCCATAGCATGGACATTGTGAGCTGTGAAATAGTGTTCGCACATAAGCCCATCTTGAGTGTAAGTGAAACAGATGCAGTCCAAACACACCTTGTCCATTTGGGTGGTGGACACCGCCACTCCCAGCTTATTGGGGTCCAAGAAGACAAAGAGCTGGGAGGGTCGGCGATGGGCTTTCGTCCTCTCCAGTCCAAGGTGTGCAATGAAGACTTAGCTCTGTTGGCATGACGATTTAGGAAGGTGGTGAATAACACCACAGACTGATTGAGATGGCAAGTAGAGACCATCTTAGGAAGGAATTTTGGGTGAGTTCAGAGAATCACCCTGTCCTTATGAAACATGGTGTACGGAGGGTGTGCCAACAGTGCTTGCAATTCGCTGAGTTTGGCGTGCCGAAGTAAGCACCAGCAGAAAAATGACTTTCCAGGTAAGGAATCTGAGAAGCCAGGAGCTTCCCAGGTAAGGAATTTGAGCAGGCAGGATCTAAATGGCTCAAAGGGGGGTGCGAGGAACTTTCCATCACCACACTGAGGTCCCCCCACCACAGGGGGTAGCTTAATGGGGGAGGGGAAATATTAAAAGGCCCTGCACAAAATGACCCACCAAGAAGTGAGCAGAGATCGGTTGATCAGCTATGGGCAGACGATAAGCAGCTACAGCACTGAGGTGTACTCTGATAGAGTTGGACTTTAGAAAGGTGCAGAAGATACAACAAAACGGACTTCACAGAGCAGGAGAAGGGGTCCAGAGACTTGTTCTCACACCATTCGAAGAACATGTGCCATATGAAGGCTTAAGCCCTGCGCAAAGCGAGAAGTATATTCTCAATGTCCTGTGGCAAGTGGAGCTCAGCGAATACTAGCCACAGAACAGCCAAGCTGTAAGTGTTAGGGATGACAGGTTGGGATAAAGCAGAGTCCCATCGTCCAGAAAAATCACTTCCAGGGCACAGACCAGTCTAAGCAGTTGCCGCTGAGACAAGTTGAGGCAGAGTGGAAACCAAATGTGCCTAGGCCAGTGCAGTGCAATGAGGATCATGGTAGCGGCATCCGCCTGCAACTTCAAAAGGGGTGGCCACCAGAGGAGTTGGTGGATAAGCATAGAGAAAAACTCCGCTCCAATCCAGGAAAAAAGCATTGGGGGAGCCAAGCGATTCTGGCAGGGCACTCTGGAGCAAAACTGCGGGAGCCAGGCGTTACTGAGAGTGGCAAAGGTCTATGGATGGCATGCCCCACAGCTGGAAAATGTGGTCAGCCATTTGCCTGTTCAGAGTCCACTTGTGTGGCTGAAGGATCCTGCCGAGTTATCTACCAGAATGTTGTGCTCCTCTGGAAGGTATACCACTTTGAGGAGTGTACCATGCTAGACTGCAAACTTTCAGAGGCGGAATGCCTCACAATAGAGGAGGTACGAACCTGTGCTGCCCTGTTTGTTGAGGTAGAACATGGCCAACTGGTTGTCCATCTATATGAGAACAACCTGGTGGGTGAGCTGTTGCTGAAAATCTCAGAGCACAGGCAATGGCCTGAAGCGCCAGGAAGTTGATCTGATGTTTATTTATTTTATTTATTTAGACAGTTTTGTATACCACCAAAGTGGTCACAACACAATTGGGGGATACATTTAACACGAGGGGATATGAGACACATACACTAATACTTACAGGGAATATTTTATTTTATTTTATTTATTTATTTTAGTATACATTTGTATACCGCTACTTCCAGCGATCAGCAGCGGTTTGATTACAGATTGGAAATTGTCAAATCATGACAGGAAATTTTTGAGGTATAAACACATTGATTAGACAGGAAAGCACAGCACACAGAGAACTATTTTACAGGGAACATGGGCTATGGAGGGTTAAGTGGCTTGCCCAAGACCACAAGGAGCACCTGTGGGACTAGAAACCCCAGTCCTTCCGGCCCAAGGTTGCTGTCCTCTAGTGGGATTTGAACCCCCGACCTTCCGGCCCAAAGTACATTGCCCCAACCACTAGGCCACTCCTCCCATCTTCCACTTCAGATGTTGACTTTCCCCCGCAGTCCAGAGGACCTGTGTGGACAGGCCATTTAGGCATGCCCCCCAGCTGAGTTTGGAGGCATCAGTCGTTAGGACTTGTTGATGTGGCGGGGACTGGAAGGAAAGCTCCACAAACAGGTCAGCAGAATGCAGCCACCAGGAGAGGGATTGTTGGAGAAGTGGCGTCAATGGGACCCTGGCCAAAAGACGTCCCATCGCCTGATGCCACTGTATGCAGAGTCCACTGCATCTGAGGAATCAGAAATCAAGCTGAGGGGATAACGTGGACCGTGGAGGCCATGTGGACCAGGAGGTGCAGCATCAGCCGAGCCATGACAACAGGGCAACTTTGGACACTTCTCGACAAGGTGAGTAAGCGGTGGGCCCTGTACACTGGAACGAATGCTCGAGCCTGTGTGGTATCGAGGAGAGCCCCAATGAACTTGAGGCATTGAGAAGGTTGTAGGTGAGACTTTGCGTAATTGATGACAAAGCCCAGCGGATCCAGCACCTGAATGCTGCATTGTACAGACTGTTAGACCTCGACCAGTGTCCCGCCTCCAACCAACCAGTCGCCCAGGTAGGGGAAAACAAAGATTCCCCTAAGCCGGAGGAAGGCGGCAATGACCGCCAGACATTAGGTGAAGATCCCTGGGGTGGAGGCAAGGCCGAAGGGAAGAACCCTGTAAACACAGTGCCATCCGCTGAGCATAAAGTGAAGGTACTGACGGTGCAGTGGGTGGATGGGAATGTGTGCTTAGGCATCTGAGATCCAAGGAGCACAGCCAAGCTTCCAGTTGAAAGTAGGGTAGCAATGTTCCAAGGAATACCAACTTCAACTTTTCCTTCACTAGGAAGCAAATGAGATTGCAGAAATCCAGGATGGGTCGGAACCTGCCTATTCTCTTGGGGACCAGGAAGTAGCGGGAGATGGAATCCTGTTCTGTTTGGAATGGTGGAACATGTTCCACCAACCATTCTGCCAGGAGGGCCTGGACCTCCAGTTGGAGTACTTTGTGATGGTGATGCTTGAGAAGGTACTCCCCTGGAAAGGTGGTGGTAGGTATCTGCTGAAGTGGAGAAGGTACCTCTTGTGGACCATCTGCACTGCCCAAGCATCAGTTGTCATGCTGGGCCACCTGTGGGCAAAGTGTAATCAGCCGTCCTCACACCTGTGGCAAAACGAGGAGGGGAAGAAGGACCATGATCCAAAGCAAGGAGTCAAAAACCCTGACCTGGCTGGGGCTGCGGAGCTGGTTGAGGCTTTGGGGCTTTCGGCTTATGCTGCTGCCTCTGGTTTTGTCCATTAGCCTGTTGCTCCTGTTGGGGCAGCTGGTAGGAAAGAGCAGTTACTCACCTGTAACAGGTGTTCTCCAGGAGCAGCAGGAATCAGTCCTCACATATGGGTGACATCGGCACTGACAGAGCCATCGTGCGGAGCATTTCCCCAGCTTCCAAGGAAAGCCTTTGGGAATGCAGCATGCATGCGCGGTCCCCTTCCCGCCCAAGGGTGCCATCTTGCTCAGTCTGATGACATAGCTAAAAGACAGCAAAAAATCAAAATGAAGTAAATGACTGCAACTCCAGGGGAGGAGGGAGGGTCGTGAGGACTGATTCCTGCTGCTCCTGGAGATCAACTGTTACAGGTGAGTAACTACACTTTCTCCAGGACCAAGCAGGAAGTCAGTCCTCACATATGGGACTCCCCAGCTCTAGGCTACCGGGAACCCTAAGCTGAAAAAATGGCTCCCTCTCAAGAGCCTCAGCATTCGTGATAAGAATATCCTCTGAGAACGCCACCGTACGGTAGCCCAACACAAGGGCCAGAGGGTAGGAGTTGCCTAAACCTCAAAGAGATTACAGAGTACCGCCTGTCCGAAAGCACTGTCCCTTCGGGACTCTCTCTCGAGGCAGTAATGGACTGCAAAACTCTGGCTTGAAGACCAAGTTGCAGCCCAGCAGATGTCTGCCAAAGGAACAGAGCGGAGATGAGCTACTGATGCGGCTTTCGCCCTGACACGGTGGGCCGTGACTCGACCCTGCAAGGGAAGGTCGGTTGCCTTGTACGCCCAGGCGATACAATCTGCTACCCAAGTGGACAATGTATGCTTGGAGACAGGTAACCCCATCTTATTAGGTTCAAAGGAGACGAAGACCTGAGTAGCCCTTCGATGCAACCGCGTACTTTCTATGTAAAAAGACAACGCCCTCTTACAGTCCAGGGTATGCAAGACTGTTTCAGCCTGGCTGGTATGCGGCCTGGGAAAGAAGGTCGGAAGAACCACCTCCTGGTTGAGGTGGAAAGAGGAGACCACTGTTGGAAGGAACTTCGGATGGGTCCGTAGGACCACCCTGTTCCTGTAGAACCATGTGTACGGCCTATCAGAAACCAGAGCTTGTAGTTCACTCACACGTCTGGCCGAGGTAAGAGCTACCAGTAAGAGTGCTTTCCAAGAAAGGAAGCGCAAATGGCAAGTAGCCATCGGCTCAAACAGTGGGTGAGTAAATTGCTGCAAGACCACATTCAAATCCCACTCAGTAGCTGGTGGACGAACCGGAGGCTTGAGAAGAATCAGACCTCTGAGAAATCGGGACACCAAGGGATAAACTGACAGAGACTGTCCCTCCACCGGGGAGTGGTGTGCTGATAGAGTGAGGTGGACCCGAACTGAGTTAGACTTAAGGTCTAGGTCTGACAGGTGAAGTAGATACTGCATTACTACTGGCACAAGGCAAAAGAAAGGATCTTCATTGCGCTGAGCACACATACCGTAAACCTACACCACTTGAGGGCATAAGACTTTCTGGTGGACTGCCTCCTAGAGGCCAAAACCACCTCTTCAACCTGTTTAGGTAGAAGCAATGGAGCTAGCACTATTCTTTCATCAGCCAAGCCATCAGATTGAGGGATCTGAGATTGGGGTGCAGAAGGGAACCCTGATCTTGAGACAGGAGATTGTGTTGCAACCAACCCCAGAGGGAATGGAGTTTCCACCGCCAAGAGCAGCAGAAGTGGAAACCACGGTTGCCTCGGCCATCTGGAGGCTACCAGAATCACCGAGGCCTTGTCCCGGAGAATCTTGAACAGCGTTCGGGCCACCAGGGGCGTGGGAGGAAATGCATACAGGAGACCGTAGACCAAGAGATCAGAAAAGCATCTGCTGCCATTCTCAGGGGATGCGGCTGTCTGGAGCAAAACCTGGGCAGCTGACGGTTTTATGGACTGTCAAGGAGATCGATGGACGAACGTCCCCAGCAGAGGAAGATCTGCTGGACCACCCATGGATTCAACTGCCACTCGTGAGGCTGGAGAATCCTCCTTAGCTTGTCTGCTAGGAAATTCTCCTGACCAGGTAGATAAACTGCTTTGGAAAACATGCCTTGCTTGACTGCAAAGGAGCAAAGGGCCAGCGCCTTTTGACATAGGAGCCTGGACCCCATGCCCCCTTGTTTGTTCACATAGAACATTGCCACCTGATTGCCCGTCTGAACTAAGACAGACTGGTGAAACAGGGCATGAGAAAAAGTCTGTAGAGCTAAGCGGATTGCTCGCAGCTCCAAAAGATTGACCTGTGTGGCCTCCCGAGGAGACCAGAGGCCTTGAGTGCACATGCCCTGGCAATGTGCACCCCAGCCCTTTAAGGAAGCATCGGTTGTCAGCACCCTTGTGTGTGCTGGAGCCTGAAAAGGTACCCCCACCCCCCTGAGAAGATTTTGGAGATGTAGCCACCACTGTAAGGAGTCCAAAAGTGGTTTGGACACCTTTACTCTGTCTCTGAGGTCGCCTGTGGCCTGCGCCCACTGAGCTCTGAGGCACCACTGAGCAGCCTGCATGTTCAGACAGGCATTCAGAGTCACATGTACCGTGGATGCCATGTGGCCCAGGAGCCGCAGGTAGTGCCTGGCGGAAACATGAGAATTGCTCTGAAACTGGTTGGCCAAGGCCATCAGTCTGTGGGCCCTGTCCTCGGGCAAGTAAGCTCTTGCCTGCAGGGTGTCTAATCTTGCCCCATTAAAACTCTAGTTTCTGAGAGGGGAGCAAAGTAGACTTTGCGGAGTTTAAGACAAAGCCCAGATGCTGAAGAAGAGAGACAGTGTGAAGAGTGGCTTGTCTGGCCTCCTGGAGAGACTGGCCCCTGATGAGCCAGTCGTCCAGGTATGGGAAGACAAAAATTCCCTGATTCCTGAGATAGGCTGCCACCACTGCCAGGTATTTGGTGAAAACCCTGGGGGCAGAGGTTAGGCCAAAGGGAAGTACCCTGTACTGAAAATGGTTTCCTCCCATCACAAACCTGAGATATTGTCTGTGGTCTGGATGAACGAGGATGTGAGTATAAGCATCCTTTAGGTCTAAGGAGCATAGCCAGTCTCCCTGCTGGAGGTAGGGCAGCAGTATCCCAAGGGTAAGCATCTTGAACTTTTCCCTCTCCAGAAACTGGTTTAGGTTTCGCAAGTCTAGGATAGGCTGGAGGCCTCCTGTCCTTTTTGGTACCAAGAAGTACCTGGAGTAGAAGCCTTGTCCTTCCAGGTGGTGAGGCACCAGTTCCACCGCCTGTTCCTTTAGAAGTCTTCCCAACTCCTGAAGGAGGGGGTTTCTGTGTAGAGAGGGAGTCTTGGAGGCTCCCCTGGAAAGTAGGAGGAGAGTAGCTGGTGGAAGTGGAGCATGTCGCCCTTTTGGACTATGCAGAGTACCCAGGTATACCCTGTGATGGCTGGCCACCTGTAGGCGTACAGGGTCAGCCGACCTCCTGTGCTGAGTGGAGCAAGCGGCGAAGAGGCTATGCTGTGGGAGTCAAAACCCCACTCCCTGCTGTGCAGGAGCCGGAGCTGGTGGCTTGGGGGTCTTCTGCCTACAGGGCCCATGTCCCTGCCCCTTGGCCTGCTGGCCCTGTTGGGAAGCTGGAGAGGCCTGATACTGAGGGTAGGATTTGTAGGCAGCACCCTTCCTCGGGAAAAAGGGCTTCTTTACCGAGCCCTTCTTTTTTTGTGAAGGGGCAGAAGTCTTTATGGACAGCCTTGTCCTGGTGAGAGTCTCAGTCTCGATTTCTGCAGCCTTTTCAGTCATGGGATCACCGAAAAGGTTTTCACCTCGGCAAGGGACAACGAACAACTTGTCCTGCACCCATGGCTCCAGGTCCAATGACTGTAGCCATGCCTGACGGCATGCACCAATGCCGGTCGCGGTTACCCGGGCCAAAGACTCGAAGCCATCAGGCTGCTCGAGAGATAAACTTCGAGCACTCTCGGATCCCTGTCGACAAGACTTTAAATTTCTGAAAGGGTTCCTCGGAGAGGCCAGCTGAGAACCCGGCAATCTCTTTTTGCCAGGTCTCATAGCTACATGCCCATGTACAGCTCGTAAGTCTGGACACGGCAAGATAGCATAGAGCCCTGGAGTCACTTTCTACCAAGGGCATCCAGGTTCCTGGCCTCCCATCCGGTGGGGCACCGAGAAGTGCATCTTCTGACTCTTCAGGCGGTGCATGGCCGATTCCACAACCATGGAATTGTGCGGTAGCTGCACCTTTTGGAACCCAGGGCTCTTACAGACTCGATAGATGGAATCGACCCATTTGCTAAGAACCGGCGCCGAGGCCGGTGCCTCCCACATACGGAAGGGCAGCCGATCCAGCATCGGAGGAACCGGTACAGTAAAGGCTTCCTTCGGAGGAAAGTCATACTGGAGGGCATCAAGCTCCTCGGCTCGAGGCTCCTCCTCGGCATCCGCAGGGAATGCCAAAGCCTTGGCCATGTCCCTTATGAAGTCCGAGAACCGGGATCCTCCGGGGGGGTGGGGGGGGCATCTTCTCCGAGGCTTGGATTCTGGTGAGTCCAAAGGGATGCAGCGGGTCCGAAAGGTGTCCGGAGACTCCTTGTCCTACGTCTCCCATGCCGACTCCTCCAAGGAGTCGTCGAGCGGCTCCGGCCGTGTGGGCTTTCATGCCACACGCCCCGACACCAAGGGCACCGGCGGCGTCGACGACCTCGGCCCCGCACGGGAGGTCGAGGAGGACCTTGACCGAGGATAGACTCGAGACTTGATGGACTCAAGGATCGGCTCGGTCTCTGGGGTTGACTTAGACGTCGAGGTCCCGGTGATCGGGGCAGATCCACCGGTCAGACCGGCGATCAGCACCCGCTGCTGTTCCATGAAGGCAGCCAAGCTGTTCTCCAAGGCCGTCAACCTGAGTCCAAGCTCAGGAGACCACGCAGCCTCCGACTCGGGCCCCGACGGCATCAGGCCCGATGTCGGCGCTCCCTGAGGAGAGTCCAGGCGTACAACAGAACTTACGTGACTTGGGGACTCTGGCTCCATACGAGGTAGTTTGAACGGCCTCTCCGATGCCGAGAGCCCGGGGTGGCGGTCAGGGCTGCGCGACCTGGCCCTCGAGGACCCAGGGGCTTCCACCGACGCCGACCTCACGAGTTTCTTCTTCCTTTTGTGCTCCCGGGTGGGAGACCCCCTCTCAGAGGAACCACGATGGCGCTCGGGTTCTGACTCCCGAGATGTTGAGGCCTCTGACGAAGTCCGGGCCCGGCTGGACGTGGACTCTGAGAAAATTCTCTCACGTTGATGCTGATGGCTTGGTCTTGAAGGACTAGAAAGGGGGGACTGTTACTTCTGGAGAGAAATCTGCAACTGTGAGTATATACTTCTGGTAATTTTCTAAAAAGAATTCTTTGTATTAAAGCTACTTAATCTGTGAACCCACTGTTTTTTGTTGAATCAGTTGGGGCCTAGTAGCAGCAATTAAAGTTTGAATTTAAAACACAGAGGAGAGCTTTCTGGTTACATTTCATACCCAGCAGAGAGCTTGTAGTTTAAATTTAATAGTCACTCAGGGCCAAGTAACAGCAAAGTACTTTTAGTTTAAATTTAACAAACAGAAGAGAGCTTTCTGGTTAAATTTAGAACCCAGCAGAGAGCTTGTAGTTTAAATTTCATAGGAAGTTAGAGTCTAGCAGCAGCTAAGAGCTATAATTTAAATCAAATCAGAATTTAGCTTACCTCAGCAGCACAAGACAGGGTACTGTGTAGCAGCCCTCTTTTAATAAGTGTTATTTCCCTCCCTCCCCACACCCACCCTCCCCTGGGATAATCATAGCTTTATAGGTAATTACACATCTTAAAAGACAGGAGGTGCTTTCAGGTGAAGCTCATTACTCAAATCAGTCATACACTAAGGACCTGAGATTAATTAAGCTTCAGGTGAACAAGGTATATTAAACATATTAGGTACAGTTTTATTGGTATAAATACCCATAGCAACCCCTAGTAAGTAAGAACTTAAAGATCTAGACACAAACTTAAAACTAAGATGAAGACAGCAGTCCAGCAGCGGGATGGGGGCTTTCCAGTCTTTTGCATTGAGTGTCACATGTATGATTTTCTCCCAGTTGGTGAGAGGTCTTACATGTGCACTAGGTGCAAGGAGCTCTTTTCTCTCAGGGAACAAGTCCGTTCTCTAGAGGCTAAAATAGCAGACTTGGAAAACATAAAACAGACAGAGAGGTACATAGACGAGACCTACAGGGATATAGTCCTGAAGTCCCACCTCCAGTCTGGCAGCACCCCTGTTGCCATGGAGGAGAAAGGTCACGTGACAGGAGAGCATCACCCTGGTGTGGCAGGAAGTGATCCTGTAACTAGGACCTGTCCTCCAGGTGATGTAAAACACTCTTGCACCGAGGAAGTTTATCCAGGGCCATGTGCCCATGAGGGAAGGGGGTTAGGACAGCCGTTATAGTTGGTGATTCGATCATTAGGCATGTAGATAGCTGGGTGGCTGGTGGACGTGAGGATCGCCTGGTAACATGCCTGCCTGGTGCGAAGGTAGCGGACCTCACGCGCCACCTAGATAAGGTCTTAGATAGTGCTGGGGAGGAGTCTGCTGTCTTGGTACATGTCGGTACCAATGACATAGGAAAATGTGGTAGGGAGGTTCTGGAGGCAAAATTTAGGCTTTTAGGTAGGAAGTTGAAATCCAGAACTTCCATGGTAGCATTCTCTGAAATGCTTCCTGTTCCACGCGCAGGACCCAAAAGGCAGGTAGAGCTCCGGAGTCTCAATGCGTGGATGAGACAATGGTGCAGAGATGAGGGTTTTGGATTTGTTAGGAACTGGGGAACATTCTGGGGAAAGGAGGGGCTCTTCCGAAGGGATGGGCTTCACCATAACCGGGATGGAACCAGGCTGCTGGCATTAACCTTTAAAAAGGAGATAGAGCAGCTTTTAAACTAGATATTAGGGGAAAGCCGACAGTCGCCCAAGAGCGGATGGTTCGGAAGAATGTATCCTTGAAGGATACTACCAAAAGCAGAGAGGTTCCACAAAAGAGTAAAGTAGCCCAAATGCCCTCAAGTATGGAGCAGACAGAGCTTAAAGATCCCAATTTACCCATGCCTAACAATAGCCAAATCAACATGAATAAATTACATTCTCTAAAATGCTTGTATGCAAATGCTAGAAGTTTAAAGAATAAGATGGGAGAGTTAGAATATATAGCACTAAATGAAAGGTTAGATATGATTGGAATATCAGAGACATGGTGGAAGGAGGACAACCAGTGGGACACTGTGATACCTGGATACAAACTATATCGTAATGACAGAGTTGATCAAATTGGTGGAGGGGTTGCGCTCTATGTTAGAGAGGGCATTGACTCAGAAAGGATCAAAGTTTTGCAGGAAACAAAATCTGCTGTAGAATCTATATGGATTGAAATTCCATATAAAAGGGGGAAGGCGATGGCAGTGGGAGTGTACTATCGAGCACCTGGCCAGAATGACCAAATGGATGATGAAATGCTCAAAGAAATCAAGGAAGCTAACAAAAGTTACAGCGCAGTAATAATAATGGGTGATTTCAATTACCCTGGTATTGACTGGGTCAGTGTCACGTCAGGACATGCTAGGGAGATAAAGTTCCTAGATGAAATAAATGACTGCTTCTTGGAGCAGCTGGTTCATGAACCGACCAGAGGGGAAGCCATATTAGACCTAGTCCTTAGTGGAACACCAGATCTAGTGCAAAAGATAAGGGTGTTGGGGCCACTTGGCAATAGTGATCATAGCATGACCACCTTTGATTTAATTAGTGGAGGAGGGATAGTAAGGAAATCCACAGTACTACCTTTTAACTTTCGAAAGGGAGACTATGATAAAATGAGGAAAACAGTTAAGAAAAAACTAAAAGGAGCAGTTGCGAAGGTTAAAGACGTATATCAAGCTTGGGTGTTGTTGAAAAATACTATCTTGAAAGCCCAGACCAGCTGTATTCCACGCTTTAAGAAAAGTGGAAGGAAGTCCAAAAAACTGCCAGCATGGTTTAAAGGTGAGGTCAGAGAGGCTGTTGTTGCCAAAAAAGCATCTTTCAGGAAATGGAAAAAAAAGAGCCAAACGACGAAACCTGGAGACAGCACAAGCACTGGCAAGTCAAATGCAAGGCATTGATAAGGCAGGCAAAGAGAGAATTTGAGAAGAAGCTTGCTGCGGAAGCAAAAACGCGAAATAAAGACCTTTTCAAGTACATTTGTAGCAAAAAACCTGTGAGAGAGTCAGTTGGTCCATTAGATGATAAAGGGGTTAAAGGAGCACTAAGAGGCGACAAGGCGATAGCGGAGAGACTGAATGAATTCTTTGCTTCGGTCTTTACTGAGGAAGATGTAGGGATGTTACCCATGACTGAAGTGGTATTTAAAGGTGCGGAAGAATTGAAGGAAATATCGATACATCGGGAAGATGTCTTACAACTATTAGATAAACTGAAGAGTAGCAAATCACCTGGGCCGGAAGGTATACATCCAAGGGTGTTGAAAGAACTGAAATATGAGATTGCAGAACTGCTATCAGTAATCTGTGAACTATCATTAAAATCATCTCTAATACCTGAAGATTGGAGGATCGCCAATGTAACACCAATTTTTAAAAAGGGTTCCAGGGGTGATCCGGGAAACTACAGACCGGTGAGCCTGACGTCAGTACCGGGAAAAATGGTAGAAACCATCATAAAGAATAAAATTACTAAGCATGTAGATAGTCACAACCTAATGGGAGACAGCCAACATGGCTTTAGACATCTGTTATGTTTTTTTGATGGAGTGAATAAACAGGTGGACAAATGTGAGTCGGTTGATATTGTGTACCTGGACTTTCAGAAAGCCTTTGACAAGGTCCCTCATCAGAGACTTTTGGCAAAACTAAAGAGTCATGGGATAGGAGGCAATGTACTATTGTGGATCAGGTACTGGTTAAAAGATAGAAAGCAGAGGGTAGGGCTAAATGGCCAATTTTCCCAATGGAGAAAGGTGAATAGTGGTGTACCCCAGGGATCTGTGCTGGGTCCGCTGCTTTTTGACATATTCATAAATGACCTGGAAAGTGGAATAACGAGTGAGGTTATCAAATTTGCAGATGACACAAAACTATTTAAAGTTGTTAAAACCCAAGAGGATTGCGAAAAATTGCAAGAGGATCTTGATAAATTGGAAGACTGGGCATCAAAATGGCAGATGAAATTTAATGTGGACAAGTGCAAGGTTATGCACCTAGGGAAGAACACCACAAACTATGGTTACACGATGCAAGGTTCCACATTAGGAACCACCACCCAGGAAAAAGATTTAGGCGTCATTGTGGATACCATGTTAAAACCCTCGGCCCAGTGTGCAGCGGCGGCCAAGAGAGCAAATAGAATGCTAGGTATGATAAGGAAAGGAATGGAAAATAAAACAAAAGATATTATAATGCCTCTATATTGTTCCATGGTGAGACCGCACCTTGAATATTGTGTGCAATTCTGGTTGCCGTATCTTAAAAAGGATATAGCGATTTTAGAAAAGGTACAGAGAAGAGCCACCAAAATGGTAAAGGGGATGGAAGGATACTCCTATGAAGAAAGGCTAAGAAAGTTAGGGCTCTTTAACCTGGAAAAGAGACGGCTGAGGGGAGAAATGATAGAAGTCTATAAATTAATGAACGGAGTGGAACGGGTAAACGTAGATCGATTGTTTACCTTATCAGAATATAGAAAGACTAGGGGACATGCAATGAAGCTACAGGGTAAACTATTTAAGACTAATAAAAGAAAATATTTTTTTCACTCAACGTGTAATCAAACTCTGGAATTTGTTACCGGAGGATGTAGTAGTAAAGGCTGTTAGTGTAGCTGGGTTTTAAAAAAGGTTTGGACAAGTTCCTGGAGGAAAGGTCCATAAACCATTATTAAGAAGTGACCGAAGATATCAATGCTTGACCCAGTACAAGCATTGTGGAACTTGTGTCTCTTGGGGAAACTGCTAGGTACATGTGAGCTAGATTGGCCACTGTTGGAAACAGAATACTGGGCTTGATGGACCTTGGTCTGACCCAGTATGGCATATCTTATATTCTTATGGCTCCGAAGTGCCTTCAACGACATTTTGCCGCATGGGCCACAGGCCAGCGGGTCATGGTCGGGCCCGAAGCATCAGAGGCAGCAGTCATGTGTATCATGAGAGACATACGTTTCTTGCACTGATCACAACTTTTGAACCCACTAGCAGCCATCGGTGGAAAAAGGGCCCCGGCAAGGAAAAAAGACCGGGCTGCCAGTGAAAATAACAAAAAAGGCGCGAACGTTAGTCACGAAGGACAAAAAACGAAAAAAGAATACCGGACTCGATACCGGTGTACCGAGCCCAGGCGGGAAGGGGAACCGGCGTCGAACTGGATCAGAAAAAGCAAAAATCGCAGAAAAAAAAAAATCTACTTTTACCGGGTGACACGAACTCACGTCCGTTGGGCTCCGCGGAAAAAGAAAGACTAAGCAAGATGGCACCCTTGGGCAGGAAGGGGACTGCGCATGCACGCTGCATTCCCAAAGGCTTTCCTTGGAAGCTGGGGAAATGCTCCGCACAAGGGATCCGTCGGCGCCGACATCACCCATATGTGAGGACTGACTTCCTGCTTGGTCCTGGAGAATAAGACAGGGCATAAGTACCATAGGCCTTTTTCTTCTTAGCCAAAAATATGTATTTTACTCAATATAAATTGTTGAATTTCCAGATAAAAGCAAATAATGATAAATTGTAAAAATCATTTAACATGCACACGTTTTTTGAACAGCGGGTCTCAGATTCTCATGGAGTTTTTCAGTGACAATGGCAAAAGCCAGTAACTACTCCCGATATACATCAACGACCCTTTTTGTTTTTTGAACGTGTGTTTTTTTCAAGCGTTTTGAAATAACTTATCCAAGATGCATTTTATAAAACAGAAGTTAGGCTTATCTTAAAAGTGTTGTATCCCAGGGACTTGTCCAAACCTTTTTTAAACCCAGCTACACTAACAGCCTTTACTACATCCTCCAGAATCATAATGGCCTCTTTACGGAGGAGTCAGGTACTGGAGGATTTCCAGCATCTCCGCCCAAGGTTCCTCCTCCGCCCTAATAGCAGAAGGCAAAGCCTTTCCCATATCCAACATGAACTCGAAGAAAAAAAGGTTTTTGGGAGGAGACCTCCTCCATTCGTACAGGGGCAAGGGATCAAAGTGGATATCGCAGTGACGGGTTTCTCAGACGTTTTTTCCACAGTCTCCCAATCAGAGTCTGAGAGGAACTCAAAATACCACCTCAAAAGGTGACCATGCTGATGACACTCGGGCAGAGTCAAGGGAGTCCTTGGCTACCATCTGTCCAAACCTGAAGAACTCAAGGACATCAGCTGCATGGAGAAAGACCTTGAATGCTCAAAGGAGCCACCTGAGAGAGTCCCACACCCGCCCTCCATGCCTAAGGAGGCAACTCCTCCAGAAGGGGCAGCTTGGAGGGCTGCTCCTGAATCTTGACTTTGGAGTCACCCTGAGAGCTCAGATGCAGATGCACATGGGCTTTCACCCTAGGCTTGGCTTTGATGCCGATGAGGATGAAGACCGGTTCTTCTGGGGCTGCTCCTCATTAAGAGAGAGACACGTTCCGGTGCCCTGTAACCTCTCGGGCTCAGAGAGTGCTTGACTCCTGAGCGAAGCAGACACCTCGAGGGTGTCTATGCCGAAGTCAACACTGGGGCCAATGCAGACGCCTCAGAACCAAAAGCATAGTTACACACCTGTAGCAGGTGAGCTCCGGAAACAGCAGGAATCAGTCTTCACATATGGGTGAACATCACCAATGGAGCCCATGTGAGAATGCTCCCAAACGGCCAATAGGAAAGTCTTTGGGAGCACTCCACTGCGCCTGCCTTTCCGCCTTCCCTTCAGTTGAGTTTGCAGCTGAGAAGAGGAGGAAAATAAAAGAACCCTACAACTCCTAGTGGAGGAAGACAGATTGTGAAGACTGATTCCCGCTGTTCCCGGAAATCACCTGTCATAGGTGAGTAACTACACTATCTCCAGGAACAAGCAGGAATGAAGTCTTCACATATAGGACTCACTAGCTCCCAGAGTGGTATGGTGGGGAGAGCAGTATGATCCATGAGGCCAAAAATGTGCAGCTGAAGAGTCTGGAAGAGATGTGGGCCACTGGACTCAATTCCAGGAGGTGATACTCCCCCCCATTGATAGTCTGGTATCTTGTAAATGTCTGGGATGGAAGATAGGAGTTGAGTTTAAGTCCCAAAGAAGTGCTGGAGTACAGTTTGGCCAAAGACAGTGTCCCGAAGGGAGTCTGTCCAGACAGTAGTGTGCAGCAAAAGTATGAATGGAGGAACAGCACCCAGCAGATGTCTTCAATGGCAACTGAGCAGAGATCAGCAATGGAGGTTGCCATTGCCTACACATTATGAGCGGTGAAACGACCTTCCTATGGGGGTCCTGCTTATTCATAAGCAAAAGAAAAGCAACTTGCTATCCATTTAGATAGAGTACATTTCATCACTGGTGGGCCCAGGTGATTAGGTTCATAGGACATGAATAATTGAGAGGATTTCCTGTGATCTTTAGTTCTATCCAAGTAGTAGGCCAACGCTCGCTTGCAGTCTAAAGTGTGTAGGACTCCTCAGCCTGAGATGCATGAAGTCTAGGAAAGAAAATGGGGAGGATTACCAACTGGTTTAAATAGAAAGAGAAACCCACCTTCGGGAGGAAGGACCACTTTGTCATGGTGGCATCAAGTATAGGGAGAATCCCTCACTAGAGCTTGCAGCTCACTGATGTGGCGAGTTGAAGTGAGGGCTATAAGGAAGATAACCTTCCAAGATAGAAACTTCAGTAAAATGGAGGTTAAAAGTTTGAAAGGTGGCTTTAGAAGTTGTGGCAGAACCACATTCAGATCCCAGGTCACACGAGGTGGCTTAATGGGTGGCTTGGACAGCAGGAGACCCAACATGAAGCATGCTACTAAGGGGTGCGAGGAGATAGGCTGTCCATCCACTAGTCTGTGAGAGGCCGCAATGGCACTAAAAACAAACTCAGTCAGAGTTCACCTAAGACTTGTCAAGGATAAGTGGAGGAGATATATTAGAATCGACTCCAACGTGCAAGAAAAGGGGTCAATATCCTTCAAGTAGCACCAGAGGGAAAACCTATGCCATTTGAAGGCCTAAGATCGCCTGGGGAAGAAAGATTGGATGTTATTTCCAGTTTAAGTCAGGAAATAAGTTCCTTGAAGATTCATTAAATAATGGCAGATGAAACTTAATTTGGACAAATGTAAATTTATGCACCTAGGAAAGAACAACCAAAACAACAGTTATACGATGCAAGGTTACACATTAGGAACTAGTACCTAAGAAAAAGACTTAGGTGTCAGTGGATAATATGTTGAAACCCTTGCCCAGTGTGCAGAGGCAGCCAAGAAAGCAAATAGAATGTTGGGAATCATAAGGAAAGGAGTGGAGAATAAAACAAAGGATATTATAATGACTCTGTAGCGTTCAATGCTGTGACTGCACCGTGAATATTGTGTGCAATTCTAGTCACTGTATCTTAAAAAGGATATAGCCGAATTAGAAAAGGTACAGAGAAAAACCACCAAAATGATAAAGGGGATGGAAGGACACCCCTATGAGGAAAAGCTTAAAAGATTAGGGCTCTTAAACTTTGAAGAGAGATGGCCGGGGGGAGATATGATAGAGGTTTATAAATTACTGAATGGAATGGAACAGGTAAATGTAGATCGGCTGTTTATGCCACCAAAAGTAGAAAGACTAGGGAATATGCAATGAAGTTACAACCAAACCCATTCAAGAATAAGAGAAAAGCATAGTTACTCATCTGTAACAGGTGATCTCCGGGAAAAGCTGGAATTTAGTCCACATATGGGGTATTGTCGGAACCGATGGAGCCCACGCGGGAACGTTCCCCAGCGTCCAATTAAAAAGCTTTTGGGAGCATCCCACAGCACCTTCGTGCTGCCTTCCCGCCTTTCCCAACTGCCTCTCTCCAGTTGAGTTTTAAAGCTGAGACAGAGAGAGAGAGAGAGAGGGAAAGAAAAGAAAGAGAGATACAACTCCTAGTGGAGGTGGGTGGGTTGTGAAGACTAAATTCCTGCTGTTCCCGGAGATCACCTGTTACAGGTGAGTAACTATGCTATCTCCAGGAACAAGCAGGAATGTAGTCTTCACATATGGGGACTCCCTAGCTACAGATGCCAGGGAGAGACCCCAGAAGTTGTGTGCCCCTGTGAAAGAGCTCCACTTCCCTCCATGGATCTCTGGCATCCTACCGGGAATGGTGGGTAGGAGTTTATTAAGTATGGAACAGGTGTTGTAGAACAGCCTGATCAAACAAGGCATCCCGGCAGGAGTCCGTGTCTAAGCAGTAATGGGCTGTGAAGGTATGAACCGAGGCCCAAGTGGCTGCTCGACAGATGTCGTCAATAGACACAGAGTGTAGATGAGCCATTGAGGCTGCCATGGCTCTCACATTGTGAGCCATGACATGGCCTTCCAGAGAACGTTTCCTACTCTGATAGGCAAAAGAAATACACTGTGCAATCCACTTGGACAATGTTCTCTTGGAGACTGGAAGTCCCAAATGAGAAGGATCGAAAGCAAGAAAGAGTTGGGAGGACTTTCTATGTTGCTATGTCCTCTGTACGTAAAAGGCAAGTGCTCTTTTACAGTCCAAAGTATGAAGATTCCTTTCTGCATTTGAACCATGAGGCCTTGGAAAAAATACCGGCAAGTAAACCGCCTGGTTTAAATGAAAAGGTGAGACCACCTTTGGCATAAAGTGTGGATGAGTCCTAAGGACTACCTTATCATGATGGAACCTCGTGTAAGGAGGATCAGCAACTAATGCTTGCAATTCACTGATGCGACGTGCTTATCTCATTGCAATGAGAAAGATAACTTTCCAGGAAAGGAATTTCAAAGAGGTAGTAGCTAAAGGTTCAAAAGGTGGCTTCATGAGCTGCCCAAGAACCAGATTCAGGCCCCATGCCACTGGAGGTGGCCTAATGGGAGGCTTAGTTAGAAGAAGGCCCCTCATAAATCTCGCTATGAGAGGATGAGAGGAAATAGGATGTTCATTTAAAGGCTTTAAAGAAGCTGAAATAGCACTTAAATGGACTCTTACTGAGTTAGTCTTAAGTCATGCATTAGATAAATGCAGGAGATACTCCAGTAATGATTCAGGAGGTATCGCAGAGGGGTGAAGACCCTTTTGTGAACACCATATGGAAAACCTTATCCACTTGAAAGCATAAGAGAGTCTTGTGGAAGGTTTCCCGGAAGCACAAAGGATATCCCTTACTTGTTGAGAGGTGGTTAAGACCATGAAGGTCTAGGCTCTCAGCAACCAGGCCCTGAGATGCAGAGAGTGGGGAATGGGATGCCACAACATCCCGTCCTCCTGAGACAGGAGATCTGGAGCAGATCCTAACTCCAGAGATGGAGCTTGAGAGAGATGTAGGAGCAGAGGGTACCACACCTGCCGTGGCCAATGTGGAGCTATGAGAATCATTTGGCCTTTGTCTCTCTGAAGCTTGAATAGGGTCTTGAGAATTCAGGGAATGGATGGAAAGGCATATAGGAAGTCCTGACCCCAATGGAGGAGGAAAGCATCCATGGCCTGAGAACCCTGAGCCGGAATTCTGGAACAGAACCGGGGAAGTTTGGCATTCAACAGACTCGCAAAGAGGTCTATGTCCAGAGTTCCCCAAATTTGAAAACACTTTTGCTACCTGGTCTGCATGGAGAGACCATTCATGTGGAAGCAGAACTCGACCGAGTCTGTCTGCCCAAGAGTTTTGAATGCCTGGCAGATACACCGCCAGGAGATGAATTTGATGCTCTCTGGCGAGGGCTCAATCGCAAAGCTTCGTTGCAAAGCGACAGAGAGCCTGTTCCTCCCTGCTTGTTCAGATAGAACATAGCTACTTGATTGTCCGTTTGAATTAGGACTGTCTTGTAGCTGAGCTGGGTATGGAACACTCGAAGAGCAAGGAAGATTGCTCTGAGTTCTAGGAGATTGATATGTAAGTGGGTCTCCTGTGGAGTCCAGGTGCCTTGGGTAGAGAGAGCTTGCAGATGAACTCCCCAACCCACTTGTGAGGCATCTGTTGTTAGAGTGACCTGGGGTAGGGGCTGCTGGAAAGGGGACCCCACCAACAGGTTTTGGGTTGACTGCCACCATTGTAGAGACAAAATAAGGTGACTTGTGTTTGCTATTTTGTCCAATAGGCAGCCTGATGCCTGAGTCCTCTGAGTGGATAGAGTCCATTGGGCTGCTCTCATATGGAGGCGAGCATAGGGAACCACGTGCACGGTAGATGCCATGTGGCCTAGTAGTTGTAACATTTCCCGAGCAGTGAGATGAGTTTTTAACACTGCCTGGGAGGCTAATTGCACAATGCGAAGGCAGCAGGCTTGTGGAAGATAGGCCCTTGCTTTTCTGGTGTCCAGCAAAGTTCCTATAAACTCTAGAGATTGAGTGGGAGTTAGGCTGGATTTTGGGATGTTTATGACCAGGCCCAAATACTGAAGGATACGCATTGTGCAAGATAGGGAAATTCTGGCCTCTGACTCTGATGAGCCAGTCATCTAAGTAGGGGAAGACGAATATTCCTAGAGTTCGAAGAAATGCTGCCACTACAGCCATGCATTTCGTAAACACCCTTGGTGCTGAGACCAGGCCAAAGGGAAGCACCCTGTATTGGTAGTGCTTTCCTTGAAACAGGAAGCAAAGGAACCTTCGGTGAGTTGGATGGATGAGAACATGAGTGTAAACATCCTTGAGATCTAGAGAACAAAGCCAATCCTGACTCTGATGGTATGGCAGCAGAGTTCCCAGAGAAATCATCTTGAATTTCTCTTTGAACAGGAATTTGTTCAGTTCTCTGAGGTCTAAAATGGGTCTGTGTCCCCCTATTTTCTTTGGAATAAGGAAATAAGTGGAGTAAAACCCTGTATCCTGTTGGGAAATGGGTATGTCTTCTATTGCCCCCTGGGCAAGAAGTAAACTGACCTCTTGACTCAACTGAGTGTTGAGAGAAGCCTGAGAATTGAACTCTTACCACCGTAGGAGGGGGCATGTTGAAGAAATGAAGCTTGTACCCCTCTCTTACAATGGAGAGTCCATTCTTCTGCTGTTATCTGCCCCCATCTGGGGGCAAAATGACACAATCTCTCTCAACCAAGTGTAAACAATTAATGCAGATAATCCCCATGACTGTTATTAAATTACATACATCAGTATGATCAATCTCTCTCAACCAATGTAAATAGGTAATACGTTTACAATTTGTATTTTTAGTTTCCTATGTAACGAATATTTACACTGTTAATGTTCCATGTAATGTTAGTGTTAATTTTTGACATGTTCTCTGTAAACCGCTCCTGATCTCTGGAAGAGGCGGTATAAAAAAAGCACGCAAATAAATAAATTCCTGGGATGGTGGAAGGCTCTGGCCCGTTCAGAGCCAGGAAGGCCAAGTTCTCTAGATGAGAGTCAAAGCCCCTGTGGAGGCTGAGTCTGCTGGGCCGGTTGAGGCTTAGCAGTCTTTGATTTCCTTTGCTTTGGGGGCTGCTGTCCCTTTCGGGCGGACTAACCTGCAGAATGCACCTGCTGGGTATAGGAGGGATAAAACCTTTTCTTTTTAGAGAAGAATGGTTTCTTGTAGGATTTTGTCCTTGCAGGATCAGCTGTAGCCTTGGATAGCCTTCCAAAGTGGTGTTATCAGCATCCAACTCATTAACTTTCTCTTGCCAATTTTTGCCAAAGAGATTTTCGCCTGTACAAGGGATATTCCCCAGTTTGTCCTGTACCCAGAGTTCTAAGTCAGATGCCTGGAGCCAGGCAATCCTATGGCAATGGCAGAGGGTCTGCTTATGTACTCAAAGCAGTCAAAAGCTGCACGATTAACAAACTTGGAAACATCCTGGGCATGTTTGACAAGTGTAAAATAATCCTGCCTCTTATCATCAGGAAGGAGAGGGCTCATAAGCTCGAGATCTCCTGTAACCTCCTTAAGGAACATTCCCATGTATAAGATGTAGGAACTAATCCTGGCAGAAAGCATAGAGGCCTGGAATGTTTGATGCCCAAAGGCATCAAGAGTCCTACATTCACGTCCTGGAGGATTAGATGCATGTCTCTCTGCACTCTTGATCCTTCTCATAGCTGATTCCACCACCATGGAGTGGTGTAGCAACTGAGTTTTTGAAATCCAGGACAAGGAGATACTCGATACATAGTATCCAGCCTACAGGAATGAGGAGAGGTGGTAAGAGGTGTTTCCCACATTCTTAACATGATATCATGCAAGATCTCATGAATACGCAAAGTAGCCGCTTCCTTGGGAGCTTTAGGATATTGTAAAATCTCCAACTCCTTTGCTCTGGGCTCTGTTTCAGGAACCACTGTGATGGAAAGACCCTAGCCACCTCCCTGATAAAATCCTGAAAGAATATATCCTCTGGAGGAGACATCCTACGTTTAGGAGAAGAAGGCTCCTCAGAGAGAAGTACTCCGGCATCGACAGAGCTGTCAGAGTCCTCAGAGTCATCGAAGGATTCAAACTATCTTCTGTACGGGTGCTCTTGTAAAGCATGATATTGATACCGATCAAAGTCGGTACCGGAGGGGTCCGGTACCGGCCTGTCGATACCGGAGGAAATAGCATGACTCGCTGTTGGTAGCATACTCGCCGATGTCGATGCTGTCGGTACTGGTACCGATATTGGTGCTGGAACTGGTGTCAGTACCGGCTGAACTGTCTGAAGTGGTCTCGAAGGCACTGATGACGCAAGGAGAGCCGCCAGACTGCGCTCAATAGCCAGGAATCTCTGGTCAACTGATGCTGCCGATGCCTGGGTGTCGGTACCGGACGAAGTGGCCAGTACCCCAGAGCATGGCACCAGTAATTCTGCCGAGGTGGAGGCCTCGAGAACATCCTGGAGCCCCGATAGTGCTTTGGAAGCCGAAGCCTCCTGCCGGGGCAATTTTGCCAGTACAAGTCCCTCAAGGGCAACGCCAGAGGCATCTCGATGCTTGGAAGGAGATCTACCCTTTGAGGACCGGCCAGATTTATGTTTGGTTACCTGAGATCCATGGGAGGAAGACGAAGCCCTGGAAGACGTCGATGCCACAGCTGCTGTATCGGAGGGAAAAAGGGTGCTAAGCTTAGCAGCTCGGTTCTGCCGACACCTCTTCGACATCAACCCACAGGCAACACACTCCGAGATGGAGTGGTCAGGACCTAAACATTTGAGGCACCACTCGTGAGTGGCGGTGACGGAGATGGTACCGCCACACTTGGAACACTTTTTAAAACCCGAAGCGGGTTTTTCCATGTTGAGGAAAAATTGGGCCTAGTGCCCAAAATGGCGTGTGGCACCCGAGAGAAAAAAGGCTGGAAAATCCCCCAAAAAAGATTCAAATTTTTTTTTTTTAAGAAAGAAAGAAAGAACCGGCGGTACCGGTATAGCATTGAGGAAGGCAGACACTACCACAAAAAAGAATGAAAAATATGGGATACCTCGTAATTTCTACGGTGACAGGAAAACGACCTGCTGGCTCCGCGGAAAACGAAGAACTGGAGAGAGGCAGTTGGGAAAGGCGGGAAAGGCAGCACGCAGGAGCTGTGGGATGCTCCCAAAAGCTTTCTAATTGGACGATGGGGAGCATTCCCGCACGGGCTCTGTCGGTACCGACGATACCCCATATGTGAAGACTACATTCCTGCTTGTTCCTGGAGATATATTTTTTCATTCAACGCATAATCAAACTCTGGAATTCATTATGGAGGGTGTAGTAAAAGCTGTTAGTCTAGCTGAGTTTAAAAAAAGATTTGGACATGTTCCTGGAAGAAAGGTCATAAGAAATGCCATACAGGGTCAAATCAAGGTCCATCAAGCCCAGTATCCTGTTTCCAACAGTGGCCAATCCAGGTCACGAGTACCTGGCAGGTTCCCAAAAAGTTACAAAGATTCCACACTGCTTGTCCTGGAGTAAGCAGTGGATTTCCCGGGTCCTCTTTAATAATGGATTATAAACCTTTCCTCCAGGAACTTTTCAAAATCTGTTTTAAACCCAGCTACACAAACAGCTTTTATTACATCCTCCAGTAACGCATTCCAGAGTTTGATTACACATTGAGTGAAAAAATATTTTCTCTTTTTAGTCTTAATTGGGCTACATTGTAGCTTCTTTCTATGTTTTGATGGCGTATACAACCAATCTACGTTTACATGCTCTACTCCATTCATTAATTTATAGACCTCTATCATATCTACCCTCAGCTATCTCTTTTCCAAGTTAAAAAGCCCTATCCTTTTAAGTCTTTCCTTATAGGGGTATCCTTTCATCCCTCTTATCATTTTGGTGGTTCTTCTTTGTACCTTTTCTAATTCCTCTATATCCTTTATAAGATATAGTGATGAGAATTGCACACAATATTCAAGGTGCGATCGCACAATGAAAAGATACAGAGGCATTATAATATCGTTGGTTTTATTCTCCATTCCTTTTCTTATGATTCCTAGCATTCTATTTGCTTTCTTGGCTGCTGTTGCACACTGGGCAGAGGGTTTCAACGTATTATCCATGATGTCTAAATCTTTTCCTGGGTGGTAGTTCCTAATGTGGAACCTTGCATTGTGTAACCATAGTTTGGTTGTTCTTCCCTAGGTGCATAATGTTGCACTTGTCCATATTAAATTTCATCTGCCATTTGGGCGACCAGTCTTCCAATTTATCAAGCCATAAACCATTATCAAAGAGGACCAGGGAAATCTACTGCTTGCCCAGGAACACGCATTGTGGAACCTGTATGCCTTTTGGTCATCAAAACTCAAGACACTGGACAAGGAAATGGTGGTTGGAACCGATGTGGACTCCAACTGCCAACATGACGTCCCAGGACTCTGCAGTAAGTGCATGGGTCTCCAGGATGGACTGCACAGCGTCTGGCAACGATGCAAAGGGCGTTAGGGCACCCAGAACCCGTGCAGTCAGGATAGCCACCACATGTGTCTCAAGGCACGCGTCTTGGGGACTCCATGATGGTCAGAGTATTGTGAGGACTGCTGGTGGCCCTCCGGGGCCTTGAGAGTCCATTCCTAACGACAGAGCAGCTTAGCAGGCTGCTCCTGGCAATCACAATTGACACTGCGATGGGAAGGCCTTTGGCCTGGTGCTTAGGTGTCCCTTTCGACCTTACGGATGATGGCTCCTTCCGTGGCTCTATTGGAAGTCGATGGACAGCCTCTGTTCTATAGCACTGCAGTCCCTCAGTTCCGAGTGAGCACAGGTGTCACATGACGCTGATGCCTCAGCAGAACGCCACGAGAGCATCGATGCTGATGTCAATGCCAGGGCCAGGAATGCAGAGTCTGATGGTCCGAAGAGGGACTCTCACTGCTTCTTCCAGCACTTTGGGCCCTTCATCATGATCTGCAACAGAGATTGCATGAGAGCAGCTCATGTTCTGGCATGAGGCACCCGTTGTCTATTAGTAATCAAAATCTGCTGACTGGTATAGACATGACCAGCACAACCACAGGGAAATTGAATGGCTCAATGCCACCAGCCAACAAAAGCAGGGGAAAGAGAAAAAATCCTGAAAAAAGCAAAAAAACAGAAAAACGGCATTGGTGGGTAGTCAATGTAACTGACAGGCAGTAGGCGCTATAAAAGAAAAGGAACCCACGAGCGGGTAAAAATTATCACACTTTTTCCAGTGAATGCAGGAACAAGTCCTAGGGGCTCTGTGGAAAAATTAGACTGGAGATAAGATGGGCGCCATGGCAGATGGGCAGGCAGACGGGCAGGCATGGATGCGGTTGAGCCTCCCAAAAGCTTCCAATGAAAGCTGGGGAGCATTCCCATGTGGGGCTCCATCGAGGACGTCACCCATACATGAGGACTTACTTAATGTTTGTCAATAGAGAAGCAGGATAAATACAGCACAATTACTTACCTGTAACAGGTGATCTCTGGGAACAGCAGGAATTAGTCCTCACATATGGGTACATCGGAACCGACGGAGCCTGCGTGGGAAAGCTCCCCAGCTTTTCAGATGAAAAGCTTTTGGGGCTTCCCACAGCGCATGCGCGCTGCCTTCCCGCCTTCCTGACCAGCTCTCTTCAGTTCGAGTTTATAGCTGAGACAATAGAGAGAGGAAAGGAAGGTAGATAGATAGAAGATACAACTCCTAGGGGAGGTGGGTGGGTTGGGAGGACTAATTCCTGCTGTTCCCAGAGATCACCTGTTACAGGTAAGTAACTGTGCTATCTCCAGGAACAAGCAGGAATAAGTCCTCACATATGGGGACTCCCTAGCTAAGATGCCTGGGAGATCCCCCTCCAAAGGTAACCATCTTCGTATGGATCTCAGGCATCCAACCAGGGAAGGTGGGCAGGAGTTGTTTAAGTATGGAACAGGTGTTTGAGGACAGCCTGACCAAACAAGGCATCCCGGCGGGAGTCCTTGTCCAAACAGTAATGGGCTGTGAAGGTATGAACCGAGGCCCAAGTGGCTGCTCGACAGATCTGATCTATGGAAACAGAGTGAAGATGAGCCATAGAGGTGGCCATGGCTCTCACATTGTGAGCTGTGACATGGCCTTCCAGAGAAATGTTCTTACTCTGGTAAGCAAAAGAAATACACTGAGCAATCCAATTGGAAAGTGTACGCTTGGAGACTGGAAGTCCCAAATGAGAAGGATCAAAAGCCACAAAAAGTTGGGAAGACTTTCGATGTGGCTCAGTCCTGTTGAGGTAAAAGGCGAGAGCTCTTTTACAATCAAGGGTATGAAGGTTCCTCTCTGCACTGGATGCATGAGGAGCCGGGAAAAAAACAGGTAGATATACCTCTTGATTAAGATGAAAAGGCGAGACCACTTTGGGCATAAAGTGGGGGTTCATCCTAAAGACCACCTTATCATGATGAAACCTAGTATAAGGTGGATTAGCCACTAAAGCCTGCAGTTCACTGATGCGTCGAGCTGAAGTGACTGCAATAAGGAAAACTACCTTCCATGAAAGAAATTTCAAGGGGGTGGAGTCCAAAGGCTCAAAAGGTGGCTTCATAAGCTGACCTAGAACTAGGTTCAAATCCCATGCTACCGGCGGAAGTCGGATGGGAGGTTTAGTTAAGGTCAGGCCTCTCATGAACCTTGCAACAAGAGGATGAGAGGAGACAGGTTGTCCATTTATAGGTTTTAAGGATGCTGCAATAGCACTTAAATGGACTCGTACTGAATTCGTCTTGAGGCCTGCATTGGAAAGATGCAGGAGATAGTCTAGTAGAGAATTCAAAGGAAGTGCCAGAGGGTCAAGACCCTGTTGAGCACACCAAATGGAAAAACGTTTCCATTTGAAAGCATAGGAACGCCTGGTAGAGGGATTCCTAGAGGCATGAAGGATATCTTTCACTGGTTGAGAAAGATTAAACTCATGAAGGCTTAAGCCTTCAGTAACCAAGCTCGGAGATGTAGGGACTTGGGGTTTGGGTGCCACAAAGTCCCTTTCTCCTGAGACAGAAGGTCTGGCGCAGCTCCCAGGTCCAGGGAGGAGCCCTGGGAGAGCTGTAGAAGTAGAGGGAACCACACTTGGCGTGGCCAGCGTGGAGCTATGAGGATCATTGACCCGTGATCCCTCTGAAGTTTGAACAGAGTCTTGGGAATCAAAGGAATGGGTGGAAAAGCATACAGGAATTCCTGACCCCAATGCAGGAGAAAGGCGTCGTTGGCCTGAGCTCCCTGACACGGAGTCCTGGAACAGAACCGGGGAAGTTTGGCATTCCACGGACTTGCAAAGAGGTCTATGTCCGGGGTCCCCCATGCCTGAAAGATTCTGCGTATCTGGTCCATATGCAGGGACCACTCGTGTGGAAGCAGAACTCGACTGAGTCTGTCTGCCCGAGAGTTTTGAATTCCTGGAAGGTATACTGTCAGAAGATGAATTTGATGCTCTCTGGCGAAGGCCCATAATCTGAGAGCTTCGTTGCAAAGCGACAGAGAGCCCGTCCCTCCTTGTTTGTTGACATAGAACATGGCTACCTGATTGTCTGTCTGGACTAGGACAGTCAGGTTGACAAGGAGGGTGTGGAAGACTGTGAGGGCAAGGAAGATTGCTCGCAGTTCCAGAAGGTTGATGTGAAGGGTGGTCTCCTGGGGAGACCAGGTGCCCTGAGTGGAGAGGTGTTGGAGATGAGCTCCCCACCCTGTTTGGGAGGCATCTGTTGTGAGGGTTGCTTGGGGCAACGAAGGTTGGAAGGGGGTCCCCAACAACAGATTTTTGGAGGATGTCCACCACTGGAGAGACCAAAACAGACGTTTTGAGGTGAGTAGTTGGTCTGAGAGCGCTCCTGATGCTTGAGACCACTGGGTGGCCAAAGTCCATTGAGCTGCCCTCATATGGAGACGAGCGTAGGGCACCACATGGACCGTGGAGGCCATGTGGCCCAGAAGTTGCAGCAGTTCCCTGGCTGACAAGTGACTTCTGGACTGAGCCTGGGAGGCCAAGCTGATTAGTCGTTGGCCTCGGACCAGAGGGAGGTAGGCCCTTGCAGTGGTGGAGTCCAAGTGGGCCCCTATGAATTCCAGGGACTGAATAGGGATAAGTTGGGACTTGGGAATGTTTACCACAAGTCCCAGATATTGAAGAATACGCCTTGTGCGGTCCAAGGAAATCTGGGCTTCTGACTGAGATGGAGCTCGGATGAGCCAGTCGTCCAGATATGGGAACACGAAGACTCCCATGCCTCTTAGAAATGCGGCTACGACTGCCATGCATTTTGTGAATACTCTTGGAGCAGAGGCGAGACCGAAGTGAAGTACTCTGTATTGGAAATGTTTTCCCTGGAACAGAAATTGAAGATATTTTCTGTGGGATGGATGGATGAGTATATGAGTGTACGCATCCTTGAGATCTAGAGAACAAAGCCAATCCTGACTCTGAAGGTATGGAAGGAGAATGCCCAGAGAGAGCATTTTGAATTTCTCCTTGAATAGAAACTTGTTCAATTCTCTCAGATCTAGGATAGGTCTGAAGCCCCCTGTCTTCTTTGTTATGAGAAAATAAGGGGAGTAGAACCCTAACCCCTGTTGAGGAAGAGGAACCTCCTCTATTGCCCCTTGGGCAAGGAGAGAGGAGACTTCCCGACCCAACAGGGTCAGAAGAGATGGGGGAGAACTGAATTGCCTCACCATGGTATGGGGAGGAAGGCTGTAGAAATGAAGTTTGTAACCCTCTCGGATGATAGAGGGGGTCCATTGCTCTGATGTAATTTGCTCCCATCTGGGAGCAAAGTGAGCTAACCTTCCGGGAATGGTGAGGGGCTCTGGTTGTTCTAGAGCCAGAAATGGTAAGTTCTCTAGGGGCAAGTCAAAACCCCTGAGGGGGTTGAGCCTGCTGGGGTGTAGCAGACACTGCAGGCCTTGACTTTACTTGCTTAGATTGCTGACGTTTAGCAGCAAAGCGAGGCTGAGCAGATTGTTGGCCAGTATTTGTGGAAAATCTGGCCTTCTTGTAGTAAGACCTCTTAGAACATAAGAACATAAGAACATAAGATATGCCATACTGGGTCAGACCAAGGTCCATCAAGCCCAGTATTCTGTTTCCAACAGTGGCCAATCTAGGTCATACGTACCTAGCAGTTTCCCCAAGGGACACAGGTTCCACAATGCTTGTATTGGTTCAAGCATTGATATCCTGGGTCCCTTCTTAATAATGGTTTATGGACCTTTCCTCCAGGAACTTGTCCAAACCTTTTTTAAACCCAGCTACACTAACAGCCTTTACTACATCCTCCGGTAACAAATTCCAGAGTTTGATTACACGTTGAGTGAAAAAATATTTTCTTTTATTAGTCTTAAATAGTTTACCCTGTAGCTTCATTGCATGTCCCCTAGTC
Organism: Ichthyophis bannanicus; assembly: GCA_033557465.1. Taxonomy (NCBI): domain Eukaryota; kingdom Metazoa; phylum Chordata; class Amphibia; order Gymnophiona; family Ichthyophiidae; genus Ichthyophis; species Ichthyophis bannanicus. Next base: position 516,069,802 of record CM066035.1, read on the forward strand.
TTTCTATATTCTGATAAGGTAAACAATCGATCTACGTTTACCCGTTCCACTCCGTTCATTAATTTATAGACTTCTATCATATCTCCCCTCAGCCGTCTCTTTTCCAGGTTAAAGAGCCCCAACCTTTTTAGCCTTTCTTCATAGGAGTAGCCTTCCATCCCCTTTACCATTTTGGTGGCTCTTCTCTGAACCTTTTCTAAAATCGCTATATCCTTTTTAAGATACGGCGACCAGAATTGCACACAATATTCAAGGTGCGGTCTCACCATGGAACGATATAGAGGCATTATAATATCTTTTGTTTTATTTTCCATTCCTTTCCTTATCATACCTAGCATTCTATTTGCTCTCTTGGCCGCCGCTGCACACTGGGCCGAGGGTTTTAACATGGTATCCACAAGGACGCCTAAATCTTTTTCTTGGGTGGTGGTTCCTAATGTGGAACCTTGCATCGTGTAACCATAGTTTGGGTTGTTCTTCCCTAGGTGCATAACCTTGCACTTCTCCACATTAAATTTCATCTGCCATTTTGATGCCCAGTCTTCCAATTTATCAAGATCCTCTTGCAATTTTCCACAATCCTCTTGGGTTTTTTTTTTTTTTTTTTTTTAACTTTTATTTTCATTTTGCAACAAACAAAAGAAACAACACACCAAAGGAGACAAAACAAGTATACAATAAAGAAAAGTAAACCCAATTACCCCCCACCCCCACGCTTCTTCTCTAGCTGATTATGTCAGCATGTGAACGCTTCCAAACAACAGTGATTATACATCAAAACAATCAAAAGAGTATCTGTGATACAGAATAATCATGGGACAAAGATATATACAAATTTAGACAGTCAGATGAGAGCACTGAGCAGAATGTACATAGTCATTGAGCATCTTCCATTTAGACCGATGATGAGGAGTCTGAATGGGGGAAGCAAACATACGAGGTATTTGTTCATATTTACTGTAGAGACAGACATGATTCCACCATTCATTGGGGCTCAGATGAGAGCTATTTTTCCAGTATTTCGTAATTAGGGAAATAGCAATGCCAAGCATAAAGTCCAAAAGGAAGTAAGCCGTTTTTGGAAGAGAGGGGATCCCCGCAGCTGAGCGAAGTCCCACTATCCTCCAAGAAAGGGGCTCTTGAAAGTGCAAAATAGACTGGATACGACCCCAGACCCGACGCCAGTAATACTGTAGTGCGGGACATTCATACATAACATGAGGTAGTGAACCAATGGCCGCATGACATGTCCAACAACTATTGCCCTGAGTAGTGTTCCATTTGGCTAATCTGTCAGGAGTGTAAAAACACCGGTGGGCTAGAAAGAAGAGTGTCTGAGTGAGTGAGGCGGATCGGGAGACCCGTGTCACTCTACTCCAGACAAGGCTCCATTGCTCCGGGGTCAAAGTCACATGCAATTCTCTCTCCCATGCTTTCTGCGCTATAGGGGTATCTCTAGTTATAGCATTACATAAGGTTTTGTAAAAATTGGATGCTACACCCGGTGAACTACCGATAGATCGGATAGTCTCCAACCAACCTTGTGTAGGGGAGGCCGATGGCGGGAGCACCTTAGCACTCCGAAGGCAATGCTGAAGTTGCACCAACTGAAAGTAGTGTTTCGCTGGGAGACCAAATTCAATTTGCAATTCCCTAAAAGTTTTCCAGCGACCTTCATGGAACAACTGACTAGGAATCCAAATGCCCCTAGTGTACCAGGGGCTCCACGCCATCGGCTTATTTTGTATTCGAAATCGAGTATTGTACCAAAGTGGGAGCTTGTCTAACGGACAGAGTCGGGAGTCTAAAGATTGCATAAGATTATTAAAGGCACTTAAGGTGTCTAAAAGCATTGGTGGAAAGTGGGAGTCTGATGGGAGAGTCATACCAGGGAGAAAAGTAAGAGGAATCGGTTTGCAAAGGTCCTCTTCTATGTCTAGCCACACAGGTCTACTCGGTACTGGATCTTCCAGCCAACGAGCGCCTTGTTTGAGAAGAAAAGATTGATGATACTTCAGGAAATCAGGGAATCTGACACCCCCATTTTCCTTATCTGCTTGCAGCTTATGTTTCGCTATCCTAGGTGTCTTGTTTTGCCACAAGTATCTAGTCAGAAGGCCCTCTAAATCTTTATATATACGTCGAGGTAAGAGACAGGGCAACATTTCTAAGATATAATTCACTTTCGGAACAATCATCATTTTTATGGTTTCTAATCGACCCCACCAGGTAAGTGTTAAAGGAGTCCAGCGGTGAGTAAGCGCCCGGACTTTAGAGGTTAAGTCTTTGGCATTGAAGGAGATAGTGTCTTCCAAAGGAGAACAATAGTGAACCCCAAGGTATTTGACCATGCGAGGCTGCCATAAAAAGGGGAAGGGTTGCATATCTGCCTGATGAAGCAAAGGATTTAATGGAAAGGCTACCGACTTGGTCCAATTTATCTTATAACCGGACAGTTGTGAGTATTTACCAATTTGCTCTAGGACAGCCGGTACTGAGTCTATAGAGACAAAAAGCATAAGGTCATCAGCATACGCTGAAATTTTGAATTCCCTATGGGTGAAGGGGACTCCATGAATCTCCTCCGATTGCCGGATTAGTAAAGCCAAGGGTTCGAGTGCAAGATCGAAGAGAAGTGGAGACAGTGGGCATCCCTGGCGAGTGCCGCGTTGAAGGGGAAAAGGCTGAGACTTTAAAGCATTGGCACATATACTGGCTGTAGGCTGTGCGTACATGGTGCGAAGACAACGGAAAAAACCTTCCCCGAATCCGTACCAGCGGAGGACTGCAAACAGGAAGGGCCACTCTAAGCGATCAAAGGCCTTCTCAGCATCAAGTGAGAGACCAACAAATGGGCGATCAAGATTAACTGCGGTAGTCAGTACATGGCATAGAGTCCGAGCATTGTCAGCAGTTGATCTACCAGGAATGAAACCGCATTGATCTGGGTGTATTAAGGTAGGCATCCTATCAGAGAGCCGGGTAGAGAGAATGGTGGCGAATATTTTATAGTCCGCGTTTAGGAGGGAAATTGGACGATAATTAGCTGTTAGTTGCGGGTCTCTCCCCTCTTTCTCAAAAACTACTACATTTGCCATTGAAAAGGACCCAGAAGGAGAACCCTCCTCGGCCAGAGCAGAAAAATAAAGTTTCAAAGCTGGAGCTAAGTCAGCGTGAAAGGTTTTGTAGAATTCAGCAGGGAGACCGTCTGGGCCTGCGGCTCGACCTGAGGCACATTTCTTGATAGCAGAATGAATTTCTGAGACAGTAAAGGGTGTGTCCAAGGCCACTCTATCTTCGTCAGATAGGGTCGGTCTTTGTACCCCTGAAAGTAAGCGTTCAAATACATCTGGCTCAAAATCACATTCAGATTGATAAAGCCGAGTATAAAAATCACAAAAGAGTTCTAAGATTTCGGTATCTTTAGTGACCAAGCCCCCCCCCGACGGATTACGGAGGGCGGTAACACGCTTGGCTTCTTTTTGACCTTTTAGGGCATTTGCTAATAATTTGCCAGCACGATTATGTTCCCGATAATATAGCCCTTGTTGTGATTCAATATTTTTGACAGCAGCAGTGTACAAAAGCTGATTGTATTGAAAACGCAAGCGTTGTAAACGGAGTAAAATACATGGGTCAGTACGGGACGTGAGAAGACGCTCCCCAGCTTGTATCTGCTGCTCTAGAATCAGTAAATGCTGCTTTCTTTGTTTCCCCTGCCGAATTTGATAGCTAGTTATAGTTGCGCGGATAGATGCTTTAAAACCCTCCCACCAAGCCCAGCTCGCTGTGTCATGGGGTGAGTTAAAATGAAAATAATCTTGGATAGCGGCCTTTATATCAACCTGAAAATCTTTTTGACCCAGTAAGGATCTATCAAAAAACCAAGCTCGGGGAGGATCGTCCCGCGCAGTGACATGTAATGATAAAGATATGGCAGCATGATCTGAAATATGGAGAGGATGAATCCTAGTCGTGTCTACTTGAGAAATCATTGCTTTGGAAATGAGAAAGAAATCTATTCTAGATTGGGAGTGATGGGGGGCAGAAAAGAAAGTGAACTCTAAGTCAGAGGGGTGAAGCAGCCTCCATATATCTACCAGCGCAAGATCTTGCATCAGAGCTGTAAGGGTAGCAAGACTCTTGGGTGGACTACTCGTTCTAGGCGGCTGTCTATCTATCAGAGGGTCTAACACTTGATTAAAATCACCACCAAGTATTAATAGAGTATTGGCAGAGGCCTGTGCCAACTGCGCAATACTTGCATAGTAAGCAGGGTTGTCCACATTCGGGGCATAAATGCAAATACATGTAAATTCACTATCTCCCACCTTAAGATGTACTCGGGCCCATCTACCCTCCTTGTCAGCGCTAGTATCAATTACAGTAGCTTGCAAAGATTTCTTAACCAGAATGGCTACCCCGCACCGTTTGGAAACGGCGGGAGAATAGGCAGCCACCATGTAAGGCTTAACATTGAGTTTCAGTGTTTCAGCAGAGTTTAAGTGCGTTTCCTGAAGAAACGCTAAATCAGCATGCTCATGGCTAAGATAGCTAAGGATTTTCTTTCTTTTGATTGGACTATTAATGCCCTTTACGTTGAGTGATAAGATTTTACATAAGGCCATTCAGACAAGTTAAAAATTCTGAGCATGATAGCGCACACAATTTCACAATGTCCCTCATATTGACTGTATCTGGCTGTACATATGGCATAAAAGAAAATAAGCTTAGATAATACAATGAAGCGCCCCACATTAAAAAAGAAAAACCGCAGCGCGGTAGAGAAGAAGCAGAACCCCAAAAATTACTGGCGACCATGTGTCTGCGGGGAGAAGCCCCAGAGAAGGCCGAAATTGAAAAAACACATAACCTGTAGGACTGTGCGTGCTCCGAATCCGACCGAGGCACACATCATGGAGGGATAGGAGACCAAAAAAACAAAAAAAGTCATAGAAAGAAAGAAAGAAAGTCCAGGTAGTCTCTATGCTTGACTATGACCGCCGCATCGGGCCCTTCAAAATGGCGGACAGAGCCGGCAAATAAAAGTCCAAGTCGTTGGATTAGCGCATCTGCTCTGCTTCTTTGGAGTCTAAAAATGCTGATAGTAGATCAGGATCTTCGAATGTCCTGGTTTGGTTGTGGAGAGTCACTCGGAGCTTCGCGGGATACAACAGGCCAAAGCGAGCCTGTAGCTGTTGAAGTCGAGGGCGAAAAGCAAGGAGTTTCTTCCGTCGGTCAACGGTAGGCTTTGCCAAATCAGGGAAGAAGGAGACTTTGTGACCTTCAAATTCCAAATGATGGTTCGCCCGAGCAGCATTTAAAATTTGTTCCACTTGTTGATATCGTAGCAAGCGAAAGATAATAGGCCGGGGGGCCGTTCGGTTGAGCGCCATGTGGGTAGGAACACGGTGTGCACGATCGATTTCCAGTTCTTTATGAAAGGTGATCTTCAGCAAGGAGGGAAGAGTTTTGAGCAGGAATTCTCTCATATCTCCCGCTTCCACCCCCTCCGGTATTCCAATGAGCCTCACATTGTTGCGACGGGCTCGATTATTGCTATCTTCTAACTCCTTTTGAAGAGTCTGTATCTGGCGCTCAGCCTTGTCCAGTGTGCCCAAGCGCACCGCGTGCGAGTCGAGGACCCCCGCCATATTGTCCTGCCGTAATGAGAGACTTTCCAGTCGGTCCTGGAGCACTCCAAAGTCTTCTCGCATGGCTCTAAGCGCTTCTCCATTGGACTGCACCAATTCCTTCAAGCCGCGTATTTCCTCTAAAATCTCCAGGTGCATTTCGGGGTTTTCTCGAAATGGAGCCATCTTCTGTGGGGAGGACACCTCTGTTTTGGAGCGTTTTCCGTGAGAAGAAGAAGGAGACCCGAAGTCCAAGCGCGCTGGTTTATGGGCCGCCATCCCCCCCGAGGTACCCCGGTCAGCCCGGAGCGAAATAGTAAGTTTGTATAGGTATTAAGTCAGGATTCTAAGTAGGCCTCTCGGGAGCTTCAGCGCGAAGCGTCTTACCCGCTGGACATCAGGCTCCGCCCCCCAATCCTCTTGGGTTTTAACAACTTTAAATAGTTTTGTGTCATCAGCAAATTTGATAACCTCACTCGTTATTCCACTTTCCAGGTCAATTTCTTCAGCGGTGACAGGAACACGACCTGCTGGCTCCGCGGAAAAAGAGAAACTGAAGAGAGCTGGTCAGGAAGGCGGGAAGGGCGCATGCGCTGTGGGAAGCCCCAAAAGCTTTTCATCTGAAAAGCTGGGGAGCTTTCCCGCGCAGGCTCCGTCGGTTCCGACGTACCCATATGTGAGGACTCATTCCTGCTTGTTCCTGGAGATCTACTATTACACAGACTATATATCTTTGTTTCTTTTATGATTTCCTATTTTCCTGATCTTACCTAATCGGCACCTGATTTCTTATCTAAATAACTGCTTGTGTAAGATTACTAGATAGTTACAAGATAATCAACTAAAACTGAAGATTGCAAAAACTTCAGCTACTTGGCTCAGTGAATCGGCAACCCTTACTCTCTTCCCCTATTTTTGATCATCCAATTCAAATCAGTACTTTCAAAATCTTGGTGTCTACCTTGACACAGAACTCTTACTTTCAAAACAGGTTAATTCCATTGTTAATACATCTTTCCTAGAGCTATGTCATTTTCATGCCGTCTGCCCATTTCTTAATACTACTGCACAGCATACTCTTGCAATCAGTCATATTATTTCACATATTAGTTATTGCAATTCCATCTACTCTGACCTATTTCAGTCAGAGTTGAAAAGTCTTAAAATGATTCAAAGACCGCAGTTCAGATTCTGTGCAATGCAAATAAATTTTGTCACATTACTTCTGTTCTCTACCAACAACATTGGCTTCCAGTTTTTATCATATCAACTACAAAATTCTCATACTGACCGATAAAGCAGTATACACTGACACCCCATCTTATCTGCCATCCTTGATTTCCCTTCACGTCCAGATAGGGTCCTCCGATCCCTTCATAGCAAACTTTTAAACACCCCCTCCCCCAGTCTAGACTAGAGAGCACCAAGTGCTTCTTTCTTAGTTTTTCCTGCCTTATGGAATGCAATCCAATCTGATTTACATACTGAGCATTCCTAACATAAGAACATACGAGATATGCAATACTGGGTTAGACCAAGGTCCATCAAGCCCAGTACCTGTTTCCAACAGTGGCTAATCTAGGTCACAAGGTTCCCTAAAGGACACAGGTTCCACAAAGCTTGTATTAAGGCATATCAGTGGATTTCCCAAATCCCGTTTAATAATGGTTTATGGACCTTTACTCCAGGAATTTGTCCAAACCGTTTTTAAACCCAGCTACATTAACAGCTGTTACTACATCCTCTGGTAACTAATTCCAGAGATTGATTATGTGTTGAGTGAAGAACAATTCTCTTATTAGTTTTAAAAAGGTTACAATGTAGCTTCATTGCATGTCCCCTAGTCTTTCTATATTTTGATGGCGTGAACAATCAATATACATTTACCCGTTCCACTCCGTTCATTAATTCATAGACCTCTATCATATCTCCCCTCAGCCGTCAATTTTCCAGATTGAAAAGCCCTAACCTTTTTAGCCTCTCTTCATAGGGGTATCTTTCCATCCCTTTACCATTTTGGTGGCTCTTCACTGTACTTTTTCTAATAACACTATACAGGGCTTGGCACTGTACTGTATGTACTGGCTGACAAGTTGTAGATATCAGTTGTGAAGTTGTATAACTGTTAAACAAGATGAATAAAAATTAAATAAATAAATAAATAAAAAAGATACGGCAACCACAATTGAACACAATATTCAAGGTGCAGTCGCACCATGGAACGATACAAAGGCATTATATCATCTTTTGTTTTATTCCCCATTCTTTTTCTTTTGATTCTTAGTGGTCTATTTGCTTTCTTTGTCACCGCTGCACACTGGGTGAAAGGTTTCAACATGTTATCCACGTTGACGCCTAAAAACTTTGCCTGGGAGGTGGTTCCTAATGTGGAACCTTGCATCGTGTAACTATAGTTTGGGTTGTTCTTCCCTAGGTGCATAACTTTGCACTTGTCCACATTAAATTTCATCCAGTCTTCCAATTTATCAAGGTCCTCTTGCAATTTTTCACACTCCTTTTGAGTTTTAACAACTTTCAATAATTTTGTGTCATCAGCAAATTTGATTACCTCATTCGTTATTCCCATTTCTAGGTCATTTACAAATATGTTACAAAGCAGCGGACTCAGCACGGATCCCTGGGGTACTCCATTGGGAAAACTGGCCATTTAGCCCTACCCTCTGCTTTCTATCTTTTAACCAGTTCCTGATCCACACTGCCTCCTATCCCATGACTTTTTAATTTTGCCAAGAGTCTCCCATGAAGGACCTTGTCAAAGGCTTTCTGAAAATCCAGATACACTATATCAACTAACTCACCTTTCTCTACCCGTTTATTCACACCTTCAAAAAAACATAACGGATCAGTAAAACAAGACCTTCCTTAGCTAAAACCATGTTCACAGTCTCCCATTAAGCCACGACTATCTACATGTTCAGTAATTTTTTTCTTCATAATGATTTCTACCATTTTTCCCAGTACTGACGTCAGGCACACCGGTCTGTAGCTTCTCCGATCACCCCTGGAATCCCTTTTAAAAATTGGCGTTACATTGGCCATTCTCCAATCTTCATGTATTACAGATGATTTTAATGATAGTTCACAGATTACTAATAATAGACCTACAATCTCGTATTTCAGTTCTTTCAACACCCTTGGATGTATACCATCCGGTCCAGGTTATATGCCACTATTCAGTTTTATCAAATAGTTATAATTACACTGGGAAGATGAATTACATTTCTTTCAATTCTTCTGCGGCATCACCTTTAAATACCATTTCAGTTATGGGTAACATCCCTACATCTTCATCAGTAAAGACCGAAAAAGAATTCATTCAGTCTCTCCGCTATCATCTAATGGTCCAACTGAATCTCTCACAGGTTTTTTGCAATGAATGTACTTGAAAAAGTCTTTATTATGCGTTTTTGCTTCTACAGCAAGCTTCTCAAATTTTCTCTCTGCCTGCCTTATAAATGCCTTGCACCTAACTTGCCAGTGGTGTTGTGTGTTTATGATGTTGCCAGTTTTGGTCATTTGGCTTCTTTTTCCATTTCCTGAAAGATGCTTTTTTGGCAACAGCAGCTTCTCTGACCTCACCTTTAAACCATGCTGGCAGTTTTTTGGACCTCCTTCCATTTTTCTTAAGACGTGGAATACAGCTGGTCTGGGTTTCCAAGATAGTATTTTTCAACACCCATGCTTGATATAGAATTTTAACCTTTGCAACTGCTCCTTTTATTTTTTTCTTAACTGTTTTCCTCATTTTATCATAGTCTCCCTTTTGAAAGCTAACACAATCAAGTTATGATCACTATGCCAAGTGGCCCCAACACCCTTATCTCTCGCACATCATGTGTTCCTCTAAGGACATAGGTCCAAAATGGCTTCCCCTCTTGTCAGTTCATGAACCAGCTGCAGTCACTTATTTCATCTAAAAACTTTATCTCCCTAGCATTTCCTGCCGTGACACTGACCAGTCAATACCGGGGTAATTGAAAATCACCCATTACTGTGCTGTAACTTTTATTAGCTTCCCTGATTTCTTTGAGCATTTCATCATCAATTTGTTCATTCTGGCCAGGCGGTCGATTGTACACCACCACTTCCATCGCTTTCCCCTTCCCCTTTTTACATGTGATTTCAATCCATAGAGATTCTGCAGTGTATTTTGTTTCCTGGAAGACTTTAATCCTTTGTGAATCAATGCCCTCTCAAAGAGTGCAACCCCTTCCCAATTTGATCTGCTCTATTATTACAATATAGTTTGTACCCAGATATCACAATGTCCCACTGGTTGTTCTCTTCCTACCATGTCTCAAATATCAATCATATCTAACCCCTCATTTAGTGCTATATATTCTAACTCTGATATTATTTTTTTAGACTTCTAGCATTTGCATACAGGCATTTTAGAGGCTGTATTTTATTTATATTAATCTGGTCATCGGTAGGCAGGGGTAATTTGGAATCTTTAAACTTTGTCTGCTCTGGACTTAAGGGCATTTGGGTTACCTTTGTCTTTGAAGTTAGGGCATATCGACAGAGAGGTTCCAATAATCTTTTGCTAGTATCCTTCAAGGATACATTGCTCTGAACCATGCGCTCATGGGTGACTATTGGCTTTCCCCTATTATCTAGTTTAAAAGCTGCTCTCTCTCCTTTTTAAATGTTAAGGCCAGCAGTCTGGTTCCTTTTGAATCTTTGCCTTCCTGACTACTTTGCTAGCTTCTCTAAGTTTTTCCAAATACAGATGCCTGTCTTCCTCTCTCTGTGATCTCTTGTATTTCATGAAGGCCTCCCTTTTTTTCTTCACTTTTTCAGCTACTTCTTTCGAGAGCCATAGCGGTCTCCTTTTCCTTTTACCTTTATTTACCATTTTAACAAAAAGGTTGGTTGCCCTTAAAATATCCCCTTTCAGTTTTGCCCACTGTTTTTCTACATCCCCCAGCAGTTCCCATCCCACTAACGACTCCCTGAGGTATTGGCCCATCTTCGCAAAGTTAGTCTTCCTAAAGTTTAAGATCCTCACCTTTGAATGGATTCTAACAGCCCTAGTCCTAATACTGAACCACACCATCTGGTGATCACTGGATGCAAAATGATCTCCCACTACAACATCAGAAACACTTTCACCATTGGTAAGCACCAAGTCCAGTATGGCCCCTTCACGTGTGGGGTCTGTTACCAATTGCCTGAATAGTTCTCCCTGTAGAGAATCCAGGATCTCCTTACTTCTAGATGATACTGCAGCAGGAATGGCATATTGAAATCTCCTATCAGCAGCACTTCCCCTTTCCTAGCAATGCTGCATTTGTCTTCAATTAACTCTGTCCACCTCTTCCTGTTGTGAGGGAGGTCTGTATATCACACCAATGCAAACAGATTTCTCTTTCCCTCTTTCTAGTTTAACCCACAATGCCTCCTCTCTCCCTTTTAAGCTCTGCAATTCCAAAGCTTTAATAGTATTTTTTATATATAGTGCCACTCCTCCTCCCCTTCTTCCTACCCTGTCCTTTCTGAATAAAGTATAGCCAGGTATAGTTACATCCCAATCATGGTTTTCTGTGAACCATGTTTCTGTAACTGCCACTAAATCAAAGTCGTCCACTTCCATCAAAGCTTCAACATCAGGGATCTTATTTCCTATGCTACGGGCATTTATACACACTGCTTTCCATAAGTTACCCCTGTTACCCATTTCCATAAAGGTATTTAATGTATCACCTACCTGGGGGCTTTCAACTACCTGGGGCTTTCTTCACCCATCCCCAATGAATCTAGTTTAAAGCCCTCTTCAGTAGATTAGCCAGTCTACTACCGAAGACGCATTGACCTTTCTTGGACAGATGGATGCCATCTCTGCTCTGCAACCCTTGGAACAGCATCCCATGGTCTAGGACAGTGTTCCCCAACCCCCGGGCCGTGGACCGGTACCGGTCCGTGGATCAAACGGTACCGGGTCGCCCGAGGAATGCTTTTAAAGCAGCACCACAGCATCAGTGTTACCTTCACTCTGGAACCACAGTGCCATTCCTGCATCTGCCCTCTCCAATTTCACATCCTTTATCATAGGGGCGGAAGTGACTTCTGCCCCATGCAAACAGGAAGTGACTCAGCACAGCACAACTCTTACTTCCCTTTCCCTCATTGCGTCCACCACCACTGTCATCATTGCCATGCCTCTTGGGTGTGCAGCAGAAGTGAAAGAAAAGGGCAGAGTGTATTCTGCAGGTCTGTGCATCCTGTCCCTCCAACGCAGACTTCCTTTGTCAGAGGTGGTGGGAAAAGCAGATATCGAGCACAGGCACAGGCTCTATGGCCCTGTACTGCCTTTCTATTTCACTTCTACCTCTTCTAACTTGCATTCAAGGATTTTTTTCCTCCAGCAACCAGCCTAAGTGGAGGAAGAGAAAAAAGTAGCCTTCCTTCCCCAGAAAGCAGAGTGAGGCAGCCACTTCAGAGGCATTTGGGGAGCACTTGCTGTGCCCACAAAAATTTGCTGTATAAGGCAGCTGCCTCACCTTTCCTAATTATAGAGCCTCCACTACTCCTTGGTGATAGAGGATGGTGGCTGCTATGCACCTTTTTAGCCACCCATATTTGTGCTTCTGCCAGACCCAACAGACATCATCAGCATTAAACATGTTTTAGCAAAAATTAGGATGTTTGCATGGGTGTGTTTACAACAGAGGTAGGTGAAATAAAAATATGCTTATTGATACAGGTCTATTATGACCTCGTGGGATATTATCTACAATCCACCAAAATACTGTCATCTACACTTTGGAAATGTAGGCAAAATTTGTACTTTAAACACATCTTTGTTAATAATTTCCAAACACATCTTTGTTAATAATTTCCTCTTGAGGCATAATTCCCCACCAGCCATCTCTCATTCTTCATTTTCATGTTATTACTCTAGTTAATTTTGTAGTACAATGGCTATTTTCTAATGTAAATGACATTAGTATCCATCTCATTTGTGCTAAGCCTAACATGGCCATATTAGACTTTATGATCTTGTGATAGGTTTAAAGCCTTTTTATGAACAGGCCAATGGTTTTATTTTATTGTCCATGTTCAATTTTTACCAACCCCAGTGCAGTTATTGCTGACATTGTACTGGTGATGGTGCTGTGTTTTCTCCTTTGGATGTTTTTCAGTTAAAACATGCATCGGAATATCCTGAGATTGCCACCACAGCACTTAAATCCCTATTACCATTTCCGACAACCTATCTGTGTGAAGCGGGGTTTTCTGCAGTGACAGCAACCAAAACAAAACAACGGAATAAACTGGACATAAGCAACACACTTCGGGTGTCATTGTCTCCTATTACCCCCAGATGGAACCGTCTCGTTGCAAAGAAACAAGCTCAGGGTTCTCATTGATTTGGAATTCTAGTGAGTTAAATAAAATAAATCACTTTATATTCATTTTTTGGTGTAGCTGTATTTTATTTTGAAGGCATGTTTAAATACAATTAAATTAAAATTATTAAATTAAAACAAGCGGGCCACGGAAAAATTATCAAACGTTTACCGGTCCGCGGCGATAAAAAGGTTGGGGAGCACTGGTCTAGGAAACCAAAACGCTCTCGATGACACCATCCATGCAGTCATGCATTCATCTCCAGGATGCGAGCCTCTCTGCCTTGGCCTTTACCCTCAACAGGGAGGATTGAAGAGAACACCACCTGTGCACCTAACTGCTTCACCCTCTGTCCCAGAAACATGAAGTCACTTTTGATACGTTCCAAGGTATACCTGGGCAGTATCATTTGTTCCAACATGGATTAGCAACATTGGGCAATAGTCAGTGGGCTTGATGAGTCTCGGCAAACTCTCCGTAACATCTTGGATTTTGGCACTAGGCAGACAGCATACCTCTCTGGACATCAAGTCTGGTCAGCAGATGGACGCCTCAGTACCCCTCAGAAGAGAGTCTCCAACCACCACTACCCTTCGTTTCCTTCTGGTCACTGATTCTGCAACTTTGGGGTACTTGAGCTCTGGTTCTTCCCTTTCCAGGGATGCTTTCACCTCCTCCACTTCCAGGGCTGCATAATGGTTCTTCAATTTAAGGGCTGGAGAAGTTGGATTGGTGATTTTGCAGGCCCTGGTGACTTGTGTCCAACCATCGACATTCTGTTGGCACCCATCTTCTCCTCTGCTGAAGAGCTTGGTTGCTGCAAGAAGCATCTCATCAATGTACTTCTCACTGTCTTGAATGCAACTCAACTTCGCCACCTCCTCTCTGAGTTCCTCCACTTGTTTCCTCAGAGCTTCAGCCATGCAGACACCCTGCACATGGAACCGGTCCTTCAACTGGCATTAGGACCTCTGTCTGGACAGAGGCAGAAGCTGCAATGGGGCAACAGCTTTAGCAATATGATTTTTCCCAGCCATTGTTCTGTTCGTGGAGCTTAGGTATCTGTTAAAGCAAAAGAGAGAGATCTACCAAGTACCAGCCAGTTTCCCAACTGTCCTTTCAGAGAAAAAGCAGTTAAATCTCCTTAATTATATTCAAAATGTGCTGGTCCAAGTCTCTGTGCTTTGTTAAATGGGGAGGTGCCCTATAAAGCAAGACTGCTCACTAGGGGTGGGTGGGAGTCGGGGTGGGTAGGGAGGGATTAGGCAAGATCATCGCCAGGGAAGTCTGGGACGAAGGGTAGGAGTTGTAGTTAAGTCCCAAAGAGGTGCTAGATGACAGCCTGGCCAAAGACAGCATCCCGATAGGAGTCCCTGTCTAGGCGGTAGTGTGCAGCCAAGGTATGAATGGAGGACCAGGTAGCTACTTGACCGATTTCATCGATGGAGACAGAAAGAAGGTTGGTAATGGAGGTTGCCAAGGCTCGCACATTGCAAGCGGTGACATGACCCTCAAGGGAGAGTACCACTTGAGCGAAGGGAAAGGAAATGCAGTTCGAAATCCAGTTGGATAGGATGTGCTTTGTAACTGGGAGTCCAAGGTGACTTGGATCAAAGGGAATGAATAACTGAGAGGATTTTCTTGGTTCTACGCAAGTAGAAAGCCAGTTCACACTTGCAATCTAAAGTGTGCAGCACTGCTTCAGCCCTAGAGGCATGCTGTCTAGGGAAGAAAACCAGTAGTATCACTGATTGGATGAGGCGGAAGGGTGAGACCACCTTCAGACGGAAGTGTGAATGAGTATGGAGAACCACCTTTTTATGGTGAAACCAGGTGTATGGAGGATCCGACACTAAAGCTTGCAGTTGATGCGGCGAGCTGAGATGAGGGCGATGAGCAAAATTACCTTCCAAGACAAGAATTTTAAAGAAGTGGTGGCTAAAGGCTCAAAAGGAGACTTTAGAAGTTGCACTAGGCCTAGGTTGGTGGTTTGATCGGTGGCTTGGACAGCAGGAGCCTGCATAAATCATTGCACCAAGGGGTGCGAAGAAATAGGATGCCTGTCCACCACCCTATGATAGGCTGAAATGATACTCAGATGAACTCTGAGTTTGTCTTGAGACCTGCTGAGGGCAACTGGAGAAGATACCATAAAAGGAATTCCACCAGGCAGGCAGAGGGGGTCAATATGTTTTGGGATACACCAAAGAGTGAATCTTCACCTTTTGAAGGCATAAGAATGTCTGGTAAACGGCTTGCAAGATGCCAGTAGAATGCTTTTGACCTGTTGTGGAAGGTCAAGGTCAAGGTCTGCAAACTTTATGCTTTTAGCAGCCATGCCGTGAGATGCTTATGGCTTGGGATAGAGAAGCATCCCATGATCCTCAGAGAGAAGGTTGGGCACATGTGCCAGACAAGTCAGCAGAGGTAACCATGGCTGATGGGGCCAGTAAGGGGCTAGTAGGATCATGGAGCCCCTGTTGGACCAGGATTTGGGGTATTAAGGGAATGGACGGAAATACATAAAGTAGTCCCTTTCCCCAATGTAGAAGGAATGCACCCGTTGCCTGGCAGTGCCAGGAGGGAAGTCTCAAGCAAACCAATGGAAGTTGTGCATCCTCCGGATGGCAAATAGATCTATTCTGGGGGATCTCCCACATGTGGACAATCCAAGATGCTGTTTCCTGATTTAACGTCTACTTGTGAAGACGTAGGATACGGCTGAGTCTCTCCACAAGGAGACTTGAGTTCGCCCGTGAGATAAACTGCCCTGAGATGGATGTGGTGTGTATTGGAGAAGAACCAGAGACAAAGCACAGTTACTTACCTGTAACAGGTGATCTCTGGGAACAGCAGGAATTAGTCCTCACATATGGGTACGTCGGAACCGACGGAGCCTGCGCGGGAAAGCTCCCCAGCTTCCCAGAAAGGAAGCTTTTGGGGCCTCCCACAGCGCATGCGCGCTGCCTTCCCGCCTTCCTGACCAACTCTCTACAGAGTTTAAAGCTGAGACAATAGAGAGAGGAAAGGAAAGAGAGAGAGAGAGATACAACTTCTAGGGGAGGTGGGTGGGTTGTGAGGACTAATTCCTGCTGATCCCAGAGATCACCTGTTACAGGTAAGTAACTGTGCTATCTCCAGGAACAAGCAGGAATGAGTCCTCACATATGGGGACTCCCTAGCTAAGATGCCGGGGAGATCCCCCTCCAAGGGTTCCTCATCTTCCTATGAATCTCAGGCATCCATTCAGGGAAGGTGGGCAGGAGTTGTTTAAGAATGGAACAGGTGTCTGAGGACAGCCTGACCAAACAAGGCATCCCGGCGGGAGTCCTTGTCCAAGCAGTAATGGGCTGTGAAGGTATGAACCGAGGCCCAGGTGGCTGCTCGACAGATCTGATCGATGGATACAGAATGAAGATGAGCCATAGATGTGGCCATGGCTCTCACGTTGTGAGCTGTGACATGGCCTTCCAGAGAAAGGTTCTTACTCTGGTAAGCAAAAGAAATACACTGAGCAATCCAATTGGACAGTGTTCTTTTTGAGACTGGAAGTCCTAAATGAGAAGGATCAAAAGCAACAAAAAGTTGAGAAGACTTTCGATGTTGCTGTGTCCTGTGGAGGTAAAAGGCAAGAGCTCTTTTACAGTCTAGAGTATGAAGGTTCCTCTCTGCATTGGATGCATGAGGAGCTGGAAAAAAGACAGGTAAATATACCTCTTGATTAAGATGAAAAGGTGAGACCACTTTAGGCATAAAGTGAGGATTTGTCCTAAGGACTACCTTATCATGATGGAACCTTGCATAAGGTGGATTAGCCACTAAAGCCTGCAGTTCACTGATGCGGCGAGCAGAAGTGATTGCAATAAGGAAAATGACTTTCCAGGAAAGGAATTTCAAGGAGGTAGTGGCTAAGGGTTCAAAGGGTGGCTTCATAAGCTGACCAAGAACCACGTTTAAGTCCCATGCCACCAGAAGAGGCCGAATGGGAGGCTTAGTTAAAGTTAGACCTCTCATGAATCTTGCAATAAGAGGATGAGAGGAAACAGATTGTCCATTGATAGGCTGAAGAGATGCTGCAATAGCACTCAAATGGACCCTTACAGAATTGGTTTTAAGTCCTGCATTGGAGAGATGCAGGAGATATTCGAGTAAAGAATTTAAAGGTAGTGCTAGAGGGTTAAGACCCTTTTCAGCACACCAAATGGAAAATCTTTTCCATTTAAAAGCATAAGAACGCCTGGTGGAAGGTTTCCTAGATGCATGGAGGATATCCTTCACCTGTTGAGAAAGGTTGAAGTCTTGAAGGTCTAGGCCTTCAGTAACCAAGCTCTGAGGTGAAGGGACTTGGGGTTTGGGTGCCACAAAGTCCCCTCCTCTTGAGACAGAAGGTCTGGAGCAGCTCCCAGATCCAGGGAGGGTGCCTGAGAGAGATGCAGAAGTAGAGGGTACCACACTTGGCGTGGCCAACGTGGAGCTATGAGGATCATAGATCCTTGATCCCTCTGAAGTTTGAATAGAGTCTTGGGAATCAAGGGAATGGGTGGAAAGGCATATAGGAAGGCCTGGCCCCAATGAAGGAGAAAGGCATCCTTGGCCTGAGCTCCCTGACACGGAATTCTGGAACAGAACCGGGGAAGTTTGGCATTGCATGGACTTGCAAACAGGTCTATGTCCGGGGTTCCCCATTTCTGAAAGATTCTGAGTACCTGATCCATGTGCAGGGACCATTCGTGTGGAAGCAGAACTCGACTGAGTCTGTCTGCCCAAGAGTTTTGGATTCCTGGGAGGTATACTGCCAGGAGATGGATTTGATGCTCTCTGGCGAAGGCCCACAATTTTAGAGCTTCGTTGCAAAGCGACAGAGAGCCAGTCCCTCCTTGTTTGTTTATGTAGAACATGGCTACTTGATTGTCGGTATGAACAAGGACTGTCATGTTGATGAGGAGGGTATGAAAGACCTTGAGAGCAAGGAAAATTGCTCGGAGCTCCAAAAGGTTGATATGAAGGGTGGTCTCCTGTGGAGACCAAGTGCCCTGAGTGGAGAGGTCTTGGAGATGAGCTCCCCAACCTGTTTGGGAGGCATCTGTAGTGAGAGTTGCTTGGGGTAACAAAGGTTGGAAGGGGGCCCCCAACAACAGATTTTGAGTGGATATCCACCATTGGAGAGACCAAAAAAGACGTGTTGATGTTGCTATTTGGTCTGAGAGAGCTCCTGATGCTTGGGTCCACTGGGTGGACAAAGTCCATTGAGCTGCTCTCATATGTAGGCGAACATAAGGCACCACATGAACTGTGGATGCCATGTGGCCTAGCAGTTGTAGCATCTCCCTGGTAGTCAAGTGGCTTCTGGACTGAATTTGAGAGGCCAACTGCACTAGACGGTGGCAACGGGCCTGAGGAAGATAGGCCCTTGCAGTGGTGGTATCTAGCCAGGCCCCTATGAATTCTAGGGACTGAGTAGGGGTGAGTTGAGACTTTGGCAGATTGATGACAAGTCCCAGATACTGCAGTATGCGTCTGGTGTGGTCCAGGGAAGTTTGAGCCTCGGACTGAGATGGAGCTCGGATGAGCCAGTCGTCCAGGTATGGGAAGACAAAGATTCCCAGAGTGCGTAGAAATGCAGCTACTATTGCCATGCATTTGGTAAATACCCTTGGAGCAGAGGCTAGACCGAAGGGAAGTACTCTGTATTGGAAATGTTTTCCCTGGAACAGAAACCGTAGGAATTTTCTGTGGGATGGATGGATGAGTAAATGTGTGTATGCATCCTTGAGATCTAGAGAACAAAGCCAGTCCTGACTCTGTAGGTATGGAAGGAGAGTGCCTAGAGAAAGCATCTTGTATAGAAATTTGTTCAATTCTCTGAGATCCAGAATGGGTCTGTATCCCCCTGTTTTCTTGGGGATGAGAAAATAAGGGGAGTAAAAACCTGACTCTTGTTGAGGAAGAGGAACCTCTTCTATTGCCTTTTGGGCGAGAAGAGTGGTCACCTCCTGGCCCACCAGGTACAGGAGAGATGGGGGAGAATTGAATTGTCTCACCATGGTATGGGGAGGAAGGCCGGAGAAATGTAGTTTGTAGCCCTCTCTGATGATAGAGAGGGTCCACTGTTCTGATGTAATTTGTTCCCATCTGGGAGAAAAGTGAGTTAACCTTCCTGGAATGGTGAGAGGCTCTGGTTGTTGCAGAGCCAGAAAGGTTAAGTTCTCTAGAATCAAGTCAAAAACTCTGAGGAGGTTGGGACTGCTGGACTGTAGCAGCCCCTGTAGACTTTGTTCTGGCCTGTTTAGATTGCTGACGCTTAGGAGCAAAGTGAACTTGGGAAGATTGCTGGCCAGTATTTGTGGAAAATCTGGTCTTTTTATAGAAAGGCTTCTTAAAAGGTTTTTTCTTGGCAGGGGTAGAGGTAGACTTAGATAGTCTATCTAAAGCAGCATTCTCTGCATCCATTTGAGTGGCTTTGATTTGCCACTCCTTGCCAAACAGATTTTCACCTGTACAGGGCAGATTGCCCAAGCCTTCTTGTACCCAGGGTTCCAAATCAGAGGCCTGGAGCCAAGCAAGTCTGCGAGCAGCTATGGCAATGCCGGAGGCTCTGCTAGCACCCTCAAAAGAGTCAAAGGCTGCTCTGTTGGAGAACTTTGAAACATCTTGAGTTTGCTTTAGCAAAAGAAGGAACTCCTCCTTTTTATCCTCTGGGATAAAGGGGAGAAAATGACCTATCTTCAGTGCAATCTCTTTCAAAAACATGCCCATATAGAGGCTGTATGAATTGATTCTGGCAATAAGCATGCTAGCTTGGAAGATTTTTCTACCAAAAGCATCCAGAGTCCTACATTCTCTTCCTGGAGGAGTAGAAGAGTGCCTTTTGGTACTCTATCTTTTTCATAGCAGACTTCACCACAATAGAGTGGTGAGGGAGCTGTGTTTTTTGAAAACCAGGAGGAGGAACCCGATACATGGTGTCCAAACGTCGAGAATGTGGAGATAGGGTGAGAGGAGCCTGCCACAAGTCCATCATGTGTTCTTGAAGAATTTCATGTATGGGTAAGGTGGCTGCCTCTTTGGGAACCTTAGAGTATCCTAAAATATCCAATTTTTTTGCTCTAGGTTCCTTTTCAGAGGTTACAGATATGGAGAGTCCTTTAGCTACTTCAATAATGAAGTCTTGAAAGGACAAATCCTCTGGAGGAGACATTCTCCTTTTTGGAGAAGAGGGCTCCTCAGGAAGAGTAAGAGAGACATCAGCAGATTCATCTGAGGTATCAGAATCTTCAGATGATTCAAAGTACCGCCTATTAGCTTCCAGAGATCGATACGCGTACCGACCGGTATCGACATTGGGCGTACCGGAAATCGGAGCGGTATCGAGAAAATCTCCGGAACCGGAGACCGGAACCGGCATACTACTGGAAGTAGATGCTCTGGGTACTGGTATCGGTTGCGGTACCGGAACCTGAGTCGGAACCGATTGTCGCGGTACCGAGGGCGTTGCAGCGTTAATTAAAGCCAGTATGGCCTGCTGCATGGATTGTACCGTAGTACCCATAGACGCCACAACTGCCTGGATGTTGGTACCGGTGTTAGCCGGTACCCCAGAGCAGTCTAACAGGAGATCGGTCGAGGCTGTGCCATCGATGTCTACCTGTAACCCCATAGGAGGAGCTTTGGAAGCCGAAGCTTCCCGCCGGGGTTGTTTGGCTGGGGCAGGGTCCTCAGGGTCAAACCCAAGGGCCTCTCGCTGTTTAGAGGGAGATTTGCCCTTTGAGGACCTGCCTGAAGAATGTTTGGTTACCTGAGATCCATCAGGAGAAGAAGACCTGGAGGATGTTGATGCTGGAGTATCCGTAGAAAACAGCATATGAAACTTGGCTGCTCTGTTCTGTAAGCCCCGTTTGGACATCAGAGAGCAGGATGGACAATCCGGAATGGAATGGTCAGGCCCCAAACATTTAAGACACCACTCATGGGTATCTGTGACTGAAATAGTACTGGTACACTTGGTGCATTTTTTAAAACCAGAGGCTGGTTTCTCCATGAGGGAGAATCTGAGAAGGCCTAGAGGAGGCCTCACAGAAAAAACACACCAAGTGAGGAAAAGTATTTTTTTTTTTTTTAAAGAAATAAATGAAAAAAGACCGGCAGTACCGGTCCAGAATCGGGGAAGGCAGACACGCGGTCAAAGAAACAAATTAAAATAACAATTTCTTCAGCGGTGACAGGAACACGACCTGCTGGCTCCGTGGAAAAAGAAGAACTGAAGAGAGTTGGTCAGGAAGGCGGGAAGGCAGCGCGCATGCACTGTGGGAGACCCCAAAAGCTTCCTTTCTGGGAAGCTGGGGAGCTTTCCCGCGCAGGCTCCGTCGGTTCCGACATACCCTTATGTGAGGACTCATTCCTGCTTGTTCCTGGAGATAGGGTTTCCTGGCAGAGGGGCTAGGAACCCATTCCTCCCGCTTATTCACACAGAATATGACCACACGGTTGTCTGTTCAGATTAAGACTTATTTGAATGAAAGTTGGGGTTAAAAACCCAAAGGGCATTCGTAAGACCAAGTAGCTCTAGGAGGTTGATCTGCAATTGAGATATCTGTTGTGTCCACTGCCCGTGTGGTGAGACTGTCTAGATGCACTCCCCACGTGAGTTTGGAAGCATCCGTTGTCAGGGAGCATTGAGGTGGAGGCATCTGATAAGGTGACCCTCTGAGTATGTTTTGAGGGGACATCACCTCTGAAAGGAGTTGACAAGTGGAGGGGTGATGTAGATGTTGTTTGAGAAGATGCCTGGTTGCTTGTGCCATTGAGACAACAGAATCCATTGGGCTTGTCGCATATGTAGGCGGGAATAGGGAACAATATGGATTGTGAAGGCGCAGCATTTCTCAAGCTGTCATGGCACTGTGACCCCTTATGCTGTTGGGTGTCTCGATGAGGCAGGCAGAGCGATCCTGTACAAGGAAAGCTCAAGCCTGACAAGTGTCCAGAAGTGTTCTCATGAATTCGAGCTATTGGGATGAGACCAGGTGTGATTTTGCAAAGTTGAGGATGAATCCCAGGTCTTGGAGTGATGGTGCAATGAAGAGATAGTTTTATCTCTTGTGGGGATTCTCCCCTGATTAGCCAGTCGTCTAAGTAGAGGAAGCAAAGATCCCTAAAGTACAAAGGTAGGCGGCAACCACTGCCATGTATTTTGTGAACACTCAGGGTACTGAGGTTAACCCGAAGAGGAGCACCCGATATTGGTCGTGGATTTGCTGGAAATGAAAACGCAGATGCTGTCAGTGTTGAGGGTGGATCAGCAAATATGTGTATGCCTCTCTGAGGTCTAAAGAAAATAGCCAGTCGTTCCTCTGAAGATATGGCAGAAGTGTACCGAGGGAAATCATTTTGAATTTTTCTCAAATGAAGGAATTTGTTTAGGTTCCTTAGATCTAGAATGGGCCTGAACCTTCCTGTCTTCTTGGTGATAAGAAAGTAAGGAAAGTAGAAACCCCTGCCCTCTTGGGTGGGTGGAACTCTTTGACGGCCCCCTAAGCTAACAGGGTGTATACCTTAACTGATAAGAGATTTGTCTGAAAAGTGTTTGCAGGATAATCACTTGTGGAGGTGGTGGGGGCAAGCTTTTGAAATGAGGCAAATAGCCCTTTTGGACGGTGTTGAGAGTCCATTGCTCTGATGTGATGAGGTGCCAACTGTGGGCATAGGAATAGTGTCTGCCTGCTATGTGTAGGGGTGGGAGGACCCTGCAGAGGCAGAGTAGCTATGCTCTCTAGGAGGGAGTCAAAAACCAGGTGCTGGCTGTGGCTGTGCAGTTGGTTGTGGCTTAGGCATCTTAGGCTGTTTGGGCTAGCAAGGGCCCTGCTGTCGCTGCTGTGGTTGGTAAGCAGCTGCAAGTGGATAAGAAGGATAATATATTTTCTTCTTAGGATAGAAAGACTAAGGGTTGGTCCTTCTCCTAGAGGGATCAGACATCTTTCTGGAAATGCGTTTGAGGGTGAGATCATCTGTCTCAATCTCTCCGGCCTTCTCTCTCCAAACCTTTCCAAAGAGATTCTCTCCAGAGCAGGGGTTTATTGGCCAATTTATCTAGAATCCACTGCTCAAGGTCAGATGCCTGTAGCCAGGCCATTCTGCGAGCACCGATGCAGACTGCTTAAGCTCTGGCTGGATGATTCAAAGGCATCGAAAGATGCTCTGGAAAGAAATATGGATGTATTCTAATTTTGCCCGATTAAGGCCTGGAATGTATCACGTTTGTCATCTGGAAGGATAGGGGCAAGGTTCTCTAGATCCCTGGAGTTATCCTTGAGATACACGCAGGAAGTAATTCTGAAAGTGAGCATGCATGCCTGAAAACACAGACGGCCAAAGGCATTGAGAGTTCTGGGGTCCTAACCCGGAAGCGTGGAAGAATGATTCTTAGAACTCTTGATGAGTCGCATCGCCGATTCCACCACTATGGAATGGTGTGGAAGTTGAGGCTTTCGGAAGCCAGGGCATGGTGGAACTCAGTACATGGTATCGAGTCATTTGCTGATAGGTGGAGCTGTTAGCGGGGCCTCCCACATACATAGCAGGATACGATGCACCTGTAACATGGCCGCTCTTTGGGCACAGAGGGGTATTGGAGGATTTCCGAAATCGAAATCGGAAGAAGTAGAGTCCGATTCTGACAGAAAGTCAAAGTATCAACTGTCTCGTGTCAATGTCGAGGCCCGATACCAACAATGCCTGTCCGTTCCAAAGAAAATATCTAAGGGAGAAGGTCCTCCAATGCAGGTTTGAGGTCTGGCATCAGCCTCGGAGGTAGCAGCCGTGGGCCGGATGCCGACACTTGCACCACTGAAGCTGTCGATACAGACGATATAGAGACTGCCAGGCGTGCTGCCAAACTCCTCTCGATAGCCAGGATGCAATGGTAGAGGGTGGAATCCCACACAGGGCTCTGAGTCACAATCCCAGAGCATGGAACCAGCAGTTCTCTGGAGATCGAGGCCTCAGGAACGTCCTGAAGCCCCTGTTGTGCTTTGGAGGGCTGGTCCTCCCACTGCGACTGTTTGGCAGGCCTGTCAGCATCGGATGCACCTTTTGGTGAATCTCTGACAATGAATGGACTTACCTCGAAGATCAGTTTCAAGTTTTGATGCAGATGACTAAGGCTTAATGTTATGTTTGGACTTTGAGGAGACCTGAGAACCAAGAGGAGATTCTAAAGATGTGGAAGCCACAGAAATAGAGTCCGGTGACGTAAGAAAAATAAGCCAAGAAAGAAAGAAAAATATTTTAAAAAGAAAAGAAATATAAGGGCCAGGAAGGTACCGGTGTTGACAGAAAGGCAAAGCACAGATTTAAACCAAAAAACATGACTCTTGACAGTGACAGGAGGAAAACCTGCTGACTCTGTGGAAAACGAAGAACTGAGGAGAGAATTTGGGAAGGCAGATGTGCAGGCGCAGTGCATTGCTCCCAAAAGCTTTCCAAATAGATGTTGGGGAGTGTTCCTGTGCAGGCTCCGTCGGTACAGACGATATTCTCCCCATATGTGAAGACTGCATTCCTACTTGTTTCTGCGGATCCACACACAATACTCCAAATGAGGTCTCACGAAAAACTTAACAAAGAGACATTTGCACCTCCTTGTCATTCCTCTCTCTATCCACCCAAGCATCATTCTTGCTTTCGCCATCACCTTTTACCACCTTAATATCATTAGAAACAATAATGCCCAGGTCCCACACTGTTTTCGTGGACAGAAGCACTTCACCCCCTATACTGCACTGCTCCCTTGGATTTTTGCAGCCCAAATGCATAACACCAGACACTATTTTCTTGGCCCCTGTTTATGGAACTCTCTGCCAACTACTATTTGCTTGGAAACTTCCTTTCAAAAGTTCAAGACCTTGCTAAGGACTCATCTTTTTCAATCAGTATACAATCTGCCACCCGACCACTGTGTGCCTTGACCAATTAACTGTTCCCTGGAGCTGCAATGTCCCTATATCTTTCCTTCCCTTCTCCACCCACCCCCTCTCCCTATTGCTTACTATGCTATTTTAATTGGCGTTCTTTTCAGTTTTCAACTATTTTTATATGTATACTACTACTACTATTGAGCACTTATATAGCGCCATGCACGCAGCGCTGTACAGATAAACATACAAGAGACAGTCCCTGCTCGGAGTCATGCTCGTCGAAGCTTATAATCTAGTCGAGACAATACAGAGCATTAGTATACCACTTTGATGTTCAAAAAGCAGTATATCAAATTTTTAATAAACAAACGTGACTTTGCATTGTTTAGCATTAAATCTCAGCTGCCACATTCTCAACCATTCTTGAAGATTTGCTAGATTCCTCTTAGCTTCTCTAAATATTGATGCCTGTCTTCCTCTTTCTGTGATCTCTTGTATTTTATGAAGGCCATCTTCTTTTTCTTCAACTTTTTAGTCACTTCTTTTGAGAACCATAGTGATCTCCTTTTTCCTTTTATATTTATTTACTTTCTTAACCAAAGATTTGTTGCCTTTAAAATATCCCCTTTTAGTTTTGTCCACTGCTTTTCTTCATTCCCCAGCTGTTCCCAATCTGCTACCAACTTCTTGGCAAAGGCAGTTCTCCTGAAGTCTAGTACTCTCACTTTTGAATGGACTATATAAAGTCATCATCCTAATACTGAACCATACTATCTGGTTATCACTGAATGAGAGATTATCACCCACTATTGTGATAGGCGATGGCCTAGTATGTAGCTGAGGCCTGTCAGCTAGGCCTGAAGCCCTCTCCCCTGCTTTAGAATATTATTGCTGACTTTGGAATATTACAGAAATACCAGTAGCTGTTAGCAAAACCGCTCTGCTCTGCTTTTGATGAGAGAGTAAAACTTTTCCACTGTTTATTGTTTTGATAAGCACAGATGTCTTTTCAGTTGTTATGCTGCTCCACTGTATCTCTGCTAGATGTGCTGCGACCTTGCAAGCAGAAAAGTGTTAGAATATTATGTCTAGCTCTTCGAGCCATGGCTAGAAAGATGTGCGCAGGGGGGGGGGGGAATAGGGGGTAAGCCCAGTCACAGATGGCTATTGGATGAAAGTAGCTGGGCCACCAAGACCAATGAGGAGGTTGACCTGTATTAGATAGGGGAAGAAAGGTATATAAACTGTCATTTTTCTGAGCTCTGGGCTCAGCCATTTTGTATGTAATCATTGTCTGAGTCTGTGCACATTAACCTGGCTTGAATTCTAGTCAATAGACTCCGGGTTTTATTGGTTGCGGACACTTCGCTATTACATATTAACTCTCCATCATGACCAATGATGCTTATTGAGTTAGAAAGAACGTGAGGATACGGACCGGTTTAGGCCTCTGAATGAGAACATTAGCCAGAACTTCTATTGCAGCTTGTTGAGGTATATTCGTATAAAGTGAGGCAATATCAAGAGTTACTAGTAAGAGATCCTGGTGATATCCCTCAAAAGATTGTAGAATATTAATGACGTGAGTGGAATCACGCACATATGATGGAATTTCCAGTACAAATGGTCTCAAAAACACATTAAGAAATTTGGATAAAGGTTCCAACAAGGAACCAATAGCAGATACTATTGGCCGTCCAGGTGGATTTTGAAGGGACTTATGAATTTTTGGAAGCATATAGATAGTAGGTGTAACCGGATGGGGTACTGTAAGAAAAGAAATCTCATGGGATGTGAGATAACCTGCTTCCTTGCCAATATATAATAAAGTATCAATTTTCTGTTGTAAAGTTTGTGTAGGGTCATCGTAAATCTTCTGATAATGTTCCTCATTACTCAACTGCCGTATTATTTCCTTAACATAGGCTTCTCTGTCTTGGATTACAAGAGCCCCTCCCTTATCAGCGGGCTTAATTATAATGTTGTTATTAGTTTGTAAATTTTTCAAGGCCACTTTTTGTGAACCTGTGAGGTTGTAGTACACATGAGTGAGCTTTTTCTGGTACAGTTTATCCACCTTAGATAGAACAACATGTTCGTATGTTGGAATTACCGCGTTAGTATTGGGAGGTACCCATATGGATGGGTTCTTAACGATTGATGGATCGGTGGTATCCCTTTCAAATTTGTTGAAATAATCTATTATTTTTAATTTACGAAAGAATTTATATAACACTATATGGGTGGTAAATTTATCGTGTTGTCTGGTGGGTACAAAAGAAAGACCTTTCTCTAGGACTTGAATCTCCACATCTGAAAGTGAGTAGGGTAGATAGATTAACGATATTACTCAAAGATCCCAATCCAACTGTCTCCTGGTTACGGAGTCTCGTCCCCGAGCCCTCCCTTGTGGTGGATGTAGTGCTGGTGGGGGATCCTTGGATTTGCCTTGCCGATAAGATGGTGACTTGTGAGGCATGCGCCTTTTGTAATGACGCTTATTGTTTTTATGTTTTCAGTTTTATTGTGAAAATGTTTTGTTTTAGTATATAAGGTTGCCTTTGAAGATAAGCATTAATTATATTTACTTACTAGTATTATTATCCATTATTACAGGCAATCAGACTTGATATGTCATTTCACAATTAACTGTTTGCATTTCCAACTACATGTTATGAGTATATATAGTTTTTACTTGTTAATTTTGCTTTTTGTTTCTCACATTAGAATATTATTCATGTGATGAGTTTGTTTTTATAATTTTTAATCATTACCATATACTTCCTCATGGCCTTATGTCCTGCGTCTACCACATTTGTTTTTATTTGTATCTAATATTTACCCAATTTAAACTTTTTTCGTGTATAATTTATTTATATGTTTATAAAGTAACCTCCAGGGTGCTTTTTATTGATTTAATTTTATTTATTGTATTTTTTATGTAGTTTTAAGCTGTATACCCCCTGAAGAAGGCGGTCACGCTGAAACGCGTTGGGGTCCTTTTCAATAAACGCTGATTATCATCCATTCATCTCTTCGTTCCTTGCTTGTTGTGTTTCCTGGTTGGCATTGCGAGAGCGCTGCTCCTTGTTGTGTTTGCAGCTGGTAGGTCTGGACACGGCAAGCAAGCATAGAGCCCTGGAAGCATTTCTTACCGAGGGCATCCAGGTTCCGGGCCTCCCGGCCGGGAGGCACCAAGGAATTCATCTTCTGACTTTTCAGACGATGCATGGCTGATTTCACAACCATGAAGTGGTGCGGTAAGTGTCTTTTGGAAACCGGGGCTCTTACAGACTCGATAGATGGAATCGACCCGCTTGCTTAACACCGGCGTCGAGGCCGGGGTCTCCCACATGCGGAAGAGCCACCATAACAGCATCGGAGGAACCGGCACAGTAAAGGCCTCCTTCGGAGGAGAGTCATACTGTAGGGCCTCGAGCTCCTCGGCTCGAGGCTCCTCCTCGGGATCCGTGGGGAATGCCAAAGCCTTGGCCATGTCCCGCACGAAGTCCGAGAACTGGGTATCCTCCGGGGGGGGACCTTCTCCGAGGCTCGGACTCGGGCGAGTCCAAAGGAACGCACCGAGTCCGAAAGGTGTCGGGCGACTCCTCATCCTCCGTCTCCCAGCCGGACTCCTCGGAGGAGGAATCGAGCGGCTCCGGTCAGGCAAGCATCGATGCCATCCGCCCCGACGCCGAGGGTACCGGCGTCGACGACCTCGGTCCCGAACGGGAGGCCGAGGGGGACCTTGGCCGAGGATCGGCTCGAGCTCGCATGGACTCGAGGATCGGCTTGGCCTCCGGGGTCGACTTGGACGTCTATGTCCTGGTGGTCGGGGCAGATGCAACGGTGAGACCGGCGATCAGTGCCCGCTGCTGTTCCATGAAGGCAGCCAAGCTGCTCTCCAAGGCCGTCAACCTGAGTCTGAGCTCAGGAGACTCAGCGGCCCCGGACCCCGGCTGTGCCGGGCCCGACATCGGCTCCCCTGGAGGTGAGTCCATGGGGACTACAGTACTCACGTGACCCGGGGACTCCATCTCCACACGAGGTTGTTTTGCAGGCCTCTCCGACTCCGAAGACCCGGGACGGTGCTCGGGGCTATGCGACTTGGCCCTCGAGGAGCCAAGTGCGTCCACCGATGCCGCCCTCGTGGGTTTTTTGTTCTTACGATGCTCCTGCGAGGGAGACCCCCTTTCAGAGGAGCCTCGACGCTGCTCGGGGCCGAAGTCCCGAGATGTCGAGGCCTCTGATGAGGTCCGGGCCCTACCGGACACGGAGTCAGAGAAGATTCATTCCTTTTGGTGCTGCCGACTCCTTAACGCCTTAGAGGACATCTTCCCACACGGACCACAGATCATCGGGTCCAAGGCACCGGAGGCAGCAGTCATGTGTGTCGGTGAGAGACATAGGTTTCTTACACTGATCACACTTTAAACCTGCTGGCAGCCATCGGGGGAAAAAGGGCTCCTATAAGGTCAAAAGACAGGGCTGCCAGTGAAAAAAGAAAAAATGGCACAAACGCTAGTCACTAAGGACAAAAATCGAAAGAGAGATCCGGGCTCAATACCGATGTATCGGGCCCAGGCAGGAAAGGGAAACCGGCGTTGAACCAAAAAAAACACCAGGTTAACACAGAGAAAATCAACTTCTTCCTCGGGTGAAACGAACATACATACATCAGGCTCTGCGGAAAAAAGACGACTGAGCAAGATGGCACCCTTGGGCGAGAAGAGAACCGCACATGCGCGCTGCATTCCCAAAGGCTTTCTATGAAAGCTGGGGAAATGCTCCGCACGGGGGCTCTGTTGGCGCCGACGTCACCCATATGTGAGGACTGACTTCCTTCTTGGTCCTGGAGAAGATAGATCCTTCCCCTCTTTGGGGATAAAGGTAATGACTGAAACCATCATATTTTTTATATATACAAAAGAGTAGAGTGAAGACTCCCCAGTTCAAGTCTTGATTACTATAATCCACCGTAATAGCCGCTTCTAACGTTTTTACCTGGTCCTCTGGTAATGGACAGCCCTCCAAATAAGGGATCCCGCCAGTCCAACATCCACTCCCCTCTGATGTGTAGCGATCAGCATAGAACTCCAACAAAACATTGCTTAATCTGTTCTGGTTGAGTTATTCTCTCCTTATTACGTTGCTTACATGCTTTCAACTGCGCCACTAACAGTTTCATCACCTTATTGCCAAATTCAAAATAAACCTGGGTTTCCTCCATATCACTTTGCAGCATACTGTCCCGCACTGCCACCCTAAAGTCTCCCAGGTACCATGCCAATTCTGCTAAAGGGGTTTGCCCATTCTCCCAAACTTTCACCTCAATCTGCTGCAACAGGTTCTGAACCTTCTGATCTTTGTTTTTTTTCAGCCCTCACTCACTTCAGCAACTCTCTGCACAAAGCCACCTTTAAGCCATCCCAAACAATGGTGGGAGCAACCTCCCCCTT
The DNA here is from genome assembly GCA_033557465.1 of Ichthyophis bannanicus. Taxonomy (NCBI): domain Eukaryota; kingdom Metazoa; phylum Chordata; class Amphibia; order Gymnophiona; family Ichthyophiidae; genus Ichthyophis; species Ichthyophis bannanicus. The sequence goes on from CM066035.1 coordinate 516,100,180, forward strand.
GTATTCATTTGTAAATAAAGCATGGTTACTCACTTGTAACAGGTGTTCTCTAGGGACAGCAGGAATCAGTCCTCACTTATAGGTGACGTCAGCACCGAGAGAACCCGTGCGGAGCAATTCCCCAGCTTTAAAAGAAAGCCTTTGGGATTGCTGCCATGCATGCATGGTCCTCTTCCCGTCCAGTCAGGTCCCTTAGCTCGAGCCCTCCAATCATATGGCAAGGGAAAGAAAAATCCAGCAACTCATCAGGGGAGGTGGGAGGGTAGTGAGGACTAATTCCTGCTGTCCCTGGAGAACACCTGTTACAGGTGAGTAACTACTCTTTCTCCAGGAACAAGCAGGAAGTCAATCCTCACTTATGGGACTCCCCAGCTACAGGCTACCGAACCTGTAACCAAAAACGCCTCTGTAAGGTGGTAAGCATAAGCCTATGCCCAAAGGAGCCAGAGTCCTCTGGTCCCCGGGGCAAAACCCTCTGTAGCCGTCGAGGAGGAGGTCAGGAGTTGCTCATATCCCAAACAGATTATGGAGTACAGCCTGGCAGAACACCCTTGGCAGGCAGTAATGGGAAGCGAAGGTATTCGCGGAAGTCCAGGTCACAGCCCGGCAGATGTTCGTCGTTGCCTTTGTTCGGATGCCGTGGGTGGTGACCTTGCAATCCAGTGGAGCGCTCGCCTTTGCGTGAGCAAAGGCGATGCAGTCCACCAACCAGATGGAGAGTCTGCGTTTCGTGACTGCCTGCACCAAGCGATTGGCATCATAGGGTACGAAGAGCTGGCCAGACTTTCGATGAGGCTGGGTGCGCTGCAGATAGAAGGTGAGAGCCCTCTTGCAGTCAAGTGTATGCAAAACCGCCGATGCTCGGTCGGCATGGGGTCTTGGGAAGAAGATCGGCAAAACAACCTCCTGATTGATATGGAAATCCGATACCACCTTCGTCAGGAACTTGGGGTGGGTTCGGAGGACCACCCTGTTCCTACAGAACCTGGTGTAAGTGGTATTAGCCAAGAGAGTCTGATGCACACCGACTCGACGGGCCGAGATTAAAGCCACCACGAAGATAATCTTCCAGGATAGATGCTGAAGCGAGCATATCGCCATTGGCTCGAAAGGTGGACACATAAGCTGTAAAAGCACTACGTTCAGGTCCCAGGGGGGGGGGGCCTAGATGGGAGGTCTAGACAGCAAGAGACCCCGCATAAAGTGGGATACAAGGAGCTGCTCAGAGGGCAGTTTACTCTTGACGGGGAGGTGATTTGCCGAGATGGCACTCAGGTGCACCCTGACCGAGTTCAACTTCAGCCCTTCCTTCGAGAGATGAAGGAGGCACTGGAGGACCCCATCAGGTAGGACAAGAAAACGGATGGATCTGAAGCCCGGAGCTTCAGATCGAGAAGCGCTGCCACTTGAAGGCATACACCCGTCTCGTCAAGTCCTTCCTAGACTCGAGGAGGACCTCCTCCAGAAGATCCAGCGGGGCTAGGGATACCTGTTCCGTCGCCAGGCTGTGAGGGATGACAAGGCCAGGTTTGGGTGGAGCACCCGACCCTCCTCCTGCCTTAGCAAACCCAGGGCACTGCCCAGGGGAACAGGGGCCTCGGATGAGAACCACAGCAGGAGCGGGAAAAATGGCTGTTGGGGCCACGGAGGCGCGACGAGGATCACCGATGCCTGATCCTGCTGAAACTTGTGGAGTGTACTCGCGGATGAGAGGAATGGGAGGGAATGCGTAAAGAAGAAGTCCCACTTTAGAGCAACACATCCGGGGCCTCCCTGATTGGGAGCGCGATCGGACCGCAGAAGTGGGGAAGCTGCGCGTTCATCGGGCTAGCGAACAGGTCCATGGTCAGGGTCCCCCACCGATGGAACAAGAGGTCAGCCACCTCTGGGTCCAGCCGCCACTCATGAGGGCAGAGGATCCTGCTGAGCCTGTCCGCAAAGACATTCTCGTGGCCTGGAAGGTAGACCACCCGTAGGCTCATCCCCCGATGGATGGCTAAGGAACAGAGGGGAGCTTGTGCCCCCCTCCTTGTTGATGTAAAACATCGCTACTCAGTTGTCGGTCTTCACAAGTACTAAGTTCCCTTTCAGATGGTTCTCGAAGGCCTTCAGGGCCCATCAGACCACCCGAAGCTTGAGCAAGTTTATTTGCTGCTGGGGACCTCTTCGGGTGACCAGTGCCCCTGGGTGCACAGAGCACCACAGTGGGCTCCCCACACTAGCAGGGAAGCGTCCGTTGTCAGGATGAGTTCGTGCTGTGGGGTTTGGAAGGGCAGCCCCTGGAGGAGGTTGCAGAGGTCCTGCCACTAGTCCAGAGACCTGTGACGGCTGTGGGAGACCCGAATGGGGTCTCTGAGGTGACCTGAGGCCGGGCTCCACTGAGCACTGAGAAACCACTGGGTCATGCGGACGTGGAGGGTGACATGGATGGTAGAGGTCATCTCAAAAGGCGCAGCATAATATGCACCGTGACCAGAGTGCTACTTTGGTACTGAGCCGCCAGGGCTTGGAGGTGGGCTGCCGGTTCGCCAGTCGCTCGCTGGCTGTCGAGGTGCGTGCCGAAGAACTCCAAGGCCTGTACCGGCTCAAGGTCCAGGAAACCCAGGACTTCGAGGAGGATAATCATGCAGGATGCCACCAATTGAGTTTCTCCAGCCGAGGACCCCGTGATGAGCCAGTCGTCGAGATAAGGGAAACTGGGACTCCCTGCCGCCTGAGGGAGGCGGCGGAAGCAGAGCAGCACTTCATGAAGATCCTCGGTGCGGACGCAAGGGGAGCACCCTATATTGGTAATGTTCCCCTTGCACCCTTAAATGCAGAAATTGTTTGTGCTGGGGGTGAATCAAGATGTGGGCATAAGCGTCCCTGAGATCCAAGGAGCATAGGCTGCAGGACGCCATGCGATAGCATTTTGAATGTCTCCCGCACCAAGAACTTGTTTAACTTTCTGAGGTCGAGGATAGACCGTAGGCCTCCCATCTTTTTCAGGACGAGAAAGTACCGGGAATAGAAGCCTCGACCACGAAGATGCTTTGGTACCCTCTTGACCGTCCACTGGGCGAGGAAGTTGTCCAGCTCCCACTGCAGATACATCTGGTGCACAGGGAGTCGAGAAGGCTCTGCTGGGGAGAAGGGAGGGGGAAGTCTGTCCAGGTGAAGACGGTATCTGTTTCGGACCACATGGAGAATCCATATGTCCGATGTGACGGACGCCCACCAAGGGGCAAAGAGGAACAGGCGTTCCCCCCACCAGCTGTGAAGCTGCTGGGGGGCAAAAGGCTACGCTGATGGCGTCAAAAAGCCTGAGCGGGTTGAGGTGGCGTCAGGGTTTGTGCCTTAGGCCTTTCGGCTTATGGTGGGCATGTGGTGCCTTCCCCTGTCACGGTGTGGCCGGAGCACGAGTGGGTGGGTAATCCCGGTAGGGTAGGCCTTTCCTTGGGAAGAATGGCTTCTTAGTCTGTGGTTTCTTCCGAAGGGAGAAGATCTTGCACAAGAGACAAGTTTGGGTTACAAACTCAGTCTCTATCTCGGCAGCCTTGTCCTCCATGGGCTTACCAAAAAGTTGCTCGCCGAGGCAGGGACATCCAGGAGCTTTTCCTGGACCCACTGCTCCAAGTCCGAGGACTGGAGCCATGCCAGATGCCGGCAGGCGCCACACAGGCCAAGGATTCAAATCCATCGTATACGGCACGGAGATGTACTTGGAGCACTCCGTGGCTTACCTCAGAAGGGTCTGGAACCTCAGGCAGGGTTCGCCCTCGAGGTCTGCGGAGAAGCCAATGAGCTCCTTGGCGAGGTCGCATAAGAACATGCCCATGTACAATTGGTAAGCTTGAATGTGGCATGCAAGCATGGACCCTTGGTAGGCCTTGCATCCCAGAGCATCGAGGGCTCTCGACTCCCTGCCCGGTGGGACCAAATAATGAGACTTCGGGCTCTTTTGCTTCCAAATCACTGATTCCACCAACATGGAAGTGTAGAGAAGATGGGTCTTCCTAAACCTGGGGCCGCATTGGACCCTCTACATCATGTCGAGGTGCTTACTCACAATGGGAACAGAGGCAGGTGTTTCCCATATGTGGAGAAGCAGCCTGGACAGAATAGAAGGAACCAGGACAGTGAGAAACCCCCAAGGAAGGGACTCGTACTGCAGGATATCAAGCACTTAAGCTCGAGGCTCCTCTTCGGCTTGGGTAGCCAGATGAAGGGCTCGCATCATATCCCTCATTAACACCAAGAAGGAGGTGTCATCGGGAGGCGAATGCCACTGAAAGGCGGATAGGGATGAGTCCGAAGGGAGTTCCCGGTGGGAGCGGGTCTCCAGTATCCCCATCTGATTCCCAACCCGAGAGATACAAGGAGGAATCCAATTTGGGTGGTTCGTCCCATCTGGAAGCCGAGGCCCATTTCGAGCCGGAGGCCCTGGAGGATTTCCCCCCCCCCTTCCCCCCGAGGAACGGGAAGGCAAGCGAAACAGACGCCGAGGTATTTTTTCTGAATGAAGAGGACGTGCGTCCGAAGGGCTCCGCAGAAAAAGGAAGACTAAGCAAGATGGCACCCTTGGGCGGGAAGAGGACCACACTTGCATGGCAGCAATCCCAAATGCTTATTTTGAAAACTGGGAAATTGCTCCACGCGGGCTCCGTCGGTGCCAACGTCACCCATAAGTGAGGACGGACTTCCAGCTTGTTCCTGGAGAATCTCGGATGTTCCTCTCCACAGCCCCCAGAACTTCAGGATCTTCCAAGATGGCATCGTTCAATCTCCAAAATGCACGCTAGTGGGATTGGGACATCATTCACCTTCACCAAAGATGGCTCATGATCAAGCCAGGCAATGGCCTCGATGCACGCTTGCACCACTTCTCCCACCAATGTCCTATCCACCATTGAGGTCAATTTTGGAGTAAGTCCCATATAAAGAAGAATTGATGGAATAGGATCTACTCTGAGAATTTAAACAACTTCCATATATCCAATATTTATTTTAAAAAACTCTCCAATCCCTCCTTCCGTAGACTTCCTTAGCCAAATTATCTTTCTGGATTAAGAGTTAGACTGAGATCATCACCCACATTCACCAATCAGTCCCCCTGAGCCTTTGCAAATGGGCCCTGGTCCTTATTCGAAGCATATATGCATAAAAGTTCCACACCCCTGTGTCAATATCCACCTACCTGCTCCAAAATCACCAGATTAAGATTTTTAGAGAAAAAAATAACTAAGACTGCCTTTTTCCTCTCCTATATGTTGAAAGCAGCCCTCACCACCATGTAGCTTGGGGAGCAAAGCAAATGCTCATCTCGTTTTTAAAAAATGGGTCTCCTGCAAGAACACAACTGTTGCCTTAAGGCCCGTGATTTGCAGACCTTTCAGATAAGTCATTTTCCAATATAATTAAAAAAGTTAAACACTCGGGAAAGCATAGTTACTCACCTGTAACAGGTGATCTCTGGGAACAGCAGGAATTTAGTCTTCACATATGGGTATCGTCGGTACTGACGGAGCCTGCGTGGGAACGCTCCCCAGAGTCCAATTAGAAAGCTTTTGGGAGCATCCCACAGCGCCTGCGTGCTGCCTTCCCGCCTTTTCCAACTTCCTCTCTCCAGTTGAGTTTAAAGCTGAGACAAAGAGAGAGAGAGGGAAAGAGAAAGAGATAGAGAGATACAACTCCTAGGGGAGGTGGGTGGGTTGATCAGCGGGAGTGAGGCAGAAACATCGGGGGTGAGAGCACGAGCTCCCCCTTCCTCCATCACGCCAGCAATGATCAGCGCCATAAAAACCGCCGTTTTGATCAGCGGGAGTGAGGCAGAAACATCGGGGGTGAGAGCACGAGCTCCCCCTTCCTCCATCACGCCAGCAATGATCAGCGCCATAAAAACCGCCGTTTTGATCAGCGGGAGTGAGGCAGAAACATCGGGGGTGAGAGCACGAGCTCCCCCTTCCTCCATCACGCCAGCAATGATCAGCGCCATAAAAACCGCCGTTTTGATCAGCGGGAGTGAGGCAGAAACATCGGGGGTGAGAGCACGAGCTCCCCCTTCCTCCATCACGCCAGCAATGATCAGCCCCATAAAAACCGCCGTTTTTGGGGCGCGCCCGCGCCTTGCGGGCCCGCGCCTGAGGGCCTCGCCAGAGGGCCCTTTGGCGTGGCCCTTAGGTGTTGGTCCGTGGCGTAAGTCTTTGAAATGGTTCCCTACTGTTATGGCCTTTGAGTGAGGTGTGCTGGCTGGGTCTGGTTTCACCCTTTCCAGATCGTATGTATTAGAATGTAACCCATGTTGTAACTTATTTTGTATAGTTATTCTATGTATGTTCTGTAACACTTTCCCTGTGTCATGTATTTCCTTTTATTACCGCTTTGATTTTAAGAAAGGTGGTATATGTTGCATTCACCTCTGTTTAACCTTGTATTGTTTTGTTCTGTTACCGCTTTGATTGAAGGAAAAAGCGGGATATAAATCTGTTTAAATAAATAAATAAATAAAATAAATTCCTGCTGTTCCCGGAGATCACCTGTTACAGGTGAGTAACTATGCTATCTCCAGGAACAAGCAGGAATGTAGTCTTCACATATGGGGACTCCCTAGCTTTAGATGCCAGGGAGAGACCCCAGAAGTCGTGTGTCCCTGTGAAAGGGCTCCATTTCCCCCCATGGATCTCTGGCATCCAACCAGAGATGGTGGGTAAGAGTTCATTAGGTATGGAACAGGTGTTGGAGAACAGCCTGACCAAACAAGGCATCCCGGCGGGAGTCCTTGTCCAAGCAGTCATGGGCTGTGAAGGTATGAACCGAGGCCCAAGTGGCTGCTCGACAGATGTCGTCGATAGACACAGAGTGCAGATGAGCCACTGAAGGTGCCAGGCTCTCACATTGTGAGCTGAGACATGACCCTCCAGAGGAAGATTCTTACTCTGATAGGCAAACGAAATACACTGTGCAATCCAGTTGGACAGTGTTCTCTTGAAGACTGGAAGTCCCAAATGAGAAGGATCAAAAGCAACAAAGAGTTGAGAGGACTTTCTATGCTGCTGTGTTCTTTGTAAGTAAAAGGCTAAAGCTCTTTTACAGTCCAAAGAATGAAAATTCCTTTCTGCATTTGATGCATGAGGCCTTCGAAAAAACACAGGCAGGTAGACCAGTTGGTTAAGATGAAAAGGCGAGACCACCTTTGGCATAAAGTGTGGATGAGTCCTAAGGACTACCTTGTCATGATGGAACCTTGTATAAGGTGGATCAGCCACTAGTGCCTGCAACTCACTGATGCGACGTGCTGATGTGATTACACAATGAGAAAGATAAGCTTCCAGGAAAGGAATTTCAATGAAGTAGTAGCTAAGGGTTCGAAAGGTGGCTTCATGAGCTGGCCAAGAACCAGGTTTAAGTCCCATGCCACCGGTGGTGGCTTAATGGGAGGCTTAGTTAGAAGATGGCCTCTCATAAATCTTGCTATAAGAGGATGGGAGGAAATAGGTTGTCCATTTAGAGGCTTGAAAGAAGCTGCAATAGCACTCAAATGGACTCTTACTGAGTTAGTTTTAAGTCCTGCATTGGATAAATGAAGGAGATACTCCAGTAATGATTCCATAGGTATCGCAAGGGGGCTAAGACCCTTCTGCGAGCACCATATCGTAAACCTTTTCCACTTGAAAGCATAAGAGCGTCTTGTGGAAGGTTTTCTGGGAGTATAAAGGATATCCTTTACTTGCTGAGAAAGGTTAAGATCATAAAGATCTAAGCCTTCAGCAACCAAGCCCTGAGATGCAGAGACTGGGGATTGGGATGCCATAACATTCCGTCCTCCTGATACAGGAGATCTGGAGCAGACCCTAACTCCGGAGAGGGAGCCTGAGAGACATGTAGAAGCAGAGGGTACCACACTTGCCACGGCCAATGTGGAGCTATGAGAATCATATGCCCCCTGTCTCTCTGAAGCTTGAACAGGATTTTGGGAATTTGGGGAATGGGTGGAAAGGCATACAGGAAGTCTTGCCCCCCAGTGAAGGCGGAAAGCATCCCTGGCCTGAGAGCCCTGAGCCGGAATTCTGGAACAAAACTGGGGAAGTTTGGCATTCAACGGACTTGCAAAGAGGTCTATGTCTGGGGTTCCCCCAATTTGAAAAATCTTGGCCACCTGGTCTGCATGTAGAGACCATTCGTGTTGAAGCAGAACTAGACTGAGTCTGTCTGCCCAAGAGTTTTGTATGCCTGGAAGATACACTGCCAGGAGATGAATCTGATGCTCTCTGGTGAGGGCCCATAGTCGCAAAGCTTCGTTGCAAAGCGACAGAGAGCCTGTTCCCCCCTGCTTGTTCACGTAGAACATGGCTACTTGATTGTCCGTATGAATGAGGACTGTCTTGTAGCTGAGCAGGGTGTGGAACACTCGAAGAGCAAGGAATATTGCTCTGAGCTCCAAGAGATTGATATGTAGATGAGTCTCCTGTGGAGTCCAGGTGCCTTGGGTGGAGAGGTCCTGCAAGATGAGCTCCCCAACCCATTGGTGAAGCATCTGTTGTGAGAGTTGCCTGGGGTAAAGGTTGCTGGAATGGGGACCCCAGCAACAGGTTTTGAGTGGAATGCCACCATTGGAGGGACAAAATAAGGCGATTTGTGTTTGCCTGGGTCCACTGAGTGGATAAAGTCCACTGGGCCGCTCTCTTATGGAGGCGAGCATAAGGAACCACATGCACGGTAGATGCCATGTGGCCTAGTAGTTGTAGCATTTCTCAGGCAGTGAGATGAGGCTTTAGCACTGCTTGAGAAGTGTCACCACCCACCTTCCTCCTCTAGGGTATATAGGTAGTTGCCTAGAAGGGCTGGCAGGCGGGACCACAATATTTATAAAGACCTTGTAAATGTTGCAGCCTGGTATCTGTGTAGTTGGTAGCCAAGTAAACCACAGCCAAGGTTAAAGGGGGTAACAATAAGTTTATTGTCGCACAGGAAATTTTCATATAACTACTTCCCCAAACACAGAAACAAGATGTTGGTACTTTTTGTGCCAAATAAAGAATGAATGGTAACAAAGTCTTCCTGATACTTCTCAGGCAATTGTTTCAAACACAAATAGCTTCTTAAAATTCTTTCCCAGCTTTTAAATAGACTGCTTTTCCAAGTACAAGTATTGCTTTCAGATACTAGGTCCAAACAAAGGAAACTTCACAGTGTTGCATTTACTTTCACAGCTGCATAATGAGTATTGAGCTTTCACTCAGGCAGAGCGCTGCCTTTCTCCGTATAAAACTCAAATAAAACAATTAAGCTTTCTCAGCACTTATTACTAGAAATACTTTTTCAGCTTTTCACTCTCTCCGGCAGAAACCACATTCCATATCAGAACAACTGTCTTCTAATAGAGGTGCTTCAGTTTGCATCGGCTCCACTTCAGAATCTGATATGTCCTTATATTTAGGTTTAGGTAAGTCCACAGACTTCCACTGCTCTACGAGTGCATTAAGCTGCTTCCACTTAGTAGCATTTAACCTTCTGGGTACAGGCAAGGATTTAGAATTACCAGCCCCCTTAAAAACAGTATTAAAAGGGCTCACCTTTCTCCTGGCAGGTCTAAGAATCACACTTTGGTTAGGAGGTAAATATTGTCTTGGTACTGCTTCACTAGCTCCTGTATAGCAAGTTGCTCAGCAGGGTCTGACTCTAACGTTCTGCTCTGTAGCCTGCAATTAGCTGAATGCTTACAAGCAGCTGGGCTGTACTCAGAACTGGAGCTCCTGACACGCTGTCTGCCTTGGGAATCTCTTCGCAGTTTTACAAATGGCACTTTCCTTCTGCCCAACCTCCCACTTGTGACTGTAGCTTCTAAAGAAGACTCCAGGGAAGTATTTCTGTCTCTTCTGGGCAAAGTTTCCAAACTCTGCTCCCCAGGTTTAAAGTAACTTCTAACCTGTTTCTCCTTTTTGCTTGTCCTGAGGTAGTTCCTTCCTGGAAGCTTTTCCAGACGCCTCTCCAAAGACCTCTCTGACTCTCTGCCGTCTGGCTGGCCACTCTGCAAGCACCTTGTGCTGTCCGGGTAATGGTAGCTCCCTTTCCTGCTTCCTCCGGTCCTCAGCTTTCTGCTTTGATTCAAATCAGAGTCTTAATCTCCAACTGAAGCTGAACCTCGAACTTCCCTCCACTTCTCTGCTTCTGTCCCAGTCTCCGTCTCCTTCCTCTCACTAACTGTTCCTTCCTGGTTAAGTGAACGGGGCTGCCCTATCAGCTTTGACTCTGCCCCTTTCTCTCCTACGTCAGCTCCCTGGGTTGTCATGGAGCTGGGGAGTAGCTCTCTCTGTGTTCTCTTGTACAGAGAACCTTTCTGGGCTAGAGCTTTAACCCTTTCCTGACCTGGTTTACTGCCAGCTTCTGAGGAAAGAAACTGTTTTAAAGCCTTATTTCTAGGTTTTAAACCCTCTGCCTTGTCACAGAAGCTAACTGCACCATGTGAAGGCAACGGGCCTGGGGAAGATAGGCCCTTGCCTTTCTGGTATCCAGCAAAGCTCCTATGAACTCTAGAGACTGAGTGGGAGTTAGTCTGGATTTTGGGATGTTTATGACCAGACCCAAATACTGAAGGATACACATTGTGAAAGATAGTGAGGTCCTGGCCTCTGACTCTGATGGGGCTCGAATGAGCCTGTTGTCTAAGTAGGGGAAGACGAATATCCCTAGAGTGCGAAGAAATGCTGCTACCACAGCCATGCATTTCGTGAACAGCCAGGCCAAAAGGAAGCACCCTGTATTGGTAGTGCTTTCCTTGAAAAAGGAACCGAAGGAACTTTTTGTGAGTTGGATGTATGAGAACATGGGTGTACGCATCCTTGAGATCTAGAGAACAAAGCCAATCCTGACCCTGACGGTATGACAGCAGAGTTCCTAGAGAAATCATCTTGAATTACTCTTTGAACAGGAATTTGTTCAATTCTCTGAGGTCCAAGATAGCTCTGTATCCCCCTGTTTTCTTTGGGATAAGGAAATAAGGGGAGTAAAACCCTGTACCCTGTTGGTGGATGGGTACTTCTTCTATTGCCACTTGGGCAAGAAGCATAGTGACCTCTTGATCTAACAGGTTGATGAGAGAGGTCTGAGAATTGAACTGTCTTACCATTGTGGGAGGGGGCATGCACAGAAAGTGTAGCTTTTACCCCTCTTATAATGGAGTGTCTCCAATGCTCTGCTTTTATCTGCTCCCACCTGGGGGCAAAGTGACATAACCTTCTGGAATGGTGGAAGGTTCTGGTCCATTGAGGGCCAGGAAGACTAAGTTCTCTAGATGAAAGTCAAAGGCCTTGTGGAGGCTGAGACTGCTGAGACGGTTGAGGCTTAACAGTCTTTGCTTTCCTTTGTTTAGGTGGTTGCTGACTTTTCCGGGCAGGCTGACCTGCAGAACGTCCCTGCTGGGAATAAGAGGGATAAAACCTCTTCTTTTTTGAGAAGAAAGGCTTCTTGAAAGATTTCTCTCTCACAAGATCAGCTGTGCCTTTGGATAGCCTATCCAAAGTGGAGTTATCAGCATCTAATTCATTGGCTTTCTCTTGCCAATTCTTGCCAAATAGATTCTCACCTGTACAAGGGATATTGCCCAGTTTGTCCTGCACCCAGAGCTCCAAATCGGATGCCTGGAGCCAGGCAATTCTACGTGCACCTATGGCAATGGCAGAGGTTCTGCTTATGCACTCAAAACAGTCAAAAGCTGCACAGTTGACAAACTTAGACACATCCTGGGCATGTTTGACCAATGTGAGAAAATTCTGCCTTCTATCCTGAGGAAGAAGAGGGCTTAAAACCTCTAAATCACCTGTGACTTCTTTAAGGAACATTCCCATATATAAAATATAGGAACTGATCCTGGCAGAAAGCATGGAAGCCTGGAAAGTACGACGTCCAAAGGCATCCAAAGTTCTACACTCACGTCCTGGAGGATTAGAGGCATGCCTCTTTGCACTCCTGATCCTTCTCATAGCTGATTCCACTACAATAGAGTGGTGAGGAAGCTGAGTTTTCTGGAAGCCAGGACAAGGAGGGACTCGATAGATGGTATCCAGTCTGCGAGAGTGAGAAGAGGTGTCTCCCACATTCTCAACATGAGATCATGTAAAATCTCATGGATAGACAAGGTAGCTGCCTCCTTAGGAGCTTTGGGATATGGTAAAATCTCCAACTCCTTAGCTCTGGGCTCTGTCTCAGGAGTCACAGTAATGGACAACCCACGAGCCAACTCCCTGATGAAAACTGGAAAGGAGATATCTTCTAGAGGAGACATCCTATGTTTAGGAGAGCAAGGCTCCTCCAGGAGAAGTAACCCGGTACCAGCAGAGCTATCAAAATCCTCGGAGTCCTCTGAGGATTCGAAGTATCATCTGTCCGGATGCTCTTTAAGAGCCTGATACCCGTACAGACAGAAGTCGGTACCGGGGGTAATCGGTACCGGTGTATCGGCACCAGAAGGCATCGCATGACTGGGTGCCGGCAAAGCCGATACCGATGTCAATGCTATCGGTACCGGTACCAGTTGAATCTGATGCGGTTCTGAGGGTGTCGATAACGCAAGGAGAGCTGCCTGACTGTGTTCAATAGTCAGGAACCTCTGGTCTATCGACGCTGCCGATGCCTGGGTATCGGTACCGGAAACAGCCAGTACCCCAGAGCATGGCACCAGTAGTTCTGCCGAGGTCGAGGCCTCCAGAACATCCTAGATCCCCGATAATGCTTTGGAAGCCAAAGCCTCCCGCCGGGGCAATTTCGCCGGTATGGAACCCTCAAGGGCAATACCAGAGGCATCTCGATGCTTGGAAGGAGATCTACCCTGTGAGGACCGGCTAGACTTATGTTTAGTTACCTGAGATCCATGGGAGGAAGACGAAGCCCTGGAAGACGTCGATGCCACCGAAGCTGCATCGGAGGGAAAAAGGGCACTGAGCTTGGCAGCTCGGTTCTGTCGACCCCTTTTGGGCATCATGGCACAAGCCATGCACTCTGAGATGGAGTGGTCAGGACCTAAACATTTAAGACACCACTCGTGGGTGTCGGTGACGGAGATGGTACCGCCATACTTTGTGCATTTTTTAAAACCCGAGCTGGGTTTCTCCATGGTGAAGGAAATTTTGAGCCTAAGGCCCAAAATGGCGCGTACACCTTGAAAGAAAAGTTTGGACAAAAAGGAATACTATATATTTTTTTTTTTTGAAAAAGAACGAACGAACCACCGGCGGTACCGGTATAGCGTCGAGGAAGGCAGACGCGACCACAAAAAAGAAGAATAAGGAAAATAATTTTCTGCGGTGACAGGAACACGACCTGCTGGCTCCACGGAAAACGAAAAACTGGAGAGAGGCAGTTGGGAAAGGCAGGAAATCAGCACGCAAGCGCTGTGGGATGCTCCCAAAAGCTTCCTAATTGGATGCTGGGGAGCGATCCCGAGCAGGCTCCGTCGGTACCGACGATACCCATATGTGAGGACTACATTCCTGCTTGTTCCTGCAGATTTTGTTCAATTCTCTGAGGTCTAAAATAGGTCTGTCCCCCCCCTGTTTTCTTTGGGATAAGGAAATAGGGGGAGTAAAACCCTGTACCCTGTTGAGGAATGGGTACCTCTTCTATTGCCCCTTGGGCAAGAAGCATAGTGACCTCTTGATCTAACAGGTTGATGAGAGAGGTCTGAGAATTGAACTGTCTTACCATTATGGGAGGGGGCATGCAGAGAAAATGATGCTTGTACCCCTCTTTTATAATGGAGAGAGTCCAATGTTCTGCTGTTATCTGCCCCCATCTGGGGGCAAAGTGACACAACCTTCCTGGAATGGTGGAAGGCTCTGGTCCGTTGAGGGCCAGGAAGGCTAAGTTCTCTAGATGGAAGTCAAAGGCCTTGTGGAGGCTGAGACTGCTGAGACAGTTGAGGCTTAGCAGTCTTTGCTTTCCTTTGTTTAGGTGGTTGCTGACTCCTTCGGACAGGTTGATCTGCAGAACATCCCTGCTGGGAATAAGAGGAATAAAACCTCTTCTTTTTTGGAGAAGAATGGTTTCTTGAAAGATTTCTTTCTTGCAGGATCAGCTGTGGCTTTGGATAATCTATCCAAAGTGCAGTTGTCAGCATCCAACTCATTGGCTCTCTCGTGCCAATTTTTGCCGAAAGCACAGTTACTTACCTGTAACAGGTGATCTCTGGGAACAGCAGGAATAAGTCTTCACATATGGGTACGTCGGTACCTATGGAGCCTGTGCGGGAACGCTCCCCAGCATCCAGAAAGAAAGCCTTTGGGAGCATCCCACACGCATGTGCGCTGCCTTCCCGCCCATTCACTTCCCTCTCAGTTGGGTTTGTAGCTGAGACTGAAGGAGGGAAGTAGACAAATGAGAGAGAGAGAGAGAGCGTAACTCCTAGCGGAGGTGCATGCGTTGTGAAGACTTATTCCTGCTGTTCCCAGAGATCACCTGTTACAGGTAAGTAACTGTGCTATCTCCAGGAACAAGCAGGAATGAGTCTTCACATATGGGGACTCCCAAGCTAGAGATGCCTAGAGGAGGTCCCAGCATGTTGCAAATCTAATGGATGGGCCGTGCTATTTCCCAGAACCTCAGGCATCCAAGGGATGGAGGGTAGGCGTTGAATTAAAAAGGGTGTGCTGTGGAACTGCTTGACTAAACAAGGCGTCTAGAGGGGAGTCCTTGTGTAGATCATAATTGTTAGTAAATATTGAATTCCAATTTTCTAATGTGGACCTTACTCAAAAGTATTGCAAAAGTATTTGTTGAGGCTAATATGGTCTGCTGGTAAGAGCCAGTAGATTATCCTCAAAGAAATTACCTCACTGTGAAGTAGAGGAAAATAAATTTTGCAGTACAGGCAGAGGTCAGAAGCCTTAACGGCTAGAACTAATCCCAGAAGAAAAAACTGGGAGAGTTTAATGAGGTTGGACTTTGGAGGAAAAGCTAAAGCTTCTGTAGGCCAAAGTTTAAAGCTCTTTGTCCTTGGAGCAGAATAAGGCTCTAGGAAAGAGAGGAGCTAAATCTGACTGGTTTGGACGAAAAGGTAGAAATACGCCTTGCAGAAAAAGGATGGGTCTGTAAGACCCCTTTATCCAAATGAAAGAAAAAAACATTTGTAGTAGGCGCTGTAGCCTCCAATTTCTTTAAGATCAGTAATGTCTTCCCTAAGTAATGTCACTTTAGATCTGTAGTTAATACTCTCATAACCCCCCACTTCGACTATTGTAATAGTCTCCTAAATGGACTTCCATTAAAAAGCATATACCTTCTCCAAAGAGCCCAAAACATATGCGCCAAGATGGTCACTAAAGCTAATCTAACAGACCATGTGACCCCAATTCTACTAGACTTACACTGGCTCCCTATAAACAGCCGAATAAAATATAAAATCCTCCTAACTACATTACAAATCATCAACAACATCTCCCCATCACAACTATCCACCCTAATACACCCCCCATCAGATACTAGATCACGCAGACAGAACGCAACCCACTCCCTCAACATAAAAACAAATTTTAGAAAAACTAAAGCGACAACAAGTGACAGGGCCTTCTCCTTTGCTGCCCCCACCCTCTGGAATGAAATACCATTAACACTCCGCATGATAAAAGACCTTCTCCAATTCAAAAAGAATTAAAAACCTACCTCTTTACAAAACACTTTGAAATCCCCTACCAACAAAGAACCTCACCAATACAATCACAGAAACACATACACTGTACCCAAGACAGAACAAATGACTAACACAGGAAATTTCACTAACCCCACACAACACGCTAATGAACCACTCAAACAGTTGACTATTTCACTACTGTAACTAACTAAGATGCGTTCCATGTAAATAAATTGTAAATAGTTTGAAAAGCTCTGTCATAGTTAATGTTCAAAATATGTTCCCTGTAAGTACACCTGTATATAGTTAAAGCATAATGTTCCTTGTAAATGTATACAGAAGTATACAATTGTTCTGTTTAATGTTCAATGTAAACCGCCCCTGATCTCTGGAAGGGGCGGTATAGAAAAGACTGTTAAATAAATAAATAAATAAATAAATAAAAATAATGACTTTACATGGAGAGCTTCAGATGTAACGTAACTGGAAAGGTTACGGTAAAAAAGTATTTTCTAATTACCATAGAAATTGGTTGTCCATTTAAAACCCTAAGGTATGCTGGAACAGCATTAATATGGACAGTAACAAATCTTTCAGAGTCATATATATATATATATTTATATTTATATTTATGACTCTGAAAGATTCACTTAATAACAAGAAGGGGTAAGACCTGCTTGAGAATATGGATAGAGAATCTCTTTCTGGTTATAAGTGGAAGAACCATGGAGAAGGTTTCATGGAAAACAGTGGAATGTTCTTACTTATAAGGAGAGGTCTAGATTTCTTTAAAAATTCTAGCCTTTGAATAACCAGGAATGGAGACCTACGTGAAGGGGTGCAGAGGAGATCCTTAGTCTTAATACAGCAAGTCTGGATCCTTCTAACTTCAGTGTAGTAGCTGGAGAAGACGACGCAATATAAGGGGATACCATGTTTGCCCCTCTATGAGGGCAATATGAGTATCATGCATTCTTTGTTCAGCATAAGCTTCAATGAAGTATTGGGAATTAGAAGGAAAGCACGAGACAAGGACCGACTGCAGTGAAAAGGAATGCATCCCTGTTGTAAGAGTTCCACTGGAGATGTGGAACAACCCAGGGAATTGAGCAATTCTTTATGCTTTCACATGGTCTAAGCCCCAGTTCCTTTTCCTTAAAAGGAAATTTTAAGGAAGATGGTGAGAGTAGGAAAAAACAGCCATGTAGGAGCATGACTGGGCAAAGCCTTTTTAACCATCTGGAAGTTACCTACTAGGAATGGCTCTGACGCTCTCTAGCAAAGGCCCATAGTTGCAGAGCTTTTTTGTATAATTGCAGAGAGCATGTTGTAGGTTGCTTAGGTGAGATCTGGCTGTTTAATTGCCAGTGTGCAACCTAATCTATTCTGTTGGAGCCAAAAAGAATTGAAGATGGCTAAGAATAGTAGACAGGCCGGTTGCCTGCAATGATAAATTGTCCAAGTGGGTTGTAGAACCTCCCTTGGAATTATCTGTTAAGGCAGAAGAAAAAGTTAGGTCCTATAGATTGGAAAAGGACCGACAGATATAATTAGGAGTGGTAAAACTCAATTACCGTCTGATAAGCTGTCTTAAAAGAAATATTTGAGAAGATTGCAAAGGGGAAGAAAACTCTGTATGGAGACCACTTATTGGAGTATGTATTGAAGAAAATCCTATGGGCTTAAAAAGTAAGCCCTCCACTCTTAGAGGCTGAATGACTCGACTAAGAGGGATAGAAAGTAATACAGAGTTGAGAAGACTTACAATTTGGTAAGTCCCTGAAAAGGCAAAGCCCCCTTGCAGTCAAAACTATGAGATATCCTCGTACAGGAAAACTGTCAAGGTGAAGGGCATAGCCTGCCTTGTTGTTAGTTGTTACTCCTCTTTTTCCTTCAAAAAGGAGAGGAGAAACCTGTTACTTGTAGGGCATGATTGTCCTCAATAGCTCTTAGAGCTAAAAGAATGGATTTCTCTTGTGGCAAGAGATTCATGCCTAGAGTCGAGGACTGAGTCAGTGTATCACTGATATCTCAGTAAGGATGAGATGAACTGTAGATGCTTCTGTTGATAAGAAGTAGGTTACCGGTTCTAAACCTCAAACAGGAAAAAGCAATTTAATGAATAAAATATCAGAAACCCTGTGACTGCTGGGTTTGCTGAGCCTGTTGAGGTTTTGATTTTCTTAGCCTGGTATGATGTTGCCCTTCTTTGGAAACATCTGCATGATGGGTAGAAGATGGATAAAACTTTTTTCCCTTAGGGGGATAAAGTTTGTTAGGAGATTTTTTACTAGCTGGGATAGAGGAAAGTTTTGACAATCCTCTGAAAGCAACAATATCAGTGTTTAACTGATTAGCTTGGAATAAAGCATCCTTGTTAGAGAGATTTTCACCAGTACAAGGAGTATTTCCCAGCCTTTCTTGTACCCATTTGTCCAAGTCTGAAGCTTGCGTCGTGCCCCTATGGCTATAGCAGAGGTTCTGCTAATAGACTCAAAACAGTCCAGGGAAGCACGATTAAGGAACTTAGAGACATTTTGAGCATGACTGACTAATAAGAAATAGTCTGCACTTTTATGTTCTTGAAGAAAAGGGTTCAAAAGCTTTAAGTTCTTTGTGACCTCTTCAAGAGATAATCCCATATAGAAAATATATGAGATAATTCTTGCTGAAAGCATGGATGCCTGGAAGCATCGACGTCCAAAGGCATCTAAAGTCTTAGACTCACAACCTGGCGGATAAGAGGAGTGCTTCTTTGCACTCTTAATACGCCTCATTGCTGATTCTACAACAATAGAATGATGAGGAAATTGAGTCTTTTGAAAACCTGGAGAAGGTGGCACCTTGTACATAGTGTCAACTGTCTTAGAATGTGGGGATACCGTTAAAGGAGTTTCCCACATTCTTAATAGTAGATCCTGTAAGATCTGATGCAAAGGAAGCATGATCACCTCCTTTGGAATCCAGGGGAATTGCAGAATTTCTGAATCCCCTGGTATGGATTCTTTACCAGGTATACAAATGGCAAGTAACTTTGCCATATCAAGCAGAAAAGCTCGAAAAGAAATCTCTCCTGAGGAGGACCCTCTGAAATGAGGGGTAAAGGCTAGAATTGTTGAAAATTCAGCCTTGGTACCGATGGATTCATCCCAGTCATCGGGATCAGAAGACTTGAAAGGATGAAGCATCGGATTTTCTTTAAAGAGATGTCTTCGGTACCACCCGAGGTCGGTACCGAGACGAGCCGGTACCGAATCCTCCATGCTAGAGAGCGATAACAGGCTCGGCATCGAAGGAAGCGAGTCTGTCGAAGCAAGCATCGACGGTATCGACACCGGTGCCGATGTCGATACCGGTACCGATAGTCAGGGAACGGTCTGCAGCGACTATAGCGGTACCGAAGTAGCTGAGAGATTCGCTAGACTACGTTCATCGGTGAGGAATATCTCATCCATCACCACAGCCGATGCCGGGGTGTCGGTACCGCTCGAAGCGGCCACAACCACCAAGCATAGCCCAGGTATGTCCATGGAGGTAAGAACCTCGGGAACAACCTGAAGTCCCG
Source organism: Ichthyophis bannanicus (assembly GCA_033557465.1). Lineage (NCBI taxonomy): Eukaryota > Metazoa > Chordata > Amphibia > Gymnophiona > Ichthyophiidae > Ichthyophis > Ichthyophis bannanicus. Next base: position 516,119,343 of record CM066035.1, read on the forward strand.
TTAATGCTTTAGAGCCCGAAGACTCCCGCCGGGGCTTTATTGGCAAAATGTCCGAGGGCAACGCCAGAGGTATCTCGATGCTTAGAAGGAGATCTACCACTCGAGGACTGGCTAGTCTTAACAGATTTTTGTTTGGTTACCTGATCCTGTGAAAAAGAAGATATTCTAGCTGGTGACATCGAGTCCGATGTAAACCGGGTATCGAGTTGTGCTCGATCCTGAAGACTTCTTCTGTTTGAGCTCCTGCAGGAGAGACACTCCAGTGGGCAATGGTCAGGACAAACATTTTAGACACCAAGAATGAGCATCTAAAAATATATTTGTACCGCCACACTTTGAGCATTTCTTAAGGATAGTGGCTGGCTTCTCCATAATGGAAAGGATAGAGGCCTAGTGGCCAAGAAACCATCAGGCACTAAACAGGAAAAAATTCCTTAGAAAAAAGAAGACATTTTTAGTAAAAAGAAAGAAAAGCACTGGCGGTACCGGTGGCTTCGAGGGAAGGCAGACGTGACCATAAAAAACAAGAATAAAAAAGAAGAATTTTCTGCGGTGACAGGAATACGTCCTGCCAGCTCCGCGGAAAACGGAAAACTGATGAGAGGGAAGTGAATGGGCGGGAAGGCAGCGCGCATGCGTGTGGGATGCTCCCAAAGGCTTTCTTTCAGGATGCTGGGAGCGTTCCCGCGCAGGCTCCGTCGGTACCGACGTACCCATATGTGAAGACTCATTCCTGCTTGTTCCTGAAGATTAGATTCTCACCTGTACAAGGGATATTGCCCAGTTTGTCCTGCACCCAGAGCTCCAAATCAGATGCCTGGAGCCAGGCAATTCTACGTGCACCTATGGCAATGGCAGCGGTTCTGCTTATGCACTCAAAACAGTCAAAAGTTGCACGATTGACAAACTTAGAAACATCCTGGGCATGTTTAACCAGTGAGAGAAAATCCTGCCTCTTATCAGGAAGGAGAGGGCTTAAAATCTCCAAATCTCCTGTGACTTCTTTAAGGAACGTTCCCATATATAAAAATAGGAACTGATCCTGGCAGAAAGCATGGAAGCCTGGAAAGTACGACGTCCAAATGTATCCAAAGTTCTACACTCACGCCATAGAGGATTAGAGGGACTCGATACATGGTATCCAGTCTACAAGAGTGAGGAGAGGTGGTAAGAGGTATTTCCCACATTCTTAGCATGAGATCATGTAAGATCTCATGGATAGGCAAAGTAGCTGCCTCCTTAGGAGCCTTGGGATATTGTAGAATCTCCAACTCCTTTGCCCTGGGCTCTGTTTCGGGAGCCACAGTAATGGAAAGACCTCGAGCCACCTCCCTGATAAAATCCTGAAAGGAGATTTTATTTATTTTATTTATTTAGAAAATATTTATATACCGCAGCTTCCAGCGATCAGCAGCGGTTTGATTATAGATTTGAAATTGCAAATCGAGGCGAAAATTTTGGAGTATCATTACATTGATTAGAAAGACAAGCACGGCACACAGTAATAAGGTCCTAGTAGAGGAGACAGTAATTTACATATGTACATTTCACCTAACAGAATTCTAGTCACAAATTGTGACCTCTTGTATTCCCTGGGATTTACATCAAGTTGTAATAGCACTGGAATAGATGGGTCTTTAGCTGTTTCCTGAACGCATTAAGGTCTTTGGTCATTCTGAGCTCAGGCGGTAGTTGGTTCCAGAGGGTTGGGGCAGAGTAGGAGTATGCTCGGCGGCTAGTACTGGATTTGACTGCTCTGATGTCGGGCGGAACGTGTAGGGTATCTGAGTTGCCAGATCTTCTGACTCTGTTGGGTGGTGTCGTGCTGATAAGGTTGGAGAGAAAGGATGGAGCTATGTTTTGTATGAGTTTATGGGTGGTTATCAATGTTTTGTATTGTATCCGGGCAGTGATAGGGAGCCAATGCAGTTCGATTAGCACAGGCGTGATGTGTTCGGCTATGCTTTTTCGCATGATGATCCTTGCGGCCACATTCTGGGCCATTTGTAGGATGTTTAGTGTTTTCTTTGGGAGACCCTGCAGGATGGCGTTGCAGTAGTCTAGGTGCGGAATGATGAGTGCTTGTGCCACAGTCCTAAAATCGTGGGGTTCGAGGATATTCCGTAGAGGTTGTAGAACTCTAAGTTTGTGGAAAATGGCCTTGTTGGTTTTGCGTAGGTGTTTTTCCATCTTTAGGTTGTTGTCCAATGTGATTCCTAGGTATTTGATCTCTTTCTTCATGTGGTATGTATTGTTACAGAGTGTAATTGTCTCGGGAGGTTCAAAATTTGGTTTGCTGGAGATAAACATCACCTCTGTTTTCTTATGGTTTATTGTCATGTTGTTTTGTTTTAACCATTGCAACATTGCATTCAGGCATGTTTCAAGTGGCGTATAGTTAGGGTTGACTGTATCCAGTTGGGTGTATATCATAATATCATCCGCATAGATGTGGTATTTGACATTATGTTGTTGGAAAATATCACAGAGGGGCTGCATATAAATGTTGAAAAGTAGTGCCGAGAGAGCCGATCCCTGAGGTATGCCCTGCGTCTGAGAGAAAGCTTCAGCCTTTTCACCATTGAATTGTACCTGTGGCATTCTATTTGATATGTATGAGGAGAACCATTTTAGTGGGGATCCCAATATCCCTATTGATTCTAGCTTGTTTATGAGGATTCCATGATGCACCGTATCAAAGGCAGCAGAGATGTCAATGAAGATGAGTAGGAACATTTTCTTCTTATCTTCAAGGCCTTTGAGGAGGTTGTTAAGGAGTGCTATTAGTAGTGTTTCTACTCCGTGATGTTGCCTGAAGCCGTGTTGTTGCTCATCCAGGATTTCATGGTCATCCAGATGATCTTGTAGTTGCATAAGGACTGCCTTCTCAATGATCTTTGCTAAGAAGGATATGCTGGAGATGGGTCGGTAGGATGCCGGGTCGTCTTTGTTGAGTGAGTTGTTCTTCAGAATTGGTCTTATTATAGATCTCTTGAGTTGTGCGGGCATGATTCCTTGTTGTAGCGATTGGTTCACTATATGGGCGACTTGGTGGGCAATATCTGTTTTTGCCGCCTTGATCCATGCAGCTGGGCAGGGGTCTAGCAGTGATGTGGTGGTATTTATGTTTGTTATTATTTTGATGGTTTGTTTATCATCAATTTTGTGGAAGGCGCTCCATGTCTGGTCCTGTTCTATACTGGCTTTCTGATATGTTGCGTTTAGACAGATTGGGGTCAAGGTAGCGGTAAGTTTACTTGCGTAGTAGTCCGCCAAGGTTTGGGGTTTTATTATGTCATCATAGTGGTCAGCTTGGGGTGTTTTGGTTAGTGATTTCACTAATTCAAAAAGTTCATGAGGTTTGTTTATAGCTTTGTTCAGTATGTTGGTGTGATGCGTCTTTTTGGCGGTGTTGACTTCTTCCTTGTATTGTGAGAGGGAAATGAGGTATTCCTTTTTGTGTTCGATGGATTTAATGCGTCTCCATCTCTTTTCGAGTTTTCTGAGTTCCCTTTTCCTTTTGGTCAGTGTTTCCGTGTACCAGGGTTCGGAGTGGTGTTTGTTCGGATTTGAGGGGGATTTCCATGTTGGGAGCGCTGCAGCCTGAATCCCGGTATCCCAGCTATTTGTTAGAGCATCTAGGTCTTGGTTTTGCAGGTCTATGTGGGTCGTGATGTTACTTACAAGACTTTCTAAGTTGAGTTTGTTGAATTTTCTACGCTGTTGCATCACTCGCTGTGATTTCACGTCCTTGGATCGTGTAGGTACAGTCAAACCTCGGTTTTCGTTGGCCCCGGTTTTCGTCGGTTTCGGTTTTCGACGTCTTTTCAGACTGAAATCTTGTCTCGGTTTTCGTCTATCGCCTCGGTTTTCGTACTGCAATACACGCTGGTCTGCATACACTGCCTGCCCAGTCCCGGCAGCACTACCCCCCCCCCGGACTCACCGATCGCGTGTGCCAGATCTGAAAACCAAAAGTACTGCAATAGTGTACATACACCTTCGCGCTGGTCTGCATACACTGCCTGCCCAGTCCCGGCAGTACTACCCCCCCGGACTCACCGATCGCGTGTTGAGATGCGAAAGTCAGGTGAGCAACATCCTCGAGCCAGAGATGCAAGGATTGCACAGAGAGGAAGGCAGTTTAAACAATTTGTCTGCCAAAAATACCTCTGGAGCACCATCTTGTGGCCAGAAGTGGGATTGACTCTCTATAAAATGTATTTTTTGTGAATAGTTTTGGGTGTCTGGAACGGATTAATTGAATTTACATTATTTCCTATGGGAAATATTGCTTCGGTTTTCGTACGTTTCGGTTTTAGTCAGACTTCTTAGAACGGATTAATCATGAAAACCGAGGTTTGACTGTAGTTTTATCTGAATGTCAATTCGATGGTGGTCGGACCAGGGTACCGGAGTTATCTTTATCATAGGTTTCTCATCATTGTTTTGTTTACTCGTGGGAGTGAAGACCATGTCCAGAGTATGACCCTTATCATGGGTGGCGTCATTTATTAGCTGTTGATACCCCAGTTGGGTCATAGCTTCCATGAAAGTATTTGAATGCGTAGATGGAATTGACGCTAGGTTTAGGTCTCCTAAGATGATTTGGAATTTCTTGGGCTGGGTGGAGGATGTATTTTCTAGTGCTGTGGCAAGTGTTTCATGTTGCGGTGAGGGGGCTCTGTAAATCAGGCAGATGGCTAAAGCCGTGTTCTCCACTTTAAGCAAGTCCATGTCTAAACTTGAATTCAGGTAGGTGCTTGAGAGCTGGAGGTTGTTCTTAGCTATGATGAGAACTCCTCCGCCTCTTTTGTTGCTGCGAGGACAGTTGAATAGGTTGTAACCTGGATCGCTTATCTGGTTCAATATGGCTGCATCTGTGTTTGTGATCCATGTTTCTGTTATACAGAGGATGTCAGGTTGCTCATCTTTGATGATGTCATAGATAATTTGTGTCTTGTTCCTGATTGATCTGGCATTGATGAGTATGACATTACAGGGGTCATGGGAATGTTGGCGCGGCTGGGTGTGTCTGGTCTGGGTTTGGATGTGTTTATTTATATGTGTCCTTATTTGTTTGGGTTTGCGGTGCCCCTTTTCTCTAGCATATCTGCTATCAGTGGGTTTCTGTGAGGGTGCGAATGTTGGATCATTTGTGGTGATGTAGTAAGGGGTGAGAGGAGGTATTGACTGCGTTTGTTTTGGGTAGAGAAGATAGACTGGACTGTATAAGTGTGGCAGAGAGTAGTACAAGTTTGAGTTGCAGGCGTAAGCTGGGACAAGTGTGAGTAGACATATGGTGAGGAAGAAGCTGAAGGGTTCCATCCCTGAGCAGTTTTTGGACAGTGGCCTGGGGCCTGAGAACACGTAAATTAACAGGGGTTATTTTGCAGACAGTGGCCTAGTGCTCAATACACTTGCAGACAGTGGCCTAGTGCTCAATACACTTAGCAGTCACAAGAGGATATTTGCAGACAGTGGCGTAGTGCCCAAATACACTTAGTAGTACCAGTGGGATTATTTGCAGACAGTGGCCTAGTGCCCAATACACTTCACAGTACACAGTGGGATTATTTGTGGACAGTGGCCTAGTGCCCAATACACTTAGCAGTCACAAGAGGATATTTGCAGACAGTGGCGTAGTGCCCAAATACACTTAGTAGTACCAGTGGGATTATTTGCAGACAGTGGCCTAGTGCCCAATACACTTCACAGTACACAGTGGGATTATTTGTAGACAGTGGCCTAGTGCCCAATACACTTAGCAGTCACAAGAGGAATTTGTAGACAGGGGCCTAGAGCACTTAGCAGTAACAGTCGGTTATTTGCAGATAGTGGCCTAGTGTCCGTTTGCATTTTGCAGTGTCAAAAAGAAAACATGTTTGCGAGGCAGTAGCCTGGCTTTAGTAGTCACCTAACAGGTACTGGGTAGCGACCTATTAGAGTCAGTAACATTACATCTTGACGTATTTTGGTGGTCGTTTCAATGGCTAGCACTATGATAGTGGCTTACCTCGTTGAGTTGGATTTGAAATGTTAGAAATCTTCGTCGCTTCTGGGCGGTTAGGGTTGGATCCAGGCTAGGTGGATTGTGCTAAGCTGGGTCTGCCGAGGCGGTCTCGTCTTCCTTCCGCCTATTTCCCACCGCCTAAGGGCCACGCCAAAGGGCCCTCTGGCGAGGCCCTCAGGCGCGGGCGCGCCCTGCAGGGACGCCGCTTTTAAGCACCGGGCTTGCTGCGCTGATATTTGCTCCCACTGCCCGGATTGGACAGGAGCTCTCCCACTGCCCCGATTGGACAGGAGATCAGCTGGGGGGTGTAGGAAAGAAGCGGCTCCCTCTGTGCAGGGACGCCGCTTTTAAGCACCGGGCTTGCTGCGCTGATATTTGCTCCCACTGCCCGGATTGGACAGGAGCTCTCCCACTGCCCCGATTGGACAGGAGATCAGCTGGGGGGTGTAGGAAAGAAGCGGCTCCCTCTGTGCAGGGACGCCGCTTTTAAGCACCGGGCTTGCCGCGCTGATATTTGCTCCCACTGCCCGGATTGGACAGGAGCTCTCCCACTGCCCCGATTGGACAGGAGATCAGCTGGGGGGTGTAGGAAAGAAGAGGCTCCCTCTGTGCAGGGACGCCGCTTTTAAGCACCGGGCTTGCCGCGCTGATATTTGCTCCCACTGCCCGGATTGGACAGGAGCTCTCCCACTGCCCCGATTGGACAGGAGATCAGCTGGGGGGTGTAGGAAGAAGAGGCTCCCTCTGTGCAGGGACGCCGCTTTTAAGCACCGGGCTTGCCGCGCTGATATTTGCTCCCACTGCCCGGATTGGACAGGAGCTCTCCCACTGCCCCGATTGGACAGGAGATCAGCTGGGGGGTGTAGGAAAGAAGCGGCTCCCTCTGTGCAGGGATGCCGCTTTTAAGCACCGGGCTTGCCGTGCTGATATTTGCTCCCACTGCCCGGATTGGACAGGAGCTCTCCCACTGCCCCGACTGGACAGGAGATCAGCTGGGGGGTGTAGGAAAGAAGAGATATCTTCTGGAGGAGACATCCTATGTTTAGGAAAGGAAGGCTCCTCCGGGAGAAGTATTCCGGTACCGACAGAGCTGTCAGAATCCTCAGACTCCTCTGAGGATTCAAAGTACCTTCTGTCCGGATGCTCTTGTAGAGCACGATACCCGTACCGACCGAAGTCGGTGCCGGGGGGGAATCGGTACCGGTGTATTGGTACCGGAAGGCATAGCATGACTGGGTGCCGGCAAAGCAGACACCGATGTCGATGCCGTCGGTACCGGTAGCGATAACAGTGCTGGAGTCTGTGCTGATACCGGTTGAACTGTCTGACGCAGTTCTGAGGGTGTCGATGCCACAAGGAGAGCTGCCAGACTGTGTTCAATAGCCAGGAACCTCTGGTCTATCGACACTACCGATGCCTGGGTATCGGTACTGGAAAAAGCAGCCGGTACCCCAGAGCATGGCACCAGTAGTTCTGCCGAGGTTGAGGCCTCGAGAACATCCTGGAGCCCCAATAATGCTTTGGAAGCCGAAGCCTCCTGCCGGGGCAATTTTGCCGGTACAGAACCCTAAAGAGTAACGCCAGAGGCATCTCGACGCTTGGAAGGAGTTCTACCCTCTGAGGACTGGCTAGACTTATGTTTAGTTACCTGAGATGCATGGGAGGAAGACGAAGCCCTGGAAGACGTCGATGCCACAGAAGCTGCATCGGAGGTAAAAAGGCTGCTGAGCTTAGCAGCCCGGTTTTGTCGACCCCTCTTGGACATCATGGCACAAGCCATACACTCAGAGATGGAGTGGTCAGAACCTAAACATTTAAGACACCACTCATGGGTGTCGGTGACGGAGATGGTACCGCCACACTTGGTGCACTTTTTGAAACCTGAAGAGGGTTTTTCCATAGTAGAGGAAATTTTGGGCCTAAGGCCCAAAATTGCGCGTGTACCTGAGGAAGAAAAGTTTGGAAAAAAATACTATATATATTTTTTTTTTTTAAAAGAAAGAAAGAACAGGCGGTAACAGTATAGCATCGAGGAAGGCAGACGCGACCACAAAAAAGGAGAATGGGAAACATTTTCTGCGGTGACAGGAACGACGACCTGCTGGCTCCGCGGAAAACGAAGAACTGGAAAGAGGCAGTTGGGAAAGGCAGGAAGGCAGCATGCAGGTGCTGTGGGATGCTCCCAAAAGCTTTCTAATTGGACGCTGGGGAGCATTCCCGCGCAGGCTCCGTCGGTACTGACGATACCCATATGTGAAGACTACATTCCTGCTTGTTCCTGGAGATCTCTTTATTCCTATCTGGGGCGCTAATGACATAATGGGTACAGCAGGTTGAGTGTTCATCACCATTAAGCCTGCCCCATTGAGCCCCTATGTATTTCTTTGGGACAGTTTATATATTGTTGAGAATTGCTAGTTTTTTTTTATACATCTATATATTAGTAAGAAATTAATTTAAATACAATATTGAAGATAAGTTTGCAATGAGCAATATGAGGTGTGATCAGAAAGTATTGAAACTTGTGTAGCTATATAATACGTTGCACCACGATGCTATTAAGCATGCAGTGACTTAGTTATGTGCTCTGCATGTGCAGAGTGTAGCGTGGCTGCAGCACACCTGTACTTTTTTTAATCACATGATGTTTGGTATAGTGTAAAAGCAGTTTCTCAGATTTACGAGTGAAAAAATTGAACAGCAAATTTGTATTATATTCTGCCAGAAACTTGGAGATTCATGCAAAGAGATTTATGACAAGTTACAGCAAGTGCACTGCGATGATTGCATTAGTCGTGCTCAAGTCGGGCTCCACAGATCAACCAACTGTAAGGATTTGAGGGTTTGTTTGTTTTATTATATTACACTGCCAGCTCTCTAACTGGGAGTTCTTAAAAGGGTTTTTTGTATATTTTTTAAAGCAAGGTTACTTTCTTTTGGTGCTTTAGGGGAACTCTTCTTGAGCACAGTAGGTTGCTGACCTCCAGTAACCTCCTCAGGTTTAGAAACTGCTAACACCTAATCAGGAGTTAGTGGGCCTGTTTCCTGAGTGCAGTTGAAGCCTGCATAAAAGGCTCCAGTGCCCTGCCCTGTTGAGGCTTTTCCTAACCAGGGCTCCACAGATCAACAAACTGTAAGGATTTGAGGGTTTGTTTTTGTTTTATTATATTACATTGCTAGCTCTCTGACTGGGAGCTCTTAAAAGGGTTTTTTGTATATTTTTTAAAGCAAGGTTACTTTCTTTTGGTGCTTTAGGGGAACTCTTCTTGAGCACAGTAGGTTGCTGACCTCCAGTAACCTCCTCAGGTTTAGAAACTGCTAAACACCTAATCAGGTGTTAGTTCCCCCCTACCCACCCCGACTCCCACCCACCCCTAGTGAGCAGTCTTGCTTTATAGAGCACCTCCCCTTTCAACAAATCAGAGAATTGGACCAGCACATTTTGAATATAATTAAAGAGATTTAACTGCTTTTTCTCTGAAAGGACAGCTGCAAAACCGGCTGGTACTTGGTAGATCTCTCTCTTTTGCTTTAACAGATACCTAAGCTCCACGAACAGAACAATGGCTGGGGAAAATCGTATTGCTAAAGCTGCTGACCCCGTTACAGCTTCTGCCTCGGTCCAGACAGAGGTCCTAATGCCAGCTGAATGACCGGTTCCATGTGCAGGGTGCCTGCATGCTGAAGCTCTGAGGAAACAAGTGGAGGAACTCAGAGAGGAGGTGGCGAGGCTGAGGAGCATTCAAGACAGTGAGAAGTACATTAATGAGATGCTTCTTGCAGCAACCAAGCTCTCCAGCACAGGAGATGGGTGCCAACAGAATGTCGATGGTTGGACACAAGTCACCAGGGCCTGCAAAATCACCAATCCAACTTCTCCAGCCCTTGAAATGAAGAACCATTATGCAGCCCTGGAAGTGGAGGAGGTGAAAGCATCCCTGGAAAGGGAAGAACCAGAGCTCAAGTACCCCAAAGTTGCAGAATCAGTGACCAGAAGCAAACGAAGGGTAGTGGTGGTTGGAGACTCTCTTCTGAGGGGTACTGAAGCGTCCATCTGCTGACCAGACTTGGTCCAGAGAGGTATGCTGTCTGCCTGGTGCCAAAATCCAAGATATTACGGAAAGTTTGCCGAGACTCATCAAGCCCACTGACTATTACCCAATGTTGCTAAGCCATGTTGGAACAAATGATACTGCCAGGTATACCTCGGAACATATCAAAAGTGACTTTATGGCTCTGAGACAGAGGGTGAAGCAGTTAGGTGCACAGGTGGTGTTCTCTTCAATACTCCCTGTTGAGGGTAAAGGCCAAGGCAGAGAGGCTCGCATCCTGGAGATGAATGCATGGCTGCGTGGATGGTGTCATCGAGAGCGTTTTGGTTTCCTAGACCATGGGATGCTGTTCCAAGGGTTGCAGAGGAGAGATGGCATCCATCTGTCCAAGAAAGGTCAACGCATCTTCAGTAGTAGACTGGCTAATCTACTGAAGAGGGCTTTAAACTAGATTCGTTGGGGATGGGTGAAGAAAGCCCCCAGGTAAGTGAAAGCCCCCAGGTAGGTGATACATTAAATACCTTTACGGAAATGGGTAACAGGGGTAACATATGGAAAGCAGTGTGTATTAATGCCCGTAGCATGGGAAAGAAGATCCCTGAAGTTGAAGCTTTGGTGGGAGTGGCTGACTTGGATTTAGTGGCAGTTACAGAAACATGGTTCACAGAAAACCATGACTGGGATGTAACTATACCTGGCTATACTTTATTCAGAAAGCACAGGGGTAGGAAGACGGGGAGGAGGAGTGGCACTATATGTAAAAACTACTATTAAAGCTTTGGAATTACAGAGCTTAAAAGGGAGAGATGAGGCATTGTGGGTTAAACTAAAAAGAGGGAAAGAGAAATCTATTTGCATTGGTGTGATATACAGACCTACCTCACAAGAGGAAGAAGTGGACAGAGAGTTAATTGAAGACATTGCTAGGAAAGGGGAAGTGCTACTGATAGGAGATTTCAATATGCCAGATGTTGATTGGCACATTCCTGCTGCAGTATCATCTAGAAGTAAGGAGATCCTGGATTCCCTACAGGGAGAGCTATTCAGGCAATTGGTAACAGACCCCACACGTGAAGGGGCCATACTGGACTTGGTGCTTACCAATGGTGAAAGTGTTTCTGATGTTGTAGTGGGAGATCATTTTGCATCCAGTGATCACCAGATGGTGTGGTTCAGTATTAGGACTAGGGCTGTTAGAATCCATTCCAAGGTGAGGATCTTAGACTTTAGGAAGACTAACTTTGCGAAGATGGGCCAATACCTCAGGGAGTTGTTAGTGGGATGGGAAAAGCTGGGGGATGTAGTAAACAGTGGGCAAAACTGAAAGAGGGTATTTTAAGGGCAACCAACCTTTTTGTTAAAATGGTAAATAAAGGTAAAAGGAAAAGGAGACCGCTATGGTTTTCGAAAGACGTAGCTGAAAAAGTGAAGAAAAAGAGGGAGGACTTCATGAAATACAAGAGATCACAGAGAGTGGAAGACAGGCATCTGTATTTGGAAAAACTTAGAGAAACTAGCAAAGTAGTCAAGAAGGCAAAGATTCAAAAGGAGGAGGAAATAGCCAATGCTATAAAATGGTGGGATAAGACATTTTTCAGATATATTAGTGAGAAGAGGAAGGGCAAGAGTGGTATTGTCAGACTCAAGGGTGCAGGGGAGGAATATGTAGAAGCTGATAAGGATAAAGCGGAATTGCTTAAAAAATATTTTTGTTCTGTATTCACAGATGAAGAACCAGGAGCAGGACCTCAGAAAACACTCACAAATAGGAACAGAAGCAAAGGACATCTTGAACAATTTTCAAAAGACTGTGTTCGTGAGAAATTATCTCAACTTAAAGTAGACAAAGCGATGGGACCGGATGGGATACGTCCGAGAATACTGAGGGAACTTGGGGACGTTCTAGCAGCGCCACTGACTGACCTTTTCAATGCCTCACTGGAGTCGGGAGTGGTGCCAAAGGACTGGAGAGGGGCTCATGTGGTGCCTTTACACAAAAGCGTAAGTAAGGATGTGGTTGAAAACTACAGGCCGGTTAGTTTAACTTCGGTGGTGAGTAAATTATTGGAAACGCTGCTGAAAGAGAAAATAGTGAGGCTTCTGGAGTCCAGCGGATTACAGAATCCGAGGCAGCATGGATTCACCAGAGGCAAGTCTTGTCAGACAAATCTGATTGATTTCTTTGACTGGGTGACCAGGGAGTTGGACCGAGGGAGAGCCCTAGATGTGGTGTATTTAGATTTCAGTAAAGCCTTTGACACTGTTCCTCACAGGCGACTTATAAACAAACTGAGCACCCTAGGGATGGACCCTAAAGTTACTGCTTGGGTTAGAAATTGGTTGGGTGGAAGGCGACAAAGAGTACAAGTAAATGGAGCTCACTCTGAGGAGAAGGATGTTATCAGTGGTGTGCCCCAGGGATCTGTCCTTGGTCCGATTCTTTTTAACATCTTTGTTAGTGATACAGCGGAAGGGCTTTCAGGTAAGGTTTGCCTCTTTGCGGATGATACCAAAATCTGCAATAGAGTAGACACCCAGGAAGGGGTAGATAACATGAGGAGGGATCTAGCTAAGCTTGAAGAATGGTCTAGAATTTGGCAGCTGGGATTTAATGTTAAAAAATGTAAGGTCATGCATTTGGGCTGCAGCAAACCAAGGGAGCAATATAGTATAGGGGGTGAAGTACTTTTGTCCACTAAAGAAGAGCGGGACCTAGGCGTGGTAGTGTCTGATGATCTTAAAGTAGCTAAACAGGTAGAAAAGGCGACGGCAAAAGCTAGAAGGATGCTTGGGTGCATACGGAGAGGAATGGCTAGCAGAAAAAAGGAGGTGATAATGCCTCTGTATAAGTCTTTGGTGCGACCTCATTTGGAGTATAGTGTGCAATTCTGGAGACCGCACCTTCAAAAGGATGTGAACAGGATGGAGTCGGTGCAGAGGGTGGCTACTAAAATGATTAGTGGTCTTCATTATAAAGCATATGAGGACAGACTGAAGGATCTTAATATGTACACCTTAGAGGAAAGGCGGGATAGAGGTGATATGATTGAGATGTTTAAATACCTCCGTGGCATAAATGTTCAGGGAGAGAGCCTCTTTCAATTGAAAGCAAGTTCTGCTACGAGGGACATGGGATGAGGGTGAAGGGAGAGAGATTCAGGAGTGATATGTGGAAATATTTCTTTACAGAAAGAGTAGTGGATCCGTGGAATAGTCTCCCAGTGGAGGTGGTAGAGACGAGGACAGTAACTGAATTCAAAAAAGCATGGGACAATCAAAGAGGATCTCTAAAGGTAAAAAGGGGACTGTTGTAGTTGTTATGGCAGGACAGACTAGATAGGCCATGTGGTCTTTTTCTGTCGTCATATTTCTATGTTTCTAAGTATATGACTGGTACAAACATTTTCAAGAGGGCCACCAAAGTGTTCACAGTGACGAACGTTCTGAAAGGCCAGACATGAGTAAGAATGAAGACAAAGTTGAAGCAGTGTGTGGCGCAATAAGCTCAAATTGTTCATTGACTATTAGGGAGTTTGCTGAGGATATGGACATCAGTTTCAAATCGGTACAGTCCATTCTTACTATCAATTTCGGGATAAGACGTGTCTGCAAAATTCATGCTGAAATTCCTATCCCCTGACCAAAAATAAGATAGACTGTCTGCAGCCAGAGAGTTGTTGGAATGCGTTGAAAATGACTCAGATTTCATCAAAAAGATTACTACTAGTGATGAATTACACAGGTACACTAAAAATTTTTTTTTTTAAACTGCCTCTAATGATTCGATTGATTTTTACGTTTTTTGGTGCGCTGAATCCAAATCTGGTAACCAATTTGCTCCATCACGTACAGATTTTTTGCTACATTGGGTTAGCAGTTTGAGGTGAACGTTTCAGATTGAGTGCGATCGAGATAAAAGTTTCTTGGATGAATTCTTTATACTAATTGTTTAGTAGTTATTCAAATAAGAATAAAGAAAATTGTAACAAGGCAGCACATAAGAATAGAGTAATGTCAACAAAACACACTGTGATGGTAGCAAAATTGTCTGCACTTAAAACAGCCACATACATGTGCACAAACATTGAGCATATAAGAGCGAGGTTAGACACAAAGCAAAGCAAAGAAATGTGCAAAAAATGTTGTACAGGTATGTATGTAAGAATAGAAAACGCAAACCGCACCATTGCAATACATGAAGACAAACACCCGATGGTGTGAAAATAAAATTCTAATAAATGAGATCCGACACTGTGGTAATAACTAGCAAATTTTTATTTCAAAGTTTAGTAAAAACACGATATTTGTCAACACAGTTTAGATTTTAAAGTCATTCTTGGGTCAATCAATCTCCTGGTGGGCCCGTTTCTTCTTCCCCCGAATGCTTCTCTTGGTGCGCTGCTTGGCATATTTTTCATCTGGGGTTTCCCGCAGCAGCAACCAGCAGAAATCAGCCATCATAGTGGTGTTCCATCTTCCTTGGTACCTTCTCTCTGCGTCTTTGATGTCCTGGTGAAACCTTTCAACTTGTTCTTCACTGTACGCCCCCAAGTTTTCGGGAAAGTAGTTCACATGGGAGTGCAAGAAATGGACTTTCAGGCTCATGTTACAGCCTTGTTCTTTGAAGGCATTGAGCATCCTGGCAACAATATCCTTATAGTTCTCATCCCGCCTGTTCCCCAAGAATTTGAGAACAACATCCTTGAAGGAATCCCAGGCTTCTTTTTCCTTCTCAGACATCGTTTCAGCGAATGCTCCATCTGAAATGAGTTTCCTTATATCAGGGCCAACAAACACTCCTTCCTTTAGCTTTGCTTCAGAAAGTCGGGGGAACTTTGAGCAAAGGTACCGAAAGCACTCACCATCTTTTGGAAGGGACTTGATGAATTGCTTAATGAGACCCAACTTAATGTGGAGAGGTCGTAATATAATTTTATCACGAGGTACCAAGCTCTCATGAAGAACATTTTTCTCACCGGGTCTCAAATACTCCCGAATTGGCCAGTCTTTTTTCCCCCAGTGTAGGTCGCGGGCCCGGCTATCCCACAAGCAAAGGAAGCAGGGATATTTGGTGAAACCGGATTGCTGCCCTAATAGCATGGATAGAATTTTAAAGTCTCCACAAATCATCCACTTATGCTCATCATAACAAATCTTCTGAAGAATCAGGGCCAAATTCTCGTATTTTTCTTGGAGAATAACAGAGTGAGCAATAGGAACTGAAGCGAATGTGTTGCCATTATGAAGAAGAACACCTTTTATGCTGTCTTTTGACGAATCAATGAACAGCCGCCATTCAGCAGGATCATACTTGAGTTTAAACTTTTCCATCACTCCGTATATATCGTTGCAAAATACCAAATCTTCCTCTTTGCTGAAATACTTCAAAAATTGTGTCTTGCGGTTGCGGTACCAATAAAAAGTTGTTCCTGGTGACAATAGATTTTTCTGTTTAAGCCGAGAACCTAGCTGTTGGGCAGCATCTTTTGGGAGTCCTAAATCCCGGACTAAATCATTCAATTCAGCTTGAGAGAAAAGTTCAGATTTCGGATCTGGTTCAGTTTCAAACTCGGAAGTACTGGACTCATCGGGAAAAGCCATCTGATGAGTCTCATCATGATCAGAACCGTCCACATAAATATGATCCAAAGATTTTGGTGGTTCAGGCACAGGTACTTCGTTGCTATGAGGCATAGGCCTAATTGCTGAGGGAAGTTTGGGGTAACTTATTACGTTCTTATTTTTTAAGTTGTATCCCTTCACAATGCAAGAGCAAAAATAGCAGTCACTGCTGTGGTCTCTTTGTTCACGCCACATCATAGGTATTCCGAAACGAAATGCTTGTTTTTTACCTTTCATCCATAAGCGTAGATCTTCCTCACATGTCTTGCACACTTTGTGAGGAGCCCACGGTTTGTCTTGATCGCCTAACTTCAAACCGAAATAGGCGAAATATACTTTTTTAATAAATGCAGAAATGTTCCTCTGCCGCTTTTTCACGGTATATTCCCCACAAATAAAACAAAAACTGTCCGGAGAGTTGACGCAACCTCTGGCTCTGTGAGCCATCACAAATACACAGCACTGCAAACTACAACTGTAGTGAACCACTTCGGAATAAAGCTGGATTACGACTGAGCAAACAAAAGGCAATAATGAACTTGCAAGAAACTGAAATTTGACAGGAACGTTCATGTCGCAACCACCGTGTTTGAGCGAGCGAGCGAACGAGGCGAGGCGAACAGGAAAGAACATGCGCCAGCGCGAGTACTGGATTTAGCCCCCCGCCTCCCAATTGTCCTGTTAATGTATAAAATGAATACAAAACACTCTAAAATATCATGAGGGAGTGTTTCTAGTTAGTTAACCATTACAACCTCTATTTTGGGCCAAGAAAATAAACTGCAGTCGGCTAAAAAGAAATTATGTGAACATTCCTTATATGGGTAAGAAATCTAATTTTGCAAGAAAACGTGACGTGATGGAACATTTTGGCTATTTTTCCTGGATTCAGCACCCCAAAATCTATAGGAATCAGTTGCAAAACTGGAGGCAGTTTTTTGGTAGTGTACCTGTGTTATGAGTGATGGTTATGACCCGGAAACTCAATCTCAGTGAAAGACTCCAAACTCTCCCAGACCCAAGAAAGCCCATCAAGTGAGGAGCAATGTCAAGGCCATGCTCACAGTTTTCTTTGCCAGGGTATTGTTCATCATGAGTATGTTTCAAAAGGCCAAACCATCAATAAGGAGTACTACGTGTGAGAGATGCAATTTGTTAGAGGACAGAGTTATACAGGAAATGGTTGCTTCATCACAATAATGCCCCAGCTCGAGCATGACATCACCTGACCTCGCACCTTGTGACTTTTTCTTGTTTCCAAAACTGAAATTACCACTGAAAGGAAGGAGATTTGATGATTTGGAGACTATTAAGCAAAATTTGACACAGCAGCTTCAAAGCATAACAAAAGAAGCATTTCAAAATTGTTTCCAGCAGCAGCAGGAATGCTGGAGGAAGTGTGTTTTTATCAGAAGGGGACTACTTTGAAGGACACTGAGTGCAATAACTCAGTGTTATACCTCTTGTGTTACTGTACAAGTCTCAATACATTTTGATCGCACATCGTATATCTTTAACTTTATTCATTGCTTTATATACCGCCCACACCGAGTCACCAGAGCGGTTTACAATATAAAAATCAAAAATTGGGCTGCAGAAAAGGAAAAGAGAACTCCATTGGTTTGAAAGGAAAGAGATAGAGCCAAGAGTAAAGATGAGCAGAAACACATGGGACTCGGAGGAATAAACTAACAGGGGGAGAACAAACTATGCAGGAGGCTAGGGGGGGGACAGGAGGGGGGGAGGAAGGTGGTGTCGGGTCGAAGGCAGCACAGAAAAGATGGGTCTTTAGGCCAGCCTTGAATCTAACAAAGGATGGTTCAAGGCGGAGGGCGGGAGGGAGCGAATTCCAGAGCTTGGGGCAAAGGAAGAAAAAGGCTGCAGAGCAGGTAGATTCTAGGCGTTCAAGGGAAGGGGAGGGGAGGCACATACAGTTGGCATGGATGGATCCAAGTGAACATTGGGGAGCGTGAAGGTGAACCAAGTTGGAGAGGTACTGGGGGACAATGGTGTGAATGGCTTTATGGACGAAGGTGAGTATTTTAAATTGTATCCTGAAGGATACAGGAAGCCAGTGGAGAAGGATGAGAAGGGGAGTGATGTGATCGAAACGGGTAGTGTGTGTGAGGATCCGAGCTGCAGTATTTTGGACAAGCTGAAGCCTGCGCAGTTGATACCCGGGGAGTCCGGCAACAGAGATGTTACAATAGTCTAAATGAGATAGAACGAGGGAGATGATCAGAGTGGTCAAGGAGGAAACAGGAAGAAAAGGACAAACAGCATGGATTTGTCTTAGAGAGTGAAAGGATCGTTGAATCACGGAAGAAATATGTTCCTGAAATGACAGAGCAGAGTCCAGAGTGACACCGAGGTAGCGGATGGAAGCGACGACAGGAATGTTTTTTGAAGATATTGGTATATGTTCTTTGTCCAGATTTCGGTATGTGATGTTAGCATGCACTTGCAGACATCAGTAATCTGCACAGGTTTCCAGTCTAATGGAAAGCTCACACAGGAGGGGGCAACGTGAACTGCAGTGTGGTTGCAAATGATTACATGGAGTAACAGGGGGATCATAAATAATTCAAGTTGTCCATGTACACTTTAAAATACCCGATTCTTCAAAAATTATTATAACTAGCCATATGCAGATGGAAAGCAGTAGGATTGTGTACTTATACAGAAGGAACCCATAAAAGTGAGGAGAAGCATATGCTAGACCAACGTTCAACACATCGCATATGTGACAGCTAAGGTGAGCCGTTATTCATGCCGTGCATGCTTTGAACGAGGCAGGATTGTCTTCGTACTGTGCAAGTGAAACTAACCGTTAAAAGAGGACTGCACGTTGAAAGGCATTATAAGCGCATGCAGTGTAAGTAGACATGCATGAAGATGGTCTCGGAAAGGACGCCGTTTGTTTGTTTTATCATATTGCTTTTGTTCTTAATGTGTACTAATATATTTGTTATTATATTTTTTACATTATCCATAACACACGTCCCTTGCACATATTTTATAATGTGATGTTATTTGCATCTTCTGATTGTCTAGTGCTTAACTATGTTTTGGCGCCTCACATGACAACTTATTTTAGATCTGTATTATCAGTTTTACCCTTAATTTTCCAGTTTTATTTGTATTTATATATTTATGTTTTATTCTCTTGTAGCTGTCTTTTATTTCAGTAAGCACTATTTAGGTGAGGAATTTTTTGCCACTAGGGGGAGCCCTGCAACTTTTATTCTCTTGAAATGATATGTGTTAAAACTGTTGTATGTCATCAGTTTTTTTAGCAAGAAAGCTTGTCTCCAGCAGGGTGAGCCCCTACCCCTCCCCAGTCCCTTTAAATAGTGTTTACATGCCCATGCGCAAAATTTCCCGCCTTCACATTCTGTGCAGGTAAGGTTCTCCCCTCGAGTTCTAACGAAACACTGTTGTTTTTCAAGTTTCTCTGGCTATTGCAGAAGGTACAATTATCGTTCTCGTGGTGGCATCCGTTTTACTTTTTCTTTTTGTATTTCATAGTTTATTCTTTTTGTACCTGGCAGGTCATATTGTGCAGCCCTTCTTATGCGCATCTTTTTCAATCTCTCTAAGTTTTATGATTTATATTGCAATGTTTACTTCTTACCATTGGCACATTGTTATCAGCCTCTTTATTGTTTTGCTGTATCTGCCTTTGTTTTTGCTTTGTTTTTGTAATATTTTTCAATTACCCATCTCTTGCGCGTTTCAGTTATGATCGTCATTTTTCTTAAAGTTAGATCTTTATACATAATCCTCTGATCCTTTTTAATCTTCCTACACCTATGGTTTAACATTCGCCATTGTTTTTACACGTTCCCTGATAGCAGGTTTCTACTCTACTCAATTTTCGATTTTCCACGGCGTTCTTATGGTATAGTGCGTTTTTCCTGCACACTCTCTAGTATATTTTTGGAAGGCATGTGCACTCTGCTTTTAATTCAATAATTTTTTATATGGCCTGTTATGTTTTATTTTAGTTTCTTTTTTAGCGTTATCTTCTCAGTATAAAGGTTTTTCTGTATTTAACAGTCGTCATTGGTTCAATAGGCTTCCTGACAATAGTATGTGATTTTCAATTTTTAAGCTTTTACGGCGTCCTTTCCGAGACCATCTTCATGCATGTCTACTTACACTGCATGCGCTTATAATGCCTTTCAACGTGCAGTCCTCTTTTAACGGTTAGTTTCACTTGCACAGTACGAAGACAATCCTGCCTCGTTCAAAGCATGCACGGCATGAATAACGGCTCACCTTAGCTGTCACATATGCGATGTGTTGAACGTTGGTCTAGCATATGCTTCTCCTCACTTTTATGGGTTCCTTCTGTATAAGTACACAATCCTACTGCTTTCCATCTGCATATGGCTAGTTATAATAATTTTTGAAGAATCGGGTATTTTAAAGTGTACATGGACAACTTGAATTATTTATGATCCCCCCTGTTACTCCATGTAATCATTTGCAACCACAATGCAGTTCACGTTGCTTTTATATAAGCCCATATTTTTATTGATTTTGATCTGCATATGGCTAATTGCAATAATTTTTGAAGAATTGGAAGTCTTAAAGTGCACATGGCTAACCTGAATTGTTTTTAATCAGTTGCCTTTTTGTAACTACATGCAATTATTTGGTCCTTTGCACCTCTACATTGTAGCTCATGTTTCATGACACAATGTTGCTATTGGGCAAATGACCGTTTTTGGCCACCCTTTTTTTGAGGAATTATATTTTCTCCTGTGCCTTCATGTCCTAATTGAGCATGCACCTGTATCATTCTCTTTACATTGCCAAAATGCAAGCTTGTTTTTGCTGGTTTTTTTAATGTGGCATGATTTTGTCAGTTGTCCACTTATCAATTGCATCCCCATGTGTATGCAAACCGCCATTTTTCTGGTCTCCTTTTTTATTTTATTTTGTTTTTGTCCTCTCTATTCATGCATATCCTTGCCTGTTTTTTTTAACAGCATATTGGCTATACACGGCAGCATATTTCCAATGTTTTTTAACTTTCCCTATGTACACTATTCTATGTCTCACTTATATTCCCTAGATTCTGTTCACTTTTTAGTTTATTTCACATGTAGGTTTATCTTTGTTTATGCTCTGTTATGTTTCTAATATGGTTTTATCATTTTTTAATTAGCATCCTTTGTGCTGCATTATGCCTTTTTTACAGCTTATGTTATGGACACAGTCTCTTGTTTGCTATTTACAATTTGTTAAGCATTATAATATGTATTTTTACACATGCATGTACTTTTAACTGTTATGTTACGTATAATTACTATCATTACTATTATCTTTCAGATTGGGAAAAGTGATTGCTTCACCACATAGACGTGTCTTTTACAGCATCTATGTGGTATCCTGGTAACTTCCAATATACAAATTTTTCTTTTATCATGTTCATTCTTATGATATTTATGTTTTATTGTTTCTAATTTTGATTTTTGATTTATTTTATGTATGTTTGTTTTTTAGACCCCTGATGAAGGCTTCGGCCGAAACTTGTTAAGTTGGGTCCACAATAAAGGATTTTAATTATCATCTGGTAGGCCGTGGTCATTTCTTCCGCTATTTTCTTTTGGTTCCCGCTCGAAGGGGTCACCACCTCTGCGCATGGCGGGGGTGTGGGCACGCCATACCGGGTCAGGTTGGCCTGATGATCCCCGGTGAAGAGTGGACCACTCGACACCGACGCCGATGCCGGGGAATCGGCACCGCCAAAAGCGGGTACCGCCCCCGCGCAGGGCCGGGATGCAGGAAAACCAGACTGGGTCGAGTCGATCGGCCCCGAAGGCACCTAGGACACCAGCTGACAGTCCCTGGCGAAGAGTGGAACACTCGACGCCGGTACCGATGCCGAGGGATCTGCACCGCTCGAAGCGGGTGCCACCCTCG
The DNA here is from genome assembly GCA_033557465.1 of Ichthyophis bannanicus. Classification (NCBI taxonomy): domain Eukaryota; kingdom Metazoa; phylum Chordata; class Amphibia; order Gymnophiona; family Ichthyophiidae; genus Ichthyophis; species Ichthyophis bannanicus. Next base: position 516,140,964 of record CM066035.1, read on the forward strand.
GGCATGGCTCGGGAATGTTCTGTGAGGAGCGAACCTCAGGAACAACCCGAAACCCCGTGGAGGCTCTGGAGCCCGAAGACTCCCTCCGGGGTTTATGGGACTGGAGGGGGAGGCCGGAACAGTCGTCATGCCGCGCATGAGACTCGCCCCTCAAGGCTTGGTTAGTCTTAACAGACTGTTGTTGGGTTACCTGATCCTGGCGAGGAGAGAGAGCCGACGACCGCACCTCAGAGGGAAAGACATCATCGAGGGACACTCGAAAAAGGGAGGGTCTTCTCCCGACGCTGAAGCCCGGGGAACCGGGGGAGAAGGGGTCAGGGCCCAAACAGGAGAGACACCAGGCGTTGGAGTCTAAGAAGAAGACCAAGTCTCCACAGTGGGGGCACTTCTTAGGAGAAGGCGGCTCCATGCTGGAAAGCCCGGTCCTCAGAATAACTCGAGGAGAATGCTCCTCGAAGGAAAATAAAGAAAATTTAAAAAAATAAAAGGGGGGACACCAGCGGTGCCCGAGTCGGCGGGAAAAAAACCGCGACCACAAGAAACAAGAAAAAAGGAAAAAGAAGAAAAGTTTCTGCGGTGGCAGGAGGAACGTCCTGCCGGCTCCGCGGAAAAACGAAAACTGGGGAGAGGCAGTCGGAAGGGCGGGAAGCTACCGCGCAGGCGCGAGGGATGCTCCCAAAGGCCTTCAGATTGGATGCTGGGGAGCATTCCCGTGCGGGCTCCGTCGGCGCCGATGAACCCCATATGTGAAGGCTCATTCCTGCTTGTTCCTGGAGATTCAGTCGTCGTGAGTTTGATATCTTGTCCGACAAATGTCCTGTGGCCTGTGTCCACTGTGTGGATAGGGTCCACTGGGCTGCTCGCATATGAAGGCAAACATAGGGAACCACATCAACAGTGGATGCCATATGTCCCAATAGTAGTAGTAGTTCTCGAGCAGTTAGGGAGGACTTCACTGCTGCTTGAGAAGCTAGCTGCACTATGCAAAGACAGCGGGGTTGTGGGAGAAAAGCCCTTGACTGATTTCTGAACAAGCTCCTATGAACTCCAGGGACTGAGACGGAGCAAGTTGGGATTTTGGGAGGTTTATGACCACTCCCAAGTACTGAAGGATTCGCATTGTGCGAGATAGTGCAGAGCTGGCTTCTGGAACTGTGGGGGCTCGAATGAGCTAGTCGTCTAAGTAAGGGAAGACGAATATCCCTAGGGTTCGCAGAAATGCAGCTACTACTGCCATGCATTTTGTGAATACTCTTGGTGCCGAAGCCAGACCAAAGGGAAGAACCCTGTATTGGAAATGTTTTCCCCTGAAAAGGAATCATAAGAATTTCCTGTGATCTGGATGGATCAGAATGTGAGTATATGCATCCTTTAGATCTAGAGAACAAAGTCAATCCTGACTTTGAATGTATGGCAGAAGAGTTCCCAGAGAAATCATTTTGAACTTTTCTCGGAAAAGATATTTGTTCAATTCTCTGAGGTCTAGAATGGGTCTGTGTCCTCCTGTTTTCTTTGGAATAAGAAAACAGGGGGAGTAGAACCCTATACCCTGTTGAAGAATGGGCACCTCCTCTATTGCTCCTTGAGCAAGGAGTGTTGAGACCTCTCGATTCAGTAGATTGTCTGTAGAGGTTTGGGAATTGAACTGTCTTACGATTGTAGAAGGGGGCACACTGTGAAAATGAAGCTTGTACCCCTCTCCCACAATGGACAGAGTCCAATTTTCTGCTGTTATTTGGTGCCATCTGTTGGCAAAATGACACAACCTGCCTGGAATGTTTAGGGATTCTGGACCTTTCAGAGGCAGGAAGGCTAGGTTCTCTATGAAGGAGGCAAAGCTCTTGAGGGGGCTGGGCCTGTGGAGCTGGTTGAGCTTTAAGGCCTTTTGGCTTCTTTTGTCTGGATTGTTGTTGTTGACCTTTCTGGGCAACTTGACCCCAAGCTTGCCCTTGCTGGGTATAGGACGGATAAAACTTCCTCTTTTTGCTGAAAAAGGTTTTTTTTACAGGGTTTCTTTTTGGCTGGAGTGGCTGTAGATTTTGACAATCTACCTAAAGTGATATTGTCACCATCTGTCTCATTAGCCTTTTCCTGACAATTCTTGCCAAAGAGGTTTTCTCCTGTGCAAGGGAAGTTTCCCAATTTATCCTGTACCCAAATCTCCAAGTCTGATGCCTGAAGCCAGGCAATCCGACGTGCACCAATGGCAATAGCAGATGTTCTGCTGATGCATTCAAAGCAGTCAAAGGCTGCACGATTTACAAACTTGGAGACGTCTTGAGCATGCTTGAGAACAGTAAGGAAGTCTTGTCATTTGTCATCAGAGAGAAGGGGGCTCATAAGCTCCAAATCTCCTGTGACCTCTTTGAGGAACATTTCCATATATAAAATATATGAGCTGATCCTAGCTGAAAGCATGGAAGCCTGAAATGTTCAATGCCCAAAAGCGTCAAAACCTGCATTCACGACTTGGAGGATTGGATGCATGTCTTTTTGCACTTTTCATCCTACGCATGGCTGACTCCACTACCATTGAATGGTGTGGCAGCTGAGTCTTTTGAAAACCAGGACATGGTGGAACTCGATACATGGTATCGAGTCTCCTAGAATGAGGAGATGTGGTTTAAGTTGTCTCCCACATTCTGAGCATCAAATCATGAAGAAGTTCATGAATGGGCAGAGTGGCTGCCTCCTTGGGAGCCTTAGGGTATTGGAGAATTTCCAATTTCTTTGCTCTAGGTTCTTTTTCAGGAGCTACCGTGATTGAAAGGCCTCGGGCCACATCACAAATAAAATCCTGAAAAGACATGTCTTCCGGAGGAGACATTCTGCGTTGGGGAGAAGAGGAGTCTTCTGGGAGAAACACTCTGGTACCGGCAGAATTATCACAGTCATCGGAATCGGAGGATTCAAAGTATCTCTGATCCCGATTGTTCATGCAAAACACGGTCTCGGTATAAATCGAAACGGTACCGAGTTGGTCCGGTACCAATCTGTCGATGCCAGAAAAAGTTGGCATGGGAAGAATGCCCACCGGGGCCGGTACCGTAGGTGCTAGTACCGGTATCTGTACTGGTGCTGGTAACGGCATCGGTACCGGTGCCCGTTGAACCGCTGGTGTCAACAGTACCGCAGCTGTAAGGAGAGCTGCAAGACTGCGTTCAATAGCAAGGAATCTCTGTTCTATCGACGCTGCTGATGCCTAGGTAGCGGTACAGGCAAAAGCAGCCGGAACCCCTGAGCATGGCACCAGTAGTTCTGCCGAGGTCGAAGCCTCAAGAACATCCTGGAACCCCGTTGATGCTTTGGAGGCCGAGGCCTCCCGCCGGGGCTGTTTTGCCAGTGTAGTTTCCTCAAGGGCAATGCCAACGGCCTCTCGATGCTTTGAAGGAGAGCTACCCTTTGAGGACCGGCTCTTATGTTTAGTTACCTGAGATCAATAAGAGGAAGACGAGGCTCTTGAAGACGTCGATGCAATGGACATGGCATCTGAAGAAAAGAAGGTACCAAGCTTTGCAGCTCGGTTCTGTTTTCCTCTTTTAGTCATCCCCATACAAGAGAGACACTCAGATGGAGAATGGTCAGGGCCTAAACATTTTAAACACCAGTCATGGGTGTCAGTGATGGAGATGGAACCGCCACACTTAGTACATTTTTTAAAACCACTAGCTGGTTTTTCCATCTTTTAGGAAAAATGGGGCCTAATGCCCAAAATGGCACCTAGCACCAAAAAGAAAAAGTTTCTGAAAAGAAACAGTTCAGAAGTATATATATATATTATTTTTTTTTTAAAAGAAGAAAAAGAAAACGGCGGTACCGGTAGGTGTCGTGAGGAGGCAGACGCGACCACAAAAAAAACAAGTTTAAAGAATACATTTTCTGCGATGACAGGGAATGAGTCCTGTCGGCTCCGCAGAAAACGAAGAACTGAAGAGGGACAGTTGGAAAGGCGGGAAGGCAGCGCACATGTGCTGAGGGATGCTCCCAAAAGCTTCCTATTGGACGTTGGGGAGCGTTCCCGCGCAGGCTCCGTCGGTACCGACGATACCCATATGTGAAGACTACATTCCTGCTTGTTCCTGGGGATTACCACCACCAAATCCCCCCAGCATCACATTCACTTTTCCCCCTCCCACTTCAACCTATACCAGTCTTCAGCAGCAGATTGACTAACCTACTGAAGAGGGCTTTAAACTAGATTTGTCGGGGATGGGTGAAGAAAGTCCCCAGATAAGTGAAACATTAAACACCATTGTAAAAATTGGTAAAAGGGACAAAATCTGGAAAGCGGTGTGTATAAAGGTCTGTGGCATGGGGAACAAGATCCCAAATGTTGAGGCTTTAACGGAAGAGGCTGACTTGGATTTAGTGGCAGTTACAGGGACATGGTTCATGGACAACCAAGACTGGGATGTAATTATACAGGGCTATACTTTATTCTGGAAGGACAGGGTAGGAAGAAAGGGAAGAGGAGTGGCACTATGCGCAAAATATAATATTAAAGTTATAGAATTACATGGCTTCAAAGGGAGTGAAGCAGCACCATGGGTTAAACTGGAAAGAGGGAAAGAGAAATCCATTTGCATTGGTGTGATATACAGGGAGAAGAAGTGCACAGAGATTTAATAGAAGACATATGTAGTACTGCAAGGAAAGGAGACGTGCTACTGATTGGTGATTTCAATATGCCATATGTTGACTGGCACATCCCTGCTGCAGTGTCATCTAGAAGTAAGGAAATCATCCTAGATTCTCTACAGGGGAGAACTGATGTGGCAACTGGTAGCAGAACCCACACATGAAGGGGCCAAACTAAACTTGCTGCTTACCAATGGGGAAGGTATTTTTGATGTTATAGTGGGAGATCATCTCGCATCCAGTTATCACCAGATGATGCGATTCAGTATTAGGACTAGGGCTGATAAAACACATTCAAAAGTGAGGGTCTTAGACTTTAAGAAAACCAACTTTGCTGAGATGGGACAATACCTCAAGGAATCGTTAGCGGGATGGGAACAGCTGGGGATGTAGAAAAGCAATGGGCAAAACTGAAAAGGGATATTTTAAGGGTAACAAACCTTTCTGTTCAAAAGATAAATAAATGTAGAAGGAAAAGAAGGCCACTATGGTTCTCATAAGAAGTAGCTGAAAAAGTGAAGAAAAAAAGGGTGGCCGTCATAAAATACAACAGATCACAGAGAGGAAGACAAGTATAAATATTTGGAAAAACAGAGAAGATAAAGTAGTCAGAAAAGGACAGATACAGAAAGAAGAATTAATAGCCAATGCAATAAAATGGGTGGATAAGACATTTTCCAGATATGCTAGTGAGAGAAGGAAGTCTGGAGTCGTCCTAGAGGACTGAAAAAAGGCACATGTGGTTCCTTAACACAAAAGCGGGAATAAGGATGAGGTTGTCTAGCCTCTGTGGTGAATAAATTATTGGAAACGCTGCTAAAAAAGAGAATAATGAAGTTTCCTTCTAAGGGATTGCAGGATCCGAGACAGCACGGATTCACCAGATGCAGGTCTTGTCAGATAAAGCACAGTTACTTACCTGTAACAGGTGATCTCTGGGAGCAGCAGGAATAAGTCTTCACATATGGGTATCGTCGGTACTGACGGAGCCTGCGCGGGAACGCTCCCCAGCATCCAGTAAGAAAGCTTTTGGGAGCATCCCACAGCGCCTGCGCGCTGCCTTCCCACCTTTCCCAACCGCCTCTCTCCAGTTCGAGTTTTAAAGCTGAGACAAAGAGAGAGAGAGAGGAAAGGAAAGATAGATAGAGAGATACAACTCCTAGGGGAGGTGGGTGGGTTGTGAAGACTTATTCCTGCTGTTCCCAGAGATCACCTGTTACAGGTAAGTACCTGCTATCTCCAGGAACAAGCAGGAATGAGTCTTCACATATGGGGACTCCCTAGCTGCAGATGCCAGGGAGAAACCCCAGGTTGTGTGTCCTTGAAAAGAACTCTACCTCCCCCCATGGATCTCTGGCATCCGACCAGGGTAGGTGGGTAGGAGTTGATTAGGAATGGAACAGGTGTTTGAGAATAGCCTGACCAAACGAGGCATCCCGTTCAAACAGTAATGGGCTGTGAAGGTATGAACCGAGGCCCAGGTGGCCGCTCGACAGATTTGGTCGATGGACACAGAGTTTAGATGAGCCATTGAGGCTGCCATGGCTCTCACATTGTGAGCTGTGACATGGCCCTCCAGAGAAATGTTCCTACTCTGGTAGGCGAAAGAAATACACTGAGCAATCCAGTTGGACAGTGTTCTCTTAGAGACTGGAAGTACTAAATGAGAAGGCATCAAAAGCAACAAAGAGTTGAGAAGACTTTCTATGTTGCTGTGTTCTTTGTAAGTAAAAGGCGAGAGCTCTCTTACAATCCAAGGTATGAAGATTCCTCTCTGCACTTGATGCATGAGGTCCTGGAAAAAAGACAGGTAAATATACCTCTTGGTTCAGATGAAAAGGCGAGACCACTTTAGGCATAAAGTGTGGATTGGTCCTGAGGACTACCTTATCATGACGGAACCTTGTATAAGGTGGATTAGCCAACAAAGCTTGCAACTCACTGATGCGGCATGCTGAGGTGACTGCAATGAGAAAAATAACTTTCCAAGAAAGAAATTTCAAAGAGGTGGTGGCTAAAGGTTCAAAGGGTGGCTTCATAAGCTGGCCAAGAACCAAGTTTAAGTCCCATGCCACTGGAGGTGGTCTAATGGGAGGTTTAGTTAAAAGAAGGCCTCTCATGAATCTTGCTATAAGAGGATGAGAGGAAATAGGTTGCCAATTGAGAGGCTTGAGGGACGCTGCAATAGCACTCAAATGGACTCTTACTGAATTTGTTTTCAGACCTGCATGGGATAGATGCAGGAGATACTCTAGTAGAGAATTCAGAGGTATTGCAAGAGGGTTAAGACCCTTCCCTGAACACCAAATGGTAAATCTTTTCCATTTGAAAGCATAGGAACGTCTAGTAGAAGGCTTTCTAGAGGCATGAATGACTTGCTGAGAGAGATGAAAATCTTGAAGGTCTAGGCCCTCAGCAACCAAGCCCTGAGATGGAGAGATTGGGGGTTTGGGTGCCACAACGTTCCTTTTTCCTGGGATAGAAGGTCTGGTGCAGAGCCCAAGTCCAGGGAAGGAGATTGAGAGAGATGCAGAAGTAGAGGGTACCACACTTGGCGTGGCCAATGTGGTGCTATGAGGATCATGGTCCCTCGATCTCTCTGAAGCTTGAATAGTGTTTTGGGAATTAGGGGAATGGGTGGAAAGGCATAAAGGAAGTCTTGACCCCAGTGAAGGAGGAAGGCATCCTTGGCCTGAACTCCCTGACATGGAATTCTGGAACAGAACCGGGGAGGTTCGGCATTCCACGGACTTGCAAAGAGGTCTAGGTCCGGGGTTCCCCAAATTCGAAAAATCCTGGCTACTTGGTCCATGTGGAGGGACCACTCGTGTGGAAGCAGAACTCGACTGAGTCTGTCCGCCCAAGAGTTTTGAACGCCTGGAAGATATACTGCCAGAAGATGGATGTGATGCTCTCTGGCGAAGGCTCAGTGTCGCAAAGCTTCGTTGCAAAGCGACAGAGAGCCAGTCCCGCCCTGCTTGTTTACATAGAACTTAGCTACTTGGTTGTCCGTATGGATGAGGACTGTCCTGTAGCTGAGCAGGGAATGGAACACTCTGAGAGCTAAGAATATTGCTCTGAGTTCCAAGAGATTGATATGCAGAGAAGTCTCCTGTGGAGACCAGATGCCCTGGGTGGAGGGATCCTGCAGATGAGCTCCCCAACCCATTGGAGAAGCATCTGTTGTAAGAGTTGCTTGGGGTAACGACTGCTGAAAAGGGGACCCCAGCAACAGATTTGGAGAGGACTTCCACCACTGGAGAGACCAAAAAAGGCGACTGGAGTTTGCTATTTTGTCTGACAGGCAACCTGATGCCTGAGTCCATTGGGTGGACAAAGTCCATTGAGCTGCCCTCATGTGAAGGCGAGCATATGGAACCACATGCACGGTGGATGCCATGTGGCCTAATAGTTGTAACATCTCTCGAGCAGTTAAATGGGACTTTAACTGTATCTGGGAGGCTAACTGCACCAAGCGTAGGCAACGGGCCTGAGGAAGATAGGCCCCTGCAGTTGTGGTATCCAGCAAGGCCCCTATAAACTCCAGAGACTGAGTAGGGATGAGATTGGATTTTGGGATGTTTATTACCAGTCCCAAATACTGAAGGACATGCATTGTGCAGGTTAGACAAGTCTGGGCCTCTGACTGGGATGGAGCTCGAATGAGCCAGTCGTCCAGATATGGGAATACGAATATTCCTAGAGTGCGCAGAAATGCAGTTACTACTGCCATACATTTCGTGAACACCCTTGGTGCAGAGGCCAGACCGAAAGGAAGCACCCTGTATTGGTAGTGCTTTCCTTGAAAAAGGAACGGAAGGAACCTTCTGTGTGTTGGATGGATGAGGACATGGGTGTACGCATCCTTGAGATCTATAGAACAAAGCCAGTCCTGACTCTGAAGGTATGGAAGCAGAGCACCTAGAGAAATCATCTTGAATTTCTCCTTGTATAGAAACTTGTTCAATTCTCTGAGATCTAATATGGGTCTGTAGCCCCCTGTTCTCTTTGGAATAAGAAAATAAGGGGAGTAGAACCCTGAGCCCTGTTGAAGAGGTACTTCTTCTATTGCCCCTTGGGCAAGAAGGGTAGCAATCTCCTGACCCAGAAGGTTGAGGAAAGATGTTGGAGAATTGAACTGTTTCACCATGGTGTGAGGAGGAAGGCTTAAGAAATGAAGCTTGTACCCTTCCCTTATGATAGAGAGGGTCCATTTCTCTTTTGTGATTTGCTCCCATCTGGGAGCAAAGTAAGCCATCCTTCCTGGAATGGTGAGGGACTCTGGTTCTTCCAGAGCTAGAAAGGCTAAGTTCTCTAGTTGCAAGTCAAAGGCCCTGAGGAGGCTGAGGCTGCAGGGCCGTGGCAGGCCTGGCAGCCTTTGACTTGGCCTGTTTAGGTGGCTGCTGACGCTTTGCAACAAAATGACCTGCAGAAGATGCCTGCTGAACATAAGCAGGATAATATCTTCCCTTTTCAGAAAAAGATGTCGTCTTGAACAATCTTTTCTTAACAGGAGCAGAGGTAGACTTTGAAAGTCGATCCAAAGCAGAGTTCTCAGCATCCATCTGAGTGACCTTTACTCGCCAATCCTTGCCAAAAAGGTTTTCACCTGTACAAGGAAGATTTCCTAATTCATCTTAGACCCAGAGTTCCAAATCAGAGGCCTGTAACCAAGCAATTCTGCGTGCACCTATGGCAATAGCCGAGGCTCTGCTTACACACTCAAAAGAGTCAAAGGCTGCACGGTTGGAAAATTTGGAAACATCTTGGGCATGTTTGAGCCAAGTGAGAAATTCCTGCCTTTTATCTTCTGAAATAAAAGGAGTTAAAGTCTGCAGATGATCTGTGACTTCTTTTAGAAACATCCCCATACAGAGACTATAGGAGTTGATTCTGGCAGCAAGCATATTAGCTTGGAAAACCCTTCAGCCAAAAGCATCTAGGGTCCTGCATTCACGTCCTGGAGGATTAGATGAGTGTCTCTTTGCACGCTTTATTTTCCTCACGGCAGACTCTACCACAATAGAGGCCTTGTCATGAAAGCCAGGACAAGGAGGGACACGGTACATGGTGTCTAACTTACGAGAATGAGGAGAGGTGGTGAGAGGAGTCTCCCACATGCCCAACATGAGATCATAGAGAATCTCATGAATAGGTAAGGTAGCTGCTTCTTTAGGAGCCTTAGGATATTGCAAAATATCTAATTGCTTGGCTCTAGGCTCTGACTCAGGGGCCACTGCAATAGAATAGATCCCCAGGAAGGAGTAGATAACATGAGGAGGGATCTAGCTTAGCTTGAAGATGGTTTAGAATTTTGCAGCTGAGATTTAATGCTAAAAAAATGCGGGATCATGCATTTGGGTTGCAAAACTCTATGGGAATGGTACAATGTAAGGGGCGAAGTATTTCTGTGCCTGAAAGAAGAGTGGGATTTGGGAATGACCGTTTCTGGTAATATTTAAGTGGCTAAAGAGGTAGGAAAGGTGACGGTGAAAGCCAGTATACTTGGGTGCACAGGGAGAGGAATGGTCAGCAGAAAAAAGGAAGCAACAGTGCCTCTGTATAAGTCTCCGGTGTAAGCTTATTTGGAGTATTGTGTGCAATTCTGGAGACCACATCAGCAAAAGGATATAAACAGGATGGAGTCGATGCAGAGAGGGACTACTAAAATAGTTAGTGATCTTTGCTATAAAGCATATGAGGACCTTATGGGTGACGTCGGCACCGACGGAGCCCATGTGGAGCAATTCCCCAGCTTTCAAAGAAAGCCTTTGGGATTGCTGCCACGCATGCAGGGTCCTCTTCCCACCCAAAAGTGCCATCTTGCTCAATCAGGTCCCCTAACTAGAGCTCTAATAAGCAGATGGCAAGAGAAGGATAAAAAAATTGCAGCTCTTCAGGGGAGGTGGGAGGGTAGCGAGGACTGATTCCTGCTGTTCCTGGAGAACACCTGGTACAGGCGAGTAACTACGCTTTCTCCTGGAACAAGCAGGAAGTCAGTCCTCACTTATGGGACTGCCCAACTAAAGGCAACCGAACCTGTAAGCAAAAAAAATAAAAAAAAATAAAAACGCCTCCGCGAGGCAGTGAGCATAAGCCGATGTCCAAAAGAAGCTAGAGTCCTTGGGCCCTCAGAGCAAGCTCTTGGTAGCAGCAGCAAAAGGGTTGGAGGGCAGGAGTTGCTTATAACCCGAACAGACTACAGAGTATAACCTGGCCAAAGGTGCTGTCTTGACGGGAGTCCCTCTCCAGGCAATAGTGTGAAGCGAATGTATTCACTGAAGACCAGGTCGCAGCCCGGCAGATGCCCATCAGAGGCACTGAGAGCAGCAAAGCCACCGATGACGCCTTGGCGTGGACGCCGTGAGCGGTAACCCGACGATCCAGTGGGGCGCCCGCTTTTGCCTGGGTGAAAGCGATGCAGTCCGCCACCCAGATGGAGAGGGTGCGCTTGGTGACTGCCAGCCCCAGGCGGTTGGGATCGTAGGCAATGAGACTTGTGATGACCCTGGGTGCACTGCAGGTAGAAGGCGAGAGCCCTCTTGCCGTCGAGTGTATGCAAGACATCCGATGCCTGGTCGGCGTGAGGTCTCAGGAAAAACGTTGGCAAGACCACCTCCTGACTGAGCTGGAAATCCAAGACAACCTTCGGTAGGAACTTGGGGTAGGTGCGAAGTACCACCCTGTTTCTGTAAAACCTGATGTATGGGGCCTTGACCATGAGAGTTTGAAGTTCTCTGATTCGCCACACCAAGGTCAGTGCCACCAGGAAGACCACCTTCCAGGAGAGGTGCCAGAATGAGCACATCGCCATTAGCTCGAAGAGTGGCCGCGTCAGTTGCATGAGCACGATGTTCAGGTCCCATTCCACCGTGGGAGGCCGGATGGCGGGTTTGGACAGCAGGAGGCCCCACATGAAGCGGGAGACCAGAGGCTGGCCCAAGAAGGGTTTGCCCTCGACAGGTAAGTGGTTGGCTGAAATGGCGTTCAGGTGAACCCTGACAGAATTAGACTTTAGATCCACCTGGGAGAGGTCCAGTTCAAAATGCATTCGGTGCCACCTTGCTCAGGTGTGGAATTGGCCTGCATAAGCAGGGGAACTGCGTGTTCATCGGGCTGGCGAACAGATCCATGGATGGAGTCCCCCAGAGGCAGAACAGGTGGAGAGCCACCTCTGGACTCAAATGCCACTCATGTGGGCGGAGAAACCTGCTGAGCCTGTCCGCGAGGACATAATCACGGACCAAGACAGACAACCTGTAGGGTCATGCCCCGACACACCATGAAGGAACAGCCTCCCGACAGAGGAGGCGGGAGCCTGTGACCCCTCCTTGTTTATGTAATACATCGTGACTCGATTGTCTGTCTGCACAAGTACCGACCTGCCCTTCAGGTGGTACTCGAAGACCTTCAAGGCCAACCTAACTGCTCGAAGCTCGAGCAGGTTGATCTGCTGTCGAGATTCCTTGGGTAACCACTGCCCCTGTGCAGAAATGGTTGCCGTGGGCTCCCCAGCCCAACAGCGAGGCATCCATCGTCAAGTTGAATTCCTGTGGACGAGCCTGGAAGGGCATGCCCCAAAGAAGGCTCTGGGGATACTTGCCACAAGACTAGAGATTAGACTAGGCTTCAAGACACCTGGGTGGGGTCCCAGAGGCGGCCCGAGGCTTGGGTCCATTGCGCTCTGAGGCACCACTGGGCCGCTCACATGTGCATGAGAGCGTGGGGAACAACGTGAACAGTTGCGGCTATGTGCCCCAGGAGACCCAGCATGGTCCGTGCCGAGACCCTGGGCCAGTCTTGGACCTCGGCAGCCAGTGCGCGGAGCCGATCCGCAGGAGCTTGAGGCAGGAAGGCAGTCACACATTCTGTGTTGAGAAGAGCACCAATGAACTCTGAGATCCAAGGAGCATAGCCAATCACCTGCTGGAGGTAGGGCAGCAGGATGCCAAGGGTAGCATTTTGAACTTCTCCCGCACAAGCAACTTGTTCAGATTCCTGAGGTCGAGGGTGGGGCGCTGGCCCCACGCCCTCTTCTGAATGAGGAAGCACTGGAAATAAAATCCCTGACCCCGGAGGTGTGGTGGAACTCTTTCGACCGCTTGCTGACCAAGGAGGTTGTTCAGCCCTTGCTGTAAGCGACTGGGGTGAGGGAAGCTGAGTAGGTTCCACCGGGGAGAAGGGAGGAGGGAGTCTAAACGAAAATTATACCATCCCGGATCACCTGCAGGACCCAGGTGTCCGATGTCATAGCCGCCCATTCGGGGGCGAAGAGGGACAGGCATCCTCCCACCGGTGGAAGCATCCCCGGGTGGCAAGAGGCTATGCTTTTGGTGTCAAAACCCCAGATCTGGCTGGGGTGGCGCCAGAGGCTGGGTCTTGGGGCCCTTGGGTTTCCGGTGACCCTGGGCACCCCCCTTTCCCTGAGCGCTGGTCGTCAGTGCAGGGGTAGGCGGGTATGGTAGGTATCCCCGGTAGGGGAGCCCTTTCCTTTGGAAGAAAGGCTTTTTGGTGTGCTGCTTCTTCCGTGGGAGCGAGGAGGTTTTGCGAGAGAGACAGGTGCGAGTCACGAATTCTGTCTCGATCTCGGCTGCCTTGTCCTCCATGGGCTTGCCGAACAGCTGTTTGCTGAGGTAGGGTACATCCAGGAGCTTCTCCTAGACCAGTGGTTCTCAACCTTTTTTGTACCGTGACCCCTTTTACCATTGGTCAACTTGTGGTGACCCCCAATGATAAAATCAAATGCGTCTCTTCCTTTACCATTAACGCATTGTCGCTGTAATCATGTGTTGAATTATTAATATATTTATAGGCCTTTGCAATATGTTTTTATTTATAAAATTTACTTATTTAAACCACAATAATTATCACAAGTAACAATATTTGTTTTCAAAATTATGATGATTTTGTAGTCAAATCATTAATATGAAATAAAATTATTTTTTTCTACCTTTGTTATCTGACCAATTTATCATGCTGGTCCCGATCTGAGGCTTCTGCTTTCCTGTCTTCTCTTAGCTCTCTTTCTGTGGTCTATGGTCCATCTGCCATTTCTTATCTCTTCTTTTGTTTTCTTCACTTCTTTCCATCAGCCTATTTCCAGTCCCAGTAACCATCTCCAGTATCAGCCCCTTTCCAGTCCTCACTCTTAGTACCTTCCAATGTCAACATGGTGTCCATTCCCTTCCAGTCCACCTCCTTCCCCAATGACCAGTCCCTTCTAGTACAAATACCATGGCAGCCCCTCTCAGATCCACTCCCTTCCAGTTCCATTCTCCCATCCCCTCGTATCAGCCCATTTGTAGCCTTAGCCCCCAGTTTTTTCCAGGGCCAGCAGCTCTATCCTCCCCTCCCCAAAATCAGCCCATTCCCAGTCGAAGTCCCCCAATCAGCTCGTTTCCAGTGCTAGTCCACCCTCAACCCCATTACCAGTGCTAGCCTCCCCTAATCAGCCCAATACCAGTCCTACCCCCCCATCAGCTCATTTCCAGCGCTAGTCCCTCCTCAACCCCATTACCAGTGCTAGGCTCCCCTAATCAGCCCATTACCAGTCCTAGCCTCCCCGATCAGCTCATTTCCAATGCTAGCCCCCCCATCAGACCATTACCAGTCCTAGCCTTCCCTAATCAACCCATTACCAGTCCTAGCCCCCCCATTTGCCCATTATAATCCTAACCCGCACTGTCTCTCCCCTCTGTCCAGCATTTATCCCGTCTGTCCAGTACGTCCGTCTCTTCCCTTTGTCCATGTCAGCCCACCTCCCTCCCTCCATGTCAGCCCCCCTCCCTCCATGTCAGCCCCCCGCCCTCCCCTCCCACATCAGCCCCCCCTCTTTCCATGTCAGCCCCCCTCCCTTCATGTCAGCCCTCCCTCCGTCCTTCCCTCCACCCATCCATATCAGCCCCCCTTCATCCATGTCAGCCCACCTCCCTCCCTCCATATCAGCCCCCCTCTGTCCATGTAAGCCCCCCCTCCCCAATGTCAGCCCTGTTGCAGGTTCCCTGCTCCCCTCTCCCCATATCTGCCTCCTTCTTCTGGAGCCGCGGCTCCCTGTCTCTTAGGGAACCACGGCTATGCCTGTAAAACTGTTGGGGAGCCTGTCTCTAAACGGGCTCCGTGCAGCATTGTCCCGCCTCCAAAGGAACCACCACCCAGGAAAAAGATTTAGGCGTCATTGTGGATACCATGTTAAAACCCTCGGCCCAGTGTGCAGCGGCGGCCAAGAGAGCAAATAGAATGCTAGGTATGATAAGGAAAGGAATGGAAAATAAAACAAAAGATATTATAATGCCTCTATCGTTCCATGGTGAGACCGCACCTTGAATATTGTGCGCAATTCTGGTCGCCGTATCTTAAAAAGGATATAGCGATTTTAGAAAAGGTTCAGAGAAGAGCCACCAAAATGGTAAAGGGGATGGAAGGATACTCCTATGAAGAAAGGCTAAAAAGGTTAGGGCTCTTTAACCTGGAAGAGAGACGGCTGAGGGGAGATATGATAGAAGTCTATAAATTAATGAACGGAGTGGAACGGGTAAACGTAGATCGATTGTTTACCTTATCAGAATATAGAATGAAGCTACAGGGTAAACTATTTAAGACTAATAAAAGAAAATATTTTTTCACTCAACGTGTAATCAAACTCTGGAATTTGTTACCGGAGGATGTAGTAAAGGCTGTTAGTGTAGCTGGGTTTAAAAAAGGTTTGGACAAGTTCCTGGAGGAAAGGTCCATAAACCATTATTAAGAAGGGACCCAGGATATCAATGCTTGAACCAATACAAGCATTGTGGAACCTGTGTCCCTTGGGGAAACTGCTAGGTACATATGACCTAGATTGGCCACTGTTGGAAACAGAATACTGGGCTTGATGGACCTTGGTCTGACCCAGTATGGAATATCTTATGTTCTTAAAGGAAGTGGTAAACAACTTCCTTTGGAGGCGGGACAATGCTGCACGGAGCCCGTCGAGAGGCAGGAAGGCTCCGCAACAGTTTTACAGGCATAGCCGCGGTTCCCTAAGAGGCAGGGAGCCGCGGCTGCAGAAGATGGGAGTTTGTGAGTTTGCCACTGCCGAGAAGCAGACGCGGCAGCAACTTATGCGTTTTTTGTTTGTTTGTTTTTTAACGGTGGAGTGAGGCGACCCCTGCTAAATCCTGTGGCGACCCCATGGGGGTCGCGACCCACAGGTTGAGAACTGCTGTCCTACACCCACTGTTCCAGGTCCAAAGACTGGAGCCACGCCTGACATCGGGCTCCGATGTCAGCCGCCGCTACACGGGCGGAAGACTCAAAACCCGTAATATGTGGCGCAAAAAAGGTATATTCAGCAGTCTGCAACCGACCTCAGGAGAGTCTGTTACCTGAGAAGGTGCTCCCCACCAAGGCCCTCTGAGAATCTGCTGAGCTCTTTGGCGAGGTTGCGAAGGAACATACACATATATAGTTGGTACGCCTGGATGCGGCACACCAGCATGGATCCCTGGTAAGCTTTGTGCCCGAGGGTATAGGACTCCCTACTGGACAGGACCAAAGAGTGCAACTTCGGGCTCTTCTGTTTACACATCGCAGACCCGACTACCATGGAGGTGTGAGGAAGCTGGGTCTTCCGAAACCCCGGCCGTACTGGACCCTGTACATGGCATAGAGTCATTTACTGACAATAGGGGCCGAGGCGGGTGCTTCTCACATGCGGAGAAGCAGCCGGGAAAGGATGGACGGTACCAGAACTCTAAGAGACTCCCTGGATGGAGATTCATGCTGTAAAATGTCAAGTTCCTCTGCCCTCAGTTGCTCCTCAGTCTGCGTAGGCAGATTGAGGGCCAGAGCCATATCCTGCACAAATGCCAGGAAAGAAGTGTCCTCGGGAGGTGACCACCTTTGCAAGGCGGGCGGGGATGGGTCAGAGGGGAGATCCCTGTAGGCGCGGATCTCTGGGGAAGTATCCCGGTCCGATTCCCAGCCCGAGAGGTCCAAGGGGGACTCTGAGTCAGGCTGATCCCCGCGCCCCCTGGCTGAGGCCTGCTTGGAGCCAGAGGCACTGGCTCTGGAAGATCTCGCCCCTCAGGAACAGGACGGCGAGCGAGACCGGTGCCAAGGACCTTCACGAGACCCGCAGCTCTCCAAGGCAGTTTTCGTGACCCCGGTCAGGTGACCTCCGGTCTCGGGGCGTGAGCCAGCCGTGCTAGGCAAAAGCTTCTGCTGGGCAGCGAGTAAGGCAGAAACGCTGCACTCCAGTGCCAGCATACAGGACTCCCACTCGGGCGTGGGTCTCTGCGACACTGATGCCGGGATTACTGGGTCTGGCATACAGGAGAGGGTCCTCTCCAGAACGACTCTCAGGAGACCGGGCGCCATCTCTGGAGGCCTCTGTGTCTGTCCGAGATACCTTTCGAGGCCGCTCCTTATCCGACTCTCGGGAATGCCGAGGGGGGCTAAGGGAGCAAGCGTGAGACCGCTCACGCTTGCTCGGAGCCCCCGACAGCGACTTTGAGATCATCATCATCTTTTTCTGTTCCACCTTGCGTGAACCCTGATCAGAGTGACATCTGGGGCATGGGGACACTACGGGGGACCCCGCAAGCGGTGGATCGGTAGGGCGAGGTGCCAACTGGGGATCCCGGGGCTGCCTTGCGGAAAATGTCATCATATTTCTGCTTGCGGCTGAGCAGGGCCTTAGCGGACATTTTCTTACAAAGCGAGCAGAGCTCTGGGTTGTGGTCAGCCCCCAAGCACCGTAGACAACAGTCGTGGGTGTCCGTGAGCGACATATTATTGGAGCATGTGTCACATTTTTTAAAGCTGGTGGCCAAGGGGGCAAAAAGGGCTCCTGCAAGGTTGAAAACCCTCTAGGCCAGCGGATGGGGAAAAAAGGGCGCAATAAGGGCCCGAAAGAGAAACACTAAATAGAGACAAACAAGAGGTCCCCTAGCCCACCGCCGAAGCAGGGGCAAATGGGGGGGGGGGGGAATGAAGAGGACTGGTGCTACTGGAAAAACAGCTGAAAGGCTGGATCACGAAAAACCTTTCTCCGAGGGACAAGGATGTGCGTCTGAAGGGCTCTGTGGAAAATGGTACCTTTGGGCAGGAAGTGGACCATGCATGCGTGGAAGCAATCCCAAAGGCTCTCTTTGGAAGCTGGGGAATTGCTCCGCGTGGGCTCAGTCGGTGCTGACGTCACCCATAAGTGACGACTGACTTCCTGCTTGTTCCTGGAGAAAGAGGAGATATGATAAAGACCTTTAAATACCTCCGTGGCATAAATGCACAAGAGGAGAACCTCTTTCAATTAAAAGCAAGTTCTGCTACGAGGGGACACAAGATGAAAGTGCAAAGGAATAGATTCAGGAGTCAAATGCATAAATATTTCTTTTCAGTAAGGGTAGTAGATGCATGGAGTAGTCTCCCAGTGGGGGTAGTGCAATGGGGACAGTATCTGAATTCAACAAGGCATGTGGTCTTTTTCTGCAATCATGTTTCTATGTTTCTATCATCCAACTGCTCTTTCCAGTCACCCTCTATTCACACCTCATACCACCCCACTCATCCCCCTTCCCTTCTGCTAAGTCTCCAGTCTTGTAGGCGGACATAATAGGATGACCAAATTGCATGTTTCAGCAGACATGCCAAAAAAACAACCGTCAAGCTGCCACATACTTTACAGCCACTTGATTTCAATGACACCTGCTCCACTTGCATCAATTCCACCATCCTTTCATACCATACAGTCAGGGCAAACAGCTGTCCTATCAACTTCAGCAGGACATCTTTTTTGCCAACACAGAGACCTTCACAAAAGCCTTTAAACCTGGTCTTGGCTCCAGTATTCTCAAAAGGTCTTCCAGCAGTATATGACCACAGTGTGATAAAGTTATCCAAAGAAATGTTTTAATAGCTGCTTGCACTACAGGAGCACCCTAGGAGTACCCTTGCTTCTTTTTCTACTAAAGTCAAAATCTGGTGAACTAAAATCTCTTACCAGCAATACCGCCCATAGTTAATTAAAGAACATTGTTTGACCATTTCTGGTTGCATCAAATTCAAGAATCTAATGTTGGCTCACTGGGCTTTCTATATGGGTTTTCCTCTCTACTTGACACTCCTAATCCCTGCTCTCTTCTTCCATCTTAAGCTGAGCTTCTAATAGTCTTAACTTAAATAAGTTAGTATGAGTGTATTAGATCAGCTACGTTCTCCTATGGAATTCATTCCCTCCAGATACTCGTTTTGAAAGTGCCCATCAAAAATTTAAGAAAATGCTGAAAACTTTGCTCTTTGAAAGATTGTATGCTGTTTACCTTTAATGCAGGTATGGCTTTTTCCCCCAAAATATTTAGTTGTATTTATTCTATTGGATTGATTGTGTTGTGCTAGTCACACCTAACCTTATTGATTCTTTATCCTTTTGTCGTATGTCTGATTTTATGTTCCATTAATGGTTGATTTTTATTGTAAACTGCTATGATGACAATTTTTCTGCCTATAGTGGTATAACAAATGTTACAAATAAATAAATAAAATATTGCAAGCTTGTGGCTGTTTGTCTATATTGCTATTTATTTTGTATGTCTAGCAAATAAGATCAGCATATCATTTAGATATAAACATGTGATACTTCTGATTAATGTAGCAGACAATGCTTCTTCCATTCCTTATACCCACTGCACCTCAACTGCTTTAATATTTTTGGGGTAGATATTCAAAGCCTCTTAGCCAGTTAGCAGTTAAACAGCTAAAATGCACTGAGCCCAATATTCAGTGGCACTAACCAGTTCATGCGACTGAATTTCCCATAGACCAGAGATAAGGGGCAATACAGATTGCTATTCAGTTAGTGATATTCAACCATCAATCAGAAAGCGTTAACCAGTTAAAGTAAGGTCTTCTCATTAGCTGTCCTAACTTTAAATAGTTTTTCGCTACCTGATTAGCAGTTAAATATTGTCCCTAACCAGATAGCGACATACTGACCAGCCTACCCGTATATGCAGTACCAGGCAAGTTCCAGTACTGAATATCCAGATTTAGATGAAGCAGCAGTGGCTAGAAGCGTTAAGAAGCCTAGCTGCCGCCACTGAATATCAGCCCCTTTGTTTATGCAGAATGTGCTACCTCAACCTGCTTTCTGCCTATCATATAATAGCCTGATTTTGTTATACCCCAGTTATAGCACTCACTGTTTCCAAATGATTAACAATTGCGTTTGCAGGACTAACAGCAACTACAGAAGTATTTGCTGCACACTGCTCTGCCAATTCATATCATAAAAGAGTTTGCATGCTTTAGCATTTATTTCCCCACCTTTTTTTTTCCTTTTCTCTCGGATTATCTTCTGAGCAATTCTTCTCCAGCGAGGTAATGAGCTAAGGAGTTTAAGTTTGGACATAATGGAGATGTCATTGCAAACTGCAGGACGTAGCTCATTGAAAAGAAATCTCAAACGCTCAATCACAGGAGCACATACTTCTTTGTAGGAGCGACCTTGTTCTTGATGAGTCTACAACAAACAATCTATTTAAGCATCTAATGAATGGCAACATTTTAACACAGAATTTTCTGGTGGCAAAAGGAAAAAGATCAATTGTTAAGTTAATACCTTAATTAAAGAACATTTTGCTTGGTAGACAACACGACACACGTCCACTACAGACTTGGGCAACATTCTGTGCTTGACTTGATCAATTCCAAGGCTGCCATGGTGAACAAGAGATAATGCTACATGACCTAAAAAAAAGTGAATTGATATACAGTCAAACCTCGGTTTTCATGATTAATCCGTTCGAAAAAGTCTGACTAAAACCGAAACGTATGAAAACTGAAGCAATATTTACCATAAGAAATAATGTAAATCCAATTAATCCGTTCCAGACACCCAAAAATATTCACAAAAAATACATTTTATAGAGAATAACTATATTTTTACATACAGAAAACAATGAGAAATAAATATAAATGACTAATGAAATGGATAAATGAACATTTAACATCACTGAAAGCAAGCTAAGTACAGTACTGTACAGTACAGTATGTTAGCATCTGGCCTTAGCCACCCCTGACAAGCTGCTGTGCCCATCTCTCTTCAGAATCACATTGGATTCAGCCCATTAAAATACCTTTAATTTATCTGCTCAATGCTTCAGAATGGCAGAAAATCTTAATGATATAGCTTCAGACGTACCCTGCAAGAGAAAGAACTGCCTCCCACATTCATGCAACATCTCCTGCTTACGTTGACAGCTTTTCTTCCCTGCTACCTCCGAGCCTGAGGGGGCGCTCCAGAGAACGGGCAGGCGGTGGACGAGATCGGGGCCTTCCTCTCTGCGCAATCCTTGCCTCTCTAACTCTGACCAGGCTCGAGGATGTGTTTCATTTACGTGCTCAGCTGGCTTTCGTTTCTCATCACGCTGGCGATCGGTGAGTCCGGGGGGCAGTGCTGCCGGGACCGGGCGGGCGTTCTGGCAGTGTATACAGACCGGTGTGCAGCGCGAGGGTGTATGTATTTACAGTACTGTACTTTACAAAAACCGAGGCGATGTACGAGAACCGGGACAAAATCTCAGTCAAAAAAGACGTTGAAAACCGAAGCGATGTATGAGAACCGGGACAAAATCTCAGTCAAAAAAGACGTTGAAAACCGAAGCGTATGAAAACCGGGGCAAATGAAAACCGAGGTTTGACTGTAGTTTGCGCTTTTGAAAACCAATAAATAATTTCAAGGTCAGTCAAAAATTGTATATGATACCTAAGTCCTCATGCTTTAGCAGGCAACATAGAAGAAGACGTCCTACTTCTTCCACAGGATGCTCTGGAGGGAATGTGATTGGTGTTGTCAGGTGACACTGCTTGCAGTACCTTTCAACTTGACATAAAAAGTCCTAGAAACAAAATCAAGCCATCAGCAGCAGCAATAAAAAAACCAAACCAAAACAAATCACTCCTAAGGTAAACAGTGACCAAAGATCAAAAAAAGCCTATTACCAAGTCACTGTTAGCGCACATAGCCAACTAAAATATAAAAGTAGCTTTTATATACACACAGTAAACTTTAACATTAAAAACAATAGTTTATTTTATAAAAATGTTGGTTGTGTTGATGTTTTTCCCTAAAATGGTTTTCCAAATTCTAATAATGCACAAGAAACAGTTGCTCAAACTCTTTTCTACAGCTAAAAGCAAAATCAATTGCTTAAATTAGGACTAGCATTCCCCAAATTAATTTCATATTAACATACATAGAAACATAGCAGCAGAAAGACCACATGGCCTATTCTAATCTGCCTTCTCAGATCAACTATAATAGTCCCCTTTTTTCCTTTAGAGATTATCTGTATATAGAAAGATAGAAAGAATCATCATACTTGAGTGCCTATTCAGGACACTACTACTAAATCTGACAAGAAGCTCAAAGTCTCTACAATTTTACAAACAATTATATTATATATATTGAGCCTTGGGGACATTTTGAGGATTTACTTTCATGGCAATGTCCTTTGATGAACAAACATGCATGTGTCAGTTTCTGTTTTCAACTATATTAATTTACTACTATTTATTTGTTTCTTTGTTTGTTTTCTATACTATTTATCCAAAAGCTACACATCAGTTTAGAATAAAGTTCTGTGTGTTTTATTCCAGATTTTTCTTTCCTTCCCTGTCTTTTCAATACAAATGCCCAGATAACTTCAGAATCCATTTCTGATTAAGCATTGGAGCAGCCTAGTTGCTGTAACATTAACTGCAAGAGAAGCTTCCCTGAAAGTTGAGTCATAAAGAGTAACATGTAAGCAGAAAACATCCATTATATCTCTGACCTCTTTAATGTTAGACAGCAAGCAGCTAACCCAGATAAGTCAAAATAATAACAACCTAGGCTGAATTTTTGAGTCAGGCAATGCTACAGAGATCCCGTTTCAGAATGCCATTTGATAAAGCCAGCTGGGTCTGGCTGCCCTGTTAAACTGGTCCTGGTGCACTAAGGCTAGGGAAAGGAGAGAAAAAGTGGCAGTCCGTAGTGGCCACCAAGCAACTCTGTCACCGCAAATGGCACCCCCTACAATCTGAAACCACCATGCGTCTTTATATCACACGCAGGGGTTCTCAACCCTGTCCTCAGAACCCACCTAGCCAGTCGGGTTTTCAGGATAACCACAATGAATATGCATGGGAGAGATCTGCATATAATGGAGGCAGTGTATGCAAATCTCTCTCATTGTGGTTATCCTGAAAACCCGACTGGCTAGGTGGGTCCCGAGGACAGGGTTGAGAACCCCTGACTCATACAGTATTGCTGACAGAGGTAGGCTGAACAGAGATGAAACGGACACGTGGTAAATTAAAATGAGATAATGGGAACTAGTGATTTGGCCATTGCTCATATGTACCTACTTAGAATGGAAGCTAGACAGGGAGGTGATTCACTGTATCTTAATGTAAAAAGAGATGCTAATAGATGAGGATCATTTGATTCACCAAAGCTGCCTATATAAGAACATAAGATATGCCATATTGGGTCAGACCAAGGTCCATCAAGCCCAGTATCCTGTTTCCAACAGTGGCCAATCTACGTCATACGTACCTAGCAGTTTCCCCAAAAGACACAGGTTCCGCAATGCTTGTACTGGGTCAAGCATTGATATCCTGGGTCCCTTCTTAATAATGGTTTATGGACCTTTCCTCCAGGAACTTGTCCAAACCTTTTTTAAACCCAGCTACACTAAAGCACAGTTACTTACCTGTAACAGGTGATCTCTGGGAACAGCAGGAATAAGTCTTCACATATGGGTATCGTCGGTACCGACGGAGCCTGCGCGGGAACGCTCCCCAGCGTCCAGTAAGAAAGCTTTTGGGAGCATCCCACAGTGCCTGCACGCTGCCTTCCCGCCTTTCCCAACCGCCTCTCTCCAGTTCGAGTTTTAAAGCTGAGACAAAGAGAGAGAGAGGAAAGGAAAGATAGAGAGATACAACACCTAGGGGAGGTGGGTGGGTTGTGAAGACTTATTCCTGCTGTTCCCAGAGATCACCTGTTACAGGGTAAGTAACTGTGCTATCTCCAGGAACAAGCAGGAATGAGTCTTCACATATGGGGACTCCCTAGCTGCAGATACCAGGGGAAGACCCCAGGTTGTGTGTCCTTGAAAAGGACTCTACCTCCCCCCATGGATCTCTGGCATCCAACCAGGGTAGGTGGGTAGGAGTTGACTAGGAATGGAACAGGTGTTTGAGAACAGCCTGACCAAACGAGCCATCCCGGCGGGAGTCCTTGTCCAAACAGTAATGGGCTGTGAAGGTATGAACCGAGGCCCAGGTGGCTGCTCGACAGATTTGGTCGATGGACACAAAGTTTAGATGAGCCATTGAGGCTGCCATGGCTCTCACATTGTGAGCTGTGACATGGCCCTCCAGAGAAATGTTCCTACTCTGGTAGGCAAAAGAAATACACTGAGCAATCCAGTTGGACAGTGTTCTCTTAGAGACTGGAAGTCCTAAATGAGAAGGATCAAAAGCAACAAAGAGTAGAGAAGACTTCCTATGTTGCTGTGTTCTTTGTAAGTAAAAAGCGAGAGCTCTCTTACAATCCAAGGTATGAAGATTGCTCTCTGCACTTGATGCATGAGGTCCTGGAAAAAAGACAGGTAAATTTACCTCTTGGTTCAGATGAAAAGGTGAGACCACTTTAGGCATAAAGTGTGGATTGGTCCTGAGGACTACCTTATCATGATAGAACCTTGTATAAGGTGGATTAGCCACCAAAGCTTGCAACTCACTGATGCGGCGTGCTGAGGTGACTGCAATGAGAAAAACAACTTTCCAAGAAAGAAATTTCAAGGAGGTGGTGGCTAAAGGTTCAAAGGGTGGCTTCATAAGCTGGCCAAGAACCAGGTTTAAGTCCCATGCCACTGGAGGTGGTCTGATGGGAGGTTTAGTTAAAAGAAGTCCTCTCATGAATCTTGCTATAAGAGGATGAGAGGAAATAGGTTGTCCATTGAGAGGCTTGAGGGACACTGCAATAGCACTCAAATGGACTCTTACTGAATTCGTTTTCAGACCTGCATGGGATTGATGCAGGAGATACTCTAGTAGAGAATTCAGAGGTATTGCAAGAGAGTTTAGACCCTTCCCTGAACACCAAATGGTAAATCTTTTCCATTTGAAAGCATAGGAACGTCTAGTAGAAGGCTTTCTAGAGGCATGAATAACATCTCTGACTTGCTGAGAGAGATGAAAATCTTGAAGGTCTAGGCCCCTCAGCAACCAAGCCCTGAGATGGAGCGACTGGGGGTTTGTGTGCCACAACGTTCCCTCTTCCTGGGACAGAAGGTCTGGTGCAGAGCCCAAGTGCAGGGAAGGAGCTTGAGAGAGATGCAGAAGTAGAGGGTACCACACTTGGCGTGGCCAATGTGGTGCTATGAGGATCATGGTCCCTCGATCTCTCTAAAGCTTGAATAGTGTTTTGGGAATTAGGGGAATTGGTGGAAAGGCATAAAGGAAGTCTTGACCCCAGTGAAGGAGGAAGGCATCCTTGGCCTGAACTCCCTGACACGGAATTCTGGAACAGAACCGAGGAAGTTTGGCATTCCACGGACTTGCAAAGAGGTTTATGTCCGGGGTTCCCCAAATTCGAAAAATCCTGGCTACCTGGTCCATGTGGAGGGACCACTCGTGTGGAAGCAGAATTCGACTGAGTCTGTCCGCCCAAGAGTTTTGAACGCCTGGAAGATATACTGCCAGAAGATGGATGTGATGCTCTCTGGCGAAGGTCCACAGTCGCAAAGCTTCGTTGCAAAGCGACAGAGAGCCAGTCCCGCCCTGCTTGTTTACATAGAACATGGCTACTTGGTTGTCCGTATGGATGAGGACTGTCCTGTAGCTGAGCAGGGAATGGAACACTCTGAGAGCTAAGAATATTGCTCTGAGTTCCAAGAGATTGATATGCAGAGAAGTCTCCTGTGGAGACCAGATGCCCTGGGTGGAGAGATCCTGCAGATGAGCTCCCCAACCCATTGGAGAAGCATCTGTTGTCAGAGTTGCTTGGGGTAGCGACTGCTGAAACAGATTTGGAGGGGACTTCCACCACTGGAGAGACCAAAATAGGCGACTGGAGTTTGCTATTTGGTCTGACAGGCAACGTGATGCCTGAGTCCATTGGGTGGACAAAGTCCATTGAGCTGCCCTCATGTGAAGGGCGAGCATATGGAACCACATGCACGGTGGATGCCATGTGGCCTAATAGTTGTAACATTTCTCGAGCAGTTAAATGGGACTTTAACTGTATATGGGAGGCTAACTGCACCAAGCGTAGGCAACGGGCCTGAGGGAGATAGGCCCTTGCAGTTGTGGTATTCAGCAAGGCCCATATAAACTCCAGAGACTGAGTAGGGGTGAGATGGGATTTTGGGATATTTATTACCAGTCCCAAATACTGAAGGATACGCATTGTGCAGGTTAGACAAATCTGGGCCTCTGACTGGGATGGAGCTCGAATGAGCCAGTCGTCCAGATATGGGAAAACGAATATTCCTAGAGTGCGTAGAATTGCAGCTACTACTGCCATGCATTTCGTGAACACCCTTGGTGCAGAGACCAGACCAAAAAGAAGTACCCTGTATTGGTAGTGCTTTCCTTGAAAAAGGAACCGAAGGAACCTTCTGTGTGTTGGATGGATGAGGACATGGGTGTACGATACTTGAGATCTAGAAAACAAAGCCAGTCCTGACTCTGAAGGTATGGCAGCAGAGTACCGAGAGAAACCATCTTGAATTTCTCTTTGAATAGAAACTTGTTCAATTCTCTGAGATCTAATATGGGTCTGTAGCCCCCTGTTTTCTTTGGAATAAGAAAATAAGGGGAGTAGAACCCTGAGTCCTGTTGAAGAAGAGGTACTTCTTCTATTGCCCCTTGGGCAAGAAGGGTAGCAATCTCCTGACCCGGAAGGTTGAGGAGAGATGTTGGAGAATGGAACTGTTTCACCATGGTGTGGGGAGGAAGGTTTAAGAAATGAAGCTTGTACCCCCTCCCTTATAATGGAGAGGGTCCATTGCTCTGCTGTGATTTGCTCCCATCTGGGAGCAAAGTAAGCAAACCTTCCTGAAATGGTGAGGGGCTCTGGTTCTTCCAGAGCTAGAAAGGCTAAGTTCTCTAGTTGCAAGTCAAAGGCCCCGAGGAGGCTGAGGCTGCTGGGCCGTGGGAGGCCTGGCAGCCTTTGACTTGGCCTGTTTAGGTGGTTGCTGACGCTTTGCAGCAAAACGACCTGCAGAAGATGCCTGCTGACCATAAGCAGGATAATATCTCCCATTTTTAGAAAAAGGTGTCTTTTTGAACAATCTTTTCTTAACAGGAGCAGAGGTAGACTTTGAAAGTCGATCCAAAGCAGAGTTCTCAGCACCCATTTGAGTGGCCTTTGCTTGCCAATCTCTGCCAAAAAGGTTTTCACCTATACAAGGAAGATTTCCCAGTTCATCTTGGACCCAGAGTTCCAAATCAGAGGCTTGTAACCAAGCAATTCTGCGTGCACCTATGGCAATAGCCGAGGCTCTGCTTACACACTCAAAAGAGTCAAAGGCTGCACTGTTGGAAAATTTGGAAACATCTTGGGCATGTTTAAGCCAAGTGAGAAATTCCTGCCTTTTATCTTCTGAAATAAAAGAGGCTAAAGTCTGCAGATGATCTGTGACTTCTTTTAGAAACATCCCCATATAGAGACTATAGGAGTTGATTCTGGCAGCAAGCATATTAGCTTGGAAAACCCTTCGGCCAAAAGCATCAAGGGCCCTGCATTCACGTCCTGGAGGATTAGATGAGTGTCTCTTTGCACTCTTTATTTTCCTCATGGCAGACTCTACCACAATAGAGTGGTGAGGAAGCTGAGACTTATGAAAGCCAGGACAAGGAAGGACACGGTACATGGTGTCTAACCTACGAGAATGAGGAGAGGTGGTAAGAGGAGTCTCCCACATGCTCAACATGAGATCATAAAGAATCTCATGAATAGGTAAGGTAGCTGCTTCTTTAGGAGCCTTAGGATATTGCAAAATATCAAATTGCTTGGCTCTAGGCTCTGACTCAGGGGCCACTGTAATGGAGAGGCCCCTAGCCACTTCCCTAATGAAGTCTTGAAAAGACAAGTCTTCTGGAGGAGACATTCTTCGTTTTGGAGAAGCAGGCTCCTGAGGAAGAAGTACCGGTGCCTCGACAGAAGCCTCCGACTCATCAGAGTCTTCGGAGGAATCGAAGGATCGCCTGTCTGGATACTCCTGTAAAGCCCGATACGCGTACCGAGTGGGATCGACATCGGGAGTAAGCGGTACCGATTCGGTACCGATAGGCATCATAGGACAGGGTACCGTTGCAGTCGACACCGAAGCCGATGTCGATGCAATCGGTACCGGCACCGGGGTCGATACCGGCAATGGAGATTGTTGAGGTACCGGAGGCGTCGAAGCCTGCATAAACGCCGTTAGGGTGCGCTGCATGGACAGAATCTTCTGATCCATCGACGCCACCAGAGTCTGGATGTCGGTACCAGTGGAGGCCACCGGTACCCCAGAACACGGCAACAGGTGATCGGTCGAGGCCGAGCCATCGATGTCAACCTGTGACCCCATAGACAATGCTTTGGAAGCCGGAACTTCCCGCTGGGGTAATTTTGCCGGTGCGGAATCCTCGAGGACAAGGCCGGAGGCATCTCGATGCTTAGAGGGAGATTTGCCCTTCGAGGACCGGCTAGATTTATGTTTGGTTACCTGAGATCCATGGGAGGAAGAAGCAGCCCTGGAAGACGTCGATGCCACCGAGGCTGCATCAGAGGGAAACAGGGTACTGAGCTTGGCTGCTCGGTTCTGCCGACCTCTTTTATACATCATGGTACAGGACACACAATCTGTGATGGAATGGTCAGGATCCAAACATTTTAGACACCAATCATGGGTGTCGGTGACAGAAATAGTACCGCCACATTTCGTGCACTTTTTGAACCCGGAAACGGGCTTCTCCATGAGGAGAAAAATGTTCAGGCCTAAGGCCCAAAGTGAAAATGCAGTTGAAGAAAGAAAAGTTTTTTGTTTTTTGTTTTAAAGAAAGAAAAGAGAAGACCGGCGGTACTGGTCTGACGTCGAAGAAGGCAGACGCGAGACAGAAAAATAAAGAAAAAAAATAAAGAACTTCTTCTGCGGTGACAGGAACACGACCTGCTGGCTCCACGGAAAAGAAGAACTGGAGAGAGGCGGTTGGGAAAGGCGGGAAGGCAGCGCGCAGGTGCTGTGGGATGCTCCCAAAAGCTCTCTTACTGGACGCTGGGGAGCGTTCCCGCGCAGGCTCCGTCGGTACCGACGATACCCATATGTGAAGACTCATTCCTGCTTGTTCCTGGAGATCAGCCTTTAGTACATCCTCCGGTAACAAATTCCAGAGTTTGATTACACGTTGAGTGAAAAAAATGTTCTTTTATTAGTCTTAAATAGTTTACCCTGTAGCTTCATTGCATGTCCCCTAGTCTTTCTATATTCTGATAACGTAAACAATCGATCAACGTTTACCTGTTCCACTCCATTCATTAATTTATAGACTTCTATCATATCTCCCCTCAGCCGTCTCTTTTCCAGGTTAAAGAGCCCTAACCTTTTTAGCCTTTCTTCATAGGAGTATCCTTCCATCCCCTTTACCATTTTGGTGGCTCTTCTCTGAACCTTTTCTAATAACGCTATATCCTTTTTAAGATATTTCTGTCTTTCTAGTGTGCTAGCAGAAGATCTTAACTGCCCTGTGGTCTTTTCCTTCTCTTCACTTTACCACTGAGGTCATTTTGCATTTATTTCATGATTTCATGAATTCTTAATTCTGCCATCATTTTGACTCCAAGTTTATTTCAAATTTGCTATACCACCCTTTGTAATTCAAAATATAGGAGGCGGTGTTCTGAACAGAAAGGCAACACAGACCCAGTAAGGATAAAATAAAAGGAGAGGCCAGTAGGATTATGCGCGGGGAGAGGAGCAACAAAACATAATAGCAAGAAGGGGCACTTTACTTCATGTACATATGATCCAAGAGTCCCTAAAATGCTTTAGAAAAATACAGGGTTTTTAAGGCTCCTACTACTACTGAACATTTGTATAGCGCTACAAAACGTATGCAGTGCTGCAGAGACATGTAAGAGACGGTCCCTGCTCATCAGAGCTTACAATCTAGTCAAGACAGACAACACAGTAGGTGTAGACATGGGATACATCTAGGGGGAATGGTATGGAAACACAAAGGAGATCAGGCGAGTCAAGATTCGAAAATGTCAGCGGTGAGTTTTCAGCCTTGATTTGAAAAGGGTCAGAGAAGGCGCCTGACGTTACAGACTCAGGTAGTTTGTTCCAAGCATAAGGAGCAGCAAGGTGAAACGAGAGTAGTCTGGACTTACCAGTAGAAGAGAAGGGCACAGCTAGAAGTGATTTGCTAGAATAGCAGAGTTCCCAAGCAGGAGTGTAGGGAGAGATGAGAGAGGAAAGGTAGGGAGAGATAAAAGAGGAAAGGTAGGGAGGAGCCGCAGATTGAATGCCCCAGATTGAATGCCCCAGCCGCAGATTGAATGCCCCAGTAATAGCTCCTCAGTTAATACTGTTGTCAGTATTTGCCACACCTGTAACTCTGCTGCTAGTAGCAATTTTCTCAGTTACTGCTGTTAATAGATGTGCACTTGTAACTGTTGTCATTAATAGTTATTCAATTATTACTGTTGCCAGTAGATATCACTCCTTTAAACCTGTTACTAATAGCAGTTTCCTTCAATTTGCTTCAACCATTTGAGGTTCCAACATGAACTGTAAGAAGATGTTCTTGTTGACTTTGAATCTCACCTTATACATTGTCAGCTTACTTATTTCTTTCCACCCTCTCCCTGCTAATGCCTTCACACCACATTTGAACCTCCCAGAATTCTCTCACATCCATGTTATCGCTCATCGTCAGAAACATAACCCCCAACAGCTATTTCCAAGAAATTCTAAGATAAATTACCACAGACTTATTCAGATAAAGACAGACTCTAATATCAACCGCATAAATGTCGGCAGTTCCTACACTCATATCTCTTTCATCCTCATCAATGCCAGGTCAGTCAGAAATAAAACACCCATCATAACGGATATAATTAATACAGAAAACCCTGACATTCTATGCATTACTGAGACATGGTTAACAGAATCCGACTCAGTCCTGCTAAACCAATTAAAAGTGCAAGGATATTCCATCTTCACCTGCAATAGGAAACGTACAAGAGGTGGAGGTGTTCTTATACTAGCTAAATCTAATCTTGGGTTATCTCCTACCTTATGTGAAAACCGTGATGACACAAATATACTCAAAATTGAAAACAAGGACATTGCAATCTGCTTGATATACAGACCTCCTACTGCTACTAACCAAAATATTGACACCATACTAGAATCAGCTTGCAATTCTACATTAAGGAAACCACTTATATTGCTAGGCGATTTCAACCTACCATCTCTCTCTAACAATCTTGAAACATCTTTCTTAGAAGCGATGGAAGAGATGGGATTCAAGCAAGCAGTTAACCAACCAACTCATACTAGAGGAAACACTCTCGACCTAATATTCATCCCTACATATTATTATACTTCACCTCATTATGTCTCACCTTCCACATCTCAAGTCCCCTGGTCAGATCATTATCTGATTAAGTTTTCTTTCCTCCTTCAACAACACTCTAAACCTTCCCCTGTCAATCTACAACAAGTTCATAGATTTCGACCATTTAACAGAGAAGAGTTTCTTGAATCAGTACTTCCCAGATTAGATCCTTCTATCAATAACATTGATGACGCGATATCAAACTGGAATTCCATTATTCGATCAGCATCAGAATCAGACCCACCAAAGTTTCGTCACAAAACAAGAAAAAATGAAAAATGGTATACCAGCGAACTTGCAACTCTTAAGAAAAGCCTTAGAAAAGCAGAATCTACATGGAGAAGAAAACAAACTCACGAACTCAGAATAAAATACTTCTCACTACTCAAGAATTACAAGGATGCGATTAATAACGCTAAAAGACAATATCACGCTAAAACGTTATCTAAATCTATTAACCGTCCTAGAGAACTATTTGAGATTGTCAAATCTTTAACCAAATCCCCATCAAACAATTCTCACAAAATTTGTATTAACCCACAAATAATTGCTGACCACTTTGCAAATAAACTTAAACTTAACAGCCATTTCACCCCACCTAATCTACCTATCTCAGATAATAACTTACATGAATGGAAAGCCTTTTATCCTATTAGCAACAAGATGCTCCTTCAGACAATCTCCAACCTAAATACCACTACTTCTCTTCTTGATCCTTGTCCAGTGGCATGGATAAAATCAGCAAAATCAGAACTTGCCACAGACCTACTGAACATAGTAAATCAATCTCTTCAACAAGGACGTATACCAGATGCCCTCAAGAAGTCAGCTATCCGTCCGTTGTTAAAAAACAAAACTCTAGACAGCAATGACCCTACATCTTATCGTCCCATTGCAAGTATTCCATTCCTTGCCAAAATTATCGAAAAGATCGTGCAAACACAGCTACAAGATTACATAGACTCCACGGTTCCATTAGATGATCATCAATATGGTTTTCGACCACACCATGGTGTAGAAACGCTCCTGACTGCACTATTTGACACAATCATAAGAGGTATTGATAACACCAAGCAAGCCTTCATTCTCATATTCATTGATATCTCCTCGGCATTTGATACTGTAAACCATACCACGCTCATCTCAAGACTTTCTCAACTAGGCATCAAAGATAAAACTCTTGAATGGTTCATATCTTATTTTACTAACCGGACACAATATGTTCAAATAGACCAAAATGCATCATCCCCTTTTCCGCAAGAGCAGGGCATCCCTCAAGGTTCTGCCCTATCAGCCCTATTGTTCAATCTCTATCTTCAACCTATCTGTTCCATATTTAAACGTTTCAAAATCAATTATCACATCTACGCAGATGACATTATGTTGTACTCACCATTTGATGTGTCTAACCCAGATTACTCCAACATTTGTCATTGCCTCACTGAAGCTGAGCTGTGGCTGAAATCTATTAACATGTCTATTAATTTTAAAAAAACCGAAGCTTTATTTATAACAAGAAACACAAGCTTCACCCCTCCACTGGAAATCAACATTGGCAATAATTCTCTCCCTGTTAAAGAGGAGATCAAATACTTGGGAGTCACTCTTGATAAGACCCTCAACCTCACCAAACATATAAAACTAACTGTAAAAACAATCTACTTCAAACTAAGGACAATCCAACAACTTAGACCATTACTAGATAACACTGATTTCAGAACCATAGTACAAACACTCATTACACCACATTTAGACTACTGTAACGGTATTCTTCAAGGGACCTCAAAGAAAAATATCCACTCACTTCAATTGGCCCAAAATGTCACCGCAAGGATTATCTCCAAAGCAAAATTAACAGATCATATATCTCCGATTCTTTATTCTCTCCATTAGCTTCCAGTATCATGCAGAATCACCTACAAATCCTTAATCAATACTTTTAAGATTTATAATAATATAGCTCCTTCCTTCTTATCCACGCTCATCAACATCCCTCTTGAAAACAGATCAAGACGAAGAATTAACCTTCACATGCTACAAGTACCTGATTCTATCCGGAAAACAAGTAAAAAAACAAGCAACACAGCTTTCTCATACTTTGCTCCTATATTATGGAACAACCTACCAGCTGAAATCAGAGAAATTAAGGATCTTCAATTATTTAGAAAAAATCTAAAAACCCACCTTTTTACCCTACACTATAATAACCTCCACAAGGAAGATAACCCTAACTCAGAGAAAACCACTGATCAGCAGTCACTCACTGACCCTACCTAGACAGGACATAAAACCCTTCACTCATATTCACTTTGCCCACCTCATTAAATTTCTCTTTGAAAGCAAAATGTGAATAAGTGTAATCAATGTAATATATTCCATTGCCGTTGTTTTACTATAGATAGCCAGTTACCTCATTGTATTATTGAGTTGCAATTTAATAGTTGAATGTTTACTTTTATAAATTTGTTCTATGTAAAAACCTGTTCTATGTAAAATAGTTCTAAACCTGTTCTATGTAAATTAGTTTCTAAACCTGTTCTATGTAAAATAATAGCATTCTATTATTAAACTTTGTTTACTTGTAAACCGCCACTGATCGCTGGAAGTGGCGGTATAGAAGAGATGTATAAATAAATAAAATAAATAAATAAATAAAAATGCACTTATAAGTCAGCAGGAGAAGTTTGAACTGAATGCGAAAATGGATAGAAAGCCAATGAGGGGTAATATGAGCATGACGAGACTGGTGGACGATTAGCCGCGCAGCAGTGTGTTGAACAGACTGAAGGGGAGAGAGATGATTTAGCAGGAGACCAGCAAGGAGTAGGTTACAATATTCAAGACAGGAGGTGATTAAGGAGTAGATAAATGTCTTAGTAGAGTGTTCAGAAAGGAATGGCCGGATTTTGCTGATGTTATAGAAAAAGAAACGGCAGGTATTAGTTACCATCTAATAAGCGTAGTTACTCACCTGTACCAGGTGTTCTAAGGGGACAGCAGGAATCAGTCCTCACATATGGGTGACGTCGACGGAGCCCGCACAGAGCAAATCCCCAGCTTTCAAAGAAAGGTTTTGGGAGTTGCTACCACGCATGCATGGTCCCCTTCCTGCCCAAAAGAGCCATCTTGCTCAGTCAAATGACATAGCTAAAGACGGCAGGAAAAAAAAGCAGAACACTGAAGATAGGAGGACTGCAACTCCAAGGGGAGGAGGGAGGGTTGTGAGGACTGATTCCTGCTGTCCCCGGAGAAAGCGTAGTTACTCACCTGTAACAGGTTATCTCTGGGAACAGCAGGAATTTAGTCTTCAGAAATGGGTATCGTCAGTACCAACGGAGCCCGTGTGGGAACGCTCCCCAGAGTCCAATAGGAAAGCATTTGGGAGCATCCCACAGCGCAAGCGTGCTGTCTTCCCGCATTTCCAACTCTCCCTCTTCAGTTGAGTTTATAGCTGAGACCAAAGGAGAGACATAGAGAAAGAGAGAGATAGAGACAACTCCTAGGGGAGGTGGGTGGTTTCTGAAGACTAAATGCCTGCTGTTCCTGAAGATCACCTGTCACAGGTGAGTAACTACACTATCTCCAGGAACAAGCAGGAATGTAGTCTTCACATATGGAGACTCCCCAGCTGAAAGATGCCAAGGGGTGACCCGAGCTAGCTGCGAACCCAGGTGAAATGGATCATGCTTCCTCCCATGGACCTTCGGCATCCAAACTGTGGATGGTGGGTAGAAGTTGTATTAAGTATGGAAGAGATGTTGTAGAACAGCCTGGCCAAACGAGGCATCCCGACGGGAGTCCTTGTCTAAGCAATAGTGGGCTGTGAAGGTATGTACCGAAGCCCAAGTGGCTGCATTGCAGATGTCATCAATAGAGACAGAACAAAGGTTAGCCGTTGAAGCTGCCATTGCTCTCACACTGTGAGCCGTGACATGGCCTTCGAGAGAAAGTCCCTTACTCTGATATGTATAGGATATGCAATCTGCAATCCAATTTGACAGAATTCTTTTAGAAACTGGAAGTCCCAAATGACTAGAGTCAAAAGCTACAAAAAGCTGAGAAGATTTTCTATGTGGCTTAGTTCTTTGGAGATAAAAAGCCAAAGCTCTTTTACAATCCAATGTGTGAAGATTCCTTTCCGCACTGGAGGCATGAGGCATAGGGAAGAATATAGGAAGATAAACCGACTGGTTTCAATGAAAAGGCGAAACCACCTTTGGCAGAAAGTGAGGATGAGTCCTGAGGACTAACTTATCATGGTGAAACCTTGTATAAGGAGGGTCAGCTACTAACGCCTGTAGTTCACTAATGCATCTTGAAGAAGTGATGGCAATTAGAAAAAAAACTTTCCATGAAAGTGGATAAAGGTTCAAAGGGCGGTTTCATAAGCAGACCAAGAACAAGATTTAGATCCCATGCCACCGGTGGTGGTTTAATGGGAGGTTTTGTTAAAAGTAGGTCTCTCATGAATCTTTATGTAAGTGGATGAGAGGAAATAAGTTGTCCATCGAAAGGTTTATGAAAAGCAGCAATAGCACTAAGATGGACCCTAACTGAATTGGTCTTCAGACCAGAAGTTAATAATTGTAGAAGATACTCTAGTAGTGACTCTATGGGTACTAAAAGGGGGTTAAGTCCCTTTTGTGAACACCAGATGGAGAACCTTTTCCACGTGAAAACGTAGGAACGCCTTGTGGAAGGTTTTCTGGAAGCAAGAAGGATATCCTTTACTTGTTGAGGTCTTGGAATTCTAGGCTTTCAGTAACCAGTCCCTGAGATGTAGGGACTGGGGATTGGGATGCAGTAAAGATCCGTCCTCCAGTGAAAGGAGATCTGGAGCATTCCCCAAATCCAGAAGAGCAGTTTGAGAGAGACGCAGAAGAAGAGGATACCATGTTTGCTGTGGCCAACGTGGAGCTATGAGTATCATACAACCTCTGTTTCTCTGAAGTTTGAATAAAGTCTTGGGAATGAGGGGGAATGGGTGGGAAGGCATAGAGGAAGTCCTGTCCCCGGTGGAGTAGAAAAGCATCTCTTGCCTGACAGTTTTAAGCCGGAATTCTGGAACAGAATCGGGGAAGTTTGGCATTCTTTGGACTTGCAAAGAAGTCTATATCTGGTGTTGCCCAGATTTGAAACACTTGAGCATGCTGGTATGAGTGGAGGGACCACTCGTGTGGCAGCAGTATTCGACTGAGTTTGTCTGCCCACAAGTTTTGAATGCCCAGAAGGCATACTGCAAACAGTTGATTTTGTTATTCTCTGGCGAGGGCCCATAGTCGCAAAGCTTCGTTGCATAGCAACAGAGAGCCTGTTCCGCTTTGCTTGTTCACATAGAACATAGCTACCTGATTGTCGGTTTGGACCAGAACTGTTTTGTTGCTGAGATGGCCCTGAAAGACTTGAATAGCACTGAAAATGGCTCTCAGCTCTATGAGGTTTATGTGAAGGGAAACCCTCCTGAGAGGTCCAAAGACCCTGAGTGGAGAGATCGTGCAAGTGGGACCCCCAACCTATCTTGGACACATCTGTCGTCAGAGTGGTTTGGCATAGAGACTGCGGGAAAGGAGAGCCTACAAGGAGGTTTTCCAGGGATTGCCAACATTGCAGGGATGAAATTAGATGTGTGGTAGTTCTGATTTTGTCTGTTTGTCGAACCGAGGCTTGTGACTACTGAGAGGAAAGGGTCCACTGGGCTGCTCGCATGTGGAGGCGAGCATAGGGAACCACATGGACAGAGGATGCCATGTGTCCCACCAGTTGAAGCATCTACCGAGCAGTAAGGAATACCTTCATAGATGCTTGAGATGCCAGTTGTATTATACGTAGACAGCGTGGTTGGGGAAGGAAAGCCCTTGACTGCCGTGTGTCTAGATGAGCCCCCTTGGATTTAGTGGCAGTTACAGAAACATGGTTCACAGAAAACCATGATTGGGATGTAACTATAGCTGGCTATACTTTATTCAGAAAGGACAGGGTAGGAAGAAGGGGAGGAGGAGGAGTGGCACTATATGTGAAAAATAATATTAAAGCTTTGGAATTACACAGCTTAAAAGGGAGAGAGGAGGCATTGTGGATTAAACTAGAAAGAGGGAAAGAGAAATCTATTTGCATTGGTGTGATATACAGACCTCCCTCACAAGAGGAAGAGGTGGACAAAGTTAATTAAAGACATACGCAGCATTGCTAGGAAAGGGGAAGTGCTACTGATAGGAGATTTCAATATGCCAGATGTTGATTGGCACATTCCTGCTGCAGTATCATCTAGAAGTAAGGAGATCCTGGATTCTCTGCAGGGAGAACTATTCAGGCAATTGGTAACAGACCCACACGTGAAGGGGCCATACTGGACTTGGTGCTTACCAATGGTGAAAGTGTTTCTGGTGTTGTAGTGGGAGATCATTTTGCATCCAGTGATCACCAGATGGTGTGGATCAGTATTAGGACTAGGGCTGTTAGAATCCATTCAAAGGTGAGGATCTTAGACTTTAGGAAGACTAACTTTGCGAAGATGGGCCAATATCTCAGGGAGTCGTTAGTGGGATGGTAACAGCTGGGGGATGTAGAAAAACAGTGGGCAAAACTGAAAGGGGATATTTTAAGAGCAACCAACCTTTTTGTTAAAATGGTAAATAAAGGTAAAAGGAACAGGAGACCGCTATGGTTTTCGAAAGAAGTAGCTGAAAAAGTGAAGAAAAAGAGGGAGGCCTTCATGAAATACAAGAGATCACAGAGAGAGGAAGACAGGCATCTGTATTTGGAAAAACTTAGAGAAGCTAGCAAAGTAGTCTAGGCAAAGATTCAAAAGGAGGAGGAAATAGCCAATGCAATAAAATGGGGGGATAAGACATTTTTCAGATATATTAGTGAGAAGAGGAAGGGCAAACGTGGTATTGTCAGACTCAAGGGTGCAGGGAAGGAATATGTAGAAGCTGATAAGGATAAAGCGGAATTGCTTAACAAATATTTTTGTTCTGTGTTCACAGATGAAGAACCAGGAGCAGGACCTCAGAAAACACCCACAAATAGGAACAGAAGCGAGGGACATCTTGAACAATTTTCAGAAGACTGTGTTCGTGAGAAACTCGCTCAAATTAAAGTAGACAAAGCGATGGGACCGGATGGGATACACCCTAGAATATTGAGGGAACTTGGGGACATTCTAGCAACTCCACTGACTGACCTTTTCAATGCCTCGGAGTCGGGAATGGTGCCAAAGGACTGGAGAGAGGCTCATGTGGTGCCTTAACACAAAATCTGAAGTAAGGATGTGGTTGAAAACTACAGGCCTGTTAGTTTAACTTCGGTGGTGAGTAAATTATTGGAAACGCTGCTGAAAGAGAAAATAGTGAGGTTTCAGGAGTCCAGCGGATTACAGGATCTGAGGCAGCATGGATTCACCAGAGGCTGATCTTGTCAGACAAATCTGATTGATTTCTTTGACTGGGTGACCAGGGAGTTGGACCGAGGGAGAGCTCTAGATGTGGTGTATTTAGACTTCAGTAAAGCCTTTGACACTGTTCCTCACAGGCAACTTATAAACAAACTGAGCACCCTAGGGATGGACCCTAAAGTTACTGCTTGGGTTAGAAATTGGTTGGGTGGGAGGCGACAAAGAGTACAAGTAAATGGAGCTCACTCTGAGGAGAAGGATGTAACCAGTGGTGTGCCCCAGGGATCTGTCCTTGGCCCGATTCTTTTTAACATCTTTGTTAGTGATATAGCGGAAGGGCTGTCGAGTAAGGTTTGCCTCTTTGCGGATGATACCAAAATCTGCAATAGAGTAGACACCCAGGAAGGGGTAGATAACATGAGGAGGGATCTAGCTAAGCTTGAAGAATGGTCTCGAATTTGGCAGATGTGATTTAATGTTAAAAAATGTAAGGTCAT
The DNA here is from genome assembly GCA_033557465.1 of Ichthyophis bannanicus. Lineage (NCBI taxonomy): Eukaryota > Metazoa > Chordata > Amphibia > Gymnophiona > Ichthyophiidae > Ichthyophis > Ichthyophis bannanicus. The sequence goes on from CM066035.1 coordinate 516,180,123, forward strand.
GCATTTGGGCTGCAGCAATCCAAGGGAGCAATATAGTATAGGGGGTGAAGTACTTTTGTCCACTAAAGAAGAGCGGGACCTAGGCGTGGTTGTGTCTGATGATCTTAAAGCAGCTAAACAGGTAGAAAAGGTGATGGCAAAAGCTAGAAGGATGCTTGGGTGCATACAGAGATGACTGGCTAGCAGAAAAAAGAAGGTGATAATGCCTCTCTCCAAGTCTTTGGTGTGACCTCATTTGGAGTATAGTGTGCAATTCTGGAGACCGCACCTTCAAAAGGATGTGAACAGGATGGAGTCGGTGCAGAGGGTGGCTACTAAAATGATTAGTGGGCTTCATTATAAAGCATATGAGGACAGACTTAAGGATCTTAATATGTACACCTTAGAGGAAAGGCAGGATAGAGGTGATATGATTGAGATGTTTAAATACCTCCGTGGCATAAATGTTCAGGGAGAGCGCCTCTTTCAATTGAGAGCAAGTTCTGCTACGAAGAGACATGGGATGAGGGTGAAGGGAGATAGATTCAGGAGTGATATGCGGAAATATTTCTTTACGGAAAGAGTAGTGGATCCATGGAATAGTCTCCCAGTGGAGGTGGTAGAGATGAGGACAGTAACTGAATTCAAAAAAGCATGGGACAAACACAGAGGATCTCTAAAGGTAAAAAGGGGACTGTTGTAGTTTGTCACCCAGCGAAGGTCCCCAGAGGCAAAGGCATGGGTATTTCACTGGGGCTTATCTTAAACCCGCAAGGGGAGTGGTGTAGAGGGCCCTGCACTGCCCTCTGGGTGTTGTAGTCCCACAAGCTAGTAAAGAAGTGAGTTGCAGTCGGGTAGTAAGGCTTTAGACAGGACTTTTATTCCCCTTCCAGGTGGATTTTATATCAATGGAAACAAAGACAAAAAGACCATACTTCTGGTACAAAAGAAAGGAAACAAACAGGAACCAAAATATTGCTTCTATCTTCAGCTTCTATGAACAGAACAATAGGTAGCTCAAAACAGTCCTTTTTACAAACAGGTAAGTTTCTCGCTTTCACTCCTGTTATTAGAAAGTCTTAACAGCCTCTTCAGCATAAAGAGGTAATATGGTCAGCAATAATGAATGTACAATCCATGCAATCATCTGAGGGTTGTTCCCCATGAATATCAAGTTGCATTTCCTCACATTCCCCTTCAGACTGTCCTTCCTTCGGATTGTAAAAAGTGCTATTGCCAAACAGTCTCTCCTCACGTCACTGAGACTTCCCCTCCTCCTCAGTAACAGAGTGGAATGGAAGATTACCACATTCTCTATAGTTTCTTCCCTGAGAGCTCCACAAACTCTGACAACTGCAGGGAAAACTTCTGCATTCAGCTTTCCTTATATTAGAATTAAACAGCCTACCTTCTAGCTCCCTTAGACCGGAGTTTTTCGGTACAGCTGAGTTAACAGGGCTTGGCCAGGATGGAAGGTTCCTACTGCCTTTTCCTTTCAGCTTTTCCTCTGACATGAAAACGTCTTCAGGACAGAACTCCTTTTCCCTTCTGTGCCTGCAGCTGGGGTGGCTAGCTTCCTCGGCTTTCCTAAGCCTGGCTCCAAGACCGTGTTCTCTGCTACCTTCGTGGTAAACGTCACTGAGCTTGTGTTTGTCTGTATGCTGCTCTCTGGAGCAGTCTCTGTGGTTGTCCCTTGTTGCTCTGGAACTGGATCTCTCAGCTCTCCTGGATCCACACCTTGTTCCACCACTCGTCCTCTCGGCTCCACCACATCTGGTTCCATCAGCTCTGCCCCTCCTAACTTCAGGTGAGTTAGTTTTATGTGCGTGTGTCGTAGTGTCTGCCTGAACTCCGCCCCCTCTCAGCCGCCCTTCATTATCTAATGAATCCTGAGCCTGCTTGCTGCTTGGGCATGTTCTCCCACCTTGTGACATTGTTTGTATACGTTGCCTACAGCAACTCTGGGCCATGTGCTTCTCTGAGCTGTCAGTGTCAGATCCATTCTCTGCAGTTTTACCTATCTCCATAGGATCTGATAGATCTACACCATGACAAGTTATTGATATGGAAGGACAGACTAGATAGGCCATGTGGTCTTTTTCTGTCCTCATATTTCTATGTTTCTATGAATTCTAGAGATTGAGAGGGGGTGAGATGAGATTTTGGGAGGTTTATGACCAGTCTCAAGTATTGAAGAATTCCCATTGCTCGAGAGAGAGCGAAGCTGGCCTCTGGAGCTGTCGATGCTCGAATGAGCCAATCGTCTAAGTAAGGGAAGACGAATATTCCCAGAGTCCTCATAAATGCTGCTACCACTGCCATGTATTTTGTGAAGACTCTTGGAGCAGAGGCTATTCCGAAGGGAATAACTCTGTACTGGAAGTGTCTTCCTTGGACCAGGAATTGAAGGAACTTCCTGTGATCTGAGTGGATGAGTATATGTGTGTACACATCTCTTAGATCTAGAGAACATAGCCAGTCCTGACTTTGGAGGTACGGTAAAAGTGTTCCAAGGGAGATCATTTTGAACTTTTCTTGGAACACATATTTGTTTAATTCTCTGAGGTCTAATATAGGTCTGTGGAATAACAAAGTAGGGGGAGAAAAACCCTGTCCCCTGTTGGGAAATGGGTACTTCTTTGATTGCTCCTTGAGCTAGAAGTGATGTGACCTCCTGCCACAAGAGGTCGGTGGCAGGGCCCTGAGAATTGAACTGTTTTACTATTGTAGGTGGGGGCAAGTTGAGAAAATGAAGCTTGTACCCCAGTTGTACAATGGATAGAGTCCAATTATCTGATGTTATTTGTTGCCATCTTTTGGCAAAATAGCATAGTCTTCCTGGAATGGTCAAGGGTTCTGGACCTTTTAGGGGCAGAATGACTAAGTTCTCTAGATAGAAGTCAAAGACCCTGAGGGGGCTGGGTCTGTTGAGCCAGTTGAGCTTGTGGCTTTCTTTGCTGTCTGTTCTGTTGTTGCCCCTTCTGGGGAACATGGAGCGGACAGTGAGTTTGATGGGTGTAAGATTGATAAGGCTTCTTTTTCTTACTGAAAGAGTTTTTATGAATATTTTCTTCTTTGCTGGGTTGGCTATAGACTAACAAATCTGTTTAAAAAAATAGTCCGATTCAAGCTGATTAGCCTTGTCCTGCCAGTCCTTGCCAAAGAGATTTTCTCCTGTGCAAGGAATGTTTCCCAGCTTTTCTTGCACCCACTGTTCTAAGTGTGGTGGCGAAGCTAGCTCAGTGCCTATGGAAATAGGGAAAACACTTGCAGTCTCCTCCAGTCAGAAGGAAAGTGCAGGGAATTGCCACTTTAAAAGTGCAGCTAAGAATGAAAAAAGCCTGTCTAAAGCTGCTGTCCTAAGGCCACGCCCCAGCTCCATGGTAACTGAGGGTGGCAATCTAAGACAGCTGGGGGCGGGGTGGAAAGATACAGGCCAGACCCACTCATATAAGCACCAGAGAACAGGGAGGAGGAGAGCTGAGGGAATAGCTGAATCGAGAGCTGAGGGAATAGCTGAATCGAGAGCTGAGTCTGATTCAGAGGCGGAGTCTGGGAAGGAACCTGAATCTGAGCATGAGCATCAGCATTACACGAGGAAGAGAGACGGAAGGGCTAATCTATGCAGGAACCAGCATGGCCAAGGAAGTGGCAGTGAAACAGTGCTAAGGAGAATCCTAAAAGGAACTGCAAGTAAAGATTTTAGCCAGGAGTCTAGAGAAAGGTTCTCAGACACCAGTTGGAGGGAAGAGTATCCCCAAAGCCAGCTCCAGAGTTTGGACCGGTACCAGGGCTATAGGAAGCCTGCAGTAGGTTCAAAAACCCGGAGGTTTAAGCCAGGAGAGATTGCTGGGAATGACTCAATCATAAAGGCTTACCAGGAGACGCTGAGTCCAAGAATCTCACCCCAAGGAGGGCTGGTAAGAAAACCTCTTAACAGAGAAACCTTGAATGCTTTAAAACTGTTGAAACGTTTGGTAAAAGATCAGGAATTACCTTGCTTTGATAGCAGCTCTGAGTCCCGAGAGAGGTCTCGAGGGGAACAGCTGATTAGGTTGTTCAACGAAGCTGCAGAACCTGATTGCTCTGAATGTGAGTCAATGGAAGTTGGAGAAGGTGATAGTGAATTAAGTCAACCTGATCAAGAAATGGAATGTGATTTATCCATAAGGGTAAAATAAGAATCTTCTGAGTTATAAGCTTGAAGAGATTCCAGTTTGTTTTAAGTGTATGTATGTTCTGAAAGGGAAAGAAAGTTTTAATTAGTGTGGCTGCTGTTTTAAAAGCAAGAGACTTGTTAAGGAGGAATGGCTAAGGTCTCTAGAGCAACTAATTAAAACCCTGATTAAGTTGAAGCAAAGAAGAAAAGTTTATTACAAGAGTATTGCTGTCTGAAAGTCTGCAATGGACAATTAATTGCAAAAAGCACTGTGAAGTGAAACCTTTATTTGATAGAAAGCAATCATTGCCTTGTTGAAGCAAGCAAGGGCAATTGATATCTGTGGAAAGTTTACCAACCTTTTATTTCTTGTGGAAAAAGTCTTTACATGTGTTATGCCAAGCTTCCTTAGAAGTTCCTGTTAAACAAGGGAGGCGAATAAAATTTCCTGTGTTGCTTTCAAACCTCGGCTAAAGCTCTTTATTACAACTACAATCAAAATGCTCAAGGAACTACAACTCCCAGAGGCCTTTGCCCTAGGAGTACATATTAAATAAAATATTGAAAGTGCAGCCCCCTTTCCTTGTCAGGCAACCGCCTAGGCGGGGGTAGGCGGCGACATAAGTCTGATGCTTGAAGCCAAGCAATACGACGTGCTCCTATGGATATAGCAGAGGTTCTGCTAATACATTCAAAGCAATCAAAGGCAGCACGGTTCATGAATTTAGAGACATTCTGGACATGCTTGACCAGAATAAGGTAGTCTGCTCTTTTTTCCTCTGAAACACACGGACTAAGGAGCTCTAAGTCTTTTGTGACTTCTTCCAGGAACATTCCCATATACAGAATGTAGGAACTGATCCTGGCTTTTAGCATGGAGGATTGAAAGCATCTACGGCCAAAGGCATCAAGAGTCCTGAATTCACGGCATGGAGGATCAGAATAATGTGTTTTAGCACTATTGATCATTCGCATGGCTGATTTCACTACCATTGAATGGTGTGGTAACTGAGTTTTTTGAAAACCAGGATAACTTGGCACTCAGTACATAGTGTCAAGGCGTCGGGAATGTGAAGATACTGTTAAAGGAGTTTCCCACATTCTCAACATTAGATCATGTAAGATCCTGTGAATGGGAAGCATAGCTGCTAACTTGGGAGCCATAGGGTATTGTAGAATTCTTAATTCTTCTGCCCTAGGTTCCTTTTATGGAATCACAGTGCTTGCAAAATCATGTATGAAATCCTGGAAGGACATATCCTCTGGAGGAGACATTCTGCGTTGAGAAGGAACTGAATCTTCTAATAGATTCGCTCTGGTACCGGTAGAATCGTCAGAGTCTTCGGAATCGGAAGACTCAAGGACCGGGTGCTCCTGTAACGCATGGTATCAATACCGCTCGAAGTTGGTACCGAAATGTCTCGGTTCCTGATCCCCGATACCGGAGATCAGCATGATGGGAAGCAGTCCTCTCGAAGCAGCTGATGTCGGTACCGATACCTGTGGAACTGTCTGTAGCTGTCTTAGCGGTACCGAAGCCGCTAAGAGGGCCGCTAAACAGAGTTCGATAGCAAGGATTCTGTGATCCATCGCTCCTGCCGATGCCTGGGTGCCGATGCATGGCACCAGTAGTTCTGCAGAGGTGGAGGCCTTTGGAACATCCTGGAGCCCCGTTAATACTTTGGAGCCCGAAGACTCCCGCCAGGGCTGTTTTGCCGGTGGAGTATTCTTGAGGGAAATGCCAGTGGCATCTCGATACTTTGAAGGAGATTTACCCTTCGAGGACCGGCTAGTCTAAATTTGGTTACCTGAGAGCCCTGGGAGAAAGATGAAGCCCTGGAAGACATCGATGCAACTGACATTGTGTCGGCGGCAAAAAGGGTACCGAGTTTTGCAGCTCTGTTCTGCAGGTCCCGTTTGGTCATCCTCGTGCAGGAGACACTCCGTTGGACAATGTTCAGGACCCAAATATTTTAGACACCAATTATGGGTGTCGGTGACGGAAATGGTACCGCCACAGTTCAAGCATTTTTTGAAACCACTAGCTGGTTTCTCCATGCTTGAAGAAAAATGGGCCTAGTGCCCAAAATGGTGCCTAGCACCAGAAGCAGGGAAAGATCCCTGAAGAAATACAAGGTTTTTTGTTTTTAAAGAAAGAAGGGGGGAACCGGCGGTACCGGTAGGCGTCGAATGAAGGCAGACGCGACCACAAAAAACAAGAAATAAAGGTGAATTTTCTGCGGTGACAGGGTACCACGTCCTGTTGGCTCCGCGGAAAACGAAGAACTGAAGTGAGAGAGGTACAGAGGTGGAAAGGCAGCACACATGCGCTGTGGGATGCTCCCAAAAGCTTTCCTATTGGATGCTGGGGAGCGTTCCCGCGCGGGCTCCGTCGGTACTGACGATACAAATATGTGAAGACTACATTCCTGCTTGTTCCTGGAGATCACCTGTTACAGGTAACTACGCTTTCTCCAGGAACAAGCAGGAAGTCAGTCCTCACATATGGGATTCCCAGCTACAGGTTACCATTAACCTATAGCCCAAAAATAAAAAAGGCTCCCTCATCGAGAACCACAAACAACCACTACCAGAGCCTCCACACAGTTAAGCTTCCAGCCTTCTATTTTTTGCCTGTTTTGTTTGCTAATCTAGAATTTAACTGTTGGATATACACTCATTTTTGGGAATATTTATTTATTTATTTATTTTATTTAGTGTACATTTGTATCCCGCTGCTTCCAGCGATCAGCAGCGGTTGCTATACATGGTAAGAGTGGCTGTACCAGCCAAGAATTTAGAAAGATATACATTGTGATTAGGGAGGGAGAGGTAATACACAGCAAACATAGGGTTACAGATTACAGTTGATTGATGGTAAACACTTCACACAAGATACATTATATACATATTTACACATAAACTGAAAGATAATTGGTAGTGGGATGCAATGGTAGTGGGGTACAGAGCCTAGGTTACATTGTAATGCGATTGGAAGAGGTGCGTCTTAAGCTTTTTTCTGAAGTCTTTCAGGTCACAGTTTGCACGCAGTTCACATAGCAGCCGGTTCCAGAGTGCCGGGGCTATAAGTGAGAATGCTCTGTTACTAGTACATGCATTAACATTTCTTTTTTTTTTTTTTTTTTTTTTTAAATAAATTTTTAAACCGACTTACAAAAGCAAAGTACAAGCAACTTGAAGTGGCATTATACAAGTAAAAAAACATTACAATACATTCCATTAAAGGAAATCCATACTAACTAACATCACTTATTTCTAGCCCTCTATACTGGGGAGATACAAAGAATATAAGAAATAAAAATAAGGAAAAAACATTAAGAGTTGAGTCACTCTAGTTATTAAACAGCAATTAAACAATCACTCCAAAACCTTCCCTACCCTTTACTCTGACTCTCCTTACCAACCAAAAATAATTCCAATTGTGAAGGTTCCATAAAAGTAAATTTAGAACCCTGCAAAGTGATTAAACATTTGCAGGGATAACGAAGAAAAAAGAAGCAGTAAGGGCTAACACTCTAGGTTTCAATGCCAAAAAGGCCTGTCTCCTAACCTGTGTAGTCCTACATACATCTGGAAATATCTGTATTTTTTCACCACAAAATAAAGAAGACATTTTCTTAAAATAACTACGTAGTACCAAAACCTTATCCTTATCAGAAATAAAGGTCACTATCAGAGTAGCTCGTGATGTTATAGTATCCTGAGAGTCTTCAAGAAATTTGGTGAGCTCAAACTCAGGACGGGCCTGAACCACATCAAATTCTCCCGAAGAGTTAGGTACAACCCCACGCCCCGTCAGGTAATATAATTTAGAGATAGCAATTGAATCAGCAGTAGCTAATCCCAACACTTCTCTAAAATACTTCAAAAGAAGAATTTCAGGAGAGAGTAAATGGCAAACAGGAAAATTTAAAAGACGAATATTCTTAGACCTCAATAAATTTTCATACGATTCTAATTTGTGGTGGATATTTAAACTATCCTTAATAGTAGAGGAATGCACCACTTTTAAGGAGAGACATTGATTTTCACATACTGATATTCGAGAAGAAATGTTTCCCACATACCCTTCTACCTCACTAATCTTACTAGAAATCTCAGAGGAAAACTCACACAACGATTTAACAGTTGGAACAAGGACATTCTCAATCCGGTTAACAGCTTTCCAGATGTCTGCAAGGGTAACCCGATCATCAGGTATATCCCCTGCAGCACCTGTTATAGCTGACCAGGTAACAGGTTTCAGCTTGTCCCCCAGAGACACTGGGGTACTCTGCTGAAACTGACCCTCCAGAGGAGACAAGGGTACAGGGGAAATTATACATGGCGGAGAAGGAGGAGTGCGATCGGGGGAACTAAGGGATGCAGCAGACGACCCCAAAGTCAGAAAGTCAGGGCCCAAGGGCACATCAACAGTAGACAGTACCTTAAGATGTTTGTCCATAGGACCCACTGTCGCAAGAGCCGCAGCCGTAGCAGCAGGCGCAATCTTTTTCTTCCTCTTGCCCATCTAAATGTTGTGTAGCCTCGGGTCCCGACAACACTTCTCCTGCGGTTCTCCAAGGGGCTCCCAAGGGGCCTGTCACGCCCCTTGTATCTAGCCCCTTAGATCGCTGCCCCAGACTCGCGCCTCCAAGATGGGGGAGAGCCAGTGGAAACAGCGCCCGATTGAGAGGGAACAGGCTCCTGCTCCGGTTGGCCCCGACGTCATCAGGGGGCCTCGTTAAAGCCTGGGAGGTGCGGTGAGCAGTTGGGAGAGCCAGTGGAAACAGCGCCCGATTGAGAGGGAACAGGCTCCTGCTCCGGTTGGCCCCGACGTCATCAGGGGGCCTCGTTAAAGCCTGGGAGGTGCGGTGAGCAGTTGGGAGAGCCAGTGGAAACAGCGCCCGATTGAGAGGGAACAGGCTCCTGCTCCGGTTGGCCCCGACGTCATCAGGGGGCCTCGTTAAAAGCCCATCATGCATTAACATTTCTGATGCACTTTGGGAGACAGAGGGTGTTGAGGTTCACTGTTCTTCTACTTCTGTTGTTGGGTAGATTGGAGATTAAGCTGTTGAGGTGTGAGGGTGCAACATTATGGATGAGTTTGACTGCCTACATTCCTTGCGTAGCCCTTAAATCATATCTGAGCGTGCCCTCAGTTCATGTAAGGCCTACTGGCCAGGGACACTTGTGATTATAAGGCTACTTGGAATAGAAATACTTAGATTTGCAGGGACCTGGTCTTTTACCTGAATCTCCCACTTACTTTAGTAGCAAAAGTATCATTTAAAGTTACAGGGACCTTTGCACAGTAGGCAGATACATAGAAGTAAAAAGTTCAGTTTGACTATTTCTGCTTCCATTGTTTGAATTGTCTGTTGCAAGCCTGCTCACAAGGCGGGGCTAATTAAATTACCTTTCAGCCTGTCCACAAGTACCTGATCAACTCTAGTCTTCACAGCTTCCAGAGCCTCCACACAGCTAAGCTTTCAGCCTTCTCTCTTTTAACTGTTTTGTTTGCTAATCTAGAATTTAACTGTTGGATATACATTCATTTTTGGGCATATTCTGACTGCCTACATTCCTTGCGTAGCCCTTAAATCAGATATCTGAATGAGCCCTCATTTCATGTAAGGCCTACTGGCCAGGGACACTTAGGTTCCCGCTCACCCCAGGGCTGCATTGCCTATAGTGGTCACATACATTGACATCTATACTTTTAATTTGGTGTTGAGCTCACCTTTTCTTCTTCTCCTTCTAGGACCGCTTAATCAGCACGTCGTGTATTCAGTGCAATAACTGCAGTGCTTTCATTCTGAGAAGAATCATTTGGAACCTAAGAGCTCGTCCTACATGCCTCAAGTTAGCTGCCATGCATAAAGAATTGACTCTACTACGGAAAGAACTAGCTGCAATGAAACGCACCTCTTCTACGATACAAACCGAACAAAGTCCACCACCACTACCACAAAGAATCAAACATCCCAGAAACAAAAGGATCACAGTGGGCTTGGGTAGATTGCGACCTGTAACGCAGACACAGCACCTCCGAGAACAGCAGGAATTGTCTTCACATATGGGTATCGTCGGTACCGACGGAGCCTGCGCGGGAACGCTCCACAGCGTCCAAATAGAAAGCTTTTGGGAGCATCCCACAGCGCCTGTGTGCTGCCTTCCTGCCTTTCACGACTGCCTCTCTCCAGTTGAGTTTAAAGCTGAGACAAAGAGAGAGAGAGAGAGAGGGAAAGAGAAAGATATAGAGAGATACAACTCCTAGGGGAGGTGGGTGGGTTGTGAAGACTAAATTCCTGCTGTTCCCAGAGATTACCTGTTACAGGTGAGTAACTATGCTATTTCCAGGAACAAGCAGGAACGTCGTCTTCACATATGGGGACTCCCTAGCTTTAGATGCCAGGGAGAGACCCCAGAAGTTGTGTGTCCCTGTGAAAGGGCTCCACTTCCCCCCATGGATCTCTGGCATCCTACCAGGGATGGTGGGTAGGAGTTGATTAGGTATGGAACAGGTGTTGGACAACAACCTGACCAAACAAGGCATCCCGGGGGGAGTCCTTGTCCAAGCAGTAATGGGCTGTGAAGGTATGAACCGAGGCCCAAGTGACTGCTCGATAGATGTCGTCGACAGACACAGAGTACAGATGAGCCATTGAAGCTGCCATGGCTCTCACATTGTGAGCTGTGACATGGCCCGCCAGAGGAAGATTTTTACTATGATAGGCAAAGGAAATACACTGAGCAATCCAGTTGGACAGTGTTCTCTTGGAGACTGGAAGTCCCAAATGAGAAGGATCAAAAGCAACAAAGAGTTGAGAGGACTTTCTATGTTGCTGTGTTCTTTGTAAGTAAAAGGCTAAAGCTCTTTTACAGTCCAAAATATGAAGATTCCTTTCTGCATTTGATGCATGAGGCCTTGGAAAAAACACAGGCAGGTAGACCGCTTGGTTTAGATGAAAAGGCGAGACCACCTTTGGCATAAAGTATGGATGAGTCCTAAGGACTACCTTGTCTTGATGGAACCTTGTATAAGGTGGATCAGCCACTAGTGCCTGCGACGTGCGGATGTGATTGCAATGAGAAAGATAACCTTCCAAGCAAGGAATTTCAATGAGGTAGTAGCTAAGGATTCGAAAGGTGGCTTCATGAGCTGACCAAGAACCAGGTTTAAGTCCCATGCCACCAGTGGTGGCCTAATGGGAGGCTTAGTTAGAAGAAGGCCTCTCATAAATCTTGCTATAAGAGGATGGGAGGAAATAGCTTGTCCATTTAGAGGCTTGAAAGAAGCTGCAATAACACTCAAATGGACTCTTACTGAGTTAGTCTGAAGTCCTGCATTGGATAAATGAAGGAGATACTCCAGTAATGATCACAGAGGTATCGCAAGGGGGTTAAAACCCTTCTGCGAACACCATATGGTAAACCTTTTCCACTTGAAAGCATAAGAGTGTCTTGTGGAAGGCTTCCTGGAAGCATGAAGGATATCCTTTACTTGCTGAGGGAAGTTAAGATCATGGAGATCTAGGCCTTCAGCAACCAAGCCCTGAAATGCAGAGACTGGGGATTGGGATGCCATAACATGCCGTCCTCCTGAGACAGGAGATCTGGAGCAGACCCTAACTCCAGAGAGGGAGCTTGAGAGAGATATAGAAGCAGAGGGTACCCCACACTTGCAGTGGCCAATGTGGAGCTATGAGAATCATATGGCCTCTGTCTCTCTGAAGCTTGAACAGGGTTTTGGGAATTAGGGGAATGGGTGGAAAGGCATAAAGGAAGTCTTAATCCCAGAGGAGGAGGAAAGCATCCCTGGCCTGAGAGCCCCTAGCCGGAATTCTGGAACAGAACCGGGGAAGTTTGGCATTCAACGGACTTGCAAAGAGGTCTATGTCCGGGGTTCCCCAAATTTGAAAAATCTTGGTCACCTGGTCTGCATGTAGAGACCAGTCGTGTGGAAGCAGAACTTGACTGAGTCTGTCTGCCCAGGAGTTTTGTATGCCTGGAAGATACACTGCCAGGAGATGAATCTGATGCTCTCTGGCGAGGGCCCATAGTCGCAAAGCTTTGTTGCAAAGCGACAGAGAGCCTGTTCCCCCCTGCTTGTTCACGTAGAACATGGCTACTTGATTGTCTGTATGAATGAGGACTGTATTGTAGCTGAGCAGGGTGTGGAACACTCGAAGAGCAAGGAAGATTGCTCTGAGATCAAAGAGATTGATATGTAGATGAGTCTCCTGTGGAGTCCAAGTACCTTGGTTGGAGAGGTCTTGCAGATGAGCTCCCCAACCCATTAGTGAAGCATCTGTTGTGAGAGTTGTCTGGGGTAAAGGTTGTTGAAACGGGGACCCCAGCAACAGGTTTTGAGTGGACTGGCACCATTGGAGGGACAAAACAAGGCAATTTGTGTTTGTTATTTTGTCTGACAGGCACCCTGATGCCTGGGTCCACTGAGTGGATAAAGTCCACTGGGCTGCTCTCATATGGAGGCGAGCATAAGGAACCACATGCATGGTAGATGCCATGTGGCCTAGTAGTTGTAACATTTCTCGAGCAGTGAGATGAGGCTTTAGCACTGCTTGAGAAGCTAACTGCATCATGCGAAGGCAACGGGTCTGAGGAAGATAGGCCCTTGCTTTTCTGGTATCCAGCAAAGCTCCTATGAACTCTAGAGACTGACTGGATTTTGGGATGTTTATGACTAGACCCAAATACAGCGTAGTTACTCACCTGTAACAGGTGTTCTCCAGGAGCAGCAGGAATCAGTCCTCACATATGGGTGACGTCGGCGCCGACGGAGCCCTCGCGGAGCAATTTTCCCCAGCTTTCAAAGAAAGCCTTTGGGAATTGCAGCGCGCATGCGCGGTCGCCTTCCCGCCCAAGGGTGCCATCTTAGCCAGTCAGATGACATAGCTAAAAAAGACAGCATAAAAATTTGCAAAAAAACTAAAGCAGATGATTGCAACTCCAAGGGGAGGAGGGAGGGTTGTGAGGACTGATTCCTGCTGCTCCTGGAGAACACCTGCTACAGGTGAGTAACTACGCTTTCTCCAGGACCAAGCAGGAAGTCAGTCCTCACATATGGGACTCCCAAGCTTAAGGCTACCGGAGACCCTAAGCACAAAAATGAGCTCCCTCTAGCTCAGCAGCACAGAAGGAAAGAATCTTCGCTGAATTATTACCCACCGGTAGCCCACATCCGGGATGGAGGGTAGGAGTTGCTCAAACCTCAAAGAGATTACGGAGGACTGCCTGTCCGAAAGCACTGTCCCTGCGGGACTCCCTCTCGAGACAGTAATGGACCGCAAAAGTCTGGCTTGAAGACCAAGTAGCGGCCCGGCAGATGTCTGCCAGCGGAACAGAGCGGAGATAAGCCACTGACGTAGCCTTTGCCCGAACGCAATGAGCCGTGACTCGACCTTCCAAGGAGAGTCCGGCTGCCCCATAAGCCCAAGTGATACAGTCCGCAACCCAGATGGACAGAGTACGCTTGGAGACCGGGAGTCCCAATTTATTGGGATCAAAAGACACAAAAAGCTGCGCAGCTTTACGGTGCTCCCGCGTACGGTCAAGGTAGAAGTTCAATGCCCTTCTACAGTCCAGGGTATGGAGGACCATTTCAGCTCGGCTGGAGTGTGGTCTGGGAAAGAAGGTCGGAAGTACCACCTCCTGATTGATGTGAAAAGGGGAGACCACTTTTGGAAGAAATTTTGGGTGAGTCCGTAGGACTACCCTATTTTTGTAGAACCGAGTGTAAGGGGGATCAGACACGAGGGCCTGCAATTCACTTACACGTCTAGCGGAAGTGAGGGCTATCAAGAACAATGTTTTCCAAGAAAGAAAACGGAGAGAACAGGTAGCCATAGGTTCAAAAGGCAGACAGGTGATCCGCTGCAAAACCACATTCAGATCCCAGTCAGGCGCTGGCGGGCGCAGAGGTGGTTTAAGTAGAAGGAGACCTCGGAGAAACCTCGCTACGAGAGGGTCGCTGGAAAGAGGTCTGCCGTCCACCGGTACATGATGTGCTGAAAGAGCACTGAGGTGAACTTTGACGGAGTTGGACTTAAGTCCCAGATCTGAGAGGTATAGCAAGTACTGCAAGATCACCGACACCGGGCAGGAGAAGGGATCCTGAGACTGTTGGGTACACCAAACGGAAAAGCGACGCCATTTAAGGGCGTAGCATTTGCGGGTAGAAGGTCGCCGAGAAGCTAGGACGACCTCTTCCACCTCTGCCGGCAGGAGAAGGGGAGCAAGGACTACCCTCTCAGCAGCCAGGCCATTAGATTGAGAGATCTGAGGTTGGGGTGTAGCAGAGACCCCTGATTCTGAGTGAGGAGATCCGGTTGTAACCCCAGAGGGAATGGATCCTCTATCGCTAATTGCAGCAGGAGTGGAAACCACGGCTGTCTGGGCCAGCGAGGGGCCACCAGGATCATGGAAGCTTTGTCTCGGAGAACCTTGAAAAGAGTTCGAGAGACTAGCGGGATGGGAGGAAAAGCATACAGAAGGCTCTCCGACCATGAGAGTAGAAAAGCGTCTGCCGCAACTCGAAGGGGATGTGGCTGACGAGAGCAGAAGCGAGGAAGTTGCCGGTTGAGAGGACTGGCAAAGAGATCCATCGTGGGGAGGCCCCACTTTAGAAAAAGCTTCTGAACTACCAAGGGATCCAGGCGCCACTCGTGCGGCTGGAGGATCCTGCTGAGTTTGTCCGCCAGGCAATTTTCTTGGCCTGGGAGATAAACTGCCTTGAGAAGAACGCCGTGACTGACGGCCCAAGAGCAGAGCTTCTGTGCTTCCCGACAGAGAAGGAAGGAGCCCGTGCCCCCCTGCTTGTTCACGTAGAACATGGCAACTTGATTGTCTGTCTGGACAAGGACGGACTGGTGAGAGGTCAGGTGGGAGAAGGCCTTGAGAGCCAGGCGGATCGCTCTGAGCTCCAGGAAGTTGATCTGCTGAGCAGACTCCCACGTAGTCCAGAGGCCCTGAGTACGTGCCCCTTGGCAATGTGCTCCCCAACCCAGGAGGGACGCATCTGTCGTCAGCACCTGGGTCGGCTGAGGTGACTGAAAAGGCATGCCGAGTACCAGGTTCGGCCGATGAAGCCACCACTGGAGAGACGAGGCCAGCGGCTCGGATACGCGCACTAGGTCTGCTAGGCCGCCTGTGGCTTGTTGCCACTGCTTGCGAAGACACCATTGAGCAGGCCGCATATTCAGGCGGGCATTGGGGGTCACATGGACGGTGGAAGCCATATGGCCGAGTAGTCTCAGGAAGCGCCTGGCGGAGACCAGGGGCTGGCTGCGAAAACGGTCGGCTAGGTCCATGAGCCGTTGAGCCCTGTCGAGCGGTAGGTACGCTCGTGCCTGAGGAGTGTGCAGCCTTGCGCCGATGAACTCGAGATCCTGTGAGGGGAGCAAAGTGGACTTTGCGAAGTTTATGACAAAGCCCAAGTTCTGCAGAAGAGTCACCGTGCGGCGTGTGGCGTTGGTGACCTCCGGAGCGGACGCTGCTCTGATGAGCCAGTCGTCGAGGTACGGAAAGACATAGAGGCCGTGAAGCCGGAGATGGGCCGCCACCACCGCGAGACATTTTGTGAAGACTCGCGGTGCGGAGGACAGGCCAAAGGGCAGTACTCTGTACTGGTAATGATTTCCTGCCACCACAAACCTTAGGTATTGGCGGTGGCTTGGGTGGATGAGGATGTGCGTGTAGGCATCCTTTAGATCCAAGGAGCATAGCCAATCTCCCTGCTGGAGGTAGGGCAGAAGGATTCCAAGGGTAAGCATTTTGAACTTTTCCCGCACGAGGAACTTGTTGAGGTTGCGCAAGTCCAGGATGGGTCTGAGGCCTCCTGTCCTTTTTGGTACTAGAAAATACCTGGAATAAAAGCCTTGACCTCTCAGGTGGTGGGGCACTGGTTCCACCGCCTGTTCCTGTAGAAGACCTGCTAACTCCTGAAGGAGTAAGTCCCTGAGCAGAGGGAGTCGTGGAGGTTCTCCCGGGAAATAGGAGGGAGGGACCTGGTGGAAGTGGAGAAGATAGCCTTCTCTTACGACTTGAAGCACCCAGGCATCTGAAGTGATGCTGGACCACCTGTGGGCGAAGTGAACCAGCCGGCCTCCGGTGCTGGGAGGAGCCAGCGGAGGGGGAGAGGCTATGCTGAAGGAGTCAAAAGCCCCCACCCTGCTGAGCAGGGGCTGGTGGTGCAGGCTTGGGGGCTTGCTGCCTACGGGACCCGGTACCCCGTCCCTTGGCCTGCTGGCCCTGTTGGGGAGCTGCGGGGGCCTGATATTGGGGGTAGTGTTTATAGGCAGCCGCCTTTCTCGGGTAAAAGGACTTCTTTCCCGAGCCCTTCTTTATCTGGGAAGGGGCGGAGGTCTTCCTAGAAAGCCTAGTCCTGGTGAGAGTCTCCGTCTCGATCTGTGCAGCCTTTTCCGCCATAGGTTTGCCAAAGAGGTTTTCACCTCGGCAGGGGACATCGACCATCTTGTCCTGCACCCAGGGCTCAAGGTCAGACGACTGAAGCCAAGCCTGTCGGCGGGCATCGATGCCGGCTGCGGCCACTCGAGCCGATGCTTCAAAGCCATCATAGGCTGCTCGGGATATGAATTTTGAGCATTCCCGAATGCCAGTGGACAAGGCTAGGAACCTCCGCAAAGGTTCCTCGGACAATCCAGCGGAGAATCCGGCTAGCTCTTTAGCCAGGTCTCGAAGATACATGCCCATGTATAGCTGGTAGGTCTGGACACGACACGCAAGCATAGAGCCCTGGAAACACTTCTTACCAAGGCCATCCAGGTTACGGGCCTCCCTGCCAGGAGGCACCGAGGAGTGCATCTTCTGGCTCTTAAGACGATGCATGGCCGATTCCACAACCATGGAATGGTGTGGTAGCTGTGCCTTTTGGAAGCCAGGGCTCTTGCGGACTCGATAGATAGAATCGACCCGCTTGCTCAGGACCTGCGAGGAGGCCGGACTCTCCCACATGCGGAAGAGTAGTCGTTCCAGCATGGGAGGAACCGGTACAGTAAAGTGTTCCCTGGCGGGAGAGTAATACTGGAGGGCGTCGAGCTCTTCGGCTCGAGGCTCCTCCTCGGGGTCCGCCGGGAAGGCCAAAGCCTTGGCCATATCCCTGACGAAGTCCGAGAACCGGGCATCCTCCGGAGGGGACTGCTTCCGAGGTTCGGACTCAGGCGAGTCCGAAGGGACACACCGAGTCCGAAAAGAATCAGGTGACTCTTCCTCTTCAGACTCCCAGACCGACTCCGAGGAGGAATCGGTGGGGTCGGCCCGGGCAGGCTGCGGCGCCCGCTGCCCCGACGCCGAGGGAGTCGGCGTCGGCGACCTCGGTCCCGAACGGGAGGCCGAGGGTGACCTCGACCGAGGATCGACTCGAGTTCGCATGGACTCGAGGATCGGCTCGGTCTCCGGGGTCGACTTAGACGTCGACGTCCCGGCGGTCGGGGCAGCGGCGCCAGCAAGGCTAGCGAGCAGTGCCTGCTGCTGGTCCATGAAGGCAGACAGTCTGCTCTCCAAGGCCGTCAACCTGAGTCCGACCTCAGGTGACCCAGCAGCCCCCGACTCGGGCCCCGACAGCGTCGGGCCCGACGTCGGCGGTCTCGGAGGCGAGTCCAGGAGGACCACAGGACTTACCCGAGCAGGCAGCTCCGACTCCATGCGAGGTCGCTTCGAGAGGTGCTCCTTCTCCAAGGACCCGGGACGGCTATCGGGGCAATGCGACCTGGCCCTCGCGGAGCCAGGAGCGTCCACCGACGCCGCCCTCACGGGTTTCACCTTCCGACGATGGTCCCCGGAGGGAGAACCCCTGTCAGAGGAACTCCGGCGACGGTCCGAGCTGGAACCTCTGGACGCCGAGGCCTCCGACGAGGTCCGGGTACGGCTGGGGTCAGCGAAGATCCTATCCCGCTGATGCCGCCGACTTCTCAACGCTTTGGAGGACATTGTGCCACAGGCCCCACAGATCATTTCTTCATGATCCGGGCCCAGGCAGCGGAGGCAATTATCGTGTGTGTCAGTTAGTGACATATTTCGGTCACACTGACCACACCGCTTGAAACCACTGGCAGCCATCAGGGGAAAAAGGGCCCCTGCGAAGTCAAAAGACCGGGCTGCCAGTGAAAAACCCGAAAACGAAACTGACTAAATCAGAAAAACCGAAAAAGAAGAAGAGGACTCGTGACCGGCGTCGCGAGTCCGGGCGGGAAGAAAACCGGCGTCGAACCGAAGGAAAAAAGAGAATATTACGAATAAAATCAACTTTTTCGCGGGGACAAGACGGGTACGTCTGTAGGGCTCCGCGGAAAAAAGAAGACTGGCTAAGATGGCACCCTTGGGCGGGAAGGCGACCGCGCATGCGCGCTGCAATTCCCAAAGGCTTTCTTTGAAAGCTGGGGAAAATTGCTCCGCGAGGGCTCCGTCGGCGCCGACGTCACCCATATGTGAGGACTGACTTCCTGCTTGGTCCTGGAGAATGAAGGATACACATTGTGCATGATAGAGAAATTCTTGCCTCTGACTCTGATGGGGCTCGAATGAGCCAGTCGTCTAAGTAGGGGAATACGAATATTCCCAGAGTGCGAAGAAATGCTGCTACCACAGCCATGCATTTCGTAAACACCCTTGGTGCTGAGGCCAGGCCAAAAGGAAGCACCCTGTACTGTTAGTGCTTTCCTTGAAAAAGGAACCAAAGGAACTTTATGTGAGTTGGATGGATGAGAACATGAGTGTACGCACCCTTGAGATCTAGAGAACAAAGCCAATCCTGACTGAAGGTATGGCAGCAGAGTTCCCCTAGAAATCATCTTGAATTTCTCCTTGAACAGAAATTTGTTCAATTCTCTGAGGTCTAAAATAGACCTGTCCCCCCTGTTTTCTTTGGGATAAGGAAATAGGGGGAGTAAAACCCTGTACTCTGTTGATGAATGGGTACTTCTTCTATTGCCCCTTGGGCAAGAAGCATAGTGACCTCTTGATCTAACAGGTTGATGAGAGAGGTCTGAGAATTGAACTGTCTTACCATTGTGGGAGGGGGCATGCACAGAAAGTGAAGCTTGTACCCCTTCTCCTAGGACAAGCAGGATGTGTCAGCCACACCTGGTGACGTCATCCGACGGCGCCGTGACGGAAGTGCTCTCTAGCTCAGAAGCTTCTGAGCATGTGTGAGGTGGTCCCACCTCCCCGGTCCGCCCCTAGCCTGACCAGTTTCAATTCTTCCGCCTTTGCCTCAAGACGGATTTCTACTCTCTCTCACCTACTATGCCTAAACCTGGATTTAAACAATGTCCGCGATGCAAGCGGAAAATGAATATAACCGACACTCACCAGAATTGCCTCAGATGCCTCGGGGCGTCCCATAATGTCAAGGACTGTTCCTGCTGTGCCCTGATGTCTCCCACGGCACGAAAATTCAGGAATTATTCCCTTAAAGACTTCCTGACTGCTCCGGAGCAAGCTCGTCAGAGCGGCACCTCAGAGCGCGGTAAGTCCGCCAAAGGGAAAGCCCCCGTTAAAGCCTCTCACCGGGCGGCCAAGGGCTCTGCGCCCCCACCTTCCACGGAAAGGTCTGCCTCCTCCGCGGCCTCTGCGGTGCCTGGGGTAAGCCCCCCCACTGCCGGCTGCTCCTCGGATGTACCTCCACGCGGCTCCAGCGTCCCGGTTCCTCCGCTGCCCAGGGGAAGCCCCCCTTCTGCCTCGAGACTCTCTCCTCAGCCATGCGGCTCAGGCGGACTCTCTCCTCAGCCATGCGGCTCAGGCAGCCGCGGCCAAGATGGCGCCGCCCACGTGGCCTCGCCAGACTCCACCCACAGAGACTCATTTCGAAACCCGATTGGCCGGAGCGGGTCTCTCATCAGCGCTGATGTCAGCCTGCCTCCTCAGCGCCGATCGCCTTCGCCCCGAGCCAGCGAACATGGGGCTGCATCAGAAGTCCATCTCCGCGCCGACAGACATCGCGCCGACGGCACCGACAGCAGCCATCACAAACGCCACAGCAGCCATCACAAACGCCGCGCCGACAGCCGGGAGCCCCCCCATCGGCGCGGCAACAGCGGCAAGAGCCATTCAAGTGCCCACAGGAGCAAGAGGCACAGGAGGGACTGTTACTCCCGATCCAGCAGTGGGAGCGCTGCCAGCGGGTCCTCCTGCGGCCGCAGGAAAAGCAGGCGATCCAGCTCCCGTTACAGCAGAGGACACAGGAGCAACAACTCTTCGGGGTCCAGCACTTCTGAAGCTATTTTACAGCTGCTGACACGCCTGGTGCAGCAAACTGCTCCTCCAGGCCGGGATAACTCAGCTGCAGCCACCTTGGATGTACAACCTTCAGCTGAGCACAGGGAGAGATCCCCCACTCCGGCCTCGCCTGAGCAAACTCCTTCAAGAGAGTGGAGTCCGTCCCCTACGCTGGGGCCAGACTCCGGAGTGAGCGCGGAAGAGGAAGAGCAACCAGAATCCCCTTCCTCCAAATCTACTCCAAACGAGCAGGGGGAGATGCAGACGCAGGTACCTGAAGACCTTACCTATCCTAAATTCTTGAAGAAAGTCGTTGCTAAACTGGGCCTTACCAAGGAGGAGGCCTCCAACGAGAAGGATCCGAAGGTCATGAAATACCTCAGCGGCCCCAAGCCGGCCTTGGCTCTCCCCCTCCACCGGAAACTCAAGGACAAGCAGTCCACCCTGTGGCAGTCCCCTGCCTCTGGTCAAGCCTGCACCAGATGTCTGGACAGCAAATACCTCCTCCAGACAGCGCCTGGCTTTGACAAGCCTCAGCTGCCCCACCAATCCATTGTGGTAGCTTCAGCGCTCAAGAGATCTAAGTCTTCACGCACACAAGCTACCCATCCTCCAGGTCGGGAACCTAAGCTCCTCGACGACCTAGGGCGAAATGTATTCCAGGGAGCTATGCTGAGTGCCAAGATATCAGCGCATCAATTCCAACACCTGTTGTTCCAAGACGCCCTCCTAGCGGAACTTAAAGGCCAACTGCTCACTCTTCCTAAGCAATCCCAGCACACAACTTCAGCCACGCTCCAAGAACTGGCCGAATGCTCCAAGCATCTGATGAGCACGGCTTTCGATGCTTTTGACACGGCCATCCGGACGGCGGGCACGGCCATTGCGGCTTGCCGCTGGGCCTGGCTACGTGCTTCCAGCCTGTCGGATAACACTCACGACAGGATTGCGGACGCGCCCTGCCTGGGAGACTCCCTTTTTGGGGACAAGGTCGCTGACACGGTGAACGGCCTTAAAGAGGACTGCACCACTCTGAAAACATTAGCGGCGGACGGACTCGAACGCCCCTCCTGGTCACAGAAAGGGAACTATTTCCGCAAGCCCTTCTCCTCGTCAAAAAGATACTATGGGTCCAATAGACAGTGGCAGGCCCCGAAATTCAAGCAGAACTACAACAAATCGCCCTTTCAGAGACAACCGCAAAGAGAACGCAAGCAGAAGCAAGCAAACCCTCAGCAGTCCGGTAAGAACTCATCCTCCTTCTGACAATCCGCTCCGGCTGGCCATGAGTGTCCCCTCTGCCCCGCCGGTGGGAGGCCGCTTGTCCAGCTTCCTGTCTGCCTGGCAGGAAATCACCACGGAACAGTGGGTCATCCAGATTATCCAAACAGGCTACCGCTTGCGGTTCTCCTCCCCACCGTGGCAGCGCACGCAACCCACCAGCAAACCTCCACTGCACCTGGAAGCTACCCTCTCGGAACTCCTGCAGCAACTCATCAGGGCACGGACGATCGAGCGGGTTCCCTCCAACGAAATCAACACTGGCGTTTACTCCCGGTACTTCCTTATTCCCAAGAAGTCCGTGGGCCTTCGCCCTATTCTGGACCTCCGCAAGCTGAACAACTTCCTCTTGAAGGAGAAGTTTCGAATGTACTCCCTGAACTCCATCCTTCCCCTCATCAGAGCGGGGGACTGGATGGCTACTCTGGACCTGCAGGACGCTTACTCTCACATCCATATCCATTCCTCTCACAGGAAATTCCTGAGGTTCATAGCAATGGGTTGCCACTACCAATATCGTGTGCTTCCCTTCGGCCTCTCCCCAGCTCCCAGAGTCTTCAAGAAGTGCGTAGCTGTGGCAGCGGCACACCTCCGCAGACAAGGGCTCGCCATCTTTCCCTACCTGGACGACTGGCTGATATCGGCACCCTCCGCCCCAGAACTCATAACAGCAGTGCGAGAGACGACGACCCTGCTGACCAAGCTGGGTTTCTTACTCAACAAGGAGAAGTCTCGGTTAGAACCCACCCAACGCACGGAGTTCATCGGGGCGATAATCGACACTACCACATCCAAGGCCTTCCTTCCTGAGAACCGGCGGAAAACCATCATCCACCTGGCCAAGAAGGTGTCAACCGCAAAACAGACCAAGGCCCACGACATCCTACGCCTTCTGGGTCACATGGCAGACACTACTTCAGTCCTGCCCTTCGCCAGATTGCACATGCGCACACTCCAATGGCACCTGCGCTCACACTGGAAGCAACTGTCTCAATCACTCTCCACCCTCATCCCTTTCAAACCAAGGGTAAGCCAGAGCCTACGCTGGTGGATGGCTACAGCCAATCTCGCCGTGGGCAAGAGCTTGCAGCCCTGCGGCTATCAGCTCATCCTGACGACGGACACCTCCCCCACGGGTTGGGGAGCCCACCTGCTACACCTCAGCACACAAGGAGCTTGGACCAGAATGGAACAATCCCTCCACATCAACGTTCTCGAGCTCCGGGCAGTCAAGTGTGCACTCCAGACCTTCATGCCCCACCTTGCTGGGAAGACAGTCTTGATCCAGACCGACAATCAGGTGGCAATGTTCTACCTCAACAAGCAAGGGGGTACGGGCTCTCGTCCTCTCTGCAGGGAGGCACTCGAGACATGGTCTTTGGCCCTGGCCCACAACTGCCTGCTGCAAGCGACTTACCTCCCGGGAGAGCAGAACACGCTAGCGGACAAGCTGAGCAGGCAGCTCCAACCCCACGAGTGGACACTTCACGAGGACGTGGCAGAGTCCATCTTTCTATGTTGGGGGAATCCACGGATCGACCTCTTTGCCACCGAGGTCAATTCCAGATGCCCCCTCTTCTGCTCGAAACACCCCTCACCCCGGAGAGTGGCCCCCGATGCATTTGCAGTACCGTGGGGGATTGGGAACTGGCCTACGCCTTCCCCCCAACCCCCCTCCTGACAGCCACCATTCAGCGCATCATCAACGACAAGGCACACATCATCCTGATTGCGCCCTACTGGCCACGGCAGATGTGGTTCTCCCTGCTACTGCAGCTCTCACAGGAACCTCCCATCCGATTACCGCTGTGACCGGATCTGCTCACCCAGAACGACGGCAAGACCCGGCACCCCAATCTCCAGACTCTTGCATTGACAGCCTGGAGGCTGAGAGGGTAGGCCTCCGCGACCTCCACTTACCCGCAGAGGTACAGCGAATAGTGCTGGCGTCCAGGAGGCCGTCCACTAGAAAGTCATACAGTCTCAAGTGGAAACGTTTCAGTATCTGGTGTGCAGGCCAAGGAATTCCACCAGCCTCTTGCCCTGTCCCTATGGTGCTACAGTACCTCTCCTCTCTCTTCAGCCTGGGCTTGAAGCCTCAGTCCATCAAGATACACCTCGCAGCTATTGCGTCCCTGCATCAGCTGCGAAGCGGCTCACACAAGGGCTCCATGGCCGCCCTTCCCATCGTGACCCGCTTCATGAGAGGCCTCAGGAACCTGCAGCCCCCAGTTCAGAAACCAGTTCCCTCTTGGGACCTCAACATTGTCCTCCAGCAGCTGACACAGGAGCCCTTCGAGCCCCTGCCCTCCGCGGCAGGAAAATTCCTATCCTGGAAGACACTCTTCCTCATTGCCATCGCATCCGCAAGGAGGGTTAGTGAGCTACAGGCCTTAGTGGCTCACCCCCGTACACCAAGATTCAACACAACAGGGCATCCCTCCGGACACACCCTAAGTTTGTCCCTAAGGTCGCCTCTGTCTTTCACGTCAACCAATCGGTGGAACTGCCCTCCTTCTTCCCGGCCTCCCACGAGTCTCCAGAAGAGCAACGCCTCCATTCACTGGATTGCGTCTGAGCCCTGCGCATCTACATCGACAGGACGGCCACCATCCGTCAGGGGACCCAGCTCTTTGTGTCCTTCGACCCCAACAGACCGGGGCGGCCCGTCACTAAGCGCACACTCTCCCACTGGATATCCGACTGCATCGCCTACTGCCTACAGAAGGCCGGCGTGCATCCAGCAAACAAAGCGAGCACTCACCTACTCCACGCGCTAGCCGCCTCCCTCGCCAGTGCACAGGAGGTCCCAGTAAGCGAGATCTGCAAAGCCGCCACCTGGTCCTCGCACCTCACCTTCCAGAAACACTACTGCCTAGACCTCCAGGCAGAAGCTGACAGCTCATTTGGCCGAGCAATCCTATCTACGGTAGCAGGGTCCGCCATCCCGGACGCTGCAGTAGGCACCGACCAAGCCGTAGCCCTGCCTCTTCCCCTGTGCTGATAAGGGTAGCCTTGACTTGCATCCTGATGGTTATTTGCACAATGCTAATTGCACAGTTGATGTTTTAATTGCACTGTTTGTTGATTGCCCTTGATGTTCTACCTCACTGCATGTTGCACAGTTGAAAGTGTTCTACCTCACGACAGATGGTCTGTATGTTTTGCACTTTATTGTTATTTGCAATAGTTACACAATAAATAAACGACTGTTCCCATTCGCTGACGCCTTCAGTTGTGTCCTCCATGCCTGGTATCCTGTCTCAGGCCCCCCCCTCAGCCACAGCGCAGAACAAATAGCTTGGGAGACAGCAGGTGTGGCTGACACATCCTGCTTGTCCTAGGAGAAAACAGAGTTACTTACCTGTAACGGAGTTCTCCGTGGACAGCAGGATAGGTCAGCCACACGTTCCTGCCCACCTCCCCTCTGAGGGTGGCCTGCGCGGTCCGCGCCGTAGCCTCGGGGCACAGCTAATTACTCACTGGCCAGGCTAGGGGCGGACCGGGGAGGTGGGACCACCTCACACATGCTCAGAAGCTTCTGAGCTAGAGAGCACTTCCGTCATGGCGCCGTCGGATGACGTCACCAGGTGTGGCTGACCTATCCTGCTGTCCACAGAGAACTCCGTTACAGGTAAGTAACTCTGTTTTGTCAGCATACATCAGCATGACATTATGCCTAGCATAGGTGTCATGGCTGTTCCCAGACCTTGGAGTGCAAGCAGCTTTGTTACTCTGGTGATGTCAGTCTCCAAACTTAATGAGGGTAGTTTACAAGATGAGATTAGCTCTGACCCCCTGGTGATGTCAGTCTCTAGGCCTGATGAGATTAGTCTGCAGCCCCTCCTTGCTAAATCAAGTGATGGCAGACCTCAAAGAAACCAAATTGTGACAGAGGGAGGTGCTGAAGATTTTTCACTATGAAAGACTGAGAACAAAAATATCTCTTTCTCTTTTGATGGGACACTTCCTACTATAAAGCTCTGACCCATACTTCTCCTCCCCCCCTCCTCTCTCACACACACAAACCCAGGCACACACACACAGAGTCATTCTTATTCTCCTAGGACAAGCAGGATGAGTCAGCCACACTTGGTGACACCATCCGACGGCGCCGAGACGGAAGTACTCTCCTACAGCTCAGAAGGGCTTTGCCCTTCTGAGCATGGGCCAACTGGCCCCACCCCCCTGCCCGCCCCTAGCTAGCCAGTTTTCAGTTCTTCCGCCTTGCCTGCAAGACAGACCTTTCTACTCTCCAACTGAAATTACACAAAATTCTTTATTCTGAAGAGGAATTCACCTACTTAAATTGTTTAAAACATATCTAACACTGCCTTTATGTTACCTTTCTTTCAGATATGTTTCATTGCCGTCCAAGGGGAGCTGGCTGGAATCCCATGTGCCTGCCGGCCATGTGCCCGCAGCCTGCGAATCCCACTGATCTAAGACCTCCGAAACACGGCCGGAGCAACGTGGGCTCCTGTCGACTGTGTCAATAGCCCTCGCGGCGGCCCAGGACATGCCTGTGAAGGCCTCCGTCCCCGGCCTGCCATCCCGCTTCCAGCGCGTCCTTCCTCTGGCGGACCATGGGGACGGCCTCCTGCTACTCCTGTTGCGACTCAGAATGTGCCTGCGGCCTCCTTCCTCAGCCGCAAGCCTCCAAAGCCAGCACTGCTCCCAGTGGCATGAAGTTTGCTCTGCCGCTGCTCTGGCTCTCCAGAGTCCTCGAACACCTCGGACGGTTGGACTCCTCCGGTCTCGGTGCAGAGACACCTCCCTGGATGGCGCTAAGGTGCTCCTTGCACGCCGCCATGCTCCCGGAAGTGAGTCAACATTCCCCTTCTGGCTTTGCCTTGGCCGCAGCACTTCGGCGCTGAGATGTCTCTTCATAGCACGAGTAGCGAGGATCACCGGACCTACTGCCTAAGCTACATATCTTGTGTGGTGCCCTACTCCGGTCCGGCTTGTCCTAGAGAATTCAGAGATGCCTCCTGCATCCCCTTCCAGCTGGCCACGAGGCCCTCATGGCGGTGGCCATCTTGCCCGATTACATCACGAGCTCGGCTCCTCCCCCTACAGCACCATTGGTCGACGTCAATCCAAGCAGGACATGGGAGGAGCCGCTGCTCGCAGAGGGCACCGTTTGGCATGGAAGCGTCTGCGAGGATGGCGCCGACACTCTGGGCACCGGCGCAGAGACACTTCAATGGCAGCAGCATAAATGGCAGCAGTAGACAGCAGGCAGTGACACGCTTGTAGGCTCTGCGGACCATCACTTGCTCTCTGACTGCCTACTCTCTCTCTCGGGTGGCGCCCTCTCCTGGTGGGAGGCTGACATGACCACTCTCCGAGGCTAACACCACAGCTGCCTCCGCTAATCCTCGTGGGAAGCCTAGGGCACTCTCTCCTGGCGGGAGGCCAGCAGGTTCCTATTGGAATACATGTGCTCGCTTCGCCTGCACAGATTCACATTCAGCCATTCCATGAGGGGAGAGGCTGCAGGAAAAAGTTAGTGGAAAAAACAAAAACAGATTTCTGTAAATCTAAGTATCACAAGTGTCCCTGGCCAGTAGGCCTTACATGAACCAAAGGCACACTTAAATACCTGGCTATGCTATGCAATGAATTAAAGCAGTTAACCAAGCTACCCACTGGAACCTGAGCTCTTGGAGCCCTTCTTAACAAGGTATGGGGTCAGTCCTCCACATACCAGTGCTGGCCGTGTGAGGTAGTCTACACCAATCCCTCTGTCTGGACGAGGCAATGATAGGAGGGAGATCCCCTCTCTTGGGCGTCAAGTCACTCCCAGGCCTTGCTAAGGAAGAGCCAGGCCGCTAGCTTTTCTTGGTGCTCACCGCTCCATGGCGATGCCATAACTACTAGAGGCTCTCCCAGTCTGATGTCTGCACATCAACATACACCAAAAATCTAAGCCTGGGCGGCTCATCACCGTTCCTGCCTTCATAGAGGTGTAGCTTAGCCCCTGCCTCATATAGAGGGGCCAAGGTTTTCATTCATACTCGTTTTTTTACACGGTTCCTGCCTAAAAACAAAACAAACAAAAAAATTTCTCGGGATGCAAGCCCTCCACAGTCAATGTCCAGAACCTGAGCCGCACTTAGCTCCACCGTAATGCTTGGTCCGGGTAAAGGTACAGAACAGATCTTGGGTCTTTGGCCAGCACCCGCTTAATCCTCCGGCCAGCACCGCCCTCCAGCAGTGCAAGATCAAGAACAGCCGGTCGTGGCATCTTCCGGCTGGAGCTGTAGACCATGAGCAGATCTCTAACCCGAACCCCTCCAGTGGTAGGCCCTTCCAAGGCTCCCCTACGACCGACAGGTCACGGTACAAACCACAAGCCTGACACTACCCAACAGGACTCCACTTTGGTACATCCAGTGGCAGCAGTTGGTGCAGTACACACAGCCAGTGTGTTCAGGGGCAGAAGGTTACAGGTTCAAGTCCCAGTTATGGCCCCTGCAAACCAGGTCCATATATATTTGCCTGAGTCTATCATCTTTCATGCACCAGGTTGGTGTTTGGGACACCATCCTATCTCCCCGGAAATCCACATTCCATTCACCGTTTCCCCCTTTGACAGTGACAGCAGTAGCCACGAACAGAGGAGAATGCAGTGGAGGAGTAGCTTAGTGATTAGAGCAACTACCTAGTACCCAGAAGCTCGAGGGTCCAGTCCCACTGGCACTCCTTGGGACTTTGAGCAAGTCACCTTACCCTCCATTGCCTCGTAAGAAAGGCTGGCAATCTACTCCAGTGATACATTGCCCAGTAAACCCAGAGGTAGCTGGGTTCCTATGAACATAGTCCTCTAGCTAGTACATGAGCTTCGGGAACAACCTACCACGAATGACATTGGAAACCTCCTCTACTTAGGGGTAAGACAACTGTGGTAGTCCAAGGAGCAGGTCAGCAAACTGGGCAGTTATGTTGGACACCCACCCCAACCTCCTCACACCCAGCAGCACCTCTGACTCAGCCACATTGGACCCTCTCATACCCCAATGGGTGGCGGCTGACTCCTGTGGCAGATATTGGGTCCCCCCCATCTTGGAAATAAGCCGACCTCTGCCATGCCATCATGAGGATCAACCAAGCAATGCGCTCCCAGAAGCCCTGCATCAACTGAATGCTGCTGCACTGGCAGAGTGCTCTTGGAATGGACATCAGCACCGGTGGGGTGCTGTTGGAGTGAACAGAGTAGAGGAGTAGCCTAGTGGTTTCAACACTGGCTTGACAACCAAGCAACCAGGGCTCAATCCCCACTAGCACTCCTTGAGGCCTTGGTCAAGTCACTTAACCCTCCATTGCCTCGGAAGAAAGGCCTACCAATCTACGTCCAGTGACACTACCAAGCAGGGCCGGATTTACCTTGAGTGAGGCCCTACGCCAACAAAAATTGTGGGCCCCCAGCAGGGGCGGCCCAAGGGGGGTGCGGGGCCTCATTTGCATAAGGGGCCTCATTTGCATAAATATTTGCATAATGTTACCATATACTAACTTTTAGTAAACGTGCCTCTTAATAAGTGTATGGATAAAGAAAGACTAAAAGATTTCTACATTACTATAATCCAGTGCCAACTGCCAGACACATTAGGAACTACTACAAACACTGCCCATTTAGAACCCATAGTAAACCCGCCGTATCCTAACAGCACTACCAGGACTCACAAAGCACCATACTCTACCAATCAAAAGGCAACACTGCAAATATTAAACCAATACATTTCAGAGAACAACAATACATGACCTACTGGGGAAAGAGAACAAGTGGCAATGTCAAATAGGAATTATATAAACAGAACACCTCAGCTCAGTTACACATGCAGAACATAGACCATCACCAAACAAGTAATCACAATTTAGAAACAGGAAGACAATAATTAAACTGGGAATCCCAAAAGCCAAACTTGGAATGTACAACACTGTAGAAATAAAATTATACATTAATTTGCTCTTGTACTAAACAAAGCGCAGACGTTAATGATGCACATTTACCAGAGCTGACATATTCCAATTAATAAATTCAAAATAAAGAGATATCTTTCTACCTTTTGTGCATTTTTTTCAGCTGCAATTGCTCCAGCCACTTTCTTCTGGTTTCTTCGTGTCTTCTGCTAACTCTCCATCGTCTGCTGTCCATTTGTCCTTTCTTCTCTCTTCTAGATTTTTTTCCATTCTCTTTCTACATCTGCTTT
The DNA here is from genome assembly GCA_033557465.1 of Ichthyophis bannanicus. Lineage (NCBI taxonomy): Eukaryota > Metazoa > Chordata > Amphibia > Gymnophiona > Ichthyophiidae > Ichthyophis > Ichthyophis bannanicus. The sequence goes on from CM066035.1 coordinate 516,210,018, forward strand.
AACATACTAATCTTTCTCCTTTTGCTCTTTCCTCATTCCTATTTCATCCACTCAAATTTTACCCCTCCATCCTCAATCCCCACTTACTCTCCCAATACCCGGCCAATTGTAGATTTTTTATCCCTCCCACACAAAATATTTTTCCCTTCTCCATTTTACTCTTCCAGCCCCATCCCATTCTAATCCTCCCCCAACATCAGCTCCCTTCTAGTTCCAGCCTCACCCAGCATCCATTCCCTTCTAGTCCCTGCATCAGCCCATTTCCAGTCCTAGCCATCCATCAGCCCATTTCCAGTCCTAGCAACCCCCCAACCCAATACCAGTCCTAGCCCCCCATCAACCCACTTACAGTCCTTAACCCCCCATCACCCCATTTTCAGTTTAAGCCCCCCTATAACCCATTACCAGTCCTAACCCCCCATCAGCCCACTTCCAGTCCTAACCCCATCAACCCATCTCCAGTCAGCCCCCCATAGCCCATTGCCAGTCCTACCCCCCCCATCAGCCCACAGCCCATTACCAGTCTTAACCCCCCCCAAAGCCCATTACCAGTTCTAACCCCCCCCCAACAGCCCATTACCAGTCCTAACCCCATCAGCCCTCCTCCAGTCTTAACCCCCCAGCCCATTTCCAGTCCTAGCCCCCCCAATAGCCCATTACCAGTCCAACCCCCCCCATAGCCCATTACCAGCCCTACCCCCCCCCAGCCCATTTCCAGCCCCAGCCCCCCCAATAGCCCATTACCAGTCCTACCCCCCCCCCCCCGTCGGCCTAAAGAAAAATTTAATTTAAAAAAAAAACCTGGTGGCTGCCGCCGCGGGGCCCCCTCTGCTGCCGCGGCAGCACGGACTGACCCGCGGGGGCCCCGTCTACAAGCTGAAGCCATCGGTTTGGTTCGTTTTTCCCTCCCTCCCTCCCTCCGTGCAGGCTGCAGGCTGTGAGAGACGCGAAGGGAGAGCATCTCCTCGCGTCTCTGTTAAGCACGCAGGGGCTGATGGGAAATTTCCCATCAGCCCCTGCGGGCTTAACAGAGACGCGAGGAGACACTCTCCTTTCGTGTCTCTCACAGCCTGCCGCCTGCACGGAGGGAGGGAGGGAGGAACGAACCGAACCAAACCGATGGCTTCAGCTTGTAGACGGGGCCCCCGCGGGTCAATCCGTGCTGCCGCGGCAGCAGAGGGGGCCCCGCGGCGGCAGCCACCAGGTTTTTTTAAAAATTGTATTAAAAAAAATGAACTTGTTCTTTTTTTGTGGGCCCCTGCCGGCTGTGGGCCCTACGCCATGGCGTAAATGGCGTATAGGTAAATCCGGCCCTGCTACCAAGGAGACCCAGAAGTTCTGGGTCACCAGAAATAGGACGGACTCGGAGGCACACATTGCAAGAGTGATTAGCAGCACTGCCAGGGTGCCGTTGGATTTAACATCAACACCAAGGTGCTGTTGTGCGCCGAGACAATCCTCATAACTCGGGGCACCTCCCATAACCCAAATGGCTACAGTGCGGGACAATGCGCACCCACTATATCTTAGAAGGATTCACAGATCCATGTCCCACCGCGGACCCCGGAGAGCAGGTCTCTATTGCACCTTCTTGAGTGCCATGGCCTACCGTGTGAAGCCTGCATCTCTGAAGAAAATTCACATGGAGCGCCCAGACCCGCAGTTTCTGGCGCGGTCAGTGGCTGCATTCTGTCCCCTAGAGACAGGTGCACAAGGCCAAGGACAGCACCAAGATCCGCAGTTTTAAGAAATGTGCTGTATGCTCCAGAAAGATGAGTATCTCCGATGCTCATCTTAAGGGCCTCCATTGCCTGGGAAGGGACCATCAGGGGCAAGATTGCCCCACTACGCCAAGATGTCTCCCAGAGCATTAAGTCCCGTGGGCATGCTCTCAGGAATTCATGGCTTTAACCCCTACTACAGCCAACAAAGCAGTCTGAGGCAACCTGGGAACACCGAACCAGGCCTCTGTTCCTGGAAGCGCCCACTGGCTGCGTTCTGTCATCTTGAGACAGGAACAATTGAACCCGCCTGTCTCCCGGAAATAGGGACAGCAGGCAACCATCTTGCTATCCTTGCAGAGAGAATCTTGCACTTCACAGACCCAGATCTGTGACACGGACCCCAAATAGCCTGCAGCACTAAACCCAGGTCACTGTGGCCATGAGTAAAGAAGGGCAGGGTCCTGCAGCACCAAAACCAGGTCCCTGTGGCCATGAGGGCAAGGTGGCAATTTCATGGCTGACCAGCGGATCACCATTGTACAAAGTTCGCAAGGGCATACACATTGGCACGGACGATCGCGTATTCCATACCTGACTGCACGCGAATGACCTAGAACCTCTGATGTGCCAGACTTAACTGCGGCCAAAGGCCCAACAGTACCATCCATTCGGGCAGGGAAACCGCAACCCTTCGCCATCAGCTTACCTCTCCCGCGCAGGGCCGACCACAACTCGTCCTACCCACTTGAAGTGGTCAGAGCCAGGCTGTCTTCATCATGCCCTGACCAACTCCAAACAGTTTCCCTAAACTTTTGGCATACGAACCCCTGGATACCGTGCACAAGGAGTAACTTGAGAAGCCGACACAGTGTATTGCCAACTCTTTCCCGACTTGTCAGTATCATCTGTCCCGACTTGTCATTCCCTGATCTGGTATGACTGAAAATCTATCCTACAAGTACTACGGAGCCATCATCCACCAGGCAGGGCGATCGCAGCCACCTGCGACCACGCCCAGCAGCCTTGCTGCCACCAAAAACAAAACAAAACGGGGTGGACCAACAACCCCGTGGCAGCTTGGCTAGCGGTCCAAGCTGGTAGTCCGGATGGCATACCTACCACATAAATAATGCTACCACGGCCACCAGAGACACTCCACGCTCTGGACGTCATCGCAGCCCTACGCAACTACATGCCCAGGGCATACAAACAGTGTGTTAACAGCGATCCACTGGCAGCGACACATGCACCTTTGACTAACGCATCGCCCAGCGGTCGCAAGGTCTTGACTGCTAGCACGGTCGATATTGCTGCTGGTGCGTCAATCTCGCACACCCTTGCAGCGCTTCCAACATTGTCACCGTGGCTATCTGCTCTCGGTGGTGAACCCTACGCTAATGCTCGGCGGGACCTCTCCACTACTGCATCCCAGGACCTGCCCATTGAGACAACTAACCTGCGGCCACATAGGCAAAACGTAGATCTGCATGCCTACACGTTCCGTATTACTACACGCGCGCTTCAAATAGGTGCGCACCCATTACCACCACAGGCTGCACAATTCTCCGTGTGCGCGTACAACGCACATTGGCATATTAAGGGCGACAGTCCAGTGTCCCAGGCCACGCCATTACAACATCCACGCCCTGATAAAGTGACGCCTGAACTTGATCTTGGCCATCCCCACCTTAACCGGGATGGAACCAGGCTGCTGGCATTAACCTTTAAAAAGAAGATAGAGCAGCTTTTAAACTAGATATTAGGGGAAAGCCGACAGTCGCCCAAGAGCGGATGGTTCGGAAGAATGTATCCTTGAAGGATACTACCAAAAGCAGAGAGGTTCCACAAAAGAGTAAAGTAGCCCAAATGCCCTCAAGTATGGAGCAGACACAGCTTAAAGATCCCAAATTACCCATGTCTAACAATAGCCAAATTAATATGAATAAAATACAATCTCTAAAATGCTTGTATGAAAATGCTAGAAGTCTAAAAAATAAGATGGGAGAGTTAGAATATATAGCACTAAATGAAAGGTTAGATATGATTGGAATATCAGAGACATGGTGGAAGGAGGACAACCAGTGGGACACTGTGATACCTGGGTACAAACTATATCGTAATGATAGAGCTGATCAAATTGGTGGAGGGGTTGCTCTCTATGTTAGAGAGGGCATTGAGTCAGAAAGGATTAAAGTTTTGCAGGAAACAAAATTTGCTGTAGAATCTATATGGATTGAAATTCCATGTAAAAGGGGGAAGGCGATGGCAGTGGGGTTGTACTATCGAGCGCCTGGCCAGAATGACCAAATGGATGATGAAATGCTCAAAGAAATCAAGGAAGCTAACAAAAGTTACAGCGCAGTAATAATAATGGGTGATTTCAATTACCCCAGTATCAACTGGGTTAGTGTTACGTCAGGACATGCTAGGGAGATAAAGTTCCTAGATGAAATAAATGACTGCTTCTTGGAGCAGCTGGTTCATGAACCAACCAGAGGGGAAGCCATATTAGACCTAGTCCTTAGTGGAACACCAGATCAAGTGCAAGAGATAAGGGTGTTGGGGCCACTTCGCAAAAGTGATCATAGCATGATCGCCTTTGATTTAATTAGTGGAGGAGGGATAGTAAGGAAATCCACAGTACTACCTTTTAACTTTCGAAAGGGAGACTATGATAAAATGAGGAAAACAGTTAAGAAAAAACTAAAAGGAGCAGTTGCAAAGGTTAAAGACGTACATCAAGCTTGTGTGTTGTGGAAAAATACTATCTTGGAAGCCCAGACCAGCTGTATTCCACGCTTTAAGAAAAGTGGAAGGAAGTCCAAAAAACTGCCAGCATGGTTTAAAGGTGAGGTCAGAGAGGCTGTTGTTGCCAAAAAAGCATCTTTCAGGAAATGGAAAAAAGAGCCAAACGACGAAACCTGGAAACAGCACAAGCACTGGCAAGTCAAATGCAAGGCATTGATAAGGCAGGCAAAGGGAGAATTTGAGAAGAAGCTTGCTGCGGAAGCAAAAACGCGAAGTAAAGACCTTCTCAAGTACATTCGTAGCAAAAAACCTGTGAGAGAGTCAGTTGGTCCATTAGATGATAAAGGGGTTAAAGGAGCACTAAGAGGCGACAAAGCGATAGCGGAGAGACTGAATGAATTCTTTGCTTCAGTCTTTACTGAGGAAAATGTAGGGATGTTACCCATGACTGAAGTGGTATTTAAAGGTGTGGAAGAATTGAAGGAAATATCGATACATCGGGAAGATGTATTACAACTATTAGATAAGCTAAAGAGTAGCAAATCACCTGGGCCGGATGGTATACATCCAAGGGTGTTGAAAGAACCGAAATATGAGATTGCAGACCTGCTATTAGTAATCTGTGAACTATCATTAAAATCATCTCTAATACCTGAAGATTGGAGGATCGCCAATGTAACACCAATTTTTAAAAAGGGTTCCAGGGGTGATCTGGGAAACTACAGAACGGTGAGCCTGACATCAGTACCAGGAAAAATGGTAGAAACCATCATAAAGAATAAAATTACTCAGCATGTAGTCATGACCTAATGGGAGACAGCCAACATGGCTTTAGACAAGGAAGATCTTGTTTTACTAATCTGTTATGTTTTTTTGAAGGAGTGAATAATCAGGTGGACAAAGGTGAGTCGGTTGATATTGTGTATCTGGACTTTCAGAAAGCCTTTGACAAGGTCCCTCATGAGAGACTTTTGGCAAAACTAAAGAGTCATGGGATAGGAGGCAGTGTACTATTGTGGATCAGGAACTGGTTAAAAGATAGAAAGCAGAGGGTAGGGGCTAAATGGCCAATTTTCCCAATGGAAAAAGGTGAATAGTGGTGTACCCCAGGGATCTGTGCTGGGTCCGCTGCTTTTTGACATATTCATAAATGACCTGGAAAGTGGAATAACGAGTGAGGTTATCAAATTTGCAGATGACACAAAACTATTTAAAGTTGTTAAAACCCAAGAGGATTGTGGAAAATTGCAAGAGGATCTTGATAAATTGGAAGACTGGGCATCAAAATGGCAGATGAAATTTAATGTGGACAAGTGCAAGGTTATGCACCTAGGGAAGAACAACCCCAACTATGGTTACATGATGCAAGATTCCACAGTAGGAACCAACACCCAGAAAAAAGATTTAGGCGTCATTGTGGATACAATGTTAAAACCCTCGGCCCAGTGTGCAGCAGCGGCCAAGAGAGCAAATAGAATGCTAGGTATAAGGAATGGAAAATAAAACAAAAGATATTATAATGCCTCTATATCGTTCAATGGTGAGACCGCACCTTGAATATTGTGTGCAATTCTGGTCGCCGTATCTTAAAAAGGATATAGCGATTTTAGAAAAGGTTCAGAGAAGAGCCACCAAAATGGTAAAGGGGATGGAAGGATACTCCTATGAAGAAAGGCTAAAAAGGTTAGGGCTCTTTAACCTGGAAAAGAGACGGCTGAGGGGAGATATGAGAGAAGTCTATAAATTAATGAACGGAGCGGAACGGGTAAACGTAGATCGATTGTTTACCTTATCAGTATATAGAAAGACTAGGGGACATGCAATGAAGCTACAGGGTAAACTATTTAAGACTAATAAAAGAAAATATTTTTTCACTCAACGTGTAATCAAACTCTGGAATTTGTTACCGGAGGATGTAGTAAAGGCTGTTAGTGTAGCTGGGTTTAAAAAAGGTTTGGACAAGTTTCTAGAGGAAAGGTCCATAAACCATTATTAAGAAGGGACCCAGGATATCAATGCTTGAACCAATACAAGCATTGTGGAACCTGTGTCCCTTGGGGAAACTGCTAGGCACATATGACCTAGATTGGCCACTGTTGGAAACAGAATACTGGGCTTGATGGACCTTGGTCTGACCCAGTATTGCATATCTTATGTTCTTATGTTCTCCCCCTTTCCACCACATCGCATTCAGCTTGGGAGGCACCAAGTGTGGCTGACTCATCCTGCTTGTCCTAGGAGAAAACTGAGTTACTTACCTGTAACTAGAGTTCTCCGGGGACAGCAGGATAGGTCAGCCACACATACCCTCCCACCTCCCCTGGGAAGGGGTCGGCCCCCATCCGAATGCCCGCCTCCTAGCGGCAAAAAGGCTCAGCTAGTGACGTACTGGCTAGCTAGGGGCGGGCACGGGGGTGGGGCCAGTTGGCCCATGCTCAGAAGGCAGGGCCGGCCCGTCCATTGAGCAAGAATGTTTTTTGCACAGGGCCCCGCGCTTCGGGGGGCCCCGCGCAAAGAACATTCTGCTTTTTCTTAATTTAATTTAAAAAAAAAAAAAAAAGCTGGCTGCTGCGGCATGGAGTGTCCCGCGGGGCTCCCTCTGCCCGGCGGAGCTCTCCCGGCATGGCTGAGCCCCTCTCTTCCGGCTTGCAGATACGCGAAGGGAGAGAGTCTCCCTCGCGTCTTTGTTAAGCCCGCAGGGGCAGATGGAAAATTTCCCATCAGCCCCTGCTTCCCATCAGCTCCTGCGGGCTTAACAGAGACGCAAGGGAGACTCTCTCCCTTCGCGTATCTGCAAGCCGGCAGAGAGGGGCTCAGCCGCACCGGGAGAGTTCCGCCGGGCAGCGGGAGCCCCGCGGGACACTCCATGCCGCAGCGGCCAGCTTTTTTTTTTTTTTTAATTGCCATGAGCCGAGGGGGGGCGGGTAGGACTGGCAAGGGGCTAGGGAGGGTGGGGGTTAAGACTGGCAATGGGCTAGGGAGGGAGGGAGGGGGTTAAGACTGGCAAATGGCTAGGGAGGGAGGGAGGGAGGGGGGGGTTGAGACTGGCAATGGGCTAGGGAGGGAGGGGGGTTGAGACTGGCAGTGGGCTATGGGGGGGGGGTTAAGACTGGCAGTGGGCTATGGGGGGGGTTAAGACTGGCAGTGGGCTAGGGAGGGGGGTTAAGACTGGAAGTGGGCTATGGGCTGTTAAGACTGGCAATGGGCTAGGGAGGGAGGGGGTTTGAGACTGGCAATGGGCTAGGGAGGGGGGTTGAGACTGGCAATGGGCTAGGGAGGGGGGTTAAGACTGGCAATGGGCTGGGGAGGGGGGTTAAGACTGGCAATGGGCTGGGGGGGGTTAAGACTGGCAGTGGGCTAGGGAGGGAGGGAGGGAGGGGGTTAAAACTGGCAATGGGCAAGGGAGGGAGGGAGGGAGGGGGTTAAAACTGGCAATGGGCTAGGGAGGGAGGGATGTTAAGACTGGCAATGGACTAGGGAGGGAGGGAGGGAGGGGGGTTAAGACTGGCAATGGACTAGGGAGGGAGGGAGGGAGGGGGGTTAAGACTGGCAATGGACTAGGGAGGGAGGGAGGGAGGGGGGTTAAGACTGGCAATGGGCTATGGGGGGGGGTTAAGACTGGCAATGGGCTGGGGAGGGGGGTTAAGACTGGCAGTGGGCTATGGGGGGGGTTAAAACTGGCAATGGGCTAGGGAGGGAGGGGGTTAAAACTGGCAATGGGCTAGGGAGGGAGGGAGGGGGGTTAAGACTGGCAATGGACTAGGGAGGGAGGGGGGTTAAGACTGGCAATGGGCTAGGGAGGGAGGGGGGTTAAGACTGGCAGTGGGCTATGGGGGGTTAAGACTGGCAATGGGCTGGGGAGGGGGGGTTAAGACTGGCAGTGGGCTATGGGGGGGGTTAAGACTGGCAGTGGGCTGGGGAGGGGGGTTAAGACTGGTAATGGGCTATGGGGGGGTTAAGACTGGTAGTGGGCTGATGGGGGGGGGGTAGGACTGATAATGGGTTATGGGGGGGCTAGGACAGGAAATGGGCTGATGGGGAGGGGTTAGGACCTGAGGTGGGCTGATGTGGTTAGGACTGGTAATGGGCTGTGGGCTGATGGGGGGGGGGGGTTAGGACTGGCAATGGGCTATGGGGGGCTGACTGGAAATGGACTGATGGGGGGTTAGGACTGGTAATGGGTTATAGGGGGGGCTTAAACTGAAAATGGGGTGATGGGGGTTAGGACTGAAAGTTGATTAACGGGGGGCTAGGACTGGTAATGGGTTGGGGGGTTGCTAGGACTGGAAATGGGCTGAGTGGAAGGGGAGACTTGAACTGCAAATAGCTGATGGGGAGGGGGCTTGGAATGGAAATGGGCTGTGAGGCAAGGGAGCTAGGACTGAAAATGGGCTGATGGAACAGCTAGGATAGGACTGGAAATGGGCTGTTGGGGGGAGCTAAGATTGGAAATGGGCTGTGGTGGGGGCTTGAATTGAAATGGACTCATGGAGGGGCTAGAACTGGAAGTAGGCTCATGGGGGGGCTTCGACTGGAATTGGGCTGAGTAGAGGGGAGCTATGATTTGACATGGGCTGATGGTGGGGCTAGGAAATGACTAGAAATGGGCTGATGGGGGGGCTAGGATTGGAAATGAGCTGATGAAGGGACTTGGACTGGAAATGGATGGGGGAGCTAGGACTGGAAATGGGCTGATGGGGGGCTAGGACTGGAAATGAGCTGATGCAGGGACTAGAAGGGAATGGATGCTGGGTGAGACTGGAACTAGAAGGGAGCTGATGTTGGGGGAGGATTAGAATGGGATGGGGCTGGGAGATTAAAATGGAGAGGGGAAAAATATTTTGTGTAGGAGGGATGAAAAATCTACAATTGGCCAGGTATTGGGAGAGTAATTGGGGATTGAGGATGGAGGGGAAAAATTTGTGTGGATGAAATAGGAATGAGGAAAGAGCAAAAGGAGAAAGATTAGTATGTTAAAGCAGATGTAGAGAGAGAGAGAATGGAAAAAAAAAACTAGAAGAGAGAAGAAAGGACAAATGGACAGCAGACGATGGAGAGTTAGCAGAAAACATGAAGAAACCAGAAGAAAGTGGCTGGACCAATTGCAACTGAAAAAAAATGCACAAAAGGTAGAAAGATATCTTTATTTTGAATTTATTAACTGGAATATGTCAGCTCTGGGAAATGTGCATCATTAACATCTGCGCTTTGTTTGGTACAAGAGGAAATTAATTTATAGTTTTATTTCTACAGTGTTGTTGTACATTCCAAGTTTGGCTTTTGGGGTTCCCAGTTTAATTATTGCCTTCCTGTTTCTAAATTGTGATTCCTTGTTTGGTGATGGTCTATGTTCTGCATGTGTAACTGAGCTGAGGTATTCTGTTTATGTAATTCCTATTTGACGTTGCCACTTGTTCTCTTTCCCCAGTATTCTCTGAAATGTATTGGTTTAATATTTGCAGTGTTGCCTTTTGATAGGTAGGGTATGGTGCTTTGTGAGTCCTGGTAATGCTGTCAGGATACGGCGGGTTTGCTATGGGTTCTAAATGGGCAGCGTTTGTAGTAGTTCCTAATGTGCCTGGCGGTTGGCACTGGATTATAGTAATGTAGAAATCTTTTAGTCTTTCTTTATCCATACACTCATTAAGAGACATGTTTACTAAAAGTTAGTGAATGGTAACATTATGCAAATATTTATGCAAATAAGACCACTTATGCAAATGAGGCCCCGCACCGAGTCTCCGCACATGGCCCCGCACCCCCCTTGGGCCGCCCCTGTCAGAAGGGCAAAGCCCTTCTGAGCTATAGGAGAGTACTTCCGTCTCGGCGCCGTCGGATGACGTCACCAAGTGTGGCTGACTTATCCTGCTGTCCCCAGAGAACTCCAGTTACAGGTAAGTAACTGTTTTCTCTCCCCTCCCCCTTGTTCTCTCTCTTTCTCTCCCTGTTCTTCTTACTATGAGGCTCTGACCCACATTTTCTTGCCTCTCTCTCTCTCACACACACACACACAGATTCATTGAAGTAAACTGAAGCAGCTTTCTAACAACCTCCTACCTCTGTTCTGTACCTATGTAATAAGCCTATTTCTACATAAAGACCTGTTTCCAAGCCACACCTGTTTGGTTGTCTTATTTGTGCTGCTTACCCTACTGTCTCTGTGAAATGAATCCAGGACCAAACGGAGAGTAGACCAGAAGATTACATATTATGGGGGTCCTTCTCAGACTTCACAGCAGATCTCCAGTTGGGTAAGTAATAATTTTGTTTCATAACTTAAAGTGGATTTCAGACAGGGTGCGACAGGAAAATCAAAAGCCCTTGTGACCATGTACAATTGACAATTTTGGTTTCAGGCTGGATTTAGTGGAAAGTTCCAGTGATAACTTTGTTTTGTGGGTTAGACAAGGTGAGATTTTTATTGTCGGTGCAGAGGGTTGCTACTAAGATGATTAGTAGTCTTCATTATAAAGCATATGAGGACAGACTTAAGGATCTTAATATGTACACCTTAGAGGAAAGGAGGGATAGAGGTGATATGATTGAGATGTTTAAATACCTCCGTGGCATAAATGTTCAGGGAGAGAGCCTCTTTCAATTGAAAGCAAATTCTGCGACGAGGGGACATGGGATGAGGATGAAGGGAGATAGATTCAGGAGTGATATGCGGAAATATTTCTTTACGGAAAGAGTAGTGGATCCGTGGAATAGTCTCCCAGTGGAGGTGGTAGAGATGAGGACAGTAACTGAATTCAAAAAAGCATGGGACCAACACAGAGGATCTCTAAAGGTAAAAAGTGGACTGTTGTAGTTGTTGTTATGGAAGGACAGACTAGATGGGCCTTGTGGTCTTTTTCTGTCATCATGTTTCTATTGTCAAAAGGCTCTGTAATAATCCTGAATTTTACTTATTACCTACACATTACATAGGGTGGCTTGCAATTGTCTTATTTTTATGTATAGGCTTGCTACAGATTTTTCTCTAGTATTTGAGCTGCTAAGAAAAGACAGAGAGATAGTCCAGCTTTAGTTTGGAAGTGGTACACAGGTAAACAGTCCCTCATTGAATACAATATACATCTTTCCTGGTAACACTATTACCTCCTGTCCCTTTGCCTTTTATTTCTCAGTCTCCTGTCAGGTATCTTGGTGAGAGCAGGCTTAAAGTCTGCTGCAATTGATACAGTAACTGACAATTCTGTTAATCTCCTAACACCCTTCTTACTATAATTTCATTCTAAACTTAATCCCTGTTAAAAGGTGGTAAGCACTTTTTTATTCAGGTATAATTTTAAGGCATGGTCTTTATGCCAGTACTCTTTACTGAACACCCATAAAATTTATGCCATTCCAACTATAATTGTAAGTCTCACTTCTTCATAAAAGTGAGCATTCCTCCTTCCAAGGTTGCACATTTGAGATAGTCGCATAAAACCAAATTTAAAAAACAAACATAAGCAGCTAGGCCCCTGTACCAACTACAGTCTTTCTGCAGTCTCAAATATGGAAGCCTTTGATTTTAAAGAACTGAAAGAAATAGTATTGACATACTGCAAGATAAAAGGTGGTCCCTTTGAAGGGGAATTTCCTGAGGCATCATGGTATAATATTCAAAGACAAATGTTAACCATTATCAAGAATTCAAAAAGAAAACAAATAAAAGAAAATGCCTTTTTATCCAAGGCATGTGCAGGGGGCTCATTAGCATGAAACAGGACAATACTGAACTGACTTCTCATTGTACACAATTAATCAAAGACCTTGAGGAGGCACAAATTTGCATTTCTATGCAAAGGGCTCAAGTGATACAAACCACAAATTCCTTTATAACTGTTAGTGAGCAATTAGAAGCACTTAAACTTGAATTGAGGCACGTTAAGGATCAATTGGCCTCTGAAAGACAAAAGAAATATACGCCCTGGCCAACACCCATTTCTCCCTCAGCCCCCTATGCCTATGACACACCCTGTAAGCCATGCATCCAAGCTATTGAGAAACAAAAGAATACAAAAGTATGCATAGCTGGACTTAGGAATGGGGAAAATACAGAGGAAAACAGCACAGAGGAAGAAAACCCTAATAGTTTATCTCAGCCAGAACAGAGCAATAACCAGGACCTGTGTCAAGAGAATAATTCAGATGACTCAGACCCGGCACCCAGTACCGAACTCAGAGCACCAGTTAAAGTGATGCTGCAGGACAATTTAAAAGATAGGAACATGGAAAGGATAGTTGAGAAAACTGGCCCTATGCCTTTTAAAGCGTAGTTACTCACCTGTAACAGGTGTTCTCCAGGAGCAGCAGGAATCAGTCCTCACTTATGGGTGACGTCGGCGCCGACGGAGCCCTCGCGGAGCAATTTTCCCCCAGCTTTCAAAGAAAGCCTTTGGGAATTGCAGCGCGCATGCGCGGTCCTCTTCCCGCCCAAGGGTGCCATCTTAGCCAGTCAGATGACATAGCTAAAAAAGACAGCATAAAAATTTGCAAAAAAACTAAAGCAGGTGATTGCAACTCCAAGGGGAGGAGGGAGGGTTGTGAGGACTGATTCCTGCTGCTCCTGGAGAACACCTGTTACAGGTGAGTAACTACGCTTTCTCCAGGACCAAGCAGGAAGTCAGTCCTCACTTATGGGACTCCCAAGCTCAAGGCTACCGGAGACCCTAAGCACAAAAATGAGCTCCCTCTAGCTCAGCAGCACAGAAGGAAAGAATCTTCGCTGAATTATTACCCACCGGTAGCCCACATCCGGGATGGAGGGTAGGAGTTGCTCAGACCTCGAAGAGATTACGGAGGACTGCCTGTCCGAAAGCACTGTCCCTGCGGGACTCCCTCTCGAGACAGTAATGGACCGCAAAAGTCTGGCTCGAAGACCAAGTAGCGGCCCGGCAGATGTCTGCCAGCGGAACAGAGCGGAGGTAAGCCACTGAAGTAGCCTTTGCCCGAACGCAATGAGCCGTGACTCGACCTTCCAAGGAGAGTCCGGCTGCCCCATAAGCCCAAGAGATACAGTCCGCAACCCAGATGGACAGAGTACGCTTGGAGACCGGGAGCCCCAATTTATTGGGGTCAAAAGACACAAAAAGCTGAGCAGCTTTACGGTGCTCCCGCGTACGGTCAAGGTAGAAGTTCAGAGCCCTTCTACAGTCCAGGGTGTGGAGGACCGTTTCAGCTCGGCTGGAGTGTGGTCTGGGAAAGAAGGTTGGAAATACCACCTCCTGATTGATATGAAAAGGGGAGACCACTTTTGGAAGAAATTTTGGGTGAGTCCGTAGGACTACCCTATTTTTGTAGAACCGAGTGTAAGGGGTATCAGACACGAGGGCCTGCAATTCACTAACGCGTCTAGCGGAAGTGAGGGCTATCAAGAACAATGTTTTCCAAGAAAGAAAACGGAGAGAACAGGTAGCCATAGGTTCAAAAGGCGGACAGGTGATCCGCTGCAAAACCACATTCAGGTCCCAGTCAGGCGCTGGCGGGCGCAGAGGTGGTTTAAGTAGAAGGAGACCTCGGAGAAACCTCGCTACGAGAGGGTCGCTGGAGAGAGGTCTGCCGTCCACCGGCACATGATGTGCCGAAAGAGCACTGAGGTGAACTTTGACGGAGTTGGACTTAAGTCCCAGATTAGAGAGGTGTAGCAATTACTGCAAGATCACCGACACCGGGCAGGAGAAGGGATCCTGAGACTGTTGGGCACACCAAACGGAAAAGCGACGCCATTTAAGGGCGTAGCATTTGTGGGTAGAAGGTCGTCGCGAAGCCAAGACGACCTCCTCTACCTCTGCCGGCAGGAGAAGGGGAGCAAGGACTACCCTCTCAGCAGCCAGGCCATTAGGTTGAAAGACCTGAGGTTGGGGTGTAGTAGAGACCCCTGATCCTGAGTGAGGAGATCCGGTTGAAACCCCAGAGGGAATGGATCCTCCACCGCTAATTGCAGCAGGAGCGGAAACCACGGCTGTCTGGGCCAGCGAGGGGCTACCAGGATCATGAAGGCTTTGTCTCGGAGAACCTTGAACAGAGTCCGAGAGACTAGCGGGATGGGAGGGAAAGCGTACAGAAGGCTTCCCGACCATGAGAGTAGAAAAGCGTCCGCCGCAACCCGAAGGGGGTGGGGCTGACGAGAGCAGAAGCGAGGAAGTTGCCGGTTGTGAGGACTGGCAAAGAGATCCACCGTGGGGAGGCCCCACCTTAGAAAGAGCTTCTGAACTACCAAGGGATCCAGACGCCACTCGTGCGGCTGGAGGATCCTGCTGAGTTTGTCCGCCAGGTAATTCTCTTGGCCTGGGAGATAAATTGCCTTGAGGAGAATGCCGTGACTGACGGCCCAAGAGCAGAGCTTCTGTGCCTCCTGGCAGAGGAGGAAGGAGCCCGTGCCCCCTTGCTTGTTCACGTAGAACATGGCAACTTGATTGTCCGTCTGGACAAGGACGGACTGGTGAGAAGTCAGGTGGGAGAAAGCCTTGAGAGCCAGGCGGATCGCCCTGAGCTCCAGGAAGTTGATCTGCTGAGCAGACTCCCACGTGGTCCAGAGGCCCTGAGTACGTGCCCCTTGGCAATGCGCACCCCAGCCCAGGAGGGATGCATCTGTTGTCAGCACCCGGGCCGGCTGAGGTGACTGGAAAGGCATTCCGAATATCAGGTTCGGCTGCTGAAGCCACCACCGGAGAGACGAGATCAGCGGCTCGGAGACGCGCACTAGGTCTGCTAGGCCGCCTGTGGCTTGTCGCCACTGCTGGCGGAGACACCATTGAGCAGGCCGCATATTCAGGCGGGCATTGGGGGTCACATGGACGGTGGAAGCCATATGGCCGAGTAGTCTCAGGAAGCGCCTGGCGGAGACCAGGGGCTGGCTGCGAAAACGGTCGGCTAGGACCATGAGCCGTTGAGCCCTGTCGAGCGGTAGGTATGCTCGTGCCTGAGGAGTGTGCAGCCTTGCGCCGATGAACTCGAGATCCTGTGAGGGGAGCAAAGTGGACTTTGCGAAGTTTATGACAAAGCCCAAGTGCTGCAGAAGAGTCACCGTGCGGCGCGTGGCGTTGGTGACCTCCAGAGCGGACGCTGCTCTGATGAGCCAGTCGTCGAGGTACGGAAAGACATAGAGGCCGTGAAGCCGGAGATGGGCCGCCACCACCGCGAGACATTTTGTGAAGACTCGCGGTGCGGAGGACAGGCCAAAGGGCAGTACTCTGTACTGGTAATGACTTCCTGCCACCACAAACCGTAGGTATTGTCGGTGGCTTGGGTGGATGAGGATGTGCGTGTAGGCATCCTTTAGATCCAAGGAGCATAGCCAATCTCCCTGCTGGAGGTAGGGCAGAAGGATTCCAAGGGTAAGCATCTTGAACTTCTCTCGCACGAGGAACTTGTTGAGGTTGCGCAGGTCCAGGATGGGTCTGAGGCCTCCTGTTCTCTTTGGTATCAGAAAATACCTGGAGTAAAAGCCTTGACTTTTCAGGTGGTGGGGCACCGGTTCCACCGCCTGTTCCTGTAGAAGACCTGCTAACTCCTGAAGGAGTAATTCCCTGTGCAGAGGGGGTCGTGGGGGTTCTCCCGGAAAATAGGAGGGAGGGACCTGGTGGAAGTGGAGAAGATAGCCTTCTCGCACGACTTGAAGCACCCAGGCATCTGAGGTGATGCTGGACCACCTGTGGGCGAAGTGAACCAGCCGGCCTCCGGTGCTGGGAGGAACCAGCGGGGGGGGGAGAGGCTATGCTTAGTGAGTCAAAAACCCCCACCCTGCTGAGCAGGGGCTGGTGGTGCAGGCTTGGGGGCTTGCTGCCTACGGGACCCGTTACCCCGTCCCTTGGCCTGCTGGCCCTGTTGGGGAGCTGCAGGGGCCTGATAATGGGGGTATTGTTTGTAGGCAGCCGCCTTCCTCGGGTAAAAGGACTTTTTTCCCGAGCCCTTCTTTTTCTGGGAAGGGGCGGAGGTCTTCCTAGAAAGCCTGGTCCTGGTGAGAGTCTCAGTCTCAATTTGTGCAGCCTTTTCAGCCATGGGCTTGCCAAAGAGGTTCTCGCCTCGGCAGGGGACATCGACCAACTTGTCCTGCACCCAGGGCTCAAGGTCTGAGGACTGAAGCCAAGCCTGTCGGCGGGCACCGATGCCGGCTGCGGCCACTCGAGCCGATGCTTCAAAGCCATCATAGGCTGCTCGGGACATGAACTTTGAGCATTCCCGAATGCCAGTGGACAAGGCCAGGAACCTCCGCAAGGGTTCCTCGGACAAACCAGCGGAGAATCCGGCTAGCTCTTTAGCCAGGTCTCGGAGATACATGCCCATGTATAGCTGGTAGGTCTGGACACGACACGCAAGCATAGAGCCCTGGAAACACTTCTTACCAAGGCCATCCAGGTTACGGGCCTCCCTGCCAGGAGGCACCGAGGAGTGCATTTTCTGGCTCTTAAGACGATGCATGGCCGATTCCACTACCATGGAATGGTGTGGTAGCTGTGCTTTTTGGAAGCCAGGGCTCTTGCGGACTCGATAGATAGAATCGACCCGCTTGCTCAGGACCGGCGAGGTGGCCGGACTCTCCCACATGCGGAAGAGTAAGCGTTCCAGCATAGGAGGAACCGGCACAGTAAAGTGCTCCCTTGCGGGAGAGTCATACTGGAGGGCGTCGAGCTCTTCGGCTCGAGGCTCCTCCTCGGGGTCCGCAGGGAAGGCCAAAGCCTTGGCCATATCCCTGACGAAGTCCGAGAACCGGGCATCCTCCGGGGGGGACTGCTTCCAAGGTTCGGACTCCGGTGAGTCCGAGGGGACACACCGAGTCCGGAAAGAATCAGGCGACTCTTCCTCTTCAGACTCCCAGACCGACTCCGACGAGGACTCGGTGGGGTCGGCCCGGGCAGGGCGCGGCGCCTGCCGCCCCGACGCCGAGGGAGTCTGCGTCGGCGACCTCGGTCCCGAACGGGAGGCCGAGGGTGACCTCGACCGAGGATCGACTCGAGTTCGCATCGACTCGAGGATCGGCTCGGTCTCCGGGGTCGACTTGGACGTCGACGTCCCGGCGGTCGGGGCAGCGACGCCAGCGAAGCCAGCGAGCAGTGCCCGCTGCTGGTCCATGAAGGCAGACAGTCTGCTCTCCAAGGCCGTCAACCTGAGTCCGAGCTCAGTTGACCCAGCAGCCCCCGACTCGGGCCCCGACGGCGTCGGGCCCGACGTCGGCTGTCGCGGAGGCGAGTCCAGGAGGACCACAGGACTTACCCGAGCAGGCAGCTCCGACTCCAGGCGAGGTCGCTTTGGGAGGTGCTCCTTCTCCAAGGACCCTGGGCGGCTATCGGGGCTATGCGACCTGGCCCTCGCGGAGCCAGGAGCGTCCACCGACGCCGCCCTCGCGGGTTTCACCTTACGTCGATGGTCCCCGGAGGGAGAACCCCTGTCGGAGGAACTCCGGCGACGGTCCGAGCTGGAACCTTTGGACGCGGAGGCCTCCGACGAGGTCCGGGTATGGCTGGGGTCAGCGAAGATCCTATCCCGCTGATGCCGCCGACTTCTCAACGCTTTGGAGGACATTTTGCCGCAGGGCCCACAGATCATTTCTTCATGATCCGGGCCCAGGCAGCGGAGGCAAAAGTCGTGTGTGTCAGTTAGTGACATATTTCGGTCACACTGACCACACCGCTTGAAACCACTGGCAGCCATCGGGGGAAAAAGGGCCCCGGCGAGGTCAAAGGACCGGGCTGCCAGGGAAAAACCGAAAACGAAAACTG
This sequence comes from Ichthyophis bannanicus, assembly GCA_033557465.1. Classification (NCBI taxonomy): domain Eukaryota; kingdom Metazoa; phylum Chordata; class Amphibia; order Gymnophiona; family Ichthyophiidae; genus Ichthyophis; species Ichthyophis bannanicus. The sequence goes on from CM066035.1 coordinate 516,228,199, forward strand.
ACTAAGTCAGAAAAACCGAAAAGAAGAAGAGGACTCGTGACCAGCGTCGCGAGTCCGGGCGGGAAAAAGACCGGCGTCGAACCGAAGGAAAAAGAATAAAATTATGAAGAAATATCAACTTTTTCGCGGGGACAAGACGGGGACGTCTGTAGGGCTCCGCGGAAAAAAGAAGACTGGCTAAGATGGCACCCTTGGGCGGGAAGAGGACCGCGCATGCGCGCTGCAATTCCCAAAGGCTTTCTTTGAAAGCTGGGGGAAAATTGCTCCGCGAGGGCTCCGTCGGCGCCGACGTCACCCATAAGTGAGGACTGACTTCCTGCTTGGTCCTGGAGAATGTTAATGACTGGTGCAAATGGGCCACTGATATTCTGATTCACTGGGGTCTAGGGAAATACAGAAGAAAACAATCAGACTTTGATAGACTTATGCATCTGGCTCTGGGGCCACACTATTATAAAGTTGGCTCTCTCACTCACCCATACCAGTTGGTTAAAAGGGGCATTGAGAAACTATTTCACTGTTCCCCAAAGCAAGTATTTAAAATTATTTCACCTCTACCAAATGATACACTGGAAGAGTTTGCATACACAGCCTGGATTTTAAAAGCAGTTCTTAATGAGCAGGAGTCCTGGCCCAATGCAGAAGATTATGGGGAGAGCACGCATAAGGCATTTTTATTAGACTTACTATCCCGAGATTACAAAACATCTTCTGTTATTTTCTGAAGACCCTAAAGCAACCCCTCTTGATACTTTAATGCTCAGAATTGGGTCTGTTTGGAAGTCCCAGCCCTCGCAGGTCATAACAGTATCAGAAGCACGGAAGTGGCAAGCTGAGGGATCCTCTCAATACACAAAAAACACAGACAAAGGATACCGAGGACAGACACCTTGGAGAGGACAAAGCAGAGGTACTTTTAGAAACTCCTCAGGTTACATTCCCTTTCAGGAGCTCAAAGCACAGAGAGATGGATTAGAAAAGGAGAAAATTAAATGGGAACAGGACAAACACATACTGCAGGTAGAAATAGATAAATTAAAACAGGACATACAAGCAGCTCAGGACAAACACAAGGCTAGTGCATAGGGATGTCCTGACCTCTTGGGTTCAGATATCAAAATGTCTCAAGCCTTCATAGCCCAGCCTGCCTCCGTTCTCTCAGCAGAGGACTCAATTCCAGAGCCTCTGGATGATGAAACAGATACAAGCCCAGAATATAGTTTAAGGCTTGTAACATCCTTGATACTGGACTCTTGTGGACGCCCCAATGTTATCAGCAGAATAGGGGGTCAGGATAAACTAGCTTTGATTGACACAGGGGCTGGAATTAGTTTTACAAACAGAGCTTCTCCCACTGCAGATCAGGAAAATATGGAAATTTATGAAATTCAAGGAATTCATGACACAGCTTCCAAATGTGTAGCTATCCCAGTTAAATGGGGTATCCCTGTGCACAGTGAACAAAACAAGGAAATGTTGGAAACCACTGCCTCCACTATAGTGAACACACCAAAAGAAATAATTGGAATTGACGTTCTCAACCAGTTAAATTTGGTGGTGGATATGGCTAATCTTAAATTGTGGCAGTATTCAGGAACTTCAAGTGCTTCTAAAACTTTAGTGCATGAAGTCATTCCCATGCAGTTAGCAACTCAGTGCACCAAGGCAGCTCAGCAGTATGATCTGTGTGTAATTCCTTCAGAGGTAGCTGATATTCCAGTCTGGGCTCAAGACAAGTTAGATTGTGGGAAAATGCACACAGAAATACTGTTGGAAGGCGAGGATCCTCCACCACAGAAACAATATATTGATGGTAGTAGCCAATGTGAAGAAGGCAGGCGACTAGCAGGTTTTGCAATTGTACAATTGGACCCAAATAACCAAGTGGTACTGCAGAGACAGTATTCCTGTGGGTCAGCGTCAGCACAGTACTGTGAGCTGGCTGCTTTTGTGGCTTGTATGCAACAATATCAGGATTCACACCCAGAGATACAAATCATTTTAGATTCTGATTATGTCTTTAAAAGTGCCATTGCCCTGTTACCCTGGTGGCTGGCAAATAAATTTAAATCTACAGATGGGTCCACGGTGAAAAATTCATCACTGTGGACTATGACACAAGAACTGAGTGAGAAGTTTCAGAGAGTACATTTAGTTAAAGTAAAGGCACATAAGAAGAAAGGCCCTTTAGTGAAAGGAAACACATTAGCAGACTCACTAGCCAAGGAAGCATGCCATGTAGGCCTCATATGGCCCTGGTATGAGCAGACACGCATGGTTGCTATTGCTACACGTTCCACAGATTATGATCAGATAATACCACCAGATTACTTCGTAGCACTGCAGACAAAGGACCCTGAACTTTCCAATTTGAGGAAGCTTGTGCAGGACGCCCCAGATATCCTATATCAGCACACACCCTTTCTCACACTCACTATAGAGAAAGTCATTCTATGTGCAAAAAGAGAGGAAGGCTTGGTTATAGCTATCCCTAGAGCTCGAGGTAAAGAATGGATGCATTGGGTTCATGGTACAGGTCCTATGGGACACCCTAAAGCAGAAGAAATGCAGACTATCCTCAATAGGTTGGTATGGTGGCCAGAAATGAAACATGATATACAGGATCATGTTTCCTCCTGTGTAATCTGTGCTTCATTTGGGAGACAACCTAAAAAGAGAAGGGGACAGTTAAGGAGAGCACCTCCTCGTGGCCCATTTGAGAGATTGCAAATAGATCATGTGGGCCCTCTTCCATTAACAGCTAGGAAAAATAGATTTTTACTCACTGTTGTTGATTCCTTTTCTCATTGGGTAGAAGCATCCCCTGTCCCAGATCAAACTGCTCGAACCACTGCAGAAATCTTAACTATACAATTTTTTACACGCTGGGGCATTCCCAAGACTATTGATTCTGATAATGGTCCTGCATTTGTTTCTCAGCTCATCAATTGTTTGATTTTCTAGGCACAGAACAACAACTCCACATTCCGTACCATCCACAGGCAGCAGGGCAGGTAGAAAGAATGAATCAAACAATTAAGGCCCACTTCAGCCCTATGCTTACGTGTTTTATCAGTCTTTCAGATACCACCTGAAGACAGCACGGACAGCTGCTTTCCGAAGACAGCACGGACAGCTGCTTTCCAAAGACAGCACGGACAGCTGCTTTCTAAACAAAAGTCGCTTGAGGATGGTAACCATTTACTTCTGCTGTATAGTTGCTGTGTCCTATATACCGGACATGTGTTTAATAGCTATGTAAATAAGTAGTAAATAGCATAAGTGGGGAGCACTAGTTTACTCCCTAATAGAGTGAAACAAGTTAGCTTTTATTATATCTCGGGTTCCTATTGTTCTTGTATCTGCTCTTCTCTACCCAAGTCTCATTATAGGAACTATCATCCGAATATGCACGATTGGCTGGGCTAACTCCACAGATGGTGTAGATCGCTATCAAGAAATACCCCCACCTTTCCCGGAAGGAAAGGATCTGGTCATCCTGAGTTTCTGTTCCATACAGGACAAGCCAGTGTTCTATTCATTAAACATCACTCAAGTACAGTGGGCGCCACCAGTTTCCACTTCTCTAGAAAGGACACAAGAATTGAGGGCACCTCCAGAACATTACTTTCTAGGTCCTCCTGCCTATATTTTGTACAATATTTCCTGTCAGGACAAAGAATGTTTCTTTTTCAGTTGCTCCCAGAATGCATGACACCCGCCTTCCTAAGAACACTTTGTTGTACAGTTCAAACAATACCTGGTGCCGTCATACACCACTGGTCTCCATCACCATTAATGGGACAACTTATTCCACACCGCTGGTTACCAATGACTCTATTGACATTCCAGACTGTATCTCATATGCTGGGCATCCATTACCACTTGGCAGGGGAGAAGAGACACTACATAAACTGCTCAACTTTACAGAACTCCATGCCTATATTGATCACCTTAGAACAACATCCACTGAAGTGAATCACACCATCACTTATGAGAATGGACACACTTGCTACAAGATGCTCATGCGTCTGTGTGGGAATTGTTATTTGGTTACTCACCTAATGCTGATCATGTCTGTAATGTTTTTAGTCACCCTATTATTATTTTAACCGCTGTACAAATATTGCTGTAAAATGAAACACATGCAGCGCATGTCCTACAAAAACACCAACAACATTTTAAGGTAGTTACACTTCCCTACTGCTGATCATGTCTGTAATGTTTTTATTCACTCTACTATTATTTTAACTGCTGTACAAATATTGCTGTAAAATGAAACACATGCAGAGCATGTCCTACAAAAACACCAACAACATTTTAAGGTACTTACACTGAATTTCTCCAGCATCTACCTCTACATCCAGGCTCATTTGGCCTGCTAATTTGGCATTTCCTATTACATTGAATACCAGAGTCAGCTGCAGTTTAGTATTGCTTCCTATCCTCACTCATAGCATCCTAGTACCTTTCGGCTTTAACCTCCTCAAAAATTCCAGCAGCCCTTATGCACTGTTCACTCTCTCTAAGACGGGCACTGAGGTAGCATATAGGGTCCCCCCCCCCCCTCAGTAGTGGCTGCCCTACCTAAGACACGAGGTTTGGACTCATAAGGGGACTTGTTTATCTCTAGAACACTAGAGACAGTACTGTGCAGGACAGGGGACCTGCTAGACATAGCAAGGTATTTAATACAGGAAGTATTAGACAAGCTGCCTACTATCGTGTAATTGCAGCTGGGACAGGTACCACAGGATTGCTTCCACCATTTCCAAGCACAAATAATAAACAACAATAAAAAAGGTGTGGGAGATGTCAGCATACATCAGCATGACATTATGCCTAGCATAGGTGTCATGGCTGTTCCCAGACCTTGGAGTGCAAGCAGCTTTGTTACTCTGGTGATGTCAGTCTCCAAACTTAATGAGGGCAGTTTACAAGATGAGATTAGCTCTGACCCCCTGGAGATGTCAGTCTCTAGGCCTGATGAGATTAGTCTGCAGCCCCTCCTTGCTAAATCAAGTGATGGTAGAGCTCAAACAAACCAAATTATGACAGAGGGAGGTGCTGAAGATTTTTCACTATAAAAGACTGAGAACAAAAATATCTCTCTCTCTTTTGATGGGACACTTCCTACTATGAAGCTCTGACCCATACCTCTCCTCCCCCCCCCCTCCCTCTCTCACACACACACACCCAGGCACACACACACAGAGTCATTCTTATTCTCTCCCCTCCCCCTTGTTCTCTCTTTCTCTCCCTATTCTTCTTACTATGAGGCTCTGACCCACATTTTCTTGCCTCTCTCTCACACACACACACACACACACACACAGATTCATTGAAGTAAACTGAAGCAGCTTTCTAACAACCTCCTACCTCTGTTCTGTACCCATGTAATAAGCCTATTTCTACATAAAGACCTGTTTCCAAGCCACACCTGTCTGGTTGTCTTATTTGTGCTGCTTACCCTACTGTCTCTGTGAAATGAACCCAGGACCAAACGGAGAATAGACCAGAAGATTACATTTCAGAAGATTACACCCCTCTTTTATAATGGAGTGTCCCCAATGTTCTGCTGTTATCTGCCCCCATCTGGGGGCAAAGTGACACAACCTTCCTGGAATGGTGGAAGGCTCTGGTCCATTGAGAGCCAGGAAGGCTAAGTTCTCTAGATGGAAGTCAAAGGCCTTGTGGAGGCTGAGACTGCAGAGACGGTTGAGGCTTAGCAATCTTTGCTTTCATTTGTTTAGGTGGTTGTTGACCCTTTTGGGCAGATTGACCTGCAGAACGCCCCTGCTGGGAATAAGAGGGATAAAACCTCTTCTTCTTGGAGAAGAATGGTTTCTTGAAAGATTTCTTTCTTGCAGGATCAGCTGTGGCTTTGGATAATCTATCCAAAGTGGAGTTGTCAGCATCTAATTCATTGGCTTTCTCTTGCCAATTCTTGCCAAATAGATTCTCACCTGTACAAGGGATATTGCCCAGTTTCCCCTGCACCCAGAGCTCCAAATCGGATGCCTGGAGCCAGGCAATTCTACGTGCACCTATAGCAATGGCAGAGGTTCTGCTTATGCACTCAAAACAGTCAAAAGCTGCATAGTTGACAAACTTAGAAACATCCTGGGCATGTTTAACCAGTGTGAGAAAATCCTGCCTCTTATCAGGAAGAGGAGGGCTCAAAACCTCTAAATCTCCTGTGACTTCGTTAAGAAACATTCCCATATATAAAATATAGGAACTGATCCTGGCAGAAAGCATGAAAGCCTGGAAAGTACGACATCCAAAGGCATCCAAAGTTCGATACTCACGTCCTGGAGGATTAGAGGCATGCCTCTTTGCACTTCTAATCCTTCCCATAGCTGATTCCACTACAATAGAGTGGTGAGGTAGCTGAGTTTTCTGGAAGCCAGGACACGGAGGTACTCGATACATGGTATCCAGTCTACGAGAGTGAGGAGAGGTGGTAAGAGGTGTTTCCCACATTCTCAACATGAGATCATGTAAGATCTCATGGATAGGCAAAGTAGCTGCCTCCTTAGACTTTGGGATATTGTAGTGTGATAGGCTATGGCCTAGAATAGCCTGCATAGCCTGCAGGAGTAAGAAAGGCCTGTAAGTTAGGCCTGAGTCCCAACCCCCACTTGAGAATATTATAGCTGAGCAGAGCCGAAAGCCAGTAGAAGTTAGAAAACTGCTTTAAACTGCTTTGATAAGAATGCAAGAATCTTCTATTTAGCTACTTTATGTTGACAACAGATGTGTTCCAGTATCTTGCTTTCACACATTTTCTAAGCAAAGGAGGGACCTTGTAGCAGAATGTGTTATGTCTAGAAACTGAGCCATGGCTAGGGAAGCCTGAGCAGGGGGAACAGGTGTTAAGCCCGGTCAGAGATCCCCATTGGATGGGGGTAGGGGGGGGGGCACCGGGACCAATGAGGAGTTTGTCTGTATAGAACTGATGAAGAAAGGTATAAAAGTTGTTGTTTTGTTGAACTCCATTGCTCAGACCATTTTGAATGTGATAGTGCCTGAGACTGTGCACAAATAAATTGGCTTGAATCTTAGTAAATAGACTCCTGGTTTTATTTATTGCGGACACTTCGCTACAACATATTCCTGGTGCGTTGGCCGGGAAGATGGGGTACGTGAATGGTGTGCAAGTGAATACTACCACGTATTACCGCCTCCAGGTTTGGTCCGGCTGGAACCGTGGCCGACCGACAGCGGAGAGGATCCCAGGCGCAGCCGGTCCCCTTGCATCGGAAGGTTCCGCCCTGCCTCAGCGGCTTGCCGGATCCGGCAGGCCAACACCTCGAACCCTGAGGGGAGTCCAGGATTCAACCTAAGGAGGGTTTGGTTGTGCAGCGCATTAGCTACCGGATCCGGTGAGTAATGATTTTTCTGGTTCTTAGTAAGTTAGCTCTGGGAATGTCTCGAGACTAATATGGTATGGTAATGGTAAAGGGAGTCTGATCAACTTCCAGGGTGGTCCTAGTAACCCTGCATGAGTGTGCGCGGGGCGAAGCCACTGACCTTTTTGGTTTGGTAAATTTTGGTTTAGTCAGTTAGCCCGGGAATTTGGGAAATGCTAGCATGTTTGGTTGTGTGACGTGTGCGTGAGAGGTCTTGCAATACAGACCAAGCGAGAGCGGACTCCTAAGTAGCACAAGTTCCTGGCCGGGCGACCACGCCCAGGTTGCGAAAAGGAGGAAGCGTTCGGTGTTTGTCCCCCTTATTGTTCTGTGCGGACCCCTTACCCGCAGCCATCCTACCCACCTTGTTTGCTGTCTTGTACGTCATACGTCATAATGGGAGGGGCGGAGTCCGTACAAACTCAGCTGAACTGTATGATCACGAATTTTAAGAAGGGATTTAGTGGTGATTATGGGGAAAAAATGACACCGACCTGCTTAGAAATATTGTGTAATAGGGTGTGGCTGGTGCTGGACGCCGTGTGGCCACCAGAAGGTACTTTTGATGTCAAAATTGTGTCCCGAGTACACAAGGTGGTGTGCAGATATGGTCCCGAACAGTTTTCCTAGACTAGACATCTGTGAGAAACAACCCCCTTGGATGAAGCGTTGCCATGAGGGGCAGTGTAGAATTATGTTAGCAACTGCAACGGGAGTCCCTGCTAAGAAAGAAAAGCCCCCTATTTATGCAGCCCTAGAGCCTCCAGAGGTCCCGGGTTATCCACCCACATTTCTGTATACTCCAGTCCCGTCAGCTCCATTAGTACCCCGAGTAGAGCCAGAGGTGGAAAGACTACCTCCAGCTGAGGTACCCCCACCCGATCACCAACCTCCACCACTTCCAACACCTGAGGACCAGATCCCTCCCCCAAGGAGAAGTTGGAGCCCTAGTCCTGAGCAGAGCTCTGCAACAGAACCATCATCCCCTGAAGGATCTGCCAGCGGAGGGTCAGATGCCAGTCCAGTGTTGCCCACTAGTCCAAGCACCAGCAGCAGAATTACCACTGGGTACACAAATCTGCGTTACGCCCTTAGAAGCAGGACAGCGGGCCTGAGAGAAGTTCGCCAAATGCCACTGCGGCAGGTCCCAGGATTACCTATTATAGATGATGCGGGTCAGGTTGTGGTCGGACCGACCAGTCTAGTTTATGTGCCCTTCTCCACAACAGATTTATTAAACTGGAAAACACATTATGCCTCCTATACTGAGAAACCTCAAGAGCTGACAGAATTGATGTCTAGTATTATGCAGACTCACCAGCCTACCTGGTCCGACTGCCGCCAGCTCTTGGCTACCCTTTTTACTACTGAAGAGCGGGCACGGATAGTGCGAGTAACCACTCGGTGGTTGGAAGAGAACCCTGAAGACGGGAGAGACCTAAATCCCCAACTGGCAGCAGCTGTAGATTTCCCAAATGAAGATCCAAAGTGGGATCCAAATAGTGCAGATGGAGAGAAGGCCCTCACCCGGTTCCGCCAGGCCTTACTGCAGGGCCTGAAGAAGGGAAGCCAGAGAGCTATGAATGTTGGGAAAGTAGCGGACGTTCTTCAGCGCCCAGATGAAAGTCCAGCTGCTTTCTATGAACGATTAACTGAAGCCTATAGACTTTACACCCCATATGACCCAGCAGCCCAGGAGAATTTACGTATGGTGAACGCTGCTTTTGTGAGTCAGTCCCAGGGAGACATAAAACAAAAACTGCAGAAATTAGAAGGATTTGCGGGCATGAACTCAGCACAGTTAATGGAAGTCGCACAAAAGGTATTCGTGAATCGTGATCAAGAATGCAAAAGAGAAAGTGAAAGAAAGATGAAGAAGAAGGCAGATCTGCTTGCTGCAGCACTAGTTGAGGGACGAGGAGGAGGATATCCTAATAGAAGAGCCAGAGGATGGGGAAGGGGCCGAGGGAGCTCTCGGCCCCCCTTAGGTGCAAATAAGTGCACTTATTGTAAAGAAGAAGGACATTGGAAGAACGAGTGCCCGAACATTGGCTCCACCCCCTGGAGGGGAGGCGGGAGCGCTAGGAGAGCGGGGGGGGGGGGCGATTCCAGCAGCGAGGGGGGATGCAGCGCGCACAGTTTCAGCAGCAAGAAGAGGCTGCCATAGAGGGAGTGGCAACCACCGAAGACTATTTTATGGATGAAGACTAGGCCAGACCGGGCTCCAAGTTCTTCTTGGGTCCCCAGGAGCCTATGGTCAATTTAAAGATTGGGGACCAGCATATGGACTTCATGGTCAACACAGGGGCCGAGCATTCAGTAGTAGCCAAGCCTGTGGCCCCTGTGTCCTCTCGATCTGTCACAATCGTGGGAGCTACTGGAACTAGAACCACAAGACCTTTTCTGCAGAACCGCGCCTGTGAACTAGGGGGACAGAAGATAACACACCAGTTCCTGTATATGCCTGAATGCCCAGTTCCCCTGTTGGGCCGAGACATGCCCGCGAAACTCCAAGCACAGATATCCTTTGTTGAAGGGGGAAAAATGGAAATGACTATAAACTCAGAATCTGCTGGCCTGATGGTGTTAACTGTCCCCCGAGAAGAAGAATGGCGGTTCTATTTACCTGCATCCAAAGCAGCAAGCTCCTGGATCCACCACAGTCGACTGAAGCCAGCAGCAGTTCCTGAGAGTCGCCCCTGGACCTCGATCGCTAATCCTACATCACCGTTGCGACTCACGCTGCGAATAAAAGATCCATCACCGTAAAAACTTTGCCAACCTGCTCCTGGACGTCAAAGGAAAAGACGTCCTCCAGTTTTGCATTACCTACCTTTCAGACTTTATCAATCACCAAAGACTATGATCATGATGATTACTAACTGTTTCATTCTTGCGGTAGCCCTGGGACTCTTGAGAACCACTCTTGCTTTGCCCCCTTGCGCAGCCTGTATAACCACCACCCGGACTGGAATGCAAGTCACTCAGACTCTACTTTATCACTTTTACTATACTTGTACTGGCATAGTCAGCCGGTGTATCTATAATGGTACAGAACTGAACGTCTGTACAAAGGGAAAAACTCGTACTTGTTTCAGACCCCGACAGAATCCATCTTACTATGTCCTGGAACTGAGATGGAATGATGAAGATGGAGCCCTCGTCAACGCTACAAGTCAACTCTCTGATCCCACCCAACCTGCGTAACTGTATTTTGATGCTTGTGACTTAATTAACAGAAATAATTACTACAGGTGCGGATCATGGGAACAAGCTTACTATTATGACAATAAGTATATGTGTCCTGAAGGTGCATACAGATGGGGGATATGCACTGGAATACACTCCCCAACAACGTATGGCAAGCCATTGGAAGCAGACTACTACTGTCCCAAGTGGGACTGTGTGTACTATGCTACCTGGACTGGTGGCCCTATAGGACAGACTGGAGATAATTGCAAGGCTAAGCTGGAGAGATTACCCTTACTGGAACCTGAAAAGTGCAAGAAAAGTGCATGCAATCCCCTACGACTTCAGATCTTCGACCCCAGCCAGTGGAAGCAAGGATTTTGATTTGGCCTGCGCATAGCAGGAGGTGGAACTGATCCTGGAACCATCGTATACATCCAGCTGAATGTGAAGACTCATGTTTCCTCACCTTATTGCATACATCATACCTTCCATGAGGCCATGAAGGCAGAATTTGTAGTTCCCCACACTTTGCAGAATTTGTTCATCGAACTAGCTGGAGCTGTGGCCTCCAGCCTCCATGTCTCGGACTGTCTCTTCTGTGGAGGAACTCATATGGGAGACCAGTGGCCTTGGGAAGCACAAGAACTGAACTATTCCATACCGTATAACCAGACTAATCTGCATATAACTACCAATGAGTGGGTCCTAGCTCACTCCATAGTAGGTAAACTATGTTTTGCACGAGCGGGACCACAACTGACTGCACTAGTGGGACAGTTAGTCTGTCTGAACCAAAAATATTACAATGACACTACAGGGAAGACATCTTGGTGGGTCAGGTGCCAATACTCCAGAACCTTCTAATCCTTTGATCATTTTTCCTCACTTGGCCAGGATATGGACAAATCTGGCTACGCATAGCACCTGGTAAGCACCACCTGGACTATATTGGATTTGTGGAACTCGAGCATATGCTAAACTCCCTGCCAAATGGGGAGGGGCGTGTGTATTGGGGACCATCAGACCTTCTTTCTTCCTCTTGCCCCTTTCCCACAGAGAACAATTGGGATATCCTGTATATAAAAGTCAACAGAAAAGAGAGGCTCTGAAGATTGGCCAGTGGGACAAATGGGATGCGACCTCTGAAGAATGGCCACCGGAGAGAATTGTTTCCTACTATGGACCTGCTACCTGGGCACAAGATGGTTCTTGGGGCTACCGCACTCCTGTGTATATGTTGGACCGTATTATACGTTTGCAAGCTGCTGTTGAAATGATAACCAATGAAACTAGTAGAGCACTAACCTTGTTAGCTAAACAAGCCACACAGATGCGTACAGCCATATACCAGAATCGCTTAGAATTAGATTACTTGCTTGCAGCTGAAGGAGGAGTATGTGGCAAACTTAATTTGACTAACTGCTGCTTACAAGTTGATAATGAAGGGCAAGTTATAGAAGACATAGTCAATCACATGAGAAAGCAAACTTATGTCCCAGTCCAAACCTGGCATGGCTTGCAACTTGATGGCTGGTTTGGTTCTTGGTTTTCAGGAATGGGCGGCCTGAAGACACTTGTATTGATTGTATTCTTGATTATGGCTGTTTGCTTATGTATACCATGTATCCTCCCCTTATGCTTGCGTATGTTAAACTCGACCATTGATAGTATTATTGAACGTAAGGCAGCTACACAGATACTAGCAATGTGAAACTACTACCCTATACCACAGAGTGATCCCTCCACCCTAGTGTGAAGTATCATCTGTGATTTAATTCTCACCCTTTCTCACTTGCCTGCAGGAGTAAGAAAGGCCTGTAAGTTAGGCCTGAGTCCCAACCCCCACTTGAGAATATTATAGCTGAGCAGAGCCAAAAGCCAGTAGAAGTTAGAAAACTGCTTTAAACTGCTTTGATAAGAATGCAAGAATCTTCTATTTAGCTCCTTTATGTTAATAACAGATGTGTTCCAGTATCTTGCTGTCACACATTTTCTAAGCAAAGGAGGGACCTTGTAGCAGAATGTGTTATGTCTAGAAACTAAGCCATGGCTAGGGAAGCCTGAGCAGGGGGAACAGGTGTTAAGCCCGGTCAGAGATCCCCATTGGATGGGGTGGGGGGGGCACCGGGACCAATGAGGAGTTTGTCTGTATAGAACTGATGAAGAAAGGTATAAAAGTTGTTGTTTTGTTGAACTCCATTGCTCAGACCATTTTGAATGTGACAGTGCCTGAGACTGTGCACAAATAAATTGGCTTGAATCTTAGTAAATAGACTCCTGGTTTTATATATTGCGGACACTTCGCTAGAACAGTAGAATCTTCAACTCCTTTGCCCTGGGCTCTGTTTCAGGAGTCACAGTAATGAACAGACCTCGAGTCACCTCCCTGATAAAATCCTGAAAAGCGATATCTTCTGGAGGAGACATCCTACGTTTAGGGGAGGAAAGCTCCTCTGGGAGAAGTACTCCGGTACCGACAGAGCTGTCAGAATCCTCAGATTCTTCCGAGGATTCAAAGTACCTTCTGTCCGGATGCTCTTATAGAGCCCGATACCCGTACTGACCAAAGTCGGTACCGGGGGGAATAGTTACCGGTGTATCGGTACTGGAAGGCATAGCATGACTGGGTGCCGGTAATGCAGACACCAATGTCGATGCTGTCGGTGCCGGTTGAACTGTCTGACGCGGTTCCGAGGGCATCAATGCCGCAAGGAGAGCCGCCAGACTGCATTCAATAGCCAGGAACCTCTGGTCTATCGACACTGCCGATGCCTGGGTATCGGTACCGGAGAAAGCAGCCAGTATCCCAGAGCATGGCACCAGTAGTTCTGCCGAGGTTGAGGCCTCGAGAACATCCTGGAGCCCCGGATAATGCTTTGGAAGCCGAAGCCTCCCGCCGGGGAAATTTTGCCGATACAGAACCCTCAAGGGCAACGCCAGAGGCATCTTGATGCTTGGAAGGAGATCTACCCTTTGAGGACCGGCTAGACTTATGTTTAGTTACCTGAGATCCATGGGAGGAAGACGAAGCCCTGGAAGACGTCGATGCCACAGAGGCTGCATCGGAGGGAAAAAGGGTGCTGAGCTTAGCAGCCCGGTTCTGTCGACCCCTCTTGGACATCATGGCACAAGCCATACACTCCAAAATGGAGTGGTCAACACCTAAACATTTAAGACACCACTCATGGGTGTCGGTGACGGAGATGATACCGCCACACTTGGTGCACTTCTAGAAACCCGAAGCGGGTTTTTCCATATTAGAGGAAATTTTGTGCCTAAGGCCCAAAAAGGCATGTGCACCTGAGGAAGAAAAGTTTGGAAAAAAAGGATTATGTATTTTTTTTTTTTTAAAGGAAGAAAGGACCGGCGGTACTGATATAGCGTCGAAGGCAGACGCGACCAAAAAAAAGAAGAAGAATAAGAAAAAATTTCTGCGGTGACAGGAACAACGACATGCTGGCTCCACGGAAAACGAAGAACTGGAGAGAGGCAGTTGGGAAAGGCGGGAAGGCAGCACGCTGGTGCTGTGGGATGCTCCCAAAAGCTTTCTAATTGGACGCTGGGGAGCGTTCCCCACGTAGGCTCCGAAGGTACCGACGATACCCATACGTGAAGACTACATTTGTGCTTGTTCCAAGAGATACCCTATACATCTCTGCTTTGGTTAATGAGGATGCCCAATCCATGGAAACTGAAGGTCCCTTAAATGAGAGTCAATGCTCAATCTACTGATAAAGCACCAAATATGAACAAAAACTCACCAAACAAAAAACTACTACTACTTGGAGATTCCATCAGAGGCACCAACTTGGGAACACACTTCAAAGGAGAGAGGATAGTCAAATGCCTCGCAGGCTCTTCAGCCAGCAAGAATACAAACCAAATTGTCGATGTACTTAGCGCGGAAAGTGAGCATTCCAAAATTGATGTTGTCATCCACTTGGGTACAAATGACCGGGCTAGAAACAGTGACCCTGCAGTTCAAAAGGACTTCAAAACTCAGAGAGAAACTCAAGCCCATTGTTAACACTGCAGCATTCTCAGAAGTTCTACCTGTTCTTGGTAAGGGGGCAGAAAGCATAGTTACTCACCTGTAACAGGTGATCTCTGGGAACAGCAGGAATTTAGTCTTCACATATGGGTATCGTCGGTACCGACGGAGCCAGCACGGGAACGCTCCCCAGTGTCCAATTAGAAAGCTATTGGGAGCACCCCACAGCGCCTGCGTGCTGCCTTCCCGCCTTTCCCAACTGCCTCTCTCCAGTTGAGTTTTAAAGCTGAGACAAAGAGAGAGAGAGAGAGGGAAAGAAAAGAAAAGAAAAGAAAAGAGAGATACAACTCCTAGGGGAGGTGGGTGGGTTGTGAAGACTAAATTCCTGCTGTTTCCGGAGATCACCTGTTACAGATGAGTAACTATGCTATCTCCAGGAACAAGCAGGAATGTAGTCTTCACATATGGGGACTCCCTAGCTACAAATACCAGGGAGAGACCCCAGAAGTTGTGTGCCCCTGTGAAAGAGCTCCACTTCCCCAAATGGATCTCTGGCATCCTATCGGGAAAGTTGGGTATGGAAAAGGTGCTGTAGAACAGCCTGACCAAACAAGGCATCCCAGTGGGAGTCCTTGTCTAAGCAGTAATGGGCTGTGAAGGTATGAACCGAGGCCCAAGTAGCTGCTCGACAGATGTCGTCAATAGATACAGAGTATAGATGAGCCATTGAGGCTGCCATGGCTCTCACATTGTGAGCTGTGACATGGCCTTCCAGAGAAAGGTTCTTCCTCTGATAGGCAAAAGAAATACACTGTGCAATCCAGATGGACATTGTTCTCTTGGAGATTGGAAGTCCCAAATGAAAAGGATTGAAAGCAACAAAGAGTTGGGAGGACTTTCTATGTTGCTGTGTCCTCTGTAAGTAAGACAAGTGCTCTTTTACAGTCCAAAGTATGAAGATTCTTTTCTGCATTTGAAGCATGAAGCCTTGGAAAAAATACAGGCAGGTAAACCGCCTGGTTTAAATGAAAAGGTGAGACCACCTTTGGCATAAAGTGTGGATGAGTTCTAAGGATTACCCTTATCATGATGGAACATCGTGTAAGGAGGATCAGCTACTAATGCTTGCAATTCACTGATGCGACGTGCTGATGTGATTGCAATGAGAAAGATAACTTTCCAGGAAAGGAATTTCAAGGAGGTAGTAGCTGAAGGTTCAAAAGGTGGCTTCATGAGCTGCCCAAGAACCAGATTCAGGTCCCACGCCATTGTAGGTGGCCTAATAGGAGGCTTAGTTAGAAGAAAGCCCCTCATAAATCTCGCTATGAGAGGATGAGAGGAAATAGGTTGTCCATTTAGAGGCTTTAAAGAAGCTGAAATAGCACTTAAATGGACTCTTACTGAGTTAGTCTTAAGTCCTGCATTAGATAAATACAGGAGATACTCCAGTAATGATTCCAGAGGTAACGGAGAGGGGTGAAGACCCTTTTGCGAACACCATATGGAAAACCTTTTCCACTTGAAAGCATAAGAGCGTCTTGTGGAAGGTTTCCCAGAAGCACAAAGGACATCCCTTACTTGTTGAGAAAGGTTAAGACCATGAAGGTCTAGGCTCTCAACATCCAGGCCCTGAGGTGCAAAGAATGGGGATTTGGATGCCACAACATCCCGTCCTCCTGAGACAGGAGATCTGGAGCAGATCCTAACTCCAGAGTTCAAGCTTGAGAGAGATGCAGTAGCAGAGGGTACCACACCTGCCGTGGTCAATGTGAAGCTAAGAGAATCATGTGGCCTTTGTCTCTCTGAAGCTTGAATAGGGTCTTGGGAATTAGGAGAATGGGTGGAAAGGCATATAGGAAGTCCTGACCCCAATGGAGGAGGAAAGCATCCCTGGCCTGAGAACCCTGAGCCGGAATTCTGGAACAGAACCGGGGAAGTTTGGAATTCAACGGACTTGCAAAGAGGTCTATGTCCGGAGTTCCCCAAATTTGAAAATGTTTTGCTACCTGGTCTGCATGGAGAGACTATTCGTGTGGAAGCGGAACTCGACTGAGTCTGTCTGCCCAAGAGTTTTGAATGCCTGACAGATACACCGCCAGGAGATGAATTTGATGCTCTCTGGCGAGGGCCCATAGTCGCAAAGCTTTGTTGCAAAGCGACAGAGAGCCTGTTCCTCCCTGCTTGTTCAGATAGAACATAGCTACTTGATTGTCCGTCTGAATTAGGACTGTCTTGTAGCTGAGCTGGGTATGGAACACTTGAAGAGCAAGTAAGATTGCTCTGAGTTCTAGGAGATTGATATGTAAGTGGGTCACCTGTGGAGTCCAGTTGCCTTGGGCAGAGAGATCTTGCAGATGAGCTCCCCAACCCACTTGTGAGGTGTCTGTTAGAGTGGCCTGGGGTAGGGGTTGCTGGAAAGGGGACCCCACCAACAGGTTTTGGGTTGACTTCCACCATTGTAGAGACAAAATAAGGTGACATGTGTTTGCTATTTTGTCTGATAGACAGCCAGATGCCTGAGTCCACTGAGTGGATAGAGTCCATTGGGCTGCTCTCATATGGAGGCGAGCATAGGGAACCACGTGCACGATAGATGCCATGTGGCCTAGTAGTTGGAACTAGGGAGGCTAACTGCACAATGAGAAGGCAGCGGGCCTGTGGAAGACAGGCCCTTGCTTTTCTGGTGTCCAGCAAAGCTCCTATAAACACTCTAGAGACTGAGTGGGAGTTAGGTTGGATTTTGGGATGTTTGGCCCAAATACTGAAGGATACGCATTGTGCAAGATAGGGAAATTCTGGCCTCTGACTCTGATGGGATTCGAATGAGCCAGTTGTCTAAGTAGGGGAAGACAAATATTCCTAGAGTGCGAAGAAATGCTGCCAGCCACTACAGCCATGCATTTCGTAAACACCCTTGGTGCTGAGGCCAGGCCAAAAGGAAGCACCTTGTATTGGTAGTGCTTTCCTTGAAACAGGAAGCGAAGGAACCTTCGGTGAGTTGGATGGATGAGAACATGAGTGTACGCATCCTTGAGATCTAGAGAACAAAGCCAATCCTGACTCTGAAGGTATGGCAGCAGAGTTCCCAGAGAAATCATCTTGAATTTCTCTTTGAACAGGAATCTGTTTAAACAGGAATCTGTTCAATTCTCTGAGGTCTAAAATGCGTCTGTGTCCCCCTGTTTTCTTTGGAATAAGGAAATAAGGGGAGTAAAACCCTGTACCCTGTTGGGAAATGGGTACGTCTTTTATTGCCCCCTGGGCAAGAAGTAAACTGACCTCTTGACTCAACTGAGTGTTGAGAGAAGCCTGAGAATTGAACTGTCTTACCACTATAGGAGGGGGCATGTTGGAGAAATAAAGCTTGTACCCCTCTCTTACAATGGAAGACTCCATTCTTCTGCTGTTATCTGCCCCCATCTGGGGGCAAAATGACACAACCTTCCTGGGATGGTGGAAGGCTCTGGCCCGTTCAGGGCCAGGAAGGCCAAGTTCTCTAGATGGGAGTCAAAGCCCTTGTGGAGGCTGAGTCTGCTGGGCCGGTTGAGGCTTAGCAGCCTTTGATTTCCTTTGCTTTGGGGGCTACTGTCCCTTTCGGGCGGACTGACCTGCAGAATGCACATGCTGGGTATAGGAGGGATAATACCTCTTCTTTTTAGAGAAGAATGGTTTCTTGTAGGATTTTCTCCTTGCAGGCTCAGCTGTAGCCTTGGATAGTCTATCCAAAGTGATGTTATCAGCATCCAGCTCATTAGCTTTCTCTTGCCAATTTTTGCCAAAGAGATTTTCGCCTGTACAAGGGATATTCCCCAGTTTGTCCTGTTCCCCAGAGTTCTAAGTCAGATGCCTGGAGCCAGGCAATCCTACGAGCACCTATGGCAGAGGTTCTGCTTATGCACTCAAAGCAGTCAAAAGCTGTACGATTAACAAACTTGGAAACATCCTGGGCATGTTTGACAAGTGTAAGATAATCCTGCCTCTTATCATCAGGAAGGAGAGGGCTCATAAGCTCTAGATCTCCTGTAACCTCCTTAAGGAACATTCCCATATATAAGATGTAGGAACTAATCCTGGCAGAAAGCATAGAGGCCTGGAATGTTCGACGACCAAAGACATCAAGAGTCCTACATTCACGTCCTGGAGATTAAGATGCATGTCTCTTTGCACTCTTGATCCTTCTCATAACTGACTCCACCACTATGGAGTGGTGTGGCAACTGAGGTTTTTGAAATCCAGGACAAGGAGGTACTCAATACATGGTATCCAGCCTATGGGAATGAGGAGAGGTGGAAAGAGGTGTTTCCCACATTCTTAACATGAGATCATGCAAGATCTCATGAATAGGCAAAGTAGCTGCTTCCTTGGGAGCTTTAGGATATTGTAAAATCTCCAACTCCTTTGCTCTGGGCTTTGTTTCAGGAGCCACTGTGATGGAACGACCCCTAGCCACCTCCCTGATGAAATCCTGAAAGGATATATCCTCTGGAGGAGACATCCTACGTTTAGGAGAAGGCGGCTCCTCAGAGAAAAGTACTCCGGCATCAACAGAGCTGTCAGTCCTCAGAGTCATCGGAGGATTCCAAATATCTTCTGTCCGAGTGCTCTTGTAAAGCACGATAGCGGTACCAATCCAAGTCGGTACCGGAAGGGTCCGGTACCGGCCTATCGATACCGGAGGAAATAGCATGACTCTGTGTTGGTAGCATACTCACCAATGTCGATGCTGTCGGTACTGGTGTCGATACCGGTTGAACTGTCTGAAGCGGTCCCGAAGGCACCGATGCCGCAAGGAGAGCCGCCAGACTGCACTCAATAGCCAGGAATCTCTGGTCAATTGATGCTGCCGATGCCTGGGTGTCGGTACTGGACGAAGCGGCCGGTACCCCAGAGCATGGCACCAGTAGTTCTGCCGAGGTTGAGGCCTCAAGAACATCCTGGAGCCCCGATAGTGCTTTGGAAGCCGAAGCCTCCCGCCGGGGCAATTTTGCCGGTACAAGTCCCTCAAGGACAACGCCAGAGGCATCTCCATGCTTGGAAGGAGATCTACCCTTTGAGGACCGGCCAGATTTATGTTTGATTACCTGAGATCCATGGGAGGAAGACGAAGCCCTGGAAGACGTCGATGCCACGGATGCTGCATCGGAGGGAAAAAAGGTTGCTAAGCTTAGCAGCTCGGTTCTGCCAACTCCTCTTCGACATCATCCCACAGGCAACACACTCCGAGATGGAGTGGTCAGGACCTAAACATTTGAGGCACCACTCGTGAGTGTCAGTGACGGAGATGGTACCGCCACACTTGGAACACTTTTTAAAACCCAAAGCGGGTTTTTCCATGTTAAGTAAAAATTGGGCCTAGTGCTCAAAATGGCGCGTAGCACCCGAAAGAAAAAAAGCTGCTAAATCCAGATAAAAGATTAAAAATGTTTTTTGGTTTTTTTTTTTAAGAAAGAAAGAACCGGCGGTACCGGTATAGCGTCGAGGAAGGCAGACGCTACCACAAAAAAAGAATGAAAAATATGGGATAATTTCTGCGGTGAGAGGACAACGACCTGCTGGCTCCGCAGAAAACGAAGAACTGGAGAGAGGCAGTTGGGAAAGGCGGGAAGGCAGCATGCAGGCGCTGTGGGATGCTCCCAAAAGCTTTCGAATTGGACACTGGGGAGCATTCCCGCGCAGGCTCCGTCAGTCCCAACGATACCCATATGTGAAGACTACATTCCTGCTTGTTCCTGGAGATAGGCTGCATCGTATAAACAGCTTTAATACATGGCTCCAGACTTGATGCAAACAAGGAGGATTCAGATTTATAGGCGACTGGGGAAACAGATGGACCAACAAGAGACTATACTGTTCTTATGGACTACATCTCTCTGTCACAGGAAAAAGAATCCTAAGTGAAAAATTCAGGCAGTATGTGGATATGCCTTTAAACTAGAAAAAGGGGGTGACGGATGGTGATGTTCAGGACGTCACTCCCGGCAAAAGCAGATCATCATCAGAAACAGTCACACTTTTAAACCACACATCAGCAAGTGGGAAGAAGTGGGCAGAATAAAATCAATGCGAAATACATGCAAGCCAGCTAAATGCTGGAAAGCAATGAGCACAAATGCTCGACGCTTAGCCAACGAAGTTCCTGACCTCGAAGTCCTAATGGCGGAAATGGACTTGGACATTGTGGCCATTACAGAAACATAGTTTAATGAACCACATTTTATTTTATTTATTTATTTATTTTAGCTGTATTTATATCCCGCTTTTCACCGGGTCAAAGCGGTCAATTGGGAGATACATTTAACACGAGGGGATATGACACACATACACTAATACTTACAGGGAACATGGGCAATGGAGGGTTAAGTGGCTTGCCCAAGACCACAAGGAGTACCTATAGGACTAGAAATCCCAGTCCCTCCGGCCTGAGATTGCTGTCCCCAGGTGGGACTTGAACCCCTGGCCCTCCGGCCTGAAGTATCTTGTCCTAACCACTAGGCCACTCCTCCCTATCCCACATGAATGGGATATAGCCATAGCTGGTTATAATCTATTCAGAAGAGACAGAGAAAGTGGAAGAGGAGGAGGAGTGGACTTGTATGTCAAAAGCAATATTAAAGCTACTGAAATGCAGGGGGCATGGGGAAAAGAAGCAGCGCTCTGGATTGTGCTGGAAAGAGGAGATGGCACTGTCATCCATACTGGTGCAGTCTACAGACCTCTGACTCAAATCAAAGAAATAGATAATGAATTGATTATAGATATTGTTAAGATAGCCACAAAGGGGGAAGTGTTCATAGTGGGTGATTTTAATCTACCCGATGTGTATTTGATTACTCCTTCTGCAAATCTGGAAAGAAGCAAAAAAATTGTGGATGCTTTCTAAGATGCGTTACTTAGACAAATGGTGATGGAACCAACCAGGGAAAGCTCAATTCTGGATTTAGTGCTCACCAACGGTGACAGCGTGTCAAACGTCCGGGTGGGTGCCCTTTTGAGCAGCAGCACTCATCACATGGTATGGTTTGAGATAAAAGCCGAGGTGTAGTCAAATTATAGCAAGCTCAAAGTCCTAGTCTTCAAAAACACTGACTTCAGTAAAATGGCCAAGTACCTGAAGGAGGAGTTGGCAGGGTGGGAGGGGATAAGGGAAGTGGAATTGCAATGGGCTAAACTAAAGGTGGCAATAGATAAATTTGTAAGGAAAGTAAACAAAAACAAGAGAACAAAACCTATTTGGTTCTCCAAAGAAGTGGCTACTCAAGTAAAGGCAAAACACACAGTTTTCACAAAATTTAAAAGCTTGCAAACAGAGGAACACAGAAAGGAATACAGGATCAAACTAAAAGAGAGAAAAAGAGAAATAAAGAAAGCAAAATCAATGGCAGAGGAAAAGATGGCTGAAGATGTGAAGTGTGGCGACAAAACGTTCTTCAGGTATATTCAGGAGAGGAGGAAAATCAGAGGTGGAATTGCAGGACTCAAAAGTGCTGCAAACAGACTCGTGGAAAGTGACATTGAAAAAGCAAAATTGCTAAACAAATACTTCTGCTCTATTTTTACTAAAGAAAATCCCGGAGAAGGACCACCTGTGACTCCCAAATATAAAAATGGGAATGAAGTAGATACTACACCATTCACAGAAGATGATGTGTTAGAACAACTTGCAAAACGGAAAGTGGACAAGGCCATGGGACCAGATGGGATGCCTCCCAGGATATTGAAAGAGCTCAGAGGTTCTTGCAGGGCCGTTAAAAGATATTTTCAACAGATCCTTGGAAACAGGAGAAGTTCCTCAGGACTGGAGAAAGGCTGATGTGGTACCTCTTCACAAAAGTGGTGACATAGAAGAAGTGACAAACTACAGGCCGGTGAGCCTTACCTCAGTGGCGGGAAAAGTAATGGAGGCGCTCCTGAAAGAGCAAATAGTGGACTTTCTCAAAACCAACAGGTTGCATGATCCGAAGCAACATGGTTTTACCAAAGGACAATCTTGCCAAACAAATCTGATTGAGTTCTTTGACTGGGTGACCAGAGAACTAGATCAGGGGCATGCGATGGATGTCATCTACCTGGATTTCAGCAAAGTCTTTGATACTGTTGTTCATATGAGGCTTATCAAACTCAGAAGTTAGGGGATGGGTCCCAAGGTGGTGAACTGGATCAGAAATTGGTTGACTGACAGATGACAGGTGATGGTAAATGGAGCTCACTCGGATGAAAGGAGGATGATTAGTGGGGTTCGGTACTGGCCCGGCACTGTTCAATGTATTTGTGAGTGATATTGCTGAAGAACTGAATGGAAAAGTCTGTCTTTTTGCAGATGACACAAAAATTTGCAACAGAGTGGACACCCCTGAGGGAGTGGATAACATGAGGAAAGATCTACAAAAGCTGAAAGAATGGTCTAATGCTTGGCAGTTAAGACTTAAAACAAAGAAGTGCAGTGTCATGCACTTGGGAAGCAGAAATACAAGGGAAATGTACGCGAAAGTGGGCGAGAGGTTGGTGTGCACGGACCAGGAAAAGGACCTTGGTGTGATTATTTCTGAGGATCTCAAGGTGGCAAAACAGTGTGACGAGGCAGTGGCAAAAGCCAGGAGGATGTTGGGTTGCATACAAAGAGGAATTACCAGCAGAAAGGAAGAGGTATTAATGCCACTGTATAAGTCATTGGTGAGGCCTCACTTGGAATACTGTGTTCAGTTTTGGAGACCATATCTCACAAAGGATGTAAAAAGACTGGAAACTGTTCAGAGGAAGGCGACCAAAATGAGAAGAGAATTGAAGACCTAAATATGTACACTCTGGAGGAGAGGAAGGATAGGAGAGATATGATTCAGACCTTTAAATACTTAGAGTATTAATGAACAAACCTCTTTCAAAGTCGGGGAAGCTGTAAAACTAGAGGGCATACCATGAAGCTGCAAGGGGGCAAATTGAAAGGCAATGTCAGGAAATACTTTTTCACTGAAAGGGTGGTGGATGCTTGGAATGCCCTCCCAATGGAAGTGGTGGGGGCAAATACAGTGACAGAATTCAAAATGGCATGGGACAGAAACAGAGTATCCCTTTGCAGCAACAGGATAAAATCAAAATAAACTTAACAATCTAATTTCTCAACAAACAGGAGTGTCCTACACAGAGCGGTGAATTCACCCCTAAACCAAGACATGGGGAGGGGTGACCTGAACGGAGCAGCAGGTGCACCTACTCTTGCCATCTTACTGGGCAGACTAGATGGACCATACAGCGTAGTTACTCAGGAATAAGTCTTCACATATGGGTATTGTCGGTACCGATGGAGCCTGCGCGGGAACACTCCCCAGTGTCCAATAGGAATGCTTTTGAGGGCATCCCACAGCGCCTGCGTGCTACCTTCCCGCCTTTCCAACTCTCTCTCTTCAGTTGAGTTTATAGCTGAGACCAAAGGAGAGAGTAGAGAAAGAGAGAGATAGAGACAACTCCTAGGGGAGGTGGGTGGGTTGTGAAGACTTATTCCTGCTGTTCCAGGAGATCACCTGTTACAGGTGAGTAACTACGCTATCTCCAGGAACAAGCAAGAATGTAGTCTTCACATATGGGGACTCCCCAGCTGAGAGATGCCAGGGGGATGACCCCAGCAAGCTGTGAATCCCAGGTGAGATGGGTCATGCTTCCTCCCATGGATCTCTGGGCATCGAAACCCGGGACGACGGGTAGGAGTTGTACTAAGTCTGAAAGAGATGCTGGAGCACAGCCTGGCCAAACAAGGCATCCCGACGGGAGTCCTTGTCTAAGCAATAGTGGGCTGTAAAGGTGTGTACCGAAGCCCAAGTGGCTGCTCTATAGATGTCGTCATTAGACACAGAACAAAGATTAGCCGTAGAGGCTGCCATTGTTCTCACATTGTGAACTGTGCCATGGCCTTCGAGAGAAAGTCCCTTACTCTCATATGCAAAGGATATGCAATTTGCAATCCACCTAGAGAGAGTTCTTTTGGAAACTGGAAGTCCCAAATGACTAGAATCAAAAGCAACAAAAAGCTGAGAAGATTTTCTATGTTGCTTAGTTCTTTGAAGGTAAAAAGCTAAGGCTATTTTACAATCTAAGGTATGAAGATTTCTTTCTGCATTAGAGGCATGAGGCCTAGGGAAGAATACAGGAAGGTAAAACACTGTTTAAATGAAAAGGCAAAAACACCTTGAGAATAAAGTGAGGATGAGTCCTAAGAACTACCTTATCATGGTTTAATCTTGTATAAGGAGGATCTGCCACTAAAGCCTTAACTCACTGATGCGTCTTGCAGAAGTGAGGGCAACTAGGAAGATTATCTTCCAGGAAAGAAACTTTAGAGCTGTAGTGGCTAAAGGTTCAAAGGGCGGTTTGAGTTGCCCGAGAACAAGATTCAGATCCCATGACACCGGCAGTGGCTTAATGGAAGGTTTTGTTAAAAGTAAACCTCTCATAAATCTCGCTACAAGTGGATGAGAGGAAATAGGTTGTCCATCCATAGGTTCACGAAAAGCAGCTATGGCACAAAGATGGACCCTTACTAAATTGGTTTTAAGACCAGAATCTGATAGATGGAGAAGATACTCCAGAAGCGATTCCACAGGCACTGTATGGGGGTTAAGTCCCCTTTGAGAACACCATACAGAGAATCTCTTCCACTTAAAGGTGTAGGATCGCCTTGTGGAAGGCTTCCTGGAAGCCACAAGGATATCCTTTACCTGATGAGATAGGTTGATATCCGGGAATCCTAGACTTTTAGTAACCAGGCCCTGAGGTGCAGGGACTGGGGATTCCGGTGCAATAGTGTCCCGTTCTCCTGGGAAAGAAGATCTGGAGCACATCACAACTCCAGAGGTGTGGCTTGAGAGAGACGCAAAAGCAGAGGACACCACGTCTGCCGTGGCCAATGTGGAGCTATGAGTATCATATGACCTCTGTCTCTCTGAAGCTTGAACAATGTTTTGGGAATGAGGGGAATGGGTGGGAAGGCATAGAGGAAGTCACGACCCCAATGGAGGAGGAAAGCATCCCTTACCTGACAGTTTTGAGCTGAAATTCTGGAACAGAATCGGGGAAGTTTGGCATTCTGTGGACTTCCAAAAAGAGGTTTATATCTGGTATACCCCAGATTCGAAACACTCGAGCAAGCTGGTTTGAGTGCAGAGACCATTCATGTGGCAGCAGTATTTGACTGAGTTTGTCTGCCCAAAGATTTGAATGCCTGGAAGATATACCACTAGATGGAGGATTTGAAGCTTTCGCCCTGCTTGTTCACATAGAACATGGCTACTTGATTTTCGGTCTGGACCAGAACTGTCTTGTAGCTGAGATGGGCTTGAAAAACTAGGACAGCATGGAAAATGGCTCTGAGCTCTAGGAGGTTTATGTGAAGACAAGCCTACTGTGGGGTCTCCCAACCCTACTTGGACACATCTGTTAGGGTGGTTTGGTATAGAGGCTGCTGGAAAGGAGAACCCATGAGAAGGTTTTCCAGTGACTGCCACCATTGCAGGGACAAAATGAGATGTGTGGAGTTTCTGATTTTTTCCGTTAGCCGACCCGAGGCCTGTGTCCACTGAGAGGATAGGGTCCACTGGGCTGCTCGCATATGAAGGCGAGCATAGGGAACCACATGGACTATGGATGCCATATGCCCCAGAAGCTGAAGCATCTCCCGAGCAGTCAGGAAGACCTTCATAGCTGCTTGGGAGGCCAGCTGTACTATACAAAGACAATGTGGCTGTGGCAGGAAAGCCCTTAACTGCCTTGTTTCTAGAAGAGCCCCTATGAATTCAAGAGAAGGGGCGAGATGAGATTTTGGGAGATTTATGACCAATCCCAAGTATCGAAGGATTCACATGGTGCGAGAAAGAGAAAAGCTGACTTCTGGAGCTGTTGATGCTCGAAAGAGCCAGTCGTCTAAGAAGGGAAGACAAATATTCCTAGAGTTCTCAGGAATGCTGCTATTACTGCCATACATTTTGTGAAGACTCTTGGGGCAGAAGTCAGACCGAAGGGAAGAATCCTGCATTGGAAGTGTCTTGCCTGGAAAAGGAATCAAATAAATTTCCTGTGTTCTGCACTGATGAGAATAAGCATATATGCATCCTTTGATCTAGAGAACATAGCCAGTCCTGACTCTGAAAGTATGGCAGAAGTGTTCCGAGGGAGATCATTTTGAATTTTTCCCGGAACAGATACTTGTATAATTCTCTGAGGTGTAGCCTATGTTCCCCTGTTTTCTTTGGGATGAGAAAACAGGGGGGAGTAGAATCCCATACCCTGTTGGGGTATGGGTACCTCTTCTATTGCTCCCTGAGCAAGAAGTGATGCGACCTCCTGACCCAAGAGATTGGTGACAGGGACCTGAGAATTGAGTTGTCTTATGATTGTAGGAGGGGGCATGCTGTGAAAATGAAGTCTGCACCCCTCTCATACAATGGACAGAGTCCAGTTTTCTGATGTTATTTGTTGCCATCTTCTGGCAAAATGGCATAACCTGCCCGGGATATTAAGGGGTTCTGGACCTTTCAGGGGCAGAAAGACTAAGTTCTCTAGGAAGGAGTCAAAGCCCCTGAGGAGGCTGAGCCTGTTGAGCTCTTGGAACTTGTGGCTTCCTCTGCTGTCTATTGTTGCCCCCCCCCCTCTGGGGAACATGAACTGGGCCGTGTCCTTGATGGGTGTAAGATGGGTAAAATTTCTTTTTCTTGTTGAAAAAGGGTTTCTTGACTGACTTTTTCTTTGCTGGGTTGGCTGTAGACATTGATAGTCTGTTCAAGGTAGTATTTTCAGATTCAATCTGATTGGCCTTGTCTTGCCAGTCCTTGCCAAAGAGATTTTCTCCTGTGCAAGGAATGTTTCCCAGTTTATCTTGCACCCATTGTTCTAAATCTGATACCTGGAGACAATCAATATGACGTGCACCAATGGAAATAGCAGAGGTTCTGCTAATGCATTCAAAGCAATCAAAGGTTGCACGGTTTACAAATTTAGAGACATCCTGGGCATGTTTGACCAAAGTAAGGAATTCCACCCTTTTTTCCTCAGGGAGAAGAGGGCTCTTAATCTCAAAGTCATCTGTAACTTCTTTGAGGAACATTACCATATAGAGAATGTAGGAGCTAATCCTGGCTGACAACATGGACGATTGGAAACATCGACGCACAAAGGCATCAAGCGTCCTCGATTCATGGCCAGTAGGATTGGAAGAATGTGTTTTAGCACTCTTAATCCTACGCATTGCCGATTCCACTACCATTGAATGGTGTGGTAACAGTCTTTTGAAAGCCAGGGCAGCTTGGAACTCGGTACATGGTATTGAGTCATCGAGAGTGTGGAGACACCGTTAAAGGAGTTTCCCACATTCTTAGCATAAGATCATGCAAGATTCTGTGAATGGGCAGAGTAGCTGTCTCCTTAGCAGCTTTAGGGTACTGAAGAATTTCTAATTCTTCAACTCTGGGCTCCTTCTTTGGAGTCACCATGATTACCAGACCTCGAGCTAAATCATGTATAAAATCCTGGAAGGACATATTTTCTGGAGGAGACATTCTGCATTGAGGAGAAAGGGAAGGATCCCCCAGAAGGATAGCTCTAGTACCGGCAGAGTCATTGGAATCGGATTATTCGAAGTATCTCTGTGCCGGGTATTCTTGCAATGCATGGTACCGGTATCACTCTAAGTCGGTATCGGGGTGTCTCGGTACCGATGCGTCGATACCTGAGATAGACTCAAGGCTCGGCATGGAGGGGGGGGGGGGAGAGTATACCCGCCGAAGCACTCGGTAGCGGACCGTCTGTAGCAGTCTTAGCGGTACCAAAGCTGCTAAGAGGGACTCTAGACTGCATTCGATAGTGAGAATTCTGTGATCCATCGCTCCTGCCGATGCCTGGGTGTCTGTACCAGTGGAAGCGGCTAAGACCCTAGAACATGGCACCAGTAGTTCTGCAGAGGTGGAAGCCTCTGGAACATTCTTTAGCCCCGTTAATGATCTGGAGACCGATGCCACCCACCGGGGCTGTTTTGCCGGTGAAATTTCCTTGAGGGCAACGCCAGTGGCATCTCGATACTTGGAAGGAGATCGAAACTTTGAGGACCGGCCAGTCTTGGAAGACTTAAGTTTAGTTACCTGAGATCCATGGGAGGAAGATGAAGCCCTGAAAGACGTCGATGCAACTGACATCGTATCTGCAGCAAAAAGGGTACTGGGTTTTGCAGCTCTATTCTGCAGGCCCCTCTTGGTCATCTTTCTGCAGGAGAGACACTCCAATGGAGAATGGTCAGGACCTAAACGTTTAAGACACCATTCATGGGTGTCTGTGTCGGAAATGGTGCCGCCACATTTAGAACATTTCTTGAAACCACTAGCTGGTTTCTCCATGTTTGAAGAAAAATGGGCCTAGTGCCAAAAGTGGCGCTTAGCCCCGAGAGAGGAAAATCCTGAAAGAAAAATTGTTTAGAAAGTTAGTTTTGTTTTTTTGAAAAAGAAGAAAAGAGAACCGGTGGTAACGGTAGGCGTCGAAGGAAGGCAGACGCGACCACAAAAAACAAAAGAATAAGGATACATTTTTCTCTAGTGACAGGGTATGCGCATCCTGTTGGCTCCGCGTAAAACGAAAAACTGAAGAGGTAGAGTTGGAAAGATGGGAAGGCAGCACACAGGCGCTGTGGGATGCTCCCAAACATTTTCCTGTTGGACACTGGGGAGCGTTCCCACGCAGGCTCCGTCAGTACAAACGATACCCATATTTGAAGATTACATTCCTGCTTGTTCCTGGATATTGGTCTTTATCTGCCGTCATTTACTATGTATGTTACTATGAAATCCTGTGTGCCAAAGGAATTAGCACTCCGGTAGCCTGAACATAGGAGGGTCGGAGAGCAAGAGTTGCCTAGACCTCAAAAAGGTTACTGAGTACAGCATGGCCGAAGGCACTGTCCTGCCGGGACTCCCTATCCAGGCAGTAATGGGCTGCGAAGGTATGAACTAAAGACCAGGTGGCGGCCCGGCAGATGTCTGCCAGAGGAACAAAGCGCAGCTGACTATAAGACAAAGGTGAGTCGGTTGATACAGTGTATTTGGACTTTCAGAAAGCCTTTGACAAGGTCCCTCATCAGAGGCTTGTGGCAAAACTAAAGAGCCATGGGATAGGAGGCAGTGTACTATTGTGGATCAGGAACTGGTTAAAAGATAGAAAGCAATGGAAACAGGCGATTAGTGGTGTACCCCAGGGATCTGTGCTGGGTCCGCTGCTTTTTGACATTCATAAATGACCTGGAAAAGGGAATAACGAGTGAGGTTATCAAATTTGCAGATGACACAAAACTATTTAAAGTTGTTAAAATACATGAGAATTGTGGAAAATTGTAAGAGAATCTTGATAAATTGGAAGACTGGGCATCAAAAATGGCAGATAAAATTTAATGTGGACAACTGCAAATATTTTCTTATTTGTCTTAAATAGTTTAACCTGTAGCTTCATTACATGTCCCCTAGTCTTTCTATACTCTGATAGCGTAAACAATTGATCCACGTTTATCCGTTCCACTCCATTCATTAATTTATAGACCTCTATCATATCTCCCCTCAGCCGTCTCTTCTCCAGGCTAAAGAGCCCTAACCTTCTTAGCCTCTCTTCATAGGAGTAGCCTTCCATCCCCTTCACCAATTTGGTGGCTCTTCTCTGTACTTTTTCTAATAACGCTATGTCCTTTTTAAGATACGGTGACCAGAATTGCACACAATATTCAAGGTGCGGTTGTACCATGGAGAGATACAGAGGCATTATAATATTCTTTGTTTTGTTCTCCATCCCTTTCCTTATGATACCTAGCATTCTATTTGCTTTCTTGGCCGCCGCTGCACACTGGGCGGAGGGTTTTAACATGTTATCCACAATGACTCCTAAATCTTTTTCCTGGGTGGTGGTTTCTAATGTGGAGCCTTGCATCGTGTAACTATAGTGTGGGTTGTTCTTTCCTAGGTGCATAACCTTGCACTTGTCCACATTAAATTTCATCTGCCATTTGGATGCCCAGTCTTCCAATTTATCCAGATCCTCCTGCAGTTTTCCACAATCCTCTTGGGTTTTAACAACTTTAAACAGTTTTGTGTCATCTGCAAATTTGATAACCTCACTAGTTATTCCCTTTTCCAGGTCATTTATGAATATGTCAAAAAGCAGCGGACCCAGTACAGATCCCTGGGGTACTCCACTATTCACCTTTTTCCATTGGGAATATTGGCCATTTAGCCCTACCCTCTGCTTTCTATCTTTTAACCAGTTCCCGATCCACAATAGTACACTGCCTCCTATCCCATGACTTTTTAGCTTCGCCAAAAGTCTCTGATGGGGGACTTTGTCAAAAGGTTTCTGAAAGTCCAGATACACTATATCAACCGACTCTCACCTTTGTCTACCTGTTTATGCACACCTTCAAAAAAAACACATCAGATTAGTAAGACAAGATCTTCCTTGTCTAAAGCCATGTTGGCTGTCTCCCATTAGGCCATGACTATCTACATGCTGTGTAATTTTGTTCTTTATGATGGTTTCTACCATTTTCCCTGGTACTGACGTCAGGCTCACCGGTCTGTAATTTCCCGGGTCACCCCTGGAACCCTTTTTAAAAATTGGTGTTACGTTGGCGACCCTCCAATCTTCAGGTATTACAGATGATTTTAATGAAAGTTCACAGATTACCAATAGCAGGTCTGCAATCTCATATTTCAGTTCTTTCAACACTCTGGGATGTATACCATCCGGTCCAGGTGATTTGCTACTATTCAGTTTATCAAATAGTTGTAATATATCTTCCCGGTGTAGCGATATTTCTCTCAATTCCTCTGCAGTATCACCTTTAAATACCACTTCAGTCTTGGGTAACATCCCTACGTCTTCCTCAGTAAAGACCGAAGCAAAGAATTCATTCAGTCTCTCTGCTATAGCCTTGTTTCCTCTTACTGCCCCTTTTACCCCTCTATCATCTAATGGTCCAATTGACTCTCTCACAGGCCTTTTGCTACGAATGTACTTGAAAAAGTCTTTATTTCGTGTTTTTGCTTCCGTAGCAAGTTTCTTCTCAAATTCCCGCTTTGCCTGCCTTATCAATGCTTTGCATTTAACTTGCCAGTGCTTGTGCTGTTTCCAGTTTTCATCATTTGGCTCTTTTTTCCATTTCCTGAAGGTTGCTTTTTTGGCAGCAACAGCCTCTCTGACCTCACCTTTAAACCATGCTGGCAGTTTTTTGGACTTTCTTCCACTTTTCTTAATGCGTGGAATACAGCTGGTCTGGGCTTCGAGGATAGTATTTTTAAATAACACCCAAGCTTGCTGTAAGTCTTTAACCTTTGGAACCGCTCCTTTTAGTTTTTTCCTAACTATATTCCTCATTCTATCATAGTCTCCCTTTTGAAAGTTAAAAGGTAGTACTGTGGATGCCTTTACTATCTGTCCTCCACTAATTAAATCAAACATGATCATACTATGATCACTATTGACAAGTGGTCCCAACACCCTTATTTCTTGCACCAGATCTGGCGTTCCACTAAGGACTAGGTCCAGTATGGCTTCCCCTCTGGTCGGTTCATGAACCAGCTGCTCCAAGAAGCAGTCATTTATTCCATCTAGAAACTTTCTCTCTTTAGCTTGTCCTGCTGTGACACTGACCCAGTCGATACCTGGGTAATTGAAATCACCCATTATTACTACTCTGTTGTGACTTTTGTTAGCTTCCTTGATTTCTTTGAGCATTTCATCATCCATTTGTTCATTCTGGCCAGGTGGTCGATAGTATACTCCCACTGCCATCACCTTCCCCTTCATAAATGGAATTTCAATCCATAGAGATTCTACAGCAAATTTTGTTCCCTGCAAAACTTTAATCCTTTCTGACTCAGTGCCCTCTCTAACATAGAGTGCAACCCCTCCACCAATTTGATCAGCTCTATCATTACGATATAGTTTGTATCCAGGTATCAGTGTCCCAATGGTTATCCTCCTTCCACCATGTCTCTGAGAGTGCAATCATATCTAACCTCTCATTTAGTGCTATATATTCTAACTCTCCCATCTTATTGTTTAGACTTCTAGCATTGGCATACAAGCATCTTAGAGACTGTATTTTATTCACATTAATCTGGCTATTGGTAGGCAGGGGTAATTTGGAATCTTTATGCTCTGTCTGCTCCTTACTCAAGGGCATTTGGGCTACTATACTCCCTTTTGGAACCTCACTGCTTTTGGTAGTATCCTTCAAGGAAACCTTCGTCCGAACCATGCACTCCTGGGTGACTGTCGGCTTTCCCCTATTTTCTAGTTTAAAAGCTTCTCTCTCTTTTTTAAAGGTTAATGCCAGCAGTCTGGTCCCATCCTGATTAAGGTGAAGCCCATCCCTTCGGAAGAGCCCCCCCTTTCCCCAGAATGTTCCCCAGTTCCTAACAAATCCAAAACCCTCATCCTTGCACCATTGTCTCATCCACGCATTGAGACTCCGGAGCTCTGCCTGTCTTTTGGGTCCTGCATGTTGTGACGCAGCGCCAGGCGCGGAGGCCATGGAGACCGATACTGACCCCCTGGTAGAGTCCAGTATTGCAGGGAAAAGAAGAAATTCCCACTCTCAGCATAGCCTTCAGGCAGCCAATCAGCTCACCTCAGAGGAGGAGAGAAGCGGAGCTATGGATTGGGCACGCCCGAGGAGGAGGCGGGCATCCCAGAGTAAGGGATCCTTCTTAAACAGAGAGAGGGAACACTCAAAAGAGAGGAGCAGAAGGACTAGAACGAATGGAGGAACAGGACCAAGCCAGAGGCTGTCACGAAGGAATGAAGGAGTAAGCACTGCTAGTGGATTGAGGAGAGAGTTTGCTTTAAATCCACAGGAGAGAAAGCAAGAGGTATTGAGAAGGCAGGAAGTTCCACAGACTGCAGAACCCTTTGACCTGGCTACAGAAGCTGTGCCCAGCTGCAACAGAAGGGAAGCTAATCCAACACGAGGAGAAAAGCACACATTGTTGAAAAGCAGTTTTTATCCCTGGAGAGAAAAGCATGCTGGCAAGACAGTTCCTGAGCAGTCTCAGTTGAAGGTACCTGCTATTTTTAATCCTTCTGATAAGTGTTATATGCCAGGAAGAGAGACTCCTGTTTATAGTGGAGAGGATAGTTTCAGGGGATATAAAGGAAGTTTGTTTTACCCTGGAAACTCTCCATGCAAGCCAAGTTTTACTCAGCCAGTAATACCTGTTCTTAACAAACAAGCTGAGGAAAGAAATACAGCCCAGCTGTTTACAAAGAGACCAGGTTATCCTGATGTAGAAAGTCTTACTTTTGAAGCCTTCCTTAGAAATAGAGCTGCTGCAAACGAACGTGAGATTCCACCATTCATTAACAGAGAGAAGTGGGGGAAGGGAATCTCTACCTCGGGCATAGACTGTCTGAATAGGGAAAGCCGTGTTTGCTCACCAGATGCAGATAATCAGCTGTTTAAACAAGGAGAAGCTTTACCGTTGAGTCCTGCTAGGAAACAAGCAGAACAACTCTTAAGTGACCTTAGACAACTCTTGAATGAAAGAGTCATTTCACAACAAGCTATTCTTCAAGCAGTGAACAATCCTGAAGGCAAGGGTATTCCCCAAGCCCAAGTTCCCATGCTTGACATCAATCAACCGATGGATTGCTCTGTAGGATTAATAGAGAGAACCGACGAGACAAAAGCTTGAAGGATTATACCTGACTTTTATTCTGGTTATGCTAATCCAGAATTGTTAAAAAAAAAGTACCTGACAAGAAGTATTGTTTAGTGCAATTGAAAGGAAAGCATATCCTAACATTGAATGTATGCTGGACTGTGATATAATTGCTAAAGAGAGCAAATACACTTCTTACCTGAGCACCTGTATATATTGCACGGAGAAAACACATGAAGCAATGTGTTTTTCCATATGAGAAGTTTTGTTGAAGCACAATGTTGTAAGCCTCTGTTTGCATGATTCCTGATCTACTGATCTTTTCTGTTCCTGTCTCTCTCACGGAGCGGGGAAATAAAAAACCTTGAAGACAAATAAATTTTCTTGTCACCGCATATTCATTTGGCCCCCACAACTACACAAGGCCTATCCCTCCTTAGCTCACAAGGTTGGGGAGTGGGTGAAGGTTTGACAACGTGGAACAGGAAGCATTTTGGAGAACGCTATCCTGGAAGTTCTGGATTTCAACTTCCTACCTAAAAGCTTAAATTTAGCCTCCAGAACTTCCCTACCACATTTTCCTATGTCATTGGTACCAACATGAACCAAGACAGCAGACTCCTCCCCTATGATCCTATCTAGGTGGTGCGTGAGGTCCGCTACCTTCGCACCAGGCAGGCATGTTACCAGGCGATCCTCACGTCCACCAGCCACCCAGCTATCTACATTCCTAATGATTGAATCACCAACTATAACAGCTGTCCTGACCCTCCCCTCATGGGGACATGGCCCTGGAGAAACGTCCTCGGTGCGAGAGGGTTTTACAGCACCTGGAGGACAGGTCCTAGTTACAGGATCACATCCTGCCACACCAGGGTGATGCTCTCCTGTCACGTGACCTCTCTCCTCCATGGCAACAGGGATGCTGCCAGACTGGAGGTGGAACTTCAGGACTATATCCCTGTAGGTCTCGTCCATGTACTTCTCTGTCTTTCTTATGTCTTCCAGGTCTGCTACTCTAGCCTCTAGAGAACGGACTCGTTCCCTGAGAGCAAAGAGTTCTTTGCACTTAGTGCATACGTAAGACCTCTCACCAACTGGGAGAAAATCATACATGTGACACTCAATGCAAAAGACCGGAGAACCCCCATCTCGTTGCTGGACTTCTGTCTGCATCTTAGTTTAAAGCTTGTGTTTAGGTCTTTTAAATTCTGTATATAATAAGGATTGGTGTAGATGCTTATACCAATAAAGTGTATCTAATACCCCTAATACATCTTGTGTACCTGAAGCTTAAGTAATTAATCTCAGGTCCTCTGTGTATGACTGATTTGGATAACGAGCTGCACCTGAGAGCAGCCCCTTTCCTCTAAGATGTGCAAGTACCTATAAAACTACAATTACCCCAGGGGTGGGTGGGTGCCGGGGAGGGAGGGAGGGAGATAAGTCCTATTAAAGAGGGCAGTTACAAGGTACCCTGTCCTGAACCCTCAGCAGGGGGGAGGGGGGTACCACACAAAGCCCAGTTAGTTGAGAGAGGCAAGGTAAGTTATAACTGAGAAGGCTGAACTAGCACACCACTAAGACAAACAATAAATAATGAAATAAACAGTTAGACAAACAATAAATAATTAACAAACAGCTAGAACTCACAGCAAGGTGTCACAGGAGGCAATATCCACTTCTCTAGCAGAGCACTGTAAAAAGCACTGCTCTTCTCTGATCAGAGAAAAGCAGACTAAAACAGACTATGCACACGTGGAGGAAACAGGAAGAAGACTACACAATACCTCAGCGGGGGGGGGGGGGGGAGGGGGAGGATTCACTCAGGCAGGCTAGGACAGGAAAAGAAGTTTAACACAGAGCAGGTTCTGGGGAGAGAGATTTAATTTAAAATGAACAGTTAACCTGGCTACCACACAAAGCCCAGTTAGTTGAGAGAGACAAAGTAAGTTATAACTGAGAAGGCTGAACTAGCACACCACTAAGACAAACAATAAATAATTAAATAGACAGTTAGACCCAGTAAAAGCATTGAGGAACCTGTGTCTTTTGGGGAAACTGCTAGGTACGTATGAACTAGATTGGCCACTGTTGTAAACAGGATACTGGACTTGATGGACCTTGGTCTGACCCAGTATGGCATATCTTATGTTTTTATGATGAGTCACTGATGCCGCTATGGCTCTGACCTTGTGAGCCGTGACACGGCCCTCCAACGGAAGCTTCGTTTCCTCATAGGCCCGGGCAAGACAGTCCGCCACCCATATGGACAGCACACGCTTGGTCACCGACTCCCGCACTTTACTGGGGTCATAGGAAACAAAAAGCTGAGAGGCTTTTTGGTGGCCTTGAGTACATTGAATGTAGAAGGATAAGGCCCTCTTACAGTCCAGGGTATGGAGGACCGCCTCAGCCCAACCGGCATGCAGTCTGGGAAAGAAGGTAGGGAGGACCACCTCCTGGCTGTGGTGGAATGAGGACACTACCTTCGGAGGGAACTTGGGGTGTGTACAATGCACCACCCCATTCTTGTAGAACCTGGTATAAGGCCTCTCTGCCACGAGGGCCTGAAGCTCACTCACCCTTCGGGTGGAAGTGAGTGCGACAAGGAAAACCACCTTCCAGGAACACTATGTTGTGATCCCATTCGGTCGCCGAGGGACGGATCGGGGGCTTAGACAGGAGTAGGCCCTTAAGGAACCGGGACACCGTTGGATGAGCCATTGGGTGAGTCGAGAGAGGCTTCCCATCCACCTGATGGTGGTTTGCCACAAGGGCACCATGACGGAGTTGGATTTGAGCCCCATGCTGGAGAGGTGGAGAAGGTATTGCAACAACATAACCACCGAGCAAGAAAAGGGGTCGAACCCTCGTGCCACACACCAAAGTTCAAACCTGCGCCACTTAAAGGCATAAGCCCATCTCATAGATGTTCTCCGTGAGGCCAGCAGAACATCTTCCACGTCCTTCGGAAATAGGAGCGGAGCTATTGACACCCTCTCAGCAGCCACGCCATCAACGAAAGGGAGCTGGGGTTGCAATGCAGGAGAGCGTCCCCCTCCTGGGAAAGGAGCTGCGGAGCTGTCCCCAGGGGGATGGGGGTCTCCACCGCTAGCTGCAGGAGGAGTGGGAACCACAGTGCCGAGGCCACTGTGGGGCTATCAGAATGACTGAAGCTCTGTCACGAAGAATATTGAACAGGGTCTTGGCGATCAAAGGTGTCGGGGGAAATGCATCAGAAGACGCACAGACCATGAAATCAAAAAAACATCAGTGGCCACCCTGGCAGGCTATGGTTGCCTAGAGCAGAAGCGGGGTAGCTGGTGATTGTCCGGGCTGGCAAACAGGTCCATCACCGGTTCCCCCCAGATCTGGAAAACCCTGCAGATCACTTCCGGGTCCAGCTGCCACTAGTGTGACTGGAGCAGCCTGCTGGCCAGCCAGTTGTCCTGGCCCAGCAGGTACACTGCCCTGAGGAGGATGCCCTGCAAATGAGCACAAGTCCAGGGTTTCCCGACAGAGGGCATGGGACCCTGTGCCCCCTTGTTTGTTCACATAGAACATGGTGACCTGGTTGTCCGTCTGGACCAGGATGGACTTGTGGCTCAGGGACCACCAGAACACCTTTAGGGTGAGATGGATTGCACTCAGTTCCAACAGGTTGATCTGTTGAGCACTCTCGTCTGGGGACCAAATGCCCTGGGT
Organism: Ichthyophis bannanicus; assembly: GCA_033557465.1. Taxonomy (NCBI): domain Eukaryota; kingdom Metazoa; phylum Chordata; class Amphibia; order Gymnophiona; family Ichthyophiidae; genus Ichthyophis; species Ichthyophis bannanicus. Next base: position 516,266,175 of record CM066035.1, read on the forward strand.
GCTGTATCCCTGGCAGTGAGCTCCCCAGCCCAACAGGGAGGCATCTGTGGTGAGGACCCTCGAGTGGTGAGGTGCCTGAAAAGGCATCACCGCTTCCAAGTGACAGGACAAGAGCCACCAGGTCAGGGACTGCGCCAGACACCTGATCACTGACTCTGTCCCTGAGGCACCACTGCGCAATTCGCATGTGGAGGCGGGCATCTGGTGTGACATGGACCGTGGAGACCATGTGCCTGAGGAGGCACAACAGGTGTCTTGCTGGCACTGAGGGACGGCACTGTACGGCCAGCACCATGAGCCTGCCTACCCTGTCTGCAGGTAGGAAGGCCTTTGAGTGTTGATCCTTGCCCCAATAAATTCCAGCTCTGAGTCGGGCGAAGGCTGGACTTGGGATGGTTGATAACGAAATCCAAGTGCTGAAAGACCTGGATGGTGCGTGCCATGGCCTGCTGTGCCTCGGGAGCCATGGTGCCCCTGATGAGCCAGTAATCGAGATAGGGGAAGACAAAGATTCCCTGAAGCCTGAGGAAGGCGGCGACCACCGCTAGGCACTTTGTGAATATCATGGGGGCCGAGGTGAGGCCGAAGGGAAGCACCCTGTATTGAAAATGATGGCCCCCCACCGCAAAGCATAGGTATTGCCTGTGGTATGGGTGTTTTAGGATGTGAATATAAGCATCCTTTAGGTCTAAGGAGCATAGCCAGTCTCCCTGGCAGTGTTAAGTCAGCAATGTTGCGAGGGAGAGCATCTTGAACTTCACCCTCACCAGGAATTTGTTGAGGCTGCGCAGGTCGAGGATGGGCCTTAGGCCCCCTGTCCTCTTTGGCACAAGGAAGTATCTGGAGTAGAACCCCTTGCCATTGAGATGGTGGGGCACTGGTTCCACCACTCGGTCCTCGAAGACCTGTCAACTCCTTCAAAAGAAGGTCCCAGGTGAAGGGGAGGCCGAGAGGGCTCTCCGGGAAATAATTTGGAGGCACTTTGGCTAGGCAGAGGAGGTAACCCTCCTTGATCACCTGTAATGCGCAGGCATCAGTGGTGATAGCTCCCAACCTGTGGACCTACAGGGTGAGCCGATCTCCTGTGGGCTGCCAAGCTCCAGTTGGGAGAGGGGCCATGCTGCAGGAGTCAAAAGCTCCCTCTAGGCTGGGCCGGGGCCAGGGCCGGGGCCGGAGCCTTCTGCTTACGTGGAACATGCCCCTGTCCCTTGACCTGCTGCCCCTGCTGGGGAGCCAGGGAGGCCAGGTAAAGGGGGTAAGTTTCGGTAAGCAGTGGACTTCCTTGGGTTAAAGGGCTTTTTACCCAAGACCTTCTTTCAGAAAGGGGCAGAGGTCTTCTTAGAGAGCCTAGTCCTCGTCATGAAGTCAGTCTCCAGTTCGGCAGCCTTGTCAGTCAGGGGTTTGCCGAAGAGGTTCTCCCCTGGGCATGGGACATCGACCAACTTGTCTTGCACCAATTGTTTGAGGTCCGACGACTGTAGCCAGGCTTGGTGGCACGCACCAATGCTTGCCACGGCTACCCTGGCTGCCGACTCGAACCCATCATAGGCCACCCGAGACATGAACTTGGAGCATTCACCGACGGCTTTTGACAGGCCCCTGAAGCACTGCAAAGGCTCCTCAGAGAGACCAGCTGAGAACCTGGTGATCTCCTTCGCCGGGTCTCTCAAGTACATGCCCTTGTAAAGCTGGTAGGCCTGGATCCAACAATTTAGCATTGCGCCCTGGTAACATTTCCTACCGAGGGCATCCAAGATGCGGGCTTCTCTGATGCGTGGCACCGAGGAGTGCGTCTTCTGACTCTTCAGTCGACGCATGGCCGACTCCAACACCATGGAGTTATGCGGCAGTTGCGACTTCTGAAACCCAGGGCTCTGGCGGACCCGATACATTGAGTCTAACGGCTTGCTTATCACCGGCGTCGATGCCGGCATCTCCCAGACGCGGAGCATAAGGCGATCCAGGATAGGAGGGATGGGCACCAGTAAGGGTCTCCCGAGGGGGAGCCTCGAACTGGAGGATCTCGAGTTTGTCTGCTCGAGGGTCCTCCTCGGACTCCATCGGGAAAAGCCAAAGCCTTGGACATATCTCGAATGAAGTCCCGAAACCCCCTGTCCTCCGGAGGGGACCTTCTCCGAGGCTCCGATACTGGGGAATCAGACGGGACATCTCGGTGACGCGGGTGTCCGGTGACACTTCATCTTCAGACTCCCAAGCGGAGGTCTCCGAGGAAGACTGGTGGCACTCCTTGGACCCCAAGGAGCCCAGCGCCATCCATCCCAGCACTCGCTGGCTCGCTGGCGACGACCTTGGTCCCGATGAACGGGAGGCCAAGCGTGACCTCGGCCGAGGATCTACTTGGACCCGCAGGCTTCGAGGAACGGCTCAGCCTCCGGGGTTGACTTCGACGTCGAACACCCAGTGGTCGGGGTGGAGGAACCAGACATGTTGGATACCAGCGCCCGCTCCTGCTTCAGGAAGACTGTGATCCTGCACTCCAAGGACGCCATCCTGGGACATCAGTTCCAGAGGTTCTGAAGCCTTCGGCTCGGGCACCGACACGCTTGGGCCCAAAGCCGGTTCCGCCAGATGGGAGTCCTCAACTACGATAGGATGTACTTCCCAGGGCCGGTCCGCAACCGAGTCCTTTTGGGTAACTTTGGCTAGGCGCTCCTTCTCCGACACCTCGGGGCAGCGCTTGGGACTCTGCAACCGACCCCACGAGGGACACGGCCATTCTGAACCATCCAGAAACACTGCCATTGAAGATTTCTTCCTTCTTTTCGGTTCCCTCGAGGGAGACCCCCTCTCCGAGGGCCCTTGACGACGCTCAGGTTTGGAGTGCTCCTCCCGAGGCATGGAGGCTTCAGACGAGGTTCTGGCTCTTGGAGGCATGGGGGAATCATAAAAAAAATTTTCATGCTTCTGCCTGGTGGCTTCTCAAGGCCTTTGAGAACAACATTTTGCAGAGACCACAGACCGCCGGGTCGTGGTCCGGGCTGAGGCACTGGAGGCAACAGTCATGCGTAGCAGTGAGGGACATAATCTTCCCGCACCAATCACACTTTTTGAACCCACTGGTAGCCCTGGGGGGAGGGGGGGTGGGGAGGACCCAAGCAAGGTCGAAGACCCTTCGGGCTGCCAGAGAGGAAATAAGGGCGGAGACGCCCAAAAGATAAAAAACGAAAAAAGAAAAGGGGGTCGGCCCGATACCGGGGTCAGGCAGGAAAGGTACTGGTGCTTGACCGGAAAAAACAGCCGAAAGGAAAAGAAGAAAAGGAAAGAAAATTCAACTTTTTCCAGGACAGGGGACAGGCTATGTCTTGTGCGCTCCGCGGAAAAATGGAGACTGAGCAAGATGGCTCCTTTGGGCGGGAATGGGACCACGCATGCGTGGTAGCAACTCCCAAAAGCTTTCCTCGAAAGCTGGGGATTTGTTCTGCGCAGGCTCCGTCGGCGTCACCCATATGTGAAGACTGACTTCCTACTTGTTCCCGGAGAAGAAATCTGTTACATGTGTCTGCTATGTCTTCAGTAGGAACAGACAAAAAAAATAAGCAAAACCAAAAGCAATAATGAAAAGATGAAATTTATTCTTACCTGCTCATTTTCTTTCCTTGAGTTCTGCTAGACCAGTCCAGATAAGTAGGTTATGCTTCCCAACCAGCATATGGAGGCAGAAAGCACTGATTGTCAGTAACGTCACCACCCATGTTAAGTGTTGGTGCAGCCCTGAAACTTGCCTATGTAATACTGACAAAGCAGACTTGAAAAGCTTAAGCAACATATTCAACAAACTCTCCGAAATACAACCTCTACAGGTCTGGGAAACAATTTCACAGGAATCTCTACAAAAGTAACAATGACATCTTGACTAACGTCTAGAGCAGCTGGACCCTTGATCCAGCCTCCCATGGCCAGGGTCCGGCTGCGGGGAACTTACTGCAACCCACTACCTTTCTTTGCAGGCCCAGCAGCATCATCCCCCTTTGTCCAGGGAGACTTATTCCACCTCTGCTGTGGAATAGGTCCCCCATCTTTCACAACCCTGGACATACAGGGTCGACCTCTGAATTGGCCTTGTACATCTAGAGTCATGGCCCGCCCATGACCCGCTCTCACTCTGCCTTCAGAACGCCCCCCTCCCAGGCCTCCCCATATAAACATGCTGTTCATACAGGGAGGCTTTAGCCAGAATCAGCAGGGGAGTGAATAGTCCCAAAATGGGACATCCATCCCCACTATTCACTGTTTAGAATGACCCCCATAGTATCCAAACACACTACCATAAAAGGAATGATGGCTGGAGTGCCCTCTAATGCCCAGCCAACTACGCAAAAGTTTTAAGTCCCCTCCAGTGAGATACCTGACTGAGATTGTGTCATAATACGTCTGAGCCAGCATGTACACCCCAAGAGAATTGAGAACCAAACCAGCAAAGATCTTTTCAATCCAAGAGGCCTAATTTAAAAAGGAAAATGTCTGACATGTAATCTAAGAAATGTGCCACCTCCTGAATAAAAAGACAAAGCACACAAAGCATGCTGGCTCTCATGTAAAAACATAGAATAAGGATAAAGCGGTGCTTGCCAATGTGGTTGAGGAAATTCGAAATTATTATCTCCAGGGATTCAATGGGACGGATTAAAGGCTGTCTTACGAGGGATTTTGATACAGTGGGCAGTCCGAAAAAAGAAAGATAGAGGGGAAAAGATAGCTCAATTGCTCCAGAGGGTTAAAGAGTTGGAACACCGTCATAAACAGGGGGGGGGGTGGGGGAACAAAGATTAAGGCGCAATTGGAACACACACGAGCAGAGTTAACCTCCTTGCAGATGGAATTAACTTTCAATTGCGACGCATTAATCAACACTATTATGAATTTATTAATAAAGCGAGTAGATTATTAGCAAGGAAGTTGCAGGATAGGGAACGGCGCTCCACTATTTTGAAAGTTAAAGGCTCCGGGGACAAGCTTCTATTCCAAACAAAAGATATTAGAAAGCAATTCATGCAGTATTATAAAACTTTATATACTAGTGAGATGAAGGGGGCCCTAACAGAAGCGGTAAATTATATCTAGGAAGGAGGGGATTTTCCGGTAATATCTAACTTAGATCGAGACCTATTAAATCAGGACATTACCCTAGAAGAAATTAGCCAAGTAATTAAAGGGTTAGCTCTGAATAAATCACCAGGATTAGATGGATTTTCAACGCTGTTCTATAAAAAATTGGCGACACAGTTAGCCCCGATATTACAGCGATTATTTAATGATGTACTTCAGGGGCATCCGTTACCTCCTTCAATGAGCCAGGCAGGGATCTCAGGGATAGCGAAGCCGGGTCGTGATCCCACAGTCTGTGGTTCCTATCAGCCCAACTCTCTTTTGAATACAGATGGGAAAATACTGGCAAAGATTTTAGCGAACAGATTAGGGCGCATCCTACCAAAGATATCCATTCAGATCAAACGGGGTTTATTCAGGGACGAAATACGGGGGATAATATCAGGAGAGCAAGTCAGGTAATGTGGACCGCCAAGCAGCACAAGCAAGAATTTCTCATGTTAGCCGTGGATGCCGAAAAGGCGTTTGATAGGGTAGAATGGGGATTTATGTTTGAAGTGTTAAAAGCAGTAGGGATAGGCCCCAATATGATGTTATGGATAAGAGCATTGTATGCTCATCCGGTAGCAACGGTTAAAATAAATGGGAGACATTCTGATTTCTTTTCCTTAGAGAGGGGCACGAGACAGGGGTGTCCTTTGTCCCCTTTACTATTTGCTTTAACTATGGAACCATTAGCGCGGCGTTTGAGGCAGAATAACGATGCAACGGGGTTAACAATAGGGAAGATAGAACATAAGCTGGCGATGTTCGCAGATGACCTGCTGTTGTTTATCACTCGTCCGCCGCTGACATTGCCTATTTTTATGGCAGAGTTGAAGCGATTTGGGGCGGTTGCAGGATTTAAGATTAACTGGGATAAAACGGAGGCATTGAGTGTTAATTTGCCCGGAACCTTAACATTGCACTTAAGGGAGTGCTTTCAATTTCGTTGGGCCCCAAGTAAGATCAAATATCTGGGAGTGTATATTACCCATAATCTGGATAAGCTTTATGGCGCCAATTATCTGGGGCTGTTTGAACGGATAGGCAGGGACTTGGAGAAGTGGAATAAAGAGGAGATTTCTTGGTTAGGTAGGATCGCGATGATGATCCTACCCCAATTGCTGTATTTCTTTTAAGTATTGCCTATCAAGGTCCCTCAAAGAGTGTTACACAAGCTTCAACGGAAGCTGTTCTTGTTTGTGTGGCGACACCGGCCCCCACGCATAGCAAGGACTGTAATGTATAGAGCACGGGGGAAGGGAGGGCTGGGAATGCCAGTGATTGCGGATTATTATTTAGCAGCGCAAATGCGGCAAGTGATGGAGTGGAGGGAACCTGTCCTATCGAAAGGATTTCTATCTATTGAACAACAGGCGGTATCACACTATAAACTTCATTGTTTACCCTGGTTACAGAAGGGACTTTTATAGGGGGATTGGACGAGCAATCCTTTCATACGTCATCTTTGGGGTGAATGGGGTAGAGGATGGCGGAGAGTAAATGCTCGTCCAGGGACATCTTTTTTTTCACCGATTAATGCCACTCCAGCTTTTGAGCCGGGCAGGGAACGAATATTTCAGACTTGGGGAGAGGGGAGCTTAACTCAATTTGTGCATTTTATTGATGCGGATACGGTCAAGTCCTTTGAACAGTTGAAAGCTGAATTTCATTTAGAAAGGCGAGATTTTTTCGCTTACTTGCAGGTGATTCATTACCTGCGCCATAACTTTAATCGAGACCGTATTGAGGAAGGACTTAACGCCCTTGAGGCCCTGTGGGTAGGCCATCATTCCTCCCAAGGATTGATACGCTTGCATTATGCCAGCTTGCGAGCGGCCATGGAGGTCGAGACAAAGTTAAAATATATGGTGGACTGGGGAAAAGATTTCGGGATGAATTGGGATGTGGAGGGGTGGAAGGCCATATACAAAGTCGCAGCCAGATCCTCTGTTTGCACTATGATTCAAGAGAATACATACAAAATTTTAATGCGATGGTATTATACCCCAGAGCGGTATCATAAGATGTTCCCTGCGGTCTCGGATCTCTGTTGGAGGGGCTGTGGTGCTCGGGGAACATATTTTCACATGTGGTGGGAGTACCCATTGGTTCGTTCTTATTGGACACGGGTCCATGACCAGATGGGAGTAATTTTTGGGGTGGGATTGGAGCTTTGCCCCTCTGTTTCTTTTGGGCATCTGGCCGACCAATGCAGTCATGTATAGTGGCGGCGAGGTGTGAAATTGCTTGGAAGTGGCGACAGGGGGGATCTCCCGATCTTAATCATTGGGTTACGAGGTTATATAAAGTGATGCATATGGAGCGTTTAATAGCCATCAGGAAAAATCAGGGGGAACGTTTTGAGAATCAATGGAAACCTTTATTGGAACATTTAGCTGCCTCATGTAATGGATTATTAGCCACGTAGGAGGGGCAGACGGGAATTGGGAAGAGAGATTATAGGGTACTTGCGGGCTTTGACAGCAAGGGAAGGCGGGGGGGGTGGATACGAGGGGGGAGGGGCTGATTATATACCCTGTAATTATATAACCTGTAATTAAGCTCTGTGGTGAAGTGTTTGCTGGTTAAATAAGTGTGTTAAAACATTGCGTTATGCTGTGTACGGTTTACTGATTGCAATAAAACTAATAAAGATTAAGTTTAAAACAAAACAAAACAGAATACTCCCAGTATGCAGCCTCTAGAGCAAGAGGAGAAGCTTAATGTGTGCAGTCCCAAGAGCAAGCTGAAAAGCACATACAATGTGCAGCCTCCAGAGTAAGACCCAGAGTGCACAGAATTTTCAACCTCCAAGTTAGATTTGCAGCACCCAGAGCTTGCAGATCCAATGGGCAGATATGGTATGCACAGAGGGTGAAAGCCCCTGAGCAAGACCTGAAATGCATCTAATGTAAAACCTTCAGAACAAGACGTACTGCAGAAATTGTGCAGCCACCTGAACCAGACACAGAGCAAGACCTTAAGCCCATGGAGTGTGCAGCCCTTGGAGAAAGATACCAAGTGTACAGTGCGTGCAGCCTCTAACGCAAAACATGGAGTAAATGAAGTACATAGTCTCTAGATCAAGATATGGAGTGCATAGAGCATACAGCCTCCACAGCAATACCAGAACCTCAGTGTGGCTTCCAGAACACAATCTTTCCTTAAGTGCAGAGTATGCTTATTCTCCAAAGGCAAACCTTAAGTGCACTGAGCATGCAGCCTCCAGTACAAAGCATGGAGCACAGAGTATGGCATTGAGTGCATAGAGCATGCAGTCTCTCGAGCATTATCATAAAGCATTCCAAAAACATGACATCACATGGAGTGCAGAAAATACCCCACCTCCAAAGCCCCTATGTGGAGGCCCAGAATGTGCCAAGTCCAGATCCAAACTCACAGTGTCCAACATGTGCCACATTCACAGCAATCCAATAAATGCCCAAGACATGCTTACTCCAGAGCCCTACAAGAAATGAACCAAGCATGCTGATTCCCAAGCAATACAAATGGAGCACCTAAGCATGCACATGCCACCCAAGATCCCACACCAAACATGTAGAGGATAATTTTAGAAACTCCTATGCAGTTTATGCACATTGAAACATGTTTATTTGGGGCCTATTTTATAAAGTTAGGTGCACTTATACTTTATTTTATAAAATAGGGGTGTACTGATGCACCTTAACCTAGCAGTGGCAGTTACCCCTGGCCTTTGAGCAAGTTTAACCAATTGTGCCTAGATTGGGCGGAAACATGTGTAAGCCACAACATTCTCTGACATATGCTCCCCCAAGTTCCAGCCCTGTGAATATCCCAATTGAAAAGTCGCATAATAGACCTTACACATGAGATTACAGAATAGCAACCACCCACAGAGTCCACATTAGTGGCCATTCATGCACATACATTCTTTGAAATAGGGACTTAAACACAAATATCACTTAACTTTCCACGTATCCCTTATCAAAAAAGCCCCATAGTGCATAACCTTGCAACTTCCAACAAATGCATGGTGCGCACTTGTGAACAGACAGCAGAGCAACATTTGCTGGGCACTCAGAACGAAGATTTCCAGCATCATGCCTGGAGCACAAAGCGTGCAATCGCCAGTGCCGTACATGGAGTGCAAAGAGCATATTAATTACAGGGCTCTGGATAGAAAGCACTCAGCAAACAGCCTTCATAGCACACCTGAAATGCAAAGACCATGCTAACTCCAGTCAGATCAGGAGTGCCCAGATCATGCAGTATCCAAAAGCATACCTGGTGTGCTGAAAAATTGCACAGAGCATGCACATTGTGGAGGAATACCCGGGAGTGTTCAATGCGCCCAAGCACTAACTGGTGTGTACACACTGAATCGGCTCCAGAGCAACACATGGGGGTATGTTTACTAAACCGAGGTAAAGACATTTGTGGTAAGGGCAGCGTTAAGGTGCCTGAAGCCATATAAGACAGGGGGCGTGCCGACGTTAGGGTGCCTTGAGACATTTAACGTGAATTAACAGGACCAAGTGCGGTAAGGTGACCAGATGTCCTAAGGAAAGACAAAGCATTTTAGGATGTGCTAAGGCGCCGTAACAGGAGATAAGGCACCTCAAGGTGCCTTAAGATGTGTTAAAGTGCCCTAACAGGAGATAAGGCGTCCTAAGGAGAGACAAGGTGCCCTAAGGTGGAAAGCATGCACTTTAAAGCAGGACCATGGCTGGACAGAACACCAAGGAATGTCAATATAAAGGTGATGGAAGGAAGGAAGGACAGGTGGGAGTTGATGGACCTGGCATATTGGTGGGCACTCTATTTGGCAGCCAGTAAAGCGGACGACCATGTGGGAGGCAGCTGTACCGATGCACAGGGTGGTGCCAATGTAAAGTGCTGCAGTGACAGTGTGTGTGGCATAGGACAGGGAAGAGGTGTCTCCCAGCAGAGGCAGAAGTGGCAGGATGTTTGCAGCGACAGAAGGATAGAATAGTAGTGGATACGTGCAGATCAGGCACAGGAGAGGCAAGCACGAAGAGCTGTAATGCAGAAAAGGGTACCAGTGTAGGTCATGGGGTAGAAGCCTGCACAAGACGACAGGTCTGTACACAGCTAACAGAGACAGATAGATGGGCTGAAGGACAGATGGTGGCTGAGGAGAGGGTGGTATGGGCTGGCAGCACAGATCTGCAGAGCTCTGATGTTACAGGCATGAAGATGATCTGAGTAGTAGAGTCACAAAAAGAACAGGTAGGAATCAAACCCCTGTCCCCTGTTACGGAAACCTTGAACTAACCACTAGGCTACACCTCCACGCTTCTCTGCACAGCAATGACTGGATATAAAGAGACTGCAGGTCACCACCTAAAATGTCTGCTGTGTATGCCGGTATAGGGTAGCCCCACCAGTACTCATAATGCAGTGCACATGCAGAACAGCAGTCTACATCTGATCACCGAATGAAGAATGCACACATCCATCACCTCAGCTTAGTAAGAGGAACTGACAGTGTGTGATACAAGCACAGAGTAGCTAAAAACCATGCTACTGAGCAGTTTCTGCGGTCACCCTAAGGGTACGGATGGGCATCTAGCACCAGGTCCTCTGTACCTGCAGTGCTAGCAACGGTCTCTGCTGCATATCCCCATCACCGCTAGTGTCTGGCAGGTACTGTCTGCAGTGTGATATGCTAGTCACCTTGTGTCATGTTGCCGGCGCCAGTGCACCCAGGCTTGGGATATACAGCATGGACACCCAGCAGTTGGTTATCGGTCCCCTAGGACAGGAAGCGCACCCATATCACTAGAACCAAACACTATATAGCACTATGTGGATACACAGCCGTGCCATTGTCACTGCTCGGTGGCTTTAGACAAGGAAGATCTTGTCTTACTAATCTGTTATGTTTTTTTGAAGGAGTGAATATAATCAGGTGGACAAAGGTGAGTCGGTTGATATTGTGTATCTGGACTTTCAGAAAGCCTTTGACAAGGTCCCTCATGAGAGACTTTTGGCAAAACTAAAAGAGTCATGGGATAGGAGGCAGTGTACTATTGTGGATCAGGAACTGGTTAAAAGATAGAAAGCAGAGGGTAGGGCTAAATGGCCAATTTTCCCAATGGAGAAAGGTGAATAGTGGTGTACCCCAGGGATCTGTGCTGGGTCCGCTGCTTTTTGACATATTCATAAATGACCTGGAAAGTGGAATAACGAGTGAGGTTATCAAATTTGCAGATGACACAAAACTATTTAAAGTTGTTAAAACCCAAGAGGATTGTGGAAAATTGCAAGAGGATCTTGATAAATTGGAAGACTGGGCCATCAAAATGGCAGATGAAATTTAATGTGGACAAGTGCAAGGTTATGCACCTAGGGAAGAACAACCCAAACTATGGTTACACGATGCAAGGTTCCACATTAGGGACTACCACCCAGGAAAGAGATTTAGGCGTCATTGTGGATACCATGTTAAAACCCTCGGCCCAGTGTGCAGCGGTGGCCAAGAGAGCAAATAGAATGCTAGGTATGATAAGGAAAGGAATGGAAAATAAAATAAAAGATATTATAATGCCTCTATATCGTTCCATGGTGAGACCGCACCTTGAATATTGTGTGCAATTCTGGTCGCCGTATCTTAAAAAGGATATAGCGATTTTAGAAAAGGTTCAGAGAAGAGCCACCAAAATGGTAAAGGGGATGGAAGGATACTCCTATGAAGAAAGGCTAAAAAGGTTAGGGCTCTTTAACTTGGAAAAGAGACGGCTGAGGGGAGATATGATAGAAGTCTATAAATTAATGAACGGAGTGGAACGGGTAAACGTAGATCGATTGTTTACCTTATCAGAATATAGAAAGACTAGGGGACATGCAATGAAGCTACAGGGTATACTATTTAAGACTAATAAAAGAGAATATTTTTTCACTCAACGTGTAATCAAACTCTGGAATTTGTTACCGAAGGATGTAGTAAAGGCTGTTAGTGTAGCTGGGTTTAAAAAAGGTTTGGACAAGTTCCTGGAGGAAAGGTCCATAAACCATTATTAAGAAGGGACCCAGGATATCAATGCTTGAACCAATACAAGCATTGTGGAACCTGTGTCCCTTGGGGAAACTGCTAGGTACATATGACCTAGATTGGCCACTGTTGGAAACAGAATACTGGGCTTGATGGACCTTGGTCTGACCCAGTATGGCATATCTTATGTTCTTATGTTCTTATTTAAAATCCAATATGATTCAGAGCAATGGCATCTTTTTATAGATTCTTCAAAAAGAAGTCTCAAAGCAGTTTTACTCCACAACGGTTTTTACGCTTCCATACCTGTAGGTCATTCCGTACACTTGAAGGAAACCTACGAGAACTTGGAATTGGTTCTTCGTAAACTTAAATATGAAGACCATGGTTGGCAAGTGTGTGGGTACTTGAAGGTCTTGTGCATGCTGCTCGGGCAAAAAGCTGGGTATACCAAATATCCTTGTTTTCTGTGTCTATGGGACAGTCGAGACCGACAAAATCACTGGGCCAAGAAGAGTTGGCAGCCGAGGGTGCTAACAGTCAGTGAAAAAAATGTCCTCCGAGAAACTTTGGTACCTTCCCATAAAGTTCTTCTACCACCTCTCCACATAAAATTGGGATTGATGAAGCAATTCGTAAAATCACTTCCAAGAGATGGAGAATGCTTCAAATACTTGGTCACCAAGTTTCCAGGCCTGTCGGAGGCAAAATTGAAGGAAGGTGTGCTCGTCGGACCAGACATTAGAAGGCTTATAGTTGATCAAGAGTTTGTCAATACCATGACGGATCCTCAAAAAGAAGGTTGGATTGCATTTAAAGAAGTCGTACAGAAATTTTTAGGCAATAACAAAGATCCTCACTACAAAAAGATCGTTCGACGAATGCTGAAAGCATTTCAAGCTTTAGGTTGCCTGATGAGTTTGAAAGTGCATTTCCTCCAGTCCCACCTTGACTACTTTCCTGAAAATTTGGGAGCTGTTAGTGAGGAACGAGGTGAACGATTCCACCAAGACATTAAAGAGATGGAAAGGAGATACCAGGGAAAATGGAGCATTACAATGATGGCAGACTACTGTTGGATGCTTCAGAGAGACATTCCAGATGCTACTCACAAGCGTAAATGCACCAAGAGGAGCCTCACAAGGAAGAAGAATCGAGTTTAGTGTGTATCGGTTAGCTCATTTCAGTTCAAAAAAGGATTTTCATGAAAATATTGTAATAAAACTTTAATTTTATAAGTCTATTTCCATTTATTTTGAGGTATTGCCTTATTTAACATAGTTACCTAAATTGTCAGGAAACGTGATGTCCTATGACAAAATGGAGGTCATTTTCTGATTCAGTGCACCAAAAAACAAAGATTACGTGGAATAACCAAAACAGCTCTCGAAAAAAAAATTTTTGCAGACCTGTGTAGTTTTGTGTCATCTGCAAATTAGATAACCTCACTCGTTATTCCCTTTTCCAGGCCATTTATGAATATGTTAAAAAGCAGCGGACACAGCACAGATCCCTGGGGTACTCCACTATTCACCTTTCTCAATTGGGAAAATTGGCCATTTAGCCCTACCCTCTGCTTTCCATCTTTTAACCAGTTCCTGATCCACAATAGTATATCACTTCCTATTCCATGACTTTTTAGTTTTGCCAAAAGTCTCCGATGAGGGACCTTGTCAAAGGCTTTCTGAAAGTCCAGATACACTACATCAACAGACTCACCTTTGTCTACCTGTTTATTCACAGCTTCAAAAAAAACAAGATTATTAAGACAAGATCTTACTTGTCTAAAGCCATGTTGGCTGTCTCCCATTAAGCCATGACTATCTACATGCTGAATAATTTTGTTCTTTATGATGGTTTCTACCATTTTTCACGGTACTGACTTCAGGCTCACCGGTCTGTAGTTTACCGGATCACCCCTGGAACCCTTTTTAAGCCATCCTCCATTCTTCAGGTATTACAGATGGTTTTAATGATAGTTCACAGATTACTAATAGCAGGTCTGCAATCTCATATTCAGTTCTTTCAGCACCCTTGGATGTTACCATCCGGTCCAGGTGACTTTCTACTCTTTAGTTTATCAAACAGTTGTAATACATCTTCCTGATGTATCGATATTTCTTTCAATTCTTCCGCAGTATTACCTTTAAATACCACTTCAATCATGGGTAGCATCCCTACTTCTTCCTCAATAAAGACCAAAGCAAAGAATTCAGTCTCTCCACTATGGCCTTGTCCCCTCTTAGTGCCCCTTTTACCCCGGTATCATCTATTGGTCCAACGGACTCTCACAGGATTTTTGCTACAAATGTACTTGTAATAGTCTTTATTATGTCTTTTTGCTTCCACAGCAAGCTTCTCCTCAAATTCTCTCTTTGCCTGCCTTGCATTTAACTTGCCAGTGTGTGCGCTGTTCCCCGTTTTCGTTATTTGGATCTTTTTTCCATTTCTTGAGAGATGCCTTTTTGGCAACAGCAGACTCTCTGACCTCACCTTTAAACCATGCTGGCAGTTTTTTGGACTTCCTTCCACTTTTCTTAAAGCGTGGAATACAGCTGGTCTGGGCTTCCAAGATAGTATTTTTAAACACCACCCAAGCTTGATGTAAGTCTTTAAACCTTTGCAATTGCTGCTTTTAGGGGTTTTTTTAGTTTAGAGTTTGTTTTTTTGTTTTTGTGGGTTTCTTTTTTTTTAACTATTTCCCTCATTTTATCATAATCTCTGTTTTGAACGTTAAAAGGTAGTACTGTGGATTTCCTTACAATCCTTCCATTAATTTTCTCCTTTAACTAAGGTGTACTACCCCCACTACTGCTAAGAAGGAATGTGTTGGCTCTTAGTCCCTGGGTATGGAGCTATTATTTCAGGAATATTGGAGAATTCTGATAAGGAAACTGACTTCCTCTACTTTGCTTGTTACATTGGCTTTAATATATGATAAAGCTATTTCAAAAAGAAGAATGTTCCCTTTGAAGGTTTCAATAAGAGGATTTTTCCAGATCTATCCAGGGAAACCTAGAGGAGGAGGGAGTTCCTTCTCCTTAGAATGGGTTATCTTGGCACTAGGGTGCCTTATTTTTCCTGAGGTTCACCTGTAAATGCCTGATCAAGTTAAAGCACAGTTTAAAGCACAGTTATGCTTTTTATGAGTCACTGCAACTGTTATTTATTAATTCTTAGGTTGGGGCCCTAGATTCTTAGGCCAGGGCCTTAGATACCCGAGATCTTATTTGTAACCGGCTGTTGGAGTTTGGGCTTTTTTCCTTTTGCATTCGTATGATTGTTCTCCTTTTGAACCTCCCCATCTTTCTGAGGGCTGGTGAGAAATGAAGTTTTCTTTTCTTTTAGAATATTTCCCTTATGAAAGTACTGTTGATTCCACTTTTCTGACACAAGTGATTCTGCTTGGAATACATTGTAAACTTCATAAAGAATACATTTTAAAAAAAGAAGACAAAGGGATTTATGATGTTTTAAATTAATTTTGCTTTGTGCATAAGTGTTGTACATGGCACAAATTGGCATTTTTGAATGAAATATGTTGACCTGTTGTAAAGGACTTTCATTGACCTAAAAGACACTATTACTCTGTACAGCATTTTACATAAACAGTTAAAAATAAACTGACTACTGCTACTTGTGAACCAGAAATTGGCACTTTGGTGCAAGTAATCGTACCTTTACAGTATGATCCTGAATGTTGTTATCAGCAATAGCTTGCAGAAAAGGCTGGGAATGATCACTCAAGGTCAGTCGATATGAACAGAGTTGAGATTTGTTTGGAGCTGTGTTAGCAGAAGAAATGCAATGGTCTTCATCTTTTTCCTCATTATAACTGTAATGAATCTGACTAGTTTGCAAACCTCCAGAAAAAATAGACGACTTCAGCCATTCTAGAGAGGAATGAAGAGAACATGCAAGAAATGACAAGTTAATAAAAAGTTAGAAGTCACCTAGAACAGTCTATCAATACATTTCACAAGCTAAAGAAAAAGCAGAAACCAGATGCCAACTCATTTTCATCAATATTAGTGTTTAAAATGTCTTTACCAATCTGAATACTAGGGATATGCATTCCTTTATTTACATAAAAAATGTCAATCATATTTTATTTATTATTTATTTACAATCTCTTATATACCGCACTATTCAGCATCAGCGCGGTTTACATGGAACAAAAATGCTCAGTACAGTCTGCATTTTTAGAAACAACAGTATTTAGAGGGCTGCGCTTTCAGAACACTGAGTAGCATCAGAATCCACCTTCAAAATAGTGGCCCCCTCACTACGGTTGCTTCAAGAGGGCTATGCTTTCACACCACCTACAGTAGTAGCAGCAGACTGTAGGCACCATCTGGCGCACTTGATTGATGTCACTCAAGGGCCTTTACAACCAGAGCCCTCACCACGGGCCGCAGCAGCAGGCATGTCTCACCCCTTCAGAGCACATAGAAGCAGCAACAGGAGGCTCTTTACTAAGGGATGACGCGGCCTCCAAACAGGTATTGAAATCCTCCAGGCTTTTGGGTTCTATGGACAGATGACATCAGAAAGGAGAAATGGAGAGTCCATCGAAAACATCATTTACATCTGTAAGTATAGATTCTCCAACAGGGGAATCGTATAATAGGGGAACTTAATCCTACCCCTTCAACCTAATGGGTCAACTTTGGTGACTGGAGGAGGTCCTCATATGGAGTTAAGTCCAACTGTGTCACCACCTGTTCCACAACAGGATACTACTACTACTACTCATTTGTATAGTGCTACAAGGCATACACAGCACTGTACATGTAAAATCTGGTCCCTGCTCATTAGAGCTTACAATCTAGTCATGACAGACAACACAGCAGTAGCAGATAAGGATGTATCTAGGGGAATGGTAAGGAAACACATAGATTAAGCAGATCAGGATCTAAGCGCGGCCTTGAAGAGGTGAGTTTAAAACCTGGATTTGTAAAGGGCCAGAGATGAAGCCTGACAAAGACTCGGGTAGTTCGTTCCAGGCATAAGGAGCAGCAAGGTAAAAGGTTAGAAGTCTGGAGTTGGCAGTAGAAGAGAAGGGCACAGATAGAAGCAATCTGCCAAAAGAGCAGAGCTCAGGGAGAGATAAGAAAGGAAAGGTAGTGAGGAGCAGCAGAATGAGTGCACCTATAAGTCAGTAGGAGAAGCTTGAACTGGATACAGAAATGGATAGGGAGCCAATGAAGCGACTTAAGAGGTGTTATATGAGCATGTTGAGGATGGGGCGCTCGTGAGCCCGGAGATTGTGGCAGCAGATTAACCTGGCTCATCTCTTCAGATCCCTTAAAAGTGGCCCGATGCCATAAAACCAATGCAAATTTAAGAAATGTGAACTCCCCAGGTGATAAATCAATAAGAGCAGCTAAAATAGGGAATAGAAAACAAATGGATCAGACCATAACTACCGGATACCCATTCTCTGCCTGATGCCCTCTGGAACATACCCCAGATCATCCCCTGCGTGGGTAAATCGACCCTCCTAATAAGAAATAAGCACCAGGGCTCCTCGGTTAACACCGCGATGCTGCAGCTCTTCTTCAAATAGCTCCAACTGTTCCTAACAGCACATTACCTATTAAATCCCAGCTTTGAAAGTCTCGGGCACTAACGGGGCTCTCCTCTTACAAACTGTCATGCTTTGCTCCAGATCGAGGCTCTCTAACTACAGCGCGCCTCCTCTCAGCCCCTACCTGGGTCCCTGAAGACTCTTAATCCTGTGCGGCTGCTCCTGTGAACACAAGGTTATAGAGTTGGCTCGTGCCATTAAAAACGTGGTCCTGGAATGCAAAAAGTATGGTGGAATGCATCATGGAACGCAGCTGAGCTCAGTTTCAGGGCAGGAAACTGTATACATCTGGGATCGCGGGCCTTGCTGTTTGCTAACTTGCAGCGGCGATTTTAAAAGCTGGAAATAAGGGAGCCTTTCGCTTCATTTTTCAAATAATCTGCAGGGGTGACAACCTCTTCCTTCAGCTGGATGCCTAACACGTCTATGAGTGAAGGTAAATGGCTCTTCTCTGCTGGCCCTGCTTACCACTGATTTTGCTCCATTCCTAGACAGCGTTACTAAGCCAAGATAATATCAGAACTCCACCTGGAGGTTACAATTGGAAGTACATGCTACATTAAATCCCTCTTGAGACCTGCCTTCTGGTGACAGAGTTTTATAAGTAAGGCTGTCCAGCTGTCTGGCACTATGTCTCAAAAGAGGAAAAAAAACTGCTGAATATGGCACCCAAGACCACTTATGCCTCTACCATCTCTAAGTTCTCACAGAAGACAAAGCGCCTTGAGACTGATACTCGCACTAAGGATACTGTATCTCCTTCTAGTCAAATTGCCGCTCCGGATGCACCATCGGAACTACCTGCCACCAAGGTGGACCTGGAAATTCTTCAAGAGTTCTGGGCCTTTCGTATGGATTTTCCCAAGGCAATATCTGACCTCCGATTGGAGCGGAAAGGGTCGGAGGACCGAGTAACTCGGAACGAGATAAATATGGAGAGCAGATTTTTTATTTATTTATTTAAAAGGATTTGTATCCCGCCTTATCCTAAAACCAAGGCGGCTTTCACATCAAATGATTTAGATTTGTGGTAGGGTGGGGTTGTCGGCATGCAGTGCTTGAGTAGAAGTGTTTAATCAATACATGCAATATATACAGCGTGTGCTATTTACAATGTACTATACACAGCTTTACTATACAGATAGATGCTTCTGCCCTCTTCCAATCTTGACTTCAGAAACTGGATCATCTAACCCGGGACCTTAAGGAGTGTCAAGACGAACTTGAAAATAGATAACGCAGGGCCAACATAAGAACATAAGATATGCCATAATGGGTCAGACCAAGGTCCATCAAGCCCAGTATCCCGTTTCCAACAGGGGCCAATCTAGGTCATAAGTACCTTGCAGTCTCCCCAAAAGACAGGTTTCTCAATGCTTGTATTGGATCAAGCAGTGATATCCCGGATTCCTCTTAATAATGGTTTATGGACCTTTCCTCCAGGAACTTGTCCAAAACTTTTTAAAACCCAGCTACACTAACAGCTTTTATTACATTAACCGGTAACAAATTCCAGCGATTGATTAGATGTTGAGTGAAAAAATAATTTCTCTTATTAGTCTTAAAAAGATTACCCTGTAGCTTCATTGCATGTCCCCTAGTCTTTTTATATTCTGATAACGTAAGCAATCTACGTTTACCCGTTCCATTCCATTCATGAATTTATAGACCTCTATCATATCTCCCCACAGCCTTCTCTTTTCCAGGTTGAAGAGCCCTAACCTTTTTAGCCTCTCTTCATAGGAGTATCCTTCCATCCCCTTTACAATTTTGGTGGCTCTTCTCTGTACCTTTTCTAATAACGCCATATCCTTTTTAAAATACAGCGACCAGAACTGCACACAATATTCAAGGTGTGGTCGCACCATGGAACGATACAGAGGCATTATAACATCCTTTGTTTTATTTTCCATTCCTTTCCTTATGATACCTAGCATTCTACTTGCTCTCTTTGCCGCCGCTGCACACTGGGCGGAGGGTTTTTAACATGTTATCCACGATGACATCTAAATCTGCTTCCTTTTATGGTGGTCCCTTACGTAGAACCTTGCATCATGTAATCATAGTTTGGGCTGTTCTTATCTAGATGCATAACTTTGCACTTGTCCATATTAAATTTCATCTGCCATTTGGATGCCCAGTATTCCAATTTATCAAGATCCTCTTGCAATTTTCCACAATCCTCTTGGGTTTTAACAACTTTAAATAGTTTTGTGTCATCTGCAAATTTGATAACCTCTCTTTATTCCCTTTTCCAGATCATTTATGAATATGTAAAAAAGCAACGGACCAAGCACAGATCCCTGGGGTACTCCACTATTCACCTTTCTCCATTAGGAAATTTGGCCATATAGACCTACCCTCTTGCTTTCTATCTTTTAACCAGTTCCAGATCCACAATAGTACACCTGCCTCCTATTCCATGACTTTTTAGTTTTGCCAAAAGTCTCTGATGAGGGACCTTGTCAAAGGCTTTCTGAAAGTCCAGATAGACAAAGGTGAGTCGGTTGATATAGTGTATCTGTTTATTCACACCTTCAAAAAAAACATATTAGTAAGACAAGATCTTCCTTGTCTAAAGCCATGTTGGCGGTCTCCCTTTAAGCCATCACTATCTACATGTTCAGTAATTTTGTTCTTTATAATGGTTTCTACCATTTTTCCCAGTACTGACGTCAGGTTCACCGATCTGTAGTCTGCTGGATCACCCCTGGAACCCTTTTTAAAAATTAGCGTTACATTGGCCATCCTCCAATCTTCAGTTATTACAGATGATTATAATGATAGTTCACAGATTACTAATAGCAGGTCTGCAATCTCATATTTCAGTTCTTTCAACACCCTTGGATGTATACCATCCGGTCCAGGTGATTTCTTCCAATTCTTCCGCAGTAGCACCTTTAAATACCACTTCAGTCATAGGTAATATCCCTACATCTTCCTCAGTAAAGACCGAAGCAAAGAATTCATTCAGTCTCTCCTCTATGGCCTTGTCCCCTCTTAGTGCCCCTTTTACCCCTCTATCATCTAATGGTCCAACTGACTCTAGGATACTTGAAAAAGTATTTATTACGCGTTTTTGCTTCCACAGCAGGATTCTTCTCAAATTCTTTCTTTGCCTGCCTTATCAATGCCTTGCATTTAACTTGCCAGTGTGTGTGCTGTTCCCCGTTTGTTATTTGGATCTTTTTTCCATTTCCTGAAAGATGCTTTTTTGACAACAGCCTCTCTGACCTCACTTTTAAACCATGCTGGCAGTTTTTTGGACTTCCTTCCACTTTTCTTAAAGTGGGGAATACAGCTGTTCTGGGCTTCCAATATAGTATTTTTCAACACCCCCCCCCCCCCCCCCAAGCTTGATGTAAGTCTTTAACCTTTGCAACTGCTCCTTCTAGTTTTTTCTTAACTATTTTCTTCATTTTATCATAGTCTCCCTTTCGAAAGTTAATAGGTAGTACTATGGATTTCCTTACCATCCCTCCTCCATTAATTGAATCAAATGCGATCATGCTATGATCACTATTGCCAAGAGGCCCCAACACCCTTATCACTTGCACCAGATCTGGTGTTCCACTAAAGACTAGGTCCAAAATGGTTTCCTTTCTGGTCAGGTCATGAACCAGCTGCTCCAAGAAGCAGTCATTTATTTCATCTAGAAACTTTATCTCCCTAGTATGTCCTGCCGTGACACTAACCCATTCGATACCGGGGTAATTGAAATCACCATTATTACTGTGCTGTAACTTTTGTTAGCTTCCCTGTTTCTTTGAGCATTTCATCATCCATTTGTTTATTCTGGCCAGGCGGTCGATAATACACCCCCCACAGCCATCGCCTTCCCTTTTTTACATGGAATTTCAATCCACAGAGATTCTACAGCAAATTTTGTTTCCTGCAAAACTTTAATCCTTTGTGACTCAATGCCATCTGTAACAGAGCGCAACCCCTCCACCAATTTGAACAGTTCTATCATTACAATATAGTTTGTACCCAGGTATCACAGTGTCCCACTGGTTGTCCTCCTTCCACCACGTCTCTAAGATACCAATTATATCTAACCTCTCATTTAGTGCTATATATTCTAACTCTCCCATCTTATTATTTAAACTTCTAGAATTTGCGTACAAGCATTTTAGAGACTGTATTCTATTCATTTTAATCTGGCTATCAGTAGGCAGGGGTAATTTGGAATCTTTAAGCTCTGTCTGCTCCGTACTCAAGGGCATTTCGGCTACTTTGGTCTTTATTGGAACCTCTGCTGATATGCCCTAACTTCATTTTTTTGGTGGGTATCCTTCAAGGATACATTGTTCTGAACCATGCACTCTTGGGCGACTGTCGGCTCTCCCCTATTATCTAGCTTAAAAGCTGCTCTATTCTCCTTTTTAAAGGATAACGCCAGCAACCTGATTCCATCCCGGTTAAGGTAAAGCCCATACCTTCGGAAGAGCCCCTTCCTTTGCCCAGAATAGACAAATAGAAACATAGAAAAATGATGATAGAAAAAGACCATATGGCCTATTCTAGTCCATCCTTCCATAACTACAACAGTCCCCTTTTTCCCTTTAGAGATCCTCTGTTTGTCCCATGCTTTTTTTAATTCAGATATTGTCCTCATCTCTACCACCTCCACTGGGAGACTATTCCATGGATCCACCACTCTTTCCTTAAAGAAATATTACCGCATATCACTCCTGAATCTATTCCCTTTAACCCTCATCCCATGTCCCCTCGTAGCATTACTTGCTTTCTTATTTTTTTTTTTTTTTATTACATTCTCTTATATACTGCGCTATTCTGCATCAGTGCGGTTTACATTGAACAAACTGAAATTACATTGAACAGGGCATTATAACTTGGAGATAACTATTTTACAGGGAACATGGGCTATGGAGGGTTAAGTGGCTTGCCCAAGACCACAAGGAGCACCTGTGGGACTAGAAACCCCAGTCCTTCCGGCCCAAGGTTGCTGTCCTCTAGTGGGATTTGAACTCCCGACCTTCCGGCCTGAAGTACCTTGCCCCAACCACTAGGCCACTCCTCCACTCCAATCTTAAGAGGCTCTCCCCCTGTGCATTTATACCACGGAGGAATTTAAATGCCCCAATCATATCACCTCTATTCCGCCTTTCCTCTAAGGTGTACATATTAAGATCCTTAAGTCTGCCCACATATGCTTTACAATGAAGACAACTAACCATTTTAGTAGCCACTCTTTGTACTGACTCCATCCTGTTTATATCCTTTTGAAGGTGCGTTCTCCAGAATTGCACACAATACTCCAAATGAGGTTGCACCAAAGACTTATACAAAGGCACTATCACCTCCTTTTTTCTGTTAGCCATTCTTCTCCGTATGCACCCAAGCATCTTGCTAACTTTTGCTGTCACCTTTTCTACCTGTTTAGTTCTTTAAGTTCATCAGATACAACCACACCTAGGTCCTGCTCTTCTTTAGTGGACAAAAGTACTTCACCCCCTATACTACATTGCTCCCTTGGATTGCTGCAGCCCAAATGCATGACCTTGCATTTGTTATCATCAAATCACAGCTGCCAAATTCTAGACCATTCTTCAAGCTTAGCTAGATCCCTCCTCATGTTTATCTACACCTTCCTGGGTGTCTACTCTATTGCAGATTTTGGTATCATCCGCAAAGAAGAAAACCTTACCCGACAGCCCTTCCGCTATATCACTAACAAAGATGTTAAAAAGAATCGGAACAAGGACAGAGCCCTGGGGCACACCACTGGTAACTTCCTTCTCCTCAGAGAACTCCATTTACCTGTACCCTTTGTCACCTCCCACTCAACCAATTTCTAACCCAAGCAGTAACTTTAGGATCCATCCCTAGGGTGCTCAGTTTGTTTATAAGTCGCCTGTGAGGAATGGTGTCAAAGGCTTTACTGAAATCGAAATACACCACATCTAGGGCTCTTCCTCCGTCCAACTCCCTGGTCACCCCATCAAAGAAATCAATCAGATTTGTCTAACAAGACCTGCCTCTGGTGAATCCATGCTGCCATTTTTGATTTTTATTGTATAGCTGAGAGAATATTATTATATTTTTAATGTTTTTTTTTAATGTTCATGTGTTTTGCTCTTGACTCCTGATGCAGGCTGAAAGCTGAAACTAGGCCAAGTCAGTTCTGTACCTTTGAAGGTTTTACAAAATAAAGGTTTCTTTGTTTTTAACTGGTGTGGACGTGTCCTCCCTGTGCTGTTCTCGTGATGTCTGGATAAATTACTCATGCCTAAAGCTCGCACACTCTGTTCCCCCTTGCTTGTTTATATAAAACATAGCAACCTGTTTGTCTGTCTGTATGAGAAGAGAGTGTCCGTTGAGTTGAGTAGAGAAGACTGATGGCATTGAAGACTGATCTGAAGAAGCACTTCATGAGTGGACCAAAGGCTCTATGTTGTCATGCCGTTGAGATGGGCTCTCCAGCCTAGTTTTGATATACGGTATACTGTAGTGGAGATTTCTGAAAATGTGACCGTACGGCCAGTATCTGAGGTGTGCATCACCACTGAAGGGCTGAGGAGTGATGATGATGAGGTCGGATAGGTGACCTGCAGACTGTTTCCATTGTTGTGAGAGAGTCCACTGCCCGATCCTCATGTTAAGATAAGCATGTGGCACAACATGGACTGTGGAAGCCATGTGGCCTAAGAGGCGTAGAAATGTTCTGACTGTAGCTGATTGTTACTGGACTTGTGTGGTGAAGGCATTGAGATGGAAGCGTCTGTCCTCTGGCAGAAACACCCTGCTTCTTAACTGTGTCTAATTGAGCTCCTATGAACTTGAGGTCCTGGGTTGGCGTGAGATGTGATTTTGGATAATTTATCACGCAACCTAACTCCAGGAGAACATGAATGATTTGATTAAGGGTGGAGGGAAGTGCAGAAGCGGAATCTACCTTTAGCAGCCAGTCATCTAAGTAGGGAACAGAAAGATCCCCAAAGTTCAAAGGTAGGCTGTCACAACAGCAAAACACTTTGTGAAAACTCTGGGTGTTGAGGCCAGTCCGAATGGGAGGAGACTGTACTGGTAATGGTTGTTCTGAAAAACGAACCTGAGAAACTTTCTGTAGTCTGGGTGGATCAGGATGTGTCTATAAGCATCTTTTAGGGGAGTCACAAGTCTGCCTGCAAACAAACCAGGGTCCAAAGAAAGCAAGGCAGAGCTGGAGCACTTCTAAAATCCAAAGCAGCTTTATTAAAACCCGTACACTTGCAGCATTTTGGCAAGTATACTTTCTTCAGGGGGTAGAGTTACCTCCAACAGATACAAATAAAAACATATTAAAAAACAAATTCAAATGATAAAATCAATTAATAAAACATATAATAAATAATGAAATTATATAATATAAATTAAGTTATTATAACATTAAACATATAAGAGTCTGGAGTAGGAAAACATGATGTTTTAGACCCATTATCATGCCATGGCAAAAACTAATAGAAAAAGTACCATAACATCTTAAAGAGCAAACATAAGTGAATTATTAAATATGTAGAGACGAGAAGGAAGAATAATGTTATCAATATTCCCAACTTGGGTCAAGATAAATATGATGAACCATAAGTTATGAAAAACTTTAAATGACCTACTTTGCTGCATCTGGAGCCTATAAAAATAAAACGTTTTTGTCTAAAAGATAAGAAACAGGATGATAAACCTTCTGTATACCTGTAAGATTTAATCAAATGTAGACAATTAAAACTACACCCAGCATCATATCCAAATCATAGAAATAAGGTTTCTTGTTTTAAATACTACGCAATAATTATACAGCGATCAGTGATGTGAATTAATGAATGAATCCATTTCTATACCCAAGGAATAGCCCTGCGGGCTCTATATTAAATTTATTTATTTAATTTTTTTATTTATTTTATTGAACATTTTTAAACCACGTTTTCTGAAGGATCAAGCACGGTTTAAAAAAAAACAATGGTTTGAATAGTACAGATAAGACAAGTACCTATTCAGTTACATGGAACTTTGTAGAACTATATACAGTGAAGAGGCATATAAAATAGTGTCAGTGACAAGCTGTTTCAGTATCGGAACCAATTTAAGAAACTAATGTTTTGTCACTTGAACATACTTCACTATTTTCAAGGCACAGTTCTAATTTCTTCCTATTAACATTTAAATAATTAAAAAATGAATGTATCTGCCCAAAAAGCGCAGTTACTCACCTGTAACAGGTGATCTCCGGGAACAGCAGGAATTTAATCTTCACATATGGGTATCGTTGGTACCAACGGAGCTTGCGCGAGAACGCTCCCCATCGTCCAATAGAAAAGCTTTTGGGAGCATCCCACTGCGCCTGCATTGCTGCCTTCCCGCCTTTCCCTCTTCAGTTGAGTTTATAGCTGAGAGAGAGAGAGAGAGAGACAACTCTTAGGGGAGGTGGGTGGGTTGTGAAGACTAAATTCCTGCTGTTCCCGGAGATCACCTGTTACAGGTGAGTAACTATGCTATCTCCAGGAACCAGCAGGAATGTAGTCTTCACATATGGGGGACTCCCCAGCTGAAAGATGCCAGGGAGATGACCCCAGGTTGAGATGGGTCATGCTTCCTCCCATGGATCTCTGGCATCGAAACCTGGGACGGCGGGTAGGAGTTGTTCTAAGTTTGAAAGAGATGCTGGAGAACAGCTTGACCAAACGAGGCATCCGAAGAAGAATCCTTGTCTAAGCAGTAGTGGGCTGCAAAAGTGTGTACTGAAGCCCAAGTGGCTGCTCTACAGATGTCGTCAATGGACACTAAGCGAAGGTTAGCCATAGAAGCTGCCATTACTCTCACATTGTGAGCTGTGACATAACCTTCAAGAGAAAGTCCTTTGCTCTCGTAAGTAAAGGATATGCAATTTGCAATCCATTTGGACAGAGTTCGTTTGGAAACTGGTAGTCTAAGATGACTAGAGTCAAAGGCAACAAAGAGCTGAGAAGACTTTCGATATTGCTTAGTTCTCTGAAGGTAAAAGGCCAAAGCAATTTTACAATCCAGAGTGTGTAGATTCCTTTCTGCATTGGAAGCGTGAGGCTTAGGGAAAAATAAAGGAAGGTAAACCGACTGGTTTAAATGAAAAGGCGAAACCACCTTTGACATAAAATGTGGGTGAGTTCTAAGAACTACCTTATCATGGTGGAACCTTGTATAAGGAGGATCAGCCACTAAAGCTTGGCGCACACTGATGCGTCTTGCAGACGTGAAGGCAATTAAGAAGATTACCTTCCAAGAAAGAAGTTTCAGGGATGTAGTGGCTAAGGGGTCGAAGGGCGGCTTTATGAGCTAACCAAGGACAAGATTTAAGTTCCATGCCACGGGCGGTGGCATAATGGGAGCTTTAGTTAAAAGTAGTCCTCTCATAAACCTTGCTACCAGAGGATGAGAGGAAACAGGTTGTCCATCTAAGGGCTTATGAAAAGCAGACAATGCCACTAAAGTGGACTCTTACTGAATTGGTCTTAAGACCAGAGGATGATAAATGGAGAAGATACTCAAGTAAAGCCTCCACTGGAAATGAAAAGGGGTTAAACTCCTTTTTAGAACACCAGATAGAAAACCTTTTCTACTTGAAGGCATAGGCTCGCCTTGTGGAAGGTTTTCTTGAAGGCAGAAGGATATCCTTTACCTGTTGAGAAAGGTTGATATCCTGGAATTCTAGGCTCTCAGGAGCCATGCCCTGAGGTGTGGAGGTTGAGGATTCGGGTACAGTAGCGTCCCGTTCTCATGGGAAAGTAGATCTGGAGCATATCCCAACTCCAGAAGTCTGGCTTAAGAGAGATGTAGAAGCAGAGGATACCACGTTTGTCGTGGCCAATGTGGAGCTATGAGGATCATATGGCCCCTGTCTCTCTGAAGCTTGAACAGAGTTTTGGGAATGAGGGGAATGGGAGGGAAGGCATAGAGGAAGTCTTGACCCCAATGGAGGTGGAAAGCATCCCTTGCCTGATAGTTTTGAGCAGGAATTCTGGAGCAGAATCGGGGAAGTTTGGCATTCTGAGGACTTGCAAAGAGGTTTATCTTTGGGGTTTCCCAGATCTGAAAAATTCGAGCAACTTGCTCTTGATGAAGAGACCACTCGTGTGGCAGAAGTACTCAACTGAGTTTCTCTGCTAAAAGATTTTGTGTGCCTGGAAGATACACCGCTAGAAGGTGGATCTGAAGATTCCTGGCAAAGACCCAGAGGCGTAAAGCTTCTTGCGAAACGCTTGAGAACCTGTTCCACCCTGCTTGTTCACGTAGAACATGGCTACTTGATTGTCGGTCTGGACCAGAACAGTCTTGTAGCTGAGGTGGGCTTGAAAAATCTGAAGAGCACAGAAGATGGTTCTGAGTTCTAGGATGTTTTTATAATAGTAAATGACGGCAGATGGTCCATCTAGTCTGCCCAGTATGATGGCAAGAGTAGTTGCCCCTCCCCACGTCTTTGTTTAGGGGTGAACCCACCACTCCATGTAGGACACCCCTATTTGTTGAGAATTTAGATGGTTCAATTTATTTTTATTTTATCCTGTTGCTGTAAAGGGATCCACTGTGTCTGTCCCATGCCATTTTGAATTCCGTCACCATGTTTGCCCCCACCACTTCCATCGGGAGGGCGTTCCAAGCATCCACCACCCTTTCAATGAAAAAGTATTTCCTGACATTGCCTTTCAATTTACCATCTTGCAGCTTCCTGTTATGGCCTCTAGTTTTACAGCTTCCCTGTCTTTGGAAGAGGTTTGTTTGTTCATTATTTCCCCTTTAAGTATTTAAAGGTCTGAATCATATCTCCCCTGTCCCTCCTCTCCTCCAAAGTGTACATGTTTAGGTCTTCAAGTCTCTTCTCATAAGGCTTCTGACGCAGGCTCCAAATCATTTTGGTCGCCTTCCTCTGAACAGTTTCCAGTCTTTTTACATCCTTTGCAAGATATGGTCTCCAAAACTGAACACAGTATTCCAAGTGAGGCCTCACCAGTGACTTGTACAATGGCATAAGTACCTCTTCCTTTCTGCTGGTAATTCCTCTTTGTATGGAATCCAACATCCTCCTGGCTTTTGCCACCACCTTGTTGCACTGTTTTGCCACCTTGAGATCTTCAGAAATAATCACACCAAGGTCTTTCTCCTGATCCGTGCACAACAACCTCTCGCCCCCTATCGCGTACATTTCCCTTGGATTTCTGCTACCCAAGTGCATGACTCTGCACTTCTTTGCATTAAATCGTAATTGTCAAGCATTAGACCATTCTTCCAGCTTTTGTAGATCTTTTCCTCATGTTAACCACTCCCTCGGGGGAGTCCACTCTGTTGCAAATTTGTGTGTCATCTGCAAAAAGACAGACTTTTCCGTTCAGTCCTTCAGCAATATCGCTCACAAATACATTGAACAGTGCCGGGCCCAGGACTGATCCCTGGGGCACCACGCTAATCACCTTCCCTTCATCTGAGTGAGCTCCATTTACCATCACCTTCTGTCGTCTGTCAGTCAACTAATTTCTGATCCAATTTACCATCTTGGGATCTGTCCCCAAGCTACTGAGTTTATTGATAAGCCTCCTATGAGGAACAGTATCAAAGGCTTTGCTGAAAGCCAGGTAGATGACATCCATTGCATGCCCCTGATCCAGTTCCCTGGTCACCCAGTTGAAGAACTCAATCAGATTTGTTTGGCAGGATCGTCCTTCGGTAAAACCATGTTTCCTTGGGTCTTGCATCCTGTTGGTTTTGAGAAAGTTCACTATTCGCTCTTTCAGGAGCGCCTCCATTACTTTTCCCGCCACCAAGGTGAGACTCACAGGCCTGTAGTTTGACACTTCTTCCCTGTCACCACTTTTGTGTAGAGGTATGACATCAGCTATTCTCCAGTCCTGAGGAACCTCTCCTGTTTCCAAGGATCTGTTGAAAACGTCCTTTAACGGACCTGCAAGAACCTCTCTGAGCTCTTTCAGTATCCTGGGATGTATCCCATCTGGTCCCATGGCCTTGTCCACTTTCAGTTTTGCAAGTTGTTCTAACACTTCATCTTCTGTGAATGGTGTGGTATCTACTTCATTCCTAATTTTATATTTGGAAGTCACAGGAGGTCCTTTGTGTCAGAGGTCTGTAGACTACAGCAGTATGGATGACAGTGCCATCTCCTCTTTCCAACACAATCCAGAGCGCTGCTTCTTTTCCCCATGCCCCCTGCATTTCAGTAGCTTTATCATTGCTTTTGACATACAAGGCTACTCCTCCTCCTCTTCCATTTTCACTAAGGCATTGTCCTCTCCCAGGAAATACACTGCCCAGAGAAGCATCTGGTGATTCACGGAGAACTTACAGAGCCGGACTGTCACGCAACAGAGGAAGTATGAGCCCGTGCCACCTTGCTTGTTGATATAGAACATCGCTACCTGGTTGTCTGTTTCTGTGAGAACGACCCGACCAGCCAGCTGCATCAGGAAGGCCCACAGCATATTCACAATGGCTCGGATTTCAAGGAAGCTTGTCTGGTGGAGGCTCTCTCTGACCAGAGGCCTTGCATGCAGAAGCTGCAGAGGAAGGCTCCCCAGACAAGCCTGGAGGCATCCAAAGTGAGAATTTTCTGATGTGGGGGCACTTGGAAGGGCAGTCTCACTAGAAGATGCACTGACTGCTGCCACCAGGGGAGAGAGAGTCAAGTAGTGGAGGAGTTACGCACACTCTGTTGAAAAAGTGGCCCAACGCCTGACACAAAGTGCAGAGACTCCACTGCGCTTGCAACATATGTTGGTGGGTGAACAGGGTGACGGACGGTGGAGACCATGTGGCCGAGGAGGTGAAGCATCTGGCGAGTGGATACCATCGAGCAACATTGAACCCGGTGAACCAAAGAGATGAGATGGTGGGCCGGATCTGTCAGGAGATATGCCGTGGCCATCAAAGTATCAAGGAGAGCCACAATGAACTCAAAGCTCTGAGCGGATTTGCAGGTGGGATTTGGGATAGTTTATAATGAAGCCCAGGTGCTCCAGGACTTGGATGGTGTGCTGTGAAGCCTGGCAAACATCATCTGGAGAGCCACCCCTTACCAAACAGTTGTCCAGGTAAGGGAAGCTGAAAATTCCCTGCATGCAGAGAAATGCAGCTGCGACCGCTAAGCACTTTGTGAAAACTCTGGGAGTGGACGCTAGTCTGAGGGGAAGAACCCTGTTATTGGTAAGTGCCTGCCACTGATGATTAAGCGTAGGTATTTTCGGTGCAGGGGATGAAGGAGGATGTGGGTGTAGGAATTTTTTAGATCCAAGGAGCACAGTCAAATCTCCCCCCGCTGGAGGTAGGGCAGCAATGTTCCAAGGAATACCATTTTGAACTTTTCTATTACAAGGAACCGATTTAGATTGCAAAGATCCAAAATGGGTCGGAAGCTGCCTTTCTTTTTGGGGACCAAGAAGTATGGGGGGTAGAATCCTCTTCCTGTCTGAGACAGCAGAAGCAGTTCCATCTTGCTGGCTTTGAAAAGGTTGACCACTTCCAGTTGGAGAAGTTCGATGGTGAGGTTCCAGATGGCATTCCCCTGGAAAGGACAGAGAGGGAATCTGCTTGAAGTGTAGGAGATAACCTTCCTTCATAATTTATAACGTCCAGCTGTCAGTGGTGATGCTGAGCCCACGGTGGGCACTGGAGACATCCACCAGTGTGCTGCGGAACTAAGCCTGAAAGGAGAGGAAAGGCCATAGTCCGTGAGTTAAAATCCCCTGGCTGCAGCTGTCACTGTCTCTGTCCTTTGCCTGCTGCTCCTGTGGAGGTGCCTGGTAGGAGTGGTACATGGGGTATGCACCGCAGGCTCTTCTTCAGGAAGGGTCAGCAGTCTTCCTGGAGAGCCTGATCATGATGAGTTATTCCATCTCCAACTCATCTCCTTCTCGGCAGCCTTCTCCGTCATGGGTTTGTCAAAGAGGTTCTCTTCCCGGCACAGGACATCAGCCAATCTCTAGGAGTGGAGGAGTAGCCTAGTGGTTAGAGCACTGGCTTGGGAACCAAGAGAGCAGGGTTTGATTCCCATTAGCACTCCTTGTGGCCTTAGGCAAGTCACTTAACCCTCCATTGCTCAGAAAAATCCAAGTTATCAATGTCCCTGTTTAATGTACGTTTACCAAGTTTAAGTTACAATGTAAACCACTTTGATTGAAATGATAAAGTGGTATAAAAAAACACTTAAATAAAAAAATTTGTCCTGAACCCAATACTCCAGGTCTGAGGACTGTAGCCATGCTAGACAGTGGCACCAATGCCCACCGCAGCCACTCTGGCCATGGACTCTTAGCCGTCATAGGCTGCCGAGTCACAAATTTGGAGCATTCTTTGGTTTTACTGACCAGGCTCCGGAGGTTCTTGAGATGGTCACCAGAAAGCCCAGCAAAGAACCTGGCAAGATCCCCTGCCAGGGCTCTCTACAGAGGTAAGATGGCTCCTTCTGGCGGGAAGACCAACACACGTGTGTCAAGTACCCTTCAAAAGCTTCTTTGGAAGCTGGGAAGTGCTCCCGCGCAGGCTCCATCGGTGATGTCACCCGTATGTGAGGACTGACTTCCTGCTTGGTCCCAGAGATGTATTCTTCTCCTTCCTGAATCTTTTAGAACATAGTTCATATCTGATCCTTATGGTCAACACGTGAATGAAATGTTTGCATTGTTTAAATTTTGTTTTTCTCCTTCATTACTTACCATCAACTAAAAAGAATTTAACCCAAACACAACATATTACAACCAGTATTAGTATTTTATAAAAAGGAAGGGTTAGCTTACTGGCACATTCAATTTCCACAGGGAACAGTGGTGTGCTCAATGCAAGATACGATGCATGTAGCCCTAAAAGGAGGCCCAAATTTCTTTCTGGATCTATTAGAGGTGAAGACAGACTGCTGAGATCTGGTGTTGTAATCACTTCCTGATCAGGCTGAATAGAAGAAACTAAAAATTACCTTAAAGAATTACAATTCATGTGTCAACAAACAATAGCAGAAAACTGAAAAGCATAATCTGACCTAAACTTACCTAAACTTTCCTGAAGTCCTTTAAGATCAGTCCAGACAAGTGAATTATGTCCTCCTGCCAGCAAACGGCTGATGCTGCCTTCTACTCTTCAGTACCATGTTTCCCCAAAAATAAGACTGGGTCTAATATTTATTTTTGCTCCAAAAGATGCACTAGGACTTATTTTCAGGGGATGCCTTATTTTTTTTATATAGAACAATCCACATTTATTCGTGAACAACAATCCTCATTTATTCATGTACAACAATCCAACATTTTTTTAAAATTTATAATTTATACATTTTTACAAATTAATCAAGCAAAAAAGCTTGTACAGAAAAGGAAAACTTGCAGAAAGATATAGACAAATACAATACATAGCAAAAAAAAATATACGAGATACCTATAGTCCCCTATTTGAGGGGTAAGAAAGAAAATAAATTAGAAGGGGAGGAAAAACCCCACTAATAACCAGGAAACCTTTTATCAAAAACAAGATAGCAACAAGGGCCTGAGACTACATCCTACCTATGGATGACACTATCTTCAACAGGGGAGGAAACTACAGGCAATCAAGCACTAAGAAATGCAGAAAGGTCTTCTGGCAAATAGAAAATATACTTGTGAGCTTTGAAAATAATAACACACTTACAAGGAAAACGTAAGAGAAAAGAGGCACCTAATTGCAGCACTCCGGGTTTAAGTAACAAAAATTGCCTACGCCTTTTCTGCGTCTCCCTTGTGACATCTGGAAATACTACAATTTTTTGTCCATAAAACAGGTTTGCCCTTTTCTTATAATACATCTTAAGTAACCAATCTCTATCTGAAGGTAAAGCAAATATAACAAGTAATGTAGCAACCTTCAACTTATCCAAAGTAGGTGATTGAAGGAGGTCAGACACATTGAGAAAATCCACATCAAGATTCACATTAACATTAGTAGCATTCACATTGATAGCATTAGACTCCCTTTTTCCAAACGGTAAACAAAACGCTTTTGTAACAGGCGGTATCAGATCCAAAGGAACAGATGATGATTCTTGTAGATACTTTTTAAATAATTCTATAGAAGCCACTCCCAGAATTATAGGAAAATTCAGAATACGAACATTAGAGGACCTAATATTATTCTCCAGCGTCTCAATCTTCGCCCGAAGGGCCGTGTTATCTTTAACAAGAGTCAAAGTCAAATCAGAAACCTGATT
Organism: Ichthyophis bannanicus; assembly: GCA_033557465.1. Classification (NCBI taxonomy): domain Eukaryota; kingdom Metazoa; phylum Chordata; class Amphibia; order Gymnophiona; family Ichthyophiidae; genus Ichthyophis; species Ichthyophis bannanicus. Next base: position 516,300,081 of record CM066035.1, read on the forward strand.
CAATTTCTGATCCATAGAACCAATGTTCCCATTTGTTTCAGCCATTTCAGCCTTCAATTTAGTGACAGATTCCTCTAAACAAGAAAGTTTGGTAGAAGAAACTGCTGAGCAACAACCTGAAACAGACCAGCAATAGCTTCCCAGATGTTATCGAGGGTGATCAAGTCAGGGCGGAGTAAAGTGAAGGAAAATGGAGCCGCAGCCGAAAAGGCGTCAGATACAGAAAGCCTTGCTGCACCAACCTCAGAATGCCCCTGGGAGGAAGCACCCGCCACCATTGAAAAATCCCTTGGGCTTATCGACCCTATTTTCTAAGGGCCGTTCTCCGACATCCTCAGCCGGCATCCCCCATCCTTCAACCGCAGACTTGTCGCACTCCGGCAGCTGGAAACACCAGGGGGGGGGGGGGGGGGTCAGGAGAGCAGGCGGGTCACGTACATCTGGGGAGAGAGTTACATCCAGGCCAGAGGTCACCGAATTTCCTTCCACCGGCGCCACAAAGCCTGCTCTAATCTCCCTTCTCGTACCCTCGGAAAGCTGCACAAAGCAGTCCATAGGGCCCATCAAGGAAGGTAAGGCTCGACGGGGAAAGCTCTTAGTTTACCCTTACGTTTAGGCATTGCAGCTCACTCACACCACAGCGGCCATCTTGATTAGACTACACCTCTCCCAATTTTATTTTATTATTTTTTTTTAAGTACAGCAATCTACATTTACTCAAATACAATCATGTCGTCTTCTTCCGGAACATCGTCAAAACTCTCCAAACCCCGAATTCCGGCCTGATTTTCTTGCAACTTCATTCTCTATAGAACCATTGGCTCCAATCTCTCATGTCTGTGATTTTATCCCAGGAATTCTTCATCCAAGTCACAATCTCTTGCAGGCCAGGCTTCACAAAGTTTCCATGCTGATTTCTCAATGTATTGTTCTATACCTCTCAATCAGTACCGATAGCACTTGAAGCTGATTGGCTGCCACCTCATGACAGGCAGTCAATCAGTGAAGTGTTAGTATGCTGTTGCTGCGGGTGGCGGACACAGGGAAGCGGGGGATGCGGGCAGCGTGACAGCACAGAATGTGATCACACTGGGAATGAATGGTGCTGCAGCACCCGCCTGCACAGATGATCAGCACCCGCCCACTATGAACAGTCAGAAATAAAATATTCATGCAGCCAGCGCAACACCCCCCCCCCCCCCGCACCGAATCTGTCAGTCCGTCCATGATCTGCACTAGGTCTTATTTTCGGGGTAGGGCTTATATTATGGGAATCTCAGAAAACATGCTAGGTCTTATTTTCAGGATAGGTCTTATTTTCGGGGAAACGGGGTATAAGTTAAGAACCCATAATAAAAAAAAAAATCAAGCCAACAAAAAAATTGGTTTTGTTCAGACTTCCAAAATGCCAAAACCAAACATGATCCAGCCATAAACATCTCTCCTTGGAAAGAGAGATGAGGTAAGACTTGAAAACAAAGAAAAAATTTAATCTACAATAACTCCAAAAGGCACAATACATTTACTGTTTTTATTCTGTTGCTACAACTTCTCTGAGTAGATTCTGGACTACAAATAAGACCAATCCAGATATTTACAAAGTAAGCAAGCTCCATTTGAACTAAGTGGGAAGATACCACAGCAGCTCTCAGGACTCTTGCACCAAAGGTAAAGTCTGTCCCGACTCAAGCTTAAGTGCTTAGAGTGAGAATGCTGCAAACTGAGATAATTACAACATAAGACATGCCATACTAGGTCAGACCAAAGGTCCATGAAGACCAGTATGCTGTTTCCAACGGTGGCCAATCCAGGTCATAAGTACTTGTCAGATTCCCAAAAGGTAGACAATTCCATGCTGCTTATCCCGGGGTAAGCAGTGGATTTTTCCTGACCACTTTAATAATGGTTTATGGACTTTTCCTGCAGGAACCTGCCCAAACCTCTTTTAAACCCAGCTACAACAGCTTTTACTACATGCTCTGGCCACAAATTCCAGAGTATGAGTATGAGCTGAGTGAAAAAGTATTGCGTCCTTGACTTCTCACAATGCCTTAGAGATAGCACAGTTACTTACCTGTAACAGGTGATCTCTGGGAACAGCAGGAATAAGTCTTCACATATGGGTTTCGTCGGTACCGACAGAGCCTGCGCGGGAACGCTCCCCAGCGTCCAAAAGGAAAGCTTTTGGGAGCATCCCACAGCGCCTGCGCGCTGCCTTCCCGCCTTTCCTAACCGCCTCTCTCCAGTTCGAGTTTTAAAGCTGAGACAAAGAGAGAGTGAGGAAAGGAAAGAAAGATAGAGAGATACAACTCCTAGGGGAGGTGGGTGGGTTGTGAAGACTTATTCCTGCTGTTCACAGAGATCACCTGTTACAGGTAAGTAACTGTGCTATCTCTAAGGCATTGTGAGAAGTCAAGGACGCAATAATTTTTCACCCAGCTCATACTCATACTCCCTACACCCCCCCCCCCTCCTCGGGAACTCCGCTCTTCTGGCAAATCGCTTCAATCTGTGCCCTTCTTTTCTATTACTAACTTCAGACCGTTTCTTTCACCTTGCTGCTCCTTATTCCTGGAGCAAACTGAGTTTGTACGTTAGGCGCCTTTTCTGGCGCTTTACAACTCCAGGCCGAAAACTTACCTCTTTGCTGATGCTCACCTGTTTTCCTTTATGTTTCCTTACCATTCCCCCTAGATGTATCCTATGTCTACAGCTACTGTGTTGTCTGTCTTGACTAGATTGTAAGCTCTGATGAGCAGAGACCATCTTTTACATGTGTCTGTGCAGCACTGTGTGCGTCTTGTAGTGCTAAACAAATGCTCAGTAGTAGTACCCTCAACAGGGAGGATGGAAAAGAACACCAACCACGTACCTATCTGCCCTCTCTCCCAGAACCATGAAGTCACTCCTGATATAAGAGGATCATTAAGCTCACGAGTGATGAACAGAATTTTTACTTTGTCCTCTATATACTTCAGAAGCCACTTCTTCATGGATGCTATTCTCCTAAGGCATGGTGGCCTCAGCAATATTGGCCCATGTTCCAGGAACCTGTTGGGTTCATCAGCAGGCTGGTCTTAACTTCATGAAAGCTGTCACTGCCCCTCAGATGGTAGAAGGGTCGCACCTGAAAACCTTCAGCACCAGGGCTGGCTCAACCATCAAGCAATCTAGGCAGTTGCCTAGGGTGGCAGCTTCTTTTGGGGGAGAGGGGGTGGAGCAGGGCATTCAAAGCTAAATAATAGATTTTTTCTTAGAGTGTGACGATAGTAATAGTGTAATATAAAGTAGAAGGTGATTAGTAGAGTTCAATTACTTTTTATTGTCATTTTTTTTTTTTTTTTTACAGAAAACCAGTTGAATTAGTCCTGGTGGGCAAATACAGTTCCCTTGAAAAACCAAATAGGAGAAACGTGAGGGCGCCTAGATATTATGGCGTTGGGGCCAGTGTCGAATCAGAACATTAATCAAGAAAGATACGTTTTGTTTGGCGATGGGATTGTAAGTTTAAGCAGCAATAATCGTTTTATGAAAAGATTTTTGAGATAAGACTTCCTATGGTCATTGATGTGAACGAGCACTATACTGGGGAGATATAGTACCCAGACGTTAGGTGCACAAATCGTTTTCTGAGACCTGTGGTAGACAACAGTGGATTATTGGACTTTGGAGTATTTATGAATGAATTAAGTATTATTTATTAAACAATAGATTCTGACAACTGGGTGGGGGGAGCAAGGCTTAAGGTCCGCTTGGGGTGCCAACATCTTGAACCAAGTCTGGGGCAGCCCTGCTCAGCACTCTCAGTATCACGCTTCAATGCATCGTAGCCTCCGCCCTATACTCAGTGTCCTTAATCCTCGACAGCAATGCATATAAATGTGTTACCGCCCTCCCTACCCTATTACTGTGATATAAACCTATAACTTCTACAATGTAAATATGTTTCATGTAACCATTACTGCTTGTTCATTGCATAGCAAAAGTTAAGTTCAATGTAAACTGCTTTGATAACACGAAAAGCGGTATAGAAGAAATGCTAAATAAGTTGAGGATGAATCCTTCCTCATCTTCAGGAAGAAGAATCAATGGTGAATCCTTGGTGAATAATTGATTCTTAGGACAACTATCGATGCCCAGTTCCAATTGAACTTGAAGACTCCTGATACTGATGCAACACCAGTGTAGCTTGTAAAGTCATTGAGACCGATGCCCCTGATGCTGAAGTCACTGGATCAGATTTTTAAGTGCCAAAAATTGGTTCACATGTTTCTTGACCCTGAAGGCCTCTTGTCATTTGGAAACACAAATCACAAGAAGAATGCTTATGGCGGGACTTAAGCACTTTAGGCTAGGCCTTAAGCACTTTAGGAACCAATCACGGATATTTATGAGGGATATGATACTAGAGTACTTGGAGCATATTAAACCCATTGACTAGTTTTTGGGACATCTCAGGCAGGAAAATAGGCACTGCAAAATCAAAAGGCTCGAAGATAAAAAATTAAAACGGCCAGATCTTCTGAAACCTAAGTAGATAAGTGGCCACATGGCAAAAATAAAGGAAACTTGAAAACAGTTTAAAAAAAAAAAAAAGGGCACATGCTAGCACCTAACAGCAGGGTAGGAAAAAATACAGACTCTAAAATGACATCTAAATTGGACTCACACAGGATAATTTAAAGACATGAACTAAGACTGGTATCCAATGTGTTCTGCAGCGAGAAAAAGTGAGGAGAAATGGAGCAGTGAGGGCAGGCGGTTAGATACCTGCATGCATGGTGAAGCTTTTCCAAAAGCTTCAAGGAGGAGCTGAAATTACTCCAACATGAGGGCTCAGTCGATGACATCACCCATATGAGAGGACTTCATTCTGCTTGTCCACAGAGAACTAGGGAGCTCCTCTGTCCATGTCCCTTGAAATAAGCCAGAGTTGGACTCTCTATGTGAAGTGAAGGGTGAAAAGTGGTATACCCCAGGGATCTGTGCTGGGTCCGCTGCTTTTTGACATATTCATAAATGACCTGGAAAGTGGAATAACAAGTGAGGTTATCAAATTTGCAGATGACACAAAACTATTTAAAGTTGTTAAAACCCAAGAGGATTGTGGAAACTTGCAAGAGGATCTTGATAAACTGGAAGACTGGGCATCAAAATGGCAGATGAAATTTAATGTGGACAAGTGCAAAGTTATGCACCTAGGGAAGAACAACCCAAACTATGGCTACACGATGCAAGGTTCCACATTAAGAGCCACCACCCAGAAAAAATATTTAGGCGTCATTGTGGATAACATGTTAAACCCTCGGCCCAGTGTGCAGCGGCGGCCAAAAGAGCAAATAGAATGCTAGGTATCATAAGGAAAGGAATGGAAAATAAAACAAAAGATATTATAATGCCTCTATATCGTTCCATGGTGAGACCGCAACCTTAATATTGTGTGCAATTCTGGTCGCCGTATCTTAAAAAGGATATAGCGTTATTAGAAAAGGTTCAGAGAAGAGCCACCAAAATGGTAAAGGGGATGGAAGGATACTCCTATGAAGAAAGGCTAAAAAGGTTAGGGCTCTTTAACTTGGAAAAGAGACGCCTGAGGGGAGATATGATAGAAGTCTATAAATTAATGAACGGAGTGGAACGGGTAAATGTAGATCGATTGTTTATGTTATTAGAATATAAAAAGACTAGGGGGACATGCAATGAAGCTGCAGGGTAAACTATTTAAGACTAATAAAAGAAAATATTTTTTCACTCAACGTGTAATCAAACTCTGGAATTTGTTACCGGAGGATGTAGTAAAGGCTGTTAGTGTAGCTGGGTTTAAAAAAGGTTTGGGTAAGTTCCTGGAGGAAAGGTCCATATACCATTATTAAGAAGGGACCCAGGATATCAATGCTTGACCCAGTACAAGTATTGTGGAACCTGTGTTTTTGGGGAAACTGCTAGGTAAGTATGACTGAGATTGGCCACTGTTGGAAACAGGATACTGGGCTTGATGGACCTTGGTCTGACCCAGTATGGCATATCTTATGTTATGTTCTCTGGAGGAAGAGCCAGACTGAAGGATTGGAACCCTCAAGGGGAAATGCTGGCTACTCCATAAATCTGCACCTACAGACATCCCAAACTCTAACCTAGGTCCAAAGCTGATTTACTTCCCCCAGTAGCCGAGTGTTAGAAGGGCATGTTTTCATCATCTAACAGTATTATAGAAACCACTGTCTCCTGGTTAGCTACAGGCTAGCTATTCAAGAATGCAAGAGCTAAGACAACTGACTAAGCTTGGCCTACTTAAGACTATGTTGATCCCCTCCCTCCTCTAGTGGGGCCACTACAACCTCAGCAGCCATCACTGACAAGGACTTCCCTTTAAGCTAACAATACTCACAGCTGAGCAAAGACTGCTATTTTGCACAGCGAATATAACTTATTAAATGATTTTATGAGATTTGCAGCTAAAAAAGGACCCCTGGAAACCCTAACAAACTCAGTAGTATGTTTGTTTTGAAAAAAGTCCAACCAACAAGTACTTTACATAATTATTAGTGTTCCTGACGGTCAATATTGAGTAGTGGAATTTTGTCTTATGAATGACTTTATATCACCTATGCAAATTCTAGTGGTTCCTGTATCCAAAAAAATCTGGACGTGACCAAAAGCACTCTACGTTTCCGGATGCTCTACCCAGCCAGATAACAGAATAAAGCAGAACCCACAATCCCTCCCACCATAGGGAGTTTCTGTTGCTACCATGTTAGATCATTAAGTACAAAACTATCAGAGGCCCAGAAAAGCATATTTTCGAACCATCTGATGGGTAATACCTGAAGGGAACGTACAGAAATATCACAGATAAGTCCAGGGCTGTAAGAAATCTCTCCCCACGGAGGAAGTGATGTTACCGGGCGAAATGGCTATCTAGGGTTCCAGCTCCGCCATCCCGCCGTGCCTATTGCTGCAGAAATAAGCATCTCTCACCCCCACAGCACATCGCTACTTTGGCTCCTGACTGCCAACACATCCTGATGGAAATGACAATGAAAACGTGGGCGGTAGACTTACAAGAGCATGCCTTCGACTGTGTGCCAGCCCTGTGAAAAGAACAGACCAAGATGGTGCCTACAGAAATAATGTGGTGCTCTGTGGTTTCAGAAACGAGGGGCCGGCTGAGTGGCTCAGATTTGAAATGGGATGACAAGCTTACCCCAAGTGAATTTCGCAAATGGTTCAGAGAGCTTAAAGCTGAGATGCAGTCAATTTGGGGAGGCATAGTACTATGGCAAATGACTTCTATGCTGAACTGATGGACTTTGGCAGGAGAGTAGAAACAGTGGAAGTGCAGCTCGAGGAGCACGAGGAGGGTTTATTGGAGATGGAAAAGCATGCATGTGAGCTGTAATAAGCACAGGGCAACCTGGCTGATAAAGTAAAGGACTTAGAAAATAGGAGCCATTGCAGCAACTCATGCTTTCTTGGAACCCTGAAAGATGTGGCCTACTTGGACTGCACAACTGTGGTGGTTAAAGTTGTGTCTGCGCTCTGGGATGATGTTGGGGACTGTCCGAAAATTGAGTTGGAGGGAGCCCCCAGAGTTTTAGAGCAATCAAAAGCTAATCTACCACAGGATGTGGTGGTATGCTTCTATAGCTACCAAGTGAAAGAGCAAGTGGCAGCCAGGGCTAGAAAGAAGGGCCCACGCACTTGGGAAACGCACCACAGAAATAGTCGAGTATCTATCCCCAACTACGTTGAGATGGCACCAGCAGCTATGTGATATGAACCAGAAGCTGCAGGACCTGGGCCTCCAGTACATGTGGCAGTTCCCATTTGCACTGGCCATAACGAAAGAGGAACGCACGGTCCATGCTCAGACACGGTCAGAGGCTCTGGCATTTATGGTGGACTTGGGCATTTCGGGAGTGGAAGACCTGGCACTGGCCCACCCAGCACCACGATGCAAGGACGTTAAGTGGCATCAGGGCCGGTCCGTCCATTGAGCAAGAATGCTTTTTGCACAGGGCCCCGTGCAAAAAACATCTTGCATCAGCCCAACTATGTTAAAAAAAACCACAAATCGGCTGCTGCTGCTGCCGCCGTGGCAGTGGCAGAATTGAGCATCCCGCGGGGCCCTCCTGCCCTGCAGAGTCCTCCATGCGGCCTCAGCGTCGGCTGTCAGAGCCGCGCGAAGAGAGAGCTTCTCCTCTCGTGGCTCTGTTAATCCCGCCACGGGGCTGATGGGATTTCCCATTAGCCCCGCGGCGGGATTAACAGAGCCACGTGAAACTCTCCATTCGCGTGGCTCTGAAAAGCCCGTGCTGAGGCCACATGGAAGACTCTGCAGGGCAGGGGGGCCCCGCGGGATGCTCGATTCTGCCGCTGCCACGGTGGCAGCAGCAGCAGCAGCAGCCGGTTTGTGGGGTTTTTTTTAACCTAGCTGGGCTGATGGGGGGGGGGAGGGGGTTAGGACTGGTAATGGTCTATGGAGGGGTTAGGACTGTTAATGGGCTACGGGGGGTGGGGGGGTTAGGACAGGTAATAGGCTATGGGGGGCTAAGAATACAAGTGGGCTGATGGGGGCTTATGACTGGTAATGGGCTATGGGGGGGCTTAGACTGGAAGTGGGCTGATGGGGGGTTATGACAGGTAATGGGCTGTGGGGGGGGGCTAAGACTACAAGTGGGCTGACGGGGGGCTTAGAACTAGTAATGGGCTATGGGGGCGGGGGACTGACTGGAAATGAGCTGATGGGGGGGTTAGGACTGGTAATGGACTGTGGGGGGGGGGTAAGATTGAAAATGGGGTGATGGGGGTTAGGACTGGTAAGACTGAAAATGGGGTGATGGGGGGTTAAGACTGGTAATGGGCTATGGGGGGGCTAGGACTGGTAATGGGATATGGGGGGGCTAGGACTGGTAATGGGATGGGGGTTGCTAGGACTGGAAATGGGCTGAGTGGAAGGGGGTTTGAACTGCAAATAGCTGATGGGGAGGGGGGCTTGGAATGGAAATGGGCTGTGAAGGGAGGGAGCTAGGACTGGAAATGGGCTGAGTGGGGGGGGGGCTAGGACAGGAAATGGGTTGATGGAGGGGCTAGGATAGGACTGGAAATGGGCTGCTGGGGGGTTCTAAGGTTGGAAATGGGCTGTGGTGGGGGCTTGAATTGAAATGGACTCATGGAGGGGCTAGAACTGGAAGTAGGCTCATGGGGGGTTTGGATTGGAAATGGGCTGAGTGGAGGGGAGCTATGATTTGACATGGGCTGATGGTGGGGCTAGGAAAGGACTAGAAATGAGCTGATGGAGGGACTCAAATAGGACTGGAAATGGATGGGGGAGCTAGGACTGGAAATAGGCTGATGGTGGGGCTATGATAGGAAATGGGCTGATGTGGGGCTAGGACTGGAAATGGGCTGATGCAGGGACTAGAAGGGAGCAGATGCTGGGTGGGGCTGGAACTAGAAGGGAGCTGATGTTGGGGGAGGATTAGAATGGGATGGAGCTGGGAGAGTGAAATGGAGAGGGAAAAATATTTTGTGTGGGAGGGAAGACAAATCTACAATTGGCCGGATATTGGGAGAGTAAGTGGGGATTGAGGATGGAGGGGTAAAATTTGAGTGGATGAAATAGGAATGAAGAAAGAGCAAAAGGAGAAAGATTAGTATGTTAAAGCAGATGTAGAGAATGGAAAAAAAACTAGAAGAGAGAAGAAAGGACAAATGGACAGCAGATGGAGAGTTAGCAGAAGACACGAAGAAACTAGAAGAAAGTGGCTGGAACAATTGTAACTGAAAAATATGCACAAAAGGTAGAAAAATATCTCTTTATTTTGAATTTATTAACTGGAATATGTCAGCTCTGGGAAATGTGCATCATTAACGTCTGCGCTTTGTTTAGTACAAGAGGAAATTAATTTATAGTTTTATTTCTACAGTGTTGTACATTCCAAGTTTGGCTTTTGGGGTTCCCAGTTTAATTATTGTCTTCCTGTTTCTAAATTGTGATTTCTTGTTTGGTGATGGTCCATGTTCTGCATGTGTAACTAAGCTGAGGTATTCTGTTTATATAATTCCTATTTGACATTGCCACTTGTTCTCTTTCCCCAGTAGGTCATGTATTGTTATTCTCTGAAATGTATTGGTTTAATATTTGCAGTGTTTCCTTTTGATAGTTAGGGTATGGTGCTTTGTGAATCCTGGTAGTGCTGTTAGGATATGGCGGGTTTGCTATGGGTTCTAAATGGGCAGTGTTTGTAGTAGTTCCTAATGTGTCTGGCGGTTGGTACTGGATTATAGTAAAGTAGAAATCTTTCAGTCTTTCTTTATCCATATACTCATTAAGAGGCATGTTTACTAAAAGTTAGTGTATGGTAACATTATGCAAATATTTACGCAAATAAGGCACCTTATGCAAATGAGGCCCCGCACCAAATCTCCACACATGGCCCCGCACCCCCCTTAGGCCGCCCCTGAGTGGCATTGGGTAGAAGTGGGCAAGGAGGTGAAGTGGCAGTGAGTAGAAGGGGGCAAGTGGCTCCGAGGAAGCCAGAAGAACCGAAACAAGGAGCCTTATTGGACTCTGACAGAGGCTGAACTGTTTTTACTGGGATTCCGTACACTCGTGCATGGGACATTGGTGAGATTGTGAATGAGTAAGGTAGAATGGAAATGGTGTGAGTGAATTGCTTAACTGGTAGTGGAAAATGGATGGAAGGCAATGGAGGCTGAGAGGGGGCGCTAAAGGGCAGGGGACGGCAGACTCCTTGGGCTTGGTGTACGTCACTTGCCTCTGTATGTTGAGCTGCTGGGTGGAAGTGGGTAGCATGGAAGTAAGGGGAGGGGGAGGGGGATGAGGATAGAGAAGGGACGTGGTTAGAGGAGGGAAAGATCACTGGATGGGGATGCTGCGGATAGGAATAATAAACATTAAGGGGCTTAAGTTGCCCAGGAAGCATCAGCTTTTGTTTAAGGAGCTTAATATACTGCAGTTGGATATGGTGGGCCTACAAGAGACATCTCTAAGCAAGGTATCAGGGCTTGCTACGGTATAGGAATTTTCAGCAGGGTTATTTTGCATCCCAAAAGGGGAAAGGGAAGGAAGGTGGAGTGGCTATCCTGTAGCACAATACAATGTCCTTTGAAGAGGAGGGGATGGCATGGGATGGAGAAGGGCAGTATGTAGCTGTGAAAGGAAAGGTGCAGGGGCAGTCACTGACAGTGCTGAGTTTATGCACCGAATCAGGAGCAGAGGGAGTTGGTTGATCGGGTGGGCATTGAGCTTTTGGAATTTATAGGTGGCCCCCTTGTGGGGAGGGGGGGGACTTCAACATGGTGCTGAACCCCACCTCGATATATCAAGGGAGTCGAGAGTGGGGGAGGAGGAACAGACTAAAAACCCACCTCTTTCAGGCTGCTTTTGTATCCTGATGCTCCTCATTCTCGTCCACTACTTATGTGTATCTTACTATACTCTAGTCCCCAAGATTAAATTAGACTTACCTGCTAATTGTAGTTCCTGGAGGAACTCCAGTCTAGTCCCGGAATCTCTGGGGTTGTCAACCTCCTCCAGCAGCTTTGGAGACTGAGAAACCTCACTCCTGTGATGTCAATGGTATATAAGGACTGGAACTGCCTCCTTTCACCAGTTAACCTATTGACAAAGCAGACTCACTGGAGCAACAAGTAAGTAGGAAATTGCAGGAACAAAAGTAACTGCCCAACTGAACTCTAACGGCCCAGAGACTCCAACTATTTATACGACCTTTGCCACACGGTCTATGCCTTGAGGTCCCTCTTTCCTCTGCTCTGTAGAAGGATGCGCTGACTACACCCCTCCCAGGTGATACCCTGCCCTACCGTGAACTATGCCCAACCCCACCAAAAAGTGGAACTTACCAGTAAGTTAGCTCATGCTTCAGGTGATAGTCCACCACCGAGACAGGGCGGGATACGGGACAAGACTGGAGTTCCTCCAGGAACTACAATTAGCAGGTAAGTCCAATTTAATCTTCCTGATTGTCCCTCCAGTCTAGTCCCGGAATCTCTGGGTATGTACCAGAGCAGTGAAGATAATCAACGGGAGGGGCCTGTCAGACTAGCCTGAAGCACAGCCGATCCAAAACAGGTGTCCCTTTCCGCCTGAACATTGAGACGGTAATGCTTCACAAAGGAATGCAACGACGACCACGTCACCGCTTTACAGATCTCCACCGGTGGAACTAAGCTCCACTCCGCCCAAGACGCCGCTTGACCTCTAGTGGAATGAGCCCGCAGTCCTTCCGGCACCCTGCAGCCTTGCAACAGATATGCTGACGCGATTGCTTCTTTCAACCATCAAGCAATCGACCCTTTAGAAGCTGCCTCTCCTTGCCTTGGACCCGCAAACAGCACAAACAACCTGTCAGACTTACGGAAACTAGCCGTTCTAGTCACATACTGCTTTAAGGCTTGCCCAACATCCAACCGATGAAGGTGTTCTATTCACCTGGCCCTTCTTTTTGGAAGCAAAAACTGGCAAGGAGACAACTTGGTTCAGATGAAAAACTGATACCACCTTAGGCAAAAACGACGGCACTGGCCGCAAAACTATCTTGGAAGCAAAGGAGGACAGAAACGGCTTTCTACAAGACAACGCCTGCAACTTAAACTCTCCTGGCCGAGGCAATGGCCACCAAAAACACCACCTTAAGGGTAAGATCTTTCAACGATGCCTCCGCTAAAGGCTCAAAAGGCGCTTTCCCCAACGCCTCCAAGACCAACAGCAGGTCCCATGCCGGAACCACTCGCTTACGTGGCAGCCTCAGAAGTGCTACTGCCTTCAAAACACGCTTCACATCCGGATGACTACCCAGCGAACTGCCCCGCACTTTACCCCTATAACAGGACACCGCTGCCAACTGCACCTTTAGTGAAGCAGCCGCTAAGCCCTTCTGAAACCCGTCTTGCAAGAAAGACAACACTTGCGGAACTGACGCCTTCAAGGGGACGCAGTCTCTTTCTGCACACCATGCCTCAAAAATACGCCACTCTCTAACATATGCCAACGAAGTAGACTTTCGCCGCGATTTCAGCAAAGTAGCAATCACCGCCGACGAATAACCAAAATTAATTAACCAAAATTAACCAAAATTAATTAATTAACCAAAATATCCATGTATATAGTTGCCATGTATATAGTTATTTATATATAATTACCATGTTTTACCAAGTTTATTTACCTTGTTCATTGTAAAAAACCAATGCTGTTTGTACCATTGTGTTTATATTTGTTCATATGTAAACCGCACTGATTTAAGAGCGCGGTATATAAGAAAAATAAATAAAATAAATAAATAAAATAAAACCCTTTGCTCTCAACCTAGCCCGCTCAATAGCCAGGCCGTAAGCGAGAATCGATCCACTTGGGGCATGCAGAGGGGCCCCTGAGTTAGAAGGTCTTTGCGAACTGGAAGCTTCCATGGCTCCTCCACCAGGAGCTTGATCAAGTCCGCGTACCATGGTCTTCTCAGCCAATCCAGTGCAATTAGAATCACGCGCCCTTTGTAGAGTTCTATGCGCTGCAACACCCGACCGATGAACACCCACAGAGGAAACACGTAGAGAAGCTGCTCCTCCGGCCAAACCTGAATAAGAGCATCCAGGCCTTCTGCCATCCTCTCCTTTCTTCTGCTGAAGAACCGGCTGACCTGTGTGGACTGGAACGTCGCCATGAGATCCATCACTGGCGTTCCCCAGCAACGCACCAACATCGCGAATACCTCTGGATGCAGAACCCACTCCCCTGGGTCTATCTTCACGCGACTCAAAAAAAATCGGCCTCTACATTGTCCACCCCTGCAACATGCGCTGCCGACAAAGCCATCAGATGCTCCTCGGCCCACTTGAACAAACTCTCTGCTTCGGCCTTCAGCGCTACGTTGCTGGTGCCTCCCTGACGATTTATGTAAGCCACTGCAGTTGTGTTGTCTGAGAACACCCGAATTTTTGATGCTCGCGCCGTATCGGAATGTGAAGATACGCCTCAGATAGGTCTAGGGACGTCAAAAAATCCCCTTTTCTTACCACTACGATAACTGACCGGAGGGTCTCCATCCGAAAATGAGAGATGCGGAGACAGCGATTTACCTTTTTCAAATCTAGAATGGGTCGCCACGTCCCTTCCTTCTTTGGAACTACGAAGTAAATGGAGTATCGACCGCATCCTAACTGGTCTGTAGGAACTGGGACAATGGCTTTGAGAAATAGTAGCCTTTGTACCATCTCCTGCAGCGCCTCGCGTTTTGCGCTTGCCTTGCACGGTGACCGCACAAAGGAGTCGGTCACTGGGCACTGCAACTCCAACGCATAATCTTCTCGAATCACTTCTAACACCCACTGATCGGAAGTGAGTCGGGTCCTGGCAGGGTAAAAATCCCGTAGCCAACCCCCTACGGGAACCAGTTCACCCTGGACCCTCCTGGCTTCATTGCGACTTTCTGAAATTGGAGGACGAGGATGCAGCCGTAAAAGCTCTGCTCGCTCCTCGAAACCCGCAAAATCCCTGGGTCCACCCAGGAAAACATCCCCGCTGGCTCTGACCAAACCTCGGGGAACGGAAACGGCGGAACTCCCGCTGCTGCCCCCGAAGGCCGGGACCGGTATGCCCCTGCTTCTGTTTGTCCTCCGGGAACCTACCGCCCTTTAACTCCCCTAAATCCTTCACCAACTTATCCAATTCCCCTCCAAATAGTAGCTTGCCGTGGAAAGGAAGCTTACTTAATCTTGCCTTGGAAGAACCGTCCGCTGCCCAATTTCGCAGCTAAAGACATCGCCTCCCCGCAACTACCGACGCCATACTCTTCGCTAATCCCCGGATAAGATCATACTGAAGATCGGCTAGATACGCCGCCCCAGATTCCAATCTGGACGCCTCTTTGGTCTCCTCCCCCGAGTGGTCCCCTTGAAGCCGCTGCGCCCATGGTAAGCAGGCTCTCGCCACCCAGGCCCTACAAATTGACGCATGTAAGGATAGTGCATTTGCCTCAAAGACCTGCTTCAACAAGGTCTCTAACTTACGGTCCTGCGCATCCTTGAGGGCCGCTGAACCCTCCACCGGGATGGTAGTTTTCTTGGTAACCGCTGACACGGCAGCATCTACTCTTGGAGCCTTAAACAACTCCCAGTCCTGATCCAACAGCGGGTAAAGCCTTGCCATAACCCTAGACCCCTTAAGGGTGGCTTCAGGCAAATCCCATTCCTCCTGAATCATCTCCTTAAACACTCTATGCACCGGGAAAGCCCTCTGAATCTTCCGAAAAGCCTGCAGCAATGGATCTTCCAGGGTAGAATCCTCTGCAGTGCCCTCGGCCGGCATATTAAGAGTTTTGAGGGATTCCACAATGAGTGCCGGTAGTTCCTCCCTGCGGAACACCCGGACCACCCTTGCCTGATCCTCTTGCTCCTTAATTTCGCCTTCCTCTAGATCCTCCTCCTCTAGACCTTCCAGGTCCGCCTGCTCTGAATGTATGTACTCCATAAATGAGCGACTGCTCTAGTCGATCCATATCCACTCTGGACCTTTTTGCGCTGACGCCGGTCCCCGCCGCCTGTAAAGGTGAACTCAGTCTCTTCCGCCTGAGTTCAGCCTCTGAGGTACTGGCTGCCTGCGACCCCTGGGAGCCGCTCAACGCCTTTTGTAGTAGAGCCATGAAATCTGGCGAAAAAATCGCCGCCAAACTCCCCGATACAGGCAGCTGTGGAAGTGGAGGTTCCTGAACGGAAGCTGTACTGGGCCCCGGTTCTGAACTAGGTAGACGCGCAATGATGGGCTCAGAAACCTCCCCCAAGTCCTCTTGCCCACCGACTTCTGTCTCTGAAACTAGTTCCTTAGCTTCCTGACTACAGCCCCTGCATACTCCTTCTTGTGATACTGAACTCCTCTTGGTCCCACACAACAGGCAGAGCTGACTGGAAGGCATGCTGCACTGCCCAATGCGTGCCGCAAAACGAACCAAAAAGTAAAACAAAATTTTCTTCTTTTTTTTTTGTTTGGTCGTCCCTCAGCGTCGCCTCCCCAGTCAAAAGCTGAAGAAAACCGCTGAAAACGAGGCTCCCTCACCGAATTACAAGCCTCAGAAGCCCCGGAATTGCCAACGGCGTTTTCCCACGCTGTGCACACGTGGTCCGGCCTGCCCTTTCAAAAACTGCCGATCCCGCCTGAAAGACGCTGCCTTACTTCCATCGCCGCTGCGAATTGACTGCTGCTTTTTGACCCGTGCTCCTGCCCAGCGGAAGCAGCCTGGAAAGGTGATCAATTGCCGGTGTTGCTAAAACACTGTCAGAAAACAGATGCAGCTGCAGTCGACGGCTCAAAGCGCTGGCAGGCAACTCTTCTGCACACGCTGAGCTCAGCACTGTTCTGGTTCCTGCTCCTTCCTTAAATTGAACGGTAACCAGCTGCTGGTCCTCTCCCCCAGCCTGTTCAAGACCAACGGCTAGCTCCTGACTGCCTCTAGGGAGAAAGGGAAGGAAAATGGCAGGAAACAGAGGACCTCATAGCAACAGAAGGTCAGATCACCTGTACCAACTACAGGTAGAGACTTCAAATTAGCCCCCCTGTGGCTTCTTTAAATCCTTTTTTTTTTAAACCCCCTACAAACCTAACACTCTCCTTAATCGTTCCTCTAGTGAGCCCCGAAATCCCTGGGCTCACCACTCCTCCAGCTACTTTGGAAACTGATAAACTGGTGAGAGGAGGCGGTTCCAGTCCTTATATACCGGTGACATCACAGGAGTGAAGTTTCTCCGTCTACAAAGCTGCTGGAGGAGGGTGACAACCCCAGAGATTCCGGGACTAGACTGGAGAGACGATCAGGAATTTTCGCAGTTTTTTTGTGTTGATTAGACTGTAAGCCCTGATGAGCAGGGACTGTCTCTTACATCTTTATATACAGAGCAACATATGCCTTGTAGCGCTATACAAATGATTAGTAGTAGTAGTACTATCACGGCTTCCTGGTAAAAGGGCTCTTATACAGAGGTATTAAGACATGGAACAGTGGAGAAAGGATGGGGAAAAAGGATGATGGAGGACAGTAGTAGTAGAATCTGACCCTCCTGATCCAAGCCTGCTTAATAAGAGGGTCAATATAGACAGAAGCTCTGGGAGAATACGTACCAGCTCCTGGTCTATCAGGGGCAGCAGAAAGTCGCACCATGAAAAGCACAGTTACTTACCTGTAACAGGTGATCTCTGGGAACAGCAGGAATAAGTCTTCACATATGGGTATGTCGGTATCGACGGAGCCTGCGCGGGAAACGCTCCCCAGCGTCCCAAAAAAGGAAAGCTTTTGGGAGCATCCCACCGCGCCTGTGCGCTGCCTTCCCACCTTTCCTAACCGTCTCTCTCCAGTTCGAGTTTTAAAGCTGAGACAAAGAGAGAGAGAGGAAAAGAAAGATAGAGAGATACAACTCCTAGGGGAGGTGGGTGGGTTGTGAAGACTTATTCCTGCTGTTCCAAGAGATCACCTGTTACAGGTAAGTAACTGTGCTATCTCCAGGAACAAGCAGGAATGAGTCTTCACATATGGGAACTCCCCAGCTAAAGATGCCCGGAAGATCCCCAAGGTAGTGAGACCCTGGGAAGGGCTCTACCTCCTCCTATGGATCTCAGGCATCTAACCAGGGATGGAGGGTAGGAGTTGATTAAGTATGGAACAGGTGTTTGAGGACAGCCTGACCAAACAAGGCATCCCGGTGGGAGTCCTTGTCCAAGCAGTAATGGGCTGTGAAGGTATGAACCGAGGCCCAGGTGGCTGCTCGACAAATCTGGTCGATAGACACAGAATTTAGATGAGCCATAGAGGCTGCCATGGCCCTCACATTGTGAGCTGTGACATGGCCCTCCAGAGAAAGGTTCTTACTCTGGTAGGCGAAAGAAATACACTGAGCAATCCAATTTGACAGTGTCCTCTTAGAGACTGGAAGTCCTAAATGAGAAGGATCAAAAGCAACAAAGAGTTGGGAAGACCTTCTATGCTGCTGAGTCCTTTGTAAGTAAAAAGCAAGAGCCCTTTTACAATCCAGGGTAAGAAGGTTCCTTTCTGCACTTGATGCATGAGGACCTGGAAAGAAGACAGGTAAATATACCTCTTGGTTCAAATGAAAAGGTGAGACCACTTTAGGCACAAAGTGCGGATTGGTCCTGAGGACTACCTTATCATGATGAAACCTTGTATAAGGTGGATTAGCCACCAAGGCCTGTAGCACACTGATGCGGCGAGCTGAAGTGACTGCAATAAGGAAAATAACCTTCCAGGAAAGAAATTTCAAGGAGGTGGTGGCTAAGGGTTCAAAAGGTGGCTTCATAAGCTGACCAAGAACCAAATTTAAGTCCCATGCCACCGGAGGAGGCCTAATGGGAGGTTTAGTTAAAGTTAGGCCTCTCATGAATCTTGCAATAAGAGGATGAGAGGAAATAGGCTGTCCAATGAGAGGCTTAAGGGATGCTGCAATAGCACTCAAATGGACTCTTACTGAATTCGTCTTAAGGCCTGCATTGGAGAGATGCAGGAGATATTCCAACAGAGAATTCAAAGGCAATGCTAGAGGGTCAAGACCCTTCTAAGCACACCAAATGGAAAACCTTTTCCATTTAAAAGCATAGGAACGTCTAGTAGAAGGTTTTTTGGAAGCATGGAGGATATCCTTCACCAGCTGAGAAAGATTCCAATCTTGAAGGTCTAGGCCTTCAGCAACCAAGCCCTGAGGCGTAGGGACTTGGGGTTTGGGTGCCACAACATTCCCTCCTCCTGTGACAGGAGGTCTGGAGCAGCTCCCAAGTCGAGGGAGGGAGCTTGAGAGAGATGCAGAAGTACAGGGTACCACACTTGGCGTGGCCAGCGTGGAGCTATGAGGATCATAGAGCCCTGATCCTTCTGGAGCTTGAACAGAGTCTTGGGAATTAGGGGAATGGGTGGAAAGGCATACAGGAAGTCTTGACCCCAGTGAAGGAGGAAGGCATCCTTGGCCTGAACTCCCTGACACGGAATTATGGAACAGAACCGGGGAAGTTTGGCATTCCACGGACTTGCAAAGAGGTCTATGTCCGGGGTTCCCCATTCTTGAAAGATTCTGAGTACCTGATCCATGTGCAGGGACCATTCGTGTGGAAGCAGAACTCGACTGAGTCTGTCTGCCCAAGAGTTTTGGATTCCTGGAAGGTAGATGGCCAGGAGATGGATTTGATGCTCTCTGGCGAAGGCCCACAATCTTAAAGCTTCGTTGCAAAGCGACAGAGAGCCAGTTCTGCCTTGCTTGTTTATGTAAAACATGGCTACCTGATTGTCCGTATGAATGAGGACTGTCTTGTAGCTGAGCAGGGTATGGAAGACCTTTAGAGCTAGAAAAACTGCTCGGAGCTCCAAGTGGTTGATATGTAGAGAGGTCTCCTGTGGAGACCAAGTGCCCTGAGTGGAGAGGTCTTGTAGATGAGCTCCCCAGCCTGTTGGGGAGGCATCTGTTGTGAGGGTTGCTTGGGGCAACAACTGTTGGAAGGGGGACCCCAGCAACAGATTTTGGGTGGACTTCCACCACTGGAGAGACCAAAAAAGACGTCTGGAGGTTGCTATTTTGTCCGACAGACCCCCTGATGCTTGAGTCCACTGGGTGGACAAAGTCCATTGGGCTGCTCTCATGTGAAGGCAAGCATAGGGGACCACATGCACTGTGGATGCCATGTGGCCTAGCAGTTGTAGCATCTCCCGGGCAGTGAAATGGCTCTTTGACTGAATCTGGGAGGCTAATTGCACTAGGCGTAGGCAACGGGCCTGAGGAAGATAGGCCCTTGCAGTGGTATCATCTAGCCAGGCCCCTATGAACTCTAGGGACTGAGTAGGGGTGAGCTGGGACTTTGGGAGGTTTACCACAAGTCCCAGATACTGAAGAATGAGCCTCATGCAGTCCAGGGAAGTCTGGGCCTCTGACTGAGATGGAGCTCGGATGAGCCAGTCGATCAGGTAGGGGAATATAAATATTCCCAGAGTGCGTAGAAATGCAGCTACTACTGCCATGCATTTGGTGAACACTCTTGGAGCAGAGGCCAGACCGAAAGGAAGCACCCTGTATTGGTAATGCTTTCCTTGGAAAAGGAAACGGAGGAACCTTCTGTGAGATGGATAGATGAGGACATGGGTGTACGCATCCTTGAGATCTAGAGAACAAAGCCAGTCCTGACTCTGAAGGTATGGAAGGAGAGTACCCAGAGAAACCATCTTGAATTTCTCCTTGCACAGAAATTTGTTCAATTCTCTGAGATCTAATATGGGTCTGTAGCCCCCTGTTTTCTTTGGAATTAGAAAGTAGGGGGAGTAAAACCCTGACCCTTGTTGAAGAGGTACTTCTTCTACTGTCCCTTCGGCAAGAAGGGCAGACACCTCCTGACCTAGAAGGTCGAGGAGAGATGTTGGAGAATTGAAATGTCTCACCATGGTGTGAGGAGGAAGGTCTGAGAAATGGAGTTTGTACCCCTCTCTTATGATGGAGAAGGTCCACTGCTCTGTTGTAATTTGCTCCCATCTGGGAGCAAAGTGAGCTAACCTGCCTGGAATGGTGAGAGGCTCTGGCTGTTTCAGAGCCAGAAAGGCCAAGTTCTCTAGCATCAAGTCAAAAACCCCGAGGAGGCTGGGTCTGCTGAGTTGCAGCAGCCCCTGCAGGCTTAGGCCTGGCTTGTTTAGGTTGCTGACGCTTTGCAGCAAAACGACCTGTAGATGATTGCTGGCCAGAAGCAGGTTGAAATCTGCCTTTCTTAAAAAAGGGCTTCTTGAAAGGTTTTTTCTTGGCAGGAGTGGAGGTTGACTTCGAAAGTCTATCCAAAGCAGAATTTTCTGCATCCATTTGAGTGGCTTTTATCTGCCAATCTTTGCCAAACAGGTTCTCTCCTGTACAAGGAAGATTGCCCAAGCCATCCTGGACCCAAGATTCCAGGTCAGAAGCTTGGAGCCAAGCAATTCTACGTGCAGCTATGGCAATGGCTGAAGCTCTGCTGGCACCTTCAAAGGAGTCAAAAGCTGCACGGTTGGAAAACTTTGAAATATCTTGAGTATGTTTAAGCCAAATAAGAAATTCTTCCCTTTTATCCTCTGGAAGAAAAGGGAGGAAAGTGTGCAGCTTATCTGCAACTTCTTTCAGAAACATCCCCATATTTTATTTATTTAGCTGCATTTAGCTGCATTTAAAGACTATAGGAGTTGATTCTGGCAATGAGCATACTGGCTTGGAAGATTTTTCTACCAAAAGCATCCAAGGTCCTACATTCTCTTCCTGGAGGAGCAGAGGAGTGTCTCTTTGCACTCTTAATCTTTTTCATAGCTGACTCCACCACAATAGAATGGTGAGGAAGCTGTGTTTTATGAAATCCAGGACAAGGAGGGACACGGTACATGGTGTTCAACCTACGAGAATGAGGAGAGATAGTGAGAGGAGTCTCCCATAAGTCAATCATGTGATCATAAAGAATCTCATGGATGGGCAAGGTGACTGCCTCTTTAGGAGCCTTGGGATAACCTAAAATATCCATTTTTTTTAGCTCTAGGCTCTGATTCAGAGGTTACTGAAATAGAAAGCCCTTTAGCCACTTCTCTTATGAATTCTTGAAAGGACAAGTCTTCTGGAGGAGACATTCTTCTTTTTGGAGAAGAAGGCTCTTCAGGAAGGGCTATTGATACTTCAGCAGAGGCCTCCGATGCATCAGAGTCCTCAGAGGAATCAAAGTATCGACTGTCAGGGTGCTCTTTTAAAGCTCGATATGCGTACCGAGCTGTATCGACATCCGGAGTTATCGGTACCGGTTCGGTACCGATAGGCATCCCTAGACAGGGAACCGCTGCAGTCAACACCGTGGCAGATGTCGATGCAATCGGTGCCGGTACATGGGCCGGTACCGACAATGGAGTTTGTTGTGGTACCAGTGGCATCGCGGCTTGTATGAAGGCCGAGATGACCTGCCGCATGGATAGAACATTCTGATCCATCGACGCCATGAATGCCTGGAAGTCGGTACCGGACGGTTGTGCCGGTACCCCAGAGCATTCTAACAGGTGATCAGTCGAGGCCGTGCCATCGATGTCAACCTGTAACCCCATAGGAGGAGCTTTGGAAGCCGGAGCTTCCCGGTGGGGTACTTTTGCCGGTGCAGAATCCTCGAGGGCAAGCCCGGAGGCATCTCAATGCTTGGAAGGAGATCTACCCTTCGAGGACCGGCTGGTTTTATGTTTGGTTACCTGAGATCCATGGGAGGAAGAAGCAGCCCTGGAAGACGTCGATGCCACTGAAGTTGCATCAGAGGGAAACAGAACATGGAGCTTGGCTGCTCGGTTCTGCAAGCCTCATTTAGACATCAAGGAGCAGGATGGACAATCCAAAATGGAGTGGTCAGGACCCAAACATTTAAGACACCATTCATGGGTGTCGGTAACAGAAATGGTACCGCTGCACTTAGTGCATTTTTTAAACCCGGAGGCTGGTTTTTCCATGAGGAAAAGTTTTCGTGAGGCCTAAGGCCCGAAAGGAAAAACACACTAAGTGAGGGAAAAAGATATTATAATTTTTTTTTTTTTTTAAGAAAAGAAAGAAAGACCGGCGGTACCGGTCCGACGTCGAAGAAGGCAGACGCACGACCAAAGAAACAAATTAAAACAAAGAACTTCTTCAGCGGTGACAGGAACACGACCTGCTGGCTCCGCGGAAAAAGAAGAACTGGAGAGAGGCGGTTAGGAAAGGCGGGAAGGCAGCACGCAGGCGCGGTGGGATGCTCCCAAAAGCTTTCCTTTTTTGGGACGCCGGGGAGCATTTCCCACGCAGGCTCCGTCGGTACCGACGTACCCATATGTGAAGACTCATTCCTGCTTGTTCCTGGAGATGCATACTTACCAGTCCTTGCTCTATCAGAGGCAGCTGAAGCTCTTGCTAAACCAGACAGAACAGAACCCTGGCAACATACTTAACAACTACCCTAACAGAGGCAGTGGAAACTAAATTCTGGGAATCTGCTTAACTAAAGGCCAGAGCCCAGGGAGCACACCTACCAATCCTTGCTCAACCCAAAGCAGTCAATAGCCACACCCTAGAGTCTGATCTACAGGAGACTGAAGCTCCTGGAGCACATATATCAACACCTGCTCCAACAGAGGTAGCTGACAGCCAAATCCTACTTAACAGCACTTTTTCTATCAGAGGAAACCAGAGCCCAAACTGCCTAACCAGAGGTCGAACCCTGGCAGTACATTTACCTGTACCTTTTCTACAAGCAGCAGCAGACAAAGGCTGAACACCATGGAGTACCCTTACCTGTCCCTGGTTCTACCTGAGACAGATGAAAGCTGAAGCCTGAGGAATAGAAGGCTTGAGCTCCAGGAAACACTCAGCAGCACCTGCTCAACTAGAGAAAGCCAACTGCCGAATCCTGGCAGCCTGCTCAATTGAAGGCTAGAGTCCTGAAGCATACTTATTAGTACATGGTCTACCAAAAGCAGAACATGGGGAACATACTTACCAGTACCTGCTCTACCGGGGGAATCAGCTCACGGACAGTTGTCCCAAGACCCTGCTCATCTTGAGGCTAGAGCTTCCCAGCACTGCTCCACCAGAAGCAGCTGAAGGTCACGTCCTGTGGGTATGTTTGACCAAAAGCCAGAACACCATGGGAGAACATTTACCAGTACCTGTTCTACCAGGGGAATTAACCCACAGACTGTTGCCCTAGGAGCCTGCTCAACCAGAACAATCAGCCCTAAGACTGATGTCTGGAAGCCTGCTCTACCAAAAGAATCAGTCTGCAGACTGCTGTCCTGGGATTGGGATCTTGTTCCAGTAGGAGAGGACAGCTCAGAGTTCACTGCCCTGAAACCTCCAATTCTGCTGTACCAGATCATGCCTGCACCATCTGCTGGAGACAGAGAAACACTGAAGAGCAGAAAGCCGAACCGGTCCCCTATAAGGGGGATGAAGTCAACTCTGGGCTTTTATCCTTGGTCTCCATCTGCTGGTAAGAGGACATAACCCACTGGACTGGTCTGGCATGGATGATAAGAAAATAACCAGTTACTTTCATAATGGTTTGAACAAATCTGATTAATCATTATGAAAGATGCATAAATGAGTAGTCACTAGGGCTAGCATAAATCTATTATAAGGCCACACAATACTCAGAACCCTTAGCCAGATGGTCAATGTGAGGCTATCCTGATAAGGGTGCTGACCGAGATTTAATAACACTATCCGGATAGTGCTACTAAATATCTCCACAGACTGCCCTGGCAATATCTGGAGCAAGGGTGGTGTTGGTGCTACCCAGATAAATGCAGACTTTATCCGGTTAGCATTATTGTCAGTCGGCACGTATCCAGTCAACTTAGGCTGCACAAAAAGCAGGCCTAAGCTAAAATCCAGATAAGTGCTGGCTGAAAATCACACTAACTGCATTTATACAGATAGCATCATTCAGGTGGATATATTCAGTGGCAGTTCCTATTCGGATACTACTGCTCAATATCCTGCCAATATTTAAATATCACAGCTGACTGCCATGTTATCTGAATATCAGCTTTTTGAAAATTGAGCTCAATGTTGCCATCACTACAAAGCTCATATTAATAAGTGGAAAAGTCTTGTGGAACAGAGTTCAAGGAATTCTTTCCAACCCATGTGTGAATATCTATATTTCTACATGTTTTGTGTCTGTGTATGACCAGGAAGGGACGGGGGGGGGGGAGGTGCGGTTTGAATGAAATGGTACCTAAACATTTGATTGTTTCACAAAGATTAATAAAATCAAATTGTGATAGCATATCAAACCAGTAGATTCTCTGTCAATACATTTCAAAGGATGGATTATACAGTTTAACGAGAGTGCAACTGTCCGTGGTAAGTTATTGCCATGCTTCTCTACTACTAATTGAAATTAGACTTATAGGAAAAAGTAGTAAACTATACTGTTCAGACAACAAGAATCACTGTACACAGTAACTATTAAGGCAAAGCGTAGTTACTCACCTATAACAGGTGTTCTCCAGGGACAGCATGAATCAGTCCTCGTATATGGGTGACGTCGGCACCAACGGAGCCCTCGCAGAGCATTTCCCCAGCTTCAAAGACAGCCTTTGGTAATGCTACCATGCATGCATGGTCCCCTTCCCGCCCAAGAGTGCCATCTTGCTCAGTCAGATGACATAGCTTAGGCAAAAGGTGAAAAAAGATAAAACAAAGTAAAGGAGGCAACTCACAGGGGAGGGAGGGAGAGAGGGAAGGGGGTTGTGAGGACCGATTCTTGCTGTACCTGGAGAACACTTGTTACAGATGAGTAATTACACTTTCTCCAGTAACAAGCAGGAAGTCGGTCCTCACATATGGGACTTCCCCTAGCTCCAGGCTGCCAGGGACCGAACCATGACAGCACCAACAGCCACTGAAGGGAGGCCGTGAGTTGCAGGGGAGTGAGGGCAATACAGTCCACCACCCAAGTGGACAGGGTTCG
The DNA here is from genome assembly GCA_033557465.1 of Ichthyophis bannanicus. NCBI lineage: Eukaryota > Metazoa > Chordata > Amphibia > Gymnophiona > Ichthyophiidae > Ichthyophis > Ichthyophis bannanicus. The sequence continues at coordinate 516,325,582 of CM066035.1, forward strand.
CTTGGTCACAGGAAACCCCAGCCTGCTGGGGTCATAGGAGACCGACTTGAGGAGCCTTGCGGTGGGCTTGGGTCCGCTGCAGATAGAAGGACAAAGCCCTTTTACAATCCAACATATGCAAAACCGCCTTTGCCTTACTGGCATGAGGCCGTGGGAAGAAGTGGGGAGAATCACCTCCTGATTGAGGTGGAAAGTGGACACTACCTTCGGGGTGAGTGCGAAGCACAATCCTGTTCATAAAGAACTTGGTATAAGGGATATCCGCAACAGGGCCTGCAGCTTGCTCACTCTGCGAGTGGACGTCAGGGCCACCAGGAAGGCCAACTTCCAGGAAAGATACCTCAGGTGGCAATTCACCAAGGGTTCAAATGGCGAGCTGCGAGAGCACCACATTGAGATCCCACTCTGGTGCAGGGGGACGGAGGAGGGGCTTCAACAGCAGAAGACCTCTGAGGAACCTGGAGACAGGGGCTGGCATGTGAGGTGTCTCCCCTCCACAGGGTGGTAGTTAGCTGCTATGGTGCTTGAGATGCACCCTTACCAAATTAGACTTCAACCCTGAATGGGAGAGATGCAGCAGGTACTGCTATATGAGCTGCAGACAGCATGAGAAGGGGTTCTCATCCCTCGCCACACACCACAGAAAATCTCCTCCACTTGAAGGCATATGATCGTCTGGTGGAGGGCGTCTGGGCGGCTAGGAGGATCTGTTGCACTTCGCCTGAGAGACTAAAGGGGACTAGTGCTACCCTTTCAGCATCCATGCAGTTAACGTCAGGGATCCCAGGTTGGGGTGGAGAAGGGAGACCCCCTCCTGCGAAAGGAGATCCGGCTGTCGGCCCAGTGCCCCCAAAGGTGCCACTGACAGGGAGAGCAACAGGGGTAACCAGGTCTGTTTGGGCCACCTGGGAGCAATCAGGATCACTGTGGCATGGTCTCTCTGGATTTTGAAGAGGCATCTGGCTATCAGAAAGGTTGGAGGGAACGCATAAAGCAGACCCTTCAACCACGAAACCAAAAAGGCATCTGCTGCCACCCATCTGTGGTGTGGCTGAAGTGAGAAGAATCTGGGTAGCTGAGCACTGTCCGTGGAAGCAGAGGTCCAGCCAAGGCTTGCCCCAGAAGCAGAAGAGCCTCCACGCCACCCTGGGATCCAGGCGCCACTCGTGTGGGCCGAGGATCCTGCTGAGCTTGTCTGCTAGGAGATTGTCCTGACCCAGCACGTACACCGCTCTCAGGAACATGCTGTTGCGCACTGTGAAGGAGTGGAGGGCTACCACCTCCCAAAAGAGGGAATAGGAACCCGGACCTCCCTGCTTGTTCACATAGAACATGGCCACCTGTTTGTCCATCTATATGACGACTAAGGCTGCTCAGGGGATAGCAGAAGGCCTGTAGGGCAAGGAAGATGGCCCTGAGCTCGAGGAGGTTGATCTGTAATCGGGATTCCTCTGGGGACCAATTGCCCTGATTGCAATGGCCCTCACAATGTACACCCCAGCCCACCAGAGAGGTGTCTGTTGTCAGGACCTTTTGTGCTGCTGGTGCTTGGAAGGGCATCCCTGCCTTGAGATGGTGTGGGGACTGCCATCAGTTGAGAGAGGCCGCCAGTTAGTGGGTGACACTTACCCTGTACTTCAGCCTTTCTGTGGCCTGTGTCCATTATGATCTGAGACACCACTGGGTCGCTCACATTTGTAGGCTAAGGGCATGACATGAACTGTTGAGGCCATGTGACCTAACAAGCAGAGGAGCAGGCGGGCTGATACTGAACTGTAGTCTTGAACCTCCTTTGCTAACTGCATCAGGCGGTCGGCCCATCCTGTTGGGAGGAAGACCTTGACTTGCAGAGTGTCCAGCTGGGCTCCTATGAACTCCAGGTCTTGAGCTGGGGAGAGGCTGGACTTGGAATAGATGATGATGAATCCCAATTGCTGCAGAATGTGGATGGTAAGCCTTGTGGCCTGGCTGGCCCTCGAGGGCCATGCTGCCTCTGATGAGCCAGTCGTCCAAGTAGGGGAAGGCGTGGGCCCACTGGAGTCACACACGAGCAGCCATGACTGCCAGGCACTTTATGAAGACCGTTGGCGAGGCTGAAGGGTAGCACCCTCTGCTGGCAGTGATCGCCCCCCCCCCCCCCACCACAAACCTCAATTACTGCCTGTGGGAGGGATGGACCAGGATGTGGGTATATATGCCCTAGAGGTCCAAGGAGCAGAGCCAGTGTCCCTGGCGGAGGTAGGGCAGCAGTGTCCTAAGGGAGAGCATCTTGAACTTCTCCCTCACCAAGAACTTGTTTAAGTTGCAGAGGTCTAGGATGGGCCTGAGACCCCCTATTCTTTTTGGGACAAGGAAATACCTTGATTAGAACCCCCTCCCCCCCAGAGGTGCTGGAGCACGGGCTCCACCGCCCTATCCCTGAGCAAGCCTTGAGTTCTGCGATGAGCAAGGCCTGGTGGAGGAGAAACCATGATGGCTCTCCTGGGAAAAAGTCTGGAGGGTTCCGTTGCAGGTGAAGGTGGTAACCCTCCCTCACCACCTGCAAGGCCCACCTGTCCAAGGTGATGTTGGACCATTTGTGGGCAAATGAGGCCAGTCAACCCCCCTGTCGGCTGAGGCGGGACTCCTGGGAGAGGAGAGTCCTAGCCCAGGGAGTCAAAAGCTTCATCTGCTTGGGCGGGAGCTGGTGTCTAAGGCATGGGGGCCTTAGGCTTCCGAGGTCCATGCCCCTGGTTCGTGGGCTGTGGAGTCTGGTGTAGCTGCCCCGGGTAGGACTGGTAGGGCTTTTTTCCCGAAAGGGCAGAGGTCCTTTTTTCCCCAAAGGGCTTTTTTCTTAGGGAGGGCCGAGGTCTTTCTGGACAGTCTTTGCGGGTGACTAACTCAGCCTCGATCTCCGCCGCCTTATTGGACATTGGTTTACTGAAAAGGTTCTCACCATTGCAGGGGACATCGAGCAGCTTTTCCTGCACCCCTGTTCGAGGTCCGAGATTTGCAACTATGCCTGACACCGAGAGCTGATGCCTGGGGCTTCCACACTGGCTGCCAACTCAAACCCATCATAGGCGGCCCTTGAGAGGAATTTTGAGCAGTCCCGGATGCTCACCACCAAGCACTAGAACTTCTGGAGGAGTTCCCTGGCGAGGCCCTTCTGAGAAACCCGAGAGCTCCTGAACCAGGCCTTTCATATACATCCCTACATCTGTATGCAGCTCCCGAGCATGGCACCCTGGTAGCACTTGCGGCCAGGGCAAACCGAAGAGTAGGTTTTCTGACTCTTCAGTTTATGCATCGAGGACTCCACCACCATTGCGTTGTGGGGGAGTTGTGGCTTATGGAACCCGGGGACCTTCCGGACACGGTAGATTGCACTAAGGTGCCAACTAACCACCGGCACCAAGGCAGGGGACTCCCACATTCTGAGTAGCTGCTTTTCAAAGATGGGTGGAACCGGTACCATGAGAGTCTTCTTGGGAGGGGACTCATATTGCAGGATTTCAAGCTCCTCTGTGCGCAGGTCCTCCTCCGACAGTCTGGAACAAGAGCTCCCAGAAAGGCTATGTCTTCAGGCGGAGAGTGGCGCCGAGGTTCCGGGGGGGATGGCTCAGAGGGGACATCCCTGTGCCTGGAGGTCTCCAGAGAGACCTCATCCTTTGTTTCCAAATCGGATTCAGAGGGCATCAAGGAGTTGGCCTTGAGGCAGCCCCGAGGAACCTGGCTCCCCCAGACGACCTGGGGTCAGACTCCCAAAAACTGTCAGGGAAGATCGGACTCCAAAGAAGCATGACTGAGACCTCGATCGATGCCAAGGACTTACCCGAGTCCGGTGGCGCTCAGAGCCTAGATCGATGCCTGTGGTCCAGGCAGATGATGCCGGGATCCCGGACATCAACGCCCACTGCAAGGCCAAGATGGAGGAGAGGCTCTGCTCCATGGCCACCATTCAGGACTCGAGGCCCGATGGCTCTGCAACTCCTGGCGTGGACACCAAAGGCCTTAGGTCCGATGCCAGCACTTCAGAGAGTGCATCCTCAAGGAGGATTATAGGCTCGTGGGTCCTGGCGCCGTCTCTGCCGGCCGAGGATTCTTGTCTCAAGACTTTGAGGGCACTGCTCGGAGTTGCTCGAGCCCAGCGAGAGAACTTGCCCTGCTTCAGCGGAAGAACCTCCTTCGAGACCTTCTTCTTGGGAGGGTCCAGGGCCACATCGGACAAGTCACCACTGCGGGACTCCGAGGACGCCCGGACCTCCCGCGAAGGGCCGGCTTTGGGGCTCAGCGATGGGGAAGCTGGGGCAGAATCAGACCTGGGAAACAGCTTCCTCTGCAACTCCGACCGCCTTTTGTTTGTCTTAGGGATCATGGCCTGGCAGCCATCACAGGTGAAGCTGTGGTAGCCTAGGCCCAGGCAGCAAAGACTGCAGTCACAAGTGTCAGTAACTGAGATAGTCTGACAGCAGCAGTCACACTTCTTGAATCCACCAGGAGTCATGGTGGGAGAACACCCGGTCAAAAAAAGGCACGAAGGCCAGTCGAGGTGGAGCCTCGAGAAAACAAGAGAAAAAGGGGAGCCAAGATAGGCACCAGTGGTGCTGCCTCAGGGCAGAAAGGGAACTGGTACACAAACTAAACAAATGGTAGGAATTATAGAACTTTTTTGGGAAAGTGGAGGACCACGTCTGTTGGGCTCGGTGGAAAAAAGGAGACTGAACAAGATGGCACCCTTGGGCAGGAAGGGGACCACGCATGTGTGGTAGCATTCCCAAAGGCTTTCTTTGAAAGCTGGGGAACTGCTCAGCGAGGGCTCCGTCAGCACCGACGTCAGGGCCGGATTTACCTATACGCCATGGCGTAGGGCCCACAGCTGCAAAGGGCCCACAAAAATGGAACAAGTTAGGCTTTTTTAAAAAAATAAAATAAAAAAAACCTGCAGGCTGCCGCCGCGGGGCCCCCTCTGCTGCCGCGGCAGCATGGACTGACCCGCGGGGGCCCCCTCTGCAAGCTCGATCCCTCCCTCCCTCCGTGCCTCCCTCCGTGCAGGCTGTGAGAGGCGCGAAGGCAGACTGTCTCCTTCGCATCTCTGTTAAGCCCGCAGGGGCTGATGGGAAATTTCCCATCAGCCCCTGCGGGCTTAACAGAGACGCGAGGGAGACAGTCTCCCTTCGCGCCTCTCACAGCCTGCACGGAGGGAGGCACGGAGGGAGGGAGGGATCGAGCTTGCAGAGGGGGCCCCCGCGGGTCAGTCCATGCTGCCGCGGCAGCAGAGGGGGCCCCGCGGCGGCAGCCAGCAGGTTTTTTTTTAAATTAAATTTTACTTTAGGCAGGGGGAGGGGGTAGGACTGGTAATGGGCTATTGGGGGGGCTGGGACTGGAAATGGGTTGGGGGATTAAGGCTGGAGGTGGGCTGATGAGGTTAGGACTGGTAATGGGCTGTGGGCTGTTGGGGGGGTTAGAAATGGTAATGGGCTTTGGGGGGGTTAAGACAGGTAAAGGGCTGTGGGCTGATGGGGTCAGTCTGGTAATGGGCTATGGGGGACTAGGACTGGAAATGGGCTGGGGGGTTTAAGACTGGTAATGGGCTGTTGGGTGGGGTTTAGAACTGGTAATGGGCTTTGGGGGGGGTTTAGAACTGGTAATGGGCTTTGGGGGGGGTTTAGACTGGTAATGGGCTGTGGGCTGATGGGGGCTGTCTGGTAATGGGCTATGGGGGGGCTAGGACTGGAAATGGGCTGGGGGGGTTAAGACTGGAGGTGGGCTGATGGGATTAGGACTGGTAATGGGCTGATGGGGGGGGGTAGGACTGGCAATGGGCTATGGGGGGCTGACTGGAAATGGGTTGATGGGGTTAGGACTGGTAATGGGTTATAGGGGGGGCTTAAACTGAAAATGGGGTGATGGGGGGTTAGGACTGGAAGTGGGTTGATGGGGGGCTAGGACTGGTATTGGGTTGGGGGGTTGCTAGGACTGGAAATGGGCTGATGGGTGGCTAGGACTGGAAATGGGCTGATGCAGGGACTAGAAGGGAATGGATGCTGGGTGAGGCTGGAACTAGAAGGGAGCTGATGTTGGGGGAGGATTAGAATGGGATGGGGCTGGAAGAGTAAAATGGAGAAGGGAAAAATATTTTGTGTGGGAGGGATAAAAAATCTACAATTGGCCGGGTATTGGGAGAGTAAGTGGGGATTGAGGATGGAGGGGTAAAATTTGAGTGGATGAAATAGGAATGAGGAAAGAGCAAAAGGAGAAAAAGCAGATGTAGAGCGAGAATGGAAAAAAACTAGAAGAGAGAAGAAAGGACAAATGGACAGCAGACGATGGAGAGTTAGCAGAAGACACGAAGAAACCAGAAGAAAGTGGCTGGAGCAATTGCAGCTGAAAAAAATACACAAAAGGTAGAAAAATATCTCTTTATTTTGAATTTATTAATTGGAATATGTCAGCTCTGGTAAATGTGCATCATTAACGTCTGCGCTTTGTTTAGTACAAGAGCAAATTAATGTGTAGTTTTATTTCTACAGTGTTGTACATTCCAAGTTTGGCTTTTGGGATTCCCAGTTTAATTATTGTCTTCCTGTTTCTAAAATGTGATTACTTGTTTGGTGATGGTCTATGTTCTGCATGTGTAACTGAGCTGAGGTGTTCTGTTTATATAATTCCTATTTGACATTGCCACTTGTTCTCTTTCCCCAGTAGGTCATGTATTGTTGTTCTCTGAAATGTATTGGTTTAATATCTGCAGTGTTGCCTTTTGATTGGTAGAGTATGGTGCTTTGTGAGTCCTGGTAGTGCTGTTAGGATACGGCGGGTTTGCTATGGGTTCTAAATGGGCAGTGTTTGTAGTAGTTCCTAATGTGTCTGGCAGTTGGCACTGGATTATAGTAATGTAGAAATCTTTTAGTCTTTCTTTATCCATACACTCATTAAGAGGCACGTTTACTAAAAGTTAGTATATGGTAACATTATGCAAATATTTATGCAAATGAGGCTCACACCCCCCTTGGGCCTCACTCAAGGTAAATCCGGCCCTGGACGTCACCCATATGTGACTGACTGCCTGCTTGTTCCTGGAGTACTATATGGTTCATTCACTAGATTTCACAGTGGAGTTTACAACAAAGAAAATGAAAAACACATCAGGAACTAAAAAGACAGTCCAACAGGGGGAGTGGCAGAAAAGAGAGAAAGGCTAGGGAGAGCATGCCTTATGGAATTATTTCTTATTGCTCTGTGCACACGCATGTGCGTGCATATGGGGGGGGGGGGGCATGTGTATACATCTGTAATAGTTCTGAATCCATGACCAAAGAGTAGAGTAGATTATCAGTTTGAAAGGAGCAATTCTCTAACTGCTATGTTTCAATGTATCAAAAATTCTATGCTACAGAACTTGGAAATGCTTCTCCTTTAGAAATGCATTCGGCCATTTATTGGGAGAGTTTATTTCTCTGGATCCCCAGTCCAATCTGGCCCATTTTTTTCATTGGTTATTCTTCCATGTCAATTTTGGTTCCATGCCATCAATTTATCAGAGTTCTTTTCTGCCCAGACAGACACACACATTCTTAACCCCTTATTTATAGTTTCTTTCCAACACTCCACTGGGTTAGAAGTCCAGTATCCTATTTCCAGCAGTGGCCAATCCAGGTCACAAGAACCATTCGGGTTCCCAAAAGGTATACATATTCCATGCTGCTTGGCCCAGGGTAAGCAGTGGTTGAAAAAAATAAAAATGAACAAACCTAATATACCCACAATTTCGTTATTACTTTCCTGTTGATGGTCTTGTGTGTATGATGTAGCAGAAGAAACTACCAAATCATTAGACAGTGCTGTTAAATAAAATAATGACTAACAAAACTTATTTGCCTTTAGGGATACATTTACTCATATCTTGTACCACGTCCTTTACTGATTAAAGTGTACATGTGATTGTGCTATAACAATCATATTCAGTAAAACCAGAGAAAATTATTAATTATATGTCTATAGCATCTGGTAATTTAAATACACTTAAAGCATACATGCACTGTGCAATACAAGCATATTACATATATTTTTACCTCCATATACAGTCCAACACAGAAAGCATGCATGGACTCTCTAGTATCGTCAAACTGCAAAGCAGTTTCCAAGGCAACTATGGGTTCCTCCCCAGCAAACTGAGCTGAAAAAATATAGAAAAAAAAAGTACAGCTGTGAGAAATATACAAATGCATCACTTATTTACAGCAGAAACATTAACATATCTCTAAAGGAGCTGCAATACACATGGGAGACAGAGCCAGTTTCAAATATTGCAAGTCTTTTTTGTGTGTGCTTGCTGTAACTTTCCCTTCTTTTAGTATTTCACAATTTCTACTATATTGCTCAATAAAAAGAACTGCCAATTAGATTACCCCTTAGTTTTAATATTTTATTGTTAACAATTGTGTTCTGTCTCCCCTAGGAAACTCAAGAAGGTTCACAAAACACATCTTTATACAGCATAGTTCTTTACTGACTTTCCCTAAAGTTCATGATTTTAATATACAGTGGTGATAAAAAGTTTGACAAACCCAAGTATCGGGTAACATACTTACCAGATAAAGCGTAGTTACCTGTAACAGGTAATCTCTGGGAACAGCAGGAATTTAGTCTTCACATATGGGTATCGTCGGTACCGACGGAGCCCACACAGGAACACTCCCCAGTGTCCAATAGGAAAGCTTTGGGAGCATCCCACAGCGCATGCGTGCTGCCTTCCCACCTCCGTACCTCTCTCACTTCAGTTGAGTTTATAGCTGAGACCAAAGGAGAGAAGTAGAGAAAGAGAGAGACAGAGACAATTCCTAGGGGAGGGAGGTGGGTTGTGAAGACTAAATGCCTGCTGTTCCCGGAGATCACCTGTTGCAGGTGAGTAACTACGCTATCTCCAGGAACAAGCAGGAATGTAGTCTTCACATATGGGGACTCCCCAGCTGTAAGATGCCAAGGGGTGACCCCAGCAAGCTGCGAACCCAGGTGAGTTGGGTCATGCTTCCTCCCATGGACCTTTGGCATCCAAACTATGGATGGTGGGTAGGAGTTGAATTAAGTACGGAAGAGATGTTGGAGAACAGCCTGGCCAAACGAGGCATCCCGACGGGAGTCCTTGTCTAAGCAATAGTGGGCTGTGAAGGTGTGTACCAAAGCCCAAGTGGCTGCTTTGCTGATGTCATCAATAGAGACAGAACAAGGTTAGCCGTTGAGGCTGCCATTGCTCTCACATTGTGAGCCGTGACATGGCCTTCGAGAGAAAGTCCCTTACTCTGATATGTGTAGAATATGCAGTCTGCAATCCAATTTGACAGAGTTCTTTTAGAAACTGGAAGTCCCAGATGACTAGAGTCAAAGACACAAAAAGCTGAGAAGATTTTCTATGTGGCTTAGTTCTTTGGACATAAAAGGCTAAGGCTCTTTTACAATCCAAAGTGTGAAGATTCCTTTCTGCACTGGAGGCGTGAGGCCTAGGAAAGAATATAAGAAGATAAACAGACTGGTTAAAATGAAAAGGTAAAACCATCTTTGGCAGAAAGTGAGGATGAGTCTTGAGGACTACTTTATCATGGCGAAACCTTGTATAAGGAGGGTCAGCTACTAACGCCTGCAATTCACTAATGCATCTCGCAGAAGTGATGGCAATTAGGAAAATAACTTTCCATGAAAGAAACTTTAGATCTGAAGTGGCTAAAGGTTCAAAGGGCGGTTTCATAAGCTGACCAAGAACAAGATTTAGATCCCATACCACCGGTAGTGGTTTAATGGGAGGTTTTGTTAAGAGTAGGCCTCTCATAAATCTTGATATAAGTGGATGAGAGGAAATAGGTTGTCCATCGAAAAGTTTATGAAAAGCAGCAATAGCACTGAGATGGACCCTCACTTAATTGGTCTTTAGGCCAGAAGTTGATAATTGTAGAAGATACTCTAGTAGCAACTCTACAGGTACTAAAAGGGGGTTAAGTCCCTTTTTGTGAACACCAGACAGAGAACCTTTTCCACTTAAAAGCGTAAGAACATCTTGTGAAAGGTTTTCTGGAAGCCAGGAGGATATCCTTCACTTGTTAGAAAGATTAATATCCTGGAATTCTAGGCTTTCAGTAACCAGGCCCTGAGATGTAGGGACTGGGGATTGGGATGCAGTAGGGATCCGTCCTCCTGCAACAGGAGATCCTGAGAATTCCCCAACTCCAGAGGAGTGGTTTCAGAGAGACGCAGAAGGGGGTTCCACACTTGCCGTGGCCAACGTGGAGCTATAAGTATCATATGACCTCTGTCTCTCTGAAGTTTGAATAAAGTCTTAGGAATGAGGGGAATAGGTGGGATGGCATAGAGGAAGTCCTGTCCCCAGTGGAGTAGGAATGCATCTCATGCCTGACAGTTTTGAGCCAGAATTCTGGAAGTTTGGCATTCTGCGGACTTGCAAAGAGGTCTATATCTGGTGTTCCCCAGATTCGAAACATTCGAGCAAGCTGGTCTGAGTGGAGGGACCACTCGTGTGGCAGTAGTATTCAACTGAGTTTGTCTGCCCAAGAGTTTTGAATGCCCGGAAGGTATACCGCAAACAGGTGAATTTGTCTCTCTGGCGAGGGCCCATAGTCGCAAAGCTTCGTTGCACAGCGACAGAGAGCCTGTTCCACCTTCCTTGTTCACATAGAACATAGCAACCTGATTGTCGGTTTGGACCAGAACTGTCTTGTTGCTGAGATGGCCCTGAAAGACTTGAATAGCCTTGAAAATGGCTCTTAGCTCTAGGTGGTTTATGTGAAGGGAGACACCTCCTGTGAGGTCCAAAGACCCTGAGAGGAGAGATGGTGCAAGTGGGCCCCCCAACCCATCTTGGATGCATCTGTCGTCAGGGTAGTTTGGTATAGAGGCTGCTGGAAAGGAGAGCCTACAAGGAGGTTTTCCAGGGATTGCCACCATTGCAGGTATGAAATTAGACGTATGGTAACTCTGATTTTGTCTGTCAGTCGACCCATGGCTTGTGACCACTGAGAGGAAAGGGTCGACGTGGAGGTGAGCATAGGGAAGCACATGGACAGTGGATGCCATGTGTCCCAGCAGTTGAAGCATCTCCCGAGCAGTAAGGAATACTTTCGTAGATGCTTGAGATACTAGATGCATTATACGTAGACAGTGTGGCTGTGGCCGGAAAGCCTTTGACTGCCGTGTGTCTAGACGAGCCCCTATGAACTCTAGGGATTGAGAGGGGATGAGAAGAGATTTTGGGAAGTTTATGACTAGTCCCAAGTATTGCAGAATTCCCATTGCTCGAGAGAGAGCGAAGCTGACCTCTGCAGCTGTCAATGCTCGAATGAGCCAATCGTCTAAGTAAGGGAAGACGAATATTCCCAGATCCCTCATAAATGCTGCTACCACTACCATGCATTTTGTGAAGACTCTTGGAGCAGAGGCTAGTCCGAAAGGAAGAACTCTGTACTGGAAGTGTCTTCCGTGGATCAGGAATCTAAGGAACTTCCTGTGATTTAAGGGGATGAGAATATGTGTGTACGCATCTCTTAGATCTAGAGAACATAGCCAATCCTGACTCTGAAGGTATGGTAAAAGTGTTCCGAGGGAGATCTTGAACTTTTCTTGGAACAAATACTTGTTTAATTCTCTGAGGTCTAGCATAGGCCTGTCCCCCCCTGTCTTCTTTGGAATAAGAAAGTAGGGGGAGCAGAACCCTGTCCCCTGTTGGGGTATGGGCACTTCTTTGATTGCTCCTTGAGCTAGAAGTGACGTGACCTCCTGCCACAAGAGGTTGGTGGCGGGGCCCTGAGAATTGAACTGTTTCAGAATTGTAGGTGGGGGCAAGTTGAGGAAATGAAGCTTGTATCTCAATCTTACAATGGACAGAGTCCAATTTTCTGATGTTATTTGTTGCCATCTTTTGGCAAAATGGCATAGTCTGCCTGGAATGGTCAAGGGTTCTGGACCTTTTAGGGGCAGAATGACTAAGTTCTCTAGGTGGAAGTCAAAGACCCTGAAGGGGCTGGGTCTGTTGAGCCGGTTGAGCTTTTTGAGCTTGTGGCTTTCTCTGCTGTCTGTTCTGTTGTTGTCCCTTTTGGGAAACATGAAGTGGACAGTGAGTTTGATGGGTGCAAGATTGGTAAGGCTTCTTTTTATTACTGAAAAAAAGATTTCTTGAATGTTTCCTTTTTCGCTAGGTTGGCTGTAGCCTTTGACAATCTGTTCAAAGTAGTATTGTCAGATTCAATCTGATTAGCCTTGTCTTGCCAGTCCTTGCCAAAGAGATTTTCTCCTGTGCAAGGAATGTTTGCCAGCTTTTTTTGCACCCAATGTTCTAAGTCCGATGCTTGAAGCCAAGCAATACGACGTGCCCCTATGGATATAGTAGAGGTTCTGCTAAGACAGGGGTCTCAAACTCAAATTGCTTTGAGGGCCAAATGAGGACTTGTAGAGTAACCCGGGGGCCGCACAAGACGCAGGCCTCATTTGCATAAGGGCATCATTTGCATAAGGGCATCATTTGCATAAATATTTGCATAATGTTACCATACACTAACTTTTAGTAAACATGCCTCTTAATGAGTGTATGGATAAAGAAAGACTAAAAGATTTCTACATTACTATAAACCAGTGCCAACCGCCAGGCACAATAGGAACTACTAGAAACACTGCCCATTTAGAACCCATAGCAAACCTGCCGTGTCCTAACAGCACTACCAGGACTCACAAAGCACCATACCCTAACTATCAAAAGGCAACACAGCAAATATTAAATCAACACATTTCAGAGAATAACAATACATGACCTACTCGGGAAAGAGAACAAGTGGCAATGTCAAATAGGAATTACATAAACAGAATACCTCAGCTCAGTTACACATGCAGAACATACACCATCACCAAACAAGGAATCACAATTTAGAAACAGGAAGACAATTAAACTGGGAACCCCAAAAGCCAAACTTAGAATGTACAACACTGTAGAAATAAAACTATACATTGATTTCCTCTTGTATTAAATAAAGTGCAGACGTTAAAGATGCACATTTCCAAGAGCTGACATATTTCAGTTAATAAATTCAAAATAAAGAGATATTTTTCTACCTTTTGTGCATTTTTTTTTCAGTTGCAATTGTTCCAGTCACTTTCTTCTGGTTTCTTTGTGTCTTCTGCTAACTCTCCATCGTCTGCTGTCCATTTCTCCTTTCTTCTTTCCTAGTTTTTTTCCATTCTCTCTACATCTGCTTTAACATACTAATCATTCTCCTTTTGCTCTTTCCTCATTCCTATTTCATCCACTCAAATTTTACCCCTCCATCCTCAATCCCCACTTACTCTCCCAATACCCGGCCAATTGTAGATTTTTCTTCCCTCCCACACAAAATATATTTCCCCTCTCCATTTCACTCTCCCAGCCCCATCCCATTCTAATCGTCCCCCAACATCAACTCCCTTCTAGCTCCTGCCCAACCCAGCATCCGCTCCCTTCTAGTCCCCGCATCATCAGCCCATTTCCAGTCCTAGCTCCCTCCCCTCACAGCCCATTTCCTTTCCAAGCCCCCCTCCCCATCAGCCCATTTCCATTCCAAGCCCCCTTCCACTCAGCCCATTACCATTCCAAGACCCTGTCCCCATCAGCTATTTGCAGTTCAAGCTCCCCCTTCTACTCGGCCCATTTCCAGTCATAGCACCCCCCCCAGTCCATTACCAGTTCTAGCCCCCCCCCTAGCCCATTATCGGTCCTAAGCCCCCCAACAGCCCACTTCCAGGCCTAACCCTTCCATCGCCCCATCTTCATTCTTAGCCCCCCCATAACCCCATTTTCAGTCTTAGGCCCCCAGTCAGACCACCTCCAGTCCTAACCCCCATCTGTCCATTACCAGTCCTAACCCCCATCACCCCATTTTCAGTACTACCCCCCCCCAGCCCACATCAAGTCCTGCTCCCCCCCCACAAGTCCTGCTCCCCCCCCACAAGTCCTGCTCCCCCCCCCACATCAAGTCCTGCTCCCCCCCATCAAGTCCTGCTCCACCCCCCATCAAGTCCTGCTCCCCCCCCCCCGGGAAAATTAAACTTTAAAAAAAAACCCGGCTTCTGCTGCTGCTGCCGCCGCTGCCGTGGCCGGCAATAGCAGCAATATCGCAAGTCCCACGGGCTCCCCCCGACCCGGCAGATCCCTTCCTGCTTGCCTGCCAGTTCTCCGCTTCGGCTTTCAGAGCCGCGAAGGGAGAGCTTCTCCCTCGTGACTCTGTTAAGCCCGCTGGGGCAGATGGGAAATTTCCCATCTGCCCCGGCGAGCTTAACAGAGTCGCGAGGGAGAAGTTCTCACTTCGCGGCTCTGAAAGCCGAAGCGGAGAACTGGCAGCATTGGCAGGCAAGCAGGAAGGGATCTGCCGGGTGGGGGGGAGCCCGCGGGACTTGCGATATTGCTGCTATTGCCGGCCACGGCAGCGGCGGCAGCAGCAGCAGAAGCCGGTTTTTTTTTTTTCCCCCCTATGCATGAGACCCCTGTGCTAAGACATTCATGAATTTAGAGACATTCTGGGCATGTTTGCCCAGAATAAGGTAGTCTGCTCTATTTTCCTCTGAGACAGAAGGACTAATGAGCTCTAAGTCTTTTGTGACTTCTTCCAGGAACATTCCCATATACAGAATGTAGGAACTGATCCTAGCTCCTAGCATGGAGGATTGAAAACATCGATGGCCAGAGGCATCGAGTGTCCTGGATTCACGGCCTGGAGGATTAGAAGTGTGTGTTTTTGCACTCTTGATTCTTCGCATGGCCGAATCCACTACCATTGAATGGTGTGGTAATTGAGTTTTCTGAAACCCAAGACAACTTGGCACTCGGTACATAGTGTCAAGGCGTCGGGAATGTGAAGATATTGTTAAAGGAGTTCCCCACATTCTCAACATTAGATCATGTAAGATCTTGTGACAGGGAAGCATAGCTGCTTCCTTGGGAGCCATAGGGCATTGTAGAATTCTGAATTCTTCTGCCCTAGGTTCTTTTTCTGGAATCACAGTGATTGCAAGACCCTTTGCTAAATCACGCATGAAGTCCTGAAGGACATATCCTCTGGAGGAGACATCCTGCATTGAGGAGAGGGAGTTAAATCTTCTAATAGAGTCACTCTGATACCAGTAGAATCGGAAGACAAGCACCGGATGCTCCTGTAACGCATGGTATCAGTACCGCTCGAAGTCGGTACCGAAATAGCGTAGTTACTCACCTGTAACAGGTGTTCTCCAGGAGCAGCAGGAATCATTCCTCACATATGGGTGACGTCGGCGCCGACGGAGCCCTCGCGGAGCAATTTTCCCCAGCTTTCAAAGAAAGCCTTTGGGAATTGCAGCGCGCATGCGCGGTCCCCTTCCCGCCCAAGGGTGCCATCTTAGCCAGTCAGATGACATAGCTAAAAGACAGCATAAAAATTTGCAAAAAAACTAAAGCAGATGATTGCAACTCCAAGGGGAGGGTTGTGAGGACTGATTCCTGCTGCTTCTGGAGAACACCTGTTACAGGTGAGTAACTACGCTTTCTCCAGGACCAAGCAGGAAGTCAGTCCTCACATATGGGACTCCCAAGCTTAAGGCTACCGGAGACCCTAAGCATAAAAATGAGCTCCCTCTAGCTCAGCAGCACAGAAGGAAGGAATCTTCACAGAATTATTACCCACCGGTAGCCCAACATCCGGGATGGAGGGTAGGAGTTGCTCAAACCTCAAAGAGATTTCGGAGTACTGCCTGTCCGAAAGCACTGTCGCTGCGGGACTCCCTCTCGAGGCAGTAATGGACCGCAAAAGTCTGGCTCGAAGACCAAGTAGCGGCCCGGCAGTTGTCTGCCAATGGAACAGAGCGGAGGTAAGCCACTGACGTAGCCTTCGCCCGAACACAATGAGCCGTGACCCGACTTTCTAACGAGAGTCCGGCTGCTCCATAAGCCCAAGCGATACAGTCAGCAACCCAGATGGACAGAGTGCGCTTGGAGACAGGGAGCCCCAATTTATTGGGGTCAAAAGCCACGAAAAGCTGAGCAGCTTTGCGGTGCTCCCGCGTACGGTCAAGGTAGAAGTTCAACGTCCTTCTACAGTCCAGGGTATGCAGGACCATTTCAGCTCGGCTGGAGTGTGGCCTGGGAAAGAAGGTCGGAAGTACCACCTCCTGATTGATGTGAAAAGGGGAGACCACTTTTGGAAGAAATTTAGGGTGAGTCCGTAGGACTACCCTATTTTTGTAGAACCGAGTGTAAGGGGGATCAGACACGAGGGCCTGTAGTTCACTTACGCGTCTAGCGGAAGTGAGGGCTATCAGGAATAAGGTTTTCCAAGAAAGAAAACGGAGAGGACAGGTAGCCATAGGTTCAAAAGGCAGACAGGTGATCCGCTGCAAAACCACATTCAGATCCCAGTCAAGCGCTGGCGGGCGCAGAGGTGGTTTAAGGAGAAGGAGACCTCGGAGAAACCTTGCCACGAGAGGGTCGTTGGAAAGAGGTCTGCCGTCCACCGGCACATGATGTGCTGAAAGAGCACTGAGGTGAACCTTGACGGAGTTGGACTTAAGTCCAAGATTAGAGAGGTAGAGCAAGTACTGCAAGACCACCGACACCGAGCAGGAGAAGGGATCCAGAGACTGCTGGGTACACCAAACGGAAAAACGACGCCATTTAAGGGCGTAGCATTTGCGGGTAGAAGGTCGCCGGGAAGCTAGGACGACCTCTTCCACCTCTGCCGGCAGTAGAAGGGGAGCAAGGACTACCCTTTCAGCAGCCAGGCCATCAGATGTAGAGATCTGAGGTTGGGGTGTAGCAGGGACCCCTGATCCTGTGTTAGGAGATCTGGTTGAAACCCCAGAGGGAACGGAGCCTCCACCGCCAGTTGCAGCAGGAGTGGAAACCACGGCTGTCTGGGCCACCGAGGAGCTATCAGGATCATGGAAGTTTTGTCTCGGAGAACCTTGAAAAGAGTCCGAGAGATTAGCGGTATGGGAGGAAAGGCATACAGAAGGCTTTTCGACCATGAGAGCAGAAAAGCATCCGCCGCTACTCGGAGGGGGTGCGCCTGCCGAGAGCAGAAACGAGGAAGTTGCCGGTTGAGAGGACTGGCAAAAAGATCCAGCGTGGGGAGGCCCCACTGCAGAAAAAGTTTCTGAACTACCAAGGGATCCAGGCGCCACTCGTGCGGCTGGAGGATTCTGCTGAGTTTGTCCGCCAGGCAATTTTCTTGGCCTGGGAGATAAACTGCCTTGAGAAGAATGCCGTGGCTGACGGCCCAAGAGCAGAGCCTCTGCGCTTCTCGACAGAGAAGGAAGG
The DNA here is from genome assembly GCA_033557465.1 of Ichthyophis bannanicus. Taxonomy (NCBI): domain Eukaryota; kingdom Metazoa; phylum Chordata; class Amphibia; order Gymnophiona; family Ichthyophiidae; genus Ichthyophis; species Ichthyophis bannanicus. Next base: position 516,342,878 of record CM066035.1, read on the forward strand.
AGCCCGTGCCTCCCTGTTTGTTCACGTAGAACATGGCAACTTGATTGTCCATCTGGACAAGGACGGACCGGCGAGAAGTCATGTGGGAGAAAGCCTTGAGAGCCAGACGGATTGCTCTGAGCTCTAGGAAGTTGATCTGCTGCGCAGACTCCCACGCGGTCCAAAGACCTTGAGTACATGCCCCTTGGCAATGCGCTCCCCATCCCAGGAGAGAAGCATCGGTCGTCAGTACTTGAGCAGGCGGAGGAGATTGAAAAGGCATTCCGAGTACCAGGTTCGGCTGATGAAGCCACCACTGCAGAGAAGAGGCCAGTGGACCGGAGATCTGCACTAAGTCGGCGAGGCCGCCCGTGGCCTGTTGCCACTGCTTGCGAAGGCACCACTGAGCAGGCCACATATTCAGGCGGGCGTTGGGGGTCACGTGGACGGTGGAAGCCATATGGCCGAGTAGTCTCAGAAAGCGCCTGGCCGAGACCAGGGACTGGCTGCGAAAACGGCTGGCTAGGTCCATGAGCCGCTGAGCTCTGTCGAGAGGCAGGAAAGCTCGCGCCTGCAGAGTGTGCAATCTTGCGCCGATGAACTCGAGATCTTGCGAGGGGAGCAAAGTGGACTTTGCGAAGTTTACGACAAAGCCCAAGTACTGGAGAAGAGTCACAGTGCGGTGCGTGGCTCATGTGACTTCTTGAGAGGACAATGCTCTGATGAGCCAGTCGTCTAGGTAAGGAAAGACATAGAGGCCCTGAAGCCGGAGATAAGCCGCCACCACCGCGAGACATTTTGTGAAGACTCGTGGTGCGGAGGATAGGCCAAAGGGCAGTACTCTGTACTGGTAATGATTTCCTGCCACCACAAACCTTAGGTATTGGCGGTGGCTTGGGTGGATGAGGATGTGCGTGTAGGCATCCTTTAGATCCAAGGAGCATAGCCAATCTCCCTGCTGGAGGTAGGGCAGAAGGATTCCAAGGGTAAGCATCTTGAACTTCTCTCGCACGAGGAACTTGTTGAGGTTGCCCAAGTCCAGGATGGGTCTGAGGCCTCCTGTTCTTTTTGGTATTAGGAAATACCTGGAATAAAAGCCTCGACCTCTCAGGTGGTGGGGCACCGGTTCCACAGCCTGTTCCTGAAGAAGACTTGCTAACTCCTGAAGGAGTAAGTCCCTGTGCAGAGGGAGTCGTGGAGGCTCTCCTGGAAAATAGGAGGGAGGGACCTGGTGGAAGTGGAGAAGATAGCCTTCTCGCACAACATGAAGCACCCAGGCATCTGATGTGATGTTGGACCACCTGTGGGCAAAGTGGACCAGCCGGCCTCCTGTGCTGGGAGAAACCAGCTGAGGGGGAGAGGCTATGTCGATGAAGTCAAAAACCCCCACCCTGCTGAGCAGGGGCCGGTGGTGCAGGCTTGGGGGCTTGCTGCCTACGGGACCCGTTACCCCATCCCTTGGCCTGCTGACCCTGTTGGGGAGCTGAGGAGGCTTGATACTGAGGGTAGTGTTTATAGGCAGCCGCCTTCCTCGGGTAAAAGGACTTTTTTCCCGAGCCCTTCTTCTTTTGGGAAGGGGCAGAGGTCTTTCTAGAGAGCCTTGTTCTGGTGAGAGTCTCCGTCTCGATTTGCGCAGCCTTCTCAGCCATGGGCTTGCCAAATAGGTTCTCACCTTGGCAGGGGACATCGACCAACTTGTCCTGCACCCAGGGTTCAAGGTCAGACGACTGAAGCCAAGCCTGTCGGCGGGCACCGATGCCGGCTGCGGCCACTCGAGCCGACGCTTCAAAGCCATCATAGGCTGCTCGAGAAATGAATTTGGAGCATTCTCGAATTCCAGTGGACAAGGCTAGGAACCTCCGCAAAGGTTCCTCGGAAAGTCCAGCAGAGAATCCGGCTATCTCCTTAGCCAGGTCTCTAAGGTACATGCCCATGTAGAGCTGGTAGGTCTGGACCTGACAAGCAAGCATAGAGCCCTGGAAACACTTCTTACCGAGGCCATCCAGGTTGCGGGCCTCCCTGCCAGGAGGCACCGAGGAGTGCATCTTCTGGCTCTTGAGCCTATGCATGGCCGATTCCACCACCATGGAATGGTGCGGTAGCTGTGTTTTTGGAAGCCCGGGCTCTTGCGGACTCGATAGATGGAATCGACCCGCTTGCTTAACACCGGCGACGATGCCGGACTCTCCCACATGCGGAAGAGTAGTCGTTCCAGCATGGGAGGAACCGGTACAGTAAAGTGCTCCTTCGCTGGAGAGTCATACTGGAGGGCATCGAGCTCCTCGGCTCGAGGCTCCTCCTCGGGATCCGCAGGGAAGGCCAAAGCCTTGGCCATATCCCTGACGAAGTCCGAGAACCGGGCATCCGCCGGGGGGGACTGCTTCCAAGGTTCGGACTCAGGGGAGTCCGAGGGGACACACCGAGTCCGAAAAGAATCAGGTGACTCTTCCACTTCAGATTCCCAGGTCGACTCCGAGGAGGAATCGGTGGGGTCGGTCCGGGCGGGCGTAGGCGTCGGCCGCCCCGACGACCTCGGTCCCGAACGGGAGGCCGAGGGAGACCTCGACCGAGGATCGACTCGAGCCCGCATGGACTCGAGGATCAGCTCGGTCTCCGGGGTCGACTTAGACATCGACGTCCCGGCGGCCAGGGCAGAGGCGCCAGCGAGGCTAGCGATCAGTGCCCGCTGCTGGTCCATGAAGGCAGCCAGGCTGCTCTCCAAGGCCGTCAACCTGAGTCCGACCTCAGGTGACCCAGCAGCCCCCGACTCGGGCCCCGACGGTGTCGGGCCCGACGTCGGACCCCTCGGAGGCGAGTCCAGGAGGAGTACAGGACTTACCCGAGCAGGCAATTCCGATTCCAGACGAGGTCGCTTCGTGAGACGTTCCTGCTCCAAAGACCCGGGACGGCTATCGGGGCTATGCGACCTGGCCCTCGCGGAACCAGGAGCGTCCACCGACGCCACCCTCGTGGGTTTCGCCTTCCGATGATGATCCCCGGAGGGAGAACCTCTGTCGGAGGAACTCCGGCGATGCTCAGAGCTGGAGCCTCTGGACGCCGAGGCCTCCGACGAGGTCCGGGTACGGGTGGGATCTGCGAAGATTCTTTCCCGCTGATGTCGCCGACTCCGTAAAGCTTTGGAGGACATTTTGCTGCAGGCCCCACAGATCAGTTCCTCGTGATCTGGGCCGAGGCAGCGGAGGCAATGATCGTGTGTGTCAGTGAGAGACATATTTCTGTCACACTGAACACACCTTTTGAAGCCACTGGCAGCCATCGGGGGAAAAAGGGCCCCTGCAAGGTCAAAGGACCGGGCTGCCAGCGAAAAACCGAAAACGAAACTGACAAGAAAAATCAGAAAAAAGAGAAAATAAATGAAGAAATCAACTTTTTCAGCGGGCGGGGACTGGAAGACCACGTCTGTAGGGCTCCGCGGAAAAAAGAAGACTGGCTAAGATGGCACCCTTGGGCGGGAAGGGGACCGCGCATGCGCGCTGCAATTCCCAAAGGCTTTCTTTGAAAGCTGGGGAAAATTGCTCCGCGAGGGCTCCGTCGGCGCCGACGTCACCCATATGTGAGGACTGACTTCCTGCTTGGTCCTGGAGAAGTCTCTGTTCCTGATCCCCGATACCGGAGATCGGCATGGGGGGAAGCAGTCCTTTTGAAGCAGGTACTGTCGGTACCGATACCTGTGGAACTGTCTGTTGTGGTCTTAGCGGTAGTGAGGCTGCTAAGAGGGCCGCTAGACTGCGTTCGACAGTGAGGATTCTGTGATCCATCACTCTTGCCGATGCCTGGGTGCCGGTACCGGTGGATGAGGCTACGACCCCAGAGCATGGCACCAGTAATTCTGCAGAGGTCGAGTCCTCTGGAACATCCTGGCACCCCCGTTAATGCTTTGGAGCTCGAAGACTCCCACCAGGGCTCTTTTGCCAGTGAAGTATCCTCAAGGGAAATGCCAGAGGCATCTCGATACTTTGAAGGAGATTTTCCCTTCAAGGACCGGCTAGTTTTATGTTTGGTTATCTGAGATCCATGGGAGGAAGATGAAGCTCTGGAAGACGTCGATGCAATTGACATCATGTCGGAGGCAAAAAGGGTACAGAGTTTTGCAGCTCTATTCTGCCGGCCCCCTTTTGGTCATCGTCGTGCAGGAAAGAAACTCTGTTGGACAATGTTCAGGACCCAAACATTTTAGACACCAATCATGGGTGTCGGTGACGGAGATGGTACCGTCACATTTTAAGCATTTTTTGAAACCACTAGCTGGTTTCTCCATGCTTGAAGAAAAATGGGCCTAGTGCCCAAAATGGCGCCTAGCACCAGAAACAGGGAAAGATCCCTGAAGAAAAATATATACTTTTTTTTTTTTAAAGAAAGAAGAAGAGAACTGGCGGTACCAGTAGGCGTCGAATGAAGGCAGACGCAAAAACAAAAAACAAGAAATAAAGGTAGATTTTCTGCGGTGACAGGGTACCGTATCCTGTCGGCTCCGCGGAAAATGAAGAACTGAAGTGAGAGAGGTACAGAGGTGGGAAGGCAGCACGCATGCGATGTGGGATGCTCCCAAAAGCTTTCCTATTGGACGCTGGGAAGCGTTCCCGTGCAGGCTCCGTCGGTACCAACGATACCCATATGTGAAGACTACATTCCTGCTTGTTCCTGGAGATTATCCTTTCCTTGAGTCCCGCTAGACCAGTCCAAACAAGTGGGTTGTGTTCCCCCTTCCAGCAGATTGGTGGAGATAGCCAACCGATGAAATGCCCAGGATTCAATGACATCACTCCCATGCCACTATTTGCCTCAGCCACCAGAGGAACTTTCAGCATCTGTCTCAAAGCGTATGGGATAGCATGACAAACCTCACACAACTTCAACAATGGCAACAATGAGTGACCAACCAGAAAAAGAACTATGCACAGGAAAAACCAAATAGAAAGCCATCAGTAGAATATGGACCTTCACAGTCAAGCACAGAAATCATAGTGGACCAAAGGTACCACTGCAGAATAACAGAGCCAAACCAGTTCCAGATGTGGGTCCTGGACTGGGTCCAGCAGAACTCAATGAAAGGACATTATCTGCTAAGTAAAAAAAGCCATCTTCCATATTGTCCTGCTAGATCAGTCCAGACAAGTGGGATATACTGTAACTACGCCTCCACTCAGTAGGAAGACACAGCAGCTGTTAAAAACCTGAGCATGGACACCCAAAGAGTAATGCTGGACAACAGCGGAAAGAAATGCAAACGTGCTGTCCGACAAATGTCTGCAGGGGCTATCAAGCACCGTTCCGTTCACAAGGGCACTTGCACTCGGGCAGAAAAGGCACATAAACCATCTGGAACCGAATGGTTCTGCAACAGCCATGCCAAGACAACGGCCTCCTTAATCCAGTGCTCCAATGCAGACTTAGCCATCGTGTCACCCTTGTGCAAGCCAGTGAAACGCACAGATGATCAGACTTAAGAAAGGAATTCATAACCTCCAAGTACCAGAGAAGCACCCTCTGGACAACCACAAGGCGAAGAACCTTATGGCCTCTGAAAAAACAGATAAGGAACCCGGCAAGACAAGGCCTGCAGATCAGAATTCCGCCTTGCTGAACAAATGTCGACCAAGAAAACAGTTTTGAACGTCCAATCCTTCAGAGTAGTGCACGTCAACGGCTCAGAGGGTTCTGACACCAGGGACCAGAGCACCAGATACAGATACCGGTTAAGGACCACTGACTGGAGGGGAGGACGCAGGCACCGAAGCACCAGAAGAAAGCACTCAACATCCAGGTGCAAGGTTAGAGACTTACCAATGACCAGACCTCTGAAACAGGCCACAGCTGCCACCTAAACCTTCAGGGAGCTCAGAGAATAGGTACTTTTTTCAGACCCTCCTGCAGAAAGGCCAACAGATAGCACCATGTCTGCCACAGGGATCAGCTTCCATTGTGTCGCACCATCGCTCAAAGAGGCACCAAAACTGCATGTATGCAATGCTGGCAAACCTCCTTCAGACTCTGAGCAGAATGGAGACCACTGCAGGAGAGTAGCCCTTATGTGCTAGCTGGGTCTTCCAGTACGACTGGCCCCTGACACAATAGGCCCCAACATGGAGGCAAACGAAGAAATGGCGCTTGTACGAATTACATTAGATCATTAAACCACATTCACCTTGGCCAATCCACCCAGGTCTTTTATACCGCTTTATCATTTCAATCAAAGCAGTTTACATGGGGGCGCTAGTGAGCCCGCGTTGAAATGGCTGGCTTCACCTAAAGCTCCATGCCGGGATCTCTCCATCCCCGTTTAAAACCGGCAGGATGCAAACTTTTTTCACTAAAACATCGCGGCAAGCACCGGAGCAAATGGCCAAGTGAATTTAGCGTGTTCGGAGGGTTTTTCCTGCCATCCGCGGTTGCTGTCTCTTCTCCCTGCATAAAAGAACTATCCGATCCTGTGCGGCTCCCGTTCTGTCACCCGACAACAAAAGAAAACTGCAGCTGAAACGCATCAGATCACCGGGGAGATCAGATAAAGCACAGTTACTTATCTGTAACAGGTGATCTCTGGGAACAGCAGGAATAAGTCTTCACATATGGGGTACGTCGGTACCGACGGAGTCTGCGCGGGAACGCTTACCAGCGTCCAATCAAAGAGCTTTTGGAAGCATCCCACCACGCCTGCGTGCTGCCTTCCCGCCTTTCCCAACTGCCTCTCCTCAGTTAAGTTTTAAAGCTGAGACAAAGAGAGAGAGAGAGAGAGGATAGGAAAGATAGATAGAGATACAACTCCTGGGGAGGTGGGTGGGTTGTGAAGACTTATTCCTTCTTCCCAGAGATCACCTGTTACAGGTAAGTAACTGTGCTATCTCCAGGAACAAGCAGGAATGAGTCTTCACATATGGGGACTCCCAAGCTAAGATGCCTGGAGTCCCAGCATGTTATAGGTTGGAACATGCTATCCCGCACAACACCAGGCATCCTGAGGATGGAGGGTAGGAGTTGAAGAAAGAAAGGTGCTGTGAAACAGCTAACCTAGCATAGGACTGCAGAAAAGGAGTCCATGTGTGGATGATAATTGTCACCAATGATATTGCAAAGAAAAATATATTGCAATACGGACCTCCCCTAACAGGACTTTAGAGAAGTATGGAGGTTCATGGGATCTACTGGGGAACCCAGTAGAGGAACCTCAAGAAAGACCTCACTGTAAGTGGAGGTAGGAAACCTGTAGGAAAAATAATGGAGGTCGGGAACCCCAGTAGGAAAAACTGGGGTAGCACAAAAATAGTGGGTCTTCAACGAAAGGCTTTATGATGAAAACCCAACTCTTTTGGCAAAAGAGTGGCTCACTCTTAGGAACAAAAGAGAAAAGCTAACCGATTTTGACAAACAGGCTCAGTCCTTGTGGGGAGAAAGAGTATGGAAACCTCTTGTATCCCAAAAGAAAGGACAAATGCCGGAGGTGTTAGCCTGTGAGTAGCTGAAGTTCCGCAATCTCTCTCCTAACTGAAGTCAGCTGGGAGAGATATTGGACATGGAGAGCTTCAGAGGTACCTAACCTTAGGGTTATGGTAGGTGTTAACTACCACCAAGTGGTTGTGAGTGAAGGACCCCAAAACATGCTGGATAGCATAATATGGGTAAAAACCCTTCTGTCAGAATCATATGGCTATATGAGCCTGGACAGTCAGGTAGATAAAGCAGAAAACATATCTACCGATAGTAGAATATCTCGACAGATACATATAGATATATTTTCATAGGTCTATATGTTATATGTATATATATGTATATATATAGTGAGATATGAAGGCATAAAATACTCACACATGATAGACAGACATCTGTAAGATGTGTGCTATAGGTATGAATATATATATATTTACCTTGTGATAAGGAAGCTTATCATAGCTCAGGAAGGAGCTATAGAAAAGGTGAAGTGACTCTGAACAAGCAACCTGTCAGTTCTGGTAGAAATAAGAAAACAGAATTTTCCCATAAAAGACTACCAGTCCCAGAATGCACCAGGTTTCCAACAGCCATTAGAGGAGCTGAAGTGGGGAAACGTGTGTTCAATCAGGAGGGCTATGAGGTAATACCTAAGCACTCATCTCAAAGGGCAGGGCCTGATTCAGCACAGCTGCGCTGTGTTAGGGAGGAGCACTCATCTAAGCAGAATAAGAGTAGAGTTTATTCTACAGATGATCATCTTCATGATCACCTTGGATATGCAGAGAAGGATCATCAGTTTCATCTGAAGGATCAGCAGAAGCAGAAGCCAAACCGGACGGACAGAGAAGGAAAGAGACCCTCTGGGAGAAAGAGGAGAAAAGCCTTTGAGAGGTCTAGAAGAGTCCAAGGCAGTACGTATACTGGGAGGTATTCCAAGAGCCAGCATACACCATTGGACTGGGGAAAGCCAGAGGAATGGTGCTGCAGAGCTAGGAATCACCAGAGGCTACCTGTGAGGGAGACGGCTGCACGTGTAAGGGACCCTAAGACCTATGCCAGAAGGTATGTGAAGAGAGATCCAGTGTCCAGGGATCTAGATTGGAAGGCTGGACATAAGAACTGGACTACATACTGGCCAGGCTATATAGAGAGGAACTCTAGCAGCAATGGAAGCTCAGGTATGAACACTGATCTATGCCCTAGCTATAACCTTGAAAGACAGCAGGGAAATAAGTATTCTCATGAAAGTGCTCCATTGAGAGATTCATCTGTGCCAATTGATGATATTGATCCCATGCTTGTTGAAGAAGGGGGAATATTAGCAGATGGAGATACTGTTTACATGGACTGCTCTCTATCCAAACTCTGTTGGTAACTTTCTGTTTCAAAGCACAGCAACCATCACATAGAAATATAAACTTGTTCTTTATTCTCTTCAGAAAAGCTCCTGAAGCAGGATTTGACCTACACAGTAACAGCAAACCAGCTAAGGGGTTTCAGCTGGCAACTGTTAGCAATCAAGCCTTACCTCATTGCTTGTGAGCTAGGAGAGAATCACTTCTGAAGCTATGTGGCAAGTAATCAGAAGTTAACTGACAAGAACAGTTTATTTCTTTCTTTGTGGCTTTTCGTTTGTTAGATATATGCTAAGAAAACATTAGCTAATTGCCTGACAAGTTTAAAGGTTGCTTTCCTGATTTTGATTTTTGACTTTGTTTTTCCCAGTTAAACACTGGAAGCAAGTAACCTAATTTATGTGCTACCAAGCATATCTGTGTTGGGAGAAATAACCCCATAAATAAATAAAAATCTTATTGGCTTTACCACTTGAGCACAACTAAATAATTGTCAGCAGCTGTGTCTGGTGTGAATGAACTACATTGCCCACAATACCTTGCAAAATCATATAGATATATGCATTGCCAAGACTGTGAAGATTTTCACCCAGGCAGCCGTATGACAACCTCTATATGGAAGTCTGCAAGAAGCAGACAGAAATATGTCCACAAGGCATTCACATAGGAAAAATGTGGAGAGGAAAGATTCCTCTAAGAACAAGAAGGTGGAACCTACTTGAGAAGACATATAGAGAATCAATTCCTACTGGTTATGGCTACAGGGATGCTAGGTAGTAGAATAACCAGGATGGTTACGTGAAAAGCAGAGAATGATATCAGTCAGCAGCCCGCAAGTCCTGAGCATTTTAGAACTCTAGCATGGTAAGTGAACAGAAGACGCATAGGAATGAGATACCATGCTGACCTGCTTAAGGGCAAAAAGGTATCATGTGTTCTTACCATGAGGACGAGCTGGAAGGAGAAAACATATTCCCTATTGGAAATACTATGGACCAAAGCAGGGAATTAGTAACTACTGAAGCTTTCACGTAAGAGTAGGCCTATGTGCTTTATAGTAAAAAGGAGAACTTTTCTAGTCATGGGAGATATGACTGAAAAAAGCCTTTTTCAACCATCTAGTATAACTGTTGGAGAAGAAACCCCCCATGCTTTCTAGCAAGGGCCCATAGTGGAGAGCTTCTCTGTAGAATTGCAGAGAGCATTATGCAGGAGAATGAGGAGATAGAACTGGCTGCAGAAAAGCCAGTAGCTATGTCAACTATGCTGCCAACCCCATGGGAATGGAGATGGTAGAAAGAGAAGACAATCCAACAAGTCTGTAGTGAAAATATTTCCAAGACAGATGACAGCACTGACTTGGAGTCACTACTAAGACCAGACAGAATGTTATTGGAGGACAAATCTGGTTACTGGTGGACAAGAACCAGTGGTCGAAACATTAAGGTTCCTGCATTGGTAGCTGCTTGCCAGACAGCAGAAGAATGGTACTGTTGAAAAACAGAAAGAACAGACAAGAGTAGAAAACTCTGGAGGTGTCTGATGAACTGCTGCAAAGCAAGATTGAAAAAGAGGAGTCAACTCAGAAAAGAGAACTCCGCACTAGAAAAGTAAGAAAATTAGAGAGGCTGAAGAAAAGCCCTCCAGTGAGCAATACCACTCTTACAGAGGAAAAACCCTGGTAAGAGGGTAAAGAAAATGGAGCTGAAGAAAACTTACAAAGTAGTAAGTTTATAGAAAGGAAAGGAGACATGCTGGCACAGGAAACTATCATTTGATAGTGGATAGACCTCTTTCCCTAGAAGGAAAAGAGGAGAACCCTGTGACCTAGAAGCATGAACATCCTTTACAGCTCATATAGAAAGAATGGATGTCTTTCGGGAAGAGATCCATGTTTAGGATTTAGAATGACAGCAGTGGATTGTCTCTATTGAGAAGAAACAACTGCAGATTGTAATCCCCAGAGTCACAAGCATCTGATGGGTTGATTAGAAACCCTGTGGTTGCTGGGTTTGCTGAGCCTGGTGAGAGGTTGAACTCTGCAGACCATGACGATGCTTCCCCTGTTTGGGAACATCTGTAGGATGGGCAGATGATGCATAAAACCTTCTTCTCCTATGGGAAGAAAGTTTGGCAGGACATTTCCTACCTACTGGGACAGAAGAAGGTGCAGAAGAGCCCCTAGGAACAGGTAAGTCAGTGGAAAACTGAGTTACCTGACGTAAAGACTCCTTGTTGAAAAGATTATCTCCAGTGCAAGGAGTATGTCCCAGTCTGTGTTGTGCCCATTTGTCCAAGCCTGAAGCTTGGAGCCAGGCTCTACGTCGTGCCCCTATAGTTATAGCAGAAGTCCTGCTAACAGACTCAAAAGAGTCTAGGGAAGCACGAGTAAGAAACCAAGAGATATTCTGGAGATGCTTGAGCAGTGAAGAGTAGTCTGCACTCCTGGACTCTGGAAGGGAAGGAGTCAAAAGATATAATTGCTTTGTAACCTCCTCAAGAGATAGACTCATATAGAAAATATGAGAGAATTCTTGCAGAAAGCATAGATGTCTGGAAGGTTTGACGTCCAAAGGCATCAAGCATCCTAGATTCACGACCTGGCGGATAAGAAGAGTGCTTTTTCTTGCTCTTTACACGCCTCATTGCTGATTTCACAACTATGGAATGATGAGGAAGTTGAGACTTTTGAAACCCTGGAGAGGGGGGCAACTGATATAAGAGATCAGTTGCTCTGGAAGGTGGGGGTACCCTTAAAGGTGTTTCCCACATTCCTAGAAGGAGATCCTGCAAGGAATGATGCAAAGGAAGCATTATGTTCTCCTTTGCTTTGGTAGAAAGAGAGGCCTGTGCAGGATCATGTCCTGGGACAGGAATGGCAAGAGATCTTGCTATATCCAGGAGGAAACTCTGAAAAGAGGGTTCCCCAACAGGAATTTCCCTTGGACAGGTTAGATCTGAAGAACTAGCCTGAGCACCGACAGAGCTATCTGGATATATAGGAATAGAAGATCCTGCACAGTGCAGTGTGGAATGCTTAAAGGATGGTCGCCGGTACTGACTGTCAGGAGCAGCGACCGACATTACCACATTGTCCATGCCAAGTATCGACTCCAAGCTTGGCATAGAAGGGAGCGATCCTGTTGAAAAAAGCATGGGAGGAGTTGGCCACGATGGTACTGTGGATACCGGTAGAGGTGTCAATACCGGTACCGATGTCAGAGTCGAGCCCGACAGAGACATCGGAGCAGTCATCGGAGACCGTTCAATTGGTACCGAGGCAACCGAAAACCTCCGGGAGCTATCCTCGGTAAAAAGCTACCGGTATCGATCGGTGTCGGTATCAAATGATATTGGTACCGAGTCTTCCAGACTAGAGAGCGATTCTAAACTGGGCATCGATGAACAAAGCATGGAAGACACCGACCGTAATGAGGACATCGGCACCGACTTCTGTACCGTGTCTGATACCGGTGAAAGAAGGTCAACCAGTGGCAACTCAGTGGGCCTCAAGGGAACCGAGAGTTGCGGATCCGAATCATCGGAACCGAGCCTTCGGTACTGCCGAGAGCCGGTACCAAGGCGAGTCGGTACCCAGTCCTCCAGACTGAAGATCGATTCCAGACTCGGCATTGAAGGAAGCGAGGCTATCGATGCACGTCTGGAGGGTACCGACGTCGGTGGCAGTATCGGTGCTGATACCGATACTGAAAAGTCAGTCTGGAGAGTATCCACCGGTCCCGAAGGCACCGAGGACGCCAGATGACCATCTCTGGTGTGGAGTGTTTCATCCAACACCAGTGCCGATGTCAGGGTATCGGTACCGCTCGAAGCGGATGCCACCACCGGACACGGCGCAGGTATGTTCTGTGAGGGGTGAACCCCATGAACAACCTGAAACCCCTTATACGCTTTGGAGACCGAAGACTCCCGCCGGGGTTTTGAAGCCAATGGGCCCTTGAGGGCAAGGCCGGAGCCGTCTACATGCTGTGCATGAGACCTACCACTCGAGGGCTGGCTAGTCTTAACAGACTGTTTGTGGGTTACCTGATCCTGTGTAGAAGGGGACGGTGCCCCGAAGCTGGAGGGAAACCGTGTATCGAGGGAACCTCGATATTGAGAACTTCTTCTCCCCAAACTGTTGTCAGGACCCAAGCAGGTTAGACACCGACTTCGAGGGTCTAAAAATAAAGTTGTACCGCCACAGTGTGAACATTTCTTGAAGAAAGTGGCTGGCGGATCCATGAAGGAAAAGAAGAGGCCCTTAAGGCCTAAGATACCGTGAGACACTATGAAGAAAAATATTCCCTGAAGAAGGAAGATTTCACAAGAAATGAAAAGAAAAGAAAACACCGGCGGTACCGGTGGTGTCGGGAAGACAGCCGCGACCACAAGAAAAATAAGAAATAAAACAAGAATTTTCTGCGGTGACAGGAGGACGTCCTGCCGGCTCCGCGGAAAAACGAAAACTGAGGAGAGGCAGTTGGGAAAGGCAGGAAGGCAGCACGCAGGCATGGTGGGATGCTTCCAAAAGCTTTTTGATTGGACGCTGGGAAGCGTTCCCGCGCAGACTCCGTCGGTACCAACATACCCCATATGTGAAGACTCATTCCTGCTTGTTCCTGGAGATATGAGCCAGTTCTAAAATCAGCCCAATATCAGCAGCAGCGGTTTGATCTGACAGTGCTGAGCTGTTTCTGAAGGAAAGCTGATCAGTCTTTTCATGTGTCTTTCTACCGGCTTGTATTTCAGAGAGATCATGGAACAGAGAGCTCAATTAAATAACAAAGCAGCTCCTGAACTGAGCGACATCGCAGGGCTGCGGTAATAAGAAGATCTAAGCTGGGGAAACTGTGATCCCTCAGAGCAGTTTAAGTTTTTCTACTGAAACCCTCTGGGTAGCCATTACCAGATGGGACTGGAACGCAGTACTGGAACGCAGTCAGAGGCGGGAAAGTCGTCCATCTTCAGATATTAACATGTCTCCTCTTTATCTTCCCTGCTTACCTCAGATCAGTAGAATATTTACCTACAAATCTATTCCGGAGAGCTTAATTGTGCAGAATCCTATGGTGCCTCACAGAACCGTACCGAGGTTGATTCACGCCCTGTGCGACTTGCACAATGGACATGTGTCCCACTCCCCTGTGGCGGGAGAGAAGAGGCAAGCCTGGTGTGTAAGTAGCCAGCGCGCTAAGCAGATCTGTCCCTCCCTTCTCTGTCGTCGCGTCAGAGCAGGGAGGGACAGATCTGCTTAGCATGCCATGAGAAGGCTTAAGGGGCGCATTTCAGATGTCTGCTGTTGTCTGCCGCCACTGAGTGAAGAAAAAGTGGCAGCGGCAGGCAACAGCAGACAGCCGAAATGCACACCTTAAGCCTTTAGAGCCCTGTGCGGCCGCACCGCTCGCACAGGGCTAGGTACGGTCATGGTGCCTCATCCGTGTCGTCCTGTCAGTCCTGCAAGTGGAGAGTTTTGTTTCACTGATCTGCCATTCTCTCATCTGTGTACTATGGTGTGAGTACAGGAGCTCCATCTGGTGCTCATTTTTTGTAAGTAGAAAAATAGAAACATGATGACAGAAAAAGACCACATGGCCTATCTAGTCTGTCCTTCCATATCAACAACTACAACAGTCCACTTTTTACCTTTAGAGATCCTCTGTGTTGGTCCCATGTTTTTTTGAATTCAGTTACTGTCCTCATCTCTACCACCTCCACTGGGAGACTATTCCATGAATCCACTACTCTTTCCGTAAAGAAATATTTCCGCATATCACTCCTGAATCTATCTCCCTTCACCCTCATCCCATGTCCCCTCGTAGCAGAACTTGCTTTCAATTGAAAGAGGCTCTCTCCCTGAACATTTATACCACGGAGGTATTTAAACATCTCAATCATATCACCTCTATCCCGCCTTTCCTCTAAGGTGTACATATTAAGATCCTTAAGTCTGTCCTCATATGCTTTATAATGAAGCCCACTAATCATTTTAGTAGCCACACTCTGCACCGACTCCATCCTGTTCACATCCTTTTGAAGGTGCGGTCTCCAGAATTGCACACTATACTCCAAATGAGGTCTGTGATAAGGAAGCTTATCATAGCTCAGGAAGGGGCTATAGAAAAGGTGAAGTGTCTCTGAACAAGCAACCTGTCAGTGCTGGTAGAAATGAGAAAACAGAATTTTGCCATAAAAGACTACCAGTCCCAGAATGCACCAGGTTTCCAACAGCCATGAGAGGAGCTGAAGTGAGAAAACGTGTGTTCAATCAAAAGGGCTATGAGGTAATCCCCAAGTACTCATTGCAAAGGGCAGGGCTTGATTCAGCACAGCTGCGCTGTGCTAGGATGGAACACTCATCTCAAAGGGCAAGGCCTGATTCAGCACAGCTGCGCTGTGTTAGGGAGGAGCACTCATCTAAGCAGAATAAGAGTAGAGTTTATTCTACAGATGACCATCTTCATGATCACCTTGGATATCCAGAGAATGATCATCAGTTTCATCTGAAGGATCATCAGAAGCAGAAGCCAAACCGGACAGACAGAGAGGCAAAGAAACCCTCTGGAAGAAAGAGGAGAAAAGCCTTTGAGAGGTCTAGAAGAGTCCAAAGCAGTACGTATACTGGGAGGTATTCCAAGGGCCAGCATACACCATTGGACTGGGGAAAGCCAGAGGAATGGTGCTGCAGAGCTAGGAATCACCAGAGGCTACCTGTGAGGGAGACGGCTGCACGTGGAAGGTACCCTAAGACCCATGCCAGAAGGTATGTGAAGAGAGATCCAGTGTCCAGGGATCTGGATTGGAAGGCTGGACATAAGAACTGGACTACATACTGGCCAGGCTATATAGAGAGGAACTCTAGCAGCAATGGAAGCTCAGGTATGAACACTGATCTATGCCCTAGCTATAACCTTGAAAGACAGCAGGGAAACAAGTATTCTCCTGAAAATGCTCCATTGAGAGATTCATCTGTGCCAATCCATGATATTGAACCCATGCTTGCTGAACAAGGGGGAATAATAGCAGATGAGGATCCTGTTTATATGGACTGCTCTCTATCTAAACTCCGTTGGTAACTTTCTGTTATAAAGTACAGCAACCATCACAAAGAAATACAAATATGTTCTTTAATCTACTCAGAAAAGCTCCTGAAGCAGGATTTGACCCACACAGTGGAAGGCAAGCCAGTTAAGGGGTTTCAGCTGGTAACTGCTAGCAATTAAGCCTTACCTAATTGCTTGTGAGCTAGGAGAGAATCACTTCTGTATTTATGTGGGAAGTAATCAGAAGTTAACCTGAAAAGAACAGTTTGTTTCTTGCTTTGTGGCTTTTCATTTGTTGTTTTCCTGATTTTAACTTTGTTTTTCCAAGTTAACACTGAAAGCAAGTAACCTAATTTATGTGCTACCAAGCATATCTGTGTTGGGAGAAATAACCCCATAAATAAATATCTTATTGGCTTTACCCAAGAGCACAACTAAATTTATTGTCAGCAGCTGTGTGTGGTGTGAATGAACTACATTGCCCACAATACCTTGCAAATCATATAGATATATGCACTTACCAAGAGTGTGAAGATTTTCACCCAGGCAGCCGTCTGACAGGTCGCACCAAAGACTTATACAGAGGCATTATCACCTCCTTTTTTCTGCTAGCCATTCCTCTCCGTATGCACCCAAGCATCCTTCTAGCTTTTGCCGTCGCCTTTTCTACCTGTTTAGCTACTTTAAGATCATCAGACACAACCACACCTAGGTCCCGCTCTTCTTTAGTGGACAAAAGTACTTCACCTCCTATACTGTATTGCTCCCTTGGATTGCTGCAGCCCAAATGCATGACCTTACATTTTTTAACATTAAATCCCAGCTGCCAAATTCTAGACCATTCTTCAAGCTTAGCTAGATCCCTCCTCATGTTATCTACCCCTTCCTGGGTGTCTACTCTATTGCAGATTTTGGTATCATCCGCAAAGAGGCAAATCTTACCCGACAGCCCTTCCGCTATATCACTAACAAAGATGTTAAAAAGAATCGGACCAAGGACAGATCCCTGGGGTACACCACTGGTAACATCCTTCTCCTCAGAGTGAGCTCCATTTACTTGTACTCTTTGTTGCCTCCCACCCAACCAATTTCTAACCCAAGCAGTAACTTTAGGGTCCATCCCTAGGGTGCTCAGTTTGTTTATAAGTCACCTGTGAGGAACAGTGTCAAAGGCTTTACTGAAATCTAAATACACCACATCTAGAGCTCTCCCTCGGTCCAACTCCCTGGTCACCCTGTCAAAGAAATCAATCAGATTTGTCTGACAAGACCTGCCTCTGGTGAAACCATGCTGCCTCGGATCCTGTAATCCGCTGGACTCCAGAAAACTCACTATTTTCTCTTTCAGCAGCGTTTCCAATAATTTACTCACCATCGAAGTTAAACTAACCGGCCTGTAGTTTTCAACCACATCCTTACTTCTGCTTTTGTGTAAAGGCACCACATGAGCCTCTCTCCAGTCCTTTGGCACCACTCCCAACTCCAACGAGGCATTGAAAAGGTCAGTCAGTGGAGCTGCTAGAACGTCCCCAAGTTCCCTCAGTATTCTAGGGTGTATCTCATCCGGTCCCATCGCTTTGTCTACTTTAAGTTGAGCTAGTTTCTCACAAACACAGTCTTCTGAAAATTGTTCAAGATGTCCCTCGCTTCTGTTCCTATTTGTGGGTGTTTTCTGAGGTCCTGCTCCTGGTTCTTCATCTGTGAACACAGAACAAAAATATTTGTTAAGCAATTCCGCTTTATCCTTATCAGCCTTTACATATTCCCCCCCCTGCACCCTTGAGTCTGACAATACCACTTTTGCCCTTCCTCTTCTCACTAATATATCTGAAAAATGTCTTATCCCCCCATTTTATTGCATTGGCTATTTCTTTCTCATTTTCAATCTTTGCCTTCCTGACTACTTTGCTAGCTTCTCTAAGTTTTTCCAAATACAGATGCCTGTCTTCCTCTCTCTGTGATCTCTTGTATTTCATGAAGGCCTCCCTCTTACTTCACTTTTTCAGCTACTTCTTTCGAAAGCCATAGCAGTCTCCTTTTCCTTTTATGTACCATTTTAACAAAAAGGTTGGTTGCCCTTAAAATATCCCCTTCCAGTTTTGCCCACTGTTTCTCTACATCCCCCAGCTGTTCCCATCCCACTAATGACTCCCTGAGGTATTGGCCCATTTATGTATGTATGTATTTATTTAACAGTTCTTATATACCGCGCTCTTTATTATCTTGGCAAAGTTAGTCTTCCTAAAGTCTAAGATCCTCAACTTTGAATGAATTCTAACAGCCCTAGTCCTAATACTGAACCACACCATCTGGTGATCACTGGATGCAAAATGATCTCCCACTACAACATCAGAAACACTTTCACCATTGGTAAGCACCAAGTCCAGTATAGCGTAGTTACTCACCTGTAACAGGTGTTCTCCAGGAGCAGCAGGAATCAGTCCTCACATATGTGTGACGTCGGCGCCGACGGAGCCCTCGCGGAGCAAATTACACCAGCTTTCAAAGAAAGCCTTTGGGAATTGCAGAGCGCATGCGCGGTCCTCTTCCCGCCCAAGGGTGCCATCTTGCTCAGTCAGATGACATAGCTAAAAGACAGCAAAAAATTAGCAAAACGAAAGCATAAAACTGCAACTCCAAGGGGAGGAGGGAGGGTTGTGAGGACTGATTCCTGCTGCTCCTGGAGAACACCTGTTACAGGTGAGTAACTATGCTTTCTCCAGGACCAAGCAGGAAGTCAGTCCTCACATATGGGACTCCCAAGCTTAAGGCTACCGGAGACCCTAAGCACAAAAATGAGCTCCCTCTAGCTCAGCAGCACAGAAGGAAGGAATCTTCTCTGAATACGTCTCCCACCGGTAGCCCAACATCCGGGATGGAGAGTAGGAGTTGCCTATACCTCGAAGAGGTTACGGAGGACTGCCTGTCCGAAAGCACTGTCCCTGCGGGACTCCCTCTCCAGGCAGTAATGGGCTGCATAAGTCTGGCTTGAAGACCAAGTAGCGGCCCGGCAGATGTCTGCCAATGGAACAGAGCGGAGGTAAGCCACTGACGTAGCCTTCGCCCGAACATGATGAGCGGTGACTCTACCTTCCAGCACGAGGCCCGCAGCCTCGTAAGCCCAAGCGATGCAGTCCGCAATCCAGATGGACAGAGTACGCTTGGAGACAGGCAGCCCCAACCTGTTGGGGTCATAAGACACGAAGAGCTGAACAGCCTTTCGGTGCTCCCGCGTACGGTCAAGGTAGAAGTTCAGCGCCCTCCTACAGTCCAGGGTATGCAGGACCATTTCAGCTCGACTGGAGTGAGGCCTGGGAAAGTAGGTCGGAAGTACCATCTCCTGGTTGATATGAAAAGGGGAAACCACTTTGGGAAGAAACTTAGGGTGAGTCCGTAGGACAACCCGGTTCTTGTAGAACCTAGTGTAAGGAGGGTCAGATACCAGGGCTTGCAGCTCAATAACGCGTCTAGCGGAAGTGAGGGCCACCAAGAACAAGGTTTTCCAGGACAGAAAACGAAGAGGACAGGTAGCCATAGGCTCAAAAGGCGGACAGGTAAGCTGCTGTAAAACCACATTGAGATCCCAGTTCGGGGCTGGCGGGAGCAAAGGTGGTTTAAGGAGAAGGAGGCCTCTGAGAAAACGAGCCACCAGAGGGTGGCTGGAAAGAGGTCTACCATCCACCGGCACGTGATGCGCAGAAATAGCACTGAGGTGGACCTTGACCGAGTTGGACTTGAGGCCAAGATTAGAAAGAGAAAGCAAGTACTGCAAGACCACTGTTCGGCATGAACAGGAGAATGGGTCCTGAGACTGCTGAGTACACCAGACGGAGAACCGACGCCACTTAAGAGCGTAGGACGTCCGGGTGGAAGGCCTCCTGGAGGCCAAGACAACCTCTTCCACATCTGGAGGCAGCTGGAGAGGAGCAAGGACTACCCTTTCAGCAGCCAGGCCATGAGATGAAGGGACCGGAGGTTGGGGTGCAGGAGCGTCCCTTGATCCTGCGAGAGGAGATCGGGCTGAAACCCCAGAGGAAGAGGGGTGTCCACTGCTAGCTGCATCAGAAGCGGGAACCAAGGTTGCCTCGGCCACCGAGGAGCCACGAGGATCAACGATGCCTTGTCTCGGAGAACTTTGAAGAGCGTCCGAGACACCAGAGGCATGGGTGGAAAGGCATACAAGAGGCCTGTGGACCATGGAATCAGAAAAGCATCCGCCGCTACCCGGAGAGGATGCGGCTGTCAAGAGCAGAATCTGGGAAGCTGCCGGTTCAGAGGACTGGCGAACAGATCCATGGTGGGGAGGCCCCACCGTAGAAAGATCCGCTGAACCACAAGCGGATCCAACCTGCACTCGTGCGGTTGGAGGACCCTGCTCAGTTTGTCTGCCAGGTAGTTTTCTTGACCCGGGAGATAGACAGCTTTGAGGACTATGCTGCGGTGGACGGCCCAAGAGCAGAGCTTCTGCGCTACCCGACAGAGAAGGAAGGAGCCGGTTCTGCCTTGTTTGTTCACGTAGAACATGGCAACCTGATTGTCGGTCTGGACAAGTATTGACTGGTGAGAAAGCAGGTGAGAGAAGGCTTTCAGCGCTAGGCGGATGGCTCTGAGCTCCAGGAAGTTGATCTGCTGAGCGGACTCCCAGGGAGTCCAGAGACCCTGAGTACAAGTCCCTTGGCAATGTGCTCCCCAGCCCTGGAGAGAAGCATCGGTCGTCAGGACCTGAGAATGCTCAGAAGGCTGAAAGGGTACCCCGAGCACTAGGTTTGGCAGGTGAAGCCACCATCGCAGAGAGGAGACCAGCTGGTCGGAGACCAGCACGGGGTCCGCTAGGCTCCCTGTGGCCTGATGCCATTGTTGGCGAAGGCACCAAGGAGCAGGTCGCATGTTCAGGCGGGCATAGGGGGTGACATGGACCGTGGAAGCCATATGGCCGAGCAGTCTCAGAAATTGCCTGGCCGAGACCAGGGAATTGCTGTGAAAGCGGCTGGCGAGATCCATGAGCCTTTCGGCCCTGTCTAGGGGCAGGAAGGCCCGCGCTTGAAGAGTGTCCAACCGGGCGACGATGAATTCCAGATTTTGAGAGGGGAGCAAAGTGGACTTTGCGAAGTTTATGACAAATCCCAAGTGCTGGAGCAGAGCTACCGTGCGATGAGTAGCCAGAGGGGCAGACTGGGCCCTTATGAGCCAGTCGTCCAGGTATGGGAACACAAAGAGACCCTGAAGCCGCAGATAGGCCGCCACCACTGCTAGGCATTTGGTGAACACTCTGGGGGCGGAGGATAGGCCGAAAGGCAGTACTCTGTACTGGTAATGGCGTCCGTCCACCACAAACCTCAGGTATTGTCTGTGGTCTGGATGAATAAGGATATGAGTATACGCATCTTTCAGATCTAAGGAGCATAGCCAGTCTCCCTGCTGGAGGTAGGGCAGCAGGATTCCAAGGGTAAGCATTTTGAACTTTTCCCTTGCAAGGAACTTGTTGAGGTTTCGCAAGTCCAGGATGGGTCTGAGGCCTCCTGTGCGTTTTAGAACCAGGAAGTACCTGGAGTAAAACCCTCGACCCTTCAGGTGGTGGGGTACCGGTTCCACGGCCCGGTCCTGAATAAGACTTGCAAACTCCTGAAGGAGTAAGTCCCTGTGCAGAGGGAGCCTGGAAGGCTCCCCTGGAAAGTAGGAGGGAGGCACCTGGTGAAAATGAAGAAGATAGCCATTTTGAACTATCTGAAGAACCCAGGTATCTGTGGTGATGTTGGACCACCTGTGGGCAAAGTGGACCAGCCGGCCTCCCGTGCTGAGAGGAATCAGCGGAGGGGGAGAGGCTATGCTGAGAAAGTCAAAAACCCCCACCCTGCTGAGCAGGGGCCGGTGGTGTAGGCTTGGGGGCTTGCTGCCTACGGGACCCATTACCCCGTCCCTTGGCCTGCTTCCCCTGTGGGGGAGCTGGGGAGGCCTGATACTGAGGGTAGTATTTGTAGGCAGCCGCCTTCCTCGGGTAAAAGGGCTTCTTCCCCGAGGCCTTCTTCTTTTGAGAAGGGGCAGAGGTTTTCCTGGAGAGACGAGTTCTGGTGAGAGTCTCCGTCTCGATTTGTGCAGCCTTCTCATCCATGGGCTTGCCAAAGAGGTTGTCACCTCGGCAGGGGACATCGACCAACTTGTCCTGCACCCAGGGCTCGAGGTCGGACGACTGGAGCGAGGTCGGACGACTGGAGCCAAGCCTGGCGGCGTCCACCGATGCCGGCAGCAGCTACTCGAGCCGAAGCCACAAAACCATCATAGGCTGCTCGAGAAATAAATTTGGAGCACTCCCGAATACCCGTAGACAAGGATTGGAACCTCTGCAAAGGTTCATCGGAGAGACCAGCAGAGAACCCGACTATTTCTTTGGCCAGGTCTCGGAGATACATGCCCATGTAGAGCTGGTACGTCTGGACTTGACAAGCAAGCATAGAGCCCTGGAAACACTTCCTACCGAGGGCATCCAGGCTACGGGCTTCCCTACCAGGGGGCACCGAGGAGTGCATCTTCTGACTTTTCAGTCTATGCATGGCCGATTCCACCACCATGGAATAGTGCGGTAGTTGTGCCTTTTGGAACCCGGGGCTCTTGCGGACTCGATAAATGGAATCGACCCGCTTGCTTAATACCGGCAACGATGCCGGGCTCTCCCTCATGCGGAAGAGGAGTCGTTCCAGCATGGGAGGAACCGGTACAATAAAGGCCTCCTTTGGGGGAGAGTCATATTGGAGGGCATCGAGTTCTTCGACTCGAGGATCCTCCTCGGGATCCGCAGGGAAGGCCAAGGCCTTGGCCATATCCCTGACGAAGTCCGAGAACCGGGTATCCTCCGGGGGGGGACCGTCTCTGAGGTTCGGACTCGGGGGAGTCCGATGGGACACACCGAGTCCGAAAGGAACCAGGTGACTCTTTGTCCTCAGATTCCCAGGCCGATTCCTCGGAGGAGGAGTCGACCGGCTCCGGTCGGGCGGGTACTGAAGCCATCCGCCCCGACGCCGAGGGAGTCGGCGTCGACGACCTTGGTCCCGAACGGGAAGGCGAAGGAGACCTCGACCGAGGATCGACTCGAGCCCTCATGGACTCGAGGATCGGCTCGGTCTCCGGGGTCGACTTGGAAGTCGACGTCCCGGCGGTCAGGGCAGAAGCTCCAGCGAGGCCAGCGATCAATGCCCGCTGCTGGTCCATGAAGGCAGCCAAGCTGACCTCCAAGGCCGTCAACCTGAGTCCGAGCTCAGGAGACCCAGCAGCCCCCGACTCGGGCCCCGACCACGATGTTTCGACGGCCTCTCCGACTCCAAGGACCCGGGACAGGAATCGGGGCTATGCGACCTGGCCCTCGAGGAACCAGGAGCGTCCACCGAACCCGCCCTCGCGGGTTTCTTCGTCCGATGATGATCCCGGGTAGGAGACCCCCTTTCATAGGAACTTCGACGAAGCTCAGGACCAGAGTCCCGAGACGTCGAAGCCTCTGACGAGGTCCGAGCCCGGCCGGAGTCAGAGAAGATACGCTCCCGCTGGTGCTGCCGACTCCTCAATGCTTTTGAGGACATCTTGCCGCATGGCCCGCAGATCATGGAGTTATGATCCGGGCCCAGGCAGCGGAGGCAGAAGTCGTGAGTGTCTGTAAGAGACATAAGTTTCTTACAGAGGTCACACTTTTTGAAGCCACTGGCCGCCATAGGGGGAAAAAGGGCCCCTGCGAGGTCGAATGACCGGGCAGCCAGGGAAAAGAAAGAAGCTCGAAGTCTGTCACTAAGGACAAGAAAAACCGAAAAATAACGGACGGACTCGTAACCGGCGTCGCGAGTCTGGGCGGGAAAAGAACCGGCGTCGAACCGAAGAAAAATAAAGAAAATAATGAAAAATCAACTTTTCTGCGGGGGATTCACAGGCAACGTCTGTAGGGCTCCGTGGAAAAAAGAAGACTGAGCAAGATGGCACCCTTGGGCGGGAAGAGGACCGCGCATGCGCGCTGCAATTCCCAAAGGCTTTCTTTGAAAGCTGGGGAAATTTGCTCCGCGAGGGCTCCATCGGTGCCGACGTCACCCATATGTGAGGACTGACTTCCTGCTTGGTCCTGGAGAAGGCCCCTTCACGTGTGGGGTCTGTTACCAATTGCCTGAATACTTCTCCCTGTAGAGAATCCAGGATCTCCTTACTTCTAGATGATACTGCAGCAGGAATGTGCCAATCAACATCTGGCATATTGAAATCTCCTACAAGCAGCACTTCCCCCATTCCTAGCAATGCTGCGTATCTCTTCAATTAACTCTGTCCACCTCTTCCTCTTGTGAGGGAGGTCTGTATATCACATCAATGTAAATAGATTTCTCTTTCCCTCTTTCTAGTTTAACCCACAATGCCTCCTCTCTCCCTTTTAAGCTCTGTAATTCCAAAGCTTTAATAATAGTTTTTATATATAGTGCCACTCCTCCTCCCCTTCTTCCTCCCCTGTCCTTTCTGAATAAAGTATAGCCAGGTATAGTTACATCCCAGTCATGGTTTTCTGTGAACCATGTTTCTGTAACTGCCAATAAATCCAAGTCAGCCACTCCCACCAAAGCTTCAACATTAGGGATCTTATTTCCCATGCTACGGGCATTTATACACACTGCTTTCCATGTGTTACCCCTACAACTCATTTCCATAAAGGTATTTAATGTATCACCTACCTGGGGGCTTTCACCAACCTGGTGGCTTTCTTCACCCATCCCCAAAGAATCTAGTTTAAAGCCCTCTTCAGTAGATTAGCCAGTCTACTACCGAAGACGCGTTGACCTTTCTTGGACAGATGGATGCCATCTCTGCTCTGCAACCCTTGGAACTGCATCCCATGGTCTAGGAAACCAAAACGCTCTCGATGACATCATCCACGCAGCCATGCATTCATCTCCAGGATGCGAGCCTCTCTGCCTTGGCCTTTACCCTCAACAGGGAAAATAGAAGAGACCACCACCTGTGCACCTAACTGCTTCACCCTCTGTCCCAGAGCCATAAAGTCACTTTTGATATGTTCCGAGGTATACCTGGCAGTATCATTTGTTCCAACATGGATTAGCAACATTGGGTAATAGTCAGTGGGCTTGATGAGTCTCGGCAAACTCTCCGTAACATCTTGGATTTTGGGACAAGGCAGACAGCATACCTCTCTGGACATCAAGTCTGGTCGGCAGATGGACGCCTCAGTCCCCCTCAGAAGAGAGTCTCCAACCCACCACTACCTTTCGCTTCCTTGTGGTCACTGATTCTGCAACTTTGTGGTACTTGAGCTCTGGTTCTTCCCTTTCCAGGGATGCTTTCACCTCCTCCACTTCCAGGGCTGCATAATGGTTCTTCAATTCAAGGGCTGGAGAAGTTGGATTGGTGATTTTGCAGGCCCTGGTGACTTGTGTCCAACCATCGACATTCTGTTGGCACCCATCTTCTCCTCTGCTGGAGAGTTTGGTTGCTGCAAGAAGCATCTCATCAGTACTTCTCACTGTCTTGAATGCTCCTCAGCCTCGCCACCTCCTCTCTGAGTTCCTCCACTTGTTTCCTCAGAGCTTCAGCATGCAGGCACCCTGCACATGGAACCGGTCCTTCAACTGGCATTAGGACCTCTGTCTGGACAGAGGCAGAAGCTGTAATGGGGGCAACAGCTTTAGCAATAAGATTTTTCCCAGCCATTGTTCTGTCGTGGAGCTTAGGTATCTGTTAAAGCAAAAGAGAGAAATCTACAAAGTACCAGCCGGTTTCCCAGCTGTCCTTTCAGAGAAAAAGCAGTTAAATCTCTTCAATTATATTCAAAATGTGCTGGTCCAAGTCTTTGTGATTTGTTAAATGGGGAGGTGCCCTATAAAGCAAGGCTGCTCACTAGGTGTGGGTGGGAGTCGGGGTGGGTAGGGAGGGACCTAACTCCTGATTAGGTGTCAGCAGTTCCCAAAGCTGAGAAAGTTACTAGAGTTCAATAACCTACTCTGCTCAAGGAAATTTCTACTAAAGCACCAAAAAGAAAGTAACTTTGCTTTAAAAATATACAAAATCTCTTAAGATCTCCCAGTCAGAGAGCTAGCAATTTAATAAAAATAAACCCTCAAATCCTTACTGTTGGTTGATCTGTAGAGCCCCTGTTAGGAAAGCCTGACTTCATCTGACTTCTGCTTACAGCTTAGCAAAGCCTTAGTGGACATTTTCTTACAGAGCGAGCAGAACTCTGGGTTGTAGTCAGCCCCCAGGCACCGCAGACAACAGTCGTGGGTGTCTGTGAGCGACATTTTTGGAGCATGTCACATTTTTTGAAGCCAATGGCCATTGGTGCAAAAAGAGCCCCTGCAAGATCGAAAGCCCTTGAGGCCAGTGGTTAAAAAAAAAAAGGGCGCAAAAAGTGCCCGAAGAAAAAAGGGGGAAAAAAAGGGCGTGAAAAGTACCCGAAGAAAAAAGGGAAAAATAGTAATCCCCTGGCCCGCAGCCGAAGCGGGGGAGTTGGGGAGGATGGAAGAGGACCGGTGAAAATGGAAAAGGCCAAAGGGCCAGAAGAGAAAAAACTTTTTCCGAGGGTCGAGGACGTGCATCCGAAGGGCTCCGCAGAAAAAGGGAGACTGAGCAAGATGGCACCCTTGGGCGGGAAGAAGACCACACATGCGTGGCAGCAATCCCAAAGGATTTCTTTGAAATCTGGGGAATTGCTCCGCGCAGGCTCCATCTGTGCCGATGTCACCCATAAGTGAGGACTGACTTCCTACTTGTTCCTGGAGAATACAGAATACTGCTGCTAAACTTCTTTACAGTGCCAAAAATCAGTACACATTATACTACAGATTGAGCAACACTGGCTGTTTTTGGAACCTTACCCCCTTAGTTCCCTATCTAAACCCATGTGCATGTTAAGCATAGTTACTCACCTGTAACAGATGATCTCTGGGAACAGCAGGAATTTAGTCTTCACATATGGATATCGTCGGTACCGATGGAGCCTATGCGGGAACGCTCCCCAGCGTCCAATTAGAAAGTTTTTGGGAGCATCCAACAGCGTCTGTGTGCTGCCTTCCCGCCTTTCCCAACTGCCTCTCTCCAGCTGAGCTTAAAGCTGAGACAAAGAGAGAGAGAGGGAAAGGAAAGAGATAAATAGAGAGATACAACTCCTATGGGAGGTGGGTGGGTTGTGAGGACTAAATTCCTGCTGTTCCCGGAGATCACCTGTTACAGGAAAGTAACTATGCTATCTCCAGGAACAAGCAGGAATGTAGTCTTCACATATGGGGACTCCCTACCTTTAGATGACAGGGAGAGACCTCAGACGTTGTGTGTCCCTGTGAAAGGGCTCCACTTCCCCCCATGGATCTCTGGCATCCAACCAGGGATGGTGGGTAGGAGTTGATTAGGTATGGAACAGGTGTTGGAGAACAGACTGACCAAACAAGGCATCCCGGAGGGAGTCCTTGTCCAAGCAGTAATGGGCTGTGAAGGTATGAACCGAGGCCCAGGTGGCTGCTCAACAGATGTCGTCGATAGAGACAGAGTGCAGATGAGCCATTGAGGCTGCCATGGCTCTCACATTGTGAGCTGTGACATGGCCCTCCAGAGGAAGATTCCTACTCTAACAGGCAAAGGAAATACACTGAGCAATCCAGTTAGACAGTGTTCTCTTCGAGACTGGAAGTCCCAAATGAGAAGGATCAAAAGCAATAAAGAGTTGAGAGGACTTTCTATGTTGCTGTGTTCTTTCTAAGTAAAAGGCTAAAGCTCTGTTACAGTCCAAAGTATGAAGATTCCTTTCTGCATTTGATGCATGAGGCCTTGGAAAAAACACAGGTAGGTAGACCGCTTGGTTTAGATGAAAACGCCATTCCACCTTTGGCATAAAGTGTGGATGAGTCCTAAGGACTACCTTGTCATGATGGAACCTTGTATAAGGCGGATCAGCCACTAGTGCCTGCAACTCACTGATGCGACGTGCTGATGTGATTGCAATGAGAAAGATAACCTTCCAAGAAAGGAATTTCAATGAGGTAGTAGCTAAGGGTTCGAAAGGTGGCTTCATGAGCTGACCAAGAACCAGGTTTAAGTCCCATGCCACAGGTGGTGGCCTAATGGGAGGCTTAGTTAGCAGAAGGCCTCTCATAAATCTTGCTATAAGAGGATGGGAGGAAATAGGTTGTCCATTTAGAGGCTTGAAAGAAGCTGCAATAGCACTCAAATGGATTCTTACTGAGTTAGTCTTAAGTCCTGCACTGGATAAATGAATAAGATACTCCAGTAATGATTCCAGAGGTACCGCAAGGGGGTTAAGACCCTTCTGCGACCACCATATGGTAAACCTTTTCCACTTGAAAGCATGAGCCTCTTGTGGAAGGCTTCCTGGAAGCATAAAGGATATCCTTTACTTGCTGAGGGAGGTTAAGATCATGGAGATCTAGGCCTTCAGCAACCAAGCCCTGAGATGCAGAGACTGGGGATTGGGATTTATTTATTTTTATTTATTTAGCGTACATTTGTATACCACTACTTCCAGCGATCAGTAGCGGGGTAGATTACAAAACGGAGCTGTCTGATCAGGACAGGGATATTTGAAATATATTCAAGGTGATTGATAGGAAAAGCACAGCACACAGCAATTATGAAAGAGAGTTTCCTTCCATAAGGAGGGTGGAGTTATTACCTATGTACATTTTTACAAATATACATTTTCATTTTACATATGTACATTTTTTTTATATAATTTACATAATTTTACATAATTTACAGGTATACATCTTTGGTTTTCTGGGTAGCACGGCTGAAGTCACTTTGATTAACATCATGTTGTAATGAATCTGAAATAATGGACTTTAGGAAAAAACTCAAGACCCACCTAAGTCTTTGCACGCTCGTAGCTCAGGTGGCAGTTGGTTCCAGAGAGTTAGTGCTGTGAATGAGAATGCTCTGTTACTTGTACTGGTTTTGACAGATCTTATGTTTTTCGATACGCAGAGGGTATTTAAGTTGGTGGTTCTTCTGCTTCTGTTGGGAGGTTGGGTGCTGATAAGGTTGGAGAGAAAAGATGGTGCTATGTTATGCATGAGTTTGAATGTGGTTGTTAGGGTTTTGTATTTTATGCGAGCTGCAATGGGGAGCCAGTGTAGCTCGATCAACAATGGTGTGATGTGCTCAGCAAAACCTTTCATGATGATTCTGGCCGCAACGTTTTGCGCCATTTGGAGTATGTTCAGGGTTTTCTTTGGAAGGCCCTGTAGAATGGCGTTGCAGTAGTCGAGATGAGGCATGATGAGAGCTTGTGCTATTGTCCTAAAATCATGCGGTTCAATAATGCTTCGGAATGGTTGTATGACTCTTAGTTTGTGGAAGATAGCCCTGTTTATTGTGCGGAGGTTTTTTTCCATCTTTAGGTTGCTATCAAACGTTACCCCCAAATACTTTATTTCCTTCTTCGTGTGGTAGGTATTGTTGCACATGGTGATTGTTGCAGGCGGGTCGAAGTTTGTTTTTTTGGAGATGAACATCACCTCTGTTTTTTTATGGTTTATTGCCATGTTATTTTGTTGCAGCCAGGTTTGCATCTCACTCAGGCATTCTTCTAGTTGGGTGTAGTTTGGATTGTTTACATCAAGTTGTGTGTACAGCATTATATCGTCTGCGTAGATGTGGTAGTCAATTTTGTGCTTTTGGAAGGTTTTACATAATGGTTGCATGTAGACATTGAAGAGGAGTGAGGAGAGCGCAGAGCCTTGTGGTATGCCTTGGGTTTGGGGGAACGCCTGTGCTTTCTCATCGTTGAACTGTACCTGAAGGTTTCTGTTTGTTATATATGATGAGAACCATTTTAGGGGGGTTCCTGATATTCCGGTTGATTCAATCCTATTTAGGAGGGTTCCATGGTGTACAGTATCGAAAGCCGCTGAGATGTCAATAAAGATGAGGATAAACATTTTCTTTTTGTCTTCTAGGCCTTTGAGGAGGTTGTCTAGTAGTGCAAGCAGTAGGGTTTCAACTCCATGCTGTTGTCTGAAGCCGTACTGATGATCGTCTAGGGTTTCGTTGTCATCCAGGTGGTCTTGCAGTTGTAGTAGGACTGCCTTCTCGATGATCTCTGCTAGGAAAGATATGCTGGATATCAGGCGGTAGGAAGCTGGGTCGTCCTTACTGAGCGCTTTGTTTTTTAGAATAGGTCTTATGATGGATTTCTTAAGTTGCGTGGGCATGATTCCTTGTTGAAGCGATAGGTTTACTATATGAGAGATGTGAAGGGGAGTTTCTTGCTTCACTTCCTTGATCCATGCGGCTGGGCAGGGATCCAGTGGGGAGGTTGTGGTGTTGATGTTAGTGATTATGTTGATAATTTGCTGTTCTTCAATTTTATGGAAATCGCTCCAAGCTTGGTCCTGGTTTGTGCTTGTCACCATGTTGAGTTGAGGCGCAGGGAAGGGGCTGTGCCCGGGCATTGCGAGGGTTTTGTAGCTGCATGAGGGTTGAGTTTGCTTGAGTAGTGATCCGCCAGGGTTTGGGCTTTGATTTTGCTGCCGTAGAGGTTATCCTGGGACGCCTTGGTCAGGGATTTGACCAGTTCGAATAATTCTCTGGGCCTATTGATGGCCTTATTTAGTAGATTAGTGTGATGCGGTTTTTTTGCTAGGTTGACCTCGTTTTTGTACTTTGCTAGTAGAGTAAGGTAGTCCATTTTACATTCAGTGGTTTTGGTTTGCCGCCATTTTCTCTCCAGTTTTCGTAGTTCCCTCTTTAATCTGGTCAGAGTTTCGGTGTACCAAGGTTCGGTTCCGGCTTTAGCTGCGTTGCTTGGGGCTTTCCATTCTGGTTTTGATGCAGCTTGTATTCCTGAGTTCCAACTGTTTATCAGGTCCTCGAGGTCTGTGCGATCCGTGTCTATGTGGGAAGCAATAGCGTTTATGAGAGCTTCTTTGTTGAACTTGTTGAATCTCCTTTGAGGGTGTGTTGATCTCCCAGCTTTCGGGCTTTTGGGTATCGCTGGCAGAAGTATGGTGAGCTCAATTTGGTGGTGATCTGACCATGGCACTGGCGTTATTCTTGTTACAGGTTCATTTCCTTCGTTTTGCTGCAGTTTGGTGGGTATGAATACAAAGTCCAGCGTGTTTCCTTTGTCATGGGTGGCCTCGCTAACTATTTGCTTGTAACCAAGTTGGCCCATGGCTTCAAGGAAGGTGTTCGCCTGGATATGTGGGATAGATGCTAGATTTAAGTCCCCCATGATGATTTGGTATTTTTTGATTGGGGTGGTTGAGATGTCTTCTAGTGCTGTAGCCAGAGATTTGTGGTGTGCTGAAGGGGGTCTGTAGATTAGACAGATGGATATTGCTGTGTTCTCTATTTTGAGTATGTCAATGTCCATAGATGAGTTCTGTGAGGTAGTTGTCAGTTGTAGCGTGGATTTGGCAACTATCAGGACTCCTCCTCCCCTTTTGTTGGTGCGTGAGCAGTTGTAAATTTTGTATCCGGGTTTGTTGATTAGGGTTGTTATTGCAGAATCCACGTCAGAGAGCCAAGTTTCAGTGATATAGAGGATGTCAGGCTGTTGGTCTGTGAAGAGGTTGTGGATGATGTGCGTCTTGTTCCTTATTGATCTGGCGTTGATCAGGATGATGGTGTGTGCGTCTTGTGCAGGCTTGACTGACTGACGTTGCTTGCTTGGTCTCACCATGGGCTTGTTGTTATGCGTTCTTTGAGGTTTGGATTTACGATAGTTCCGTGTCTTTGCTTGGCTGACAAGGACAGGACCTCAATCTGGTTGCGGTGCTGGTGTGTTGAAGGTGTGGTGGAATGGAGCGTGTTGTGCCGGTGAATGTAGTGCAAGGGGGTAGTAAATGTAGATTGGACTGCAGATGTGGGGTAGAAAGTAGAGCAAGTTTGGGTTACATGTGTACGCTGGGGTGAATAAGCCCATGCATAATATAATTAGCAAAATGTTACAGAGCTCCATTTCAGGGTTGGTCGGCTGTGTCAATATATTAGACAGAGGCCTAGTATAAGAAGACAGTTTACAGAGTACCAAGGTATCAGACAGTGGCTTAGTAAATGTAGACAGCTTACAATGTAGCAATATGTCAGACAGTGGCCTAATATATGCAGACAGCTCACAAAGTATCAAGATATCAGCCGGTGGTCTAGTAAATGCAGATGGTTACAATGTATCACAAAATATCAGGTGGTGGTTTGGTCCAGGCACTTGGTTTACACCAGTGGTCACCAACCTCCAGAGGGCCGCGGGCCGCACAGCCGACTTCCGGGAGCCTCGCGGGCCGCACCCCCCTTCTCCCCGCCCCCGCAAAAAAAAAAAATGCTCACGGGAGTAATTATACCACGCTCTAACCTGTATTTGATGATGGCAAAACTGCTGCTTCTCCACTGGACTGATGACGAGACCTGCAGGGAACAGGAAGGTAAGCTCCTCCTCGCTCCCCATCGTGTAAATTCCTTGGCAGGCCGCACCGGGGTAGAGCCTCACGGGCCGCACGAAGGGACCTCACGGGCCGCATGCGGCCCGCGGGCCGCAGGTTGGTGACCCCTGATTTATTGAGTAGAAATCAGTGGATCACTTTGTAGTGAGCGTTACCTATGACAGGTGCTTCTCGGTTACGGGTTGTGCTGGCAGTCTTGACTTCTCGTGCGGAGCTCGGCCAGTGTGGTTTAGTTGCAGTTCGTTGCCGGTAGTGAGTTTGAACTGGCTGGGCCATTCGTGATGTCTACATCTCTTGGGGTGACGGTACCGCTTGTGTAGCCCACAAAGGGGTCCTCGCCTAAGGGCCACGCCAAAGGGACGCCGCTTTTAAGGCGGTCGGTACTGGCTCCCACTGCCCCGATTGGGCAGGAGCACCGGGGGGGGGGGGTGGAGGGACCCGACAGCGGTTCCCTGTGAGCAGGGACGCCGCTTTTAAGGCGGTCGGTGCTGGCTCCCACTGCCACGATTGGGCAGGAGCGCCGGGGGGGTGGAGGGACCCGGCAGCGGCTCCCTGTGAGCAGGGACACCGCTTTTAAGGTGGTCAGTGCTGGCTCCCACTGCCCCAATTGGGCAGGAGCGCCAGGGGGGTGGAGGGACCCGGCAGCGGCTCCCTGTGAGCAGGGACGCCGCTTTTAAGGTGGTCGGTGCTGGCTCCCACTGCCCCGATTGGGCAGGAGCGCCGGGGGGGGGGGGGGGAGGGACCCGGCAGCGGGATGCCATAACATTCCGTTCTCCTGAGACAGGAGATCTGGAGCAGACCCTAACTCCAGAGGGAGCTTGAGAGAGATGTAGAAGCAGAGGGTACCACACTTGTCGTGGCCAATGTGGAGCTATGAGAATCATACGGCCTCTGTCTCTCTGAAGCTTGAACAGGGTTTTGGGAATTAGGGGAATGGGTGGAAAGGCATAAAGGAAGTCTTGAACCCAGTGAAGGAGGAAAGCATCCCTGGCCTGAGAGCCCTGAGCCGGAATTCTGGAACAGAACCGGGGAAATCTGGCATTCAACGGACTTGCAAAGAGGTCTATGTCCGGGGTTCCCAAAATTTGTAAAATCATGGCCACCTGGTCTGCATGCAGAGACCATTCGTGTGGAAGCAGAACTCGACTGAGTCTGTCTGCCCAAGAGTTTTGTATGCCTGGAAGATACACTGCCAGGAGATGAATCTGATGCTCTCTGGCGAGGGCCCATAGTCGCAAAGATGCGCTGCAAAGCGACAGAGAGCCTGTTCCTCCCTGCTTGTTCACTTAGAACATGGCTACTTGGTTGTCCGTATGAATGAGGACTGTCTTGTAGCTGAGTAGGGTGTGGAACACTCGAAGAGCAAGGAAGATTGCTCTGAGCTCTAAGAGATTGATATGTAGATGAGTCTCCTGTGGAGTCCAAGTGCCTTGGGTGGAGAGGTCTTGCAGATGAGCTCCCCAACACATTGGAGAATCATCTGTTGTGAGAGTTGCCTGGGGTAAAGGTTGTTGAAATGGGGACCCCAGCAACAGGTTTTGAGTGGACTGCCACCATTGGAGGGACAAAATAAGGCGATTTGTGTTTGCTATTTTGTCTGACAGGCACCCTGATGCCTGGGTCCATTGAGTGGATAAAGTCCACTGGGCTGCTCTCAAATGGAGGCGAGCATAGGGAACCACATGCACGGTAGATGCCATGTGGCCTAGTAGTTGTAACATCTCCCGAGCAGTGAGATGAGGCTTTAGCACTGCTTGAGAAGCTAACTGCACCATGCGAAGGCAACGGGTCTGAGGAATATAGGCCCTTGCTTTTCTGGTATCCAGCAAAGCTCCTGTGAACTCTCAAAAACCGAGTGGGAGTTAGACTGGATTTTGGGACGTTTATGACAAGACCCAAATACTGAAGGATACGCATTGTGCAAGATAGAGAAATCCTGGATGGGGCTCGAATGAGCCAGTCGTCTAAAGGAAGACGAATATTCCGAGAGTGCGAAGAAATGCTGCTACCAGGAGAACGGGGACAGCAGCAGCAACTGAAGCTATGATCGGGGAGTGTGGGCGGGAGCTTCTATTCCTCACAACTGCCTGCCAATCATCCTCCCTTCACAACAGCTTTAAAACCGCCGCTCCGGAGGATCTCAGGAGAACGAGGAGAGCAGAAGCAGCTGAAGCTATGATCGGGGAGTGTGGGCGGGAGCTTCTATTCCTCACAACTGCCTGCCAATCATCCTCCCTTCACAACGGCTTTAAAACCACTGCTCCGAAGGCGCGCCCGCGCCTGAGGGCCTTGCCAGAGGGCCCTTAGGCGCGAGTCCGTGGCGAATGATCCAACAGCTGTGAGTTATCTGCCGTTTCCTGTCCCTTGCTTTTTCTATTCCTTTCTCTAACACTGTTTCTTATTCTGTCCTATCTTATAAATGGCGTTCTTTTCATATTTTCTGTAACATTATTATTGTATTGTAAACCACTCTGATGCTTTGGCCTGAGTGACATATCAAATGTAATAAACATAAACAAACATACCACAGCCATGCATTTCGTAAACACCCTTGGTGCTGAGGCCAGGCCAAAAGGAAGCACCCTGTACTGGTAGTGCTTCCCTTGAAAAAGGAACCAAAGGTACTTTCTGTGAGTTGGATGGATGAGAACATGAGTGTACACATCCATGAGATCTAGAGAACAAAGCCAACCCTGACTCTGAAGGTATGGCAGCAGAGTTCCCAGAGAAATCATCCTGAATTTCTCCTTGAACAGGAATTTGTTCAATTCTCTGAGGACTAAAATAGGTCAGTGTCCCCCTGTTTTCTTTTGAATAAGGAAATAGGGGGAGTAAAACCCTGTACCCTGTTGATGAATGGGTATTTCTTCTATTGCCACTTGGGCAAGAAGCATAGTGACCTCTTGATCTAACAGGTTGATGAGAGAGGTCTGAGAATCGAACTGTCTTACCATCGTGGGAGGGGGGGGGGCATGCACGAAAAGTGAAGCTTGTACCCCTCTTTTATAATGGAGAGTGTCCAATGTTCTGCTGTTATCTGCCCCCATCTGGGGGCAAAGTGACATAACCTTCCTGGAATGGTGGAAGGCTCTGGTCCATTGAGAGCCAGGAAGGCTAAGTTCTCTAGATGAAAGTCAAAGGCCTTGTGGAGGCTGAGACTGCTGAGACGGTTGAGGCTTAGCCGTCTTTGCTTTACTTTGTTTAGGTGGTTGCTGACTCTTTCGGACAGGTTGACCTGCAGAACATCCCTGCTGGGAATAAGAGGGATAAAACCTTTTCTTCTTGGAGAAGAATGGTTTCTTGAAAGATTTTTTTCTTGAAGGATCAGCTGTGGCTTAGGATAATCTATCCAAAGTAGAGTTGTCAGCATCTAATTCATTGGCTTTTTCCTGCCAATTCTTGGCAACTAGATTCTCACCTGTACAAGGGATATTGCCCATAAGAACATAAGATATGCCATACTGGGTCAGACCGAGGTCCATCAAGCCCAGTATCCTGTTTCCAACAGTGGCCAATCTAGGTCATACATACCTAGCAGTATCCCCAAAAGACACAGATTCCACAATGCTTGTACTGGGTCAAGCATTGATTATTCTGGGTCCCTTTTTAATAATGGTTTATGGACCTTTCCTACAGGAACTTGTCCAAACCTTTTTTAAACCCAGCTACACTAACAGCCCTTACTACATCCTCCGGTAACAAATTCCAGAGTTTGATTACACGTTGAGTGAAAAAATATTTTCTCTTATTTGTCTTAAATAGTTTACTCTGTAGCTTCATTACATGTCCCCTAGTCTTTCTATATTCTGATAGCGTAAACAATCGATCTACTTTTACCCGTTCCACTCCATTCATTAATTTATAGACCTCTATCATATCTCCCCTCAGCCGTCTCTTTTCCAGGTTGATGAGCCCTAACCTTTGTAGCCTCTCTTCATAGGAGTAGCCTTCCATCCCCTTTACCATTTTGGTGGCTCTTCTCTGTACTTTTTCTAATAACGCTATATCCTTTTTAAGATACGGCGAACAGAATTGCACTCAATATTCAAGGTGCGGTCGTACCATGGAACGATACAGAGGCATTATAATATCCTTTGTTTTGTTCTCCATTCCTTTCCTTATGATACCTAGCATTCTATTTGCTTTCTTGGCCGCCGCTGAACACTGGGCGGAGGGTTTTAACATGTCATCCACGATGACTCCTAAATCTTTTTCCCGGGTGGTGGTTCCCAATGTGGAACTTTGCATCGTGTAACCATAGTGTGGGTTCTTTCCCAGGTGCATAACTTTGCACTTGTCCACATTAAATTTCATCTGACATTTGGATGCCCAGTCTTCCAATTTATCCAGATCCTCCTGCAGTTTTCCACAGTCCTCTTGGGTTTTAACAACTTTAAACAGTTTTGTATTGTCTGCAAATTTGATAACCTCACTAGTTATTCCCTTTTCTAGGTCATTTATGAATATGTCAAAAAGTAGCGGACCCAGTACAGATCCCTGGGGTACTCCACTATTCACCTTTTTCCATTGGGAATATTGGCCATTTAGCCCTACCCTCTGTTTTCCATCTTTTAACCAGTTCCCGATCCACAATAGTACACTGCCTCCTATCCCATGACTTTTTAGTTTTGCCAAAAGTCTCTGAGGAGGGACCTTGTCAAAGGCTTTCTGAAAGTCCAGATACACTATATCAACCTGAGGTAGGCTATGGCCTAGCATGGCCTGCTACTATGAAAGGCCTGTAAGTTAGGCCTGGATCCTAACTCCCATTATAGCTAGAAAAGAACCAAAAATCTGTGAAAAACAAGAAAGCTGTTTTAAAATGCTTAATAAGAAGTTTTCATGAATTCATAAGTCTTCTATTATTCTCTTGTGTGTGAAAGAACTGAAATGTAACAGTATATGCATTCCAGAAGACGAAGTTAACCTTGCAGTAGAAAAGTAACGAGTTTAGAACTGTACCATTGTTCAAGCAATCCTAAAGGAGGGGGCCGGTTGCTAGGCTCCGGAGGGATTTCTAATTGGACAGGTGCAGGGAATGTAAGACCAATGAAAAGTTTGCATGTATCGAGTTGGAACCAATAGAAAATTCTCATGTATCAAACTGAAAAAGAGGTATAAAAAGTTATGTCTCTGTATAAACCTTTGCTCAGTTCCTTTTGAAGCTTTGACTGACTGGGCCTTGTGCACAATAAACTGACTTGGACCCTGTCAATCGACTCCTGGACTTATTCATTGATTGCACCTCGCTACAGCATATTCTTGGTGCGTTGGCCGGGAAGTGCGAGTGGTAAATGGTATTCAAGTGAATAATCCATGTAATTCGCCTTGAGGTTTGGCCCGGTTGGAACCGTGTCTGTCCGACCGCGGGGGAAACCTCAGGCGCTGCCGACCCCTTCGTGCCGGAGAGGGTTCCGCCTGCGTCGGCGGGCCATCGGGTCCAGCTGGCCAACACCTCCGACCGGGGGAGTCCAGGTTCCAACTCAGAAGCTGGTGTGGTATCGAGGACCGGATCCGGTGAGTAGACATTTTTGAAGTATTTTGCTAGTCAGAAAGAACAGCCTGGGACAACGTTTTGTGTGCGCGAGACTGATTTGGTATATTTGGTATAGACTAACTGGGAAATCTCGCATGAGTATGCACGAGACCAGGGAGCCTGATCACCTCCCATAAGGGCGGTCCTAGTAAGCTCCGCGTAAGGAAAGCGGAAGCTGAAGCCATCGACCCTTCTTGTTTGGAATAGTCAGTTAGTCAGAAAACCTGGGCACTTGAATATTGAAATATGATATCTTGTTGAAATATGCTTGCGTGTGTGAGTGAGAGGTCTTGAGATACAGACTGAGCGAGAGCGGATTCCTAAGTAGCGCAGTTCCTGGCCGGGCGACCACGCCCAGGTCGCGAACAGGAGGAAGTGAGTGGTGTTTGCCCCCCCCCAGTGTTTTGTGGGCTGTACGGACCCCTTACCTGCAGCCATACTACCTATCCTTATTGTTCGTTGTCTTGTACATCATTACGTGTACGTAGGGTACGTAACGTACGCAGGTACGTTGAGTACGTATGTGGCAGTGTAGGTAGGGCGTTTACAAAAATGGGAGGGACGGAAATTCTTGATCATACATGCCAACGGAATTTCGGGCGATTATCGTATAAAAATGACTCCATCCAGATTAAAAATGTTACGTGAAAGGGAGTGGCCCGCATTAGCTGCTTCATGGCCCTGAGGGGGCACCTTTGATTTTGAGACAGTTTTACGACTTCATCAGCTTATATTAAGAGCGTATCCTGACCAGTTCCCCTATATAGATTCCTGGTTAAGTGCATGTGAACAGCAGCCCTCATGGATGAAGCGCTGTTATGAGGAGCACTGTAAAATATTTGTAGCTACTACT
Source organism: Ichthyophis bannanicus (assembly GCA_033557465.1). Classification (NCBI taxonomy): domain Eukaryota; kingdom Metazoa; phylum Chordata; class Amphibia; order Gymnophiona; family Ichthyophiidae; genus Ichthyophis; species Ichthyophis bannanicus. Next base: position 516,381,517 of record CM066035.1, read on the forward strand.
AGGGGAACCAAAAAGGCTAAGGAAGTGCAGTCGCCTGTATATTCTGACCCAGAGTCCTCAGATATTCTGGATAGTTTACCCCGGCACACACAGAAATTAGTCCCCACAGCCCCACAACTTGAAGTAGAGCCTGACGAGGAGCCCCAGAAAATACCGAAGCAACAGCCTAAGAAGCACCCTACCCCGAGTGAGAGTTCCGGGTCAGGCCCAAGCACAGCAGGGGGACTCGAGTCTTCTGATGAGATAGAAAGCGGAAGCTCTCCTGCCAGTTCAGGGTCACCCATCAAGGGAGACTGGTGCCCGGGAGCCTTATGATTTAAGAAGTGTAACTCCCAAGAAGAAGGAGAAAGCAGGGCACCTAATGCCATTACGCCAAGTGCCTGGAATACCTGTTTTAAATGATCAGGGCCAGATGGCGCCAGGACCAACCAGCTTAGTTTATGTGCCTTTTTCCACCACAGATTTATTAAACTGGAAAACGCATTATGCTTCCTACACAGCCAAGCCCCAGGAATTAACAGAATTAATGTCTAGCATCATGCAAACCCATCAGCCTACCTGGGACGATTGTCGCCAGCTCCTGTCCTCCCTCTTCACCACTGAGGAGCGAGGCCGGATCGGGCAAGCAGCCCTCCGATGGTTAGAAGAGAACCCTGTAGAAAGGGGGGAAATAAATCCCCCGCAAGCAGCAGCTGCGGAATATCCCAATGAAGATCCCGGGTGGAACCTGAATGAAGAAAGGGGGGCGGCGGCCCTAACCAGATTTCGCCAGGCTTTAGTGCAGGGCCTGAAGAAGGGAGGCCAGAGGGCCATGAATATCAGGAAAGTATCAGAAGTTCTCCAGGGTCCAGATGAGAGCCCAGCGGCCTTTCATGAGCGGTTGTCTGAAGCTTATAGACTGTATACCCCATATGATCCCGCCGCTCAGGAACATTTACGCATGGTAAATGTGGCCTTTGTTAGTCAGTCCCAGAGAGACAAAGCGAAAATTACAGAAATTGGATGGATTTGCGGGCATGAACACAGCTCAGTTAGTGGAAGTCACTCAGAAAGTATTTGTGAATCGTGAAAATGAACGAGACAAAGTGAACGAAAGATGAAGGCGGCAGATCTTCTTGCTGCTGCTATAACCGAATGACGTGGAGGAGGTTTTCCCAATCAAAGGACCAGAGGATGTGGAAGAGGCCGCGGAAGTGAAAGGCCTCAATTAGGTGCAAATCAATGCGCCTACTGCAAGGAAGAAGGACATTGGAGAAATGAGTGCCCGCATCTGGACTCCGCCCCTGCGAGGGGAGGAGGGAGTCCCTGGAGGCCAGGAGGGAGATTTCGAAGGAGAGGAGGAATGAACCGAACACAGTTCCAACAGGAGAGGGAAGAAGCCCTTGAGGGAGTGGCAGTAGCGACGGGTTATGACCTGGATGACATAGATGAAGACTAGGCCAGACCGGGCTCCAAGTTCACCCTGGGTCCCCAGGAGCCTATGGTCAGTTTAAAGATAGGGGACCAATACATGGAATTCATGGTAGATACAGAAGCAGAACATTCAGTAGTAGCCAAGCCAGTAGCTCCACTGTCCTCACGATCTGTCACCATTATAGGAGCCACTGGAAATAAAGCCACAAAACCATTCTTGCAGAACCGCATGTGTGAACTAGGGGGACAGAAGATAACGCACCAGTTCTTGTATATGCCTGAGTGCCCTATTCCACTACTGGGCCGAGACATGCTTGCCAAGCTCCAGGCCCAAATATCCTTTGCTGAAGGGGGAGAAATGAAAATGACTGAACCCAAAGCCTGCTGGATTAATGGTGCTTACTGTTCCCCGAGAAGAAGAGTGGCGGTTCTATAGTGCACCTCCAATAAAGTCAACCAGTACCTGTATACCTACCAACCTGATAGCCCCACCTGAAGTATGGGCAGAAGATAATCCACCTGGCCTAACGAAGAACATAGCCCCGGTCATTGTCACCCTCAAGACAGGAGCGGAACCAGTGCATGTGAGGCAGTATCCTCTCCCTCAACCAGCCATTGAAGGAATCCACTGCCATTTGATGAAACTGCTGAAGTATGGACTTCTCAAGGAATGCCAGTCACCTTGGAACACCCCCCTTCTCCCAGTAAAGAAGCCTGGGACAGGGGACTACCGCCCAGTACAAGATCTAAGGCGAGTAAATGACGCAGTTGAAACTATACACCCAGTAGTACCAAACCCTTATACTCTCTTGGGCTGATCCCCGCCGAAGCTACTCACTTCACCGTCCTGGACCTGAAAGATGCCTTTTTTTGTGTGCGCCTAGCACCCACCAGTCAACTCTTATTTGCTTTTGAATGGCAAGACCCCACAACAGGAAGGCGGGGTCAGCTCACCTGGACCAGATTACCCCAAGGATTTAAGAATTCACCTACTCTCTTCAGTGCTGCCCTAAATCAAGATCTCTCAAGTTACCCAGTGGACCCAGGAAAAAGGGTTCTTCAGTATGTAGATGACTTGCTCATAGCTACCAACTCAGAAGGTGAATGCCTACAAGCTACTAGTGAACTTTTGTACCTTCTCAAAGATGCCGGATACATAGTTTCAAGAGCCAAAGCACAACTATGCCAAACTGAAGTCAAGTATTTGGGATTCCAGTTGTCCAGTGGGATCCGACGTTTAGGACCAGAACGCAAGGAAGCTGTATGTAATATCCCCATTCCAACCACTAGGAGGCAAGTAAGAGCCTTCCTGGGGGCCACGGGATATTGTCGCATATGGATCCCCAACTTTGCCCTGATTGCAAAACCACTATACCAAGCCACCAGAGGAGTGGAAAAGTCCCCACTAGACTGGGGACCCGAACAAGATGTAGCATTCCAAACTTTGAAAAAGGCCCTGATGTCATCTCCAGCTTTAGGTCTCCCATATGTTCAGAAGCCTTTCCATCTTTTTGTCCATGAGTCACAAGGGAACGCATTGAGAGTATTGACCCAATCTCTTGGATCATGGCAACGACCAGTAGTTTATCTGTCAAAACAATTGGATGTAGTTGCAAAAGGATGGCCCCCTTGTCTGAGAGCTGTTGCAGCAACAGCCCTCCTGGTGGGCGAAGCAGACAAACTCACACTAGGACAAATTCTTCAAGTCACCGTGCCACATTCTGTTCTGACTCTCATGGAACACAAAGGAAACTTCTGGCTAACCAATGCACGAATGTTGAAGTATCAAAGCATGTTGTGTGAAAACCCTCGGATACAGTTGAAAGTTAGTCAAGCTCTAAACCCTGCTACATTGTTTCCAGTTGGTCCTGGGCCACCTCATCATAATTGCTTAGAAACCATGGACACTGTATTTTCAAGTCGCCCTGATTTGACCGATAAGAACATAAGATAAACATAAGAACATAAGATATGCCATACTGGGTCAGACCAAGGTCCATCAAGCCCAGTATTCTGTTTCCAACAGTGGCCAATCTAGGTCATATGTACCTAGCAGTTTCCCCAAGAGACACAAGTTCCACAATGCTTGTACTGGGTCAAGCATTGATATCTTCGGTCACTTCTTAATAATGGTTTATGGACCTTTCCTCCAGGAACTTGTCCAAACCTTTTTTAAACCCAGCTACACTAACAGCCTTTACTACATCCTCCGGTAACAAATTCCAGAGTTTGATTACATGTTGAGTGAAAAAATATTTTCTTTTATTAGTCTTAAATAGTTTACCCTGTAGCTTCATTGCATGTCCCCTAGTCTTTCTATATTCTGATAACGTAAACAATCGATCTACGTTTACCCGTTCCACTCCGTTCATTAATTTATAGACCTCTATCATATCTCCCCTCAGCCGTCTCTTCTCCAGGCTAAAGAGCCCCAACCTTTCCAGCCTTTCTTCATAGGAGTATCCTTCCATCCCCTTTACCATCTTGGTGGCTCTTCTCTGTACCTTTTCTAAAATCGCTATATCCTTTTTAAGATACGGCGACCAGAACTGCACACAATATTCAAGGTGCAGTCTCACCATGGAATGATATAGAGGCATTATAATATCTTTTGTTTTATTTTCCATTCCTTTCCTTATCATACCTAGCATTCTATTTGCTCTCTTGGCCGCCGCTGCACACTGGGCCGAGGGTTTTAACATGGTATCCACAATGACGCCTAAATCTTTTTCCTGGGTGGTGGTTCCTAATGTGGAACCCCGCATCGTGTAACCACAGTTTGGTTTGTTTTTCCCTAGGTGCATAACCTTGCACTTGTCCACATTAAATTTCATCTGCCATTTTGATGCCCAGTCTTCCAATTTATCAAGATCCTCTTGCAATTTTTCACAATCCTCTTGGGTTTTAACAACTTTAAATAGTTTTGTGTCATCTGCAAATTTGATAACCTCACTCGTTATTCCACTTTCCAGGTCATTTATGAATATGTCAAAAAGCAGCGGACCCAGCACAGATCCCTGGGGTACACCACTATTCACCTTTCTCCATTGGGATGTCCCTCTAGAGGACCCAGAACGGACTTTCTTTGTAGATGGAAGCAGTCTGGTCATCAATGGACATCGTTGTGCTGGATATGCAGTGGTGACCCTTGATCTGGTAGTTTAGTCCTCAGCCCTGACCCCAGGAACTTCTGCACAGAAAGCTGAATTGATAGCCCTCACCAGAGCCTTGACATTAGGAGAAGGACTCCGCATAAATGTGTATACAGATTCCAAATATGCCTTCACTACTTTGCATGCACATGGAGCCTTGTATAAAGAGCGAGGGTTGATCACTTCAGGGGGTAAGGACATTAGGTATGGGCCCAAGATATTGATGTTGTTAGATGCTGTGTGGGCCCCCAAACAAGTGGCAGTCATGCACTGCTGAGATCATCAGGCAGGAGCAGAAGAAATTGCCCGAGGGAATAGATTTGCAGATGCCACAGCCCGAAAGGCAGCTACCACAGGACAAGTTAGGACCCAAGATACTGTAATACAGGCAGCCCTATTCCCTGTGCCCCTTAGTTCCTGGGCACCCCGATACACTACAAGAGAGCTGGACTATTATTGTGAAAAGGAGGGAGGAGTCTTGACAGAACAAGGTTGGATAGTGCTGCCACCCTCAGAAGGTAGTCCACCTCCAGGTTCTACAGTCATCCCTGAAGCATTAGGGCCAGCCTTTGTCCAAGCTTTTCATCAAGCCACACATTATGGAAAAACAGCCATGGAGAAAGCCCTGAGACCCCATTTCTGTATTTCATTGCTAGGATCCCTGACTGCCTCAGTGGCACAACAATGCCTGATATGTGGCAAAAATAACGCCAAGCAAGATCCTGTTCCACCCCCAAGAGTTCAGTCAGTAGGGGTGACCACCATGAGTGATATACAGATAGACTTTGCTGAAATGCCCTGTGTAAATGGATATCACTATGTTAGTGTTAGTTTGCACATTTTCAGGGTGGGTAGAAGCCTACCCCACCCGAACTGAGAAAGCCCGAGAAGTCACTAGGGTATTGCTCCATGAGATCATTCCCCGATTTGGAATACCATCAACTATAGGGTCAGACAATGGTCCATCATTTGTATCCCAAGTGACCCAGTTAGCTCAAGCTCTGCGAATAAAATAGAAGTTGCACACTGCTTACAGACCCCAGAGCTCAGGGAAAGTAGAGCGTATGAATAGAACCTTGAAAACTCAGTTATCCAAGCTCTGCCAAGAAACACACCTGAAGTGGCTCCAAGTTCTACCCATAGCCCTTCTTAGGATACGTTCAGCTCCCACCAGATCCTTATGTGTCTCCCCGTTTAAGATTTTGTATGGGCGACCTCCACCCATAGTGCAGGGAATAAAGGGAGACATGAGGCAGATAGGATCTGAAATAACTAGACAGGAACTATTAGCTTTAGGTTCTGTTTTGCAGAAACTCCAAACGTGGGTGCAAGACCGGCTGCCCATCAACTTGACCGAGCCTCTGCATCCCTTCAAGCCAGTAACGTCCGTGTGGGTGAAAGAGTGGAGAAAAACCCTGCTGGCGCCACATTGGAAGGGACCCTACGTCGTCATCCTGTCAACCCCCACCGCAGTAAAAGTTGCAGAGTTCGAACCCTGGATCCAACACAGTCGAGTGAAGCCGGCAGCTGCTCCTGATCCTGGCCAATGGACGTCAGTGAATGATCCGGAGACTCCATTGCGACTCACCCTGAGGAGACAGCCAGCTTTATAGAGAATCATCAGTATCCACCTACGTCACGCGAAAGTGACCATCACTACAGAAACGGAAGAAAACTCAGCACAGTTCATTATACTCAATTTTCCAGCTAATCTCCAGAGACTGAAATCATCATGTTCTTCTACTATTGTCTTGTGGGAGTGGTGGTCCTGGGAATCCTGGAAAAACCTTTGCTCTACCGCCTTGTATAGCTTGCATAACCACCACCCAAACAGGACAAAAGATTACTCAGACTTTGCTCTATCATTCCTACTATACTTGCTCTGGAACAGTCAGCCGGTGTGTTTATAAGGGCACCGAACTGAACGTTTGCACAAAGGGAAGAAGACAGACTTGTTATACCCCTCGACAAAACCCATCATACTATACATTTGAGATACGCTGGAATGATGAAGATGGAGCCATCTTGAATACGACAAAACCCCTCATTGACTCCACCAAACCTATCACCTTGAACTTTGACGCTTGTGATGCCATCAACAGAAATGCTTACCACAGATGTGGGTCATGGGAGCAAGCCTACTACCATGACGATAAATACATGTGTCCAGAAGGAGCCTATGGATGGGAAAATGTACAGGAAAGAGTACTGCAGTCACTATTTACACCACTGCATCTAAAAATGATTACTTTTGCCCAAAATGGGAATGTGTATATTTTGCTACCTGGAAAAATACACTGACGGGACAAGACGGCGATCATCGCAAAGGCAGCCTAACAAAGATCAGCATACCAGAACCTAAGAAATGCCAGAAAGGTGCCTGTAATCCTCTACAACTCTTCATAGCCAACCCTAGCCACTGGAAGCAAGGATACAAGTTTGGGTTGCATATTGCAGGAGGAGGTGTAGATCCTGGGACTATTTTATATCTGCGATTAAACACCAACACCCATGTATCCTCACCCTATCGTATACATCACTTTTTCTATGAAGTCATGAAATCAGAGTTTGAAATCCCGCCTGCCTCCCAGAACTTATTTCTCGAATTAGCGGGAGCAGTTGCTTCTAGTCTCCATGTTTCAGACTGTTTTGTGGAGGAACAAAAATGGGAGACCAATGGCCCTGGGAGGCACAGGAACTGAATTATTCTGTTCCATATAATCAGACTAATATACGCAATACTACAAGTGAATGGGTATTGGCCCACTCCATTGTGGGTAATTTATGTTTTTCTCGCTATGGACCAATGTTTAACATGGAAGTGGGGCAGCTGGTCTGTCTCAATCAGAAGTATTACAACAGTACCACTAAGAAAACATCTTGGTGGTCAGAAGCCAACGCTACTGAACCTTCCAATCCTCTAGTCCAATTCCCCAGACTTGCCAGCATCTGGACTAACTTAGTAGCATATAACTCCTGGCAAGCACCACCTGGACTGTACTGGATTTGCGGAACCCGAGCATATGCCAGACTTCCTCATCACTGGGGAGGCGCATGTGTATTGGGAACCATACGACCTTCCTTTTTCCTTCTACCGACGTCCTAGGGTGAACAGCTGGGATATCCTGTGTACCGAAGTCGACAGCTGAAGGAGGCCTTGAAAACAGGCCAATGGGACAAATGCGATGGTGAAGAATGGCCACCAGAAAGAATCATCTCATACTATGGGCCTGCTACTTGGGAGCAGGATGGGACTTGGGGATATCGTACCCCTGTCTATATGATTAATCGAATAATAGGTTTGCAAGCTGTTGTTGAAATAACCAATGAAACCAGTAAAGCACTAACCCTTTTGGCAAAGCAAAGTACGCAAATGCGCACAGCCATTTATCAAAATCGTTTAGCTTTAGATTATTTGTTAGCAGCTGAAGGTGGGGTATGTGGGAAGTTGAATTTAAGTAATTGTTGTTTACAGATTGATAATAATGGACATGTAGTTGAAGATGTAGCCACCCAGATGAGAGAGCAAACATTTGTGCCTGTCCAGACATGGCACAGTTTAAAGATGGATGGGTGGTTTGGTTCATTGTTTTCTTGGATAGGTGGTCTGAAATCCCTTATGTTGATCGTACTATTCATTTTAGCCATGTGCTTATTGCTCCCCTGTCTCCTACCCCTTTGCTTACGCATGATAACATCATCACTTGATAACACTATAGAGCGGAAGGCAGCTACGAAAGTATTAGCTATGTGGCGATATCACCCTATACCCCACAATGCTGATAACATTACACCAGCATAATGTGTTGATGGACTAATGAGTGATTTAATTCTCACCCTTTCTCACTTGCGGGTGAGAATAATCAAAGGGGGGAATGAGGTAGGCTATGGCCTAGCATGGCCTGCTACTATGGAAGGCCTGTAAGTTAGGCCTGGATCCTAACTCCCATTATAGCTAAAAAAGAACCAAAAATCTGTGAAAAACAAGAAAGCTGTTTTAAAATGCTTAATAAGAGGTTTTCATGAATTCATAAGTCTTCCATTATTCTCTTGTGTGTGAAAGAACTGAAATGTAACAGTATATGCATTCCAGAAGACGAAGTTAACCTTGCAGTAGGAAAAGTAACGAGTTTAGAACTGTACCATTGTTCAAGCAATCCTAAAGGAGGGGGCCGGGTTGCTAGGCTCCAGAGGGATTTCTAATTGGACAGGTGCAGGGAATGTAAGACCAATGAAAAGTTTGCATGTATCGAGTTGGAACCAATAGAAAATTCTCATGTATCAAACTGAAAAAGAGGTATAAAAAGTTATGTCTCTGTATAAACTTTTGCTCAGTTCCTTTTGAAGCTTTGACTGACTGGGCCTTGTGCACAATAAACTGACTTGGACCCTGTCAATAGACTCCTGGACTTATTCATTGATTGCACTTTGCTACAGCAAACTGACTCACCTTTGTTTACCTGTTTATTCACACCTTCAAAAAAACATATCAGATTAGTAAGACAAGATCTTCCTTGTCTAAAGCCATGTTGGCTCTCTCCCATTAGGCCATGACTATCTACATGCTCTGTAATTTTGTTCTTTATGATGGTTTCTACCATTTTCCCCGGTACTGACGTCAGGCTCACCAGTCTGTAATTTCCCGGGTCACCCCTGGAACCCTTTTTAAAAATTGGCGTTACATTGGCGACCCTCCAATCTTCAGGTATTACAGATGATTTTAATGAAAATTCACAGATTACCAGTAGCAGGTCTGCAATCTCGTATTTCAGTTCTTTCAACACTCTTGGATGTATACCATCCGGTCCAGGTGATTTGCTACTATTCAGTTTATCAAATAGTTGTAATACATCTTCACGGTGTAGTGATATTTCTCTCAATTCCTCTGCAGTATCACCTTTAAATACCACTTCAGTCTTGGGTAACATCCCTACATCTTCCTCAGTAAAGACCGAAGCAAAGAATTTGTTCAGTCTCTCCGCTATAGCCTTGTCTCCTCTTACTGCCCCTTTTACTCCTCTATCATCTAACGGTCCAATTGACTCTCTCACAGGCCTTTTGCTACGAATGTACTTGAAAAAGTCTTTATTTCGTGTTTTTGCTTCCGTAGCAAGTTCCTTCTCAAATTCTCGCTTTGCCTGCCTTATCAATGCTTTGCATTTAACTTGCCAATGCTTGTGCTGTTTCCAGTTTTCATCGTTTGGCTCTTTTTAACATTTCCTGAAAGATGCTTTTTTGGCAGCAACAGCCTCTCTGACCTCACCTTTAAACCATGCTGGCAGTTTTTTGGACTTTCTTCGACTTTTCTTAATGCGTGGAATACAGCTGGTCTGGGCTTCCAGGATAGTTTTTTGGGGGTTTTTTTTAAATCTTTATTTAAATTTTCAAAATCATACATCAAACTTAAACAGTTACAGCACCCACCAGCAAAGAAAACATGAAACAAAACCCCAAAAGAGAAATAACCAGAAGACCAATATCAACTGAATCCCTCCACCCCCCACCTCGCTGGAGGAACAGATAACCACAATTTCACCGGCCCCCATTACTCTCCCTTATCTAAGCTTATATTGGATAGCTTAAATCAGCAGTACTATCCCCACAGCTTACCTGAGAGCATGCAATATATTGATCCAATAAGGACCATCGCTTAAAATGTAACTCCCCGCTCTCAGGCTGGTGAAGTTTACTTTAAGTTTTCTCCAGCGTGGAATAACAAACCTGATGCCACCACTTTCCTAAGCTCAAGTTCTGGAAATTTTTCCAGTGTTCCAAAATGGATTTGATGGCAATGGCTAACATGTAATTCAGCAGGAAACTGTCACCTTGCAGGACACCAGTATGCACCACTGACGATCGGAAAAAGATCATATCCCATGTCAAGTCCCTTGGCAGGTTGAGAATATTAAGCATAAAGGCCCACAATTGCCTCCAGAACCTCTGCACTAAGGGACAATCAAAAAACATATGGAAAAAGGTACCAGCCGCCGCTTGACAGGACCAGCAAAGGCCCGAAGCATCCTTATCCCATTTGGCTAATTTCGCCGGGGTAATAAACGCCCTATGCAAGAAAAAGAATAAAGATTGTGTGATAGCGGCAGACCTAGATACTCTAGTAATTGGGCCCCATAGGATTTTCCAAAGGTGGCAGGGGATCAGACAGGACAAATCAGACTCCCACACCCGTGTCAGCCCTAACAACTTATCAGAAACATATTCTCTCCGCAAGGCATACAATTTAGAGGTGGCTCCCGCCTGGTCCGAGATATCTCTCAGACCCTTCAGTAATAACCCATCCGGCACCAACGCAGTCACTCTAATATTAGAGGAATCTATACAGTCCTTAAGCTGTACCCATTGGAAAAAACTGGTATCTGGCAGAGAAAACATTCTTTGAAGCGTATTAAAATCTCTCCAACCATGCGCACCTACCAGCTGGCCTAACATCCTTAAGCCACATTCTTGCCATTTCTTCCATGCAAACATTTTTCCACGAATTCGGAAACGTGGGTTCCACCATAATGGAAGTTGACCTGAAGGGAGATCGTCTGCGGCGAGCAAGCTGGCCAACTTAGCAAAGGCGGCCTGAGTTGACCGAATCACCCGCCCAACAAGTGTCCACTCTGGATGCATGGAGCCCAACAAATGGGACAGGGGAAAAGGAGCAGCCAGTCGAGCTTCCACCTCAAGCCAAGAAGGTTGAGAATCACGCTCTTTATATACCAGCCACCACGTGCCCTGATGTAAAAGAAAAGCCTGGTGATAACCCTGAAAATCCGGGAAATGCACCCCCCCCCCCTTCTCCTTAGAAGATTTAAGTTTTTTTGTAGCTATCCGAGGTGGGCGACCATTCCATAAGAATTGGATCAGGAGTCTCTCGAGTTTCCTGTAAAATGTAGACGGTAGCGTAAAAGGCATCATACTAAGTACATAATTAATCTTAGGGGCTAGGGTCATTTTAATTACTTCCAATCGGCCCCACCAGGACAGTTGAAGGGGGAACCAAGCAGCAGATTTCCGCTGAATCAGCTGTATTAACTCCTCACCATTCTTGTGAATCATGACTTCTGCAGCGACGTTATACCACGTACCCAAATATTTCACACTATCCGTCACCCATTTAAAAGGAAAAGGGGTCATCTCTCCCGCAGAAGGGTAACAATTTAGTGGGAATGCCACAGATTTAGACCAATTAATCTTATATCCAGAAACTCTGGAGTAGCCATCAATCAGGGCCAACAGATTCTTAATCTCAGAAGGCCGGGTGAACAGAAGTATATCATCCGCGTAGGCAGAAATCTTTACTTGTAAGTCCCCCACGGATACACCCCCCAGTTCTTCATTCTGTCGGATAGCAATGGCTAACGGTTCCAGGGCTAGGTTAAACAATAAGGGGGAGAGTGGGCAGCCCTGCCTAGTACCTCTATGTAAGGGAAAGGAGCGGGACAAAAAAACGTTTGCATGAATGCGGGCGGAAGTTTTAGCATACAACACTTTTACTTTATTCACAAAACTATTACCTAATCCAAACCATTCCAGGATAAAAAAAAGAAAAGGCCACTCTAGTCGATCAAAAGCCTTCTCTACATCGAGGGAAAGAGCTACGCACGGGCTACTGTCCGTCGCCGCGATTTCCATCAGGTCACAGAGAAGGCGACCGTTATCCACAGTGGATCTCCCAGGGACGAACCCACATTGGTCCGGGTGCACTAAGTCCCCAATAACTGTAGCTAATCTCTTTGCCAAAATACTTGCATAGATCTTATAATCTGCATTTAAAAGAGAGATGGGTCTGTAATTTGCCACTTTACCCGGTTTCTCGAGGACCGTAATAATAGCCTCAGAGAAGTTACCAGTCTGAGCCTGATCTTTCTCTAACTCCGAAAAATATATCAGTAAGGGGCCAACTCTTTGCTAAAGACTTTATAGAATTCAGAGGGTATCCCGTCTGGCCCCACAGCTTTCCCGGAAGAAACAGCCTTAATTGCCATAACAAGCTCCTCGTGCGTAAAGGATTTACCCAGCTGCTGGGCCGAGGCCTCCTCCAAAATGGGATGTGGCAAATTATCAACAAAGCCGGAAAATTCCGCAACGCCAGTCTCCAGCTCAGAGGAATACAGCTGACACTAAAATTTAGAGAATTCGCCCACAATCTGATCGCTATCCGTCAGGCACTCACGGTTGCTATTAGTAATAGAAGCAATTCTTGACCTGGCTTGTTTACCACCAACCCTATTTACCAACAGCTTCCCAGCTTTATTACGCTCGACATGAAACCTAGCTGATTGCGTTAGCAAAAGACGCTCCACTTCGGAGCTAAGCACCTCATTATATTGAAACCGTAGGCGCTGCAATCTGGTCAAAATTCCAGACTCTTTGTGTTGTACCCACAATCTTTCACCCACTTTAATTTGCAGCTCTAAGGTCTGCAGCCGAGCTTTCCGCCTCTTAGACTCCTTGATGCCGTAGCTAGTAATTACGTCCCTAAGCGAGGCCTTACAAGCCTCCCACCAGGCCCAATTGGCAGAGTCACCGACCCTGTTTGCCGCAAAATATGAGGTGATGGCGGCCCGTATTTCCTCCTGAAAAGAGGGCTCCGCCAACCATGCCCTGTTAAAGGACCAAACCCGGCCGGGCCACTCCATTTCAGCCACCTCCACAGTCACCGAAATAGCTGCATGATCTGAGACCGACTGACTGAGAATACTTGCTTCACAACTGCCAGATACCAGTGGCTTAGAGATAAAAAAAAAATCAATACGAGAGGAAGAGTGATGCATTGGGGAAAAAAAAGAGAAATCTTTCTCGCCAGGATGTAGCAACCTCCAAATATCCACCAAGCCACATGCATCCATTAAAGAAGAGAGCGCTAGGCTCGCTCTAGAGGGGCGCTCCACTCTACCGGGGTTCCTATCAATCAGAGGATCCCTTACCATATTCAAGTCCCCCCCCCATAATTATGTGAGCCCCACTGTCCTTCTGCACAACCCCACTTAAAGCCCGGAAAAAATCGGGATCGTCACTATTGGGTCCATAAACATTTAAAAGAGACAACAGGACCTTGCCCACCATTAACTGAGAAAAGGTCCACCTCCCACAAGTATCTTGACTTCCATTCAAAAGTTGAAAACCCAAGGAGGACCTCATCAAAGTCGCGACCCCGTTTTTCCTACCAAGCGAAGGGGAAGAACCCACCAACTGATAATACTTGTCCGCTAGCTTAGCCATTTCCTGCGGAGATAGGTGCGTTTCCTGCAGAAAGATAAAGTCAGCATGCAAACGTTTACAGTATGTTAAAATCTTCTTACGTTTTATTGGGGACTTGATGCCCTTTACATTAAGGGAAACAATCTTCAAGCCATTAGCCATCCCACCATAATATGATAGTACAGAGAAGCACGGTGAAAATTAAATGAGTACCCATCCCACTGACATTCTCCAGAAAGCCAAACCCCCCCCCCCCACCCAACATAAAACAAAGTATACAAAGGGTCAGACAACGGGACCACTATTAACGCATAGGGTAGCCCAAGCCCCTACAACACCCTCGTAGTTCCCACCACCCACCAACAAATTGACATCACTTATCATGGGTTAACAGCAGTATCGAATAGCTATTGCATAAAACTATTTCAATCTTAGGACTACGCAGGACACAATCCCCACTCCGAGACCCCATTCTCAGTGAGGAGGCCGGAGAGGGAAAGTATTCAAATCAGTAGCGCCACACGCATTCTTGCAGGGACTCCAAACCCAGAGATGCGGTACCACACCACTACCAACGCACAAAACCAGAAGGTACTTAAGATTGTTGCATCATCAATGCCTCTTGCTCCTCAACGAAGTGTAGCAAAGCGCCAGGGTCTTCAAACGACTTGGTAGCATTGTTTAAAGTAACCTTGAATCTCGCCGGGCTGAACAGGCCATACCGCGCCTGCAAACGCTGCAGCCTAGGCCGCAGAGCCAGAAATTGCCTTCTTTTTTCCACTGTGTGTTTGCAGAAATCAGCATAGAAATAAACACGTTGCCCTTCATGTTGTAGAGGTTGCCGCGCCTTGGCAGCAGCAAAAATCTGGGTCGTATGCAGGTGTCGCAGCAAGCACAATATTAAAGGCCGTGGGCGTTTATCATGCAGGTTGGGGGAGGACGGTATCCGGTGCGCCCGTTCGATTTCCAGTGGGCGAACAAACTCAATGTTGAGGAGTTGCGGAATAAAACTCTCCAGAAATTGAATAGGATTGCTACCTTCCACGTCCTCCTTCAATCCAACAATCCGAATGTTATTGCGCCTGGCCCTGTTGTTCATATCCTCCAAGCTGCCTTCCAGCCAGTGCAGCTTACGGAGAGCAGAAGGGAGACTCTGTAGTTGTGCCGCGTGATCCGCCACTGACGATTCCATCGTGTCCACCCTGATAGACAGGGATTGTAGCTGTGTCCCCAGCTCTTTCAAATCCGATTGGAGTTCCATAAGCGAGTCCCCGTTTGAGTCTACTCGACTGCGTATGGCCCTGACTTCTTTCAATAGTTCCCGCATCCCTTCCGACGATTCTTGTGGCAACGCAGTTTTACTCGGCGAGAGAGGATCCGACTTGGATCTTTTAGACCCAGCCGTGGCAGGGGGAGTGAAATCCAGTCGTGTCTGCTTACTCCCAGCCATCTTCCAACACTCCTACAGCCAAAGATCACCCCTCCGAGATAGGCAGTGGTCGGGAAAAAACAGGATTTAATGGCTGGGGCCTAGGAGAACAGCTCTTACACCACCATGCTGGATCCGCGCTGGCTCCGCCTCCCCCAGGATAGTATTTTTAAATAACACCCAAGCTTGCTGTAAGTCTTTAACCTTTGCAACCGCTCCTTTTAGTTTTTTCTTAACTATATTCCTCATTTTATCATAGTCTCCCTTTCGAAAGTTAAAAGGTAGTACTGTGGATTTCTGTACTATCCCTCCTCCACTAATTAAATCAAACACGATCATGCTATGATCACTATTGCCAAGTGGACCCAACACCCTTATTTCTTGCACCAGATCTGGTGTTCCACTAAGGACGAATAGGTCCAGTATGGCTTCCCCTCTGGTCGGTTCATGAACCAGCTGCTCAAAGAAGCTGTCATTTATTTCATCTAGAAACTTTATCTCCCTAGCATGTCCTGCCGTGACACTGACCCAGTCGATACCGGGGTAATTGAAATCACCCATTATTACTACTCTGCTATGACTTTTGTTAGCTTCCTTGATTTCTTTGAGCATGTCATCATCCATTTGTTCATTCTGGCCAGGCGGTCGATAGTACACCCCCACTGCCATCACCTTCCCCTTCATACATGGAATTTCAATCCATAGAGATTCTACAGCAAATTTTGTTTCCTGCAAAACTTTAATCCTTTCTGACTCAATGCCCTCTCTAACAGAGCGCAACACCTCCACCAATTTGATCAGTTCTATCATTACGATATAGTTTGTATCCAGGTATCACAGTGTCCCACTGGTTATCCTCCTTCCACCATGTCTCTGAGATTGCAATCATACCTAACCTCTCATTTAGTGCTATATATTCTAACTCTCCCATCTTATTGTTTAGATTTCTAGCATTTGCATACAAGCATTTTAGAAACTGTATTTTATTAATATTAATCTGGCTATTGGTAGGCATGGATAATTTGGAATCCTTACGCTCTGTCTGCACCGTAGTCAAGGGCATTTGGGCTACTATACTCTTTTTTGGAACCTCACTGCTTTTGGTAGTATACTTCAAGGATACCTTCTTCCGAACCATCCGCTCTTGGGCGACTGTCGGCTTTCCCCTATTTTCTAGTTTAAAAGCTTCTCTATCTCCTTTTTAAAGGTTAATGCCAGCAGTCTGGTTCCATCCTGATTAAGGTGAAGCCCATCCCTTTGGAAGAGCCCCTCCTTTCCCCAGAATGTTCCCCAGTTAGAGTAGTTACTCACCTGTAACAGGTGTTCTCCAGGAGCAGCAGGAATCAGTCCTCACTTATGGGTGACGTCGGCGCCGACGGAGCCCTCGCGAAGCAATTTCCCCAGCTTTCGAAGAAAGCCTTTAGGATTGCAGCGCGCATGCGTGGTCCCCTTCCCGCCCAAGGGTGCCATCTTGCTCAGTCGAATGACATAGCGGAAGACAGCAAACCATAAAAGAATGACTGCAACTCCAAGGGGAGGAGGGAGGGTAGTGAGGACTGATTCCTGCTGCTCCTGGAGAACACCTGTTACAGGTGAGTAACTACTCTTTCTCCAGGACCAAGCAGGAAGTCAGACCTCACTTATGGGACTCCCTAGCTTAAGGCTACCGGAGACCTCAAGCTGAAAAAGAGCTCCCTCCAGCTCAACAGCACAGAAGGAAGGAATCTTCTCTGAATACGAATTCGGCCGGTAGCCAACACCAGGGCCGGAGGAAGGAGTTGCCTAAACCTCAAAGAGATTGTGGAGGACTGCCTGTCCGAAAGCACTGTCCCTGCGGGACTCCCTCTCCAGGCAGTAATGAGCTGCAAAAGTCTGGCTGGAAGACCAAGTAGCGGCCCGGCAGATGTCTGCCAACGGAACAGAGCGGAGGTGGGCTACAGACGCAGCCTTCGCCCTGACACGGTGTGCCGTGACTCGACCCTCCAAGGAGAGGCCGGCTGCCCCATACGCCCAGGCGATACAGTCAGCTACCCAGATGGACAAAGTACGCTTAGAGACAGGGACCCCCAACCGATTGGGGTCAAAGGAAACGAAAAGCTGGGCAGCTTTCCTATGCTCATGCATACAGTCAAGGTAGAAGGACAAGGCTCTTCGACAGTCCAGGGTATGCAGAACAGTCTCAGCTCGGCTGGTATGCGGCCTGGGAAAGAAGGTCGGGAGACCCACCTCTTGATTGATGTGAAAAGAGGAAACCACCTTCAGAAGAAACTTAGGGTGCGTCCGTAAGACAACCCTATTCTTGTAGAACCTAGTGTAAGGGGGCTCCGACACTAGGGCCTGTAGTTCACTAACGCGCCTAGCGGAGGTAAGGGCTACCAAGAAGAGAGTTTTCCATGACAGGAAACGAAGGGGGCAGGTAGCCATGGGTTCAAAAGGCGTGCAAGTAAGCCTTTGCAAAACCACATTGAGATCCCAGTCAGGAGCCGGAGGGCGCAACGGAGGCTTAAGCAGAAGCAGGCCCCTGAGGAAACGCACCACCAAGGGGTGCGAGGAAAGAGGCTGGCCCTCCACCGGCGAATGATGTGCAGAGAGAGCACTGAGGTGGACTGACAGAATTGGATTTGAGGCCTAGATCGGAGAGGTGAAGCAAGTATTGCAGTACCACCGATACTAGGCAGGCGAATCAGAAGATCGGGCTGAAACCCCAGAGGAAGAGGGGTGTCCACCGCTAACTGCAGGAGTAGAGGAAACCATGGTTGCCTCGGCCATCGGGGCGCTATCAGGATCACGTAGGCCCCGTCCCGGACAACCTTGAACAGCGTCCGGGACACCAGCGGCGTTGGAGGAAAGGCATACAGTAGGCCCGTGGACCACGAAATGAGGAAAGCATCCGGAGTTACCCTGAGGGGATGTGGGTGCCGAGAGCAGACCCGGGGAAGCTGCCGGTTCAGGGGACTGGCAAAGAGGTCCATGGTGGGGGAGCCCCACCGGCGGAAGATTTGCTGGGCAACGCTGGGGTTCAACCTCCATTCATGGGGCTGCAAAACCCGGCTCAGCCTGTCGGCCAGGCAATTTTCCTGCCCGGGCAGGTAAACCGCCTTGAGAAGGACGTCGTGGTCGACTGCCCAGGAGCACAGTCTCCGGGCCTCCTGACATAGCCGGAGGGAGCCCGTGCCCCCCTGTTTGTTCACATAGAACATGGCCACCTGATTGTCCGTCTGCACCAATACAGACTGACGAGAGGTGAGGTGAGAGAAGGTCCGCAGAGCTAGGCGGATCGCCCGTAGCTCCAGGAAGTTGATCTGTTGAGCCGCCTCCCAAGGAGTCCAAAGGCCTTGAGTGCGTGCTCCCTGGCAATGCGCTCCACATCCCAGGAGAGAGGCATCTGTCGTCAGCACCTGGGAAGGAGCGGGAGGCTGAAAAGGCATGCCGGGTACCAGGTTGGGCAGGTGAAACCACCATTGCAGAGAGGCGACCAGGCGGTCGGAGATCTGTAGTATGTCCGCCAGACTCCCTGTGGCCTGATGCCATTGAGTGCGAAGACACCACTGAACAGGCCGCATATGCAGACGGGCGTTCGGGGTGACATGGACCGTGGAGGCCATATGACCGAGCAGTTGCAGGAACCGTCTGGCCGGGACCGGTGACGCGCTGTGGAACTTGCCGGCCAGAGCTATGAGCCTGTCGGCTCGCTCCCGAGGCAAGAAGGCACGAGCCCGCAGAGTGTCTAGCCATGCCCCTATGAACTCGAGATCCTGAGAGGGGCGCAACGTGGACTTCCCGAAGTTTATGACGAAGCCCAAGTGCTGAAGCAGAGCCACCATGCGCTGCGTGGCCTGAGCAACCTCTAGGGCCGACTGCGCCCGACGAGCCAGTCGTCCAGGTAGGGAAAAACGAAAAGGCCTTGAAGTCTCAGGAAGGCCGCCACCACTGCCAGGCATTTTGTGAACACCCTGGGGGCGGAGCACAAGCCAAAGGGCAGCACGCGGTACTGATAATGCTTCCCTGCCACCACAAATCTTAGATATTGTCGGTGGTCCGGATGAATAAGGATGTGAGTATAGGCATCCTTTAGATCCAAGGAGCATAGCCAATCTCCCTGCTGGAGGTAGGGCAGCAAGATTCCAAGGGTAAGCATCTTGAACTTTTCCCGCTGCAGGAACTTGTTGAGGTTGCGTAGGTCCAGTATGGGTCTGAGGCCTCCTGTCCTCTTTGGGACCAGGAAGTACCTCGAGTAGAACCCTTGACCCCACAGGTGTTGGGGCACTGACTCCACAGCCTGCTCCCCCAGCAGCCCCTGCAGCTCCTGCAGGAGTAAGTCCCTGTGCAGAGGGGGCCTTGGAGGCTCCCCTGGGAAGTAGGGTGGAGGCACCTGGTGAAAATGTAAGAGGTAGCCCTTTTGAACCACCTGCAGCACCC
The DNA here is from genome assembly GCA_033557465.1 of Ichthyophis bannanicus. Classification (NCBI taxonomy): domain Eukaryota; kingdom Metazoa; phylum Chordata; class Amphibia; order Gymnophiona; family Ichthyophiidae; genus Ichthyophis; species Ichthyophis bannanicus. The sequence goes on from CM066035.1 coordinate 516,401,137, forward strand.
AGGCATCGGATGTTATGGCTGACCACTTGTGGGCAAAGTGGATCAGCCTGCCCCCCGTGCTGAGCGAAGGAAGCGGGGGAGGCTATGCTGGCATAGTCAAAAAAACCCGCCCTGCTGAGCAGGGGGCTGTGTAGTGGGCTTGGGGGCCCTCGGCCTATGGGGGCCATTGCCCTGCCCCTTAGCCTGCGGACCCTGATTGGGAACCGCAGATGCTTGGTATTGAAGGTGGGGTTGCTTATATGCAAGCATCTTCTTCGGGTAAAAAGGCTTTTCCCCGAACCATTCCTCTTCTGAGGAAGAACGGAGGTCTTCCGGGACAGGCGAGTCCTAGTGAGAGTCTCGGACTCGAGTTCCGCCGCCTTATCAGCCATGGGCTTGCCAAAGAGGTTTTCACCTCTACAGGGGACATCGACTAACTTGTCCTGTAGCCATGGCTCGAGGTCGGATGACTGAAGCCAGGCCTCCGGCGGGCACCGATGCGGGCTCCGGCTACTCGGGCAAATGCCTCGAAGCCATCGTAGGCCGCCCGGGAAATGAACTTCGAGCACTCTCGAATACTATCGGACAAGACCTGGAACCTCTGCAACGGTTCCTTGGAGAGACCAGCCGAGAAACCGGCGAGCTCTTTTGCCAGGTCTCGGAGGAACATGCCCATGTACAGCTGGTATGTCTGGACTCGGCAGGCAAGCATGGAGCCCGGGAAGCACTTCCTACCGAGGGCATCCAGGTTCCGGGCCTCCTTACCCGGAGGCACCGAGGAATGCATCTTTTGACTCTTAATCCGATGCATGGCCGATTCCACAACCATGGAGTGGTGGGGTAATTGCGCCTTTTGGAACCCGGGGCTCTTGCGGACTCGATACATCGAATCGACCCGCTTGCTCAACACCGGCGTCGGGGCCGGGCTTTCCCACATGCAGAAGAGCAGCCGCTCCAGCATCGGAGGAACCAGCACAGTAAAGGCCTCCTTCAGGGGGGAGTCATACTGGAGTGCCTCGAGATCTTCGGCGCGAGGCTCCTCATCGGGATCCGCGGGGAAAGCCAAAGCCTTGGCCATATCCCACACGAAATCGGAGAAGCGCGTATCCTCCGGAGGGGATCGCCTTCGAGGCTCCAACTCGGGCGAGTTGGAGGGGACGCACCGAGTCTGAAAAGAACCGGGTGACTCGTCCCCTTCCGTGTCCCAGCCCGACACCTCCATGGAGAAGTCGAGGGGCTCCGTGCGGGCGAGGGTTCGTCCCGACGCCGAGGCCGGCGTCGACGACCTCGGTCCCGAACGGGAGGCCGAGGGAGACCTCGACCGAGGATCGACTCGAGCATGCATCGACTCGAGGATCAACTTGGCCGCCGGGGTCGACTTGGGCGTCGACGTCCCGGTGGTCTGGGCAGATGCAATGGCGATGCCGATCATCAAAGCCCGCTGCTGGTCCAAGAAGGCAGTGATACTGCGCTCCAAGGTCGTCAATCTGAGGTCAAACTCAGAAGACCCGGCAGCCTCCGACTCGGGCCCTGACGGCGTCGGGCCCGACATCGGTTCTGGAGGGGAGTCCAGGAGGACTATAGTACTCACGTGTCCAGGCGGCTCCACCTCGAGGCGAGGAAGTTTAGAAGGCCTCTCCGCCTCCGAGGACTCGGGGCGGCTGGCGGGGCTATGCGACCTGGCCCTCGAGGGACCAGGTGCGTCCTCCGACGCTGCCCACGCGAGTTTCTTCTGCCGACGATGTTCCCGGCCAGGGGACCCGCGTTCAGAGGAACTCCAGCGGTGCTCGTGGCCGGAGTCACGAGACGTTGAAGCCTCCGACGAGGTCCGGGTCTGACCGGACTCGGGGTAAGAGAAGATTCGGTCCTTTTGTGACTGCCGACTCCTCAGAGACTTAGAGGACATTTTGCTGCACGGACCACAACTCATAGAGTCATGGTTGGGTCCGAGGCAACGGAGGCAGCAGTCATGTGTGTCGGTAAGAGACATCAGTTTGGAACAACGATCACATTTTTTAAACCCGCTGGCAGACATCGGGGGAAAGAGGGCCCCCCAAAGGTCGAAAGACCGTGCCGCCAGGGGTAAAGAAAAAAGTGGCGGGAACGCCAGTTAGAAGGACAAAAAAACAAAAAAGAATGTGAACGGACTCGATAGGGATATCGAGGCCGGGCGGGAAAAGGACACGCGAACCGAGAACAACAACAAAGAATTAATCAACTTTTTCAGCGGCGGTAACAAACTACGTCTGTAGGGCTCCGCGGAAAAAAGAAGACTGAGCAAGATGGCACCCTTGGGCGGGAAGGGGACCGCGCATGCGCGCTGCAATCCCAAAGGCTTTCTTCGAAAGCTGGGGAAATTGCTCCGCGAGGGCTCAGTCGGCGCCGACGTCACCCATAAATGAGGACTGACTTCCTGCTTGGTCCTGGAGAACCTAACAAATCCAAAACCCTCATCTTTGCACCATCGTCTCATCCACGCATTGAGACTCTGGAGCTCTGCCTGCCTTTTGCGTCCTCCACATGGAACAGGAAGCATTTCGGAGAATGCTATCCTGGAAGTTCTGGATTTCAACTTCCTACCTAAAAGCTTAAATTTAGCCTCCAGAACTTCCCTATCACATTTTCCTATGTCATTGGTACCGACATGTACCAAGACAGCAGACTCCTCCCCAGCACTATCTAAGACCTTATCTAGGTGGCGCGTGAGGTCCGCTACCTTTGCACCAGGCAGGCATGTTACCAGGCGATCCTCACGTCCACCAGCCACCCAGCTATCTACATGCCTAATGATCGAATCACCAACTATAACGGCTGTCCTAACCCTTCCCTCATGGGCACATGGCCCTGGATAAACTTCCTCGGTGCGAGAGTGTTTTACATCACCTGGAGGAAAGGTCCTAGTTACAGGATCACTTCCTGCCACACCAGGGTGATGCTCTCCTGTCACGTGACCTCTCTCCTCCATGGCAACAGGGGTGCTGCCAGACTGGAGGTGGGACTTCAGGACTATATCCCTGTAGGTCTCGTCTATGTACTTCTGTCTTTCTTATGTCTTCCAGGTCTGCTACTCTAGCCTCTAGTGAACGGACTTGTTCCCTGAGAGCAAAGAGCTCCATGCACTTAGTGCATACGTAAGACCTCTCACCAACTGGGAGAAAATCATACATGTGACACTCAATGCAAAAGACTGGAAAGCCCCCATCCCGCTGCTGGACTTTTGTCTGCATCTTAGTTTAAAGCTTGTGTTTAGATCTTTAAATTCTGTATTTACTAAGGGTAGGTGCAGATGCTTATACTAATAAAAGTGTATCTAATACCTCTAATATACCTTGTTCACCTGAAGCTTAATTAATCTCAGGTCCTCAATGTATGACTGATTTGAATAAAGAGCTGCACCTGAGAGCAGCCCCTTTCCTCTAAGACGTGTAAGTATCTATAAAGCTACAATTACCCCAGGGGTGGGTGGGTGTTGGGGAGGGAGGGAGGGAAATAAGACCTATTAAAAGAGGGCTGTTACAAGGTACCCTGTCCTGTACCCTCAGCAGGGGGGGGGGAGGGGAGTAGTCCCTCAGGTAGGCTAGAGCAGGAAAAAAAGTTTAAAACACAGCAGGTTCTGGGGACAGAGCAGGGAGAGATATTTAATTTAAAGTAACAGTTAACCTGGCTACCACACAAAGCCCAGTTAGGTGAGAGAGGCAAGGTAAGTTATACAGCTGAGAAAGCTGAAGTGCAAAACTAAAGGGAACAGGGAGGTGAAGTAGCACACCAATAAAGACAAACAATAAATAATTAAATAAACAGCTAGAACTCTCAGCAAATAATTAAATAAACAGCTAGAACTCACAGAAAGTTGTCACAGGAGTTAAATATCGACCTCTCTAGCAGAGCACTGTGAGGGCACTGCTCTTCCCAGAGAAGAGAGAGGCAAACAGAACCAGTTTGTCCTGCACCCAGAGCTCCAAATCAGATGCCTGGAGCCAGGCAATTCTACGTGCACCTATGGCAATGGCAGAGGTTCTGCTTATGTACTCAAAACAATCAAAAGCTGCACGGTTGACAAACTTAGAAACATCCTGGGCATGTTTGACCAGTGTGAGAAAATCCTCTCTTCTATTCTCAGGAAGAAGAGGGCTCAAAACCTCTAAATCTCCAGTGACTTCCTTAAGGAACATTCCCATTTATAAAATATAGGAAATGATCCTGGCAGAAAGCATGGAAGCCTGGAAAGTACGACGTCCAAAGGCATCCAAAGTTCTACACTCACGTCCTGGAGGATTAGAGGCATGCCTCTTTGCACTCCTGATCCTTCTCATAGCTGATTCCACTACAATAGAGTGGTGAGGAAGCTGAGTCTTTTGGAATCCAGGACAAGGAGGGACTCGATACATGGTATCCAGTCTACGAGAGTGAGAGGTGGTAAGGTGTGTTTCCCACATTCTTAGCATGAGATCATGTAAGATCTCATGGATAGGCAAAGCAGCTGCCTCTTTAGGAGCCTTGGGATATTGTAGAATCTCCAACTCCTTTGCCCTGGGCTCTGTTTCGGGAGCCACAGTAATGGAAAGACCTTGAGTCACCTCCCTGATGAAATCCTGAAAGGAGATATCTTCTGGAGGAGACATCCTACATTTAGGACAGGAAGGCTCCTCCGGGAGAAGTATTCCGGTACCGACAGAGGTGTCAGAATCCTCGGAGTCCTCCAAAGATTTGAAGTACCTTCTGTCCGGATGCTCTTGAAGAGCCCGATACCCGTACCGACCGAAGTCGGTACTGGGGGGAATCGGTACCGGGGTATCGGTACCGGAAGGCATCGCATGAATGGGTGCCGGCAAAGCAGATCCCGATATTGATGTTATCGGTACTGGCACCGATACTGGTGCCGGAGTCGGTACCGGTTGAACTGTCTGATGTGGTTCCGAGGGTGTCAATGCCGCAGGGAGAGCCGCCAGACTGCGTTCAATAGCCAGGAACCTCTGGTCTATCGATGCTGCCAATGCCTGGGTATCGGTACCGGAGAAAGCAGCCAGTACCCCAGAGCATGGCACCAGTAGTTCTGCCGAGATTGAGGCCTCAAGAACATCCTGGAGCCCCAATAATGCTTTGGAAGCCGAAGCCTCCCGCCGGGGCAATTTTGCTGGTACAGAACTCTCAAGGGCAACGCCACAGGCATCTCGATGCTTGGAAAGTGAAATTTCACTTACTGTTAATTTCCTTTCCTAGAATACTGCTAGACCAGTCCAGACAAATGGGTTGTGTCCCCCTGCCAGCAGATCCTGGAGACAGAGAACTCTACCAGAGCTCTAATAGGCTGAACCCTGGTGATGCTCCTTAAGTGATGAGACTGTACCCCCAAGGGGTCCCCCTCAGTATCGTTTACAAGCTGAACACTAACAGAACTGAACGAAAGACAGCCAGCGAAGGCCGCACGGACTCAACTATATACAAGGTGCTGAAGGCATTCCCAGAAAACTGCGCAGAAGAAAAAAGATCCAGAGTCGCACTTGGTCAGGCATCCAGAAACAAAAACTAACACGCCGGAATTACTGGCTGCTCCGCTGCACCAGCAGGACCGTGACTGACAGCAGGGTGGGTCCTGGACTGGTCTAGCGGTATTCTAGGAAAGGAAATTAACAGTAAGTGAAATTTCACCTTCCAATACATACTGCTAGACCAGTCCAGACAAATGGGCAGTACCCAAGCTACCGACCTCTAGGGTGGGTCCAAAGCTGCTGAAAGCACTGTAGCCCCAAAGCGCATTTCCTGCCGAGCCTGGACGTCCAATCGATAATGACAGACAAAAATCGACAAAGACGACCAAGTCGCCGCCTGGCAAATGTCGAGAGGCGTGACATGCGAACGCTCAGCCCAAGACGTCGCCTGAGCCCGTGTGGAGTGCGCCCGGAGCCCTATAGGCACCGTCTTAAATTGAAGAATAAAGGCTGCCTCAATGACTCCGTGCAACCATCTAGCGATAGTAGCCTTAGAGGCTGCAAACCCTCGATGAGAACCCGCAAAAAGGACGATCCGTCTGTCGGAAAGAATTGGTGACCTTCAGATACCAACAGAGAACTCTTTTGAGGTCCACCGCCCGCAAGCGCCGATGACGACCCTCACACTGCTCTGGGGAGAACGAAGACAAGAAGAGAGGCTGATTGACATGGAACGGCGTAACCACCTTGGGCAAAAAGGATGGAACTGTCCGAAGAATTACACCCTCCGAATTAAAGGAAAGATAAGGATCTCGACAAGAGAGCGCTTGGAGCTCGGAAATCCGTCGTGCCGAGGTGATGGCCACCAGGAACACCGTTTTCAAGGTTAAGTCTTACAGCGAACAGGCCCGGAGCGGCTCAAAAGGCAAAGCCACTAAGGCCCGGAGGACAAGGGCGAGGTCCCAGGAAGGCAATACCGGACAGCACGGAGGCCGCACAGACTTAACTCCTCTGAGAAATTGCGAGACATCCACATGTGAAGCGATAGAATGCCCCAATACCGGGCCACGGAAGCATGTGAGAGCAGCCACTTGAACCCGTAGAGTTCCGAGGGCCAAACCCTTGTCGAGGCCGGCCTGGAGAAACGCAAGAATATCCGTAATGCCGCAACGCCAGGGAGACACCCTGCGCTGCGAGCACCAGGCCTCGAAAAGACGCCACACCCGTGCATAAGCCAAGGACGTTGAAGACCGCTGCGCCTTAAGCAAGATGGATACCACACTAGCCGAATATCCCTTATGAGCTAGTCTGCAGTGTTCAAGAGCCAAGCCGTAAGCGAGTAAGGAGTCGGGTCTTCCATGGCGATTGGACCCTGCTGCAGGAGCACCGGGAAGCCCTGAAGTTGTAGTCAGAGCCCGCGAAAGCCGGACGAGATCTGCATACCACGGCCTGCAAGGCCAATCCGGAGCCACCAGAATCACTGGCCCGTGATGCTCCCTGATCCGTTGAAGAATCTTGCCGACCATGGACCACGGAAGAAAGACATACAGAAGGAGTCGAGTCGGCCATGGCTGCGACAAGGCATCTATCCCATGTGAACTACAGTCTTTCCATCGGCTGAAGAAAATCGGTGCTTTGGCATTCTTCCACGTTGCCATGAGATCCACCGCCAGCTGACCCCATTGTTGAACAATGATCTGATAAGGGTCCGACGCCAGAGCCCAATCTCCGGGATCCAGCGTATGGCGGCAGAGGAAATCCGCTTCGATGTTGCTTTTTCCCGCAATGTGTTGTGCGGAAATGGCATGGAGATGCCGCTCCGCCTACAGGAAGAGGTCTCATTTCCCTCGAGACCCCCGGGCATTTCGTGCCCCCTTGGCGGTTGAGATATGCCACCATTGTGGCATTGTCGGAGAGAACACGAACTGCTTGATGGTGCAGGATAGGCAGGAACTGTCACAGAGCTAACCAAACCGCTCTCGCTTCGAGGCGATTGATAGACCAGCGAGCCTCCCGAGGCGACCAGATTCCCTGTGCTGTGTGCGTGCCGCAAAGCGCTCCCCAACCGGAGAGACTGGCATCCGTCGTCAGAAGCACCCAACGCGGAGACTCCAAGAGAACCCCCTGGAGAAGATTGCGTGCCTGGAGCTACCATTGGAGGTCGAGTCGAACCGCCGGAGGAAGAGGAAGCCGCACCTGATAATCCTCCGACACCGGCGACCATTGCGACAGGAGCGCCCTCTGTAATTCGCGCATATGCGCCCTCGCCCAGGGTACCACATCGATGGTAGCCGCCATGGAACCTACGAGCTCGAGGTAGTCCCAAGCTCGAGGCGCCTTCCGCCGCAGGAAGTGCTGGAGCTGACAAACGATCTTGTGGAAGCGACCTTGAGTGAGCATCACCCGCCCCCGGCGACTGTCGAAGTGAGCACCTAGAAAATCGAGAACCTGAGAGGGCTGGATGCAGCTCTTGGAACGATTGATCACCCACCCCAAGCTCTCCAGAAAAGCCACTACGTGGGCTACCGTCTCGCGCACTTCGGACAGTGAGTCCGCCCGAATGAGCCAATCGTCCAGGTAAGGATGAACGCGGATCCCCTGCCTGCGTTATGCCGCCGCCACTACCACCATTACCTTGGAAAAGGTTTGGGGCGCCGAGGCTAAGCTGAACGGCATTGCCTGGAACTGAAAGTGTTGTCCTAGAACCGCGAATCTTAGGAAACGCTGATGCTCCACCCGGATGGGAATATGAAAGTACGCTTCGGCGAGATCAAGCAACACTAGAAACTCGCCCCTGCGCACCGCCTGGATGACGGAGCGTAATGTTTCCATCCGAAAATGAGGAACTCGAAGGCTGCGGTTTACACCCTTGAGGTCCAGGATAGGCCAAAACGAACCATCCTTCTTGGGCACCACGAAATAAATGGAGTACCGACCCGCCCCTGTTTCGTGGGGAGGGACGGGACATGGCGTTCAAGAGAAGCAAGCGTTCGAGAGTGGCCTGGATGATCCGCCGCTTCTCGGGAGATCCTGCCGGGGAGACCAGGAAGGCCTCGGGGATCGTGCGAGAGCACTCGAGGGAATAACCCCAAGAGATGCTGTCGAGAACCCAACGATCGGAAGTAATTCGCGCCCACTCCTGAAAAAACAATGCCAGCCGACCTCCTACTGGCGGCATGGACCGGAGTGGACCTAGCGCCCCGTCAGCGGGAGGACCGCATGGCCCCGGAGAACTTCCCTCCAGTAGAGTAGGACTCAGAGCCTTTCCGGGCCCCCCGAAAGGACTGGTTGCCTCTTCCGGAACGACTAGACTGAGGAGTTGGCAGAGAGGGCTTGAAGGAACGATACCTCCGAGAATCTCTACTTCTGGAGAAACGCCAAAATGTTTGCCCTCGAGAAGAGCGGCGAGAAGATGCCCGTGGTTTATCCTCTGGCAACCGCTGGGGCTTAACCTCTCCAAGATCCTTCACAAGCTTGTCCAGCTCCTCACCGAACAAAAGCTTACCCTTGAATGGCAACTTAGAGAGCCTGGACTTGGAGATGACATCCGCCGCCCATTGACGCTACCATCACGGCTGTCACCGAGCGCGCCAAAAGGCGCAACAAATCATAAAGGGTGTCGGCTAAAAAGGCCATAGCAGACTCCAAGCGACTGAGGGAGGAATCCTCTGGCAAACGCTGGATCCAGCGCAACAACGCTCGGGCAGTGAGCCCCCCGCATACCGTCGACTGCAGAGCCATGGAAGATGTGGAGAAGGCCGAATTCAACAGGTTCTCCACCTTCCTGTCCTGTGGATCCTTGAGTGCAGCTCCTCCCTCCACCGGGATGGTGGTGTGCTTAGTAAACTCTGGAAACCAACGCATCTACCCTAGGGTACGCGAGCCACTGCTCCAGAAGTTCAGGTGGCCAAACATATAACTGTCCCAGGCGACGAGCGTTCCGCAATGGAGAGTCCGGAGAATCCCATTCCCATGACACCATCTGTTGCAACTCTAGAGGGAATGGGAAAGCCTTAGAGGGCTTACAAATACCTTGCAAAATGGGGTCCGCCTGGGAAAGAGCCGGAGAGGCTTGTGGCTCCGCCAGCGCAGAAAGACGGAGTGCTTCTGACACTTGACCGATGAGGGCGGACAGCTCCTCCTTCTGGAACAGCTGAATATCCTGTGACTCCTCCGGTCCTGGAACAGAAGAATCCGATGCGGAATACTCCCCATCTTCGTGCCCCGAGAGATCCTCAGACTCTCCCGCGGAAAACCCATCCTCGTCAGGGTCGCGATCCTCCTCCAGACGCAAGCGCAAAGACTGAGGCGTACGCTTGCGAGGTATGGAACTCTTGGAATGCTTACGGGCAGAGGAAGTACCTAAACAATCAGGTGTCTCTGGTAACTGCCCCACCGCAGGGGCCGAGGATTCAGCACGCCATAAGTCCCATGACTGGTGGAAAAACATAAGAAGTTGGTCTTCGGAAGGAGAGCCAGGTGCTAGAGAACCAATGGCAGCTGGAGAGACCCCCGCAAGGGCTCCCTACGACGCAGCCACCGAAAAAGGAGGCAGCGGCCCTTCCAACACAGGCAAATCAGGAGCCGGGGCTTCCTGAGGTGGCAGAAATGCCGAAGACTCCCCTGGGTGTGCCAAACAAGATGTGCATTGCTGGTTTTTCAGCTATTTCTGCTTCCTGTTGCACTCAATGCACCTAAGCCCAGAAGAAGGCATTGTGTGTTAACAATAGTGATTCTAGCATGTCCCCTCCTGAAATCTCCCCTCTCTAGGTGTCAGCACTAGGGAGAACCCCTAAAACAGCGAGGTGTGAGGGGCAGGACCACCCGTAGCAGAGAGCTGTGCTTCCCGCCAAAAACCAGAGCTCCGTGGAAAAACAAAATGGCCGCCGGAAAAAAAAAGTAAAATAAACACTCAAAAAAGCGGCAAAAACGCTGAAAAGGAGCAGAATCCGACCCCCCGGGCACGGATTGACCCCCCTGCCGAAAATGGGGCAAATTGAAGCGCCTAAAAATTTGATGAATTTAGATCCCCCCCCCAAGGGGCTTCAGGCGGGAAATAAAGGAAGGCTGTACTCACAGTTGCCGGTCAGTGCAGGGAGTCCAAGGGCCATAACAGGAAAAACATCTGATGCCAAATGACCACTAAAATCAGAGGAGACCCCAGAGTTTTAGTGAGCCCTTCATCCAGCAAAGGCTGCCCTCATGGCAGGCTGCTGGGAATGCCTTCAGTCAGCGAGCGTCACTGTCCTCGAACAGGAGCTCAGCTGAAACACCCTGCTAGTAGGGGGAAGCACTCCTCAAAGTAGATGAACCCCTGAGTTGTCCCCTAAAACTGGATTTAAATACTGCATCCAAAAGGAGCAAAACAAAAAAGCAACCAGATCTGCTGGAGACAGAGAAATACTGAGGGGGACCCCTTGGGGTACAGTCTCATCACTTCAGCAGCATCACCAGGGTTCAGCTTATTAGAGCTCTGGTAGAGTTCTCTGTCTCCAGGATCTGCTGGCAGGGGGACACAACCCATTTGTCTGGACTGGTCTAGCAGTATGTATTGGAAGGAGGATATACCCTTTGAGGACCAGCTGGACTTATGTTTAGTTACCTGAGATCCATGGGAGGAAGACGAAGCCCTGGAAGACGTCGATGCCACCGAAGCTGCATCGGAAGGAAAAAGGGTGCTGAGCTTAGCAGCCCGGTTTTGTCGACCCCTCTCGGACATCATAGCACAAGCAATACAATCGGAGATGGAGTGGTCAGGACCTAAACATTTAAGACACTACTCATGGGTGTCGGTGACGGAGATGGTACCACCACACTTGGTGCACTTTTTGAAACCCGAAGCGGGTTTTTCCATAGTGGAGAAAGTTTGGGCTTAAGGCCCAAAATGGCGCATGCACCTGGAAAAGAAAAGTTAGGAAAATAATACTTTTTTTTTTTTTTTAAAGAAAGAAAAGAACCACCGGCGGTACCGGTACAGCGTCGACAAAGGCAGACGCGAACACAAAAAAGGAGAATAAGGAAAATTTTCTGCGGTGACAGGAACAACGACCTGCTGGCTCCACGGAAAACGAAGAACTGGAGAGAGGCAGTTGGGAAAGGCGGGAAGGCAGCACGCAGGCGCTGTGGGATGCTCCCAAAAGCTTTCTAATTGGACGCTGGGGAGCGTTCCCGCGCAGGCTCCGTCGGTACCGACGATACCCATATGTGAAGACTACATTCCTGCTTGTTCCTGGAGATATCATTTTATTTAAAAATTACCTTAGTCCCCTGTTTGTTCAGTTTGCCTATCTTTAACAAATTATAAGCTCTGTGAGGCAGAATGTATACAGCACTGTTTGCCTAGTAGCACTATAGAAATGATTAAATAGTAGTAGTAGTTTTGTCTCACCAACTATTAATTTTGAAGTGCTTATATTTAATTTTTATACAGTAATCAGGCTGTCCTCTTTATTTGGCAGTTATTTACTCCTTATGAGCCTTCTCAATCAATTGTCTGTTTATCCCCCCTCCTTCACAATTCCAACTAGAGTTGACTAAGCAACCCCCCCCCCTCCCCTCCCCGTCTCCTTCTTGAGTCCTTCACTTTGAAGCTCGCTTCCACGGGAACAGATATGCCATATTTAAAGTGGACCTTAAAACTTCGCTGTTCCATCTAGCTCTGCACAGAGACTAGCCCCCTGTCTCCTATCTCTGGAAAGTGATAGTTTTTGTCTGTCTCCACTCTAATTTACTTTTTAGAACCACTTTGATGTTCCTTAGCTTAGGCGGCAAACAAATGCCTGAATAAATAACAAGAAAGAAAATTTCTTTGTCTCATCCAGAGTGGAGTGCATATACTTGATCATGAAGATGTGATAGGATTGCTGCATGGGAACTCAACATAGCATTCTGGAAGAACTTCCTCCAGAAAAGATCCAGATTCTGAGAGTCATACCCTAGAGGCACCAAAGAATGTTTTTTCAGGATCTTGGCCTTTTCAAATTGTAAATATTAGCATATATGTCTCATATCCCCTCGTGTTAAATGTATCCCCCAATTGTGTTGTGACCACTTTGCTTGAAGGATAAGGTAGTATACAAAACTGTTTAAATAAAATAAAATAAAAATAAATCATCAGCTACAAAGGATTGGAATGGTAACTGAGTCTTGTTGAATCCAGGAGAAGGTGAACATTATCTGCCATCTAGTTTTAATTTTTTCTTCATTTAGGTAGTTGTAAACTGCTATCAACTGCACTGCTATCAACTCCTTTCAGAGATCAAGGATTTTGAGAAAGCCAAAGAATGCCCTGGACTGACTTTTTCTCTCTAAAAATAAACAAATACTGCCCATTATCAGCTAACAAAAGCTGGGTAGGAGAGGTTTTCCAGAGCAGTCAAACTGCTGGCCTTTGCAGAGTTATCTAAGGAAAGTAAAAACATATCCATCATCTCTGCAGACATGAGACACTGTGGGGGCCTATGCAGCTGCAGCAACAGCAGCTCAGAATGACCAGAAAAGCTTACTAGGAGTTTCCAGAGAACTGTGGAAACACACTTCATCAGCACCAAAGAATGCAGTATACTTGTGTGGTTGATTATCCTGCTGGTTTCTCAGAAAAAGTCCATACAATAAAGGAGCATAAGCTAGTTTTAAATTAATAAGACTAAACATTTTCAAAACAAAAACAAATGGACTAGACACATTGGTTACCTATCAATAAACTCCCTAGAGCTTCAAAACATCTTAACTTTCTTAGCCCTCTAGAATCTTAACACTCCCTATAGCTTTGAAAATAGTCACGAATGCTGTAATGAAACTTATATAACTTATATGTTCAGGTTATATCATCTTTAGCATATAGTCATAAAAGTATTGCATTAGTCTTATATAAAAGATATTTCTTATAACATTTTGCATATTGTAGCTTATATGTACCTAAGTGGATTAACTAAACACTCCTTTATTCAGCTTTTCCTAGAACCAGATATTCTAGAAAGAAAATGAACAGAGTTTCAAAGTCAAGGGCACAATGCAGAAATTAAGTCCTACCAAGTATGCTATTCGCAGTTAAAGACTGGGTCTGAAAGTCCTTAATATCGTAAACTTTCCCAGCAATCATTGTCCAGAAACCTCCATCTTTATTATGGTTTTCCAAATCAGCTTTACGGATAAGTGTCACATCCTCATTATTTCTGGAGCTCTGGGCTGTGAAAAAGGAACCTGTTAAGAAATACAATACAAAGGCTAGTTTCAAGTGCAAAAAGATTAAACACTGCAAAACAAACTGTATCGAAAACAAAGCTGTAATATTTACATACAGATTCTGTGTGGAAAAAAACATATTGTAAAAGAATACTTTTTGATCGGTATCAGTTTTCTAAAAAACACAGGTATTATGTAGTTGAGTGTCAATTAAATTTCTTATTAGCTGATGTGACTAAAAAAATATTGTCATGTAACAATTAACTGGCCTGCAGAGAATACATGTGTTAAGCAGAATAAAAGCTGATCTTCACTTTCAGCACTAGGTGTCAATTTCTTCTGTCATACAGTACTGGAGGGCATAGAATACAGACATGGAAAGCATAGTTACTCACCTGTAACAGGTGATCTCCGGGAACAGCAGGAATTTAGTCCTCACATATGGGGTATCGTCGGTACCGACGGAGCCTGCGCGGGAACGCTCCCCAGCATCCAATTAGAACGTTTTTGGGAGCATCCCACAGCGCCTTCGTGCTGCCTTCACGCCTTTCCCAACTGCCTCTCTCCAGTTGAGTTTTAAGCTGAGACAAAGAGAGAGAGAGGGAAAGGAAAAGAGATAGAGAGATACAACTGGGTGGGTTGTGAGGACTAAATTCCTGCTGTTCCCGGAGATCACCTGTTACAGGTGAGTAACTATGATATCTCCAGGAACAAGCAGGAATGTAGTCATCACATATGGGGACTCCCTAGCTTTAGATGCCAGGGAGAGACCCAAGAAGCTGTGTGTCCCTGAGAAGGGATCCACGTCCCCCATGGATCTCTGGCATCCAACCAGGGATGGTGGGTAGGAGTTGATTAGGTATGGAACAGGTGTTGAAGAACAGCCTGACCAAACAAGGCATCCCGGCGGGAGTCCTTGTCCAAGCAGTAATGGGCTGTGAAGGTATGAACAGAGGCCCAGGTGGCTGCTCGACAGATGTCGTCGATAGACACAGAGTGCAGATGAGCCATTGAGGCTGCCATGGCTCTCACATTGTGAGCAGTGACATGGCCCTCCACAGAAAGGTTCTTACTCTGATAGGCGAAGGAAATACACTGAGAAATCCAGTTAGATAGAGTTCTCTTGGAGACTGGAAGTCCCAAATGAGAAGGATCAAAAGCAACAAAGAGTTGAGAGAACTTTCTATGTTGCTGTGTTCTTTGTAAGTAAAAGGCTAAAGCTCTTTTACAATCCAAGGTATGAAGATTCCTCTCTGCATTTGATGCATGAGGCCTTGGAAAAAACACAGGTAGGTAGACTGCTTGGTTCAGATGAAAAGGCGAGACCACCTTTGGCATAAAGTGTGGATGAGTCCTAAGGACTACCTTGTCATGATGGAACCTTGTATAAGGTGGATTAGCTACTAGCGCTTGCAACTCACTAATGCGACGTGCTGATGTGATTGCAATAAGAAAGATAATCTTCCAAGAAAGGAATTTTAAGGAGGTGGTAGTTAAAGGCTCGAAGGGTGGTTTCATGAGCTGCCCAAGAACCAGGTTTAAGTCCCATGCCACCGGTGATGGCCTAATGGGAGGCTTAGTTAGAAGAAGGCCTCTCATAAATCTTGCTATAAGATGATTTGAGGAAATAGGCTGTCCATTTAGAGGCTTCAAGGAAGCTGTAATAGCACTCAAATGGACCCTTACTGAGTTATTCTTAAGTCCTGCATTGGACAAATGAAGGAGATATTCCAGCAAGGATTCCAGAGGTATCGCAAGGGGGTTAAGACCCTTTTGCAAACACCATATGGTAAACCTTTTCCACTTGAAAACATAAGCGCGTCTTGTGGAAGGTTTCCTGGAAGCAAAAAGAATATCTTTTACTTGCTGAGGGAGATTGAGATCATGGAGATCTAGGCCTTCAGCAACCAAGCCCTGAGATGCAGAGACTGGGGATTGGGATGCCATAACATTCCGTCCTCCAGAGATAGGAGATCTGGAGCAGACCCTAACTCCAGGAAGGGAGCTTGAGAGAGATGTAGAAGCAAAGGGTACCACACTTGCTGTGGCCAATGTGGAGCTATGAGAATCATACGGCCTCTGTCTCTCTGAAGCTTGAACAGGGTTTTGGGAATTAGGGGAATGGGTGGAAAGGCATACAGGAAGTCTTGACCCCAATAAAGGAGGAAAGCATCCCTGGCCTGAGCCCCCTGAGCCGGAATTCTGTAACAGAACCAGGGAAGTTTGGCATTCCACGGACTTGCAAAGAGGTCTATGTCCGGGGTTCCCCAAATTTGAAAATTCTTGGCCACCTGGTCTGCATGCAGAGACCACTCGTGTGGAAGCAGAACTCAACTGAGTCTGTCTGCCCAAGAGTTTTGTATGCCTGGAAGATACACTGCCAGGAGATGAATCTGATGCTCTCTGGTGAGGGCCCATAGTCGCAAAGCTTTGTTTTAAAGCGACAGAGAGCCTGTTCCCCCCTGCTTGTTCACATAGAACATGGCTACTTGATTGTCCGTATGGATGAGGACTGTCTTGTAGCTGAGCAGGGTATGGAACACTCGAAGAGCAAGGAAGATTGCTCTGAGTTCCAGAAGATTGATATGTAGATGAGTCTCCTGTAGAGACCAGGTGCCTTGGGTGGAGAGGTCTTGCAGATGAGCTCCCCAACCCATTGAAGAAGCATCTGTTGTGAGAGTTGCTTGGGGTAGAGGTTGTTGAAAAGGGGACCCCAGCAACAGGTTTTGAGTGGACTTCGGGACAAAACAAGGCGATTTGTGTTTGCTATTTTGTCTGACAGGCATCCAGATGCCTGGGTCCATTGGGTGGATAAAGTCCACTGAGCTGCCCTCATATGGAGGCGAGCATAGGGAACCACATGCACCGTAGATGCCATGTGGCTTAGTAGTTGTAACATTTCTCGAGCAGTTAGCTTCTCAAGCAGTGCTAAAGTCCCATCTAACTGCACCATGCGAAGGCTACAAGCCTGGGGGAGATAGGCCCTTGCCCTTGTGGTATCCAGCAAAGCTCCTATGAACTCCAGAGACTGAGTAGGAGTTAGACTGGATTTTGGGATGTTTATTACCAGCCCTAAATACTGAAGGATACGCATCATGCAGGATAGAGAAGTCCTGGCCTCTGACTCTGTTGGTGCTCGAATGAGCCAATCGCCTAAGTAAGGGAAGACGAATATTCCTAGAGTGCGGAGAAATGCTGCTACTACAGCCATGCATTTCGTTAACACCCTTGGTGCTGAGGCCAGGCCAAAAGGAAGCACCCTGTATTGGTAGTGCTTTTGTTGAAAAAGGAACCGAAGGAACCCTCTGTGGGTTGGATGGATGAGGACATGAGTGTACGCATCCTTGAGATCTAGAGAACAAAGCCAATCCTGACTGAAGGTATGGCGGCAGAGATCCGAGAGAAATCATCTTGAATTTCTCATTGACAAGGAATTTGTTCAATTCTCTGAGATCTAGGATAGGCCTGTAACCCCGTTTTCTTTGGGATAAGAAAATAAGGGGATTAGAACCCTGCACCCTGCTGATGAATGGGTACTTCTTCTATTGCCCCTTGGGCAAGAAGGATAGCGACCTCCTGACCTAACAGGTTGATGAGAGAGGTCGGAGAATTGAACTGCTTTACTATTGTGTGAGGGGGCATGCTTGAAAAATGAAGCTTGTACCCCTCCTTTATGATGGAGAGTGTCCAATGCTTTTCTGTTATTTGCCCCCATCTGGGGGCAAAATGACATAACCTTCCTGGAATGGTGGAAGGCTCTGGTCCCTCGAGAGCCAGGAAGGCTAAGTTCTCTAGTTGAGAGTCAAAAGCCCTGTGGAGGCTGAGCCTGCTGGGCCGGCTGAGGCCTAGCAGTCTGCTTTCTTCTGTTTGGGTGCTTGCTGACCTTTCTTGGCAAGCTGACCTGCAGAACGTCCCTGCTGAACATAAACAGGATAAAATCTTTTCTTTTTAGAAAAGAATGGTTTCTTGAACAATTTCCTTCTAGCAGGATCAGCAGTGGACTTGGATAATCTATCCAAGGTGGAATTTTCAGCATCCATTTCATTGGCCTTTTCCTGCCAATCTTTACCAAACAGGTTCTCACCAGTACAAGGGATATTTCCCAATTTGTCTTGTACCCAGAGCTCTAGATCAGATGCCTGGAGCCAAGCAATTCTACGTGCACCTATGGCAATAGCCGAGGTTCTGCTTATGCACTCAAAGCAGTCAAAGGCTGCACGGTTGGAAAATTTAGAAACATCTTGGGCATGTTTGACCAAAGTGAGAAAGTCCTGCCTTTTATCCTCAGGAAGAAAAGGACTTAAAGCCCCTAAATCATCTGTGACCTCCTTCAGGAACATTCCCATGTAGAGACTATAGGAACTGATCCTGGCAGAAAGTATGGAAGCTTGGAAGACCCGATGTCCAAAAGCATCCAGGGTTCTGCACTCACGTCCTGGAGGATTAGAGGCATGCCTTTTTGCACTCTTGATCCTTCTCATAGCTGACTCCACTACAATAGTGGTGAGGAAGCTGAGTCTTATGGAAGCCAGGACAAGGAGGGGACTCAATACATAGTATCCAGTCTACGAGAATGAGGAGAAGTGGTAAGAGGTGTTTCCCACATCCTTAACATGAGAGCATATAAAATCTCATGAATGGGCAAGGTAGCTGCCTCCTTAGGAGTTTTGGGATATTGTAGAATTTCCAACTCCTTGGCCCTTGGCTCTGTTTCAGGGGCCACAGTAATGGACAGGCCCCGAGCCACCTCCCTGATAAAATCTTGGAAGGAAATATCCTCTGGAGGAGACATCCTGCGTTTAGGGGAGGAGGGCTCCTCTGGGAGAAGCAACGCTGCATCAACGGAACTGTCAGAATCCTCAGATTCCTCTGAGGACTCGAAGTATCGTCTGTCCGGATGCTCTTGAAGAGCCCGATACCCGTACCGACCAAAGTCGGTATCGGGAGTAACCGGTACCGGGGTATTGGTACCGGAGGTCATCGGATGACTGGGTACCGGCAAAGCAGATACCGATGCCGATGCTATCGGTACCGGTGCCGGTACCCGTGGAATTGTCTGTCGCGGTCCCGAGGGCGTCGATGCTGCAAGGAAAGCCGCCAGACTGCGTTCCATATCGACGCTGCCAATGCCTGGATGTCGGTACTCCAGAGCATGGCACCAGTAGTTCTGCCGAGGTCGAGGCCTCGAGAACATTCTGGAACCCCAATAATGCTTTGGAAGCCGAAGCCTCCTGCCGGGGTAATTTTGCCGGTGCAGAATCCTCGAGGGCAACGCCAGAGGCATCTCGATGCTTAAAAGGAGATCTACCCTTTGAGGACCGGCTGGATTTATGTTTAGTTACCTGAGACCCACGGGAGGAAGAAGCAGCCCTGGAAGACATCGATGCCACCGAAGCTGCATCAGAGGGAAACAGGGTACTGAGCTTAGCAGTTTGGTTCTGCCAACCTCTTTTAGACATCATGGCGCAGGACATACAATCCGTGATGGAGTGGTCAGGACCTAAACATTTTAGACACCATTCATGGGTGTCGGTGATGGAAATGGTACCGCCACACTTGGTGCTCTTTTTGAAACCTGAGGTAGGTTTCTCCATGGTAAGGAAATGTTTTTGGGCCTAACGCCCAAAAAGGTGCATGCACCTGAAGAAAAAGAAAAAAGAGAATATATATATATATTTTTTTTTTTTACAGAAATAAGAGAAAAACCAGCGGTACCGGTAGAGCGTCGAGGAAGGCAGGCGCGACCACAAAAAATAAAGAAAGAAAAAAGAATTCTTCTGCGGTGACAGGAACACGACCTGCTGGTTCCGCGGAAAAAGAAGAACTGGAGAGAGGCAGTTGGGAAAGGCGGGAAGGCAGCACGCAGGTGCTGTGGGATGCTCCCAAAAGCGTTCTAATTGGACGCTGGGGAGCGTTCCTGCGCAGGCTCCGTCGGTACTGACGATACCCATATGTGATGACTACATTCCTGCTTGTTCCTGGAGATCCTCCATCTAATTACTACTGTATGTAATACATAAGAATATAAGATGTGCCATACTGGGTCAGACCAAGTTCAATCAAGCCCAGTATCCAGTTTCCAACAGTGGCCAATCTAGGTCACAAGTACCTAGCAGTTTCCCCAGAAGACACAGGTTCCGCAACGCTTGTATTGGAACAAGCAGTGGATTTCCCGGATCCCTGTTACTAATGGTTTATTGACCTTTCCTTTAAGAACTTGTCCAAACCTTTTTTAAACCCAACTACACCAACAGCTTTTACTACATCCTCTGGTAACAAATTCTCAATCATAAAGACTGGCTCCTATACAACATCAAAGTTAAATAAAATATGACATCATAATGTGGAAAAAAATTCACACACATTGTCCAAAGAGATGAAAGTAATTTAAAACTAAGCGAACTATTAAAAGCTCCATCATAATACAGACAACAGCCCAAAATACATAGGCATGCAGTCAGTTTTACTTTTGAAAATTATTGGACACAAAGCATGCATGCTAAATGTGCCTGTGAACTTTGCATCTACTATATACGTGAGCAGCTGAAAGAAGATAAAATTCTATAAATATGCGAGAAAACCATACATACAAGCACAGCTTCAATCTTCCAGCATTAAAATACCACAAAGAACATGTCGTCTCAGTCTGCATAAAAATGAACATGCTGTGTAAATCTATGCTGTGCAACCCTTGGAACAGCATCCCATGGTCTAGGAAACCAAAACACTCTCGATGACACCATCCACACAGCCATGCATTCATCTCCAGGATGCGAGCCTCTCTGCCTTGGCCTTTACCCTCAACAGGGAGGATTGAAGAGAACACCACCTGTGCACCTAACTGCTTCACCCTCTGTCCCAGAGCCATGAAGTCATTTTTGATACGTTCCGAGGTATACCTGGCAGTATCATTTGTTCCAACATGGATTAGCAACATTGGGTAATAGTCAGTGGGCTTGATGAGTCTCGGCAAACTCTCCGTAACATCTTGGAGTTTGGCACCAGGCAGACAGCATACCTCTCTGGACATCAAGTCTGGTCTGCAGATGGACACCTTAGTACCCCTCAGAAGAGAGTCTCCAACCACCACTACCCTTCGTTTCCTTGTGGTCACTGATTCTGCAAATTTGGGGTACTTGAGCTCTGGTTCTTCCCTTTCCAGGGATGCTGTCACCTCCTCCACTTCCAGGGCTGCATAATGGTTCTTCAATTCAAGGGCTGGAGAAGTTGGATTGGTGATTTTGCAGGCCCTAGTGACTTGTGTCCAACCATCAACATTCTGTTGGCACCCATCTTCTCCTCTGCTGGAGAGCTTGGTTGCTGCAAGAAGCATCTCATCAATGTACTTCTCACTGTCTTGAATGCTCCTCAGCCTCGCCACCTCCTCTCTGAGATCCTCCACTTGTTTCCTCAGAGCTTCAGCATGCAGGCACCCTGCACATGGAACCGGTCCTTCAACTGGCATTAGGACCTCTGTCTGGACCGAGGCAGAAGCTGTAAAGGGGGCAACAGCTTTAGCGATATGATTTTTCCCAGCCATTGTTCTGTTCATGGAGCTTAGGTATCTGTTAAAGCAAAAGAGAGAGATCTACCAAGTACCAGCCGGTTTCCCAGCTGTCCATTCAGAGAAAAAGCAGTTAAATCTCTAATTATATTCAAAATGTGCTGGTCCAATTCTCTGTGCTTTGTCAAATGGGGAGGTGCCCTATAAAGCAAGACTACTTGCTAGGGGTGGGTGGGAGTTGGGGTGGGTAGGGAGGGAACTAACACCTGATTAGGTGTTAGCAGTTCCCAAAGCTGAGGAGGTTACTGGAGTTCAACCACCTACTGTGCTCAAGGAAAGTCCCACTAAAGCACCAAAAAGAAAGCATCCTTGCTTTAAAAATGTACAAAAAACCCTTTTAAGAGCTCCCAGTCAGAGAGCTAACAATTTAATATAATAAAAAACCCTTAAATCCTTACTGTTGGTTGATCTGGAGAGCTCCTGTAGGAAAGTTGGAAGCTCCTCCAAGCGGTCTACCTTCCGGGCTTGGATAATGCCCTGGCTGACAGGCTGAATAGAGTCCATCAGCTACACAAACAATGCCTGGACCCGAGAGTGGCCTCCTGGCTTTTCAGACTTTGGGGAGTACCCCTAGAGGACCTGTTCACCAACCCAGACAACATGCAGTTGCTCCGCTTCTGCTCATGTCAGCTGCACCCATCCAGGGTGGCTGCAGATGCATTCCTCATCCCATAGAAGGGCGGCCTCCTTTTGCCTTCCCATGGACACCACTGGTCGCCAAAACCCTCTTCAAGATCCAGCGTGACAGGGCATTGTTGATTCTGGTAGCCCCCCGGTGGCCTAGGTACCCTTGTCCCTGTTGCTCCTCTGTTGGCAATGCCTCCGATTCCCCTGGGCTGTGCCCCAGGACTACTCAAAGGTAACGACTCTCCTGCACCCCAGCCTGTGGTCCATGTTGTTCACAGCTTGGCTGCTGAAAGGGTAGATCTAGCTCCCTTCAACCTCCCACACAATGTGGAGGACGTCTTTCTGGCCTCCCGTAAAGCCTCCAAAAGAAGGACGTGTGCCTTCAAATAGCATCTATTTTCAGTGTGATGCATCGAGAAGCAGGCGAACCCTTACTCCTGCTCGGTGCAGCTGGTGGTCCAGTACCTACTCCAGCTGTCAGAGGTGGAACTGTAGTCCAACTCAGAGTGCATCTGAGTACTACTGTGGTGCACCAACAGCCTTTGAGGGCAAGCCCCTCTCAGCTCAGCCCCTTCTGTCTCGTTTCCTGTGGGGGCCTTATGCTGTCCAAGACCCCTGTCCACCCACCAACGGCATAGTGGGATTTCAATGTGGTGCTCTCACAGCTCAACAAGCTGCTGTGTGAGCCCCTGGCTACTTGCCACCTGCGGTACCTCTCCTGGAAGGTTGTCTTCCTCCTGGTACTCGCATCTGCTCGCAGGCTCAGTGAGCTACAGGCTCTGATCACAGAGCTGCCCTACACGAGGTTCTACAACAGGGTGGTGCTCCATTCACATCCCATGTTTCTGTCAAAGGTGGTGTCCCCCTTCCACCTCATTTAGGAGATGCTGCTACCCACCGAGGCCTCATGCCATTCTCCCTACTCTGCATTGTAAAAGGGCCCTGTCTTATCTGCAAGTTACTCAGAGCCACCACAAAGTGCCTCAGCTCTTTGTCTCCCATGAACCTAGTTGACTGGTGCTTCCAATAACTAAGCAAACTCTGTCTACTTGGGTGGCGGACTGCACCGCACTCGCCTGTGATCAGGCTGGAATCTCATTAGAACACCGGGTCACAGGGCACGGCTTAAGAACCATGGCTACCAGCTGTAGCAAATCTTCCTTCCATACCTGTTACGGAAATCTGCAGGGTGCCACCTGGTCTTTGGTGCATACCTTAGAAGCTCACTACTGCCTGGAAAGGGAGTCCTTATGGGACAGCGCCTTCGGCCAGGCTGTGCTCCATAATCTCTTCAGGGTGTAGGCAACTCCTGCACTGATCCTTCTGTGTTCTGGTAACTGAGTGCTGGTTTTTCGCCGTACACTTGAGTCTTGCGAGAGTCTCTCAGTTGGGACTTAACTGCTGCAGTTCATGGCTCACCTTCCCTGGTCGCCGTGGCTTTTTATACAGATTCTCTGTAGCCTGTAGCTGGAGAGTCCCATATGTGAGGGCTGAATTTCTGCTTGCTCCTGGAGAAAGCGTAGTTACTCACCTGCAACAGGTGTTCTCCAGGGACAGCAGGAAACAGTCCTCACAACCCTCCTTCCTCTCCTTGGAGTTGCTTCTTTACTGTATTTTAGTTTTTGCTGTCTAGCTATGTCATTAGACTGAGGCAGGATGGCACCCTTGGGTGTGAAGGGAATCATGCATATGTGGTGCTTCTCCCAAAGGCTTTCTTTGAAGTCTGGGGAGATGCTTCCGCGCAGGCACAGTCGGCAACGACGTCATCCATATGTGAGGACTGATTTCTGCTGTCCCCAGAGAATACTTGTTTCAGGTGAATAACTACACTTTCTGAGCAAGCCCATGGTGGTTCTAAATTGGCAATCACACACCCTTGTCCATAGAAAGATGTGTAAAAATGACAACTGAGGCTGCTAGTCATGTATTCAATCAGGAGAGGAGGGTCAGATAGTCAACAGGGAGCTCATTAGCCAAAACAGAAGCAAATAAGATATGGCTTCTTTGCTGTATTTTGTTACACATTAAATTAACTACATAAATGACTTTTTAAGGACAATTATGTGGTTACAGGTGGTGTTCAGACTATTTGTATGTTCAAATAAATGTTACTTAATTTCCACATATTTCAACTGTGATTTGATGTAGTTAAGGATCACTTTAAGCAGTTTAAGATATCTTTAGATTCAGCATGCAAAACTGCATAATTTGGTCACTAGTAGTTTGTAAAGTTTGGAAAAATAAAAATCTACCCCTAAGATTGAAACACTAATGTACACGCAGCATACTCTATCACATATACACAGACGATGTGATGCTATACGCTCCCATCAACACTATCAAGCCCTCAATTACTCACAAAGAAATACTTCACTGCTGTCACCCAATGGCTGGTGACAGCCGTGAAGTATATCTCGTTAGAGGCAGCCGACAAGTCTGAGACCACTTCGGTGCTAACTTGAAAATAGCAGAAAGATTCCCCTTTTTCTGTTGACATAATTGTTCCAGTGGAGTAATTTTTATCATCTTTATTTGTGCAGATATTACTCTCATACATTTAGACAGTTTTGCTTTTTGTATGAAGTCACCCAATGGCCGGCAGAATACAGCTTGGCTATAAACCACAAGACAAACATCCTACACATCACCAGGGACAACAATTTCACTCCACCTCCCTCCATAACCATTGCCAGGAAGTAATTGCCAGTAAAACCTAAAGTATGCTACACCTAGGAGTCACTATAAACGCCTCTACCAAGCTTCCCGTATCAAGAACATACCACAAGCTTAAAATGGTACAACACCTCAGATCACTCCTGGACTCTCACGATTTTCACACAGTTCTTCACGCGCTTACCTTCCCTCACTTTGACTATTGTAACCTCATCTTTCAAGGCATACCAAAATCCGCAATTTGGATCCGCAACACACAACAGACCTCTGCTCAAAAACAACTAGACCCCCAGAAGGTCGACTCATACAGGCCTATATCAAGCACACCACTACTCACCAAGATAATTCAAAAAGTCGTCCAACGCCAAATACAGGATCACATTGACACCGCTGCTCCGTTGGACCCCTGCCAACATGGATTCAGGGATTCACATGGTGTTGAAACACTCCTCACCACCCTCTTCAGTAACAATCACTGGAGTCAACAACATCCGCCAGGGGTTTGCCCTCATCTTTATGGATATAGCCGCTGCATTCGACTCAGAAAGCCACGAACTCCTCCTGGTACGACTTAAGGAGAAGGGTATTCATGACGCAGCCCTAAGCTGGTGCGAATCATACCTATCTGACAGATGGCAGCACGTAAGATCTGGTGCTTCAACATCAGAACCTTTCCACCAGTGGCAGGGTGTACCACAGGGATCCTCCCCCTCTGCCCTGATGTCCAACATATACATGCAGCCCATCTGCACCCTCATCCGATCTTTCAACGTCAACTGCCTGATATATGCCGACGATGTACTGCTCTACATGCCATTCACAACCGACCAGCTGGACCTCTCCCCACTGACAAACTGCTTTGATACCGTATCAAACTGGCTCCAAACACAAAACCTTTGAATACAGCACAAGAAGACAGAAGTCCTCTTCATCACGAGGAACCAAAGTTTCACCCCTCCAACCTCCTTAAAGGTTAAAGAAGCAGAACTAACTACCAAATCCACAATCCGTTACCTAGGCGTCACTCTAGACCAACGCCTGGACATGAAGGCCCACATAAGCAACACAGTAAGAGCAGTCTACCACAAGATCCAGACACTCAGGCACCTACGCTCCCTGCTTGAGCTTGACTACTTCCGGATGATCTTCCAAGCACTTGAACTCTACAAGGGCTCCCACAATCCACTCTTAATCCACTCCAGCTAGCAATGAACTCTGCGGCCAGAGTTCTCTACGGTGC
The DNA here is from genome assembly GCA_033557465.1 of Ichthyophis bannanicus. Taxonomy (NCBI): domain Eukaryota; kingdom Metazoa; phylum Chordata; class Amphibia; order Gymnophiona; family Ichthyophiidae; genus Ichthyophis; species Ichthyophis bannanicus. Next base: position 516,426,833 of record CM066035.1, read on the forward strand.
TTCCAGAAAGGATCACGTGACACCCATCCTGAGATATCTCCACTGGCTCCCCATCCATGACAGAGTCTTGTTTAAATCCCTACTATTGACCTTCAAGGCCATCAACAGGCTCTTCTCCACCTCCCTCGTGGAGCTTATCCAGCCTACGCCCTCCAACAGATCAAGAAAGTCCGCAGCAATCAACACACTGATAATCCCGAAGGAAACAACCCAATGCACGCAGGCAACGACAAACAAGGCTTTTAGTTTCTACGCGCCCAGCTGCTGGAATGCCCTTCCACCTAACATACAGGCAATCTCCGACCTGGCCCAATTTAGAAAGGCATTAAAGCATCACCTCTTCCTCAAACACTACTCAGATGACAGCGCACATACTGCCACCCCCTCCACCAGGCTCACCACACAAACACACACAGCACGCGATAAGGCGTCCACACCTCCGGGCGACAGCATCAACTACGCTTACCTGTAAATAGCACCAAGTATATATCCCTACCATGGTTGATGATGCATACCTGTAAATAGCAGCCTGTATATACCCACACCTGTAACGATATTTATAGTTACCCCAGCAATGTCCAAGTCCTTGTTCTCTGTAAATACAGTGCAGCTGCCTGTGCTGTATAAATCCTTTGTTGTATGTAAACCGCACTGATACTAAATATAGAATAGATGTTAAATAAATAAATAAATAATTCATCCAACTGCAGTTAGCCCTGAACACAGTGGCACAGGTTCTCTAACACCTCTAGAACAGATCAAATCACCCCTCTACTCAAACTGCTGCACTGGTTACTCATTGCTGAAAGGATCAAATATAAGCACATACTCACAATATTCAAAGTCACCCATGAACTATCTGCTGTCCACCTACAATCCCTGATTTAAAGGACACCAGACAACAGAAAAAGCACAGTTACTTACCTGTAACAGGTGATCTCAGGGACCAGCAGGAATTAGTCTTCACATGTGGGTACGTCGGCGCCGACGGAGCCCACACGGGAATGCTCCCCAGCATCCAATCAGAAGGCTTTTGGGAGCATCCCTCGCGCCTGCGCGGTGACTTCCCGCCTTTCCCACTGCCTCTCCCCAGTTGAGTTTCATAGCTGAGACAGAAGGAGAGGAAGAGGAAAGGAAATAGATAGACACAACTCCTAGGGGAGGTGGGAGGGTTGTGAAGACTAATTCCTGATGTTCCCTGAGATCACCTGTTACAGGTAAGTAACTGTGCTATCTCCAGGAACAAGCAGGAATGAGTCTTCACATGTGGGGACTCCCTAGCTGAGGGTGCCAGGGGAGATCCCATAAAATGCGTATCCCTGGACAGGACGGCATTTTCCCAACCTGGATCCCCGGCATCCCCTGAGGGATGGGGGGTAGGAGTTGAGAAGAGAAGAGTTGCAGAGGAACAGCAAAAACTAAAGACTACAGGGGAGATGAGTCTTTAGAATGCATGTCAAGTATAATTAAAGTATTTCATGAACTAGTACAATATAGAGCTTACCTACTGGATTGTAGGAAGTAGAACTGCGATGGAGGTACTGGAGACGCAGTAGCGGAATCTTCAAGGGAACTTCACAGCAGTGAGGATGAAGTTCCAATCTGGAATGGGCAGGTGACCCAGGTGTCAACTGGTGCAGGAGAAGAATGGCAGGTCTTCAATGGAAAGCTTTATGTGAAAAAGCTGAGAACTCTTAGGTCCAGAGTTATTAACATTGAGGACTAAAAGAAGAAGACTGACCGAGCTGGAAATTAGCCCAGTCCGGAAGGGAAGAGAGAGTATGGAAAAACCCCTTTTCCCAGGGAGAACAGAAGTGCACTCCGGAATACTGAAGTAGTACACTGTCTTTCCTAGATGGTAAGAGATAGGAAGACTGAGTTTGATACCTCATAGATAGGGAGGTGTATAACAAAAACAGAAGCTGTTGACTTCACAGCAGTAATTGTGAGCATAACCGATCCCAGTTACCGAGCCGTATGATAATAGGCAAGTGGACTGTCTGGACCCCTTAGGAAAGTAAAAATGTTAGTACCGACAGTTAGGGAGATAGTAGGTAATACATAGGGTGCTATGAACATCTCCCAAAATGCGCATATATATATATATATGGATGGAACTACATACATATCTATACAGATGTGAGTATATATGTCTATACAAGTGTGATATATATATCTATATATAGAACGTAGATATAGATATATATATATATATAGATGGGCATGGCTTATGCCCACCCCGGGTACAAAAACATGTATGCATAAGACACATACATACATGAAGTAATACTGAGAATCCAGGCCTGCAACTGAGCCACAGAAGAACCATCCACATGGGGAATGTGATGTGAAAAGATTCATCTAATAACAGGGGGTGAAACCACCCGAAGAGTATAGCGAATGTATTTCTGTGGTGCAGGGATGCAGATCAGTGGGATTAGCAGTATGGTTGCGTGAAGAACAGAGGATAATATCAGTCTGGTAAGAGCACGTCAGGAGTACTTTAGGCTTCTGATGTGTCCCAAGGACATTCACGCAGAAAAAAACTTGTCCTCTGTATACAATGGGAGACAAGAGGGTAAAATTATCTATATAGCCATGGAATGACTATAGAAGCTTCTTCTATTATATGGAAGACCCTCAGAGACAAAGTCCAATGCTGTATGGCAAGGGCCCATAGTGGGAAGCTTCTCTGAAGATTGCAGAGAGCACTGTGCAGGAGAAGCCTGAGATAAAACTGACAGGAGTCAGACACGTCGCCACATCCTAGATAAGGATACGGCTAGAAGACCTGCAGTGAGTGTTAGTACGCAAGATAGATGAAAGCAGCTTGCAGAAGCATTAAAGTACTCACTGGAACTCCTGCACGCACAGCAACTGAACAACGTAAATAGTTTTTGACAATTAATGCACAGTTATTTGTATAAAGTTACAATGTTATAAATCTCTGTTAATAACTATTATCTGTATAAAGTTAAAAAAATCTCTGTTCCATGTAATGTATACATTAGTATACAAATTTGTTTACTTGTTCCATGTAAACCGCCCCTGATCTCTGGAAGGGGCGGTATAGAAGAAATAGATAAATAAATAAATAAATAAATAAACGTAGCAGAGGGGATTCTCCTGTAAGAAAACAGGGAGAAAACAGACAAAGGGAGCGGAGATATTCCGGCCCTGTCGGAGGAGTTGTTCAGAACATGCGTTGAAGGATAACAGGAAGTCTACACTGGAAAGAGAGAGAGATGTTTCAGTATGGTACCAACTCAAACAGGGGAAACCCTGGAAGAGAGGGGGTTGGAGGGATGTACCCTAGGGTAAGTCAGTTGAAGGAAAAAACGTCCATGTGGGGACAGAAACTATCAAGGGATAGTGGAGATCTCCCTTTACAGAACGAAGAAAGGGAGAATACCGTAACCCCTGGACAAAAGCATCCTAACCACTTGCCATACTGAAAAGAAAACCCAGTGTAGAGTTGGAAGAATAAACTTCTGGTAAGAAGAAGTTAATTGTAGACTGCCGCATACAGGAGCCTATGACTGCTTGGTATGAGTATCCTGGTGAGAGTCCGGAAACTTCAGACCAGGGTGAGATGTCCCTTGCTTGGGTACATCTGGAGGATGGGCAGAAGGAGGATGAAACTCTCTTCTTAGGGAAAGAAGGTTTGGTAGGACATTTCCTACATCCTGGGGAAAAAGGAGGCTTAGGATGGTTTCCAGAGCTAGGAAAGTCAGTGGAGCACTGAGCAACCTGACGTAAAGCCTCGCTATTGAAAAGCTTTTCTCCGGTACACGGAGAATTACCCAGTGTATGTTGTGCCCATCTGCTCAAGTCGGAAGCCTGCAGCCAGGCTGTACGACATGCTCCAATGGCAATAGCAGAGGACCTGCTAACAGACTCAAAAGAGTCTAGAGAAGCACGAGAAAGGAACCAAGAGATATTCCTGCTATGATTAAGAAGCAAGGAATAGTCAGAGGCCTTAGGTTCTGACAAAAAAGGAGACAAAAGAGATAATTTCTCTGTGACCTCCCGAAGTGTCAGACTCATATAAAAGATATATGAAATAATTCTAGAAGCCAACATGGACGTTTGGAAGGTTTGACACCCAAAGGCATCAAGTGCTTTAGATGCACGACCTGGAGGACAAGAAGAATGCTTCTTCTTGCTTCTGACCTTCCTCATTGCTGATTCCACTACAATGGAATGGTGCGGAAGTTGGTGCTTCTGAAACCACGGAGAGGGGGGCACCTGATACAGAACATGCATGGCTGTAGAAGGCGCAGGAACCTTTAAAGGTGACGGCCAAACCCCCAGAAGAAGGTCCTGCAAAGAAGGATGTAAAGGAAGCATTATGGCTGCTTTTTCTGCAGGGCCTTGATTAAGAGAAGGACCAGGAATAGGAATGGCAAGAAAGGCTGCCATGTCAAGGAGAAAATCCTGAAAAGAAGGATCTCCCAGAGGAGCTATTCCTGGGTAGGCCGAGGTTGAAGGAGCAGCTTGGACACCAGAAGACCTACAGGACTGGTGCACAAAAGGAATCCTGCTAGACGGAGGAGGATACCGACAGTTCGGATTCGAGGCAGTTAGTACTGCATCGTCGGTTCCCGGTATTGATTCCAAGCTCGGCATCGAAAGGATCGATGGAACCGCAGGAATCGACATCGGCCCCGACCCTGGCCTCGGGGACGGCAATGCCCTTGGAGCAGGCAGCGGAGGTTGCCGAAGCGGTACCGAGGCAACCAGAGAGCTGTGGTGATTATCCTCGGTACTGCGTAGCCGGAAGGGACATGGATCGGTTCCGAAACGTTGCGGAACCAAGTCATCTAGACTGGATATCGATTCGAGGCTAGGCATCGAACCGAGCGAGGTTATCGATGCCCTTCTAGAGGGCCCCAGCGTCGGTGGCGGTGTCGGCGATGCCGATCCCTGAAAGCCGATTGGAATCGCATCGATCGGTGCCGCAGGCACCGAGGACGTCCAAAGACAACGCTCGGTGAAGAGGGGAACACTCGACACCGGCGCCGATGTCGGGGTATAGGTACCGCTCAAAGCCGGTACCCCCCCCCCCCCGAGCATGGTGTACAAAGAGGAAAGGCCTTCCGGGGCGTATCGATCGGCCCCGAGGGTACCCAGGATATCCAACGACGAGCCCCGGTGGAGAGTGAAACCCTCGACACCGGCGTCGATGCCGGGGCATCGGCACCGCTTGAAGCCGGAACCAACCCTGCGGCTGGCTGGGACAAAGGAAAGCCAGTCTGGGTCGTATCGATCGAAGGCACCGAGGACCCCAGATGACGATCCCTAGTGACGAGCGGAGCACTCGACACCCGCGTCGATGCCGGGGAATCGGCACCGCCCGAACCCGGCACCAACCCCGTGCCTGGCTGGGGTGCAGGAACGCCAGTCTGGGTCAGATCGATCGGCCCCGAAGGTACCGAGGATACCAGGTGACGATCCCTGGTGAAGAGTGGAGCACTCGACACCGATGCCGATGCCGGGGAAGCGGTACCGCTCAAAGCCGGTACCACCCCCGCGCATGGCTGGGATGCAGGAAAGCCAGTCTGGGTCGAATCGATCGGCCCCGAAGGTACCGAGGACACCAGATGACGATCCCTGGTGAAGAGTGGAGCACTCAACACCGATGCCGACGCCGGGGAAGCGGTACCGCCCGGAGCCGGTACCACCCCCGCGCATGGCTGGGATGCAGGAAAGCCAGTCTGGGTCGATTCGATCGGCCCCGAAGGCACCGAGGACACCAGTTGACGATCCTTGGCGAAGAGTGGAGCACTCGACGCCGGCGCCGATGCCGGGGAATCGGTACCGCTCGAAGCGGATACCACCCCCGAGCATGGCTCAGGAATGTTCTGTGAGGAGCGAACCCCAGGAACAACCTGAAACCCCGTGGATGCTTTGGAGCACGAAGACTCCCGCCTGGATTTTATTGCCAAAGGGGGCTTGAGGGGGAGGCCGGAGCCGTCATCATGCTGGGCATGAGACTTACCCCTCAAGACTTGGCTAGTGTCTTAACAGACTGTTTGTGGGTTACCTGATCCTGGAGAGAAGAGTAAATCGATGTCCTCACCTTAGGAGGAAAAACAACATCGAGGGATACCCAAAAAAGGGAAGGTCTTCTCCCAATACTAAAGCCCGGTGGACAGGGGGAAAAAGGATCAGGGCCCAAACAGGATAGACACCAGGCATTGGAGTCTAAATAGAAAACTAAGTTTCAACAGTGAAGGCACTTCTTAGGGGAAGGCGGCTCCATGCTGGAAAGGCCCGGTAGGCATCAGAAGGGACTCGAGGAGAAAAATTCACCTCGAAGTGATTAAAAGAAAAGAATAAGACACCGGTGGTGCCGGTATCGGCGGGAAAAACGGCCGCGACCACAAGAAAACAAGAAAAAAGGATTTTAAAGAAAAATGTTTCTGCGGTGACAGGAGGTACGTCCTGCCGGCTCCGCGGAAAAACGAAAACTGGGGAGAGGCAGTGGGAAAGGCGGGAAGTCACCGCGCAGGCGTGAGGGATGCTCCCAAAAGCCTTCTGATTGGATGCTGGGGAGCATTCCCGTGCGGGCTCCGTCGGCGCCGACGTACCCACATGTGAAGACTCATTCCTGCTTGTTCCTGGAGATAGTAGTAATAGAAAAACTGGCTCCCTCGACACACTATGCATACCAGCATTAGACATCAAGACCAACTGCATGACATCAAAGAGAGCCTTCTCCCTTTTTGCGCAGACCCTATGGAATGCGATCCCAGACAATATCCATTCCTCAAAAGACCTAATGGCCTTCAGAAAGCCTCAAAACATTACCTTTCCTTGGGCACTTCGCCAATGACAAAACTTAATCATTCAGTGCTCTGTGACACTTCCACAGAATACTGCTCTGCCCCATCTTCCTTTATCCCCCTCCCACTATCACTTCCCCTGCCCTCTCCCCCGCTTAGACATGGAAATGTGTTTGAGGTGCTTAAATGTACAAATTAACCACTACCATAGTTGATCCACTATACCTAATATTATAGTTATCCACCAACACTTAATGTTCTATGTTGTATGTAAAGCCACATTGGTTGTTATCCTGTAAACTGCTTTGACTTGTAGATTTAATGTTATATAAGCACAGTTAAATAACTAACTAAAATCAATCAATCCTCAATTTCCTTTTCGGCAGGTTGTACTTTAATGGCCTTATCCTTTCTTATTACTTTTGGTTTTTGGTATCTTTATAGGCTTGCTTTTTTTTGTGGCCCCATAAGTAGTTTCATTTTCTGGTAGTCTATCAGGTCTTCAGGCATGATCCATTTTTTTTCTCTGAGCTTTCCATTTTTGAAAATGACCATTTTCCTTAAATACTTTTTGGATGATGTTGATCAGAAGTCCACTGCAGATGTCTGGATGCCAATCAGGATGTGTTCCACTGGAGATAAGAAGATGGAACTATTGTCTCATCTTGAAGTCAAGAAGTCCATCTCTGCTGAGTTAGCACCAAGGGCACCAGATTGACATAAGGACTATTAAGCTGCAATGGTCACTGGAAATTGATAGCTGCTGAATAAGGAAAGCTTATGGATATACACAGAACAAAGCAAATTTTGTTATCCCAGCTTGCACAGCATACTCAAGTTCTTCAAATAAGAGAAACTGCTAAGGGCTGATCTGAGTTAGAACATTAGATTTGCCATACTGCATGAGACCAGCTTTCTATCAAGCCCAGTATCCTATTTCCAATAGTGGCCAATGCAGGTCACAAGTACATAACAGGATCCCAAAAGGTAAACTATTTCCATACTGCTTATTTCAGGGATAAGCAGTGGATCTCCTCCCAGTCCACTTCAGTGATGTTTATAGACTTGTCCTCTAGGAATTTGTTTAAACCTGTAATACTGTAATACAAGAAAAACGTAAGATTGTTTTTTGTTTTTATGCTACCTATTCAATCCTCCCACACTGTCCTATAATTAACTTTTCTTTATTGATAGTTCAATAGTACCACTAGCAGCCATGCATTGTTTGTTATACATTGCCAATTGCATCCCTTTGCAAGTTCACCCTCTCCACTCTGCCTCCACCCTGCCTTCCCAAGCCCTCCTACTCTCCCCTACCCGTATCTTGTTGCCTGAGAGAGTGGGAACATCTCTTCCCCTGGATACGCTGTATCATGTCTCCAAATTCAGTCACTTCAGTATCCTATTCAACTAACACCTCTAATGAAAGGCAGGTATTCCCTACCCGACCTTGAAGCAAAGGATCAGAAGCCTGAATTGGGTCTGAAAAACACCACAAACTCCTAAAGGATCAGCAGCTCATTTTGTGCCTGGGAAGCAAGCCAAACACCAGAAAGGCCTCTTTTTTTTTCGAAGACCCACTACCAGTTGACGTAGGATATTCCTCCACATCCAATGTGATGGGGCCTCAATCTCCCTCCAGAACTTCAAAATACATTGCTTACCAAGTAAACATGATTTGCTCACCAGCAATCTGGCTCTCTTGATCCTTAATGCTCAAAGTTCGGATATCTTCCAACAAGGCTCTAAAACCACTCTCTGACCCACCAACTCTCTCAAATATCTTTGTATACGATGACAAAAGTCTCCACGTCCCTTACATGTTCAAAATTAAGGCCCAAGTGGGTGCCCTCCTGTAAACAATGTGGGCCTTCAACTGAGTCAGAAAAGCCAGCTTTAAATGCATGGAGTGGCAAGTAGTAGCTCCTCTCAAGAACCTTATATTTAATTTCCTGGAGTCATGCAATCTTTACCAATGCTGGGATCCGCACCACTGTATTCAACCATTGAACCTCCAAGCTTTCCCTGCTCCTCTGCCTATTTTATCTCTCTGGCTGTGTAACTTCGTTGTGAATCTATGTTCCACTGTTTTCTATGGTAGAGTGATATAGACACCTGCTCCCTATCCTCATATTAAAACAAACTGCTTTATCTTAGTGCTGCAGCTCTTTTTCAACCATTACTGATCCAAAGACTCTCATAGTGTTTTAGTTCTAAATATACAGAAAATTTTGTTGTTCAGGTCAAACCGATTTCTTATCTCTTGGAATGTTGTAGACTCTCTCCTCCTCATCCACCACCTGTTGCATTGGTTTAAACTCCTTGCCTACCTAAGCTGAAAGGCCTCAAATCTAATCTTTGTTACAACTGATCTTTCCCCTTTATCAGTAAGAACCTGCTCTGAGAAGACCAATTTATTCCTCCTTATATAATTTGGGCAAGATCTGTGGATCAGCGGGCAACACAGACGTAAACTCCTTGGTTTAGCAGAGCTGCTTTCATGTCTCAGAGCAGGGGGGGGGGGGGCACATCATCGTCGTCAACCCCAGCCATTGTCTCAAGTGCCACAGTATGCAGGCCAGGTTATAGTGTGCAAGGTCTGCTATCCCACCCTGACATTTTTCTATGACCCCTTCAGCCTGAGGGCCATCCAAGGCTTCCTCACATTTCATCAAAACCCCATTAGCTCAAGCTCAATTTTATCAGTATCTGCCTTTAGAAGCCTTATCAGAAACATTTGCAGCACATAGGTGGTCTTAAAAAACATCATCATACGGTAGGCCGCCTCAGCAGAGCGCTTCTAATTTAAATTTCATACTCAGTCAGGGCCTAGTAGCAGCAAAGAGCTTTAATTTAAATCAAATCAGAATATATCTTGGCATAAAAGGTAAAACAGGGTCAGTATTCTTTGAGCAATAAATTATTTCTAGAGACCTTTACAAAGAGGCCTTCTACATAGTTGGCAAGAGACCTGTGAATTTTTTTAAACAGGTGTTAAAGCCAGATGGCAGATCAAAGGGCCATTTTGAAAGACTCCCTCTATCCAAGCAAGAACTGTGTTAACGACCCAGGAAATTGGTCAGAAGAAAAGGCGTAAATAGTTCAACCAGAGTTCTGTGATTCTCATTCTTGAAGGACTACAAAAGGGGACTGCTACTTCTAGAGTGAGATCTGCAATTTTAAGTACAGTCAAACCTCGGTTTTCGTTTGCCCTTGTTTTCGTACGATTCGGTTTTCGTTGACTTTTTTCGTCAAGATTTTGTCCCAGTTTTCGTACAGTTGAAAATGGAGCACCATCTTGTGGCCAGAAGTGGGATTTTCTTTATTTTGATTCTCTTGCTGATTGACTGTCTTCCATATGCCAACAAGAGTCTTCAATAAAGGTAAAAGTGATGTTAAATGTTCGTTCGTTTATCCATTTCATTAGTCATTTATATTTATTTCTCATTTTCTGTATGTAAAATCTATAAAATGTATTTTTTGTTAATATTTTTGGGTGTCTGGAACAAAATTGGATTTACATTATTTCTTATGGGAAATATTGCTTCAGTTTTCATACATTCGGTTTTAGTCAGACTTTTTCGAACGGATTAATCACGAAAACTGAGGTTCTACTGTATTTACTTCTGGGACTTAATCTAAATCTTGAGGAAAAAGGAATTCTTTAGACTAAAGCTGATTAATCTGCGAACCCAGTGTATTTGTTAAATCAGTCAGGGCGTATTAGCAGCAAAGAGCTTTCAGCTAAATTTAAAACACAGCAGAGAGCTTTCTGGTTAAATTTAGAACCCAAGACTCCCTTCTATTCAAGCAAGGGCTGTGGGAAATTGGTCACAGATTACCTTATTAGCATAGGATAGGGTACTGTGTAGCAGCCAGCTTTTAATAAGTCTTTTTCTCTCCCTCAATCCCCAACACCTTCCACCCCTGGGATAACTAACTTTATAGGTGCATAAACCTCTCAAAGGAAAGGAGGATACAAGCAAAAGATTAAAGCAAAGGCATATCAGCAGAGAGGTTACAATAAAGACAAAAGTAGCCCAAATGCCCTTGAGTACAGAGCAGACAGAGCTTAAAGATATCAAATTACCCCTGCCTACCAGATTAATATGAATAAAATAGAGTCTCTAAAATGCTTGTATGCAAATGCTAGAAGTCTAAAAAATAAGATGGGAGAGTTAGAATATATAAGCACTAAATGAGAGGTTAGATATGGTTGGTATCTCAGACACACATGGTGGAAGGAGGACAACCAGTGGGACACTGTGATATCTGGGTACCAACTTCATCGTAATGATAGAGCTGATCAAATTGGTGGAGGGGTTGCACTGTGTTATAAAGGGCAGTGAGTCACAAAGGATTAAAGTTTTGCAGGAAACAAAATTTGCTGTAGACTCTCTATGGATTGAAATGCCATGTAAAAAGGGGAAGACAACGGCAGTTAGGGTATAGTATCGACCACCTGGCCAGAATGAACAAATGGATGATGAAATGCTCAAAGAAATCAGGGAAGCTAACAAATGTTACAGCACAGTAATAATAATGGGTGATTTAAATTACCCCAGTATAGACTGTGTCAGTGTCATGGCAGAACATGCTAGGGAGATTGTTTCTGGATGTAATAAATGACTGCTTCTTAGAGCAGCTGGTTCATGAACCGGCCAGAGGGGAAGCCATTTTGGATCTAGTCCTTAGTGGAATACCAGATCTGGTGCAAGAGAGAAGGGTGTTGGGGCCACTTGGCAATAGTGATCATAGCATGATCATGTTTGATTTAATTAATGGAGAAGTACTACCTTTTAATTTTTGAAAGGGAGACTATGATAAAATGAGGAAAATAGTTAAGAAAAAACTAAAAGGAGCAGTTGCAAAGGTTAAAGATTTACATCAAGCTTGGGTATTACATAAAAATACTATCTTAGAAGCCCAGACCAGCTGTATTCCACGCTTTAAGAAAAGTGGAAGGAAGTCCAAAAAACTGCCAGCATGGTTTAAAGGTGAGGTCAGAGAGGCTGTTGCTGCCAAAAAAGCATCTTTCAGGAAATGGAAAAAAAAGAGCCAAATGGCGAAAATTGGAAAAAGCACAAGCACTGGCAAGTTAAATGCAAAACATTGATAAGGCAGGCAGAGAGAGAATTTGAGAAGAAGCTTGCTGTGGAAGTAAAATTATAAAAACTTTTTCAAGTACATTCCTAGCAAAAAATCTGTGATTCATTTGGACCATTAGATGATAGAGGGGTAAAAGGGGCACTAAGAGGGGACAAGGCCATAGCGGAGAGACTGAATGAATTCTTTGCTTCGGTCTTTACTGAGGAAGATGTAGGGATATTACCCATGTCTGAAGTGGTATTTAAAGGTGATACTGCAGAAGAATTGAAAGAAATATCGATACACTGGGAAGATGTATTACAACTATTGATAAACTGAAGAGTAGCAAATCACCCCAAATAGCACATTAAACATTCACCAGAGGAAGAACGACCTTCCTCTGCATTATAGAACTCTGCCCTTTATCTGTCAGGGCCCGGTGCCTTACAACCCTGAGCCCCCAAAACAATTCTTTGCACCTCTGTCGCAGTAATAGGTGCTCCCAACTGCTCCACCTTTTGGTTTGATATCTGAGGCAGGTCCACACTAGCCAAGTTCTGGGCTTTTCTCATAGGGGGATATCTAGTCTCCCATGTGGATCACCTTAGAGTAATCAGCCAGCACTTCCCCTGCCCCTTGGGTTGTCCTGTGCAAAATCCAAAGCTGTCACAAAGAGAACTCTAGTACCAAAAAAGGAGCTAAGGATCCGCACAAAATAGAAGAAAACAAAAAAGCGGAGCCTGGACTGGTATAGTAAACCTTGTTTATTACGCCCCAACGCGTTTCGGCCACCGGCCTTCTTCAGGGGGTCTTAGAGAACACACCTCAAAAATAGTAAACAAACATAAAAGTTAAAATCATAATATATAAAAAAAAGGTTTTGTATTACATCAATAAATAAATAAATAGAATATTGATGAAATAATAAATAAAACCATAACTTACACATAGAGCATCTAAAGGACAAACTATTAATCCATAATAGTTAATTAAGAACAAACTAATAGATAAAAATATATATTATAAAATACATATACACTAGAAAATAATAAATACCTTTTAAAAAGGGGGGAAAAAAGAGAGAGACGAGGAGAAGCAAACAATAAATAAATACCTTAGTAGGATCAAATTGAATGTTATCCCGGAATGAAATAATGAGTGGAACAATAAAAAAACAAAGTATTGAGTTAGACAAAAGATAAATATTTAAGAAATTTAAAAAAACAAAACGGAAAATGAAATGCACTGTTGGCTAATGGGGTCGGGCATATTGAAAGCGAACGCTCAAATGCTGACATGTTCCCGTCAGTGCAAAGTGAAGGGAACTGAATAAGAACAACAAATAAATATTGAATACATGTATTCGCTTTCAATATGCCCGACCCCATTAGCCAACAGTGCAATAGCACAAGCGACTGTCTCTTGGTTAGTTCTTTTTACATTTTTGAATATAACGCAATCTAATCATATACTCTGACTGTAGGCCCATATGTCTTGAAAATGGCCATCTGTTCGATTTACCGTTATTGTGCCAACAGAGTATTTTTAATTATGCGATTATTTGCCGGTTTAAGTCAATGCCCTTTAAACCTGCACAGGCTGGAAAACGTTTCTTTTTGGGTGTTCTCAGCACAGCCCATCGCGTCACTCAACAATGCAGTGGAGTAGAACGTAGGTTCTTGGCAAGTTTTATACAAAACAACACAATTAGAAGTTCCCGTGAGGGGTCTATAAGTTTGTGATAGATCTGGTGTTTGTTGTTCCCTTTTAAATAGTTGCGTACTGCTCGTCACCCCATTTCATTTTCCGTTTTGTTTTTTTTAATTTCTTAAATATTTATCTTTTGTCTAACTCAATACTTTGTTTTTTTATTGTTCCACTCGTTATTATTTCATTTAGCATTATCGGTTCATATTTTTAGATATAAGTTGTCAGTACAATAAGTATGATATGGAAGTCACAATAGATAACTTCTTTGCTGTGACCTTCAAATCTATCATGCATTATTCCGGTTAATCATCCACCTTTCTCTACTACTTTGTGTTTTCTGGCTGTTATTTTTAGCTATTTGTTGGCAATACAACAAACACATTATATAAGCTGCATTTTTAAGATTACAATTTTTTGATGTACTTTTTAAGCACATTTAAGAGTGTCTCCACCTTTTTACAATTTGTTTTTAGAATAGGTCTTTTATATATTCTTTATACAATTCTCACGTTTCACATGTGTTTTTCATATTATTTTTATATGCGTTTTTATATGGGCTCTATGATGATTTCTTCTTTACTTGCTTTTTTTGTGTTCCTTGAAGTACCTTGTTTGTTCATATATGAAAAGTTTTTATTACACATGTATACAGTTTTACTTTCATAATTGCTATTTTTATAAATGTTTTTTATACAGTACATGTGTTTTTTACACTTTTAATGTATATGTATATTTATTTATGTAATTAATTATTTATTACTAACTGGTTATACATTTGTCAATATGTATTATTGATGTTTTAGAATTGTATTTATTTGCTTTGTGAGTATTTATTTACTTATTTAATAATTTATTTGTTCATTGTCAGCCGTCAGTATCCCGTAGGTTCATTCCGGGATAACATTCAATTTGATCCTACTAAGGTATTTATTTATTGTTTGCTTCTCCTCGTCTCTCTCTTTTTTTCCCCCCTTTTTAAAAGGTATTTATTATTTTCTAGTGTATATGTATTTTATAATATATATTTTTATCTATTAGTTTGTTCTTAATTAACTATTATGGATTAATAGTTTGTCCTTTAGATGCTCTATGTGTAAGTTATGGTTTTATTTATTATTTCATCAATATTCTATTTATTTATTGATGTAATACAAAACCTTTTTTTTATATATTATGATTTTAACTTTTATGTTTATGTTTACTATTTTTGAGGAGTGTTCTCTAAGACCCCCTGAAGAAGGCCGGTGGCCGAAACGCGTTGGGGCGTAATAAACAAGGTTTACTATACCAGTCCAGGCTCCACAAAGAGAACTCTGCCAGCCTTTCAGTTGATACTTATAATACTTTAGGGATTTCTTAGTCCTCTGACGTAGCAGGGTGTTTAAGGCTGCCTTGGTTTCTAGCAGGCATGCTTGATTTCTGGCAGAAGACTTCCTAGCCAAAAGACATTTTTCAACATAGACTCTTTTCCAACCTTAGTACTCTTGCACTCATGTCTGTGTCTCCTTACTGCATAAGCAAATTTTCTACAGGAGTAAGCAGGAAATCAGTTCTCACATTGAGCGATGTCGGCCCGGACGGAGCTCGTGCAGTGAACACTCCCCAGCTTTCATAGAAAGCCTCTGGGCGTTAGACCGCACATGCGCAGTCACCTTTCCACCAAAGACTACCATCTTACCTTGCAGTACCTTACCTAGTCCTGTGCGAGTGGTGCAGTTGCACAGGGTGCAAAAGCATAGGGGATGCATTTCAGCTGCCTGCTGTTGCCCTGCCGCCACCACTTTTTGTTCTCTCAGCAGTAGCAGACAGCCGAAATATGTCTGTGTCCTTTTCAGGCATTTCTACAGGTCTAGTCCCTCTGTCCTCTTACGCAATGTCATAACAGGGTACTCTCTGCTGCCGGCAACTTGCACATTGCATGCACCCTGTCTCCATACCTCCCATCCAGTCTCTGCCTGCTCTTGATCTACTGCTGCTGTCGTGGAGAAAAAAAGAGAAGGCGGCAGCAGCAGGGCAGAAGCAGGCAGCAGCTGGACAGAGGTATGGGGAGGAGGGGGGCATGCGCCCCATGTGCCAGTCGCAAAGGGCGAGATTCTGCCTTGGTACAGCCCTGTTACCTCGGTCGTCTTTTTTTCTGCGGAGCCCAAACACTTTCGTCTGCACCCCGGAAAAAGTTGCTGGGTTTTGCCATTTGTTTTTCTTTTTATCCAGTTGTGTACCATCATCTAATCAGTTTCTGGAACTGCTGCCGCCTTGGCATTGTGTTTTTCTCAGGTTCCCTTTTTCATTTTTCTAGTTCTCAGGTGCATGGGATTTTCCTCGCGCCTTCCCTAAGCAGGACCTTGGAGTTTGATCTCACGGATCCCGTTTTCCCTATTTCCTTGGTTAGTGGATGTAAGCATTGTGACCACTGTGGGCATACCATGTCCCACACGGATCCACATGAATGCTGCCTGTGGTGCCTCTGAGCCAATCACAATGCCTCTGCCTGCTCGCTCTGTTTTCAGATGACGAGCAAGGGTCGTAGGAATAGTGAAACATATCAGGAGACTATTAGGCCACAAGACTTCTTTGGCCCCGGTTTCTTACGTGGAATCGACGCCCTCAGGGGCCACCACAGAAGGCAAGGCCTGTCCTACCAGCTGCACCAACTCGGAGCCCCAGGTTTGTGAGGCATTGCACCTGGGATCATCCAAAGAGCTGTCCCCAGAAGGATCACACTTCACCTGTGAAAGCATCGAAGGCAGATGCCAGAACCGGGGTTGGTGCAATGCCAAGGATGATTGTTGAAAGTGGCCTCCGAAGCTGTCCTGGCGGGAGGAGACTCAGTCAGCATCGGGGGATCGACACCAGTCCTCCAAGGCCATCGTCATCAAGGAAACGCTCTTGACAGATTCAGCATTAGGACAGATTCACTTGGTGCCCACGCCAGTGGCTGCGGTCCCTTCTGACCGCAGGTGAGGATGGTGGCCTTGGAATGCAGCCTCGCTGCCTTCCTTGCCCAGCAGTGGGGCCTAGTGCCTCTGGCCTGGTGAGTGGCCTCTCCACCATGAGGATGTCGCTTGAGGAGATCCAGCTAGTGCTGTATCGGCTTCGGCTTCAACCTGATTCCTGGCATCGGTCCCTCTCCCACTCGTGGCCTCGGATCTTGCTGAGTGCCTCCAGTTCAGAGCACTGGGGCCCCAGGACCCCGTTGATGCTCCTAGCCGGGCATGCACATGAGGCCCATCAGGTTTTTGAGGTCTTGTCCGATCCAGACCTCAGAGTGGGAGACAGAAGACTAGTCCCTGGACACTGGGATGTCCCCTTGGACTCGTCTCTGCCATAGGAGCATTGGCAGTCCCTGCTTAAGGACCTCTCCTTCATGGACTTCATCCGGGATAAAGCGAAGGCTCTGGCCTTCACCATGGAGTCTGAGGAGGAGCTGGGGCGGAAAAAATCCAAGGAGGCGCTCATGGTGCCCGTTCCTCCTATCTTGGAACGCTTGTTTTTCTGGATATGGGAGTCACCTGTTAGGCTGCCCATTATGAGCAAGTGGTTCGATTCCATATATTGAGTCCACAAGGGCCCTGGATTCCAAAAGACACAGCTACCACACAGTTCGATGGTGTGCAGTTGGCCATGCGTCGGATCAAGAGCCAAAAGATGCACTCCTCTGTGTCCCTGGCAGGAAGGCCCATACCATGGATGACTTTGGTAAAAAGTGTTACCAGGACTCGATGCTCGTGGCCTGTATACAGGCATACGAGCTGTACATGGGCATGTACCTGTGTGACCTGGCAAAGGAACTTGGTGGGTTCTCGGCCGGTCTGTCCAAAGTCAGAGTGCTCCAAATGTCACTCAAGTGGCCTATGATGGCTTCGAATCTGTGTCTAGAGTGTGGCATTAGTGTCCACTGCCTGGCATGGCTACCGTCCTGAGACCTGGAGCAGTGGGTTCAGGACAAGTTGGTTGATGTTCCATGCCAGGGAGAGTACTTTTTCGGCAAGCCCATGACTGACAAGGCTGCAGAGCTGGAGTCAGAGTATATGATCAGAACCATGCTCTCCCAGGAAACCATGGAACTTTCTTGACGAAAAGCTTAAGAGGAAAAAAGTCTTACGGAACTTACCCCAAGAAGCCAGCCTACCTGGCTCCCTAGCAGGTCAAGGGTCAGGGGCATGGCCCTCGTAAGCCTAAGACCCCAAAACCTCAGCCCACGCCACAGCCGTAACCTGGGGGGGGGGGGGTGTTGACTCTTGAGCATGGCCTCTCTATTCCAGGGCCACAGCATACGGGGGCATCTAACATTCTGAGCCTACCGGTGGACCAACATAACCACTGATGCCTGGGCCCTCCAGGTGACTAGGGATGGTTACCTCCTCCATGTCGAGTTGATGCCCCTTCTATTCTCCTGGAGAACTTCCTATGACTCCTCTTCACCGAGATCTGCATCACGAGCTCGCAAGCCTCCTCACAACCAAAGTGGTCAAAACCGTCACGTGAGGGGTTCTACTCATGCTACTTTCTGGTTCCCAGAAAGACAGGAGGCTTTTGGCCCATCCTGTATTTGTGGGATTTCAATCGGTTCCTGGTGAAAGAGAAGTTCAAAATGCTCTCCCTTGGAACGTTGCTGCCCTACCTCCAGTGGGGAGATTGGCTATGCTCCTTGGATGTTTAGGATGCTTATGCCCATATCCTGATCGATCCTCACCACCGGCAGTACCTCCGCTTTGCCACTGGAGTTTGACATTCCCAGTAAAGGGTCCTACCCTTCAGGCTGGCTTCTACCCCTAGAGTGTTCACAAAGTTCCTGGCGGTGGTTGCCACTGCCGCCTAGCTCCAGCTGCCATTTGTGTTTGTCTTCACCTACCTAGATGACTGGCTTGTCAAGAGCGTCTCCGCCAACAAGAATTTGAAAAGAAACTTGCTGTGGAAGCAAAAACGCATAATGACATGCAATGAAGCTACAGTGTAACCTATTTAAGATTAGTAAGAGAAAATATTTTTTCACTCAATGCGTAATCTAACTCTGGAATTTGTTACCTGAGAATGTAGTAAAAACTGTTAGTGTAGCCGGGTTTTTTAAAAATATGTTTTGGACAAGTTCCTGGAAGAAAGGCACATAAACCATTATT
Source organism: Ichthyophis bannanicus (assembly GCA_033557465.1). Taxonomy (NCBI): domain Eukaryota; kingdom Metazoa; phylum Chordata; class Amphibia; order Gymnophiona; family Ichthyophiidae; genus Ichthyophis; species Ichthyophis bannanicus. Next base: position 516,445,536 of record CM066035.1, read on the forward strand.
AAAGGGGACCTGGGAAATCCACTGCTTGCCCCAATACAAGCATTGTGGAACCTGTCTCTTTTGGGGAAACTGCTAGGTACTTGTGACCTAGATTGGCCACTGTTGGAAACAGGATACTGGGCTTGATAGACCCTTGGTCTGACCCAGTATGGTATGTGTTATGTTTTTAACATGAGACCTAGTTGAAAATAGCAAGTGTTAACTGATAACCCAGCTTAATATACCCTTTATTCTATAAAATTCTTAAGCTTGTGCCCCCTTAGATTCTTAAGTTGCCTTCAACCAAACCCCTCAGTCAGACTCATCTATTTATCCTGATAAACACAGTATGTATTGTTTTCCCAATACCCACATTGTATATAGTTCACCCATTACTCACAAGTATGACCCAAGTTGACTCCCCTATCTAACCTACCAATTGTTAGCTGATGTTGCTGTTTGTGTTATAAACTTGTTCTCTGTAATTACTGTTTTTGTTCCTTGTAAACCACACTGATTGCTAAATAGCATGGTATATAAAAATAAATACTCAGTTCATAAAACATTTTCTACTGTTACTAATGTATGTGAGCTGATTCAGAGGATATTTGCCTCTCTCATTTGTACAGTAAATTCTGGGTAAATTTTGAATACCTCCAAATTTGCAAATGAAGGACAAAGAATACATACCCATTATGCCAGGCCATGCTAAGTCTTCATTGTCATCCCTTTCTTTTCCTGGAGCAAGATGATTAAATCGATCTAAATGTTCCAGGAGTCCACCAAGTAAAGGAATAGCTCCAGCCTCCTGCATTAACCCTGCATTTTTACTGAGAAGCAATACAATAGAAACCACCAATTCAGGAAGGAGAACACCTAGAAAACAGTAAATAAATCAAAACATTAGTTGCAAAACTTTTCATTAGAGAACAAACAGCCTCCAACACAGCAGGAAACAGAATAATATTGCATATAACCCCAATACCCAATTCCTAATATCTAATACTTACATTACAGGCTAACTCCATCCCCAAGAAGCCAAATATCCGGAGACAAGCAGTCGCATTTCGAACACTACTATAAAGACCAATCAATTGTTTACTCCCATCCATCTCCCCCAACCATATGCAGATAAAGGGGAAGAGTATTGACACCTATACGTCGTAAGGTTTATCAAAGAGAAACTCCAGACATACCAGAGATTCCTGCATACAGCCAATAGCGGCCCACACTCCACCAACCCACTACCCCCTCCCTCCCCACCCCTCCAACCCCCTACCCTGCAGCCTGACAGTCTCACATTCAACTCTCTCCTCACACAATGCCACACCCCACCAACAAGCAGACCAATGCACCGTCAGTTGCATCACATATTCATGATTGCTCCTTTTGCCGCAGGTGGTAAAGAATCAATAAGACGCACCCAGATGGTAAGGAATTGCTCGGGCTGTGAAGCCCAGCATTTTTGTTGTCCTACGCTCCATCTCCATGACATGACATGACATGAGTGAAAGTCTGCTCCCACTGTCGCAGCCCTGGGGCCTCCTCGGACATCCAGTGGCATAGAACAACTCTCTTAACCACCAGGAAACCTGTGTCACAGAAAAGCCTCTGGGGGGAAAAAATTGAACACTCCACTAAATATCGCCCAAACATCTCCATGGAGGAGCACACGGCCATAGCCAGCATTGTACCCAGTCTCCTGCACACCCTACCCTGCAGTGACTGCAATTTGGGACAGGACCAAAAGCAATGAAGCAACGTGCCCCAAGTCTCAGCACACAAGGTGCAGAGGTCCGAGGACTGCAGGACCGCCTTGTGTGCCCAAACATCGTGGATATATGCCCGCCACAAAAACTTATACTGAAGTTTCTGCAAACACACACACTTTGTGAGAGAGGCACATTTCAAAAAACCAGTCTTCAGGAGACCAGGCATGATACTGTCAAGTCCCTCAGTAGTTCAGCGCCTCGACAAGTCCAAATATTGCTGATCCAAAGCAGGTTTTAAAACTTTAATCCCCCCCCACACCAGACTTACCCTTTAGCATCAGAATGCTGAAAGCCTCAAGCAACAGCCTCAAACAACACCCCCCCAATCCTCCCAATGAATATGGGGCTCCACTCGCAGAAGAGTCTTAACATAGTGGCACACTCGTAGATAGAAAAAATCCTTCCGCTCTAACCCAAACCACTGCAGCAGGTTCACGAAAAGAATCTCATCTGCTTGCTCCATTTGCAGGTCGCCCACTTGAGTAAAACCCTATGCAGCCCACCGCAGAGAGGCCATTGAGAGGAGACCTGGAAAGAACTCGGGGTTACCCACTAAAGGTAGAAGCCCTGTAACTCTCCAGGAGACACCATACCTCGAACAAAGGGAGCACCAAGCTGTCCGCAGATCCCTTAAGTACACCGTTCTACTCCAACCTCCCAAGAACCTGTGCGAGTCCGCATGCAAAACATGCATTCGATAGCGCGGAGTCCAGCACTGGCAAAGGTGCACATTCTATATCACCGAGATGACCCATCATACAGTGCAAAATGTACTCCCTCAGACATAGCTCCAAGTCACCTTCCCCTTACTGCCGCAACAAGGTCAGAAAAGGTATTCAAGATCATTTCTCCTGCCAAAGAAACTTCCCCAAACGATGGTCCAGTTGCCTCCAGTCCTTACGAGTTATCCACAAAGGCAGGTGATGCAAAACATAACTCCGAGGCAGCTCCATCATTTTAAACTAAGTCACACGGCCCTTCAAGGAGAGGGGTAGACCCATCCAGCACTGTTAAGTGCTGGGCCATCCTAGATAGAGGTGGGATATTAGTATTATACAGCTTAGTGTAATCCTCAGGCAACTTAATTCCCAAGTAGCGAATTGAACCTTCCGCCAAAATCAACAGAAAACTCAGTTTTTTCCCCCTCAATTCCCCCCTCCCCCGACATTCAAGGCCATCGATTTACTTTGATTAATCCGCAGGCCCGAGAAACCGCAGTGCTCTCAAAAGCGAAGTCCCGGGCTCAGGCAAGCAAGCAAAAGATAATCAGCAACAGCACTAAGCTTCAGTTTCGGGGACCCCACATACGGGCCCTTTACCTGCCCCTCCACTTGTAGTGCCAATAGCAGGGGCTCCAGCGACAAAATAAAGAGCAAGGGACGCAATGGCCAATCCTGGCGAGTCCCTCGGCCTAGAGTAAAGGGCTCCGACAACACCCCATTCACTGATACCACCACCTGAGGCTCCATGTAGAGAATGCAGACACAGTTGAGGAAGTCTCCCGCAAAGCCAAATCCCTGTAGGACTGATACGGCAGGACACGCGATTGAACACTTTTTCAGCATCGACACTCACAAGCAACAAGTGGAGTTGGTGTGTACAATATTTCATCGCTAATAGCTGGGTGATGTTCTTGGCCACCCCCCTGCCTGGAACAAAATCTTCCTGTTGGGGTTCTATCAAGCGTGGAAGCATGGTGTTTAATCACTGCGCTAGTATTGACGCCAAAAGCTTATCATCATAGTTGTGAAGCAAAATGGGCCTATAAGATGTGGGATCAAGTGGGTCTTTCCCAGGCTCGAAGAATTACAGTAATCACCGCACAACGCATTTCTCGCAGAAAGGTTCTCTCATCCAAACTGCCACAAACATATCTACTAGGGCAGATAAGCGCAGCTCAAGGAGCTTGTAATATTCCAATCCATAGCTGTCCGAGCTAGGAGCCTTATCCAATTGTGCTGTCTAAATGTTGTTAAGTACCCTCATGTTAAATGTAACCCTCCAATTGTGATTTGACCACTGATTGAAGGATAAGGTGGTATACAAATCTGTCTAAATAAATAAATGTCCCCTGCTTTATGTTTATGTTTATTTGAATTTGATATACCGCTCAGGCCAGGGGCATTAGAGCGGTTTACAATGCTATTTCATTTGAGGAAAAAGGAAAGGAACGCCATTTATATGATAGGACAGAAAAGAGGACAGAGACAGTCAAACAGATATGAGAAGAAGAGGAACATGGAACAGCAAGTTACCACAATAAAAGCAGCACGTCAATCCAGTCCAAATCACCTTTATCACCTTCTGGACCGCCTTAGCATAAATCTGTGCATTAAGCATGAGATCTGTATCTTTTAGCTAGGGGAGGGGTACCCCACAGAGAAAAGACTCACCATTATCAGGCCCATGAGGTCAGCTGAGTAAAGGCATGGTAAAAAAGTGCCAAACACCTCTGCTATCAGACTAGGCCAAATGTACAAGCAACCCTCCCCATCCTTCAAAACAGACTCCAATCGCGGGCCACCCCATTAAAACACCACTTTTGCTAACAGCTTCCCCAATCTATTCCTGTAACAGTAAAAGCGGTATTGATAGTACTGCATAGTCATAATTGCCTTTCTCTGCAAAAGTGTACTGAGAGCCACTTGAGTGGACAAGTAGCCCTGCTGCTGCGCTTTCCTGGGACATCTCAAGGCCCTTCGCTTCAACAGCTGCATAATTTCCCCAAGTTGTAGTATACTGCGGTCCAAATGATTCCACCATTGAACACTAAGATAGACCCTCAACACAGTCTTACTCGCCTCCCAGAACAGAATAGGGGTTTCCTTATGCACATCATTGAACAGCACATAGTCATCCCACTGTCTTCTCAGTTAATCGCTAAAGTCTTCATCCTCACACAGGTACGCTGGGAAAACCAACCCCGTAGTGTCTCTCTCTTATCCTCCCAATCCACGCCATGCCGTCCACCACTATGGGCTCGGTCTTGGCCCGGAGGATACAGCTAAAACTACCCAACGAAACCAAAATGTAGTCCAGCCAAGACCAAGTACCATGTGCCCTGGACAAGTGAGTATAATCTTTGATGCCAGGGTGAAGGGCACGCCAAACGTCCACCAAACCTCCCATCCAACACAAGTAGCCAACCCTTTTATGGGTCCAACCTTGATTCTGACCCTTCCCAGACCAGTCCTGCTCTGGATCATGAGGACATTCGAAATCACCCACTAGAAATACCTGCCACTGAGCCACGCATGATATCCAGTAGAGGACCTCCCCCAAAAAATAAACAAACACACACATGATCATACGCGCAGACATTTCATAGCAGAAGCTCCTTATTTTAGAGCTTCGCCCTCAGAAAGACAAATCACCCTTGCAGGTAAGCTTCCCAATCAATTACTTCCAAGGGAACCCCACACTTCACTAGGACCACCATCCCACCCTTGCAGGACATCAAGAAGGCCCAGTCCCTTTGATGTTTCCCATGCTCTGGTGCACTGATATGGGTCTCTTGGAGCAAATCCACTTGAGTACCCCTTACACTTCAAAGCCTGAAGAATTTTTGTTTGCAAAACCGGAGAGTTTATACCATCCACATTTCAGGTGGTGACATATAGACAGAGACATGTCCCCTTTGTGCATAAGTCCAAGAGCAGCACCCCAAATCAATGTCCACCCAGAGGCCGCCCAGCCTCAACCCCCAAGTGTAAGGACGCAACACTGTGTAACAAACCCGACTGCAAGGATACCTCCTACTTCCCTCCTCTCACCCCTCCCTTTCCCATCAACACAACAGGCCCCCCAGACACAAATTCACAGCAGATACCACTCCATTCAAGCCATTCCAAAACACATCCCCGTCTCACCCCCTCCAACCCATCATAAATCCCATGCAAACCACAATCAGAGAACACAGAACCCCACCCCCCCATACACTCCACCGCCGCAGAGTGGTTCACGAACTACAATGCTTCAGGGCTGCCGTGCCCTTCAGCACAGAAGACTCCGCCATTTAACATTTGGAACCTTAGGAGACAGAGAACAGAGCCCCTCAACCATGTCAAATATAAACATCCAAACCTAGCAGCAGGGAGCCCAAGACCATGTAGAGCAGACCCACCACCATAGCCCTAGTCCATACCACAGCACGCGCTTGGCAGTGCAGTCACAGCAAGTCAACTGGACCACTATCTGGGACTGGATTCAGATTCTCCAAGAACTTCTTTGCAGCACCCGCCTGACTGAACACATGGGCCGCCCCTCATAATATACCCTCAAGGTCGCAGGATACGCCAATGTAAAGAATATGCTGCATTTAAAAAGTTCATCACAAATAGTTGAAAATTCCTTGGGCTTTGCAACTAAAGAAGCAGAGTAGTCTTGGAACAGCAGTATTTGCTGGTTGTCCGGCAGCAAGTTGCACCACTTACAGCAAGCTTGCAGAAGCAGGGCCTTGTAATGGAAATTGAGAATCGGTGCCAGGATCATGTGCAGCTGGCTTTGGCTCTCCACCTTGGGTCCCAGACAGTGGAGGTGCTCCACATAAATCACTCCCACAAGTAAGTCCAGCCCAGCTTTTTCGGTAGCCATGAGTCAAACACGGATGGCAGCTGTTGGTCTGCCAAGGCTTCAGGAACCTCAACCATGCGGAGATTGTTTCTCCGGGAACAATTTTCTAAAACATCAACCTTGCTAAGCAAGGTTTTAATATGTAGCTGCTGCTTCTTAAGTTCGTTTCCCCTCTGCACATCCGCATCTTCTAATACGGAGAACTGCAACTACTCCGAAAGGCTCCGCGGAAAAAGGGAGACTGAGTAATATGGCATCTTTGAGAAGGAAAGGGACCACACACATGTATGGTGGCATTCCCAAAGGCTTTCTTTGAAAGCTGGGGAAATGCTCCGTGCGGGCTCTTTCGGTGCGGACGTCACCCAAATGTCAGGAGTGACTTCCTGCTTGTTCCTGGAGAACTACAACTATATATAGGATCAGCTTCAACAGAAGGCCTGTCAGAAGGATATGTGCTTGCTTAACCACCACAGAGAATAGCAGACCAAGCAGCTATCCAGAACAGAACATGAACTGAATGAAAGGACATTATCTGATAAGTAAAACATCACCTTTCACATCATAAGAACTTAAAATATGCAATACTGGGTCAGACAAAGGGTCCATCTAGCCCAGTATCCGATTTCGAAGAATGGTCAATCCAGGTCACAACTGTCAGGTTCCCAAAAAGGTACTTTCCTCGATTCTCTCTAATAATGGTTTATTTGACTTTTTCTCCAGGAACTTAACCAAACCTTTTAAACCCAGCTACACTAACAGCTTTTACAACATCCTCCAGCAACAAATTTCAGAGTTTGATTATGTGTTGTGTGAAAAAAATATTTTCTACGATTAGTCGTAACTGTGTTACATTGTAGCTTCATTTAGTATCCCCTGGTGTCTACTTTTTCATGGAGTAGACAACTGATCTACATTTACCCATGGCACTCCACTCATTATTTTATCTCCCCTCAGTTGTCTTTTAAACAAATTGAAAAGCCCCAACCTTTTGGGCCTTTCCTTGTAAGCGTATCCTTCCATCCCCTTTATCATTTTGGTAGCTCTTCTCTGTACCTTTTCTAATTCTGCTATATTCTTTTTAAGATATAGTGACCTGCTAGACAAGCCCAGATAAGGTGGATGTACCAAAGCTTTGCCACCAGTGGGTGGGAAGATAGTTTTGAAGTCCTCTGAGCCAAAGGTTGTGTCTGACAGAGCATGGACAACCAAGTGGTAATGCTTGATAAAAGTGGAAAGTGATGCCCACATTACCACTCAACAAATGTTTGAGGGGGATACTGAGCTACACACCTCCCACAAAGACACTTGAGCACAAATGGAATGCACTCTCAAGCCCTCTGAAACCAGACCGTTCTGCAATAGATATGCGGAGGCAATTGCCTCCTTGATCCAAGACCCTAAAGTAGACTTGGGAACTATGTTACTTTTACATAGTCCCACAAACGACACCAATAGATGGTCTGACAGAAAGATTTGTAACCGTCAAGCATCGGAGTAGCACGCTCCAGACATCCACCAGACTAAAGTTCTTGTCCTTCCCTTGGCACTTCTCCTTAGAAAAGGAGGGCAAACAGACTACCTGATACACACGGAAGGCAGAAACTACCTTACACATGAAGGAAGGAACAGGTCAAATGCACACGGCCTCTTCCGAGAATGATGAGGATCCCTGCATGGCAAGGCTTGTAGCTTGGAGATACATCTCGCCGAACAGATTGCAACCATAAAGTCTTCAGAGTCCAATCTTTGTGTTGCCTGTTTCAAAGGCTTGAAGAGCTCCAACATCAAAGCCCAAAGCACCAGTCAGAGATCCCATGGAGGAACAATTGAACACGGAGGGAGGGAGGGAGGGGAGGTGGGGGTGGGAAAAGGGATGTTGTACTCCTTGAACAAAAGGAAAACTTCAAGATGCAAGGCAATGGACAGCCCCGTCACTACCCCCTGAAGCAGTAAAGGGCTGTCACCTGAACTTTCAGGGAACTAAGAGAAAGGCAAGCTAGGATGTTGTCTGCTCTATCAGGGCTTAGCCTGATGCCGATGCCACCAATTCTCAAAAAGACACCAAACGCTCACAAAACCCAGCCTAGTACGGGGGTGGGCAATTCCGGTTCTGGAGGGCCGCAGATCAGTCAGGTTTTCATGATGTCCCTAACAAATATTCATGAGATCTATTTGCATCCACTGCCTTCCATTGTATGGAAATAGGTCCATGAATATTCATTAGAGACGTCATGAAAACCTGACTGGTCTGCGGCCCTCCATGACCAGAATTGCCCACCCCTGGCCTAGTAGATCGTTTCCTAGCCTTGAGAAGTGTGGAAACACAATGGCAAGAGAGTAACCCTTACTCTCAAGAAAAACATCTAAAGAGCCAAGCGTAAGAAAGAAGTGAACTGGGCCATCCATAAGAACTAGTCCTTGACATAATTGCCCCCAGGATGGGGCCAATAGCAGAGTAAGATCTTGCAGAAGCCTCATCACATCCCTGAACCGTGGTCAATCTGGCACCACCAGGATCACTCAGTCCAGATGTTGCTCTATGCATCGAAGCACACAACCCACTAACAGCAGGCCACACACCTACGCTAGGGCGTCGAAGACCATGGAGCTGTTCATCTGTGGCGACTGAAGCAGCATTTTGCCATCAGATCCATTTCGGGAAGACCCCAGCGGCACAGAATTTAGCGGCACAGAATTTCCAAGAGACCTTTTGCCTCACTACTCGAGATCAAGAGGGTGACGGAGAAAGTCCACCTCCATGTTGCTGACTCCAGCAATTTCTTGTGCAGATAGAGCTAAAAGGTTCCTTTCTCCACAGAGGAATCATCTCCAGGGCCACTCTAGCACTCTTCATTCCTCCTTTCTGACTGACATAAACCACTGCCATGGCATTGTCTGAGTAGACTCAGGGTCCAGAAGTGCAAACGGGCCAACTGAATGGCCTTTGCCTCGAGGACCTGAGCTGTTTGGATTTAAAATGAGCTCCCCAATGAAAACAGGGTGGCAGCCGTCAATAGGAGAAGACACGAGTGATCAACCAGTAGCATACCCTTCGTCAGGTGCTGCAGCTGCTGCCATCACTACAGGCTGGAGACCACCTATGGCTGGAGGGGCAGCCTGACTTCAAATTCCTGAGAACTGGGAAACCACCGAGAAAACAGTCTCATAGGAGCTCACACCCAAGACTCCATTACGATTGCCACTAACATCAAGCCAAGAAGCTGTAAATCTCAAACTCTAGAAGCCTGCTGAGATTGGAAAACCACCAAATCAGACAGGAATCTGTTCACTCTCTCTTCAGGCAGGAAGACTCTGCCGGAGTGATAAACTATGCTCCCAGGTATTCCAGTGATTGGGAAGGCACTAAGTGACTCTTTACTTGATTTATCACCCAACTGAGATTCTCTAGGTACTGCCCCACCTGGCCAAAACCAGAGATGCATCAGACTGCGATTTGGCACAAATGAGCCAGTCATCCAGCTATGGGTGTAAATAAATCCAGAGGAAGCCACCACCATCACCTTCAAGGACGTCCTTGAGATCAAAGGTGAGAGCAGTAAACTGAAAATAGCAGTCCAGAATGGTAAAATGAAGAAAGCGCTGTTCATCCTCTCGGTTAAGGATGTGGAATGTAAGCCTCTGCTAAGTCTAGAGATGTGAGGAACTCGCAGTGGTGTACCACCTGAATCACTGACTGCAGGGTGTCCATATGGAGGTGAAGGGTGTGCAGATGAGTACAGACTCCCATGAGGTTGAGAATTAACCACAAGGATTATCTTTCTTTGGTTCCACAAAGGAGTAGTGGCCCTGTCCCTGGTCATCTGTGAGAACTGAAACTACCACTCATAAAGAAATATGTCCAGGGTACACTGAACTGCGGCTCTCTTGGAGCCGCAAGAAGAGACTAATAGGTCCGAAATAGGTGCTCTGCATTCCAGAACAGAGCCGTGCTGAATGGTGTCTAGCATCCAGTAATCCTCTGTGATCCGGGTCCACTCCTGTAAGAAAGGGAGGAGCCTGCCTCCCACAGCAAGCATCCTGGAATAGGCTGCCAAACCATCACTGCACCTGACAGGAGGAGGAAACCCTGGAGGTGTTGGAGTCCTCGCGATGCACGAAAAGGGCGAGTATGAAACCAGAAGACAAGGAGGAGGGTTATCCAGGGCATTGTCTATCAAAGTCCTGGGAGGCACAGGACTCTGAATAGCAAATGCGAGGAACACAAATGTATGCAAAAAAGAGGGAGATGTGCCCGCATATCTTCCAGGCCCTTTTGGCCTATCCTCCAGGAAACAAAGATTTGGAACCCAAAGTCCTTATCCAGTTTCATCAAGTCCACCCCCAACAAGAGCCTCCTTGTTTAGGCAAGCTGAGCCAATCAGGATTTGGAGGATGAATCTGATACCCAATGGCAGAGCCATATCGAACTTCGAACCACAAATCAACAGAGCAATAGCTTCAGCCGCCAAGCGAATGAAACATAGAAACAAAAACATAAGAACATGACAGCAGAAAAAAGACCACATGGCTTATCTAGTCTGTCCTTCCATATCAACCACTACAACAGTCCCCTTTTTCCCTTTGAAGATCCTGTGTTTGTCCCATGCTTTTTTAAATTCAGGTACTGTCATTATATCTTCTACCTCCACTGGGAGACTATTCCACGCATCTACCTTTTTTTCCGTAAAGAAATATTTCCGCATATTACTTCTCAGTCTATCCCCTTTCACCCTCATCTTATGTTCCCCCTCATAGCAGGGCTTGCTTTCAATCGAAAGAGGCTCTTCTCCTGTGAATTTATGCCATGAAGATATTTAAACATCTCAGAGATCATACATAGCATTTCACAAAGAAGCTGTAGCTAACTCCAAGGGGGGACATAATATCCTCTGGTGTAAGGGACTGAATCCACTGGAGTAGAGCTCGAGTTGTCAGACCCGCACACATCACCAACTGAAGAATAACAGTGGAGGCTGGAAAAGCGTAGTTACTCACCTATAACAGGTGTTCTCCAGGGACAGCAGGAATCAGTCCTCACTTATGGGTGACATCGGCACCGACGGAGCCCGCGCGGAGCAATTCACCAGCTTTCAAATAAGGCCTTTGGGATTGCTACCAAGCATACGTGGTCCTCTTCCAGCCCAAGGATGCTATCTTGCTCAGTCAGGTGCCTTAGCACGAGCCCTACCAAGCAGATGGCAAGGGAAGGACAAAAATACAGCAACTCATCAGGGGAAGCAGGAGAGTAGTGAGGACTGATTCCTGCTGTCCCTGGAGAACACTTGTTACAGGTGAGTAACTATGCTTTCTCCAGGAACAAGCAGGAAGTCAGTCCTCACTTATGGGACTCCCTAGCTACAGGCTACCGAACCTGTAAACAAAAGAACAAAACACCTCCACGAGGCTGTAAGCATTAGCCGAAGCCCAAAGGAGCCCGAGCTCTCGGGCCCTCGAGGCAAAGCCCTCGGTAGCCGTGAAAAAGGGTCAGAGGGCAGGAGTTGTTTATACCCCGAACAGATTACGGAGTACAGCCTAGCTGAAGGCGCTGTCCCGGCGGGACTCCCTCTCCAGGCTATAGTGGGCAGCGAAGGTGCTGGTGGAGGACCAGGTCGCCGCCCGGCAGATGCCCCTTGGGGCACGGAGCACAGCGAGGCCGCCGAAGCCGCCTTGGACCCCATGAGCGGTGACTCAACGATCTAGAGGGACGCCCGCCTTCGCATGGGCGAAGGCGATGCAGTCTGTCACCCAGAGGGTACGCTTGGTGATTGCTTGCCCCTGCTGATTGGGATCATAGATCACGAAAAGACTATCAAACTTTCAATGAGTCCGAGTACGCTGCAAGTAGAAGGCGAGGGCCCGCTTGCAGTCGAGGGTGTGGAGAGCCGTCGATGTCTGGTCAGCATGGGGCCTCGGGAAGAAGGTCGGGAGCACTATCTCCTGATTGAGATGAAAAGCTGACACAACTTTAGGTAAGGATTTAGGATGGGTCCGGAGGACCTCCCTGTTCTGGTAAAACTTGGTGTAAGGGGCGCCAGCCATGAGCGCCTGAAACTCACTGACTCGGCGAGCCGAGGTCAGCGCAACCAGGAAGGATACCTTCCAGGACAGATGCCGAAGTGAACATGTTGCCATCGACTCAAAGGGTGAGCTGAGTGAGCACCACGTTCAAGTCCCATTCCACAGGCGGGGGACGGATGGGTGGCTTGGATAGCAGAAGGCCCCGCATGAAGCATGAGACTGACGGCTGCCCCGAGAGAGGTTTCCCCTCGATAGGGAGATGATTAGCCAATATGGTGCTCAAATGAACTCTGACAGAGCTAGATTTCAATCCTTCCCTCGAGAGGTGAAGGAGGTACTGGAGAACCCACCGAAGCGGGCATGAGAAGGGGTCGATCAGGTGTTCCGAGCACCAGCTAGAAAAGCGTTTCCACTTAAAGGGGTAAACCTGCCTAGTGGAGTCTTTCCTCGAGGCAAGAAGAATTTCCTCAACGTCCACGGGAAGGGCCAAAGAGGCTAGAGATCCATTCAGCCACCAGGCTGTGAGGAATAGGGAGGTTAGGTTCGGGTGGCGAACCCAACCCTCTTCCTGCGTTAGCAGATCCCTGGCCGAGCCCAGGGGAAACAGAGGTTCCGTTGATAGCTGGAGCAGGAGTGGGAACCAGGGCTGCCAAGGCCACGAGAATCAGCGATGCCCCATCCCGTTGAACCTTGAACAAAGTCCTCGCAATGAGGGGGAAAGGAGGGAATGCATATAGGAGACTGGAGGACGAGTCCAGGAGAAATGCATCGGGGCCCTCCCTGTCCGGATGCATTACTGGGCCACAAAATTGGGGGAGCTGCATGTTCTGAGGGCTGGCCAAGAGGTCTCTGACTGGAATGCCCCAGCAGAGAAACAGCCAGCCTGCTACTTTGGGGTCCAGCTGCCACTCGTGGGGGCGAAGGATTCTGCTGAGTCTGTCCACCAGACCATTCTCCTGACCCAGGAGGTACGCTGCCCTGAGGGACATCCTCCATCGGGCGGTGAAAGAGCAAATAAGTATCGCTTCCCTGCAGAGGGAGCGCGACCCAGTGCCCCCCTCTTTGTTGATGTAGAACATTGCTACACGGTTGTTGGTCTGTACTACAGTAGAACCGACTTCCCGCTGAGGAGATCAACGAAGGCCCTCAGGGCCCACCAGATGGCCCGGAGCTCGAACAAGTTTATCTGCTGCTGAGCCTCCATGGGTGACCATCGCCCCTGCGCACAGAGAGACCCACAATGGGTTCCCCACCCTAACAGGGAATCATCTGTAGTCAGCACCACATCATGCTTTGGGGTATGAAAAGGCGATCCCCGGAGGAGTTTGTGGGGGTTCTGCCACCAGTTCAGGGACAAGCGGAGGTGTCCGAGGGACTGACTCCATTAGGCACTGAGACACCATTGAGCCGTCCACATGTGAAAGCGAGAGTAGGGAACCACATGCACAGTCGAGGCCATGTGCCCAGGAGACATAGCATGGACCAAGCTGTGACCTGGTGGGTGCTTTGGATGCATGCCGCCAGAGCTCAGAGGCGGGTGGAATGATCCACCGGCAAGAAGGCCATGGCCTGCTGAGTATCGAGGCGCATACCAATGAACTCGAGAGCCTGAACTGGCTCGAGATGAGACTTTGGGAAGTTGACCAAGAACCCCAAGCTCTCCAAGAGGATGACAGTGCGTGACATCGCTTGCTGGGCCTCCTTGACGGAGGAGCCCGTAATGAGCCAGTCGTCGATGTAGGGAAACACTGGCACGCCCCTGCGCCGCAGGTGAGCGGCGGCCACGACGAGGCCCTTCGTGAAGACACGTGGCACGGACGAGAGGCCAAAGGGGAGTACTCTGTACTGGAAGTGCTCGCCCTGCACCCTGAAACACAGGTACTGCCTGTGTTGGGGGTGGATCAAGATATGGGCTTAAGAGTCCTTCAGATCCAAGGAGCATAGCCAGTCGCCCTGCCAGAGGAAGGGCAGCAGCACGCCAAGAGATAACATCTTGAACTTCTCCCACACCAGGAAGTTATTTAGTTTGTGGAGGGTGAGTATGGGCCACAGACCACCCCCGTGTTCTTCAGGATGAGGAAGTAGCGGGAGTAAAAGCCCCGACCTCGAAGGTGGGGAGGGACCTTCTCGACTGCCCGTTGGGCAAGGAGGGAGTGTAAGTCCCGCTGCAGCAAAAGCTGGTGCACAGTGAGTCGAGGAGGCTCTGCCGGGGAGAAGAGTGGAGGGAGGCTGTCGAAATGAAGGCGATAGCCTTCCCGGATGACCTGGAGTACCCAGGTGTCCGAGGTGATGAGCACCAATGAAGGGGCTAAACAGAACAGACATCCCCCCACTGGCTGCTGCATCGCCAGAAGGCGAGGGGGGCCATGCCACTGGCGTTAAAACACCTGAGTGGGCTGTGGGGGAGCCAGCGTTTGGGTCATCGGGCCCTTTGGTTTGCGGTGCCCCTGTCCAGGCTTTCCCTGAGCCAGGGTAGCTGGTGTGGGGGTAGCCGGATATGGCAGATAACCGCGATACTGGAGGCCTTTCCTGGGAAAGAAGGGTTTCTCGACTGGCTGCTTCTTACGAGGCAGTGTCGAGGTCTTGCGGGAGAGACGGGTCCAGGTAACGAACTCTGTCTCGATCTCCGCAGTCTTCTCCTCCATCTGTTTCCCAAACAGTTGTTCACCAAGACAGGGCATATCCAGGAGCTTCTCCTGCACCCACTGCTCCAAATCTGAGGATTGGAGCCATGCCTGGCGGCAAGCTCCAATGCCCACGGCTGCCACTCGAGCCGATGTCTGGAAGCCATCATAGGAAGCTCGAGATATGTACTTAGAATAGTCGGCCACAGATTTCAGCAGAGTGCGGAACCTGTCCAGGGGCTCCCCTGCGAGGCCCGCAGAACACCCCCCCCCCCCCGAGTTCCTTCGCCATGTTGCGTAGGAACATACCAATATACAATTGGTAAGCCTGGATGCGACAGGAAAGCATGAAACCTTGATAGGCCTTGCGGCCCAGGGCATCAAGGGATCTCGACTCCTGGACAGGTGGCACCGATTAATGTGACTTCGGGCTCTTCTGCTTCCGTATGGCCGATTCCACCACCATCGGGGTGTGTGGGAGCTGGGTTTTTTGAAAGCCTGTCCTGCGCTGCACCTTGTACATTGTGTCAAGGCGCTTGCTCACAATGGGAACCGAGGCTGGGGCCTCCCACATGCGGAGCAGAAGCCGAGATAGAATCGGCAGCACCGGCACGGTGAGGGATTCCCTGGTCGGGGCCTCGTACTGAAAAATATCGAGTTCTCCAGCACGAGGGTCCTCCTCGGCCTGGGTGACCAGGTTGAGGGCCCAAGCCAAGTCCCGGATAAACACCAAAAAGGAGATGTCCACTGGGCAGTGAACGTCGCTGGAGACCAGGCGGCAAGGGGTCCGACAGGAGATCCCAATGGGTGCGGGTCTCTGGGGAGATGTCCCCATCGGATTCCCAGTCCGAAAAGTAGGTCAAGGGATCAGAGCCAGGCGGCTCGCCCTGTCCAATGGCCGGCAGCCTGGAGCTAGAGGCCCTGGACGATGTCGCCTCCGACGAAACGGGAGAGCCAGCGAGACAGACGTCGAGGACCCTCACAAGGCCCCATAGCTCTCAGGGGTTTCCTGGATGGATTTGGGTGTCCCACGCGAGGGACCCGCGGTCTCTGAATGCAAGTCAGCGAAGTTGGCCATGAGCGCCTGCTTGGAAGCAATATATGCAGAAACGCTGTGTTCGAGCACCAGCATACCATGTGGGTGTGGGGCCCTGGGATGCTGGATACCAAGGTCACCGGATTGGGCATAGAGGAGGGGGTCCTCACCGGGATGACCCTCAAGAGACTGGGCAACTTCGCCGGAGGCCTCCATTTTTCTGCGAGATACCTTGTGGGACCGCTCCTTGTCTGACTCTCAGGAACGCTGAAGGAGGCTAAGCGACCGGGCGCGGGAGCGCTCGCGCTTGTCAGGGGTTCCAGACAGCGACATTGAGGCTTTCTTCTTTTTGGGCCGTTCCACCTTGGGGGACCCCTGGTTAGAATGCTGCCCAGAGCGCAGTGCCAAAGGGGGAGAACTCACCGGAGGGGGGGACGACCAAGGGCGCCACCGGGGACTCCGAGGCAGCCTTTCAAAAAATGTCTTCGGGCTTCTGCTTACGGCTGGAGCAGGGCCTTAGAGGACATTTTCTTACAGAGCGAACAGAGCTCTGGGTCATGGTCGGCTCCCAGACACCATAGATAACAGTCATGAATTCCGTAAGCGGCTTGTTCCTAGAGCATCTATCGCATTTTTTAAACATGGTGGCCATGGGGGCAAAAACGGCCCCTGTGAGGTCGAAGACCCAGGCAGGCCAGCGGTTAGGAAGAAAAGAGGGGCGCGAAGCCCAAACATAAAACATTTAGGAAAGGTATCCCCGTACGTTCCAAAAGAGAGCAAGGGGAAGGACAGGTAGAGGACCAGTACAACCGGAAAAAAGAGGAGAGCCTGGTTCAGGTGAGGAAACAAAAACTTTTTCCGAGGGGGACGAGGACGTGCGTCTGAAGGAATCTGCGGAAAAAGGGAGACTGAGCAAGATGGCACCCTTGGGCGGGAAGAGGACCACGCATGCATGGTAGCAATCCCAAAGGCTTTCTTTGAAAGCTGTGGAATTGCTCTGCGCAGGCTCCATCAGTGCCGACGTCACCCATAAGTGAGGGCTGACTTCCTGCTTGTTCCTGGAGAACTGATTCTTCTAGATACTATACAGTTTACAATTCAGGGCGTACTTCATGGTCATTCCGTCCTCCATTGGAATGATGGTCCACTTCATAACCTCTAACATGTGCATCCACTCTCAACGTGTTCAACCACTCAGCATGTTCATCCACAAAGGGCAAAAAGACTTCTGCAAGCTTTCAGCCCCTTCATTAGGGAGTTGGGCAAGTCCCACTGTGAGCATATCATGCTCTTGATAACCTCTGGAAGAAAGGCTGTCTTGGACTGCCAAATCCCCCGCAAGAGGGGGTGAGAATCTGTGGCCCTTGTTCAGCTGCTGGAGAGTTGGTTTAATATAGAGCGGATAGCTGTGCGATTCATCCTTCCTTGATAGGCAAATAACACCTGACGTCATGATCTTCAGAGTGGGAGAACAATTCATCATTCAGGTCAGAATCCGTGCAGATGCAATGCGACTGAGCTCTGTGTCTTGGTCAAAGGACAATCTATCCGAATCTCCAGACTCCGTGTATTGCCGACAAAGCTTGAATGGCAGGGATCAAGCCAGGCTCTGAATCACCCACACTCCCTCCCTCCTCTGAGTGGGAAGAAAGAGATGGAGAGGATCCAGAGGATCCCAAGATCTGTGTTGCCATGCCAGAAAGACCAGGCTTACTAGAGAAAGGAGAACTCCTCTGGGAATAACAACCTGGAACCTGGGAGCTTCCCATTGGCCATATGGCCCCCACTACCATTCGGAGCATCAGATGAAGAAACTACCTGGAAAGGAGAGCATTCAGATGAGAGAGCATTGATACACCAGGCCTGAATCATCCTTCTTCAGGGCAGCGTCCACTGCTGATAGTAGCAAAGATGATATCACCAGAGCACTCACTCTCCCTGTTGCAAAGGGAGCAACAGGCCTTAGAAGAGCACGTCCAAAGCGTCTATGCCAGCTGACCAGATACCTGAAGCCAGCGATGAGACCATCTGCTTTCCGCAGACTAGGCAGCGCTTCTTCGAAGGTGGCATAAGAACCTCCACTGCCACCAGCAGTCTGAAAGTGGGTTAAGTTGCAACAAGTCTATGCAGATCACAACCATGTACACAGTAACCCCGCAGACTGTCATGCACACAAGGGCTCTGCAAAATGTCACGGTGTTCCACCAGCGTGCACCAGGTAAGGCATGGAAAGGGAACACTAAAGTGTGGGAAGTGCAAACAATGCACAAAGGCAGTTAGGCAAGGCGGAAACACCAGCATCAAACCAATGGATGCCCTCAGTGGCCCCAAACCAGATTTAGCACCCCAGCAAGACATGAAGTAGGGAGCCCCATGGATAAGATAGACAGACAGATTTAGCCTTTTTGGAACTCACCCCAGGGGAGCACTGGACATGTAAAAACCATGCCAGACTCAGTGCTACTCCAGACATTTAGTCACAGAGCTCTGAAAAGCCTTCTTAAAATCTTTGGGGAAAGAGGAGTGAGGGGGCCCTGAGGATGGGTTGAGGGTTGAAGAATCCTTCTAAAACTCCTTTCCGATCTTCATGCTGTTCAGCATGTCCTTAATAAGATAAGAGCAGGGATCTGAATCAATTTCTCTCCTCCTAGGGCATCTGAAAAGAGCACCTGTTTCAAGGGTGATCCTAGTGGAGCTTCTAACGTCACACTCTAATGAGAAATCCACCCACAAGGATGGTTGGTCACAAGCAACAATCAATCTTTCCTCCCAAATCTTCCCTGTATTTTCTCAGATTTTCAGAGAGCTGAAAAACTTGCATCCACCATCTGCTGGAGATAGAAAATAACTGAAGGCTCCCTCTAGAGTTTCTGGTCAATATGGCATGATAATTTCAAAAGAAGCCTCTGGAACCTTCCTCTGTCTCCACATCTGTTGGTAGTGGGACACAACTCACTTGACAGACTGCTCTAAGCAGGACAATATGGAACGTCTAATTTACTCAACGAAAACAACTTATAAATTGTGGGTAATATCAAAATATACCTTCTAGTGGAAGTGAAGAATCCCATGAGCTTCCAGGAATACCAGAGCAGTTTTCAACACAGAATCTCTCTGTTCTACCATTGTGGGATCTTTTTATTCACACTGTGAGGGCCCTGTTCTATGTGAAAGCAAATGTCTTGCCCCATCACCATTACAACTCCATTTCCCTCTCACAAGCCTCTGCTCTCCTTTCTCCTTCTCTATCCTCACCTAACAATGATTGCAATCACCAATGCAGGCATACGGATTCAAGGATTTATCATTCAGTCAATGAAGAAACATTTTCGCTCTTTTGTTAATTCTTTTTAAAAGAGCTGGCATAACCAAACCTAGAAAGGAACTGAAAGCTGGATAATACCAAACGTGCTGATTTTGTATCCAAAAACAAAACAAAATTACCAGTTAGATCTCCATCCACAATGCGAGACACTTCGGCAAAGTGCCTGTGGCTTGTACATGCAATGCTGGTTGCCACAGGTAATATATCACCAATGTGTGTGCATAAAAGGATTGTGTATTTCTTCAGCAAGGATCCAACTCCTAGAAGTTTAGCATCTACAAAGATAGGAAAAGATATTGTTAATAAGCAAGCAAATATTAGTTTTCTGATATCATTCACATCAATGACAGCTTTATCAATACCTGCACTGATGAAAACAGCAGCAGCAACTGGAAACCCATTTCATGAATTACGTGGCATGCTATTAAGTGACATCAAGTCAGTGCCAATTCATAGTGACCCACTGGATGGTTGTTCTGAACTGTGCTCGGTCTTTACTCAGGCATCTATTTGTTGATATAGTGGCATCCATAGCTGCTGTTAGTGTATTGATCCATCTCACTGCTGGCCTTCCTCTTTTACGCTAACCTTCAACCTTGACAAGCATGATGTCTTTCTCTAATGACCTCTCTCTTCACATGATGTGTCCAAAGTACAAAAGTCAAAGTCTTGTCATCTGAGCTTCTAAAGAAAGCTTACGTTGGATCTCCTCTAGTACTGACTGGTTTGCTCTTCGGACAGTCCATGGTATACACCCCACAGTATTCTTCATCAGCACCATAATTCGAAGGCATCTTCCTATCTATCTTTCACTGTCCAATGTTCGAATACATAGGATGTTAATGAATGTATCATGACTTGGACAAGTTGAATCTGTGTATGGAGGGATACATCTCTGCTCTTAAAAATCTTATCTATGATCATCACAACCATTCTGCCAAAAGAAATGTTTTGTCAGATTTCTTGACTGCTTTTCGTTTCTTTATTGATTATTGATCGAAGCAGGTTAAAGTTACCAACTATTTCTATTTCTTCTCCATCAATGATGAACTTATTGATTGTGCCAGTTGTCAGGATCTTTGCCTTATTCATGTTAAGGTGCAGGCCCATTTTAAAAACATGTTCCTTGATTTTGAGAAGCAAATGTTAAAGATAACCTTCACCTTCAGCCAGTAATGTGGTATCAGCAGCATAGCGAAGAATGTTGAGTTTTCCACCAATCTTCACATCTCAGTTGTCTACATACAGTCCTGCATCTCTTATTTGTTCTGCAAATAAATTAAACAGGTAGGGGGCGGGAGTATGCAGACTTTTCATACACCTTTGCTGATTTTAAACCATTCTGTTTCTCCTTGTTAAATTCAAATTGTTGCTTCTTAATCAATGTAAAGATTGTGCATGAGAACTATCAGGTGCTCTGATATACCCATGCTTCTTAATGTGGTCCAGAGTATCTCATGTTTTACACAATCAAAGACCATGCTGTAGTCAATAAAACACATATAGACATCCTTTGAATATTTGTATGTCTTTTCAAGGATCCAACTCATATCTCGTTCCCTGGCCTTTCCTGAACCCTGCTTGCACTTCAGGCATTTCTCATTCCAAAAAGGTTGTAGTCTCCACTGAATGATCTTGAGCAGAATCTTACTGGAATGTGGAATCAGAATGATTGTGCAATAAGTTGCACAATCAGTCGGGTCACCTTTCTGTATTATTGGTATGAATAGAGATCTTTTTCAGTCAGTTGGCCATGATGCTGTCTTACAAGGCTCTGCCAGGAAATTTGTAAGTATGACAATATCCTGCATCCAATTGCTATAATATTTCAATCGGAATGCTATCAATGCTCAGTGCTTTGATGATTTTATTTATTTATTTATTTTGAGAGTTTTGTATACCGCCTTATCCTTCAATCAAAGCGGTCACAACACAATTGGGGGATACATTTAACACGCGGGGATATGAGACACATACACTAATACTTACAGGGAACATGGGCAATGGAGGGTTAAGTGGCTTGCCCAAGACCACAAGGAGCATCTGTGGGACTAGAAACCCCAGTCCTTCCGGCCCAAGGTTGCTGTCCTCTAGTGGGATTTGAACCCCCGACCTTCCGGCCTGAAGTACCTTGCCCCAACCACTAGGCTACTCCTCCTCTGATGCTTTCAGAGCTGCTTCAACATTTAATCACCAATGGTTCCTGATAAGGTACAGGGCGAAACAGCTGTTGATCCATTTCATCTTTACAGTATAAACACTCTGTATATTCTTTAAACTTATCTTGATCTTCTTGGCATTATTCAATATGGATCCTTGAACATCTTTTAGCATTCCAATTCAAGGTTGGGATTTTGTCTAACTCTTATATTTATTTATTTACAGTCTTTTATACCGCGCTATTCAACATCAGTGCGGTTTACATGAAACAGAATGACTAGCACAGTGCAGCAAGCTGATCTGTGTTTAGAAAGAACAGGTACTACAACTTGGATAAAACTGGGGTAACTATTTACATCTAGGCGACACGTTATGTCGTGTCAAATGTAATCGTAGTCATGGATGGCTTGCGGGGTATGTTGCTGTGGCTGTACTAGATGGGGGAGGGGGCTATTGGAGCGCTGTCTTCCGGGTAGTATTTGAGGAAGAGGTGGTGCTTCAATGCCTTCCTAAACTGGGTTAGGTCAGGGATTGCCCGGATGCTGGGTGGTAGGGTGTTCCAGCATCTGGGTGCACAGAATCTGAAAGCCTTTTTTGCTGTTGCATGGGTGCATTGGGTTATTTCCTTCGGGATTACCAGTGTGTTGACTGCTGCAGATCTTCTGGACCTAATGGGGGACATGGTTTGGATAAGCTCTGCTAGTGATGTGGAGGAGAGCACATTGATGGCCTTGAAAGTCAGCAGTAGGGTTTTGAAAGTGAGTCTGCCATGTATAGGGAGCCAGTGGAGGTGCTTCAGGATGGGCGTAACATGATCGCTCCTAGAAGCCCCGTGTAGAACTCTCGCCGCAGCATTCATCGCAAGTTGGAGCGGATTCAGGGTGGATTGTGGGAGCCCTTGTAAGACTGCATTAGCGTAATCAAAGTGCGGTATAATCAATGCTTGATAGATTGTCCGGAAGTCGTCTGGCTCTAGTAGGAAGCGTAAGTGCCTGAGTGTTCGGATTTTGTGGTAAATTGTTCTTGCTATGTTGCTTATGTGCACCTTCATGTCCAGTTGTTGGTCTAACGTGACTCCAAGGTAAATTGTGGATTTGGTTTGTAGCTCTGCTTCCTTAACCTTTAAGTGGGATGGCAGGGTGAAGTTTTGGTTCCTTGAAATGAAAAGGACCTCTGTTTTCTTGTGCTGTATTCAGAGGTTTTGAGATTCGAGCCAGTTGGATACTGCATCAAAGCAGTCTGTCAGTGGGGAGAGGTCTAGCTGCTCTGTTGAGAATGGCATGTAGAGCAGTACATCATCTGCATATATCAAGCAGCTGACATTGAATGATCAGATGAGGTTACAGATGGGCTGCACGTATATGTTGATCAGGGCGGAGAGGGAGGATCCTTGTGGCACACCTTGCCTCTGGTGGAAAGGTTTTGATGTTGAGGCCCTGGATCGTACGTGCTGCCATCTGTCAGACAAGTATGACTTGCACCATTCTAGTGCTGTGTCACGGATACCCTTCTCCTTGAGGCGTCCCAGGAGAAGCTTGTGGCTTACTGAGTCAAAAGCAGCAGCTATATCCATGATGATGAGGACAAACCCTTGACAGATGTTATCAATTCCAGCAATTAGGTTACTGTAGAGGGTGGTGAGGAGTGTTTTGACACCATGGAGGGTGGTGAGGAGTGTTTTGACCCCTGCCAACACCAAATCCGTGTTGGCAGGGGTCCAGCGGAGTGGCGGTTTCGATGTGCTCTTGTATTTGTCTTTGGACTTTTTCAATTATCTTGGCCAGAAGTGGTATACTGGATATAGGTCTGTAGGAGTCCACCTTCTGGGAGTCGAGCTTGCTGTTTTTCAGCAGAGGCCTGATGGATGTATGCTTGAGGCACTGGGGAAACGAGCCTGTTGCGAAGGATAGGTCCATGAGTCTGGCTATGAACGGGCTGAAATCGCAGCGTAGCTTTTTTATCCAGAAGGCGGGGCAGGGGTCGGTTTGTGCCGTAGTGGTGTTGATCGAAGCGATAGTGTCTTCGATGTACTTTTTGGGTGGAGTGAAGAAGATGGTCAGGGGAGTTAGGTAGGTTTGTTCGTGTACGGTGGTGGGTGCTGAGGGCTTATTGGTCTGGCATAGCTTTGATTGTAGGTAGTTCACGAATTCTTGAGGGTGGATCTCGCTTGGTTGGTCAGGGGCTGGCTCCTTTGTTAGGTTCTTGACTAGAATAAACAAGTCATGCAGTTTAGTGATCGTTTTAGGGTGTCCATGTGGAATTGTCTGATTTTCTCTGTTATTGCTTCACGGTGTTTTATCAGGTGAAGGTTATATGCCCTCTGATCTTCTGCGGAGTGAATTCGATGCCAGCATCTTTCCAGCTTCCTTAGGAGGGTGAGTGATGATCGCAGATCAGTGGAGTACCAGGCCGCGGTGGCTCGTTTCCTTGAAGGTTTGCTAGATGGTGGACATTGGGCAATGGCGCTGAGGTGGTTATTCCAGTCGGAGACCAGAACATCGAGGTTGGGTGCTGTCGAGGCGAGGAGTGGGCGGGTTTTACTCAGAATAAAGTCTTTGTCAAATGGTCGGAACCTTCGAGGTGGTGCTGCTCTGACTTCTGGCGTTCTTCTGGCGGTTGTTGGGTAAGGGTATTTGGAATATGATTAGTTTGTGGTCCGACCAGGGTACTGCAGTAATGGACAGCATGGGGACGTAGGTTGAGTCAAATGTTGTCTGTGGGGCGAATACCAGGTCTAATATGTTTCCTTTCACGTGGGTAGGTTCACTGACTAGTTGCTTGTATCCTAGTTCCTCCAGGGCTTCGAGGAAGGCTGACGCCTGAGTATCTTGCAGGGCTGGCAGATTGAAGTCGCCTAGTACCTAGCTTGGTATGCAAGGGCTCCGGACATTGGAGGTGAGATCAATTATTGTTGCGAGGTCATCAGGGGAGGTTGATGGGGCTCTGTAGAGAAGGTTGATGGAGCAGTGCTTGTTTGCTATAGTGATTGTATCGAGGTGTGTTGTGCTAGTGGCGTTAATCAGGTGGAAATGGAGGTCTGTCTTGGTTAGGGAACGAGTACTCCTCCCCCTCTTTTGTTGTCTCTATGGCAGGTGTGTATTGAGAAATTGGTGGGTAGGAGTTGGTTGAGGAGGACATTGTCATCACTGGATAGCCATGTCTCTGTGATCAGGAGTATGTCGAGGTCATGGAGTGATATCAAGTCTGAGATAACTGGGCATTTCTTGTGGATTGAGCGAGCGTTTAGGAGGGCACTTTCTTCTTGTTTGGCTTTCTTAGTATGTTGAAGTGCGACATGTAGTAAGTGGGAGTGGAGCGTGCAGGTATCTTCCTTTGTCTTGTAGTAGGGAGCACTTGACCATCTCTTCCCATGGCTCAGTAGGATTGGTATGTGCTTGTGGGTAGGAGATAAGGCCGTAATGCTACTGAGCCATCCGGAGAGGAGGTAGCAGCCAATTATGGCAATGAGGGAGGGGGCCATTCTTGGTATCTACCCTGTTGTGTGTGGCCAAGGGATTCGTCTGGGCTGGCCGGTGAATAGAGAAATAGCTTGAGCTATCACAGGCAGGTACACAGGTGTGCAGTTATAACAGGCAGGCAGGCAAGTACACAGGCTGAGCTAACCACAGGCAGGTAAAACAGGTATGTAGTTACAACAGGCACATCATATACTATCATAGCCAGGTATCACCGGTACGCATCTGCAACAAACAACGTTTGTACTATCCCGGACAAGTATTGTAGGCATGCACAGGTAGGTATTATGGGCAGAGACAGATAAGTTCACTGTTGGGTTCATTTAAGTATTGTCATCGGCTAGGTCCATGTGTTATATAAAGGCTTAGATTACCTATTTTGCTGAAGGAAGTTAAGCTCCGTTGAGGATTCGTCTGCGTTGAGGGGTGGTGATGACGTCCTTGCATTACGTTTGTTCGTGTCTCTGGAGCTCGTTCTGGTCACAGGCCTGGTTTCTGTGGGGTTACCATGGGGGTCCTGTTAGAGGTCCACGCCAAAGGGCCTTCTGGCGAGGCCCTCAGGCACAGGTGCGCCGGACGGCGCTCTCTTTTATGGTCCTCTGGGCTGCCCTGATTGGGCAGGCAGGCTT
The DNA here is from genome assembly GCA_033557465.1 of Ichthyophis bannanicus. Classification (NCBI taxonomy): domain Eukaryota; kingdom Metazoa; phylum Chordata; class Amphibia; order Gymnophiona; family Ichthyophiidae; genus Ichthyophis; species Ichthyophis bannanicus. Next base: position 516,471,127 of record CM066035.1, read on the forward strand.
CTGGGAAGCTGCGGGCTGGGCTGCCCCGCTTGGGCAGGCAGGCTTCTGGGCGGCTGCGGGCAGGCAGGCAGGCTTCTGGGCGGCTGCGGGCTGGGCTGCCCCGCTTGGGCAGGCAGGCTTCTGGGTGGCTGCAGGCTGCCCCCGGCGTGCTCAATCCCGCCTGGGAGAGCAGTGGCTGGGCCGGGGCAGGGGGGAGACCAAAGAGGAGTTCGTGCTGGACAGCGCTCCGTTTTATGGTCCTCTGGGCTGCCCCGATTGGGCAGGCAGGCTTCTGGGTGGCTGCGGGGTGGGCTGCCCCGCTTGGGCAGGCAGGCTTCTGGGCAGCTGCAGGCTGCCCCCGGCTTGCTCGATCCCGCCTGGGAGAGCCATGGCTGGGCCGGGGCAGGGGAGAGACCAAAGAGGAGCTTTAAGAAAGCTTTTCTTGTTCATTCTCTAATAGTTTCTGATTCTATTTCCTTGCATGAGTCATTGTAGTGCTTTTCCCTGTCTCATCTGCTGGAAATCTCTGTTAAGATCCATGATTACCCTTCTTTCTCCTCTAGCTTTAGTTTCTTTGCATTTCTGGGAAATTTTCAAACTTTCCTTGGTCATCCATTTTGACAGTTTTTGCTTTTTCACCTTTTGCAGAGATTTCACACTTTCTTCAAGCACAACTTTCTTGATGTCATCGACTTCCACAGATATAGTCAATTCAATTTTTGTACAATCATTTGGTGAAACCCATGTGTGCAGTCGCCGCTTCTGTTAGGAGTCTGAAATGAAAAGATAATTGGTCTTGCAGATGTCTATAAATCTGCCTAAAGCTTCATTTCTGTTGCCAAATCCATCTTCTCCAACCACTTTGCCTTCTTTATTGCCAAATTGTGTGTTCAGGTCAATCATGAATATGAGGATATCTTGTTTGCATGTTCAGTATTATGAATTACAGGCCAAATTGACAGATGAAACTCTTCCTCTTCTGCAGCTGTTGTTGGGGCATATACGTGAATAGTTATGTTGATGGGCATTCCTCGTAGATGAAGAGAAATTGAGTGTTCACTGATTGCACTATTTCATTACAGTTCTTGCAAGTCTTCTTAAATATAAATTCAACACCATTTCTTCTGTTTCATTTCCAGCATAGTATACCATGTGATCAACAGATTTAAAGTGCCCTATACCAGTCCATTTCAGTTCGCCGACACTCAACAGATCGAATTGTACACGTTCTCTTATATTCTTGACCACCTCCAGCTTCCCTTGGTTCATGCTTCATAAAGTCCATGTTCCAATACTTAAGACATCTTTGCAGCTTCAGACTTCATACACAGCTACATCAACAGTCAGACGTCCAAAGGGCTTTGTTCCAACCATATCATAAATGCTGGCTTTAATCTGAAAAGTTTTCAGCTCATCCTCAGTGACCATTTTGTTTTCTGATATATGGGGGGGGGGGGGGGGGTCTCATCTTCTAGCACTATATCACAATTGGTTTTGCTGCGACTATCCAGTGGGTTTTTGTGGCAAGATACATAAGTAGATTGCCTGCCTTTCTTATGCGCAAATACTAGTGATGATGTTGCTGTTGTCACAGAAATGTGATCCTCCACTGCAAACACTGTCACCAAGATGGCATATGAAAGCAAAAATTTCGATAGATCTGGAGTTAAATTACCCATGCCTCAATTCTAGTCTTAAATTTTATGTCAGTAAATTGCTAAAATATGCAACTTGCAAAAAGCGTAGTTACTCATCTGTAAGAGGTGTTCTCCAGGGACAGCAGGAATCGGTCCTCACATATGGGCGACGTTGGCACCAACTGAGCCTGCATGGAGCATTTCCCAGCTTTCAAAGAAAGCCTTTGGGAATGCTACCATGCATGCATGGTAAAAAGTGCCATTTTACTCGGTCAGGTGCCATAGCTATAGACCCTTCAACATGGCAAAAATATACAGCAAAAATATATATAGCAACACCAAGAGGAGGAGGAAGGGTTGTGAGGACTGATTCCTGCTGTCCCTGGAGAGCAACAGGAAGTCAGTCCTCACATATGGGACTTCCTAGCTACAAGCTACCGAGGACCTGTAGGAAAAAAGCATGGTAACGCTATGAGAATCACCGAGGCCCTGTCCTGCTGGACCTTGAGAAGGGTCCGAGCAATGAGGAGCATGGGGGGGGGGGGGGGGGAGAAGGCATATAGCAGGCCTGTTTCCCACGAGATAAGGAAGGCATCTGGGGCCACCCTGCCCAGGTACGGGAGGGGAACGCAAAACCGGGGGAGCTGCAAGTTCTCAGGACTGGCAAAGAGGTCCAGGTTTGGAGTCCCTAATACTGAAAGAGCCACTGCACCATCCAGGAACACAAGTGCTACTCATGCGGCCTGAGGACTCTGCTGAGCCGGCCCACCAATGTATTGTCCTGACCCAGGAGTTAAGTGGCCCGGATGGTCATGCCCTGACTCACTGCAAAGGAGCATAGGGCTGTCACCTCTGAACAGAGGCTGCAGGAGTCAGTACCTCCCTGTTTGTTCACAAAGAACATCGTGACCTGGTTGTCAGTCTGCAGGCAATCCCTGAAAACCTTGAGAGCGAGGCGAATGGTCCGGAGCTCCAGCAAGTTGATCCGCTGCCAAGATTCGAGGGACCAGGTCCCTTGAGAATGCCACCCCCTCACAGTGGGCTCCCCAGTCCGCCAGGGAGGCATCCGTATTTAAGACCACCTGATACACCGGAGCTTTTAAGGCTGTACCTTGAAGGTTCCGAGATTCCTGCCACCAAGCCAGAAACTGTCGTGCTGGGAGAGACAGATATGGGGTATCGGAGGCAGCTGGTCGATTGCATCCATTGCGTTCGGAGGCATTGGGCACGACATGGACCGTGGAAATCATGTGGCTGAGAAGGCACAGCATCGTCTGGGCCAAGACGGCGCTGTGGCACCACACTCCGGATACCAGGGACAGAAGGCAATCTGCCCTGTCCTGAGGAAGGAAAGCCATGGCCCGTTGGATGTCCAAGCGAGCCCCAATGAACTTCAGGGACTGAACTGGATTGAGGTGGGACTTTGGGTAATTGATCATGAACCACAGATGCTCCAGGAGGCGAATGACGTAGTCTGTGGCCTGCCTGGCTTTGGAAGCCGTGCCCCATTACGAACCAGTCGTCTAGATATGGATAGATGAAGGTGCCCTGCAGCCATAGGTGGGACGCAGCCACAGCCAGGCACTTCATGAAGATCTGCAGGCAGACACTAGGTCTGAAAGGAAGTACCCTGTACTGGTAATGGTTTCCATGAACCATGAAGCAAAGGTACTTTCTGTGTTTGGGATATACGAGGATGTGAGCGAAAGCATTCTTTTAAGTCCAAGGAGCACAGCCAATCGCCCTGCTGGAGGTAAGGCAGTAATGTTCCAAGGGAGAGCATGCTGAACTTCAACCGCACCAGGAACTTGTTGAGGTTCCACAGTTTGAGGATGGACTGAAGGCCTCCTGTCCGCTTCGGGATGAGGAAGTATCGGGAGTAACCCCGCCCCCCCACCCCATCCTCGGTAGTGAAGTGGTTCTACTGCACAATTCTCAAGGAGGCCTGCGAGCTCCTCATTCAGGAGGGCCTGGTGCTGGGGAAGCCAACGTAGCTCCCCGAGGAAGTACGGAGGAGGGGGCCTGGTCCAGATGGAGAAGATAGCCCTCCAGAATGACCTGGAGGACCCAAGCATCGGAGATGGACTCCCATCTGTGGGAGAAATGGACCAGATGCCCCTCCGTGGACAGCGGCCCTGCCAGAGGACGAGAGGCTACGGTGATGGTATCAAAAACCTGAGGGCCGCTAAGCCTGGGTGTTGGGTCTTGGGACCCTTACGAGGGCTGTGGACCGTAGGCTTGCCCTAACCGCCCTGAATGGGAGTCGATGCCAGCGGATAGGCCGGGTAGTCCCTGTATGGGAGCCCCTTCCAATGGAAGAAAGGCTTCTTGCTCTGCTGCTTCTTCCTGGGGAGGGAGGGAGTTTTCCGGGAGAGGCTAGTACGAGTCAGGTACAGTCTCAATCTCCATTGCCTTCTCCCTTCATGGGCTTGCTAAAAAGTTGTTCCCCGAGGCAAGGGAAATCCAGCAGCTTCTCCTGGACCCACTGTTCCAGGTCAGAGGACTGGGGCCAAGCCTGCCGGTTGGCTCCGATGCCAGCCACCGCCACCCAGGAGGAAGGTTCAAAGCTGTCGTATGCTGCTCACGAGAGGTACTTCCACCATTCTCTGACGGACTTTGAGACGGCCTGAAAACGCCTGAGTTGGTCTCCGTCAAGGCCTGTCACAAAGCCTCCGAGCTCTCTAGCGAGGTCATGGAGGAACATCCCAATGTATAATTGGTAAACTTGGATGCAGCGTGACAGCATGGAGACCTGATAAGCCTTGCACCCAAGGGTGTCAAGGGTATGAGACTCTCTGCCCGGTGGGATAGACATATGAGTCTTTGGGCTCTTTAGCTTCTGCATGACCGATTCAACCACCATCGAAGTGTGGGGAAGCTGGGCTTTCTGAAAACGCAGGCCTTGCTGAACCCTATACATAGCATCCAGGCGCTTGCTCATGATCGGAACCGAGGCTGGGGTCTCCCACAAGCGTTGGAGTCGTCTGTTCAGAATGGGAGGAACAGGCACTGAGAGCGCCTCTTTCGGAGGGACTTCATATTACAGAATATCAAGCTCCTCAGCACGGGGCTGGCTACTCCTCCGACTTGGGGTGAGCACCAGGGCCCATCCCATGTACCAGATTAACTCCAGAAAGGAGGTGTCCTCGGGAAGGGACCACTGCCTCTGGGTCGGCGGGGAGGGGTCTGAGGGGAGGTCTCACTGGAACCGAGTCTCCGGAGAGGTCGCCCCATCGGACCCAGAGGCGGTGGTCACCTCCCGAGGAACCTCCTTTCTGGATTTCGTCCAGGACATCACGTGGACCCTGTGGAGGACTCGAGGTCGGGCAGCTCGAGATGGGTTGGTGACCTCCGAGGCCAAAAGTTGCCTGGAGCCGGAGGTGCTCACCCGAGAAGATCTTGCGGCCAAGGAACAGGACAGAGATTGAGACCTGCACTGAGGATCCTCACGAGGCTTCTGGCTCTCGGGGGTCACTGCGGCAGACCGGGAAGTCCTCAAGGTTGAGGTCCCTGCAGTCTCAAGGCATGTGCCAGCAGGACCTGGCACCAACACCTGCTGGGCAGCGAGGAATGCAGAAATGCTTCATTCCAAGGCCAGCATCCGGGTCTCCCACTCGGGAGTGGAGTCCTGCAACACAGATGCGTGTGACCAGGTCGGGTGTCAAGGAGGAGAGGGGGTCCTCACATGGAAGATCCTCGGGAGACTGGGCGCCTTTGCTGGAGGCCTCCGTATCTGTTCAAGGTACTTTACTGGGCCACTCCCTTTCCGACTCGAGACTACCGAGGGGAGCTGACGAACTGGGCACGTGACCTCTCACGCTTGTCTGGCACCACTGACAGAAGTCCTTGCAGCCTTCTTCTTCCACTCACATTCGGACGACCCCTGGTCCGAGTGCCACCGGGCCCAAGGAGCAGCCTTGGGAGACTACAGAGGTTGCAGGGCCAAAGAGCGGGAGGCTACCAGGGCTGCCTTATGGAAGAGATCATCCAGCTTCTGCTTACGACTTCGGATTGCCTTGGAGGACATCTTCTTACAGAGGGAGCCTAGCTAGACACCTGAGATAACAGTCATGGGTGTCCGTGAGCAACATGTTTTTTGAGCACCTATCACATTTCTTAAAACCAGAGGCCATTGGGGGAAAAAGGACCCCTGCGAGTTCGAAGATCCTTGATACTGCCAGCAGTTAAAAAGGGCTCAAAAGCGCAGTAAAAACAAAACACAAAAAAAAGGAAAATAAAATGAGACCAGGGTCAAAGCAGAGGTGCCCAAGAAGCAAGAAGAGGACCAGCGAAGGCCGTTGAGCAAAAACCGTTTGGAAACAGAGAAACGTTTTCTGGGGACGAGACGCACATCCGAAGGCCTCCATGCAAAAAGAGAGAGTAAAGATGGCATCTTTGTGCGGGAAGGGGACCACACATGCTTGGAAGCATTCCCAAAGGCTTTCTTTGAAAGCTGGGGAAATGCTCCGTGCGGGTTCTGTCATGCTGATGTCACCCATATGCAAGGACTGACTTTCTGCTTGTTCCTGGAGAATAATGATGACCGTTACGCAAATTAAGCAAATAATAATAATAGTTTGTAAATAATTTGGTAGAAAAGGCAGCAGTAAATAGGCTTTCATATTGGCCATGCCCACAAACAGTAACTAACAAATGAACAAAGCTTGAATTATATCATTCTAGATCAGCAAAAATTAGAAAAATATAAAATATCTATTAACAATGAAGACGATGAACTAGAAGGCATAGTTACTCACCTGTAGCAGGCATTCTCCATGATCATCAAGAATAAGTCCTCATGTATGGTTGACATCAATAACGGAGCCCTGCACAAAATGCTCCCTGGTTTCCAAAGGAAGCTTTTGGGAGGTACAACGCACATGCATGCCTGCCTTCCTGCCCACTGCAGCACCATACTCTCCAGTACAACATCATAGCAGGAGCCAAAAGGCAACTCCCCGGGGAGGTGGAAGGGTTGTGGAGGACTTATTCCTGCTGTTCACAGAGACCACCTGCTACGGGTGAGTAACTACGCTTTCTCTGTGAACAAGCAGGAAGTACTCAAATATGAGACTCCCAAGATCTCCTGTACAGACAGCGAATGGAGGCTGGCCACCAATGTGGCCATCACATGGACATTATGAGCCGTGATATGACCCTTAAGGTTCAACACAGCCAGAGAATATGCATGAGTGATGCAGCCCACTAGCCAGAGAGATAGGATATACGTTGAGACAGCAATGCCCAACTTATTGGTGTCAAAAGACATGAACAGCTGGGTTGATCGATGGTGTGCCTTCATGCATTCCAGACAGATGGCCAACATGCGCTTACAGTTCAGTGTGTACTTCATCAAAGGTACTTCATCACAGTTCGCATGAGGCCAGAGAAAGAACATCGTAAGGACAATGGACTGGTTGAGGTGGAACGCTGAGATCATCTTCAGCAAAAAGCAAGGGGGTATACAAAGTACCACCCTTTTCTGGTGAAACCTGGCATATTGAGGGTGAGCGACCAGAACTGACATGTTGCGCTGATGTGACGGCCACCAGGAAAAGGACTCCCAGATCAAGAACTTCAGCGGGCACAAGTCCAGTGACTCAAAAGGAGCTCGCATCAGCTGTCCGAGGACCACACTGAGGTCCCAAGCAACTGTAGGGGGCTTGAGCAGGGGCTGAGATGAGTAGGCCCTCTCATGAACCAGGCCACCAGAAGCTGGGGCGAAATGGGCTTTCCCCCCACAGCTGCAATGGTAAGCCCCAATTGCGCTGAGATGAATCTGCACAGAGTGAGACTTAAGGCCAAAGTCGGTGAGGTGCAGAAGGTATTCCAGTGGCAGGTCCATGGTACAGAAGATGGGTCCAGCACTCTGCCTACGCACCAGGCGTAAAACCTCCACCACTTGAGCACATAGGCTTTGCGTGTTCAGTACATGAGGGAAGCTAGCAGAATGTTGGTAACGCCCTTGGGGAGGTCAAGCTCCATGGGAACTACCATCATCCACGCCATGAGCACCAGGGTGCAGCAAGGAGCCACCCTCCTGCAAGGTTAAGTATGGGTTGAAACCCAAGCGAAGAGGCTCCCTCAGCAAGAGCTGCAGCAGCAGAGGGAAACATGGCTGCCAAGGCTAGTAAGGGGCAGAGAGAATCATGGAGCCATTCTCAGCCTGAAACTTCAGGAGAGTTTTCGCCACAAGAGGTCTCGAGGAGCAGGCATACAGTAGGCCCTCAACCCCAGTGAAGGAGGATGACATCCGAGGCCAGGCAACTGCTGGCAGGCCTCCAAGAGCAAAACCAAGCTACCTGGATATTTTGTGCCATAGTGAAATGATCTACCGCCGGAGTACACCACCTCACTCGCGTGTCCACTCGTGTGGTTGATGCACCTGGCTAAGGCGATCTGCTAGGCCACTCAGCTCAACAGGCAGATAAGTCGTCCCGAGATCCATGCCATGGGGAAGGATGAACTTCCAGAAGAGAACAGACTCCCAGCACAGGAAGTATGATCCCGTATCCCCTTACTTGCCCAAATAGAACATTACCACCTGGTTATCTGTTTGAATCAGGACCACCTGATTCGCCAGGTGCGCACAAAAGGCATGGATGGTATTTATTATGGCCCAAAGCTCAAGGAAGTTGACTTGATGGAGACTCTCCTGCTCGGACCACAGTCTCTGGGTGCTGGAACCATTCAGGTGTGCACCCCATCCGAGCTTGGATGCGTTCGTCAATGTCTTCTGGCTAAAGACTGTGTCAATGGTGCAGTGACCACTATCCTGTCCCACAGGTAGCCCGGCGCATGCTTTCATTGCGTGCACAAGGTCCACTGAGCCTGTCGCATGGTGAGGCGGGCCTGACGAGTGACATCCACCGTGGACACCATGTGCTCAAGGACTTTCAAGAGCCTGCAGGTCGTGGTGTGGGGCTGACTCTGCAATGTGTCCATCACCTCAACGAGGTGCCACAGGAAGTTCACCGGGAAGGTGGTTTGTGCCAGAGGTTTATCGAGGAGGGCCCCAATAACTCCAGCTGCTGCGTCAGTTGGAAATGGGACTTCAGGTTGTTGACCACAAAGCTGAGGCTCTTGAGCATCTGAATTGTGAGCATGGTAGACTGCCTAACACTGACCGGCATGGAGCCCTTGACCAGTCAGTAAAGATACGGGAAGACGAAGATCCCCCCAGGTACGGATGAAGACGGCCACAACTGCCATACACTTAAATGACCCTGGGGGACAGTGCCAGCCCAAAGAGGAGTACTCTGTACTGATAGTGCCAGTCGCCCAGCACGAACCAAAGGTATTGTCTGTGATACAGGTGGATCAGAATATGCACATACCCATCTTTCAGATCCAAGGAACATAGCCAATCATCCTATATAAGGAATGGGAGCAGCATCCCTAATGAGACCATCTAGATCTTTTCACGCACCAGGAATCAGTTGAGGTTTCACAGATCCAGAAATGGATGAAACCCACCGGTCTACCTGGAATAGAAGCCCTGCCTGAACTGAGACAAGGGGACCAGCACAATAGATAGCTCAGACAGCAGGGCCTCAACCTTGCTCTGCAGCAGTCATGGTGCACAGGATCCATGAAGTACTCCCTGAGGTCGTATGGAGGTGGTAGCTGGGTGAAGTGCAGGCGGCAGCTGGGTGAAGAGGAGCTGATAGCCACTTTGGACAATATGTAGTACCCAGGGGTCTAAGGTGACACCGGTGGGCAAAGTGGAAGAGACCCCATTGATCTGCAGGGGAACCTCGACTGACAACAGTGAACTGGCTGTGCGTTCCTGATGAACCCATCAAAAACCCGCATTCGGCTTGGGATGAGGGGTGGGCTTCGCCTTCGGGGTCTTCTCACTCTGCTACTGGGGGAGAATCTGCATTTTGGGCTGGGCTGGGAAATATCAGCGCCGGCGCAAGTAGGATCTCTTAGCCTCGTATTCCTTCTGTGCAGCATACATGGTCTGGCAGCTGACAACCTGAAGTATAACTGATGCCTGACACACCTGCTTCAGCAGGCACTGCAGAACATGGGGGATGGAGACGGGAATAGTCACCACCTCCCAGGGAGCCAAGGAGTACTGGCTGAGTTCCAGTCTTTCCGCCCTGGGCTCCTCCTCTGATTCCAGCAAAAAGGGGATGGCCTTGGTCATGTCCCAAATAAAGTCCTGGAAGGTCATGTCCTTCGAGGGCGACTTACATCATTCGGGTGGAAGCAACAGATCTGATGGAAGATCTTGGGACTGAGGTCTGATGCTGTCTATTCTGCATCTATTTTCCATTCAGATTTGGATTCCGAGAGGAAGTTGAAATAGTGCTGTCAACTCCTCCCAACAGCTCTGCGGCTTGGGAGAGGGAGGACACCAATAGCCCTTGCACCACCCAGCATGCTAATGGCAATGCTCCTGGCCTTGCACTCTGATACACTGTAGAGGGAGATAGCTCTGGCAACCGGAGTCGATACCAAGATCCCACCTGATGTCCCAACCTCAGTGGGCAGGGCAAGGGTCTACAGGATAGGCTGGAAGGAGTGCGGCGACAACGCATTCTGCACCATGAAGCCTGCATTCTGCAAGGCTGCCACTGTCAAGTGAGATTCTAGGGCTCGAAGGCATTCCTCCTGAACTGCCACCTGTGGGGGGACGATGCCGAAGCCACGGATATCGGCATCAACACCTCAGGTGCGGACTCTACAATGATAGATGCATTGGGAGACATCCGGCTGCCCTCCTAGGCATTGGGAATGGACTCTAACATTTGGGTCGGGTCCTCCCACAGTGGTGGTTTGTCTGGCCACTCCCGGCCATTGCTCTCCGCATCGCATCGAGAAGGGCTGCGATGCCACTGCACTGGAACTTCTCCGGTGCTCACTCTTCGACATCAACAGGGTATCTGCAGGGAATCTGCCTCTCGCTGCTTGGGCTCCTCTGCTCCAAGGACTCTGCTCCTTCCCCTTGGCCGCCTCAGGACTTTTTACAGGTGTAGACATAGGTGTTGGGGCTAAGACTGCTGAATCAAATGAGCCGAAAAGGGACAGCTCATGCTTTTCCCGACCCTTCAGCCCTCAGCAATGAGAGCGCGCAGGATGCCAACTTGTGGCCAGGCCCAAGGCAGTGAAAGCACCAATTATGTCAGTAGGTGGCAGAAATGGTCTTGCCACACTTGGCACATTTTTTAAAGCTACTGGCTGGCTTAGACACGCTAAAAAACACCGCTTCAGCAAAGTCAAACTGAAAAGCTGCCATGGGCGGGAAACCACACCTAAGGAGGAAAAAGCACTGAAGAGAAACACACCAAAAAAAATCCTAAGGGAAAAAAAATTGCTGACAGACAGGCGGAAAAGAAAGAGAAAAAACTCAACCAAGAGAGCTAGACTGGACTGCAGGAACACGTCCAAGGGACTCCATGGAAGAAAGAAGACTGGCGAGTAGGGCGCCATATTCAGGGCTCCAGTGATATCACCCATACACGAGAACTTATTTCCTGCTTGTTTGTGGAGAAATATTTATACCAGATGGACAATACAACCTTCTTCCCATTCTCAGGTCACTTCTTTATTCTTAAAATGTTCACCTCAGTAATTGCAAATAATTTCTCCTGATACCTATGAATACATTTACAAAAAAATAAACTATTCCATACCCAAAGCTTTACAATGCAAACCAACAACTTCTTTGCTATTGCACAGGATAACTAGTGGTAAATAAGAAAACATATTAACACAATGAGTGCAAAATGGGAGAGTCTTCTATCTAAAAAAACACCTCATATTTGTAAAGGCAACAAATCAACACAGTCCTACTGGGCCTTTCTTTGAAGTTTTCCAGTGAGGCAGCTAAGTGACTCCCCCCAGAAAAACAGTACTCCATCACTCCTGTAGTTTCAGTTAACTCCCTAAACAAGATAGGAATATAAGCACCTAGAAAGGTAGTTGAAAAGCACGGAAAGTGTAGTTACTCACCTGTCTTCACATATGGGTGACATGTCGGTACTGACTCAGCCTGCAGGGGAACGCTCCCCAGCGTTGAATAGGAAAGCCTTTGGGAGCACTCCACTGCACCTGTGCAGCTACCTTCCCCCTCTTCCAACTCCCTCTCCTCAGCTGAGTTTGTAGCTGAGGAAAAAAAAAAAAAAGTGTGAGAACAACCCTACAACAACAAAGGAAGGAAGGTGGGTTGTGAAGACTACATTCCTGATTGTTCCTGAAGATAGCGCAGTTATTCACCTGTAACAGGTAATCTCTGGGAAAAGCAGGAATTAACTACGCTATCTTCAAGAACAATCAGGAATGTAGTCTTCACAAATGGGACTCCCCAGCTCCCAGGAGACTCAGAAACCAAGCCACCATGCTTGGATTTCTTAGATACCTGTGAGGAATGGGAGGATGCAGATGTCCTCGATGCCATTGAGGCCAAGGATACTGAGGCAAAGAGTTCTCTATATCTGTTGGTCTGGTTCTTAAGACCCCCTCTGGTCATGAGCTGGAAGAGGAAACAGGAATCTGGTGTGTGCTCCAGTCCAAGATATTTTAAGCACCAGTCATGTCTGTCTGCGACTGAGATTGTGCATGAGAACTTTGTACACTTTTAAAAACCACTAGTTGGTTTATCCATCATGGTGATGGAAGGCTCCAGGCCTCAGAGGGTGCGATGCCCACGAGGAAAAAAAACAATTAGAAATTAAGAACATAAGATATGCCATACTGGGTCAGACCAAGGCCAATCAAGCCCAGTATCGTGTTTCCAACATTGGCCAATCTAGGTCACAAATACCTAGCAGTTTCCCCAAAAGATAAAGGTTCGACAATGCTTGTACTGGGTCAAGCACTAGATATTCTGGGTCCCCTTTAATAATGGTTTATGGACCTTTCCTCCAGGAACTTGTGCAAACCTTTTTTAAACCCAGCTACACTAACAGCTTTTACTACATCCTCCAGTAGTAAATTCCAGAGTTTCATTACACGTTGAGTGAAAAAATATTTTCTCTTATTAGTCTTAAATAGGTTATCCTGTAGCTTCATTGCATGTCCCCAAGTCGTTCTATATTTCGATGGCGCAAAAAAAACGATCTACCTTTACCCATTCCACTCCATTCATTATTTTATATCTCCCCTCAGCCGTCTCTTTTCCAGGTTGAAGAGCCCTAACCTTTTTAGCCTCTCTTCATAGGGGTATTATTCCATCCCTTTACCATTTTGCTGGCTCTTTTCTGTACCTTTTCTAATGACGCTATATCCTTTTTAAGATACAGTGACCAGAATTGCACACAAAATTAAAGGTGCAGAGGCATTATAATATCCTATGTTTTATTCTCCATTCCTTTCTTTATAATAATTAGCATTCTATTTGCTCTCTTGGCTACCACTGCACACTGGGCGTAGGGTTTTAACATGTTATCCACCATGAAGCCTAACTTTTTTTCTGGGTGGTGGTTCCTAATGTGGAAACTTGCATCATGTAACCATAGTTTGGGTTGTTCTTTCCAAGGTGCATAACTTTGCACTTGTCCACATTAAATTTCATCTGGGATTTGGATGCCCAGTATTCCAATTTATCAAGATCCTCTTGCAATTTTCCACAATTCTCATGGATTTTTAACAACTTTGAATAGTTTTGTGTCATCTGCAAATTTGATAACCTCACTCGTTATTCCCATTTCCAGGACATTTATGAATATGTTAAAAAGAAGAGGACCCAGCACAGATCCCTGGCGTACTCCACCATTCTCCATTGGGAAAATTGGCCATTTAGCCCTACCCTCTGCTTTCTATCTTTTAACCAGTTCCTGATCCACAATAGTGCATTGCCCCCTATCCCATAACTTTTTAATTTTGCCAAAAGTCTCTCATGAGGGACCCTGTCAAAGGCTTTCTAAAAATCCAGATACACTATGTCAACCGACTCATCTTTGTCTACCTGTTTATTCACACTTTCAAAAAACATAACAGATTAGTAAGACAAGAACTTACTTGGCTAAAGCCATGCTAGCTGTCTCCCATTAAGCCATGGCTATCTACATGTTAAGTAATTTTGTTCTTTATGAGAGTTTCTACCATTTTTCCAGGTACTGATGTCAGGCTCACTGGTCTGTAGTTCAACAGATCATCCCTGGAACCCTTTTTAAAAATTGGCGCTACATTGGCCATCCTCCAAAATTTCAGGCATTACAGGTGATTTTAATGATAGTTCACAGATTACTAATAGTAAGTCCGCAATCTCATATTTCAATTCTTTCATAAGAACATAAGATATCTCATACTGGGTCAGACCAAGGTCCATCAAGCCCAGCATCCTGTTTCCAACAGTGGCCAATTTAAAGTACTTAGTCACCTTAACAGGTGTTCTCCAGGAGCAGCAGGAATCAGTCCTCACATATGGGTGACGTGCAGAGCATTCCACCAGCTTTCAAGGAAAGCCTTTGGGAATGCAGAGCGCATGCACGGTCCCCTTCCACAAGTGCCGGAGGGTAGGAGTTGCCTAAACCTCAAAGAGCTCATGGAGTACCGCCTGTCCGAAAGCACTGTCCCTTCGGGATTCTCTCTCGAGGCAGTAATGGGCTGCAAAAGTCTGGCTTGAAGACCAAGTTGCGGGCCTGCAGATGTCTGCCAACGGAACAGAGCGGAGATAAGCTACTGACGCGGCTTTCGCCCTGACACAGTGGGCCGTGACACGACCCTGAAAGGGGAGGTCAGCTGCCTTGTACGCCCAGGCAATACAATCTGCTACCCAAGTGAACAACGTACGCTTGGAGACAGGTAACCCCATCTTATTAGGGTCAAAGGAGATGAAGAGCTGAGTAGCCCTTCGATGCCCCCGCGTAAGTTCTATGTAAAAAGACAATGCCCTCTTACAGTCCAGGGTATGCAAGACTGTTTCAGCCCGGCTGGTATGTGGCCTGGGAAAAAAGGTCAGAAGAACCACCTCCTGGTTGAGGTGGAAAGAGGAGACCACTTTTGGAAGGAATTTGGGATGGGTCCATAGGACCACCCTGTTCCTATAGAACCGTGTGTACGGCCTATCAGAAACCAGAGCTTGCAGTTCACTCACACGTCTGGCCGAGGTAAGAGCCACCAGGAAGAGCGCTTTAGAAGAGAGGAAACGCAAATCGCAAGTAGCCATCGGCTCAAACGGTGGGCGAGTAAGTTGTTGCAAGACCACGTTCAAATCCCACTCAGATGCCGGCAGACGAACCGAAAGCTTGAGTAGAAGCAGACCTCTGAGAAATCTGGACACCAAGGGGTGAACTGACAGACTGTCCTTCCACCAGTGAATGGTGCGCTGACAGAGCACTGAGGTGGAACTGAACAGAGTTAGACTTAAGGCCTAGGTCTGACAGGTGAAGGAGATACTGCAGAACTACTGACACAGGGCAAGAGAAAGGATCTGCATTGCATTGAGCACACCATACTGTAAACCTACGCCATTTGAGGACATAGGATTTTCTGGTGGACTGCCTCCAAGAGGCCAAGACCACCTCTTCAACCTCCTTAGATAGACTTAAGGGAGCTAGCACTATCCTTTCAGTAGCCAGGCCATCAAATTGAGGGACCTGAGATTGGGATGCAGAAGGGAACCTTGCTCCTGAGACAGGAGATTGTCTTGCAACGTCAGAGGGAACGGAGTTTCCACCAACTGCAGCAGAAGTGGAGACCACGGCTGCCTCAGCCATCTGGGAGCTACCAGAAACACCAAGGCCTTGTCCCGGAGAATCTTGAACAGAGTTCGGGCCACCAGGGGCGTGGGAGGAAATGCATACAGGAGGCCCGTACACCAAGAAATCAGAAAAGCATCTGCTGCTATCTGCAGGGGATGCGGCTGTCTGGAGCAGAACCTGGGCAGCTGACGATTCTGTGGGCTTGCAAAGAGATTGATGGATGGAAGTCCCCAGTGGAGGAAGATCTGCTGGACCACCAATGGATTCAACTGCCATTCGTGAGGCTGGAAAATCCTGCTTAGCTTGTCTGCTAGGAAATTCTCCTGACCAGGTATATAAACTGCTTTGAGAAACATGCCTTGTTTGACAGCAAAGGGGCGAAGGGCCAGCGCCTCCTGACAGAGGAGCCTGGACCCTGTGCCCCCTTGTTTGTTCACGTAGAACATTGCCATTTGATTGTCCGTCTGAACTAGGACAGACTGGTGAGATAGGGCATGAGAAAATGTTTGCAGAGCTCAGCGGATTGCTCGCAGCTCCAGAAGATTGATTTGCTGCATAGCCTCCCAAGAGGACCACAGGCCTCGGTCGTCAGCACCCTTGAGTGTGTTGGAGCCTGAAAAGGTACTCCCCTGAGAAGGTTTTGGAGATGTAGCCACCACTGTAAGGAGTCCAAAAGTGGTTTGGACACCTCTACTCTGTCTCGGAGGTCGCCTGTGGCCTGAGTCCACCGAGCTCTGAGGCACCATTGAGCAGGCTGGCGTTGGGAGTCACATGCACAGTGGATGCCATGTGGCCCAGGAGCCGCAGGTAGTGCCTGGCGGAAACATGAGAACCACTTTGGAACTGGTTGGCCAAGTCCCATCAGTCTGTGGGCCCTGTCCTCGGGCAAGTAGGCTCTTGCCTGTAGGGTGTCTAATCTTGCCCCTATAAACTCTAGGTTCTGAGAGGGGAGCAAAGTGAACTTTATTTTATTTATTTATTTTTATTTAAAGGCTTTTCTATACCGCGCTCTTACAGTGCAGTTTACAGTTAACAGTTTGACACAAGGGCAGCATAATTGTCCAGTGTTTACATATAACAGGGAGGTAACATGGAAAAGAACTGGGGGAACTATGTACAATTTAAGTGGTGAGAGAAGAACATGAGTGGGCTATTTACATTAAAGCACACTGGTTTGTCATTACCGTTAAATTAAAGATTAGTACAATACAATTCGAATGTGTATTCCTGAAGTACTATTAATGTATATTCTGGAACTGACGTGGTTTTGTATCTAACGTTTTATTAGATATTTTGCGTAGTTTATGACAAAGCCCAGATGCAAGAGAGAGAGTGCGAAGAGTGGCTTGTCGGGCCTCCTGGAGAGATTGGCCCCTGATGAGCCAGTTGTCCAGGTATGGGAAGAAGAAAATTCCCCGATTCCTGAGATAAGATGCCACCACCGCCAGGCATTTGGTGAAAACCCTGGGGAAAGAGATTAGGCCAAAGGGAAGTAGCCTGTATTGAAAATGGTTTCCTCCCACCACAAATCTGAGATATTGTCTGTGGTCTGGATGAATGAGGATGTGAGTATAAGCATCCTTTAGGTCTAAGGAGCATAGTCAGTCTCCCTGCTGGAGGTAAGGCAGCAGTATCCCAAGGGTGAGCATCTTGAACTTTTCCCTCTACAGAAACTTGTTTAGGTTTCGCAAGTCTAAGATAGGCCTGAGGCCTCCTGTCCTTTTTGGTACCAGGAAGTACCTGGAGTAGAAGCCTTGCCCTTCCAGGTGGTGAGGCACCGGTTCCACCGCCTGTTCCTTTAGAAGACTTGCCAACTCCTGAAGGAGGAGGTTCTTGTGCTGAGGGAGTCTGGGAAGCTCCCCTGGAAAGTATAAGGGGGATAGCTGGTGGAAGTGGAGCATGTAGCCCTTTTGGACTATGCTCAGTACCCAGGTATCCCCCTGTGATGCCTGGCCACCTGTAGGTGTACAGGGTCAGCCGACCTTCTATGCTGAGTGGAGCCAGCGGCGAAGAGGCTATGATCTGGAAGTCAAAACCCCACCCCCTGCTGTGCAGGAGCCGGAGCTGGCAGCTTGGGGGTCTTCTGCCTACAGGGCCCATGCCCCTGCCCCTTGGCCTGCTGGCCCTGTTGGGGAGCTGGAGAGGCCTGATATTGAGGGTAGGATTTGTAGGCAGCACCCTTCCTCGGGAAAAAGGGCTTCTTTCCCGAGCCCTTCTTTTTCTGAGAAGGCACAGAAGTCTTTCTGGACAGCCTTGTCCTGGTGAGAGTCTCAGACTCGATTTCTGCAGCCTTTTCAGTCATGGGCTTACCGAATAGGTTGTCACCTTGGCAGGGGAAATCGACCAACTTTTCTTGCACCCATGACTCCAGGTCCGATGACTGTAGCCAGGCCTGACGGCGTGCACCAATGCCAGCCGCGGCTACCCGGGCACAAGCCTCAAAGCCATCATAGGCTGCTAGAGAGATAAACTTCGAGCACTCCCGAATGCCTGTAGACAAGGCTTTGAACCTCTGCAAGGGTTCCTCGGAGAGGCCAGCTGAGAAGCCGGCAATCTCCTTTGCCAGGTCTCTTAAGTACATGCCCATGTACAGCTGGTAAGTCTGGACACAGCAAGATAGCATAGAGCCCTGAAAGCACTTTCTACCGAGGTCATGCAGGTTCCAGGCCTCCTGGCTGGGGGGCACCCGGGAGTGCATCTTCTGACTCTTCAGGCGGTGCATGGCCGATTCCACAACCATGGAATTGTGTGCCTTTTAGAACCCAGAGCTCTTATGGACTCAATAGATGGAATCGACCTGTTTGCTAAGAACTGGCACCAAGGCCGCTGCCTCCCACATATGGAAGAGCAGCTGTTCCAGCATCGGAGGAGCCGGTACAGTAAAGGCTTCCTTCGGAGGAAAATCATACTGGAGGGCATCGTGCTCCTCGGCTCGAGGCTCCTCCTCGGCGTCTGCAAGGAATGCCAAAGCCTTGGCCATGTCCCTCACGAAGTCCGAGAACCGGGTATCCTCCGGGGGGGACCTTCTCCGAGGCTCGGACTCCAGGGAGTCCAAAGGGATGCACCAGGTCTGGAAGGTGTCAGGAGACTCCTCGTCCTCTGTCTCCCATGCAGAATCCTCCGAGGAGTCGACAAGCGGCTCCGGCCGTGTGGGCCTCGGTGTCACCCGCCCCAATGCCGAGGGCACCAGCGTCGACGACCTCGGCCCCGCACACGTAGTCGAGGGGGACCTTGACCGAGGATCGGCTCGGTCTCCAGGGTCGACAGACGTCGAGGTCCCGGTTGGCGGGGCACATGCACCGGTCAGACCGGCGATCAGCACCCGCTGCTGTTCCATGAAGGCAGCTAAGTTGCTCACCAAGGCCATCAGCCCTGAGTCCAAGCTCAGCAGCCCTCGACTCGGGCCCCAACGTTGGCTCTCCCGGAGCAGAGTCCATGAGGACAAGAGAACTTACGTGACTTGGGGACTCCGGCTCCATGCGAGGTAGTTTGGACGGCCTCTCCAACTCCGAGAGCCTGGGGCGGCGGTAAGGGTTAAGCGACCTGGCCCTCGAGGATCCAGGCGCCTCCACCAATGCCGCCCTCATGAGCTGCTTCTTCCTTTTGTACTCCCGGGTGGAAGACCACCTCTCAGAGGAACCACGACGGCGCTCAGGGTCAGACTCCCGATATGTCGAGGCCTCTGACGAAGTCCGGGCCTGGCCGGACATGGACTCAGAGAAATTTCTCTCACGTTGATGCTGACTCCTCCGAAGTGCCTTCAATGACATTTTGCCGCATGGGCTGCAGACCAGCGGGTTATGGTCGGGCCCGAGGCATCGGAGGCAGCAGTCATGTGTGTCGGTGAGAGACATATGTTTCTTGCACCGATCACACTTTTTGAACCTTCTGGCAGCCATCAGGGGAAAAAGGGTCCCTGCAAGGTCAAAAGACCGGGCTGCCAGAGAAAATAACAAAAAAGGCATGAACGCTAGTCACGAAGGACAAAAACCGAAAAAGAAATTGCGGACTCGATACCGGTGTACCGAGCCCAGGCGGGAAGGGGAACCGGCGTCGAACTGGATAAGAAAATGCAAAAATTGCAGAAAAAAATCTACTTTTCCCAGGTGACACGAACTCACATCCGTTGGGCTCCGCAGAAAAAGAAAGACTGAGCAAGATGGCACCCTTGGGCGGGAAAGGAACCGCGCATGCGCACTGCATTCGCAAAGGCTTTCCTTGAAAGCTGGGGAAATGCTCCGCATGAGGGCTCCATCGGCGCCGACATCACCCATATGAGGACTGACTTCCTGCTTGGTCCTGGAGAAAGGACATAAGTACCTAGCAGTTTCCCCAAAAGACACATGTTCCACAATGCTTGTATTAGGTCAAGCAGTGATATCCCGGGTCCCTTTTAATAATGGTTTATGGACCTTTCCTCTAGGAACTTGTCCAAACCTTTTTTAAAGCCAGCTACACTAACAGCTTTTACTACATCCTCCAGTAACAAATTCAAGAGTTTGATTACACGTTGAGTGAAAAAATATTTTCTTTTATTAGTCTCATTGCATGTCCCCTAGTCTTTCTATATTCTGATGATGTAAACAATTGATCTAAGTTTACCCGTTCCACTCTGTTCATTAATTTATAGACCTCTATCATATCTCCCCACAGCCATCTTTCTTCCAGGTTGAAGAGCCCTAACCTTTTTAGCCTCTCCTCATAGGGGTATCCTTCCATCCCCTTTACCATTTTGGTGGCTCTTCTCTGTACCTTTTCTAATAACGCTATGTCCTTTTTAAGATACAACAACCAGAATTACACACAATATTCAAGGTGTGGTCGCACCATGGAACGATACAGAGGCATTATAATATCCTTTGTTTTAATTTCTATTCCTTTCCTTATGATACCTAGCATTCAATTTGCTCTCTTGGCCGCCACTGCACACTGGGCCGAGGGTTTTAACATGTTATCCACGATGACACCTAAATCTTACAACTATTAGATAAACTGAAGAGTAGCAAATCACCTGGGCCGGATGGTATACATCCAAGGGTGTTGAAAGAACTGAAATATGAGATTGCAGACCTGCTATCAGTAATCTGTGAACTATCATTAAAATCATCTCTAATACCTGAAGATTGGAGGATCGCCAATGTAACACCAATTTTTAAAAAGGATTCCAGGGGTGATCCGGGAAACTACAGACCGGTGAGCCTGACGTCAGTAAAAGGACAAATGGTAGAAACCATCATAAAGAATAAAATTACTCAGCATGTAGATAGTCACAACCTAACGGGAGACAGCCAACATGGCTTTAGACAAGGAAGATCTTGCCTTACTAATCTGTTATGTTTTTTTGAAGGAGTGAATAAACAGGTGGACAAAGGTGAGTAGGTTGATATTGTGTATCTGGACTTTCAGAAAGCCTTTGACAAGGTCCCTCATCAGAGACTTTTGGCAAAACTAAAGAGTCATGGGATAGGAGGCAGTGTACTATTGTGGATCAGGAACTGGTTAAAAGATAGAAAGCAGAGGGTAGGGCTAAATGGCCAATTTTTCCCAATGGAGAAAGGTGAATAGTGGTGTACCCCAGGGATCTGTGCTGGGTCCTCTGCTTTTTGACATATTCATAAATGACCTGGAAAGTGGAATAACGAGTGAGGTGATCAAATTTGCAGATGACACAAAACTATTTAAAGTTGTTAAAACCCAAGAGGATTGTGAAAAATTGCAAGAGGATCTTGATAAATTGGAAGACTGGGCATCAAAATGGCAGATGAAATTTAATGTGGACAAGTGCAAGGTTATGCACCTAGGGAAGAGCAACCCAAACTATGGTTACACGATGCAAGGTTCCACATTAGGAACCACCACCCAGGAAAAAGATTTAGGCGTCATTGTGGATACCATGTTAAAACCCTCGGCCCAGTGTGCAGTGGCAGCCAAGAAAACAAATAGAATGCTAGGTATGATAAGGAAAGGAATGGAAAATAAAACAAAAGATATTATAATGCCTCTATCGTTCCATGGTGAGACCGCACCTTGAATATTGTGTGCAATTCTGGTCGCCGTATCTTAAAAAGGATATAGCGATTTTTGAAAAGGTTCAGAGAAGAGCCACCAAAATGGTAAAGGGGATGGAAGGATACTCCTATGAAGAAAGGCTAAAAAGGTTAAGGCTCTTTAACCTGGAAGGGAGACGGCTGAGGGGAGATATGATAGAAGTCTATAAATTAATGAACGGAGTGGAACGGGTAAACGTAGATCGATTGTTTACCTTATCAGAATATAGAAAGACTAGGGCACATGCAATGAAGCTACAGGGTAAACTATTTAAGACTAATAAAAGAAAATATTTTTTCACTCAACGTGTAATCATACTCTGGAATTTGTTACCGGAGGATGTAGTAAAGGCTGTTAGTGTAGCTGGATTTAAAAAAGGTTTGGACAAGTTCCTGGAGGAAAGGTCCATAAACCATTATTAAGAAGTGACCGAAGATATCAATGCTTGACTCAGTACAAGCATTGTGGAACTTGTGTCTCTTGGGGAAACTGCTAGGTACATATGACCTAGATTGGCCACTGTTGGAAACAGAATACTGGGCTTGATGGACCTTGGTCTGACCCAGTATGGCATCTCTTATGTTCTTATGTTCTTTTCCTGGGTGGTGGTTCCTAATGTGTAACCTTGCATCGTGTAACCATAGTTTGGGTTTTTCTTTCCTAGGTGTATAACTGCACTTGTCCACATTAAATTTCGTCTGTCCCAGTCTTCCAATTTATCAAGATCCTCTTGCAATCTTCCACAATTCTCATGGGTTTTAATAACTTTAAATAGTTTTGTGTCATCTGCAAATTTGATAACCTCACTCGTTATTCCCTTTTCCAGGTCATTTATGAATATGTCAAAAAGCAGAGGACCCAGCACAGATCCCTGGGGTACTCCACTATTAACCTTTTTCCATTGGGAAAATTGGCCATTTAGCCCTACCCTCTGCTTTCTATCTTTTAAGCAGTTCCTGATCCACAATAGTACACTGCCTCCCTATCCCATAACTTTTTAGTTTTGCCAAACGTCTCTGATGAGGGACCTTGTCAAAGGCTTTCCGAGTCCAGATACACTATATCTACCGACTCACCTTTGTGTACCTGTTTATTCACACCTTCAGAAAAACATAACAGTTTATTAAGACAAGATCTTCCTTGTCTAAAGCCATGTTGGCTGTCTCCCATGTTCACTGATTTTGTTCTTTATGATGGGTCTACCATTTTTCCCAGTACTGACGTCAGGCTCACCAGTCTGTAGTTTCCCGGATCACCCCTGGAACTCTTTTTAAAAATTGGTGTTACATTGGCCATCCTCCAATCTTCAGGTATTACAGATGATTTTAATGATAGTTCACAGATTACTAATAGCAGGTCTGCAATTTTATATTTCAGTTCTTTCAACACCCTTGGATGTATACCATCCGGTCCAGGTGATTTGCTACTCTTCAGTTTATCAAATAGTTGTAATACATCTTCCCGGTGTATTGATATTTCTTTCAATTCTTCCGCAGTATCACCTTTAAATACCACTTCAGTCATGGGTAACATCCCTACATCTAACTCAGTAAAGACCAAAACAAAGAATTCAATCAGTCTCTCCGCTATGGCCTTGTCCCCTCTTAGTGCCCCTTTTACCCCTCTATCATCTAATGGTCCAACTGATTCTCTCAAAGATTTTTTGCTATGAATGTACTTGAAAAAGTCTTTATTACATGTTTCTGCTTTCACAGCAATCTTCTTCTCAAATTCTCTCTTTGCCTGCCTTATCAATGCCTTGTATCTAACTTACCAGTGCTTGTGTTTCCAGTTTTTGTCATTTGGCTCCTTTTTCCATTTCCTGAAAGATGCTTTTTTGGCAACAGCAGCCTCTCTGACCTCACCTTTAAACCATGCTGGCAGTTTTTGGGACTTCCTTCCACTTTTCTTAAAGCGTGGAATACAGCTGGTTTGGACTTCCAAGATAGTATTTTTAATTAACACCCAAGCTTAATGTAAATCTTTAACCTTTGCGACTGTTCCTTTTAGTTTTTTCTTAACTATTTTCCTCATTTTTTCATAGTCTCCCTTTTGAAAGTTAAAAGGAAGTACTGTGTATTTCTTTATCCTCCCCCCTCCATTTATTAAATCAAATGTGATCATGCTATGATCACTATTGTCAAGTGGCTCCAACACACTTAATCTCTTGCACCAGATTTTGTATTCAACTAAGGACGAGGTCCAAAATGGCTTCCCCCTCTGGTCGGTTCATGAACCAGCTGCTCCAAGACGCATTTATTTATTTCATCTAGAAACTATCTCCCTAGCTTGTCCTGCCATGACACTGACCCATCTGATACTGGGGTGATTGAAATCACCCATTATTATTACTGTGCTGTAATGTTTGCTAGCTTCCTTGATTTCTTTGAGCATTTCGCCATCCATTTGTTCATTCTGGCCAGGCAGTCGATAGTACACTGCCACTGCCATTGCCTTCCCACTCTTCCAACGAAAAGATATAGGAAAGCGGTACCGGTAAGAGTGGAAAGGCAGAAGTGCTTCGAAGACAGACTTTTCTCTGTGGTGACAGGAGTTTTGTTCTGATGGTGCCACAGAAAAAGAATAACTGAGGAGAGGGAGTTGGGAGGGCAGCTGCACTGGCGCAGTGGAGCGCTCCCAAAGGCTCTCCTATTGGACACTGAAGAGCGTTCCTGCGTGGGCTCCATCAGTACCCAACATCACCCATATGTGAAAACTACATTCCTGCTTGTTCCTGCAGATAGAGTTTATATAGTTGAAAATATTTTTGAGCATTTCTATCGCAGAGGTCATCATAGAGAAAAGAAAATTAATGAACAGTAAATTACCTGAAATGCCATTTTTTCGACTCTCACATTTACAGTACAATAAAGGTTACCTTTCACGACAACCAGGTTAGAGATTTAAAGTGTCTTCCTTCAACCAGCAACTTTTACCTGGCATCCCTCTTCTAAATATGAAAATGTAGCATTCATTTATTTAGTGGTGGCTGCTAAATGTTTAAGTGCCCTACCATTTTGTTTTCCAGCAAGGAGTGCCAGTGGGATTTGCTCTTTTGCGTATGAGGCTGTTGCTCTAACCACTAGCTACTCCTCCACTCCAGCACTGGATATTCAACAACAATTTAACCACTATGGCTGGAGTTTGAAACAAAACAATGACCATATAGTTTAAGTATTAACTCTCCTGAAAATTTACACTACAAGAGGCAATAGAGCCTCCATTCTCAAAATCAGCTTCCAAAATTTTCCACTGGAAAGCACTTTAGCAGAGACTGAAGCTAGACTTTCTCTCATAAAAGCCTACCTGGAAAATCCACAGACTGAAGAGGGATCACCTGGGAAACTTCAGCGTCTCCTACATTAGGCAACGTTTACTGACATATCAAAAAATACTTACCCCTGAACCTCCCAAGACATACTGGCCCTCTTGGGAAGCCCCAGGAGCAGTTCAAAACATGACCTGAATGAGAGACATATCTCTTATAGCAAATCCTCACCCATACTGCATTCCCTGGGAAGAGGACATGGCTGGTCTTGCCTAACTGCCAATACTGGTGGTGGTGCGCAAATGAGGCCTAAAGGTCTTTCAGAATCAAAACTCCCTATTACTTCAACAAGAGAACAAGCTCTTCCATCTTGCTATTTAATTCTGGAAGTAACAAACAAATCCTTATTAACTTGCACACAAGGCTCCTGATGCTCTTAAGCTTACCCTTTCACATAGCCATCCTCTCCAAAAAAAAAAAAAAAAAGTTAAACTCCTCCTCAAACGAATGAAAATAACCTAAATAAAGCTCCTCAGAAGCTCTCAAGGGGTATCCCATTTGGACAAGCCCTTTGTGTGATTATATGCCACAAGGCCCGATCAATTAATAGAGCTTGAGACCATACAAGAGACCGAATTTGTACAGTTGTGTAGTTGTCCTCTCCAGTTAAGTCAGTACTTGCAACTTATAGACTTGTAAGCCAACTAAGATGACAGGAAGGAAGTTTTTCACCACAGAATTTAATTGGTGATTGTCATCAAGTGAGAAACCCCCGACAATAGATTAATAGTACACGCTACCAAATTCATTGAAAAACAAACAATGACAAAAAAATATATCCAATAAACTTAAAAGGCTTTATGTTAGTTTAAGCATTCCTATTCCATTAGCAATTACAAATAACTAAACATTTCAAAAATAAAAAGATGCCGGTATCAATCCATCAGTAAACCTAGGGATAGGCAGCATTTTGCACCAAGTGCCCAGATGGTGAGAAGTAGTATGAGTGTATCTGATGAAGAGAGCTCCTGGCTCTCAGACAATAAGCCTAATCCCTGGAGTAAAGAATAGCAGATTTTAAAAAGCTACAGCACACAGTAAGGTATATAAGGGAGACCTTCAAAGATATAGTAGACTAGTCCCACATTTGATCTGTCAGTCTCTGTGCTGCTTTGAAGAAGAAAGGTCACCTGGAAAGACTGCATCATCTTTGTAGAATTGATGCCCCAGCCAAGCCTGACCTCTGGGTGATGAAATATCTTCTCTGAGGATCTCTCTCCAGGAGCGTGTGAACCATAGGGAAGGGTTAGAATGGCCACTGTAGTTGGTGGTTCGATCAACAGGAATGTGGATAACTGAGTGGCTGGTGGGCATGAGAATAGCTTGATAAATTGCCTTCCTGCTGAGAAAGTGGTGGCCGTCATGAATCACCTGTGAAGAGATTTCAATCATACCTCAATTTCCTTTTCTTCAGTCCTGCTAGACCAGTTCAGACGAGTGGATTATGCTCACCAGCAAGTAGGTTGAGGCACTCTTCAGCAACTTTTAGTGATGTCATCACTTGGTATATCCTCTGGTACAGCACTGAGAAGCTAGCAAGACACTTCCCAAGCAGCAAATCAAACTGAAAAACTCAGAAAAAAAATTGACATGGGTGAAGATGGTATGCCACAGAATGAAGAGAGTTGGAAACGAGTCAAAGCTTGCAGAATCAACAATCCAATGCCTCCAGCCCTCAAATTTAACAACAAGTATGCAGCCCTGGAAGTGGAGGTGGTGAAAACATCCCAGGAAAGGGAAGAAACAGAGCTCAAGCACCCCAAAGTTACAGAATCAGTGACCACAAATAAGCGAAGTGTAGCGGTGATTGGTGACTCTTCTGCAGGGTACTGAGGCATCCATCTGCTGATCAAATTTGAAGTCCAAGGAGGTGTGCAGACTTCCAGGTGCCCAAATCCACGATGTTATGGAGAGTTTGTCAAGACTCAACAAGCCTATTGACTATTATCCATGTTGTTCATCCATGTCAGCACAAATGATACTGCCAGGTATCCTTCCAAGCATATCAAAGATGACTTCATGGCTCTGGGAGAGAGGGTGAAGCAGTTAGGTGTGCAGGTAGCGTTCTCTTCAATCCTCCCTATTGAGAGTAAAGGCAGATGCAGAGCAGCTCATATTCTGGAGGTGCATGAATGGCCGCATGGATGGTGTCATTAAGAGTGTTTTGATTTCCTGGACCATAGGATGATTTTTGAAAAGCTGCAGAGCAGAGATGACATCCATCTATCCAGGAAGGGTCAAAGTGTCTTCAGCAGCAGATTGGCTACCTACTGAAGAGGGCTTTAAACTTGATTCATTGGGGATGGGTGAAGAAAGCCCCTAGGGAAATAAAACCTTTAGGTAAGTAAAACATTAAATACCTCTATAGAAATGGGAAAAAGGAGCAACATCGGGAAAACGCTGTACATAAATGTCTGTAGTATGGGAAATAAGATCACAGATGCTGATGCTTTAATGGAAAAGGCCGACTTGGATTTAGTGGTGGTTACGGAGACATGGTTCACGGACAAACATGACTGGGATGTAATTATACTAGGCTATACATCAATCAGGAATAAGGGAGAGGAGGAGTGACACTGTATATAAAAAATAATATTAAAGGTGTTGATTGAGAGGGACATGAAATGGGTTATCAGAGCCTTCTTAAAGGGTAAATATGGAGAATGGCAAAGAATTTGCTAACATTTTGAAGACTGCCAGTTTGGAATTCACTAGCAGCCTGGAGAGAGATGTGTATCCAAAAACAAGGCCATATTTAGCAGAACGAGACAGATGTCTTTGCTTCTCCTAATTCAGCTGAGCAATATGTCTGTGCTTAATTTGACCTATAACATGACTTGCAACATGTAGATAAACAAAAGTGATCAGGTATATGCCCCAACAACAGCTGCAGAAGAGGAAGACGCTCATGAGTTCTATGAACAAGTACAAGCTGAAATTGACAGAACATGCAAACAGGATATCCTGATAGTCATGGGTGACTGGAATGCAAAAGCTGGTGACAAAGAAGGCAGCAAAGTGGTTGGAAAATATGGACTTAGCAACAGAAACGAAGCTGGAAAAAGACTGATGGAATTCGTTGACGGAGAAGAAATTGAAATAGTTGACCACTTTAACCTATTTGGATCAACTATCAATAAAGAAGCAACAAGGAATCAAGAAATCAGACGATGCGTTGCTCTTGACAGAATGGCTATGAAGGACTTAGACAAGATTCTCAAGAGCAGAGATGTCTCTCTCCATACAAAGATTTGACTTGTTCAAGCCATGGCATTTTCAATAACATCATATGGATGTGAAAGTTGGACTGTGAAAAAGATAAACAGGAAGAAAACTGATGCCTTTGAATTATGGTGCTGGCAACGAATACTGCGTATGCCATGGACTGCCCGAAGAACAAATCAGTCAGTACTAGAGGAGATCAAACCTAAGCTTTCTTTAGAAGCTCAGATGACAAGACTTCGACTTTCATACTTTGGACACACTATGTGAAAAGAGAGATCATTAGAGAAAGACATCATGCTTGGGAAGGTAGAAGGTCAATGCAAAAGAGGAAGGCCAGCAATGAGATGGATCGATACAATAACAGCAGCTATGGGTGCCAGTCTGTCAATAATAAGCCGCCTGACTGAAAATCAAATGCAATTTAGGACAACTATCCAGAGAGTCGCCATGGGTGGACACCGACAGTTTACTCTAATAAATGAGGTACTCTAGCCTAGCAAGGGAGAGTGAATTTACAGCCTAGTTACTCACCTGTAACAGATTATCTCTGGGAACAACAGAAATTTAGTCTTCACATATGGGTGACGTCGGTACTGACAAAGCCCACATGGGAATGCTCCCCAGCATCCAATAGGAAAGCCTTTGGAAGCACTCTATTGCGCCTGCATAGCTGCCTTCCCACCTTCACAACTCCCTCTCTTCAGTTGAGTTTATAGCTGAGAAAAAAAAAAGAGTAAGAGAAGAAAACCCTACAACTCCTATGGGAAGAGGGCGGGTTGTGAAGACTAAATTCCTGTTGATCCTGGAGATTACCTACACTATCTCCAGGAACAAGCAGGAATGTAGTCTTCACATATGGGACTCCCTAGCTCTCAGATGCTAGATGAAGTGACCTCAGAAACAGTGGAGGTTCGCCTCGGAGTAGGCCTCGTCATGGATATCTGGTATCGTCAAAGTCTGAAAGAGGTGCTGGAGAATAGCTTGACCAAACATGGAGTCTCTCTTCTATGTTTGTACAGCACTTCGTATGTTGCGGCGCTTTATAAGTCTTTAATAATAATAATAATAATAATAATCCCAGTCGGAGTCCTTGTCCAGACAATAATGGGCAGAAGACCAAGTTGCTGCCTTGAAAATTTTATCAATGACTTCAGAGCGTAGGTTTACCATTGAGGTAGCTATGGCACAAACATTATGAGCAGTGACATGCCCTTCCAGGGAGAGTCCCGCTTTGTCATAAGCAAATGAAATGCAGTCCACTATCCATCTGGAGAGGATATGTTTAGATACCAGGAGACCCAAGTGACTACGGTCAAAGGAAATTAACTGCGAGGCTTTACAGTGATCAAGTTCTCTGGAGATAAAAAGCCAATGCCCGCTTGCGGCCAAGAGCATGTAGGGTTGCTTCTGCTCTAGACGGATGCGATCTAGGAAAGAATACAGGAAGGTAAACTGACTGGTTTAAATAAAAGGAGACACCACCTTTGGCATAAAATGCATGTGAGTCCCAAGAACAACCTTGTCATGGTGGAACCCAGTATAGTGTGGATGTGTCACCAAAGCCTGAAGCTCACTAATGTGTCTAGCTGAAGTGAGGGCAATAAAGAAGATACCTTTCCATGAAAGGAACTTGAGTGGGGTCGTAGCCAATGGTTCAAAAGGCAGCTTCAGATCTCATTGTCATTGTTAGAATGACAATGAGATCCCAAGCCACTGGAAGTGGCTTAATGGGTGGCTTGGTCAGCAGGAGCCCCTCATAAAGCACGCTACTAGCAGTTGTGAGCAGATGGGACTTGACTAAGGTGAAAGTTCAAGGCACTGTGAAATGTCTGCTCCTGTTGCATCTCATAAGCACTGTTATTCTGTTTTGTTACCTGTAAGCCACCTTGAATAATAGAAAGATGGTATATAAATAAGTTTAAACATAGAAACATAGAAATATGATGACAGAAAAAGACCACATGGCCTATCTAATCTATCCTTCCGTAATAACTACAACAGTCCCCTTTTTACCTATAGAGATCCTCTGTGTTTGTCCCATGCTTTTTTGAATTCAGTTACTGTCCTCATCTCTACCACCTCAACTGGGAGACTATTCCACGGATCCACTACTCTTTCCGTAAAGAAATATTTCCGCATATCACTCCTGAATCTATCTCCCTTCACCCTCATCCCATGTCCCCTCGTAGCAGAACTTGCTTTCAATTGAAAGAGGCTCTCTCCCTGAACATTTATGCCATGGAGGTATTTAAACATCTCAATCACCTCTATCCCACCTTTCCTCTAAGGTGTACATATTAAGATCCTTCAGTCTGTCCTCATATGCTTTATAATAAAGACCACTAATCATTTTATCGACTATAGCAAGGCTTTTGACTGTGTAAACCATGAGAAACTCTGGGCCACATTAAGAAGCATGGGTATACCAGAACATCTGATCGTTCTCTTGCGCAATCTGTACATTGATCAAGAAGCAACAGTTCGAACGGAACAAGGAGAAACAGAATGGTTTAAAATAAGCAAAGGTGTAAGACAAGGCTGCATACTTTCCCCCTACCTGTTTAATTTATATGCAGAAATCATCAGAGAAGCAGGATTGTATGAAGACAACAGAGGTGTGAAGATTGGTGGAAGACTCATCAACAACCTTCGCTATGCTGATGATACCACATTACTGGCTGAAAGTGAAGATGATCTGAAACATTTGCTTCTCATAATCAAAGAACATAGTCTCAAAATGGGCCTGCACCTTAATGTAAAGAAGACAAAGATCATGACAACTGGCATAATCAACAGGTTCATTGTTGAAGGAGAAGAAATTGAAATTGTGAACAACTTTAACCTACTTGGATCAACTATCAATAAAGAAGCAACAAGCAATCAAGAAATTAGACGACGCATTGCTCTTGGCAGAATGGCTATGAAAGACCTAGATAAGATTCTCAAGAGCAGAGATGTCTCTCTCCATACAAAGATTCGACTTGTTCAAGCCATGGTATTTTCAATAACATCATATGGATGTGAAAGCTGGACAGTGAAAAAGATAGACAGGAAGAAAATTGATGCCTTTGAATTATGGTGCTGGCGGCGAATACTGTGTATACCATGGACTGCCCGAAGAACAAACCAGTCGGTACTAGAGGAGATCAAACCTAAGCTTTCTTTAGAAGCTCAGATGACAAGACTTCGACTTTCATACTTTGGACACATCATGCGAAGAGAGAGATAATTAGAGGAAGACAATATGCTTGGCAAGATAGAAGGTCAACGCAAAAGAGGAAGGCCAGCAATGAGATGGATCGATACAATAACAGCAGCTACGGGTACCAGTCTGTCAACAATGAGCCGCCTGACTGAAGACCAAACACAATTTAGGATAGCTATCCACAGGGTCGCCATGAGTTGACTCAGACTCGACGGCACTTAACAATCATTTTAGTAGCCACCCTCTGCACCGACTCCATCCTGTTCACATCCTTTTGAAGGTGCGGTCTCCAGAATTGCACACTATACTCCAAATGAAGTCGCACCAAAGACTTATACAGAGGCATTATCATCTCCTTTTTTCTGCTAGCCATTCCTCTCCGTATGCACCCAAGCTTCCTTCTAGCTTTTGCCGTCGCCTTTTCTACCTGTTTAGCTACTTTAAGATCATCAGACACAACCACGCCTAGGTCCCGCTCTTCTTTAGTGGACAAAAGTACTTCACCCCCTATACTATGTTGCTCCCTTGGATTGCTGCAGCCCAAATGCATGACCTTACATTTTTTAACATTAAATCCCAGCTGCCAAATTCTAGACCATTCTTCAAGCTTAGCTAGATCCCTCCTCATGTTATCTACACCTTCCTGGGTGTCTACTCTATTGCAGATTTTGGTATCATCCGCAAAGAGGCAAACCTTACCTGACAGCTCTTCTACTATATCACTAACAAAGATGTTAAAAAGAATCGGACCAAGGACAGATCCCTGGGGCACACCACTGGTAACATCCTTCTCCTCAGAGTGAGCTCCATTTACTTGCACTCTTTGTCGCCTCCCACCCAACCAATTTCTAACCCAAGCAGTAACTTTAGGGTCCATCCCTAGGGTACTCAGTTTGTTTATAAGTCACCTGTGGGGAACAGTGTCAAAGGCTTTACTGAAATCTAAATACACCACATCTAGAGCTCTCCCTCGGTCCAACTCCCTGGTCACCACTGTTCCCTCTAAGCTGTGTGTGTGTGTGCACGCGCACACACCTCGCTGAGTGAGCGCACATACTTTACAACAGAGCGCACAAAAATTAACGGTTCTGATTCTGATAAAAAACAACACAGACGTCTTAAAATTTAAAAGTTGTGATTGTAATTACTAGAAATTTTCCGCTTCATTTAGTAATCGCCTATTTTCATTTAATTTGATTAAAATCAATGTGGTGTACATATTGTATTCTGACGTGTAGTCAAATTTTAAAGCATATAACTCGAGTGTCATTATGTGGCGCACAAAAATTTAACCTTCCTTCAAAGCTGCACAGCTGATATTTTATGCGCACACAGCCTACAGAAAATTAGCGGGAACATTGCATCCAAGACATGAGAGGCCACAATGGTACTGAGGTGAACTCTGACCAAGTTGTTCTTGAGACCTGTTAAGAACAAGCGGAGGAGATACTGGAGAAATGTCTCCACAGAAGCAGAGAAGAGATTGAGATCCTTCTGGGAACACCAAAACGAGAACCTATGCCACTTGAAAGCTTACTGGAAGCCAAAAGAATCTTCTTAACCTCGAGTGAGGTTAAAGTCCTGTAACACTATGCTCTTGGCAGCCATGCTGAGAGATGGAAGGGCTGTCGGGTAAGGTTTGCCTCTTTGCGGATGATACCAAAATCTGTAATAGAGTAGACACCCAGGAAGGTGTAGATAACATGAGGAGGGATCTAGCTAAGCTTGAAGAATGGTCTAGAATTTGGCAGCTGGGATTTAATGTTAAAAAATGTAAGGTCATGCATTTGGGCTGCAGCAATCCAAGGGAGCAATACAGTATAGGAGGTGAAGTACTTTTGTCCACTAAAGAAGAGCGGGACCTAGGCGTGGTTGTGTCTGATGATCTTAAAGTAGCTAAACAGGTAGAAAAGGCGACGGCAAAAGCTAGAAGGATGCTTGGGTGCATACGGAGAGGAATGGCTAGCAGAAAAAAGGAGGTGATAATGCCTCTGTATAAGTCTTTGGTGCGACCTCATTTGGAGTATGGTGTGCAATTCTGGAGACCGCACCTTCAAAAGGATGTGAACAAGATGGAGTCGGTGCAGAAGGTTGCTACTAAAATGATTAATGGGCTTCATTATAAAGCATATGAGGACAGACTTAAGGATCTTAATATGTATACCTTAGAGGAAAGGCGGGATAGAGGTGATATGATTGAGATGTTTAAATACCTCCGTGGCATAAATGTTCAGGGAGAGAGCCTCTTTCAATTGAAAGCAAGTTCTGCGACGAGGGGACATGGGATGAGGGTGAAGGGAGATAGATTCAGGAGTGATATGCGGAAATATTTCTTTACGGAAAGAGTAGTGGATCCGTGGAATAGTCTCCCAGTGGAGGTGGTAGAGATGAGGACAGTAACTGAATTCAAAAAAGCATGGGACCAACACAGAGGATCTCTAAAGGTAGAAAGTGGACTGTTGTAGTTGTTGTTATGGAAGGACAGACTAGATGGGCCTTGTGGTCTTTTTCTGTCATCATGTTTCTATGTTTCTATGTTTCTATGGAGAGATCATGGGTTGGGATAGAGCAGTGTACCATTCTGCCTGAGAGACGAGATCGGCCATGGATCCCAATCGTAGAGGCTGAGAGTCAGATGTAGCAGCAGGGGATACCATGGATGGCGTGGCCAGTGAAAGGCTATGAAAATCATGAAGCACTTGTCAGTCTGTAGCTTCAAAAGAGTCTAGGGAATAAGGGGTATGGGAGGGAAAGCAGAAGAGAGACTCTGACCCCAATGTAGGTGAAACACATCCACTTGCTGTCTTGCTGGACATCAGAGTCCTGGTACAGAAGTAGGGAAGCTTGGCAATCTGCAGCGTGACAAACAGAACTATGTCTGTAGATCCCAGGTCTGAAAAATGTAGGTCTTAGTGTCCAGATGGAGAGACCATTCATGGGGAAGAAGGATCTGACTAAGCTTTTCTGCTAAGACACTGAGCTCCCCTGGGACATACAACACTTGGAGGTGTATCTGATGAGACATGGCAAAGGACCACAGATGACGAGCCTCCTCACAGAGAGGCCAAGAGCCTGTTCCATCCTGCTTGCTCACATAGAACATGGCCACCTGATTGTCTGTCCTGACTAGGACCCTTTGTGCTCTGAGGTAATCTTTAAACACCTTGAGGGCATTTGAGAAGCATGAAGCTCCAAGAGATTGATCTGGAGATGTGACTCCTCCATTGTCCAGAGGCCTTGTGTAGAAAGAGTGCCCAAGTGAGCTCCCCAAGAGTGCCCAAGTGAGTTTGGAGGCATCTAAAAGGAGACCCGACTAGGACATTTTCTTGAGAACACCACCACTGGAGGGATGTGTGAGAGGAGCAGTGACTTGTATCTTGTCCCTGAGGCCTGGGTCCACTGGGAGGCAAGAGTCCACTGGGGAATATGGGACGACATGTACTGTTGAGGCCATGTGCCCCAGAAGCTGCAGCATTTCTCTGGCAGTCAGATGGTTTCGGAGTAGCACTTGGGAGGTTAGCTCAATGAGTGGGGCACAGTGGAGTTGGGGCACAAACGCCTTGGCCTGCTGTGTGTCCAGTAAAGCTCCTATGAACTCTAGTCTGAAATGGAGCAAGGTGGGAATTTGGAAAGTTTATGACAAATCCCAAGTGTTGTAGTACTGTGATGGTATGATGCAAAGAAAGTTCAACCTCTTGAGAGGTATTTGCTCTTATGAGACAGTGGTCTAAGTAAGGGAAAGCGTAGTTACTCACATGTAACAGGTGTTCTCCAGGGACAACAGGAATCAGTCCTCACTTATGGGCGACATCGGCACCGACGGAGCCCGCGTGGAGCAATTTCCCAGCTTTCAAAGGAAGCCTTTGGGATTGCTATCACGCATGCGTGTTCCTCTTCCTGCGCAAGGGTGCCATCTTGCTCAGTCAGGTCCCTTAGCTCGAGCCCTACCAAGCAGATGGCAAAGGAAGGACAAAACTTTGGCAAATGGCGAGGCTTTGCGTCAGGTTGCTCAGTGCTCCGCTGACCTTTTTGGCGCTGGCCGCCCGCGGCCCTCCCCTTCTCCCGGGGGTAGGAAATGTCCTTCCCGACCTTCCTTTCCGAGGAAGAGGAAGTTTCATTCCTCTGCCCACCTGCCAGGTGCGCACATGCCAGGGACATCTCACACCGGTCGGAAGTGCCAGGGCACGCGCCAGGCTGCTCCTGCCCAGCAGCCTTAGGCTCCGGTATGCGGCAGTTTGCGATTGACTTCTCTTACCAGAAGCTTATTGTCCAGCTCTACACTGGGGTTCTTTTCAGTATGACAAGTGGTTTGGATGCTTGCTTAGGAGTTATGGAGCCCCCTCCCTCGTTTGGGGGGGGGACCTTTCCTACACTGGGATAGCCTGGCTCCTCATGGCCATGCTAGCCTTCTTCTGACTTACCCTTGGGTATGTCCCTCGAACTCCCCTCTTCCTGGGTTCCCCGGATTGAGGGGATCGCGCACCGAATCTTCCTTCTCCCAGTGCAGGCCTTGGCCGTTACCCTCCGAGCATGGCCCGAAATAATCTTCGACAGGGCCAGACCATCCCCGCCCTCTGGTCTGTTTCTCCGCTCTCGCATGGATACCCCGGGGTCTCTCCAGTTGCTGTGTGAGCAGGAGTCCCAGTGTATTATTAATGCTTCTGCATCCCACTGACTCCTGTCAATTCCCTGCACCGCTCTTTGCATTCTTCGGAGCGGCGGAGGGCATTGGTCCTTGTCTCTGAGGGTTTTTTTTCTATATGCCAGAGATGACCCCAACAGTCACACCGTGGCTATATGGCTATTCTATCCTCCTGCCTCCCCTATGGTACGGAGGGCAAGTTTCCTGCGTGACTGTCAGGGAGCGCATCCGAGGCCCAGTACTCCGGATGTGCTCCTCCCCGACTGTTTTGTCTTTCACGCAACCATACGGCTACTCTCGCCGATCTGCCCCTGCACCACGCAAATAGGCTCATCACTTGGATGGCCCTTCTTCCCACCGCCTTCCAGGTGGGTGTTCTCCTGTGGGTCCAGGGGTCAGGTCCGAGGTAGCAGCATTATTCTCACATGTGCATGTTCCCCTGCGTACACGTTTAGTACTCGGGTGGGCGTTCTCGGGTCCACCTATAGCCCGATGTACCTCTACAGGTTTTTTGGCATGTGGGCGCTTGGAGGATGTTATAGTGCCCTGTATCTTACCGACTATTTCCCCGATTGTCGGTACTGACGTTTTTCTTTTTTGTTATTCCTACGGGGTCCGGTCAGCCCGTTCACCTCTGTTCTACGGCTCGGGTTCTGGGACCGTTTGGGCTTAAACTTGCTGCTGTGAAGTCAACAGCTCCTTTTTATTCACGCCTCCTTGTCTGGAGGTTTTCAGGCACGATGTCTTCCTACCCCTTTCTGGGCTAGGGAGGTCTGTGTACCCCTCAGTTCCAGGGGTACACTCCTGTTTCTCCGGGTTGGGTTCTCCCAGATCGGCCAGTCTTCAGTTTAGTCCTCAGGTTGAGGATTCTGTTTCTACTAGAGTTCTCCGATTTCCAGAGAGCTCCTTGCGAAGACCTGCCGTCCTCTCCGGTGCCAGTTGACACCTGCGTCTCCGGCCCGCCCGGACTAGGAACTTCTTCCTCACTGCGGTGAAGCTCCCTTGAAGATTTTTGCTGCTGCATCTACAGTGCCCGTCGCAGCTTACCTTCTACAGTCCAGTAGGTAAGCTCTAGATTGTGCTGGATCATTTACTACTTAATGATACTTGCCGTGATTTGCAGACTCCCTCTGTAGTCTTTAGGTTGCTGTGCCATGGCAACTCTTCTCAACTCCTGCCCTCCAGGGATGCCGGGGATCCAGGTGGGACGCTGCCGCCCTGTCAGGGGCGCGCATTCTGGGATCTCCCCTGGCACCCTTAGCTAGGGAGTCCCCATATGTGAAGACTCATTCCTGCTTGTTCCTGGAGATAGCACAGTTACTTACCTGTAACAGGTGATCTCCGGAACAGCAGGAATTAGTCTTCACAACCCGCCCACCTCCCCTAGGAGTTGTCTCTCTCTCTCTCTCTCCCTCTTCCTCTCCTTCTGTCTCAGCTATGAAACGCAACTGGGGAGAGGCAGTCGGAAGGACGGGAAGCTACCGCGCAGGCGCGAGGGATGCTCCCAAAGGCCTTTTAATTGGATGCTGGGGAGCATTCCCGTGCGGGCTCCGTCGGCGCCGACGAACCCCATATGTGAAGACTAATTCCTGCTGTTCCGGAGATCACCTGTTACAGGTAAGTAACTGTGCTTTACCTGCCAAAGAGCAGAGCAGAGAGGCTTCTGGAGCTAGTACACCAAATCATCCAAAAGTCTCAGATATCAGCGAGGCACTTAATATGCCTTCTAGGACACATGGCCTTCATGGTTTATGTGACCTCAAACGCCCGTCTCCACATGAGGACAGCTCAGTGGTGCCTCAGAGATCAGTGGACACAAGCCACAGGAAGACTCCGAGACAGGATCAGTGTGTCCAAACGACTACTGAAGTCGTTGACCTGGTGGCTTCAGCCATCCAACCTGCTCAAGGGAGTGCCTTTCCAGTCTCCCTCGTACACAAGTGTGCTGATGACAGATGCATCTCTGCTGGGCTGGGAAGCCCACTGCCAGGACATATGCAGGGTTGTAGTCTCCTCAAGAGAAGATGCAACAAATCAACCTCTTAGAGCTCCGGGCGATACGCCTAGCTCTTCAAACCTTGTCTCATGTTCTCTCACATCAGTCTGTCTTAGTACAAACAGACAACCAGGTGGCTATGTTCTACATGAACAAGCAGGGGGGGGACGGGGTCCCGCATCCTGTGTCAGATGATACTGGACCTCTGTCCTTTGCAATCCGGCAGGGTATGTCTCTCAAAGCAGTTTACCTGCCAGGTCAGGAGAACTGCCTAGCAGACGAGCTAAGCAGAATTCTCCAACCTCACGAGTGGCAACTGAATCTGGAAGTAGCCCAGCAGATCTTCCATTGCTGGGGACATCTGGTCATAGATCTCTTTGCCAGTCCGCAGAATCATCAGTTGCCCAACTTTTGCTCCAGACAGCCACACCCCCAAAGGATGGCTGCAGATGCTTTTCTAATCTCCTGGTCCGTGGGCCACCTGTATGCATTTCCTCCCACGCCTCTATTCAGAATCCTTCGAGACAAGGCCTCGGTCATCCTGGTAGCATCCAGCTGGCAGTGGAAACTCCACTCCCTCTGGGGACGCAGCCCAACCTCCTGTCCCAGGAGCAGGGCTCTATCTTACATCCCAACCTCAGGTCCCTCAGCCTGATGGCATGGCTGCTGAAATGGTAGTGCTGGCTTCTCTCCTCCTTCCAAAGAACGTGGAAGAAGTGCTACTGGCTTGAGACAGTCCACTAGGAAAACCTATGCCTTCAAGTGGCGTAGGTTTGAGGTGTGGTGTAACCAGCACAATGAAAACCCTTTCTCTTGTCTGGTACCAGTGGTGTTACAGTACCTGCTTCACCTCTCAGAATTAGGCCTCAAGTCTAACTCTGTCTGGGTCCACCTGAGTGCTTTGTCAGCACACCACTCTACAGTGGAAGGTCAACCTCTTTTGGTTCACCCCTTGGTGTCCAGATTCCTCAGAGGTCTACTTCTACTAAAACCCCTGGTTTGTCCTCCTGCAACCGAGTGGGATTTGAATGTGGTCTTGCAACAGTCTACTCTCCCAAATTTTGAGCCGATGTCCGCTTGCCATCTGTGCTTCCTCTCCTGGAAGGTGCTCTTCCTGGTGGCACTCATCTGCCAGATGAGTGAGTGAACTACAAGCTCTTGTGTCAGAAAGACCGTACACAAGGTTTTATAGGAACAGGGTGGTCCTAAGTTTCTTCCAAAAGTGGTCTCTCCATTCCACCTCAACCAAGAGGTGGTTCTTCCGACAATCTTTCGCAGACCGCATGCCAGCTGAGCAGAAGCGGTTCTGCATACACTTTATTGTAAAAGGGCATTAGCCTTCTACATGGAGCATACGCGGGGACAAAGGGCTACTCAGCTCTTCGTCTCTTATGACCCCAGCAAACTGGGGCTACCTGTCTCCAAGCGCACGTTTTCCACCTGGGTGGCAGACTGCATTGCCTGGACATAGAGGGCGGCCGACCTCCCGTTGCAGGGTCGAGTCATGGCCCACTGTGTCAGGGCTAAGGCCGCATCAGTGGCTCACTTCCTCTCTGTTCCAGTGGCAGACATCTGCCGGGCCGCAACCTGGTCTTCAAGCCAGACTTTTGCAGCCCATTACTGCTTGGATGGAGAGTCCTGACGGGACAGTGCTTTCGGCCAGGCAGTACTCCGTAACTTATTTAAGGTTTAGGTAACTCCTACCTTCCGGCTCTCTGGTGTCAGGCTACCGGGGGTGTTGCGTCTTCTCTGAGTTCCTATCACAGCTGCTGCGGCTGTTCTAGAGGGAGCCATTTTTCAGCTAGGGGTTCTCAGTAGCCTATAGCTAGAGAGTCCCATATCTGAGGACTGACTTCCTGCTTGTTCCTGGAGAAAGCGTAGTTACTCACCTGTAACAGGTGTTTTCCAGGGACAGCAGGAATCAGTCCTCATGACCCTCCCTCCTCCCTTGGAGTTGCAGTCCTATCATTAATTTTTGTTCTTTTGCCGTCTTTTTAGCTATGTCATTTGACTGAGCAAGATGGAACCCTTGGGCGGGAAGGGGATCGCGCATGCACGATGCAATCCCAAAGGCTTTCTTTGAAAGCTGGGGAATTGCTCCGCACGAGGGCTCCGTCGGTGCCGATGTCACCCATATGTGAGGACTGATTCCTGCTGTCCCTGGAGAACACCTGTTACAGGCGAGTAACTATGCTTTCTACTCTTCTTATCCTTCTGCTTCTCAGTACCAGGCTCAAGGCCCTCAGAAGAGACAGCAGCCTCCTAAGCAAAAAAAGAAGCCTTAGGTGGCTAAACCTCAACCAGCTCTGCAGCCACAGTCTGCGTCTGTTTTTTTTTTTTTTTCTTTTTTCTAGAGAACATTGTCACCCTGCTTCTAGAGGACTCTCACCCCCTCCACATTGCAGGCAGACTGTTACTACACCCACAGATGGCACCTTATCTCATAGCAGTGGACGCTAACCATAGTTCGGGAGGGGTACAAACTTCATGTGCAAACTCTGCACCCTGTACTTTTGGGGGGAATTCCACATTCAACCCTCACTCACTGCTCGCCTACCGGATGAGGTGTCCTCTCTTCTGTCTGAGGGCGCCATAGAAGATGTCCTAATATCCCAACAGGGAATGGGGTTCTACTCTCCGTACTTGCTCATACT
Source organism: Ichthyophis bannanicus (assembly GCA_033557465.1). Taxonomy (NCBI): domain Eukaryota; kingdom Metazoa; phylum Chordata; class Amphibia; order Gymnophiona; family Ichthyophiidae; genus Ichthyophis; species Ichthyophis bannanicus. The sequence continues at coordinate 516,511,496 of CM066035.1, forward strand.
TGCTCATACTCCGTACTTGCTCATACCAAAGAAGACCGGAGAGTACAGGCCCATCCTGGACCTCAGAAACCAAGTTTCTGCTGCACAAGAAGTTCAAAATACCATTATGCTAAATGTTATCTCATTTGTACTGTCTAAATACTGTTAACTGTACTGTCTAAATGTTTACATGTTACCCTAATGCTAACGGTAACCCTCCAATTGTGATGTGACGTGACCACCTTGATTGAAGGAAAAGATGGCATACAAATATGTCTAAATAAATAAATAACATGATCTCTCTTGGGATGCTTCTACCCCAAGTTTCTTCACAAAGTGCCTGGCACTCATAGCTGCATATCTGAGATCTCTAGGGATATTTCTCTTCTGCAGGAACAAGCAGGAAGTCAATCCTCACTTATGGGTGATGTCGGCACCGACGGAGCCCATGCAAAGCCATTCCCCAGCTTTCAAAGAAAGCTTTTGGGATCGCTACCACGCATGCATGGTCCTCTTCCCGCCCAAGGGTGCCATCTTGCTCAGTCTTCCTTTTTCCGCGGAGCCCTTTGGACACACGTCCTCATCCCTTGGAAAAGGTTTGCATTTTCCTTGCCTTAACAGGCTATATCTCTTTTTTTTTAAGGGTTGCACCAGTCCTCTACCTGTCCTCCCCTTGCTCTCTTTTGGAGCTTGCGGGGATACCCTTTCTAAATTTTTCTTCCCGGGCTTCGCGCCCTTTTTTCTCTCCAACCGTTGGCCGCATGGGTCTTCGACCTCGCAAGGGCCGATTTTGCCCCCATGGCCATTGGGTTTAAAAAATGCGATAGATGCTCTAGGAACATGTCGCTTACGGACCCTCATGACTGCTGTCTAAGGTGTTTGGGAGCTGATCATGATCCAGAGCTCTGTTCTCTCTGCAAGAAAATGTCCTCTAAGGCCCTGGTCAGCCATAAGCAGACATCCGAAGCTATTTTTCAAAAGGCACCCTCGGTCGTCTCCTCTCTGGTGGGTTCTCCCCCTGCTGCACTGTGTTCTAGACGGCATTCGGACCAGGGGTCCACCGAGGTGGAACAGCGCAAAAAGAAGAAGGCCTTGAAGTCGCTGTCTGGGGCCCCCAACAAGCGCGAGCACTCCCGCGCCCGGTCACTTAGCCCCATTCGGCATTCATGAGAGTCTGACAAGGAGCGGCCCAGCATGGTACTTTGCAGAGAAATGGAGGACTCCAGCGAAGGCGCCCAGTCTCCTAAGGGCCGTCCCGGTGAGGACCCCCTCTCCTCCTCGATGCCTCATCCGGTGACCCCGATATCGGGGTCCCAGGGCCCCACGCACTCATGGGAGTCCCGTATGCTGGCGCTAGAACACAACATTTCTGCGTTTATTGCTTCCCAGCAGGTGCTCATGGCCAGCTTCACTGTCTTGCACCCGGAGACCGTGGGTCCCTTGCGTGGAGCACCCAAGTCCGTCCAGGAAGCCCCCGAGAGCCATGGGCCTCATGAGGGTCCTTGACGTCGGTCTCACTCGCTCTCCCATTCTTCGGGGGCGAGGTTGTCCAGGGCTTCCGACTCTAGGCTGCGGCCATCGGACAGGGCGAACTGCCCTGCTCGGATTCCTCGACTGATTTCTTGGACTGGGAATCCGATCGGGACACATTCCCTGAGACCCACACCCACCGGGACCTTCCATCGGATCCCTCGCTGCCTGATCTCCAGTGGCGTTCACCACCCCAAGGACACCACCTTTTTGGCGTTTATTTGGGACATGGTTCGGGCCCTCAACCTGGTCACCCAGACAGAGGAAGACCCTCTTGCTGAAGAACTCGATATTCTTCAGTACGAGGCCCCACCCAGGGAATCCCTCACCGTGCCGGTGCCGCTGATCTCCCGGCTATTGCTCCACATGTGGGAGGCCGCAGCCTTGGTCCCCATTGTGAGCCCCTTGACACAATGTACAAGGTTCAGCGAGGGCCAGGCTTCCGTACAACTCAACTTCCACACATAGTTATTTCCAAGTTATAATGCCCTGTTCAATGTAAGTTCAGTTTGTTCAATGTAAACCGCACTGATGCAGAATAGCTGCGGTATATAAGAGAATATAAATAAATACAAAATAAATAAAACTACTCAAAATCTCACCTCAAGCCGGCACAGGCTCTTGAATTCATTGAGGCGTGCTTCGATACGATACTCGGCAGGCCATAGCCTTCTTGCCGGTGGATCACTCCACCCGCCTCCGGGCTCGAGCGGCGTGCGTCCAGAGCGCCCACCAGGCCACCGCTATGTCCATGCTATGTCTCTTGGGCCACATGGCCTCAACCATGCATGTGGTTCCTCACTCCCACTGCACATGCGGACGACCCAGTGGTGCCTCGGCTGCCAATGGAGTCAATCACTCGGGCACCTCAGGGACCCCTTCAGGGTTCTTCCCGACCTTCGTTTGTCCCTGAAGTGGTGGCAAAACCCCTGCAACCTTCTGCGGGGATCACTCTTTCAGGCCCCACAGCACGATGTGGTACTGACCACGGATGCTTCCCTGTTATGGTGGGGAGCCCATTGTGGGTCTCTCTGCACACAGGGGCAGTGGTCGCCGGTAGAGGCTCAACAGCAGATAAATCTGCTCGAGCTCTGGGCCATCCTGTGGGCCCTGAAGGCCTTCGAAAGTGTCCTCAGTGGGAAGTCAGTTCTGGTGCAGACCGACAACTGTGTAGTGATGTTCTATATCAACAAAGAGTGGGGCACGGGGTCACGCTCCCTCTGCAGGGAAGCAGTCCTCATCTGCTCTTTTGCCGCCCGGCGGAGGATGTCCCTCAAGGCGACATACCTCCCGGGTCAGGAGAATGACTTGTTGGACAGGCTCAGCAGAATCCTTCGCCCCGCAAGTGGCGTCTTGATCCCAGAGTGGCAGGCTGGCTGTTTCTACGCTGGGGCACTCCAATGATGGACCTCTACGCAAGCCCTCAGAACACGCAGCTCCTTCGCTTCTGCGGGCCCGGTGCCGCAGGGAGGGCCCCGATGCATTTCTCCTGGATTGGTCCCTCTAGTCTTCTCTATGCATTCCCTTCTTTCCCCCTCATTGCGAGGACTCTGTTCAAGACTCAACGGGATGGGGCATCGCTGATTCTCATGGCCCCCTCGTGGCCTCGGAAGCCTTGGTTTCTACTCCTGCTGTCGTTGGAGCCTCTGATCTCCCTGTGCTCTGCCAGGGACCTGCTGATGCAGGAGGAGGGTCAAGTACTACACCCGAATCTCCCCTCCCTATTCCTCATGGCCTGGCAGCTGAACGGGTCTCTATAGCCTCTCTGGCCCTTCCAAAGGAGGTTGAGGAAATCCTCCTTGCCTTGAGGAAGTACTCCACTAGGCGAGTTTACACCTTTAGGTGCAACGCTTCTCCGTCTGGTGCTCAGAGCACTAGATCAACCCCTTCTCATGCCCAGTTCGGTGGGTTCTCCAGTTCCTTCTCCACCTCTCGAGGGATGGGCTGAAGTCGAACTCTGTTAGAGTTCATCAGAGCGCCATATCGGCTAATCACATCACTATCGAGGAAAAACCTCTTTCGGGGCATCCACTAGTCTCCCACTTCATGTGGGGCCTTCTGTTGTCCAAGCCACCCATCCATCCCCCTCCAGCGGAATGGGACTTGAACGTGGTGCTCACGCAGCTCACTTGCCCGCCTTTCGAGCCGATGGCGACGTGTTCACTCTGGCATTTGTCCTGGAAGATGAACTTCCTGGTGGCACTGACCTCAGCTTGCCGAGTCGGTGAGCTTCAGGCGCTCATGGCTGGCGCCCCTTACACCAGGTTTTATCAGAACAGGTTGGGTCCTCTGGACCCATCCTAAATTATTACCCAAGGTCGTGTCGGCCTTTCTTCTTAACCAAGAGATAGTGCTCCCGACCTTCTTCCCGAAGCTCCACGCCGATCAGGCATTAGCGACTCTCCACACCCTCGACTGCAAGCAGGCCCTCGCCTTCTACTTGCAGCGTACCCAGACTCATCGCAAGTCTGACCTGCTCTTCGTGACCTACAATCCCAATAGGCAGGGACAAGCAGTCAGCAAGCGCAACCTCTCTGTTTGGGTGGCGGACTGCATCGCGTTCGCCCATGCGAAGGCGGGCATCCCTCTGAATCATCGAGTCACTTTACATGGGGTCTGAGCCAAAGCGGCCTTGGTGGCCTCGCTACGCTCTGCCCATGATGGACATCTGCCAGGCAGCAACCTGGTCTTCTATGAATACCTTCGCCGTCCACTACTGCCTGGAGAGGGAGTCCCACTGGGACAGGGCCTTTGGCCAGGCTGTACTCCGTAATCTGTTCAGGGTATAAGCAACTTCTGCCCTCCGACCTTTCTTTTTTTTTTTTTTAATTTAATCTTTATTAATTTTACAATACAAAGAAGCTAAATTACACAAGCTTCATGGAAATTAGGACAAATGGTCTGAAAACTAACATTGATACACCAATATTTAAAAACAGGAAATAGAAAAGAAGAAAAAAACAATTTCAAGTCCTACTATAGCCCACCACAAGGAGATCCAAGTAAGAAAACAATTAACCAAAAAATTTGAGAAGCATAAGAAAGAGAACAAAAACAGTCAAACTTAAGTAGTAGGCAGGGCATCTGGAGCCTCATGAGGAAGCCGTCAGGCACTCAGAAAGCTCGACAACTGGGAAGGTTCATAGAAAATATAAGAGGCATTATTAATTTTAACCATACATTTGCAGGGATACTTTAAAAAGTATAACCCCCCCCAACAACAAAACCCCAGGTCGAAGTAGAAGAAATTCCTTTCTACGCTTTTGAGTTTCCTTCGCAAGGTCTGGAAAGACCCTAACAAATAAACCATAGAATTGAACAGAACGCTTCTTAAAAAACATTCGTAAAAACCAATCCCTATCAGAGGACAGGGCAAAAACAGCAATCAATGTGGAAGGAGAAACCGCCTCCTCAGCCGAGGACTCCAATAAAGCTGAGATATTCAGCAAATCTGCCTGGCTCTCCCCATCAATAACTCCAGCCCCAAGATCTTTCTTCCCAGATGGTAAATAATATGCCTTAAGCATAGGGGGATGGGAATCAATTGGAACACCAAGAACTTCTACCAAATACTTCCTAAACATATCTTTAGATGAAATATTAGATATCCTAGGGAAATTAATACAGCGAAGACTACAATATCTGGAGTTATTTTCCAAGGATTCAATCCGAGTTTTTAAAGCCACCATGTCCCTCTGACAAGACGAAACACCTTCTAAGTAGCAAGTAGCCTTCTGTTGCATTTCTGTAACCGATGTTTGCAAAGCTGTTACTTCAAGGGTATGTTGCTGAAGCAGGGTAGTATGTCCTTGTACCTGTGCTGCTACAGCCACCACCTGGGGGGCAAATACTTCCCCAAGCTTGACTATAGCAGTCCATATCGATTCAAGAGTAAATTCAGCGGGTCGCTCCAAGGAAAAAGTAAATACCTGTCCCGAAGAGCCCTCTGTTGCACGACGTTCACTCCTCGTTTCTCCAGACCGGGGCAAACCCAAGAAGGCATCCAGTTGGCCCGCAATAACCCCCCGCAACATCACATCCTGAGTCCCGCGGGCCCGTCGGGGACGTCGCTCCCTTCGATGCCCAGCTTGGAATCAATCCCGGGCTCTGACGATGCAGTACCAACTGCCTCGATTCGGGACTGTCAGTATCCTCCTCTGTTTAGGGCGATCCCTCCTGTGCACCAGCACGGTGGGTCCCCTGGTGTCCAAGCGGCCTCCCCCGAAATAGCTCCTCTGGGAGAGCCGTCTTTTCAGGACTTTCTCCTTGACATGGCGGACTTGCTGGCCATTCCTGTCCCAGGCCCTTCGCTAAGTCCAGGTCCTGCGGAACAGGCAGCCATAATGCTTCCTCTACATCCTTCCCTGCGGGATCTCCTGCTCGGGATTTGGCGCTCGCCTTTACAGGTTCCGACGCCGCCTACAGCCATGCATGCCCTGTACCGGGTGCCCCCCTCTCCGGGTTTTCGGACGCACCAGCTTCCCCATCATTCCATTGTGGTGGAATCGGCCCTGAGGAAGGTCGGAAGCAAGAAGAAGCACTCTTCCTGCCCCCCGAATCGTGCGTCTAAAGCACTGGACAACTTTGGGCGGCAGACCTTCCAAACGTCCATGTTGGCTTCCAGAATCCTTTCATATATTTTCTATATGAGCCTGGCGCTTCGGGAGGTCACCGAGAGGTTCTCTCTTTTGTCTCCCTTTGTGTCGGCCACTCGGGCCCCTGACTATTCCTTGCTTCTTTACCATTGTAGGAATATCTCTTGGTTTCTTTCTCGTGCTGCCGTGGACTCTTGAGTCTGTTAGCAGGTCAGACCGGGGTCGGCTCCGAAACGCGTCGGAGCCACGCTTTCTAGACTGGAGATCGATTCAAGGCTGGGCATCGAGCCGAGCGAAGCCAGCGACGCCTCCTTAGAGGGCCCCGGTGTCGGCGGCCGCGCCGGAGCTGCCAATCCTGGAAATCAAATCGGGGTCGCGACGATCAGTGCCGCGGGCAACGAGGGCTGCCCAGGCCGAAACTCGGCGAAAAAGGAAACACCCGAAGTCGGCTCCGACGTCGGAATAGAGGCCCTTTTAGACGCCGGGTTCTTCCCGCGCCTGTTTTACTGAGCGGGAAACCCTTACGGGGCGTACTACTCGACCTCGAGGGTACCCAGGTAACCCGTCGACGAGCCCCGGCGGGGAGCGAGACGCACAGCCTCGGCTCCGCGGCAGCGGCGCCTCTTTGGGTCGACTCGACTGAAGGTCCCGAGGCCTCCCGCGGGCAAACTCTAGTGACGAGTGGAGCACTCAACGTCCGCGTCGATGCCGGGAGGTCGGCGTTGCCCGGGGTGGGCCCCGGCCCCACGCAAGATGGGGGTGCCGAACCGCCCATCCGGGACAGATCGATCGGCTCTGAAGGTGGAGCCAGGTGACGACCCCTGGTGAAGAATGGGGCACTCGCCCCCGACACAGCCCCCGGAGGGGTGGAGCCACTCAAAGCCAGTACCGCCCCCACGGAAGCCTGGGATGAGTCGATCGGCCCTGAAGAAACCGAGGACACCCGGTGCCGATCTCCGGCGGGGAGTGGGACACCCGACTCCGACGACTTGGTCCCGCTCGAAGCGGTCACCACCTCCGCGCATGGCAGGGGCGTGGGCACGCCATACCGGGTCAGGTTGGTCCGACGATCCCCGGTGAAGAGTGGACCACTCGGGCATGGCTCGGGAATGTTCTGTGAGGAGCGAACCTCAGGAACAACCCGAAACCCCGTGGAGGCTCTGGAGCCCGAAGACTCCCTCCAGGGTTTAAGGGACTGGAGGGGAAGGCCGGAGCCGTCATCATGCCGCGCATGAGACTCGCCCCTCAAGGCTTGGTTAGTCTTAACAGACTGTTGTTGGGTTACCTGATCCTGGCGAGGAGAGAGAGCCGACGCCCGCAACTCAGCGGGAAAGACGTCGTCGAGGGACACTCGAAAAAGGGAGGGTCTTCTCCCGACGCTGAAGCCCGGGGAACCGGGGGAGAAGGGGTCAGGTCCCAAACAGGAGAGACACCAGGCGTTGGAGTCTAAGAAGAAGACCAAGTCTCCACAGTGGGGGCACTTCTTAGGAGAAGAAGGCTCCATGCTGGAAAGCCCGGTAGCCTCAGAATAACTCGAGGAGAATGCTCCTCGAAGAAAATAAGAAAAAATAAGAAAAAAGGGGGGACATCAGCGGTGCCCGAGTCGGCGGGAAAAAAACCGCGACCACAAGAAACAAGAAAAAGGAAAAAGAAGAAGAGTTTCTGCGGTGGCAGGAGGTACGTCCTGCCGGCTCCGCGGAAAAACGAAAACTGAGGAGAGGCAGTCGGAAGGGCGGGAAGCTACCGTGCAGGCGCGAGGGATGCTCCCAAAGGCCTTCTAATTGGATGCTGGGGAGCATTCCCGTGCGGGCTCCGTCGGCGCCGACGAACCCCATATGTGAAGACTCATTCCTGCTTGTTCCTGGAGATGCCTTCGCTTGAAGGGTGTCTAACCTTGCCCCATGAACTCAAAATTTTGAGTGGGGAGCAAAGTGGACTTTGCTTGATTTATGACAAAGCCTAGATGCTGCAGTATGTTGGTAGTGCGAGCTGTGTGGCCTGTTGGGCTTCTTGAGGCGAAGGGGTCCTGATGAGCCAGTTGCCCAGGTACGGGAAGACAAAAATTCCCTGGTTCCTGAGGAAGGCCGCCACTACCACCAGACATTTGGTAAACACTCTGGAGGCAGAAGCTAGGCTTAATGGAAGTACTCTGTACTGAAAATGGTTTCCTCACACTACAAATCTTAGATATTGTCTGTGGTCTGGATGTATGAGGATGTGCGTATAAGCATCCTTCAGGTCTAAAGAGCATAGCCAGTCTCCCTGGTGGAGGAAAGGCAGCAATATTCCAAGGGAAAGCATCTTGAACTTTTCCCTCACCAGGAACTTGTTTAAGTTTCACAGGTCGAGGATGTGTCTGAGGCCTCCTGTTCTCTTTGGTATTAGAAAATACCTGGAGTAAAAGCCTTGTCCTAGCAGGCTGTGGGGCACCGGCTCCACCGCCTGATCCTCTAGAACAGTGGTCCTCAACCCAGTCCTCTGGGGCCCACAGGCCAGTCAGGTTTTCAGGATACCCACAATGAATATGCATGAGATAGATCTGCATGTACTGCTTCCATTGTATGCAGATCTATCTCATGCATATTCATTGTGGGTATCCTGAAAACCTGACTGGCCTGTGGGCCCCAGAGGACTGGGTTGAGGACCACTGCTCTAGAAGACCGGCCAACTCCTGTAAGAGGAGGTTCCTGTGTAGAGGGGGTCTGAGAGGCTCTCCTGGAAAGTAGGAGGGAGGTACCTGGTTGAAGTGGAGCAAATAGCCCCAGGCATCAGTGGTGATTGCAGGCCACCTGTGAGCGTACAGGGTCAACCTTCCTCCTGTGCAAAGCCTCACCCCTGGTTGGAGAGAGACTATGCTGTGGCAGTCAAAAACCCCCTACCAGCTGGGAAGGAGCCGGTGCCTGAGGCTTGGGGGTCTTCTGCTTACCAACTTGTCCTGAACCCATGGCTCCAGGTCCGACGACATTAGCCACGCCTGGCATCGGGCACCGATGCCGGCTGTGGCTACTCGGGCCAAAGCCTCGAAGCCGTCATAGGCTGCTCGAGACTAACTTCGAGCACTCCCAAATCCCAGTGGACAAGTTCTTGAAGCTCTGCAAGGGTTCCTCAGAGAGGCCAGTTCAGAACCCAGCAATCTCCTTTGCCAGGTCCCGTTAAGTACATGCCCATGTACAGCTGGTATGTTTGGACACGGCATGATAGCATCGAGCCCTGGTAGCACTTTTTGCCGAGGGCATCCAAGTTCCGGCCCTCCCTGCCAGGGGGCACCGAGGAGTGTGTTTTTTTGGCTCTTGAGCCTGTGCATGGCCGATTCCACAACTATGGAGTTGTGCAGCAGCTGTGCCTTTTAGAACCCAGGGCTCTTGCAGATTCGACAGATGGAATCACCCGCTTGCTGAGAACTGGCATCGAGGCCAGTGACTCCCACATGCGGAGCATCAGCCATTCCAACATCAGAGAAACCAGTAGCGTAAGGGCTTCCTGCGGGGGAAAGTCATATTGGAGGGCTTCGAGCGCCTCAGCTCAAGCTCCCCCTCGGTGTCCACCGGGAATGCCAAAGCCTTGGACATGTCCCTGATGAAGTCCGAGAACCGAGTATCCTCCGGGGGGGGGGGGGGGGACCTTCTCCGAGGCTTGGACCCTGGCGAGTCTGATGGGATACACCGGGTCCAGTGGGTGTCCGGGGACTCTTCATCTTCCGTTTCCCATGCCGAGTCCTCCGAGGATGAATCGATGGGCTCCGGTCGTGAGGGCTTCAATCTCGACTGCCCCGACACCAAGGGCACCGGCGTCGATGACCTCGGTCCCAAACAGGAGGTCGAGAGAGACCTCGGCCAAGGATCGATTCGAGCTCGAAGAGTCTCGAGGATCAGCTCGGCCTTCAGGGTCAACTTAAATGTTGAGGTTCTGGTGGTCGGAGCGGATGGACAGGTGAGACTGGCCATCAGCACCTGCTGCTGCTCCATGAAGGTAGACATGCTGCGCTCCAAGGCCGTCATTCTGAGACCGAGCTTAAAACACTCCGCAGCCTCTGGCTCGGGTCCCGACACCGTCGGGCCTGATGCCGGTTCTCTCAGAGGAGAGTCAACGAGGACAACAGCAGTTACCTTCCTCTGCGTTTCTGGTTCCGTGCGAGGTACTTTTCCAGGGTGCTCCGGCTCAGAGGACCAGGGGTGGCAGTCAGGACTCCGCGACCTGGTCCGCGAGGGCCCAGGCCGATCAGAGGCATCCAATGATGATGCAGGTTTCTTCTTCCTCCGGTGTTCCCGCGAGGGAGACCCCCGCTCAGAAGACCCCCGACGATGCTCGGAGTCAGATAACTCCCGAGACATTGAGGCTTCTGAAGAGGTCTGGACCCGGGTGGATTTGGACTCTGAGAAAATCCTTTCACGCTGCTGATGCCTACTTCTAAGTGCCTTAGAGGACATTTTGCTACACGGGCCACAGACCTTCGGGTCATGGCTGGGCCCGAGGCAGCAGAGACAGCAGTCATGTGTGTCGGTGAGGGACAGTGATTTTTTTACACCGATCACACTTTTTAAAGCCGCTGGCAGCCATCGGGGGAAAAAGGGCCCCTGCAAGGTCAAATGACTGGGCTGCCAGTGAAAAAGAAAAAAAGCATGAACGCTACTCACTAAGGAGAAAAATGAAAAATAAAGACCGGACTAGATACTGGTGTACCGAACCGAGGCGGGAAGGGGAACCGGGGTCGAACCGGGCCGAAGAAGAGAATCTTCAGGAGTTTTGACGCACTTTTTCCAAGAGGGAAGTTGGACTACGTTAGTTGGGCTCTGCGGAAAAAGGGAGACTGAGCAAGATGGCACCCTTGGGCGGGAAGGGGATCGCACTTGCGCGATGCAATCCCAAAGGCTTTCTTTGAAAGCTGGGGAATTGCTCCGCACAAGGGCTCCGTCGGCGCCGTCACCCATATGTGAGGACTGACTTCCTGCTTGGGGGCCTGAAGCCATCCAAATCTGTGTGCACTGATAAAGCACAGTTACTTACCTGTAACAGGTGATCTCTGGGAACAGCAGGAATTAGTCCTCACTTATGGGTACGTCGGTACCGACGGAGCCTGCGTGGGAAAGCTCCCCAGCTTCCCAGAAGGAAGCTTTTGGGGCCTCCCACTGCACATGCGCGCTGCCTTCCCGCCTTCCTGACCAGCTCTCCTCAGTTCGAGTTTATAGCTGAGACAATAGAGAGAGGAAAGGAAGATAGATAGAAGATACAACTCCTAGGGGAGGTGGGTGGGTTGTGAGGACTAATTCCTGCTGTTCCCAGAGATCACCTGTTACAGGTAAGTAACTGTGCTATCTCCAGGAACAAGCAGGAATAAGTCCTCACTTATGGGGACTCCCTAGCTAAGATGCCTGGGAGATCCCCTTCCAAGGGTTCGCCATCTTCGTATGGATCTCAGGCATCCATCCTGGGAAGTTGTTCAAGTATGGAACAGGTGTTTGAGGACAGCCTGACCAAACAAGGCAACCCGGCGGGAGTCCTTGTCCAAACAGTAATGGGCTGTGAAGGTATGAACCGAGGCCCATGTGGCGGCTCGACAGATCTGATGTATGGATACAGAGTGAAGATGAGCCATAGAAGTGGCCATGGCTCTCACATTGTGAGCTGTGACATGGCCTTCCAGAGAAATATTTTTACTCTGGTAAGCAAAGGAAATACACTGAGCAATCCAATTGGAAAGTGTACGTTTGGAGACTGGAAGTCCCAAATGAGAAGGATCAAAAGCCACGAAAAGCTGGGAAGACTTTCGATGTGGCTGAGTCCTGTTGAGGTAAAAGGCAAGAGCTCTTTTACAATCTAAAGTATGAAGGTTCCTCTCTGCACTGGATGCATGAGGAGCTGGAAAAAAGACAGGTAGATATACCTCTTGATTAAGATGAAAAGGCGAGACCACTTTGGGCATAAAGTGGGGATTCGTCCTAAGGACCACCTTATCATGATGAAACCTGGTATAAGGTGGATGAGCCACTAAGGCCTGTAGTTCACTGATACGGCGAGCCGAAGTGACTGCAATAAGGAAAAGGACCTTCCAGGAAAGAAATTTCAAGGAGAGAGAAACCAACGGTTCAAAAGGTGGCTTCATAAGCTGACCCAGAACTAGGTTCAAGTCCCATGCTGGAGGAGGTCGTATGGGAGGCTTAGTTAGAGTCAGGCCTCTCATGAACCTTGCAACAAGCGGATGAGAGGAGACAGGTTGTCCATTTATAGGTTTTAAGGATGCTGCAATAGCACTCAAATGGACTCTTACTGAATTCGTCTTAAGGCCTGCATTAGAAAGATGCAGGAGATAGTCTAGTAGAGAATTCAAAGGAAGTGCTAGAGGGTCAAGACCCCGTTGAGCACACCAAATGGAAAAGCGTTTCCATTTGAAAGCATAGGAACGCCTCGTGGAGGGTTTCCTAGAGGCATGAAGGATATCTTTCACTGGTTGAGAAAGATTGAAGTCATGAAGGCTTAGGCCTTCAGTAACCAAGCTCTGAGGTGTAGGGACTTGGGGTTTGGGTGCCACAAAGTCCCTTCCTCCTGAGATAGAAGGTCTGGCGCAGCTCCCAGGTCCAGGGAGGGTCCCTGGGAGAGATGCAGAAGTAGAGGGAACCACACTTGGTGTGGCCAGCGTGGAGCTATGAGGATCATCGATCCGTGATCTCTCTGGAGTTTGAACAGAGTCTTGGGAATCAAAGGAATGGGTGGAAAGGCATATAGGAATTCCTGACCACAATGCAGGAGAAAGGCGTCGTTGGCCTGAGCTCCCTGACACGGATTCCTGGAACAGAACCGGGGAGGTTTGGCATTCCACGGACTTGCAAAGAGGTCTATGTCCGGGGTTCCCTATTCCTGAAAGATTCTGCGTATCTGGTCCATATGTAGGGACCATTCGTGTGGAAGCAATACTCGACTGAGTCTGTCTGCCCGAGAGTTTTGAACCCTTGGAAGATAGACTGCCAGAACATGAATTTGATGCTCTCTGGCGAAGGCCCATAATCTGAGAGCTTCGTTGCAAAGCGACAGAGAGCCTGTCCCTCCTTGTTTGTTTATGTAGAACATGGCCACCTGATTGTCTGTCTGGACTAGGACGGTCAGGTTGACTAGGAGGGTATGGAAGACTTTGAGAGCAAAGAAGATTGCTCGCACTTCCAGGAGGTTGATGTGAAGGGTGGTCTCTTGCGGAGACCAAGTACCCTGAGTGGAGAGGTGTTGAAGATGGGCTCCCCACCCTGTTTGGGAGGCATCTGTTGTGAGGGTTGCTTGGGGCAACAAAGGTTGGAAGGGGGCCCCCAACAACAGATTCTTGGTGGACATCCACCATTGGAGGGACCAAAACAGACGCTTTGAGGTGAGTATTTGGTCGGAGAGCGCTCCTGATGCCTGAGTCCAATGAGTGGCCAAGGTCCATTGAGCTGCTCTCATATGAAGACGAGCGTAGGGCACCACATGAACCGTGGAGGCCATGTGGCCCAGAAGTCGCAGCATTTCTCTGGCTGTCAAGTGACTGCTGGACTGAGCTTGGGAGGCCAAGCACACCAGACGTTGGCCCCGGACTTGAGGTAGGTAGGCCCTTGCAGTGGTGGTGTCCAACTGGGCCCCTATGAATTCCAGAGACTGAGTAGGGATAAGTTGAGACTTGGGAAGGTTTCTCACCAGTCCCAGATACTGCAGAATGTGCCTCATGCGGTCCAGGGAAATCTGGGCCTCTGACTGAGATGGAGCTCGGATGAGCCAGTCGTCCAGATATGGGAATACAAAAATTCCCAGACCTCTTAGAAATGCGGCAACAACTGCCATGCATTTGGTGAACACTCTTGGAGCAGAGGCTAGACCGAAGGGAAGTACTCTGTACTGGAAATGTTTTCCCTGAAACAGAAATCTTAGATATTTTCTGTGGGATGGGTGGATGAGTATATGTGTGTACGCATCCTTGAGATCTAGAGAACAAAGCCAATCCTGACTCTGAAGGTATGGAAGGAGAATGCCTAGAGAAAGCATTTTGAATTTCTCCTTGTACAGAAATTTGTTCAATTCTCTCAGATCTAGGATAGGTCTGAATCCCCCTGTCTTCTTTGGTATGAGAAAATAAGGGGAGTAGAATCCTGTCCCTTGTTGAAGAAGAGGAACCTCTTCTATTGCCCCTTGGGCAAGGAGAGAAGAGACTTCCTGACCCAACAGGCTCAGGAGAGATGGGGGAGAATTGAAATGCCTCACCATGGTATATGGAGGAAGGTTGGAGAAATGAAGTTTGTAGCCCTGCCTGATGATAGAGAGGGTCCATTGCTCTGATGTAATTTGCCCCCATCTGGGAGCAAAGTGAGCTAACCTTCCGGGAATGGTGAGAGGCTCTGGTTGTTCTAGAGCCAGAAAGGTTAAGTTCTCTAGGGGCAAGTCAAAACCCCTGAGGGGGTTGAGCCTGCTGAGGAGTGGCAGACACTGCAGGCTTTGATCTTGCCTGTTTAGGCTGCTGACGTTTAGCAGCAAAGCGAGGCTGAGAAGATTGTTGGCCAGTGTTTGTGGAAAATCTGGCCTTCTTGTAGTAAGGCCTCTTGAAAGACTTTTTCTTGGCAGGAGTAGAGGTAGACTTAGAAAGTCTATCTAAGGTAGCATTTTCGGCGTCCATTTGAGTGGCTTTAATTTGCCAGTCTTTACCAAATAAGTTCTCACCTGTACAGGGCAGATTCCGTAAGCCATCCAGGACCCAGGGTTCTAGGTCAGAGGCCTGGAGCCAAGCAAGTCGTCGGGCTGCAATGGCAATGCCCGAAGCTCTACCGGCACCTTCAAAGGAATCAAAGGCTGCTCTGTTGGAGAACTTAGAAACATCTAGAAACTGTTTCACTATAGAAATGAACTCCTCCTTTCTATCCTCAGGGATAAAGGGGGCAAAATGCCGTACCTTTAGGGCAAGTTCCCTGAGAAACATGCCCATATACAGACTGTAAGAATTAATCCTGGCTATAAGCATACTAGCCTGGAAAATTTTCCTGCCAAAAGAGTCTAGGGTCTTACATTCTCGCCCTGGAGGGGTAGAAGAGTGCCTTTTGGTGCTCTTAATCTTTTTCAGCGCAGACTTCACCACAATGGAATGGTGAGGCAGCTGAGTCTTTTGAATCCCAGGAGAAGGAGGGACCCGGTACATGGTGTCCAACCTACGAGAGTAAGGAGACAACGTTAGAGGAGCCTCCCATAAGTCCATCAAGTGTTCTTGAAGGATTTCATGGATAGGCAGGGTGACTGCCTCTTTAGGAACCTTAGGGTATCCTAAAATATCCAATTTCTTTGACCTAGGTTCTTTTTCAGAGGATGTGGTAATAGAAAGTCCTTTAGCAAGTTCTATAATGAAGTCTTGAAAGGACAAATCCTCTGGTGGAGACATTCTCCTCTTTGGGGAAGAAGGGTCTTCATGAAGAACTAGAGACAGCTCAGCAGAGTCCTCAGAGGAGTCAAAATCCTCAGAAGAATCAGAGTATTCTCTATTTGCTTCCAACGCACGATACGCATACCGATCGGTATCGACATCGGGCGTACCGGGTATGGGATCGGTATCGGGTGAAAACCCGGATCCGGCATGCGGAACCGATCTGCGTTTGGAAGTCGATGGTCTCGGTTCCGGTATGGGAGACGATACCGGAACCGGACCCGGTACCGCTCAACGCGGTACCGAGGGCGTCGCAGCTGTAATAAAAGCCAGCATGGCCTGCTGCATGGTCTGAACAGTATTGCTCATAGACACCACTGCTGCCTGGATGTCGGTACCGGTATGGGCCGGTACCCCAGAGCAGTCTAACAGGTGATCAGTCAAGGCCGTGCCATCGATGTCAACCTGTAACCCCATAGATGGTGCTTTGGAAGCCAGAGCTTCCCGCCGGGGTTTTTTGGCTGGGGCAGGATCCTCAGATTCAAAAGTGAGAGCCTCTCGATGCTTTGAAAGAGATTTGCTCTTTGAGGACCTGCCCGAAGAAGGTTTGGTTACCTGAGATCCATCCGGAGAGGAAGACCTGGATGACTGTGATGCTGGATTATCTGAAGCAAACAGCACATGGAATTTGTTGGCCCGGTTCTGCAAACCACGTTTAGACATCTGGGAGCAGAATGGGCAGTCCGGAATGGAGTGGTCAGGTCCCAAACATTTAAGACACCATTCATGGGTGTCTGTGACAGAAATAACAGCACTACACTTGGTACACTTCTTGAAACCAGGGGCTGGTTTCTCCATGAGGAGAATTTGTGTAGGCCTGAGGCCTAACCGAAGTCACCAAGTTGTGCAAGATAAAGATTTTTTTTTTTTTTTTAAAGAAAAGAAAAGAGAGACCGGCCGTACCGGTTTCGGTATGGGGAAGGCAGGTACGCGGTCTAAAGAAACAAACTAAAACAATAATTTCTTCAGCGGTGACAGGAACACGACCTGCTGGCTCCGCAGAAAAAGAGAAACTGAGGAGAGCTGGTCAGGAAGGCGGGAAGGCAGCGCGCATGTGCAGTGGGAGGCCCCAAAAGCTTCCTTCTGGGAAGCTGGGGAGCTTTCCCGCGCAGGCTCCGTCGGTACCGACGTACCCATAAGTGAGGACTTATTCCTGCTTGTTCCTGGAGATAAATTGCTGTGGCTCCGCTTATGCATTCGCATCGAACGTTTCCCTATTGACAAACTTTGATATATTTTGGGTATGTCTAACTAAAGCAAGATAGTCATCTCTCATCAACTGGGAGAAGAGGGGCCATGGCCTCAAAATCTTTGATGACTTCCTTGAGGAACATACCCATGAAGAGTACATAAGAGTTAATCCTGGCTGCAAGAATGGAAGCCTGAAAACATCAATGCCCAAAGGCATCGAGGGTTCTCTATTCCCTATTTAATGGGTTAGAGGAATACATTTTGGAACTCTTGATTTGGCGCATCGCCGATTCCACCACCACTGAATGTTGGGGAAGCTGTAATTTTTGGAAGCCAGGACACTCAGGTACTCGATACATGGTATCAAGACAACGAGTATGAGGTGAGATCTGATGGAAATCTCCCACATCCAAAGCATCAGATCATGGAGGATGTGGTGCACCAGCAGGGTGGCCACCTCCCTGGGAGCTGTTGGGTATTGGAGGATCTCCAATTCCTCCACCATGGGCTTTTCTTGGATGTAACTATAGTAGAGAGACCTCTAGCTAGGTCACAAATGAATTCTTGGAAGGACATGTCTTCAGGAGGAGACATGCATCGTTCTGGAGGTGGGGAGTGCTCCAAAGGCAGGCCTCTGGGTCCCCAAAATAGGGGAGTTGGAATCAGAGGACTCAAAGTATCAGCGTGATAGGTGCTCACCTTCTGCCAGATGCCGATACCGATGTGTATTGGTATCAGGCTCTGGGTACCGTTTGGGTCGAGCCCCGGTATCTGCGATGGACTTGAGGGAAGGCATGGGTGGCAAAGCCATGTATCCCTATGCACCCTGCACTGGTGCAGATGTCGGTGCTGCTACTAATACTGGTATCAAAGGCCTGGTATTTGAGGGCAACGGTTTGATAGGAACTGAAGCTGCCAATAGAGCTGCCAAGCTCTGCTCGATAGCCAGTATACGCTGGTCTATCAAGGTCACCGATGCTTGCTATCAGTGATGGAAACTTGCACCACCATCCCAGAACATGGCACCAGTAGCTCTCCTGAGGTCGAGGCCTCGGGAGCATCCTGGAGCCCCTCGATGGCTTTGAAGGGCAGGTCCTCATGCCTGGGCTGTTTGGCAGTCCGATCCACCTTCAGGGCAATGCCCGAGGCATCTCAATGCTGTGACAGAGATCTACCTCTGGAGGAATTTTCTGTCTTTGAGGAAGACCTGTGCTTGGACACTTTCGATACCTAAGATCCATATGAAGAGGATGAGACTCTTGATGATGTCAATGCCAAAGATATTGTGTCCAAAGCAAAGAGAGTTCCAAACTTAGAAGCTCGGTTATGCAGGCATCTTTTTGTCATCTTTTACAAAGGGAACATTCTGTTCACTGGTGGTTGAGCCAGAGGCATTTCAAGCACCAGTCATGTGTGTCAGTAGCCGAGATAGTACTGCCACATTTTGAAACCACTGGTCTGTTTCTCCATACTGTCGGTGGACAGTATGTTAGGCTAAGGCTTAAGATGGTGTTGAAATGCCTGAAGATTTTTTTTTTTTAACTAGTAAAAGAAAAGATAAAGAAAGAATAAGTGAACCGGCAGTGTCAAGACTGTACCGATGTTGAGAGGAAGGCAGACGCTATCCGCAAAAAAAAAGAAAGAAAATTTTCTGTTGTGACAGGATTTGCTTCCTGCTGGCTCCACAGAAAACAAAGAACTGAAGAGAAGGAGTTGGGAAGGCAGCAGGTGCAGTGGAATACTCCCAAAGGCTTTCCTATTGGACACTGGGGAGCATTCCTACACAGGCTCCGATGGTACTGACGTCATCCATATGTGAAAACTACATTCCTGCCTTTTCCTGGAAATAGGAACTACGCAACTTTGCAGGCCTTACGAGTACTGTGATTTTAAAGTGATTCTCTGTGTGTGAATTATGATTACTTCTCCCTCTACCATTGCTTTGAGTGAAGTGATCGAAGCCCAAGAGCCCAGGTTCTGTTGCCCGGTGAGGGATGGAACAGGTCAAACAGTTTGGTGCCGTGCCAGGATATTCATTCCTCTTCATTCAAGTCAAGGCAAAGAAGATTCTGAGTATGAACTACAGACAGTCACAGGCTTTAGTTAAGAGAGGCAGTCCGTATGTGTGTAAACATGGTGATATTGCAAAACCCTGAATCATGATAGCATACATTGACTAGAAAGGGACTTTCAGAGGCTTCAATGTTTGAGATATAAAATAGCAGTCAATGTCTAAAGGGTGGCTTCCCATTAGTCCTGAATGTATCGTCCTACATGGTGTGAGGCAATGGTATTAGTAGAGAAAGTGTATAATGACATCATGTTTAAAGGGAGAATGCTTTCTGGTTGTAAAAGATTTGAACAGCCTGGCTAGTAGTTGTGCTCAGAGCCGTATTGCTAGAATTGCAAGTTCACATTTCAAATGCCTGTTTTCTTTTTTTTATTTAAATTGTCTGAATTTATAGATACATATCAAGAAAAAACATCTTGAAATAGAAATTGGGATGGATAACAGAAAAAAAAGACAATATAAAGCATTAATACCACACAGGAAAACAAAATTACTTATCATACCCACTCTAGCCCTCAAATGAGGGGGATACAATGATGTGAAATTTATAACACCCAATATTCAAAAGAAATTCAGGTGGACTGAACAGTAGCAAACAAATAATCACTCAAGTCGGAACAGAGTCAGCCCCCCTCTCAGAAAGTCGGGCATTGATGAAATACAGCAGTTGCGAGGGCTTATAAAATATATAGAAATTTGATTGATACTTGATCAAACATTTACAAGGAAATTTCAGAAAAAAAGCCCTCCCAATTGCTGAATCCCAGAAAGCAGGAGGAAATCTCGTTGTCTCTTCTGGGTCTCCCTAGATAGGTCTGGAAACATACGAACAGTCAATCCCTTAAATAACAAGTGACGTTTCTTAAACAACTTCATAAGCCATTCTTTATCTGATAGCAACGCTAAAGTAATTAATAGAGTAGAAGATGTAACCTGCTCTTCTTGTTAAGACTCCAAAATATCAGTAATATTTAAATCATCAACATTAGATAGGCCTCTAATTACTCCCTTGCCCCTCCACTTTTTTCCCAGTTGGCAAATAGTACATTTTAACTACAGGGTGATGGGATTCAGGGGGAATACCCAAATTTTCTATCAAATAGTTCCTAAACATCCCTTGCAGATAATGCTACTTTAGGAAAATTAACCAAACCAAACCAAAATTAACCAAACCAAACCAAAATTAACCAAACCAAAAATTAGCCATACGAACTGCATTCTCCAACATTTCCAACTTAGATCGTATAGGTATAAAAATGTTTTT
Source organism: Ichthyophis bannanicus (assembly GCA_033557465.1). Lineage (NCBI taxonomy): Eukaryota > Metazoa > Chordata > Amphibia > Gymnophiona > Ichthyophiidae > Ichthyophis > Ichthyophis bannanicus. The sequence goes on from CM066035.1 coordinate 516,531,547, forward strand.
AAGAGATTCTACATCATTTGCAAGTCACAACTTTAGCCTGATAGTCAGAAACCTGAGACTGTAAAGCAGTTATTTTAACCACAGTTTCCTTGAAATCTTCAGTATTTACAGAAACCTGCGATACCAAAGATGTCATCCGCGGGGTCAACTCCTCACGAAGCTGCATTATAGCAGCCCAGATCACTTCCAACGTTACCACCTCCGGGGGAGCCATAGATCCCGACGAGACAGCCTCCACAACAGAACCAATCACCGCAGCCTTCAATGAAACGGGGACAAAGGGGCCAAGGACTAAGCCTTCTCCTCCCTCTGCCATTCCCATCAGAGCCTCGGCCCTCTGATGCTGACCATGGGGAGTTTCAGAGCTTAGGCCTCACTTCGCGCCCAAACTCTCTCTTCTGGCGGAGTCTGACGACTCAACGCTCACCACCAGACTTCCCAGGACGCCGCTGTTCTGTCGAGGCACTTTCGAGGCCCGAATAAAGCTGGGGGACGAGAGATCGACACCCAAAGCAGACCAGGGAAACTCTTCCAGACGCTGCTCAGCCGGGCAACTCTCCCCTTCAGACCACTGTTGCGGCACTGGCGAAAAAAAGGAATCAAGTGGACCAACCACCCCAGCAGGTAATGGCGTCGAGGCTACATGCAACCCATCTATGCTCTCATCCACTCCTTCAATATTAACTGCCTGGTCTACGCCGACGACGTCCTGCTTTACATGCCTATCTCAACAGAATATCCAGATCTCTCACCATTGACAGCCTGCTTCGATGCCGTCAGATTGGCTGCATATGCAGAGGCTCAAAATAAATTTCAACAGGACGGAGGTCCTCTATCACCAGGAACCAAGCATTCACCCCCGCCTCACTGAAGGTACGAGATGCCGAGCTCTTCAGCAAGCCCACGGTACGCTACCTAGGAGTCACGCTTGACCAACAGCTTGACATGAAGGCCCAGATCAGCAACATCGTCAACGCAGTCTACCACAAAATAAGGTCGCTCCGTCAACTCTGGCAGCTGCTCGAGCCAGATGACTTCAGGACAATCTGAAAGGCCCTAGTAATCCCACATTTTGATTATGTTAACACCATACTATATGGACTCCCGAAGAGCACGCTAAATCCACTGCAGCTTGCAATGAATGCAGCCGCCAGAATCTTGCATGGAGCCTCCAGGAGGGAACATGATGCCAATCTTGAAGCACCTGCACTGGCTGCTGGTCCACTGCAGACTTTCCTTTAAAGTGCTACTGCTGACCTTCAAAGCCATAAATAAGTGCTCATCTACCTCCCTCACGGACCTCATCCAACCCACCCCCATCAACAGAGCTAGGAGGTCAGCTGCCGCTAATACACTGATACTCCCGAAAGTGATCACAAAATGCTCCCAGTCAACAAGAAAAAGAGCCTTCACCTTATATGCATCCACATGCTGGAACACTCTTCCACCCGCCATTCGAGCCATCACCGACCTCGCCCAGTTTAGAAAAGCGCTGAAGCACCATCTCTTCATCCAGCACTATACTGATTCATATGACATCTCTCAACCAGGTGCACCCAGGAACCAAACCACCCCCCCCCCCCCATTGCAGCCACCCTGCAGGATTGCAACTCCACTCACTAGATCACAAGACAATCTGTTGATGGAATTGTGCACATGCTTGGACCAGTCAATCTGTATATATTAAGTATATAAATCTGTAAATAGTTGCGAGCTGACCACATCACCTGTGACGGCTAGCTTGCCTGTACATAGTTACCCTGTCAGTCCTGTTTAGAAACCCCTGTTCATTGTAAGTCTAGTTGTGGGCTCTGCCTGCGCTGCACGAGTTGTTAAATGTAAACCGTGCTGATTTTAAAAAGCGCGGTATAAAAAAAAGACATTAAATAAATAGAGGGGCTGCAGGCTGTTTTGCCCCTCTAGTCTTTCACTTCCTCCCCATAAGCAACGCCGTGACACAGCACACCCGACGAAATGCCATCTTGGATCCCCTGAAATGCCTGTTTTCTTATCAGTACCGTGTAGACTGTGCAGATTTGTCTTGTTTCATTCTTGGGTCTTAAGGTATTTTTCAAATGTTTTCTATATTTGAGGATGTGTTTTGGTTTCTAGATAGGTGCACTGTGTTTTGAAAGCTTGGCTTTAATAAACCTTAGCATAACGTAATCATTCCAATACTGTGGATAACAGATTTCCAGCTCGGGTATTTATTTATTTGTTTGTTTAACTATTAGAGGAAGAACAAGATCGGCTTTTCTAAAGCTTCGAGAGTTAAAGAAAAAATTCCAGCCTCGAACTGGAATGCTACAAGATGTTCAAGGATCCATGTTGAATGCTACTGAGACCATCAAGAAAAGATGGAAAGAATATGCAGAATTATTATGCCATAAAGATCAGTTTTAACTTGTACCTTATGATCAGGAACCATTGTGATGAAGGAAGTAGTCAAAGCCTTATCAAAGAAAAAAGCACCAGGCATTGATGGCATTCCCATTGAAGCATTACTGCAATCGGATGAAGCTGTTACCATACTTAAAAGGCTCTGCCAGGAAATTTGGAAGACAAATTAATGGCCAACTGACTGGAAAAGATCTGTATTTATACCAACATTGAAGAAAGGTGACCCGAATGTCTGTGGAAATTATCAATCGCTCTGATCCCACATGCCAGCAAAATTCTACTCAAGATCATTCAGCAGAGACTACAACCATACCTGGAACGAGAACTGCCTGAAGTGCAAGCAGGGTTCAGAAAAGGGCGAGGAACGAGAGACATCGTGGACATGAGATGGATTCTTGAAAAGACAAAGGAATACCAAAAGGATACCCATGTGTTTTATTGACTACAGCAATGCTTTTGACTGTGTAAAACATGAGAAACTCTGGGCCACATTAAGAAGCATGGGTATACCATAACACCTAATAGTTCTCTTGCACAACCTTTACATTGATCAAGAAACACTTTGAAAAGAACTAGAAGCAGCAGAATGGTTTAAAATCAGCAAAGGTGTATGACAAGGCTGCATACTTTCAATCTACCTCATTAATTTATATGCAAAACAAATAATCAGAGAAGCAGGACTATATGAAAACAATCGAGGTTTGAAGATTGGTGGAAGACTCAATCTTTGCTATGCTGATACCACCACATTACTTGCGGAAAAGGAAGACGATCTAAAACATATGCTTCTCAAGTTTAAGGAACATAGTCTTAAAATGGGTCTGCACCTTAACGTTAAGGCGGCAAAGATTCTGACACCTGGCAAAATCAAAACGTTCATCATTGATGGAGAAGAAATTGAAATAGGTGACAACTTTAACTTACTTGGATCAACAATCAATAAAGAAAGGACTAGCAGTCAAGAAATCCGATGACATATAACTCTTGGTAGAATGGCTGTGAAAGACCGAGACAAGATTTTCAAGAGCAGAGATGTCTCTCTCCATACAAAGATTTAACTTGTCGAGGACATGGTATTTTCAATAAAGTCATATGGATGTAAAAGTTGGACAGTGAAAAAGATAAGACAGGAAGAAAATTGATGCCTTTGAATTATGGTGTTGGCGACAAATACTGTGTATATCATGGACTGCCCAAAGAGCAAACCAATCAGTGCTCAAGGAGATCAAACCTAAGCTTTCCTTATAAGCTCAGATAACAAGACTTAAGCTCAGAAAACAAGACTTCGATTTTCATACTTTGGACACATCATGCAGAGAGAGAGAGATCATTGAAGACCGACAATGCTTGGCAATGTAGGTGGTAACCATAAAAGAGGAAGGTCAGCAGTGAGATGGATCAATAAAACAGCAGCAGCTATGGATACCACTCTATCAACAATGAGCCACTTGGCTGAACACTGAACAAAGTTTAGGTCAACTATCCAGAGCGTCGCCAGGAGTTGACTCACTCGATGGCACTTATCAATGGTTTTATATACTGCCTTTTGACAAATCAAGGCTGTTTACATAGAACAGTAACTTAACGTGGGGTATATAGAACAGTTTACATGGAACAGTAACGTTTCAACAAATAACTTAAGAACTATATACATGAGCATAGCATAGTACTAACAAGTATATGCATGAAATGCTAACAGTCCATGGAGCTTGACTGACATAACAATAGTTAATACATTCTACAGGCAGAGGTCTACAGGGGAAGGGGTAGGAGCAGCGAGGGGGGAGTGTAGGGAGAGACTGAGCCAATTGGCATTAGGGATAGGATAGGCGGTAATAGGAAAGTAACTGGGACCAAGGCATGCTGTGCCTGGTTAATCCAGAGCTATAAAAAAGTGCTCAAGAACATGTTTTTACTTAATTACAAAAGTCGATGAGATAACTTATTGTGTGAATGTTGTCTGGCAGGGCGTTGCAGAGTCTTGGAGCAAACAGAGAATGCCCTGCCCTGGTTCCAAAGTTGTATTTCCTGCTGTCTGCAGAGATGGGGAGGATAGTTTGATTGCTGATCCTTCTAGGACTATTTACTGATGGTCTTTTTATCAGAGTTTCCAGATACTCCGAGGATAAATGATATAGCGCTTTTGAATATAGTAATCAGCACTTTCTACATAGCGTTAGCTCTTATAAGAAGCCAATGGAGGTTTATGAGTATCGGGGTAATATGATTATATTAGGGGTGCTGGTTAGCACTCTCGCAGCTGGATTCATGGCCATCTGTAGTGGGTGGAATGATGCGGCCGGAAGTTATGGGAAGTGCTCTGTTGCCTGATATTATTAGCATTTAAATTTGTTGTACTAACTGCCCTTCCTAATGAGATTGTTGTAAAATGTTTTGCAGGAATATTTTTCATATGTAAGGATTTTAGTTATATGCTAATTAGAACATAGTAGAGAACTGTCATGTGGAATGAACAGAAATAAATTTCTATCTTCTATCTGTAGTTCATTTAAAAGTAGGAGGAAGTTTTGATAATAGTTTTTTTTTTTTTGTATTTAACATTTTATTGTCAACAATTCCATAACAGATCCATATAGAAGTAGTCATATTATACCATCGTCTAAACATTTGGTACCTACCATCCACAATTTCAACACCCCAACCAAAACTCCCACCCAATTGATGATAGGCAATACTTCGAAATCTACCCCCCCCCACTGCCGTTGCACATTGCACATTCCAAGCATACCTGGTCCCCCTAGTGACTAATAGTTTTTTTTTAAGTCTGAGCCTGTAAGGATATATTAGTATTGTAAGAAAGCCCTTTTAAAGATGGCTGCTTCTGTAGTGTGACATTAAGAAATAACTTTGTAATGTGTGTTGTGGAGCTATTCTTAAAGCAGCTGCAAGCTGACACTTTGTTTGCCAATGGTTTTCTGTCTTTAAGAATTTATCTGATCCACGCAAATGAAGAAATATGAATTTTTGTTAACAGAATTGATGATTGAAGATGTTTTATAATAGTAATTTTAAAAGAACGTGAAACCTGGGAAATATTTAAAATATTTCTCCAGTGTATTCTGTAAAGCCTGAGCAAGTAAGAATACTTAGAGGCGGATGACTGATGGAATTCTTTAAACTAAATGAACCCCATATTATTGTTGGTAATTTTTAAAATGGAAGAAAAGGCATCAGGTTCCAGAATAAGATTACTTTCCTTTTAACCTGCCCCACTGTCTGAGTTGGTTTCATTCCTCTCCTGACTTACCCTTCTAATGCAGGTCTGTCTTTCTTTTCTTTCATATTTGTTTGCTGCTTTTCTATGAAAGTGGTCTAAGTAATGGGTCAGTTTATTCTATTTCTATCTGGGTTTGTGCTATAATATGGAATAGATTCTCTGAGTCAGTGGATTGGGGGAATGCAGCATACACTACAGTAATAGCCTGATAGAAAAAGACAGCTGTCAATGGTATTCTCCTTGAGCAGTTACAACTATCTAATTATTTTATACAAATGCTCAAATTTATCTATACATCTATATATCTATATGCTATACAAAAAAACAAAATAGATAAGTAACTGTGATCGGTAGTATTGTGTGAAAGAAAGGATAGTTAAAACCTTTAAGAGTAGGTTCTATATAGATAAATTTGAGCATTTGTATAAAAGAATTTGATAGAAAAAGACAGCACAAATAATCAAACTTAGTTTGGCAGGATTGGGTGTCTACAGAAGGGGGAAATGAGTTGCAGAGTTCAAGGCCTCCTTGCCAAATTAAGCTTTGTTGGAGGAACTCTTAAAAAAATTGTTTGCTAAGCATTATGTATTTAATTTCCATCTATTAACAGCAAGAATAATTTTTGATTCCAATTGGAAGCATGATTGAGATTTTATTTAAAATTATGTTTATAATTATTTTACAAGCATCCTGTCCTCACGTATGGGTGATGTCAGCGGCAATGCAGCCCGCATGGAGCATTTCCCCAGCTTTCAAAGAAATCCTATGGGACATGCTACCACGCATATGTCATCCCCTTCCTGCCGCAGGGTGCCATCTTGCCTCAATCAAATTACATAGCTAAAGAAGCCAAAAAAATGCAAAGAAGCAACTCTAGGCAGTAATGAGCTGTGAAGGTATGAACCAAAGACCAGGTGGGAGCCCAGCAGATTTCCATCAAGGGGAAAGAACACAGATATGCGAAATGGGCCACCATGACCCTGATGCAGTGAACCTTGGGTGGGTGGTGGATTACACTGCTGTCACCTACGAGCAGGCTGAGCTCTCGATGGAGCGCTGGGTAGAGTACCCTTGGTCACTGCCTCCCCCAACTGGCTGCGGTCATAGGAGACAAAGAGCTGTGAGGCTTTGCGGTGGCCCTGGATACATTAGAGGCAGGAGGACAGGGCACTCTTACAGTACAGAGCATGAAAAATGGTCTTCGCCCTGCTGGCATGCGACTGTGGAAAGAAGGTGGGGAGCACCACCTTTTCATTGAGGTGGAATGGGAATACCATCTGGGAAGGAACTTAGGGTGCGTGTGGAGCATAACCCAGTTACATAGTAACATAGTATATGACGGCAGATAAAGACCAGTATTGTCCATCTAGTCTGCCCAACAAGGCGGCAAGAGTAGGTGCACTTGCCGCTCTGTGCAGCTCATCCCTCCCCATGCCTTTGTTTAGGGGTGTACCCACCGCTCCGTGTAGATCACCCCTATTTATTCAGGTATAAGAGATAGTTATGCTTATTTTGATTTTATCTTGCTGCTATAAAGGGAACCACTGTGTCTGTCCCATGCCATTCTGAGTTTGCCCACACCACTTCTATCGGGAGGACATTCCAAGCATCCACCACCCTTTCAGTGAAAAAGTATTTCCTGACATTGCCTTTCAGTTTACCCTCTTGCAGCGTCATGTTATGCCCTTTAGTTTTACAGCTTGCCTGTCTTTGGAAGAGGTTTGTTTGTCCATTAATACTCTAAGTATTTAAAGGTCTGAATCAAATCTCCCGTCTCTCCTCTCCTCCAGAGTGTATATATTTAGGTCTTCAAGTCTCTTCTCATAAGTCTTCTGACGCAGGCTCCAAATCATTTTGGTCTTCTTCCTCTGAACTACTTCCAGCCTCTTTATAGCCTTTGCAGTCTCCAAAACCGAAAACAAAATTCCAAGTGAGGCCTCACTAGCGACTCATACAATAGCATTAGAACCTCTTCCTTTATGCTGGTAATTCCTCTCTGTATGCAACCCAGCACGCTTCTGGCTTTTGCCACCACCTTGTCACACTGTTTCGCTACCTAGAGATCATCAGAAACAATCACACCAAGGACCTTCTTTTGGTCCGTGCACACCAATTTCTCGCCCCCTATTGCACATAATTCCCTTGGATTTCTGCTTCCCAAGTGCATGACACTGCATTTCTTCACATTAAATCTTAACTGCCAAGCATTAGACCATACTTCCAGCTTTTGTAGATCTTTCCTCATGTTCCCCACTCCCTCACGGGAGTCCACTCTGTTGCAAATTTTGGCGTCATCTGCAAAAAGACAGACTTTTGCATTCAGCCCTTCGGCAATATCACTCACAAATATATTGAACAGTACCAGTCCCAAGATCGAACCCTGGGGCACACCGCTAATCACCTTCCTTTCATTCAAGTGAGTTCCGTTTACAGTCACCTTTTGTCGTCTGTCAGTCAACCAATTTCTAATCCAGTTCATCTTGGGACCCACCCCCAAGCTGTTGAGTTTATTGATAAGCCTCCTATGAGGAACAGTATCAAAGGCTTTGCTGAAATCTAGGTAAATCACATCCATCGCATGCCCTTGATCTAGTTCTCTGGTCACACAGTCAAAAAACTTAATCAGATTTGTTTGGCAAGATTGTCCTTTGGTAAAACAATGTCGCCTCGGATCATACAACCTGTTGGTTTGGCGGAAGTCTATTTGCTCTTTCAGGAGTGCCTCCATTACTTTTCCAGCCACAGAGGTAAGGCTTATTGGCCTGTAGTTTGTCACTTCTTCCACTGGTGGGCAGATGGGAGTTTGCATAAAAGGAGGCCCCGCAAGAAGCTGGTTACGAGGGAGGGGCTGTACAGAGAGGGACTTGCTCTGAATGAGGTGATGGTGTGCTGCAAGAGAGCTCAGGTGGACCCTGATCGAGTTGGACTTTAGTCCTGCCTGGGACAGGTGAAACAAATATTACAGCACAAGGTGCATCAAGCACGAGAACAGGTTAACCCTTTGCTCTGTGCCCCACAAAGAGAATGTGTGCCATTTGAACATAAGAACATAAGATATGCCATACTGGGTCAGATCAAGGTCAATCAAGCCCAGTTTCCAACAGTGGCCAATCTAGGTCATACGCACCTAGCAGTTTCAACCAAAAGACACAGGTTCCACAATGCTTGTATTGGGTCAAGCATTGATATCCTGGGTCCCTTCTTAATAATGGTTTATGGACCTTTCCTCCAGGAATTTGTCCAAACCTTTTTTAAACCCAGCTACACTAACAGCCTTTACTACATCCTCCGGTAACAAATTCCAGAGCTTGATTACACGTTGCGTGAAAAAATATTTTCTTTTATTAGTCTTAAATAGTTTACCCTGTAGCTTCATTGTATGTCCCCTAGCCTTTCTATATTCTGATAACGTAAACAATCAATCTACATTTACCTGTTCCACTCCGTTCATTAATTTATAGACTTCTATCCTTTATCTACCTGTTTATTCACATCTTCAAAAAAACATAACAGATTAGTAAGACAAGATCTTCCTTGTCTAAAGCCATGTTGGCTGTCTCCCTTTAAGCCACAACTATCTACATGTTCAGCAATTTTGTTCTTTATGATGGTTTCTACCATTTTTCCCAGTACTGACGTCAGGCTCACCGGTCTGTAGTTTCCCGGTTCACCCCTGGAACCCTTTTTAAAAATTAGTGTTAAGTTCGCCATCCTCCAATCTTCAGGTATTACAGATGATTTTAATGAAAGTTCACAGATTACTAATAGCAGGTCTGCAATCTCATATTTCAGTTCTTTCAACACCTTTGGATGCATATCATCCGGCCCAGGTGATTTGCTACTCTTCAGTTTATCTAATAGTTGTAATACATCTTCCCGATGTACCGATATTTCCTTCAATTCTTCCGAATCTTTAAATACCACTTTAGTCATGGGTAACATCCCTACATCTTCCTCAGTAAAGACCGAAGCAAAGAATTCATTCAGTCTCTCCACTATCGCCTTGTCGCCTCTTAGTGCCCCTTTAACCCCTCTATCATCTAATCGACCAAGTGACTCTCTCACAGGTTTTTTTGCTACGAATGTACTTGAAAAAGTCTTTATTATGTGTTTTTGCTTCCGCAGCAAGCTTCTTCTCAAATTCTCCCTTTGCCTGCTTATCAATGCCTTGCATTTAACTTGCCAGTGGCTTGTGCTGTTTCCAGGTTTCGTCGTTTGGCTCTTTTTTCCATTTTCTGAAAGATGCTTATTTGGCAACAGCCTCTCTGACCTCACCTTTAAACCATGCTGGCAGTTTTTTGGACTTCCTTCCACTTTTCTTAAAGCGTGGAATACAGCTGGTCTGGGTTTCCAAGATAGTATTTTTCAACAACACCCAAGCTTGATGTAAGTCTTTAACCTTTGCAACTGCTCCTTTTAGTTTTTTCTTAACTATTTTCCTCCTCATTTTATCATAGTCTCCATTTCGAAAGCTAAAAGGTAGTACTGTGGATTTCCTTACCATCCCTCCTCCATTAATCAGATCAAACACGATCATGCTATGATCTCTATTGCCAAGTGGCACCAACAACCTTATCTCTTGAACCAGACCTGGTGTTCCACTAAGGAATTGGTCCAATATGGTCGGTTCATGAACCAGCTGCTCCAAGAAGCAGTCATTTATTTCATCTAGGAACTCCCTAGCATGTCCTGTCGTGACACTGACCCAGTCGATACCGGGGTAATTGAAATCACCCATTATTATTACTGTGCTGTAACTTTTGTTAGCTTCCTTGATTTCTTTGAGCATTTCATCATCCATTTGTTCATTCTGGCCAGGCGGTCGATAGTACACCCCCACTGCCATCGCCTTCCCCTTTTTACATGGAATTTCAATCCATAGAGATTCTACAGCAAATTTTGTTTCCTGCAAAACTTTAATCCTCTCTCTCTAACATAGAGCGCAACCCCTCCGCCAATTTGATCAGCTCTATCATTACAATATAGTTTGTACCCAGGTATCAGTGTCCCACTGGTTGTCCTCCTTCCACCATGTCTCAGATTCCAATCATATCTAACCTCTCATTTAGTGCTATATACTCTAACTCTCCCATCTTATTTTTTAGACTTCTAGCATTTGCATACAAGCATTTTAGAGACTATTTTATTCACATTAATTTGGCTATTGGTAGGCATGGGTAATTTGGGATCTTTAAGCTCTGTCTGCTCCATACTCGAAGGCATTTGGGCTACTTTACTCTTTTTTTGGAACCTCTCTGCTTTTGGTAGTATCCTTCAAGGATACATTCTTCTGAACCATGCGCTCTTGAGCGACTGTCGGCTTTCCCCTATTATCTAGTTTAAAAGCTGCTCTATCTCCTTTTTAAAGGTTAATGCCAGCAGCCTGGTTCCATCCCGGTTAAGGTGAAGCCCATCCCTTTGGAAGAGCCCCTCCTTTCCCCAGAATGTTCCCCAGTTCCTAACAAATCCAAAACCCTCATCCTTGAAGGTATAGGCCCGTCTCGTGGAGGTCTTGCTGGAGGCCAGGACCACCTCCTCAACATCCCTGAAAGGTTGAAAGGAGCCAAGCCGTTCATGCCAGAGATCCCAGGTTGGGGTGTAGGATGGAACCCTCCTCCTACAAAGGAACAGTGAAAACCACAGTTGCCTGGGCCACCGAGGGCCCACCAATATCAGCAACACCCTGTCCCGCTGGCCCTTGAAGAGAATCTTGGCTATCAGCAGTGTGGGCAGAAAGGAATACAGAAGGCCCTCTGTCCACAGGATGAGGAAGGTGTCTAATGCCATCTGGAATAGGGTGGCTGTCGAGAACAAAAGTAAGGCAAATGAGAGTTGGCCAGGCTGGTGAAGAGGTCCAGTCATGGAGTTCCCCAGAGCTGATAGAGCCGAGAGGCCACTCTGAAGTCCAGCTGCCATTTATGCAGCTTGCGGACCCTGCTCAGCCTGTCTGCCAGGGCACTGCCCTGGCCGGGCAGATATATTGCCTGCAAGAGCATCCCATGGTGGTTTGCATACAAGCAGAGGGTGTGCAACCCTGTGCCCCTCTGCTTGTTGACGTAGAACATTGTGACCTGGTTGTCCATTTGGATCAGCACCGATTGGTGCTGCACACGGTGGTGAAGAGCTTGGAGAGCCAGGGATATGGCCCGAAGATTTAGGAGGTTGATCGGCTGTCTGCTTTCCACCTGTGACCAACTGCCCTGTGTGCAGATGTCCTCGCGATGAGCACTCTACTACTGAACTTTTGTATAGTGCTACGAGGTATACGCAGCGCTGCATAGACACATGTAAAAGACAGTCCCTGCTCATCAGAATTTACACTCTAAAGGGACAGACAGCACAGCAGCTGTAGACATGGGATACAGCTAAGGGGAATGGCAAGAAAACACAAAGTGAGCCAAGATCCGAAAGCGGCAGCGAAGAGTTAAGTTTAGAGCTTGAATTTGAAAAGGGTCAGAGAAGGCACCTGATGTACAGACTCAGGTAGTTTGTTCCAAGCATAAGGAACAGCAAAGTGAAAGGAGCTAAGTCTGGACTTGGCATTAGAAGAGAAGGGCACAGATAGAAGTAATTTGCCAAAAGAGCAGAGTTCCCAAGGAGGGGTGTAGGGAGAGATAAGAGGAAAGGTAGTGAGGAGCTGCAGAATGAATGCACTTATAGGTCAGCAAGAGAAGTTTGAAAAGGATGTGGAAACAGATAGGGAGCCAATGAAGAGACTTGAGAAGAGGGGTAATATGAGCATAATGAAGCTAGCAGAATATTAGCTGTGCAGTAGTGTTGAACAGATTGAAGGGGACAGAGATGACTCAGAGGGAGACCAACAAGGAACAGGTTTAAAAAGTCTAGACGGGAGGTGACTAAGGAGTGGATAAGTGTCTTAGTAGTGTGTTCATAAAGGAATGGGCGAATTTTGTTGATGTTGTACAGAAAGAAATGACAGGATTTAGTTATCAGTTGGATGTGTGTGGATCAAGAGAGAAGAGTCAAATACGACCCTAAGGTTGCGAGCTGAGTCAGGGAGGAGTAGGGAGTTATCCAGAGAGACTGAGAAAGGAGGAAGGGGAGGAGGGTTTAGGGGGAAAAATAAGCAGCTCAGTTTTGGCCATTTTAAATTCAAGCAGCGGCGAGACATCCAAGCAGCAATGTCAGAAAGGAAGGCGGAGATCTGGGCCTGGATTGCCGGAGAGATTTCAGGTGTAGAGAGGTAGATCTGGGAGTCATCAGCATAAAGATGGTACTGAAAGCCATGGGAAGAGATGAATGCACCAAGGGACTGGGTATAGAGAGAGAAAAGGAGTGGATCCGAGACTGATCCTTAAGGTACACCAACAGAGATAAGAAGAGAACCCAGATAGCACAGAGCCCTTAAAAGCAAACGAGGACAAGATATCAAGGAGAAAGTTGTGGTCAAAAGGTCGAGAAAGATGAGTATCGAGCAAAGGCCCTTGGATTTTGCCAAGAACAGGTCACTAGAGACACTGGCAAGAGCCGTTTTGGCAGAATGTAAAGGACAAAAGCCAGATTATAAAGGATCCAGAAGAGCTTGAGAGAAAAGAAAGTCAAGGCAATGGCGGTGAACCGCACACTCAAGTAGTTTAGAAATGAAGGGGAGGAGGGAGATTGGTCAACAGTGAGGACAGGTAGGGTCTAGTGAGGGCTTCTTGAGGAGAGGAGTGACCATAGAATGCTTGAAGGCTGCAGGGAAAGTTGCAGTGGAGAGTGATAGGTTGAATATGAGAGATGAAGAGGCTACAGTGGAGGAGATGGAGCTAAGACGACGGATTGGAATAGGATCAGAGAAGCAGGTGGTGAGTTTGGATGAGGAAAGAAGGTGAATAATATGATCACTGAGGAGGAAACCAAAGGAAGAAAGGGTAGCAGAGGTAAGGGGGAACGTTGGGAGTGAAGAGGAGGAGGGGAAGTAGCTGACTATGTGGGGAATTGGAGTGTGATCTTGTGGATTCTGTCACGTTAGTAGTCAGCCAGGGTTTCGGCAGAAAGGGAGGGAGGGATCAGAGGCAGAGGCACCTTCAGGAAAGAGTAGAGAGTTGTAAAGAGACAGCGAGGGTCAGAGGCAAGAGAATTAGTCAGATGGACATAATAGTCATGCTATGGCTGACGAGAAAGAGACAAGCATGAATTTGAAGTGTAGAAAGTTCGCAAGGGTGCAGGATTTGAGCCAGGCACGTTCAGCTGAGCAGGCACAGAAAAGTAGATAGTGGGTAGTGGAAGACAGCCAGAGTTGAGGTACAATACGTCTCACAGGACAGCATGGTCAGAGCAAGAACATCCTGAAGAAATAAGAGTGCAGCGTTACAGGAAGCTACAGCCTCATCAACAGATTCATATGACATACTGAAGGAAAGAGGTGATGAGACAATGGAGGTGAGAGCCAACGAGTCAATAGCATAAAGATTTCTAAAGATGTTGGAGTAGACAGGGCAAGGTTGAGGCGGTGAGTGATGAAGAGTGAAGCTTAGTGGATGATGGTCCGATAAGGAGAGAAGTGAGCTGCAGAGGTTTGCAGGTAGGCAATTAGAGAAGACAAAGTCTAGGCAGTGGCCCTGCTGTAGAGTGAGGGCAGTAGAGCTAATCTGGAGGTTGAGTGATGAGGTAAGGGAGAAAAGTTTTAAAGCAAAGATTGGAGGGAGTTAACATTAATGTTAAAATCCCAGAGAAAAAGGGAGGGGGAAGATTAATCCAGAAAGAAGGAAAGCTATGAGTCAGAGAGAAAGGTAAAGGTGGACTTGTCAGGGGGTCAATAAATAACAGCTAATCTGAGAGGTAGTGGGGAAAATGTTGGATGGAATGGATTTCGGAGCGAGACTGAGGCAGAAGGAGGGGGTGAAATTGACAGGAAAGAGAGAGTAGAAGCCCAACACCTCCTCCATGGCCAGATGGACGAGGCATGTGGGAGAATTGATAGCCACCATGACAGAGAGCAGCGACTGAAGCAGTGTCCTCCAGGAGGAGCCAGGTCTCAGAGTAAGGAGATGGAGAGCATTAGAGATAAAAAGATCATGAATGAAGACAGCCCAGAAGGGAGGCGTCCGTGGTGAAGATTCTCAGGGGGGCTGAAAAGACATCCCAGCATGAAGATGCTTGCCACCAACCGAGGGAGTCCCCATGTGGCGGGTTACCATCACCCTGTCTCGCAGCTGGCCTGTGACCTGGGACCACTGGGAGCAGAGGCACCATTGAGCCGCCCTCATACAGAGGCGGGCATCCGGGGTGACATGGACCATGGATGACATGTTGCCCAGCAGTAAGAGCAGAAGGCAAGCCAACAAAGAGCGTTGGTGCTGCATATCTGCAGCAAATGCCCTGAGATGGACTGCTCTGTCCAGGGGCAGGAAGGTTCTGGCCTGAACGGTGTCCAGCTGAGCCCCTATGAACTCCAGATACTGTACGGCATGGATGCTGCACCATGACAGCTGAGCCCCGAAGTCATCCAAGTAGGGGAAGAGGAAGGCCCCTTGGAGACAAAGGTGAGCCACACCACTGCTAGGCACTTGGTAAAGACTCCAAGGGAAGAGGCAAGGCTGAAGGGTAGTAGCTTGTACTGATAGTGGCAACCCCTATCATAAACCTGAGAAACTGCCTGTGGCTGGGATGGATGAGAATGTGAAGGTGCATATCCTTTAGGTCCAAGGAGCACAGACAGTCTCCCTTCTGGAGGTATGGCAGCAGTGTTCCAAGGGAGAGCATCTCGAACTTCTCCCTCACCAGGTACCTGTTTAGATCCCACAGGTCTAGGATGGATCATAGGCCCCCTTTCTTTTGGGTAAGAGGAAGTACCGGGAGTAGAACCCTTTGCCCCAAAGATGTAGAGGCACTGGTTCCAATGCCCTGTACTCTAGAAAACCTTGAGTTCCTGCAGCAGCAGGGTCTTTTGGAGGTGACTCCTGGGGGGCTCTCCCGGGAAGAAAGGAGGGAGCGTCTGCAGCAAGTGGAGGAGGTAATCCTCCCTGACCACCTTCAGTGCCCAGGCGTCTGTGGTGGTGGACCTGTGGGAAAACCAGACTAGATGTCTCCCTGTGGGTGGCTTAGGTGGGCATTATAGGTGGGCAGAGGCTATGACCAAGGAATCAAGAGCTCCCAACAGGCTGGGACGGAGCCGATATCTGGGGTTTGGGAGCCTCAGGCTGAGGGCATGCCCTTGTTCCTTGGCCTGCGGACCCTGTAGGGGAGCTGGAAAGGCCTGATACTGAGGGCAGTTTCCATAAGCCTTGCCCTTCCTTGAGTAAGGGGGCTTTTTACCCAAGGGCTTCAGTCAGGGAAGGGTGCATCCAAGCCCAGCATTTCCCGTGAGGCCCGAGTGTCCGCAGAGATCCATAGTGGCAGCTCCTCCGAGAAGACCAAAGATCCAGAAATTTATTTATTTATTTAACATTCTCTTATACACCGCGCTATTCTGCATCAGTGCGGTTTACATTGAACAAACAAATTACATTGAACAGGGCATTATAACTTGGAGATAGCTATTTTACAGGGAACATGGGCTATGGAGGGTTAAGTGGCTTGCCCAAGACCACAAGGAGCACCTGTGGGACTAGAAACCCCAGTCGTTCCGGCCCAAGGTTGCTGTCCTCTAGTGGGATTTGAACCCCCCGACCTTCTGGCCTGAAGTACCTTGCCCCAACCACTAGGCAAGAAATTAAGAAATAAGTTCACCGAGATTGCACTAGAGAAACCCAGTAAAATTGCCCAGAGGCATTCGGGTAGCTCCGAGAAGCAACCTACCCAAGGTCCTCAAGAAAGATTCCTTGGCTGGTGGAGATCGTGTGAGGTTCCTCGAGATCATAGTCCTCGTCAAAGACGCACTTGCTAGAATGCTAGCACCAGGCTCGAGATCCTCAGCGCCCAAGCCAAAAGCTGCGGAGCCTTCTGGCTCGGAAACCAGAATAGCGGCACTGGAGCAGATCATCACTGCTATACTGGCCCTGCAGCAGGCAATGATAGCTGTCTTGTCTGCATCAAATGCCCCAATAACCGGACCCCTGACTGTGGGGGAGTCCCCAGTTGTCTCGTTAAGCCAAGCTCCTAGCGCCACTCGCCTCAGATAAGCCCTCGGCGCCGGTAAAGTTCTCTGTCCTGTTCCTTGGGCATCTGATCCACCACAACCAGTTTCCGCAACTTGGACCCCAGAGTCCTCCGGAGGTCGCCGGCCACTTGACGCCAGCCTTGACATCATGAGTCACAAGGTCCTGGACTCACCATCACCTCTTGAGTCTGAGTGGGAGACCTTAGACAAGGCGTCCCCAGAAACCAAACAGCATCAAGATATTCCCTCGGACCAGTCTCCACCGGCACCATTCTTGTCCCAAGGATGTGGCCTTTTATGACTTTGTAAAGGATATGGCCAAGAGCCCTCTCAGTGCAAACAGAGGTGAAGGAAGATCTGCGCACCAAGGAACTGAAAATTCTCCAGTACACGTCTCCACCCAAGGAAACTATGAAGGAACCCGTACAGCAGATCCTCGAGCAGCTACTACTCAGAATGTGTGAGACGCTGGCATCGGTGCAGGTAGTGAGCCAGCGCCTCGAAACCATGTACTGTGTCTGGAAGGGCCCTGGTTTCCAAAAGCCTCAACTCCTACATTAACTCCATGGTGGTCGAGTCGACCATGCAGAAACAAGAGCCAGAAGACCCACTCCTCTGTCCTTCCTGAAAGGGATGCTAGAGCCCTCGGGCACAAGTGTTACCAGGGCTCCATGCTGGGTTGCTGGATTAAAGCCTATGAACTGTACACAGGCATGTATCTAAAGGCCCTAACCCAGGAGTTGTCCGGGTTTTCAGTGCGGCTTGACAGGGTACCTCACCAACAGTTCTAATTCCTAACCTCTGGGATCAAGGCTTGCTCTAATTCCTTTCTCGAGCGGCCTATGACAGCTTCGAGTCAGCAGCTGAAGTAGCAGCAGCCAACATCGGCACCTGGTGAAAAGCCTGGCTGCAGTCTTCCAACCTCGAGCAATGGGTCCAAGACAAGCTGCTCAATGTTCCCTCCACCGGGGGAGAAGCTGTTCGGCAAGCCTATGGCTGAAAAGGCAGCCGCGATAGAGGCCAATGTGGTGACTCGACAGAGGCTCTCCAAAGAGACCTCATCCTTTCCCCAGAAGAAACCATCAGGGAAAGACCAATGTTCCCGAAGAAAAAGGGGCCCCTTTCATCAGAGTCACCACTACCAGTCATTCTCGGGCCAGCAACAGGGTTCTCACCCAAAGAGACAAGGCAGGGAGCTCAGAATCCAAAGGCATAGAAGCCCCAGGCCACAGCTCCTGCCCAACACGGGAGGGAGCTTTTGATTCCCAGGGCAGGGCCTCCCCTCCCCAGGGAGACCTCCGCCACAGCCCACAGGGGGCCGGCCTGGCACTCTTCGCCCACAGGTGGACAAATGTCACCTCGGACCAGTAGGTACTGCAGGTGGTAAGGGAGAGATACCTTCTCCATTTAGAGCAGGTATCACCCAGGTACTTCCCAGAAGAGCCGGTGCGACCTCTCCTTCACCAGACTCTTCTGCTCTCTGAGCTTGCAGGTCTGCTCAATGACAACTCAGTAGAGCCTGCACACAAATATCTATGAGGAAAAGGCTTTCCACTCAAGATACTTCCTTGCCCCAAAGAGAACTGGGGGCCTCAGGCCCATACTAGACCTGAGAAACAAACAAGTTTCTGGTGAGGGAGAGGGAGAGGTTCAAGATGCTCTCCACTGGAACACTGCTGCCTTATCTCCACCAGGGAGAATGGCTGTGCTCCTTGGACCTAAAGGATGTATACACTCACATCCTGATCCACCCTGCCCACAGGCAATACCTACGGGCTTGTGATGAGAGGAGGGAACTACCAGTACAGGGAGCTACCCTTTGGCCTGGCATCCTCGCCAAGGGTCTTTACCAAATGCCTGGCAGAGGTTGCCGCCCACCTGCACCTACAAGGGGCTTTCGAAATCCCCTACTAGATGACTGGCTCAACAGGGGTGGTACGACTTCAGAAATCAGTCAGACCATGGAGCGTGCAACCCTCCTTATGCAGCACCTGGGGTTGGTCATCAACTACCCCAAATCCCATCTCTCTCAGCTCAAAGCCTGGAGTTCATAGGTGTTCAGATGGACACATTACAAGTCAAGGCTGTCCTCCCAGGAAAAAGGGCAGAAACCTCAGACAACTGGCAGGAGAGGTATACCACCACCAGTCAGTGCAGGCTCGCCTCCTCCTCCGCCTGCTGAACCAAATCCCAAATCAATCCTTTAGCCTGCTTACACATAGAAACATAGAAAAATGATGACAGAAAGAGACTACATGACCTATCTAATCTGTCCTTCCATATCAAACTCACGTTCAATCTTTCAATATTGTCAACTTGTTTTTCTTTTTTTCTTTTCTTTTTTTCCCAGGTCTCAGATAAAACTGAAGCACTATAATTCTGGGTACTTCTGTCCCCCCAGTCATGTGCTAGTTTCACATCAATGACCTGTAATTATTTTATAGCTTTTACCAAAAACTTTTTTTATAGACACTATTTCAAATTTTTTGTTTGTAAAAATTATTTGCATATCCGTAGTACATGCTTTAGAAAAAGATAATTGCTTATCTTGTTTTTTATCAAGCAATTATAAGCAATTATCTTTTTCTAAAGCATGTACTAATTTTCCCTTTTTTCGGGTTAGGGTCTCGTCCTCATCCCTCATTTTCTGATCCTTCCCCCTCCTTTTTTTATCTTGTGTGTTAATAGCATTGTTTATTTCCCAATATCTTAGGCTCTCCTATGATAATAAGGGAGGAGCAATTACAGTGGTAGAAACATACAACATACAGGTATGGTTGTTCTTTTCTTTGGTTTTACTAATGGTTTTATTATTGGTCACATCTTTTGAAGCGTATATTTTCATATTTATATATGTTATTGTCTTTTATTGCTGACGTACCAAAATTGTCATATATGTGGCAAGTTTCCCATGTATTCGTGATAGTTTATTGGTTTTTATTATTACACTTACATATTTATTTATTTATATGTAAAGTTATGGTTCATTATATTATAATTTATTATTTTAGAATGATTTATATTTATTTGTAATATGTCATTTTTAATTCCATATTTATATTTTATTGATATTTATGCTCCGAGTATTGGTTGTACTTATTTTGTTTTATGCGTTACATTGGCTGCGTGGATGGTGTCATCGAGAGCGTTTTGGTTTCCTAGACCATGGGATGCTTTTCCAAGGGTTGCAAAGCAGAGATGGCATCCATCTGTCCAAGAGAGGTCAACGCATCTTTGGTAGTAGACTGGCTAATCTACTGAAAAGGGCTTTAAACTAGATTCCTTGGGGATGGGTGAAGAAAGCCCCCAGGTAAGTGAAAGCCCCCAGGTAGGTGATACATTAAATACCTTTATGGAAATGGGTAACAGGGGTAACATATGGAAAGCAGTGTGTATTAATGCCCGTAGCATGGGAAATAAGATCCCTGAGGTTGAAGCTTTGGTGGGAGGGGCTGACTTGGATTTAGTGGCAGTTACAGAAACATGGTTCACAGAAAACAATGACTGGGATGTAACTATACCTGGCTATACTTTATTCAGGAAGGACAGGGTAGGAAGAAGGAGGAGGAGGAGTGGCACTATATGTAAAAACTACTATTAAAGCTTTGGAATTACAGAGCTTAAAAGGGAGAGAGGAGGCATTGTGGGTTAAACTAGAAAGAGGGAAAGAGAAATCTATTTGCATTGGAGTGATATACAGACCTCCCTCACAAGAGGAAGAGGTGGACAGAGAGTTAATTGAAGACATACGCAGCATTGCTAGGAAAGGGGAAGTGCTACTGATAGGAGATTTCAATATGCCAGATGTTGATTGGCACATTCCTGCTGCAGTATCATCTAGAAGTAAGGAGATCCTGGATTCTCTACAGGGAGAACTATTCAGGCAATTGGTAACAGACCCCACACGTGAAGGGGCCATACTGGACTTGGTGCTTACCAATGGTGAAAGTGTTTCTGATGTTGTAGTGGGAGATCATTTTGCATCCAGTGATCACCAGATGGTGTGGTTCAGTATTAGGACTAGGGCTGTTAGAATCCATTCCAAGGTGAGGATCTTAGACTTTAGGAAGACTAACTTTGCGAAGATGGGCCAATACCTCAGGGAGTCGTTAGTGGGATGGGAACAGCTGGGGGATGTAGAAAAACAGTGGGCAAAACTGAAAGGGGGTATTTAAAGGGCAACCAACCTTTTTGTTAAAATGGTAAATAAAGGCAAAAGGAACAGAAGACCGCTATGGTTTTCGAAGGAAGTAGCTGAAAAAGTGAAGAAAAAGAGGGAGGCCTTCATGAAATACAAGAGATCACAGAGAGCAGAAGACAGGCATCTGTATTTGGAAAAACTTAGAGAAGCTAGCAAAGTAGTCAAGAAGGCAAAGATTCAAAAGGAGGAGGAAATAGCCAATGCAATAAAATGGGGGGATAAGACATTTTTCAGATATATTAGTGAGAAGAGGAAGAGCAAAAGTGGTATTGTCAGACTCAAGGGTGCAGGGGGGGAATATGTAGAAGCTGATAAGGATAAAGCGGAATTGCTTAACAAATATTTTTGTTCTGTGTTCACAGATGAAGAACCAGGAGCAGGACCTCAGAAAACACCCACAAATAAGAACAGAAGCGAGGGACATCTTGAACTATTTTCAGAAGACTGTGTTCGTGAGAAACTAGCTCAACTTAAAGTAGACAAAGCGATGGGACCGGATGGGATACACCCTAGAATACTGAGGGAACTTGGGGACGTTCTAGCAGCTCCACTGACTGACCTTTTCAATGCCTCGTTGGAGTCGGGAGTGGTGCCAAAGGACTGGAGAGAGGCTCATGTGGTGCCTTTACACAAAAGCGGAAGTAAGGATGTGGTTGAAAACTACAGGCCGGTTAGTTTAACTTCGGTGGTGAGTAAATTATTGGAAACGCTGCTGAAAGAGAAAATAGTGAGGTTTCTGGAGTCCAGCGGATTACAGGATCCGAGGCAGCATGGATTCACCAGAGGCAGGTCTTGTCAGACAAATCTGATTGATTTTTTTGACTGGGTGACCAGGGAGTTGGACCAAGGGAGAGCTCTAGATGTGGTGTATTTAGATTTCCGTAAAGCCTTTGACACTGTTCCTCACAGGCGACTTATAAACAAACTGAGCACCCTAGGGATGGACCCTAAAGTTACTGCTTGGGTTAGAAGTTGGTTGGGTGGGAGGCGACAAAGAGTACAGGTAAATGGAGCTCACTCTGAGGAGAAGGATGTTGCCAGTGGTGTGCCCCAGGGATCTGTCCTTGGTCCGATTCTTTTTAACATCTTTGTTAGTGATATAGCGGAAGGGCTGTCGGGTAAGGTTTGCCTCTTTGCGGATGATACCAAAATCTGCAATAGAGTAGACACCCAGGAAGGGGTAGATAACATGAGGAGGGATCTAGCTAAGCTTGAAGAATGGTCTAGAATTTGGCAGCTGGGATTTAATGTTAAAAAATGTAAGGTCATGCATTTGGGCTGCAGCAATCCAAGGGAGCAATACAGTATAGGAGGTGAAGTACTTTTGTCCACTAAAGAAGAGCGGGACCTAGGCGTGGTTGTGTCTGATGATCTTAAAGTAGCTAAACAGGTGGAAAAGGCGACAGCAAAAGCTAGAAGGATGCTTGGGTGCATACGGAGAGGAATGGCTAGCAGAAAAAAGGAGGTGATAATGCCTCTGTATAAGTCTTTGGTGCGACCTCATTTGGAGTATGGTGTGCAATTCTGGAGACCGCACCTTCAAAAGGATGTGAACAGGATGGAGTCGGTGCAGAGGGTTGCTACCAAAATGATTAATGGGCTTCATTATAAAGCATATGAGGACAGACTTAAGGATCTTAATATGTACACCTTAGAGGAAAGGCGGGATAGAGGTGATATGATTGAGATGTTTAAATACCTCCGTGGCATAAATGTTCAGGGAGAGAGCCTCTTTCAATTGAAAGCAAGTTCTGCTACGAGTGGACATGGGATGAGGGTGAAGGGAGATAGATTCAGGAGTGATATGCGGAAATATTTCTTTACGGAAAGAGTAGTGGATCCGTGGAATAGTCTCCCAGTGGAGGTGGTAGAGATGAGGACAGTAACTGAATTCAAGAAAGCATGGGACCAACACAGAGGATCTCTAAAGGCAAAAAGTGGACGGTTGTAGTTGTTATGGAAGGACAGACTAGATAGGCCATGTGGTCTTTTTCTGTCGTCATATTTCTATGTTTCTATGTTTCTATGTCCCATTTATATGTTTTAGTTCATTCTCTATTTCCTCTTAACAATAGTTTAATTTATAGTATTTTTGTTTTTAAATGTATATTTTATGTATTTTAGCCATTATTGCCCCTGAGGAAGGTTTTTACGCAACACGGCCAGTGTCGGGCCGGTGGCTGAAGTGGATTAAAGAAATAAAAGCTTTTAACTTCTACACGTCTTTTCGTCGCATTCCACGTTTCTTACTGGGTCCTCGGTGCACGTGGAATCGTGCTTGGTTTGTTGGCACTTATGACCCCGGCAGACTGGGGCTCCCCATGGCTAAGCAAACTCTGTCCATTTGGGTGGCAGACTGTATTGCCCTCACCTATGAGCGAGGGCGATGAGTGTTTCAGTGGCCAACCTCTGCTCCGTGCCGGTGACTGAGATCTGCAAGGCCACCACATGGTCTTCAATTCATGAGTTCGCAGCTCACTACTGCCTGGAGAGCGAGTCCCACAGGGACAGTGCCTTTGGACAGGCAGTACTCCATAATATTCTCGGGGTATAGGCAACTCCTGATCTTCAACCCTTCTATGTTGAGGCTACCAGAGTGATAGTGTCAATGGACGCTAGGATCTGCAGTCTCTCAGTGGGGACTCACAGCTACCCAATTGGTTGTCATTGGTACTGTCATGGTTCAGTCCTCGGCAGCCTGGAGCTAGAGTGTGCCATATGCGAGGACTGACTTCCTACTTCTTCCTGGACAAAGCATAGCTACTCACCTATAACAGCTGTTCTCCACAGACATCAGGAATCAGTCCTCACAACCCTCCCTCCTCACCTGGGAGTTGCCTCCTTACCGTGTTTAATTTTTACTACAATCCTAGCTATGTCATCTGACTAAGATGGCACCCTTGGGCGGGAAAGGAACCATGCACGTGGTAGCATGTCCCAAAGGCTTACTTTGAAAGCCGTGGAAATGTTCTTTGCGGGCTCTGTCAGGGCCAACATCACTCATATGTGAAGGCTGACTTTCTGCTTGTTCCTGGAGAATACATTGAAATCCCAGTGTACAGCAGCGGCCAAGAGAGCAAATAGAATGCTAGGAATCATAAGGCAAGGAATGAAGAATAAAACAATTATTATAATGTCTTTGTATCATTCCATGGTCCAACTGCGCCTTTAATATTGTGTGCAATTCTGGTTTCCATATCTTAAAAAGGATATAGCTGAATTAGAAAAGGTACAAAGACAAGCGACAAAAATGGTAAAGGGAATAAAAGTTGGGGCTCTTTTCAACTTGGCTGAGGGGGGATATGATAGAGCTCTATAAATTAATGAAAGGAGTGGAATGGGTAAATGTAGATCGGTTTTTCACGCCATCAAGAAAGTAGAAGAACTAGAGGACACACAATGAAGCTGCAATTTAACCCATTTAAGACTAATAAGAGAAAATATTTTTTCACCCAAAGCTGTCAGTGTAGCTGGGTTTAAAAAAAGGTTTGGACAAGTCCCTGGAGGAAAGGTCCATAAACCATTATTAAGGAGGACACAGGAAATCCACTACTTACCTGGGACAAGCATTGTGGAATCTGTGTGGCTCTTTGGGAACCTGCCAGGTACTTGTAACCTTGATTGGCCAGTTAGAAACAGGTTACTGGGGGCTCTCCTGGGAAGAAAGGGGGGATGTCTGTGCCAGAAGGAGGAGTTAGCTCTCCTTGACCACCTGAAGTGACAGGAATCAGTGGTGATGGCTGGCCACCTGTGGGCATAATGGATCAGACGTCCCCCTGTGGGCTGCTGCCCTCCTTGGGGTAGAGAGGCTATGCCCAAGCGGTCAAAAACTTGCCGCGGGCTGGGTCAGCCTGGGGCTTGGGAGTCTACTGTTTGAGGGCCTTGCCCATGTCCCTTGGCCTGCTGACCCTGCTGGGGAGCCAGAGAGGCCTTTAAAAGTGGGTCGCTTTTGTAAGCAGACCCTTTCCTCGGGTAAAAGAGCTTTTTACCCGAGCCCTTCCGTCGGGGAGGGCTCGGGTAGAATGACTTTTTACCCGAGCCCTTCCATCAGGGGAGGGGCAGTGGTCTTTTGGAGAACCTGGTCTTTGTCACAAACTCTGTTTTCAACTTGGCGGCCTTTGATATCAGGGGTTTGCCAAAGAGCTTCTCCCCTTGGAATAGGACATTGACCAATTTGTCCTGAACCCACTGCTTGAGGTCGGAAGATTGTAGCCAAGTCTGGCATTGGGCACCGATGTCCGCCACTGCAACTCTAGTCGCTGACTCAAAGCCATCATAGGCTTGAGTCATTTATTTGGAACACTCACTAACAGCTTGGCCAGGTTCTTGAACCATTGCATGGATTCCTCGGAGAGACCAGCTGAGAAAACGGCCAGCTCCTTTGCCAGATCTCTCAGGTAAATGCCCATGTACAGCTGGTAGGCCTGGATCTGGCAGATAAGCATTGAGCCCTGGTACTTTCTGCTAAGGGAATCCAAGGTGCGGGCTTCCCTACCCAGGGGTACCGAGGAGTATGTCTTCTGACTCTTCATCTGACGCATGGCCGACTCTACTACCAAAGAGTTTTGCAGCACCTATACCTTCTGGAAGCCAGGGCTCCAGCAGACCTGATACAGAGTTGAGCCACTTGCTCACGATGGACAAAGACATCTGTTTCCCACATACGGAGCATTAGCCATTCCAGGATGGGTGGAATGGGCACTGTGAGCGATTCACTGTGGGGCCTCGTATTGGAGGAGTTCTAGTTCCTACATCTGAGGATCCTCCTCCTATTCTGTAAGGAATGCTAGGTCCTTTGACATATCCCACATGAAGTCAAGGAACGCCATGTCCTCGGGTGGGGATGAAAGCCAGGTCTCAGAAGGTGGCTACTCCGAGGGGACGTTGTGGTGGCAATGGGTGTCCAGGGACTCCTTGTCCTCGGTCTCCCATTCCCAGTAGTCGGTCGAAGACTCGAAGGAGGGGCAGCTCGTGGGCTCCAGGTCTAAGCCCTGCCCATGTCCCTCGGAGGCCCCGCAGCTTATGTACTCTAGCCGGGGAAGACACTGGTCCCGTAGAACAGGATCCGAATGTAGACTTCGGCTGAGGACCAACTCAAGGCAGTATGGTCTCGAGGATCGGCTCGGCCTCCAGGGACATCCTTGCCATCGAGGGCCCGGGGGTCCGGGTGTAGGAAACTGCTGTGATCCAGCTCCAGGGCCGCCATTCTCGTTTCCAGTCCAGAAGGCTCTGCAGCTTTCAGTGCAGGCAACGAGAAACTCAGGCCCAACACCGGTTCCCCTGAAGGGGAGTCCTCAACGAGGATGGCCTTGGGCATCTCAGAACAATCTACAGGCGATTCCTTCCAAGCGATCTTGGTGGGCCGCTCCCGCTCAGAGCCCTCGGACGAGCGTTGTGGACTGCAGGACCTGGCTTGGGGCTTACTTGACCTGCTGGGTACTGTCGAGATGCCGCATTTGAGCGTTTCTTCTTCTTCTTGTATTCCCTCAAGGTAGACCTCCTTTCTGAACATCCGCAGCATCGGCCAAGGTCTACAAGGGCACCACAGGTGTCCATGGCTTCAGAAGGGTCCTTTGGCACCAGTGGCACCAGGAATAAGTTATTGTGCTGATGCCGGTGGCTCTTGAGGGCCTCGGTAGACATCTTTTTACAGAGACCACAGGCCGCAAGGTCATGGTCCGGCCCTAGGCAGCATAGGCAACAGTTGTGTGTATTTGTAAGGGACATAATTTTTGTACATTGATCACATTTCTTAAAGCCACAGGTAGTCATAGAAGAAAAAAGTACCCCAGCAAGGTCAAAGACCCGCTGTGCCGCCAGCTGGAAAAAAGGCATGAAGGCGTCAAGAAGGGAAAAATGCAAACGAACCCAAGACTCTATGCCGGGGCGGCGGGCTCAGGTGATGGGAAGAGTACTGGTGCACAACCAGAGGAGAGTATGAAACTCAGGAACAAAGAAAATCAACTTTTTCTGGGGGAAAGCAGACAAACGTCTGAAGGGCTCCGTGGGAAAAAGGAGACTGAGCAAGATGGCACCAATGGGCAGCAAAGGCACCATGCATGTGTGGTCGCATCTCCCAAAGGCTCTCTTTGAAAGCTGGTGAGAGGCTTCAGTGAGGACTCCGTCGGCACCGGCGTCACCCATTTGTGAGGACTGGCTTCCTGCTTGTTCCCGGAGAAATGCTATAAAACCCGTTAGTAAAGTACTACCACTTGATAAGACGTTTTGTTATAACTCTGTAAGGTGCTCCAATAAGAAACAATCGCATTAGGAGCAGTAGTGAAACCTGTTCCACCTTCACTAGGTCAATACACTGACATCTACTTTGGCATGAACATTCCTTTGTTTTAAAAACACCGCTGTACAGCATTCATCCTCACTAGCGCCCAGAAGCTACATGCTCCACTGAAAGGCAAGCCTGCTTCTTTTCATTCTCATTTTGTGTTAACAAATATTTTGGAGATCATTATCCTTATAGTTTACCATATTCACTCACTACATACCTGCTTTAGTTTATAGGATTTTCAAACACAGCCAGAACATTACCAGGTTCAGCAGCTATACGAGTGAGTGCATTTTTAAAAAAAGAATTTGGCTGTCCTCCTCATTCCTCCCATGTAGCGTAGTTACTCACCTGTAACAGGTGTTCTCCAGGGACAGCAGGAATCAGTCCTCACATACGGGTGACATCAGTGCCGACGGAGCCCTCATGCAGAGCAAATCCCCAGCTTTCTAAGAAAGCCTTTGGGATTGCATCATGCATGTGCGGTCCCCTTCTCGCCCATGGGTGCCATCTTGCTCAGTCAAATGACATAGCTAAAAAGACGGCAAAATGAATAAAAATCAATAGGGCTGCAACTCCAGGGGAGGAGGGTGGGTCGTGAGGACTGATTCCTGCTGTCCCTGGAAAACATCTGTTACAGGTGAGTAACTATGCTTTCTCCAGGAACAAGCAGGAAGTCAGTCCTCACATATGGGACTCCCTAGCTATAGGCTACTGAGAACCCATAACGGAAAATAGGCTCCCTCTAGAAGAGACACAGCAGCCATGATAGGAGTTCAACTGAGAATGTAACACTCCGGTAGCCTGACACAGCACAGTTACTTACCTGTAACAGGTGATCTCTGGGAACAGCAGGAATAAGTCTTCACATATGGGGTACATCGGTACCGACAGAGCCTGCACGGGAATGCTCCCCAGCATCCAATCAGAAAGCTTTTGGGAGCATCCCTCGCGCCTGCGCGCTGACTTCCCGCCTTTCCAACTGCCTCTCCTCAGTTGAGTTTAATAGCTGAGACAGAAGGAGAGAAAGAGGAAAGGAAGATAGATACAACTCCTAGGGGAGGTGGGTGGGTTGTGAAGACTTATTCCTGCTGTTCCCAGAGATCACCTGTTACAGGTAAGTAACTGTGCTATCTCCAGGAACAAGCAGGAATGAGTCTTCACATATGGGGACTCCCTAGCTATAGATGCCAGGGGGAGATCCCATAAAATGCGTGTCCCTGGATCAGGACTGCATTTCCCACACATGGATCTCCGGCATCCCATAAGGGATGGAGGGTAGGAGTTGAAAAGAGAAGAGCTGTAGAGCAACAGCGAACCTAAGGACTACAGAAGAGGAGTTCTTGGTATGTATGACAAGTACCATTTAAAATTATTTAATGAACAAGCATAATAAGGAGCTTACCTACTGGATTGTAGGAAGTAGAAAGTGTGATGGAGTGTACTGGAGATTCAGTAGCGGAATCCTCAAGGTGACCTCACAGCAGTGAGGATGAAGGTCCAAACCTGGAATAGGCAGGTGACCCAGGTGTCAACTGGGGTAGGATAAGAACGGCAGGTCTTCAACGGAAAGCTTTATGGGAAAAAGCTGAAAACTCTTTTAGGTACAGAGTCATTAACATTGAGGACTAAAAGAAGAAGACTGACCGATTTGGACAACTAGCCCAGTCCTGGAGGGAAGAGGGGGTATGGAAAAAAGCCCGTATTCCCAAGGAGAACAGATGTGTACTCAGAAGTACTGAAGAAGTACACTGTCTTTCCTAACTGGTAAGAGATAGGAAGATATTGAAGTCTGAAGCTTCAAAGATAGGGAGACCTAGAACAAAGTGGAAGCTGTTAGTACCACAGCAGTGGTTGTGTGCGTAACAGCCCCCATCTACTGAGCAGTATGAAAATAGGCAAGTTCACTGTCTGGAACCTTTAAGAAGGTCAAAGCTTTATAGCACAGACAGCTAGGGAGATAGTATGTAATACATATCGACCTATAAAAATCTCCCAACGAATACATATATATCTATATAGATATAGATATATATGTAGATATAGATATGTGTAAATATATATAGAGATATATAGATATAGATATATATATGGGCATAACTTATGCACACACAGCTTACAGACATATGTATGTATAGGAAACTATAGGGATATATACATACATGAATATAAGTCTGAAGATATATGCCTGCAACTGAGCCCCATAAGAACATTCATGTGGGGAATGTGAAGGGGAAAGATTCATCTAATAACAAGAGGGTGAAAACCACTTGAAAAATATATAGAGAATCTATTTCTGCGGGCTAAGAGGATGCAGGAATGCAATCCAGTGAAATAACCAGGATGGTTGCGTGAAAACAGAGGATAATATCAGTCTGTCAAGATCAAGTCGGGAGTCCTCTAGAACTCTGACATGGTAAATGGACAGAAACGCATAGAAGATACCAGGATGACCCACTGGAGGGACACAGGGGTATCATGCATTAGTAGTAGAATATGCGTTGTCCAGGAGGAGTAGGATAGCATGATGCCAAGCTGTAAAGAAAAAAAAGAGTATATTCCTGCAGGATTGGGAACTCCTTGGACATTCACGCAGAAAAAGCTTGTATTCTGTATTATAACAGGAGACAAGAGGGTGTGGAGAACCCTCACAGTCATGGAAATGATTTATAAGCTTTTTCTACTATATGGAAAAGCCCTCAGAGACAAAGTTCAATGCTCTGTAGCAAGGGCCCATAGTAGAAAGCTTCTCTGAAGATTGCAGAGAGCATTGTGCAGGAGAATTGTGAGATAAAACTGACTGAAGTCAGGTGTGTTGCCACATCCTAGGAAAAGGAGATGGCTAGAAGAAGATAACCTGAAGTGAGTAGGATTATCCAAGATAGATGAGGACTAGCTTGGAATCACTACTATGGCTAGATAAAAATTGTTCAAACACTGGAACTCCTGCATGCACAGCAGCTGAACGAGCCAGCAGAGAGGATCTTCTTGTGCAAAACAGAGAGAAACAGACAAAGGGAGAGGAGATATTCCTGTCCATGTCTGATAAGTTGTTCAGAGAATCTATTCAAGGAAAACAAAAGTCTACACTGGAATGAAAGGCTTGAGAAGCTTTTCAGTATGGTACCAACTCAATCAGGGGAAGCCCTGGAGGAGAGGGTAGAGGAAATAGGTAATTGGAGGGTGACTTACCATATGGTGAGTCAGCTGAAGGAAAAAATGTTCATGTTGGGACAGAAACTATCATGGGATAGTTGTAACTTCCCTTCTTGATGGTAAGAAGAGGAGAATTCTGTAACCCATGGACAAGAATATCCTAACAGCTTAGCATACTGAAAAAAGGAAAACCCAGTGTAGAGCTTTAGGAAAAAACAGTAAACAAACTTCTGCTAAGAAGAAGTTAACTGTAGATTGCAACCTTCAGAAACCTATGGTTGCTGGTTATGCTCAGACCTAGAGTTTGGAAACTTCAGACTAGGACGAGATGTCCCTTGCTTGGGTACATCTGGAGGATGAGCAGGAGAAGAGTGAAACCTTCTTTTCTTAGGGAAAGAAGGTTTGGCAGGATATTTCCTACCTCCTGGGGAAGTAGAAGGCTTAGAATGGTCTCCAGAACCAGGGATGTCAGTGGAGCAATGAGCAACCTGACGTAAAGCCTCCTTATTGAAGAGATTTTCTCCAGTACAAGGAGAATTACCCAGTGTGTGTTGTGCCCATCTGCTCAAGTCTGAAGCTTGGAGCCAGGCTCTACGACGTGCTCCAATGGCAACAGCAGAGACAGACTCAAAAGAGTCTAGAGAAGCACGAGAAAGAAACCAAGAGATATTCCGGCTATGACTAAGAAGCAAGGAATAGTCAGCAGCCTTAGGCTCTGACAAAAAAGGAGTCAAAAGAGATAATTTCTCTGTGATCTCCTGGAGTGTTAGACTCATATAAAATATATAAGAGATAATCCTTGATGCCAGCATAGATGTTTGGAAGGTTTGACATCCAAAGGCATCAAGTGCTCTAGATGCACGACCTGGCGGATAAGAAGAATGCTTCTTCTTGCTTCTTACTTTCCTCATTGCTGATTCCACTACAATGGAATGATGGGGAAGTTGAGTTTTTTGAAACCCTGGACAAGGGGGCACCTGATACAGAATATTAGTTGCTGTAGAAGGTGAGGGAACCCTTAAAGGTGATTCCCATATTCTCAGAAGAAGATCCTGCAAAGAATGATGTAAAGGAAGCATTATAGTTTCCTTTTCTGCAGGAGAGCCTTGGTTAAGATCACAGCCAGGAATAGGAATAGCAAGAAAGGTTTGCCATGTCAAGGAGAAATTTCTGAAAAGAAGGATCTCCAATGGGAACCATCCCTGGGTAGGCTAAGGATGAAGAAGCAGCCTGAGCACCAGAGGATGTACTGGACTGGTGCAGAAAAAGAACCCTGCTAGATGGATAGTGATACTGGCAGTCACGATTTGAGGCAGTTAGTACTACATCGTCAGTGCCAAGTATCGATTCCAAACTAGGCATAGAAAGGATCGATGGTACCGATGGAACTGCAGGAATCGACCTCGATACCGATACCGGTAGCTGAGGCGAAATCGGAGACGGTAATGTCATCGAGGCAGTCATCGGAGGCTGCTGAAGCGGTACCGAGTCAACCAGAGAGGCTTGGTGAATATCTTCGGTACTGCGTATTCGGAAACGATACGGATCGGTTCCGAGACGCGTCGGTACCCATTCATCTAGACTAGATATCGATTCCAGACTCGGCATCGAAGGGAGCGAGTCTATCGATGCATTCTAGAGTGTACCGATGTCGGTGGTGGTATCGGCGAGGCCGATACAGGAAAGTCAATCTGGGTCGTATCGATCGGTCCCGAAGGTACCGAGGACGCCAGATGACGATCCCTGGTGAAGAGTGGAACACTCGACACTGGTGCCGATGCCAGGGTATCGGTACCGCTCGAAGCAGATACCATCCCCGAGCATGGCTTAGATACAGGAAAGTCAATCTGGAACGTATCGATCGGTCCCGAAGGTACCGAGGACGCCAGATGACGATCCCTGGTGAAGAGTGGAACACTCGACACCGGTGCCGATGCCGGGGTATCGGTACCGCTCGAAGCGGATACCACCACCGAGCATGGCTCAGGTATGTTCTGTGAGGGGTGAGCCCCAGGAACAACCTGAAACCCCTGAAATGCTTTGGAGCCCGAAGACTCCCACCGGGGTTTTAATGCCAATGGGGTCTTGAGGGCAAGGCCGGAGCCATCATCATACTTGGCATGAGACCTACCACTCAAGGATTGGCTAGTCTTAACAGACTGTTTGTGGGTTACCTGATCCTGAAGAGAAGAAAAAACCGGTGCCCTCACTTCAGGAGGAAAAACGGTATCGAGGGAAACTCGAAAGAGGGAAGGTCTTCTCACAGTATTGTAGCCTGATTGTTCAGGGGAAAAAGGGTCAGGACCCAAACAGGTTAGACACCAGGCATTGGAGTCTAAAAAGAAAACTGTGTTTCCACAGTGAAGGCACTTCTTAGGGGAGAAGGCTCCATGTTGGAGAGGCCTTGTAGGCCTAAAATGTTAAGACAGAAACAGAGGAAAAAATCTCTCTGAATTTAAGAAAAGAAAAGAACAAACCACCGGCGGTACCGGTGGCGGCGGGAAAAAAACAGCCGCGACCACAAGAAAAGAAGAAATAAAGAATTTAAAGAAAAAAGTTTCTGCGGTGACAGGAGGACGTCCTGCCGGCTCCGCGGAAAAACGAAAACTGAGGAGAGGCAGTTGGAAAGGCGGGAAGTCAGCGCGCAGGCGCGAGGGATGCTCCCAAAAGCTTTCTGATTGGATGCTGGGGAGCATTCCCGTGCAGGCTCCGTCGGTATCGACGTACCCCATATGTGAAGACTCATTCCTGCTTGTTCCTGGAGATCAAAGGGTCGGAGGGTAGGAGCTGCCTAAACCTCGAACAGGTTACGGAGAACCACCTGGCCAAAAGCACTGTCCCGTTGGGATGCCCTATCCAGGCAGTAATGGGCCACAAAGGTCTGACTTGAGGAGCAGGTGGCAGCCTGGCAGATGTCTGCCGGCGGAACAGAGCGGAAGTGAGCCACTGATGCCGCCTTAGCCCTGACCCGGTGGGCCGTGACTCAACACTGCAACGAGAGATAGGCCACCCTGTATACCCAGGCGATACAGTCAGCCACCCAAGTGGACAACGTACGCTTGGAGACAGGCATTCCCAGCTTACTGGGGTCATAAGAGACGAAGAGCTGAGAAGTCCTTCGATGTCCCCGCATACGCTCCATGTAGAAGGCCAAAGCCCTCTTACAATCCAGGGTGTGCAGAACTGCTTCTGCCCGAATGGCATGCGGCCTGGGAAAGAAGGACGGAAGTACCACCTCCTGGCTGAGGTGGAACGAAGAGACCACTTTCAGAGGGAACTTGGGGTGAGTGCGAAGCACCACCCTGTTCCTATAGAAACGTGTGTACGGTCTATCGGAAACCAGAGCCTGCAGCTCACTCACTCCTCTGGCCGATGTGAGTGCCACCAAGAAAAGCACTTTCCAAGAGAGGAAGCGGAGATGGCAGGTAGCCATAAGCTCAAAAGGTGGGTGAGTAAGCTGCTTTAAGACCACATTCAAATCCCATTTGTCGTTGAAGGGCGAACCGGGGGCTTCAGCAGAAGTAAACCTCTCAGGAACCTGGACACCAAAGGGTGTGCAGAAAGAGGTTGTTCTTCCTCTAGAGAGTGGTGTGTTGATAAGGCACTAAGGTGGACTTGGACAGAGTTTGACTTGAGGCCTAAATCTGAGAGGTGAAGCAGGTACTGCAACACCACCGACACTTGGCAAGAGAAAGGGTTTTCGCTCTGCTTATCACATCACACCTCAAACCTATGCCACTTAAACGCATAGGTTTTCCTAGTCGATTGCCTTCTTGAGGCTAGCAGCACATCCTCTACATTTGTAGGGAGAAGAAGTGGTGTGAAGACTACCCTTTCAGCAGCTATGCCATCAGGTTGAGAGACCTGAGGTTGGGATGCAGGAGTGCGCCCCCCTCCTGCGACAGGAGGTTGGGATGTAATCCCAGAGGAATTGGGGCCTCTGCCGCCAATTGAAGCAGCAGCGGAAACCATGGCTACCTCAGCCATCTGGGGGCTACCAGGATGGCCGAGGCTTTGTCCTGCAGGATCTTGAAAAGAGTCCTGGCCACAAGAGGTATGGGAGGAAACGCATACAGGAGGCCCACAGACCATGATATTAGAAAAGCATCTGCACCCACCCTGCATGGGTGTCGCTGGCTGGAGTAGAAGCGGGGCAACTGGTGATTCTTTGGGCTCGCAAACAGATCTATGGATGGTCGCCCCCAGCACTGGAACAGCTGCTGGGCTATGTTGGGATCCAGTTGCCACTCGTGCGACTGGAGAATTCTGCTTAGCTTGTTGGCTAAGAAGTTCTCCTGACTTGGCAAGTAAAACTGCTTTGAGGTGCATACCCTGGTTGACTGCAAAAGAGCATAGGTCCAGGGTCTCTTGACAGAGAATGTGAAACCCTGTGCCTCCTTACTTGTTCACATAGAACATTGCCACTTGGTTGTCTATCTGAATTAAGACAGGCTGATGAGCCAGTGCTTGACAGAAGGTCTGTAGAGCTAGGCGGATAGCTTGAAGCTCTAGGAGATTGATCTGTTGTGTGCTCTCCTGTGGAGACCACACCCCCTGAGTGCACAATTCCTGGCAATGGGCTCCCCAGCCCAGCAAGGATGCATCTGTAGTCAGCACTCTCGTGTGCGGAGGAGGTTGGAAAGGCACTCCCTCCAGTAGGTTGCATGGTTGAAGCCATGTCAACGACTGCACCAGTCGTTTGGACACCTGAATCCTGTCTCTGAGTCTGCCTGTGGCCTGTGTCCACTGGTCCCTGAGGCACCACTGAGCTGTTCTCATGTGGAGGCGGGCGTTGGGAGTCACATGTACCGTGGAGGCCATGTAACCGAGGAGGCGCAGAAAGTGTCTTGCTGAGATCTGCGATCTGTGACTCACTTGCTGCACTAGGGCCAAAAGCCCCTGTGCCCTGTCTTCTGGTAGATAAGCCCTTGCTTGAAGGGTGTCCAGCCTTGCTCCTATGAACTCCAGTCCTTGAGAGGGAACCGGAGTGGACTTTGTGCAATTGATCACAAACCCTAAGTGTTGTAACAACTGGATAGAGCGAGACGTGGCCTGTTGGGCTTCCAAGGCTGACTGTGCTCTGATGAGCCAGTCATCCAAGTAGGGGAAGACAAATATCCCCTTGTTTCTTAGGAAGGCCGCTACCACCCTGGGTGCGGAGGTAAGGCCAAATGGAAGCACCTTGTACTGAAAGTGGTTTCCTCCCACCACAAATCGCAGATATCGTCTGTGGTCTGGATGAATTAGGATGTGTGTGTAAGCATCCTTTAGGTCTAAGAAGCATAGCCAATCTCCCTGGCGGAGGTAAGGCAGCAATATTCCAAGGGAAAGCATCTTGAACTTTTCCCTCACCAGGAACTTGTTTAAGTTGCGCAGGTTGAGGATGGGTCTTAGGCCTCCAGTTCTCTTTGGTATCAGGAAATACCTGGAGTAGAAGCCCTTTCCCTGAAGGTGGTGGGGCACCGGTTCTACCGCCTGATCCTCGAGAAGACCTGCTAACTCCTTTAAGAGGAGGTCCCTGTGAAGAGGGGGTCTGAGAGGCTCCCCTGGAAAGTAAGAGGGAGGTGCCTGGGTGAGATGCAGCCGATAGCCCCTTTGGACTATCTGGAGAACCCAGGCATCTGTTGTGATGGCTGGCCACCTGTGGGCATACAGGATCAACCTTCCTACTGTGCATGGCCTTGCTTCCTTGGAGAGGGGGAC
The DNA here is from genome assembly GCA_033557465.1 of Ichthyophis bannanicus. Taxonomy (NCBI): domain Eukaryota; kingdom Metazoa; phylum Chordata; class Amphibia; order Gymnophiona; family Ichthyophiidae; genus Ichthyophis; species Ichthyophis bannanicus. The sequence continues at coordinate 516,567,572 of CM066035.1, forward strand.
TATGCTCTGGGAGTCAAAAAAACCCCTCCAGACTGGGTCGGAGCTGGTGCTTGGGGCTTGGTGGCTTTTTGCTTACGCGGGTCATGCCCCTGTCCCTTGGCCTGCTGCCCCTGTTGGGGAGCTGGGGAGGCCTGATATCTGGGGTAGTTGCGGAAAGCAGTACCTTCTTACCTGAGCCCTTCTTCTTAGAAGGGGCAGAAGTCTTCTTTGAGAGCTTTGTCCAAGTCAGGTACTTTAACTCTATCTCAGCAGCCTTTTCTGTCATGGGCTTGCCAAAGAGGTTTTCACCTCAGCAAGGGACATCGACCAACTTGTCCTGTACCCATTGCTCCAGGTCTGACTGTAGCCATGCCTGGTGGCGTGAACTGATGCCGGCCGCAGCAACCCGGGTCGATGCCTCAAAGCCGTCATAGGCTGCTCGAGTCAAACTTCGAGCACTCCCGGATCCCAGTGGACAAAGCCTTGAAGTGCTGCAAAGGTCCCTCGGAGAGATCAACTGAGAACCCGGCAATCTCCTTTGCCAGGTCTCACAGGTACATGCCCATGTATAGCTGGTATGTCTAGATTCGGCATGACAGCATTGAACCCTGGTAGCACTTCCTGCCGAGGGCATCCATGTTGCGGGTTTCCCACCCAGGAGGCACCGAGGAGTGCGTCTTCTGGCTCTTGAGCCGGCGCATGGCCGATTCCACAACCATGGAGTTGTGCAGCAGTTGTGCTTTCTGAAATCCAGGGCTCTTGCGAACTCGGTAAATGGAATCGATTCGCCTGCTGAATACCGGCATCAAGGCTGGTGTCTTCCACATGTGGAGCAGCAGCCGTTCCAGAATCGGAGGCACCAGTACAGTAAGGCTTCCCGAGGGGGAAGGTTATACTGGAGGATCTCGAGCTCTTCGGCTCCTCCTCAGCCTCCGCCGGGAATGACAAAGCCTTAGCCATGTCCTGGATGAAATCCAAGAATCAGTGTCCTCGGGGGGGGGGGGGGGACCTTCTCAGAGGTTCAGATCCCAGGGAATCCGAGGGGATGTATTTGGTCCAATGGGTATCCGGGGACTCCTCGTCTTCCGTTTCCCAACCGGACTCCTCCGAGGAGGAATTGAGCGGCTCTGGCCTCGAGGGCTTCAGTCTCTACCGCCCCGACGCCGGTGAAATCGGTGTCGATGATCTCGGTCCCGAACGGGAGGTCGAGAGGGACCTCGGCCAAGGATCGACTCGAGTTCTGAGTGTCTCGAGGATCGGCTTGGCCTCCGGGGTTGAGTTCGACATCGATGTCCCGGTGGTCAGGGTGGATGGACTGGAGAGACCGGCAATCAGCACCCACTGCTGGTCCATGAAGGCAGACATGCTGCGCTCCAAGGCCGCAAATCCTGAGACCAAGCTCAGGAGGCTCCACAGACCCCGGGTCGGGTCCCGACACCGGCTCTCCTGGAGAAGAGTCCACAACGAGGACAGTGCTTACCTGCCTCGGCATCTCCGGTTCCTTATGAGGGAGTGTGGCTGGCCTCTCAGACTCCGAGGATACGGGGCGGCGGGCCGGGATCTGCGAGCTGGCCCGCAAGGGACCAGGTCGCTCAGAGCCGTCTAACACCGCCCTCACAGATTTCTTCTTCCTCTGGTGTACCTGCAAAGGAGACCCCCTTTCAGAGGACACCCAACGCTGCTCAGGATCAGAGAGCTTCCGAGAGGTCGAGGCCTCTGATGAGTTCCAGGCCCAGGCGGGTGCGGACTCAAGAAAAGTCCTATCATGTTGCTGCTGCCTGCTCCTCAAGGCCTTGGAAGACATCTTCTTACATGGGCCACAGACCTTCGGGTCGTGGTCGGGCCCGAAGCAACAGAGACAGCAGACGTGTGTGTCGGTGAGGGACATTAATCTTGTGCACCGATCACACTTTTAAAACCTGCTGGCAGCCATCGGGGGAAAAAGGGCCCATGCGAAGTCAAAGGACCAGACTGCCAGCTAGAGTGCGAACGCTAGTCGCCAAGGACAAAAACCAAAAATTTGGACCGGACTCGATACCGGTGCACCGAGCCGAGGCGGGAAGGGGAACCGGCATCGAACCGGTCAGACAGAAAAGAATTTTCTGACTTTTAAAAAGTTTTAAACACTTTATTCGTGAGGGAACTTGGACGACGTCCGTTGGGCTCCATGGAAAAAAGGAGACTGAGCAAGATGGCACCCTTGGGCGGGAAAGGGACCGCGCATGCATGATGCAATTCCAAAGGCTTTCTTAGAAAGCTGGGGATTTGCTCCGCATGAGGGCTCTATCGGCGCCGACATCAACCATAAGCGAGGGCTGACTTCCTGCTTGTTCCTGGAGAAATTAGTGATCCTCTACTTGGTCCTCACATATAGGGTCGTTCATAATTTGCACTATGTATGTTTTTATTTTTGTATGTATGACAATTATGCAGTATAATGGGTCATGTCATTTTTTTTTAGTTTTATATTTGATACCTCTTTTTAAGATGTCCACTATATTTCCTTGGCCTTACCCTTTTAATAGTTTAATATAATTGCACAATTTATATACTTATTATTTTAATATCTCTGTTTTTAATTATTTATTGTATTTGTATTTATTATGTTTTAATGGTTTTTTTATTTGCTTTTGAGGCTTGTACCACTGACTAACCTTTTCAATGCCTCGTTGGAGTCGGGAGTGGTGCCAAAGGACTGGAGAGAGGCTCATGTGGTGCCTTTACACAAAAACGGAAGTAAGGATGTGGTTGAAAACTACAGGCTGGTTAGTTTAACTTTGGTGGTGAGTAAATTATTAAGCAGCAGTATACAAATCTATGCTAAATAAAATAAATGCTGCTGAAAGAGAACGTAGTGAGGTTTCAGGAGTCCAGCGGATTACAGGATCCGAGGCAGCATGGATTCACCAGATACAGGTAGTCCTGTCTGAAAAATTTGATTGATTTCTTTGACTGGGTGATCAGGGAGTTGGACCGAGGGAGAGTCCTAGATGTGGTGTATTTAGATTTCAGTAAAGCCTTTGACACCGTTCCTCACAGGCGACTTATAAACAAACTGAGCACCCTAGGGATGGACCCTAAAGTTACTGCTTGGGTTGGAAATTGATTGAGTGGGAGGAGACAAAGAGTTCAGGTAAATGGAGCTCAATCTGAGGAGAAGGAAGTTACCAGTGGTGTGCCCCAGGGATCTGTCCTTGGTCCGTTTCTTTTTAACATCTTTGTTAGTGATGTAGTGGAAGGGCTGTCGGGTAAGGTTTGCCTCTTTGCAGATGATACCAAAATCTGCAATAGAGTAGACACCCAGGAAGGTGTAGATAACATGAGGAGGGATCTAGCTAAGCTTGAAGAATGGTCTAGAATTTGGCAGCTGCGATTTAATGTTAAAAAATGTAAGGTCATGCATTTGGGCTGCAGCAATCCAAGGGAGCAATATAGTATGGGGGTGAAGTACTTTTGTCCACTAAAGAAGAGCGGGACCTAGGCATGGTTGTGTCTGATGATCTTAAAGCAGCTAAACAGGTAGAAAAGACAACGGCAAAAGCTAGAAGGATGCTTGGGTGCATACGGAGAGGAATGGCTAGCAGAAAAAAAGGAGGTAATAATGCCTCTGTATAAGTCTTTGGTGCGACCTCATTTGGAGAATAGTGTGCAATTCTGGAAACAGCACCTTCAAAAGGATGTGAACAGGATGGAGTCGGTGTAGAGGGTGGCTACTAAGGGGATTAGTGGTCTTCATTATAAAGCATATGAGGACACACTTAAGGATCTTAATATGTACACCTTAGAGGAAAGGCGGGATAGAGGTGATATGATTGAGATGTTTAAATACCTCCGTGGCATAAATGTTCAGGGAGAGAGCCTCTTTCAATTGAAAGCAAATTCTGCTATGAGGGGACATGGGATGAGGGTGAAGGGAGATAGATTCGGGAGTGATATGCAGAAATATTTCTTTACAGAATGAGCAGTGGATCCGTGGAATAGTCTCCCAGTGGAGGTGGTAGAGATGAGGACAGTAACTGAATTCAAAAAAGCATGGGACAAACACAGAGGATCTCTAAAGGTAAAAAGGGGACTGTTGTAATTGTTGATATGGAAGGACAGACTAGATAGAAATGTGACGACAGAAAAAGACCACATGGCCTATGTTTCTATGTACCCCCTGAAGAAGGCTTCATAGCCGAAACGTGTTGGGGTTGTTTGAATTAAAGCTGCTTATACCGCACTTTGCTTGGTATTCCTGCTCTTGCTTGCTCGGTATGGAAAAATAGCAATGAGCAAGCTATTGCTGAAAAAAGCCAAACACTTAGGGGACACAGCAAACAAATGGGAGTGGTTCTGTGGTCCAATGAGATCAAAGTGTAATTTTTTGGTCTGCGTGTAAGCCGTGTATGCCATAATACACAGTGCATCACCCTGCTCATACCACTGCTACAGTAAAACACAGTGTTGGCAGTATTATGCTATGGGGATGTGTCACAGCTGCAAGAACATGTGCATTTGTTAAGACAGCGGGAAAGGTGGACGATATAAAATACAGGCAGATCCTGTAGGAAAAACTCTTCCAAGCCTGCCACAGACCAGGGACTGTGGAGAAGACTCACGTTTCAGCAGGATAATGATCCTAAAAGTAACGCAGGCACAGCTCACTAGGCTAGAGATCATCCTTGTTCTTCCTCCCTCCCAATGGTTTGCAGCCAGACTTCGCTTTGTATAACAACAAAACAGCCACAGTTTTTATTGAAACATAACATCTTTTTCACATTATTGCAATATGCTGTACCTGCTTGTGAACACAGCTTTGTTAGTTCAATTGCAATTTGTCTAACCACCTAACCCCCTACCCTGACCTCATCAGCTGGAGGATTTTACACCTCCTGCTTTGACATATTGAGTGGTGCCGGCTGCAGTCACCTACCCTTTTCATGGTGGGCCGTTAGCAGTTTCCCTACTTCTCCCGACACTCTATGTGGTAGCAGTGGCTCAGTCAGTTGGTCCTGTCTCCCAGACTGCCAATTTGCCGGTATGGGGTTAAGCAGATGCTGTCCAAGCTGAGAAACTCACTTAAGCTGCCTAGACCTGCCTTGGGGTTCTCTCAGACCTAATGCCCCATTTATGGTGCCTGGACCTCTTTCCAGGTCCAAGTCCTATCGAGATGCAACTCACTAGAGCCTAGCTCTTCCTACATACACAACTACTCCCTTCCCTTTTTGCCGGTGAGGTCCCACCACTACGGCTACTAGTATCCTTTGCCCATCCCACTATGTTTAGGGTTTGATGGGTGGGTACCACCTTGCTGCCTAAGCCTGTCCTTACCTGCTGCCCAATACCTCTTCATCTCCCATGAGTCACCCACCAGGTGCCCTGGTGGACCCTCATAGGACCCACAAGCAGGAGATTTGTAACATTGCACAATCCAGGCTCACCACCACTAAGATGCTGGTCCTCATTATGGGGTTACTGTCCTCAATGGAAACCCACTCCCCTTGTCGAGGCAGGAAAAATAATAGAGCAGGAAAACAAGAAGTAAAAGCCTACATTTAAATCCACTAGAAAATCTGAGGCAAAACATGTAGTTCAAAAACATTCCTCAGTCAACCTGAAAGGGCATGACCTACTCTGCCTAGAAAAAATGGGAAAAAAGTGCACCACCTCTCTATGCAAAGTTGGAAGAGGAGGGACCAGAGAGGCAGGCAGATATACAGTAGAGACACTGCAAAATCAATTAACAAATTATAGAGTAGATCAAATTGGGAGAAGAGTGGAAGGAGTGGCCTAGTGGTTGAAGCAAGTTGCCTCGGGCTGGGGGTTTGAATCCCGCTGGAGGAAAGCAACCTTGGGCCAGAGGGACTGGGGTTTCTAGTCCCACAGGTGCTCCTTGTAGCCTAGGACAAGCCACTTAACCCTCCATTGCCTCAGGTACAAAATGTAGACAAGTAAGCCCTTCGGGGACAAGGAAAATATATACTGTACCTGAATGTACACCGCTTTGACCTGGTGAAAAGCGGTATATAAGCACTGCTAAATAAAAACAAAGTTCTGCAAGAAACCAGATACACTACGGATAGAAATCCCATGTGTAAAAGGGGAACAGAACAGTGGTGGTGGTATATTACCATCCACCTGACCAGAATGAACAAAGATGATGGAATGTCAACAGAAATTAAGGATGTTAACAAATTTAGCAAAGCAATAATAATGAGTGATTTCAATTACTTGAATACTGGCTGAATAAATGTCACATTAGGAAATGCTAGGGAGGTAAGATTTCTAGATTAAATAAATGACTACTTCAAGAGACAGCGTTTGATTCCCACTAGCATTCCTTGGGGCCTTGGGCAAGTCACTTAACCCTCCATTGCCTCAGAAGAAAGGCCTTGCAATCTGCTTCCGGTCACACTGCCAAGAAAACCCAGGAGCTGCTGTGTCACCAGGAGTCAGCCTTGACTTGAAGGCACAGATTGCATAGAAAGAAGCAGCTGGTCCAGAAAGCAACAAGAAGGGGAGCTATTTTACACCTAGCCCTTAGTGGAACACAAGATTTGATGCAAGTATTATTAGTGTTGGGGCCACCTAGTAATAGTGACCATAATATTATCAAATCTGACTTAATCACTGGAGTGAGGGCAGTAAGGAAATATACTGCTGCGTTAGCATTCAACTTTCAAAGGACAACTATGATAAAATGAGGAAATTGATCGAAAAAAAACACAAAACCTGAAGGAGCAGCTGCAAAAATTAAGCGTTTATATTTTAAAAGAATGTCCTTTTACACTGTTAAAAGCCTAGACCAGATGAATTTCACATATTAAGAAAGACGGAAGAAAGATCAAACTAAAGCCAACATGATTAAAAGGTGAGATGAAGGTGGCTATTACAGCTAAAAACATCTTTAAAAAACAGAAAGGAGGAAATGATGTCATCAACAAAGATGGCACCCTAAAGTTGAGGCTCCCTGCAGTGGTGCAATAAATTAGAGCATCCAAAGCGGCGCCAAGACCCCCCTGGGGCTGTTCAGCGAGAGGAAAAGCCCTCATTAACAGCGGCATGTCAGTGTGGAAGAAACTGGCGCGCTTTCGCTCTTCTTATACTAACAAGGAAGGCTTGGTGCGGTGGCAGGAGGGCTCTGAAACAAGATGGAGCGCAGTCGAAGGAGGAGATAGAAAGAGATGGCGATCAATGTACAAGGGGCGATCTTTGGCAATGGTTTTGCAAGCTGTGGAAGGATTTTAGTGCAGTGCTGAAAGAATTGCGGGAGGCGTTGTGAGAAATGCAAGGTGAATTCAATGCTATTGGCAATTGCCTCAAAACAGTCAAGCTCTGGCAGGAACAGCACAAGGCGGCCTCCCACACATGTGGAGCGCATTCAGCAGCTGGAAATGGAGGGAGGGAGTAGGGAGGACCACTGTAGGGAGGAGTGGTCTAGTGGTTAGGACAAGGTACTTCAGGCCGGAGGGCCGGGGGTTCAAGTCCCACCTGGGGACAGCAATCTCAGGCCGGAGGGACTGGGATTTCTAGTCCTATAGGCACTCCTTGTGGTCTTGGGCAAGCCACTTAACCCTCCATTGCCCATGTTCCCTGTAAGTATTAGCGCATGTCTCTCATATCACCTCGTGTTAAATGTATCCCCCAATTGACCGCTTTGACCCAGTGAAAAGCGGGATATAAATACAGCTAAATAAATAAATATGCGATAAAGTGGAAGATCTGGAAAATAGATTGCAATTGTGTAATCTTTGGTTTTGAGGTATCCTGGATACAGAAAAATATAAAGAGTCTAGAGTTGCGATACAAAGCATATGTAAGGCCTTGTGGTCTGGGGAGGGTGAGGATGCTCAAGAAAAATTTGATATTGAAAGGCTCACTGGGCACTGGGCCAGTTGGTGGGTCAGAAGCCACGGGACATTATGGTTTGTATGAGCTCCTACACAGTTAAGCAACAAGTCTTAGGTTTAGCACAGAAAAAAGGAACTTTTATTTGGGACTCACATACTGTGGAGATCTTTCAAGATTTAGCACCAATCACACTGCAATGCCGCCGTGCAATGCGGGGAGTTACCCAGTAACTACAGAAAGAACAGATCCGTTACCATTGGCCATTTCTGTTTCCACTACAATTTGAGCTTAATGGATGGGCGAAGTGTGTGCGGACTGAGAAAGAGGCGTGGGCTTGTTTGAAGGAGGAAGGAGTGGCAAAATTGCCTACCAATATTCCTGCGAGCACTACGGAGAGTAGTACATCTCTTCCTCCGCACTGGGAGCGAGCCACCTCGAAGGGTCAGCGTTTACGGAGAAAGCGTAGACATCCAGGAACAAGCAGGAATGTAGTCCTCACATATGCGTATCGTCAGTACCGATGGAGCCTGCGCGGGAACGCTCCCCAGCGTCCAATTAGGAAGCTTTTGGGAGCATCCCACAGCGCCTGCATGCTGCCTTCCCGCCTTTCCAAACTACCTCTCTCCAGTTCTTCGTTTTCCGCAGAGCCAGCAGGTCGTGTTCCTGTCACCGTAGAAAATTATTTTCCTTATTCTTCTTTTTTGTGGTCGTGTCTGCTTTCCTTGACGCTACACCGGTACTGCCGGTTCTTTCTTTCTTTAAAAAAAAAAATATATATAGTATTCTTTTTTTTCCAAACTTTTCTTTCCAGGTGCACGCGACAACTCAACCTCTTCAGGAGCAAAAACTCAATTCAAATCCCTAGACAGAGATGACTTCCTCAGCAGCACTCTTCCAACACTCCGTCAACCAGCTCAGAACCTTGATGAAATGATCCATAGGTGGAACTCCACCCTTATCTCTTGTTCACAATTACCCTCATCCAAAAAATCACCAGCATCCAACAAACCACCACAAAGCAGAAAACCAGCTCCTTGGTTCTCTGCTGAATTACGTGCATCGCTTCAGCTTCTAAGGCGGCAAAAAAGAAAATGGCGCAAATCGCGATCCACATCTGACAAATCATCTTATGAGAACACCCTGAAGCAACACCGAGAGAAAATTTACAAAAAAATGAGAGCACCACACGGATACCCTCCTTAGATCGTTAAATAAACCACGTGACCTCTTTAGTATTGCTAAAGCTCTAACCAAGACACCTTCCTCCAAACAGCTTCTATCCAACCCCAGTCTTTCGCCGAGTACCTACAATCTAAAATTATAAAAACAAACTTTACACCAAGCTCCACACCGTGCTTCTTCCCCCAGATACATCAACCATTGACAAAATTCACCTCTCTGACAGAGAAGAACATTGCTGACCTTATTGCTACCATCAACACCACTACGGCGCCGAATGATCCTTGTCCTGCCCATTGGATCAGATCGATGCGTGTAGAACTTAGCTCAATTCTAGTCTACATCATGGAACTCTCCTTCGCAACAGGAACATTCCCAGAAACCCTGAAACAAACTTCCATACACCTTCTCCTGAAAAGCAACAAACTTGATCCAGCAAAGACGGACTCATACCGCCCGATTTCAAGTATACCCTATCTAGCCAAACTCATAGAGGTGGTTCAAATGCAACTACAACACATTGATATATCAGCCCCTCTTGATCCTTGTCAACATAGATTCCGTGAGTCACACGGTGTAGAAACTCTACTCACTATACTCATCAATACATTGTCCAGAGGTATTGACAAAATTGAGAATGGGTTCGTGCTCATATTTCTTGATATAGCAGCTGCATTTGATTCTGTTAACCATGTACAACTTCTCTCCCGCCTCCAGGAAAAGGGAATTCATGGCCTTGCCTGGGAATGGTGCAAATCATCTCATGAACCGCTGGCAACAAGTACGGATAGGCTCCTCAACATCGGAACCATTCCATCAGCAACAAGGAGTACCCCAAGGATCATCCCTTTCGGCTCTACTCTAACATTTATATGCAACCCATTTGTGATATCATCCGTTCTTTTAACATCTTCCGTCTGATCTATGCGGATGATGTACTGATTTTTGCTCCAATTAAAATCAAGCAGCCAAACCTTGTTCCACTTATTGAATGCTTCAATGCAATTACTGATTGGCTCCTGTCCCAAAATCTTCGCATAAACTTTAAAAAAACTGAAGTCCTTTTCATAACCAGGAACAAAGACTTCTCTCATCCTGCTTCATTGAAAGTTCGCGACGCTGAGCTCCCATGCAAGTCTGTAATACGATATCTGGGGATTACAATAGACCAGCAGCTCAACTTTAAAGAGCATATAAATACCACTAAATCCATTTACAACAAAATACGGATACTACGACATCTAAGACCTCTACTAGCCACAGACGACTTCAGAACAATATTCCAGACACTGGTAATGTCACACTTTGATTATGCCATCATCATCCTACATGGACTCCCCAAGAGCACTCTCAATCCTCTTCAAATGGCGATGAACACAGCAGCTCGCATTCTCCGCGGCATCTCCAGAAAAGACCACATAACGCCAATACTGATGGAACTACACTGGCTACCAGTAGAATGCAGAATCACCTACAAGGCATTAATCCTGTCATTTAAAGCAATTAACGGGATATCCTCCACATCCCTCTCTTCACTCCTTACCAGTACCCCCCTACTAACAGGCTAAGAAGGTCAACAACTAGCAATACGCTATCTATACCACCTGAGTCCACTAAATGTACCCAAACAACTAACAGAGCATTTACACTATATGCTCCTAAGTGCTGGAACAATCTCCCACCTCATACAAGATCAATTACTGACCTCCCGCAATTCAGAAAAGCTATTAAACATCACTTGTTCTGCCTTTATTTCACCCACACTGACCTAATGCAGTCACATCCAACACCTAATCTCACCCATACAGCATCTGACGTACCAACAACATAACCCCAGTGATTTACAAACGAAACTTACCATTAGGAACATTCACAATCAGCATGACTACATTACGACTCTACAACATAATATAACTTAAATAATTTATAAACCCCTCTGTTTGAACTATATATGGTTACCCTGTTACTTCCAAGTTACAATCCCTGTTATAATGTAAGCAAAAGATCTTGTTCTAATGCAAAATGTTGTTACAATGTAAACCGCACTGATACTAAATAGCGCGGTATATAAGAATTTGTAATAAATAAATAATAAATTTTGGGCCTTAGGCCCAAAACTTCCTTCACCATGGAGAAACCCGCCTCGGGTTTTAAAAATGCACCAAGTGCGGTGGTACCATCTCCGTCACAGACACCCATGAGTGGTGTCTTAAATGTTTAGGTCCTCACCACTCCATCTCAGAGTGCATGGCTTGTGCCATGATGTCCAAAAGGGGTCGACAGAACCGAGCTGCCAAGCTCAGTGCCCTTTTTCCCTACGATGCAGCTTTGGTGGCATCGACGTCTTCCAGGGCTTCGTCTTCCTCCCATGGATCTCAGGTAACTAAACATAAGTCCAGCCGGTCCTCAAAGGGTAGATTTCCTTCCAAGCATCGAGATGCCTCTGGCGTTGCCCTTGAGGGTTCCATACTGGCAAAGTTGCCCCGGCGGGAGGCTTCGGCTTCCAAAGCATTATCGGGGATCCAGGATGTTCGAGGCCTCGACCTCAGCAGAACTACTGGTGCCATGCTCTGGGGTACCGGCTCTCTCCGGTACCGACACCCAGGCATCGGCAGCGTCGATAGACCAGAGGTTACTGGCTATTGAACGCAGTCTGGCGGCTCTCCTTGCGGCATCGACGCCCTCAGAACCGCGTCAGACAGTTCAACCGGCACCGACTCCAGCACCGGTAACGACAGCATCGACATCGATATCGGCTTTGCCGGCACCCAGTCATGCGATGCCTTCTGGTGCCGATACGCTGGTACCGATTACCCCCGGTACCGACTTCGGTCGGTACGGGTATCGGGCTCTTCAAGAGCATCCGGAAAGACGATAATTTGAATCCTCGGAGGACTCCGAGGATTCTGATAGCTCTACCGGTACAGGAATACTTCTCCCGGAGGAGCCTTCCTCTCCTAAACGTAGGATGTCTCCTCCAGAAGATATCGCCTTTCAAGATTTCATCAGGAAGGTGGCTCGTGGGTTGTCCATTACTGTGACTCCTGAGACAGAGCCCAGAGCTAAGGAATTGGGGATTTTACAATATCCAAAAGCTCCTAAGGAGGCAGCTACTTTGCCTATCCATGAGATTTTACATGATCTCATGTTGAGAATGTGGGAGACACCTCTCACCACCTCTCCTCACTCTCGCAGACTGGATACCATGTATCGAGTCCCTCCTTGTCCTGGCTTCCAGAAAACTCAGCTTCCTCACCACTCTATTGTAGTGGAATCAGCTATGAAAGGGATCAGGAGTGCAAAGAGACATGCCTCTAATCCTCCAGGACGTGAGTGTAGAACTTTGGATGTCTTTGGACGTCGTACTTTCCAGGCTTCCATGCTTTCTGCCAGGATCAATTCCTATAATTTATATATGGGAATGTTCCTTAAAGAAGTCACAGGTGATTTAGAGGTTTTGAGCCCTCTTCTCCCTGAGGATAGAAAGCAGGATTTTCTCACACTGGTCAAACATGCCCAGGATGTTTCTAAGTTTGTCAACCGTGCAGCTTTTGACTGTTTTGAGTGCATAAGCAGAACCTCTGCCATTGCCATAGGTGCACGTAGAATTGCCTGGCTCCAGGCATCCGATTTGGAGCTCTGGGTGCAGGACAAACTGGGCAATATCCCTTGTACAGGTGAGAATCTGGCAAAAATTGGCAAGAAAAAGCCAATGAATTAGTTGCTGAGAACTCCACTTTGGATAGGCTATCCAAAGCCATAGCTGATCCTGCGAGAAATAAATCTTTCAAAAAGCCTTTCTTCTCAAAAAAGAAGAGGTTTTATCCCTCTTATTCCCAGCAGGGACGTTCTGCAGGTCAGCCTACCCGGAAAGGTCAGCAACCACCTAAACAAAGGAAAGCAAAGACTGCTAAGTCTCAGCAGTCTCAGCCTCCACAAGGCCTTTGACTCATCTAGAGAACTTAGCCTTCCTGGCCTTCAACGGACCAGAGCCTTCCACCATTCCAAGAAGGTTATGTCACTTTACCCCAAGGTGGGAGCAGATAAGAGCAGAGCATTGGACACTCTCCATTAAAAGAGAGGGGTACAAGCTGCACTTTCTGTGCATGCCCCCTCACACAATGGTAAGACAGTTCAATTCTCAGACCTCTCTCATCAACCTGTTAGATCAAGAGGTCACTATGCTTCTTGCCCAAGGGGCAATAGAAAAAGTACCCATCCACCAACAGGGTACAGGGTTTTACTCCCCCTATTTCCTTATACCAAAGAAAACAGGGGGATACAGACCTATCCTGGACCTCAGAGAATTGAACAAATTCCTGTTCAAAGAGAAATTCAAGATGATTTCTCTAGGAACTCTGCTGCCATACCTTCAGGGTCAGGATTAGCTTTGTTCTCTAGATCTCAAGGATGCGTACACCCATGTTCTCATCCATCCAACTCACAAAAAGTTCCTTCGGTTCCTTTTTCAAGGAAAGCACTACCAATACAGGGTGCTTCCTTTTGGCCTGGCCTAAGCACCAAGAGTGTTCACGAAATGCATGACTGTGGTAGCAGCATTTCCCCGCACTCTAGGGATATTCGTCTTCCCTTACTTAGACGACTGGCTCATTCGAGCCCCATCAGAATCAGAGGCCATAACTTCTCTATCTTGCACAATGTGTATCCTTCAGTATTTGGGTCTTGTCATAAGCATCCCAAAATCCAGTCTAACTCCCACTCAATCGCTAGAGTTAATAGGAGCTTTGCTGGATACCAGAAAAGCAAGGGCCTATCTTCCCAAGGCCCGTTGCCTTTGCATGGTGCAGTTAGCTTCTTAAGCAGTGCTGAAGCCTCATCTCACTGCCCGAGAAATGCTACAACTACTAGGCCACATGGCATCTACCGTGCATGTGGTTCCTTATGCTCGCCTCAATATGAGAGCAGCACAGTGGACTTTATCCACTCAGTGGACCCAGGCATCAGGGTGCCTGTCAGACAAAATAAATACAAATCGCCTTATTTTGTCCCTCCAATGGTGGTAGTCCATTCAAAACCTGTTGCTGGGGTCCCCATTTCAACAACCCTTACCCCAAGGCAACTCTCACAACAGATGCTTCTCCCATGGGTTGGGGAGCTCTCCACCCAAGGCACCTGGACTCCACAGGAGACTCATCTACATATCAATCTCTTGGAGCTCAGAGCAATCTTCCTTGCTCTTCGAGTGTTCCACACCCTGCTCAGCTACAAGACAGTCCTCATTCATACGGCAATCAACTAGCCATGTTCTACGTGAACAAGCAGGGGGGAACAGGCTCTCTGTCACTTTGCAACAAAGCTTTGCGACTATGGGCCCTCGACAGAGAGCATCAGATTCATCTCCTGGCAGTGTATCTTCTAGGCATACAAAACTCTTGGGCAGACAGACTCAGTCGAGTTCTGCTTCCACACGAATGGTCTCTACATGCAGACCAGGTGGCCAAGATTTTTCAAATTTAAGGAACCCCGGACATAGACCTCTTTGCAAGTCCGTTGAATGCCAAACTTCCCCGGTTCTGTTCCAGAATTCCGGCTCAGGGTTCTCAGGCCAGGGATGCTTTCCTCCTTCACTGGGTTCAAAACTCCCTGTATGCCTTTCCACCCATTCCCCAGATTCCCAAAACCCTGTTCAAGCTTCAGAGAGACAGAGGCCGTATGATTCTCATAGCTCCACATTGGCCACGGCAAGTGTGGTACCCTCTGCTCCTATATCTCTCTCAAGCTCCCTCCCTGGAGTTAGGGTCTGCTCCAGATCTCCTGTCCCAGGGGAACGGAATGCTATGGCATCCCAATTCCCAGTCTCTGCATCTCAGTGCTTGGTTGTTGAAGGCCTAGATCTTCATGATCTTAACCTTTCTCAGCAAGTAAAGGATATACTTTATGCTTCCAGGAAGCCTTCCACAAGACGCTCTTATGCTTTCAAGTGGAAAAGGTTTACCATATGGTGCTCGCAGAAGGGTATCAACCCCCTTGCGATACCTTTGGAATCATTACTGGAGTATCTCCTTCATTTATCCAATGCAGGACTTAAGACTAACTCAGTAAGAGTCCATTTGAGTGCTATTGAAGCTTCTTTCAAGCCTCTAAATGGACAGCCTATTTCCTCCCATCCTCTTGTAGCAAGATTTATGAGAGGCCTTCTTCTAACTAAGCCTCCCATTAGGCCACCAGCTGTGGCATGGGACTTAAACCTGGTTCTTGGTCAGCTTATGAAGCCACCTTTCAAACCCTTAGTTACTACCTTATTGAAATTTTTTTCTTGGAAAGTTATCTCTCTCATTGCAATCACATCAGCACGTCGCATCAGTGAGTTGCAGGCACTAGTAGCTGATCCACCTTATACAAGGTTCCATCACGACAAGGTAGTCCTTAGGACTCATCCACACTTTATGCCAAAGGTGGTCTCGCCTTTTCATCTAAACCAGGCGGTCTACCTGCCTGTGTTTTTTTACAAGGCCTTATGCATCTAATGCAGAAAGAAATCTTCATACTTTGGACTGTAAAAGAGCTTTAGCCTTTTACTTACAAAGAACACAGCAACATAGAAAGTCCTCTCAACTCTTTGTTGCTTTTGATCCTTCTCATTTGGGACTTCGTCTCCAAGAGGACACTGTCTAACTGGATTGCTCAGTGTATTTCCTTTGCCTATCAGAGTAAGAATCTTCCTCTGGAGGGCCATGTCACAGCTCACAATGTGAGAGCCATGGCAGCCTCAATGGCTCATCTGCACTCTGTGTCTATCGAAGACATCTGTGGAGCAGCCACCTGGGCCTCGGTTCATACCTTCACAGCCCATTACTGCTTGGACAAGGACTCCCGCTGGGATGACTTGTTTGGTCAGGCAGTTCTACAACACCTGTTCCATACCTAATCAACTCCTACCCACCATCCCTGGTTGGATGCCAGAGATCCATGAGGGGAAGTGGAGCCCTTTCACAGGGGCACACAACTTCTGCGGTCTCTCCCTGGCATCTAAAGCTAGGGAGTCCCCATATGTGAAGACTACATTCCTGCCTGTTCCTGGAGATAGCATAGTTACTCACCTGTAACAGGTGATCTCTGGGAAAAGCAGGAATTTAGTCCTCACAACCCACCCACCTCCTCTAGGAGTTGTCTCTCTCTCTCTCTCTTTCTCTCTCTTTGTCTCAGTTTTAAACTCAACTGGAGATAGGCAGTTGGGAAAGGCGGGAAGGCAGCACGCAGGCGCTGTGAGATGCTCCCAAAAGCTTCCTAATTGGACGCTGAGGAGCGTTCCTGCGCAGGCTCCATCGGTACCAACGATACCCATATGTGAGGACTAAATTCCTGCTGCTCCCGGAGATCACCTGTTACAGGTGACTAACTATGCTATCTCCAGGAACAAGCAGGAATGTAGTCTTCACATATTTATTTATTTATTTAACATTTTTTATATACCGTCTTTCTACAAATCAAGACTGTTTACATAAAACAAATAATGGCAGTATATTTCAACTGTTTACAGTGTAACGTTGTAACAAGGATACACAGGCTTAAATGTGAAACTTTTTACAATAATCAACTATTTACATAAGTACATAAAGGATGCTGCATGGTTGCATGAATGAATTTGAAAAGCAGGAGTGAGGAGGTAGAGGCAGAGGGCGAAGTACTATGGTGGTAGGGAAAAACGTTCCAGGAAGAGATGAGTTTTTAGCTTCTTCCGGAACTCAGAGTGGACAGAGCCGTTTCGAAGCTCGTGAGGGAGGGCATTCCATAAGGTTGGGGCATAGAGGGAGAAGGCCCGATTACTAGTAGATTGTTTGCTGTATCTCTTGTTTGTTGGGATAGGCAGTAGGTTTTTGGTGATGGAGCGGCGTGTTCTTGTGTTGTTGATGGAGGGAAGGAGTGAGAAGAGGCATGGAGCTGACTTATTGGAGATGATTTTGTGTGTAAGGGTAAGTACCTTGAATTTAACTCTGGATTGAATGGGGAGCCAGTGGAGACATATGGGGACTCCCCTAGCTGAAGATGCCAGGGAGATAGCCCCAGGAAGCTGCCACCCAAGTAAGGTGGGCCATGCTTCCTCCCATGGATCTCTGGCATCCCACCAGAGTTGGTGGGTAGGAGTTGAATTAGGTCTGGAAGAGATTTTGAAGAACAGCTTGGCCAAAGAAGGCATCCAGACCGGAGGCTTTATCTAGGCAGTAGTGGGCTGCAAAAATGTGTACCGAAGCCCAGGTGGCTGCTCGAAAAATGTCATCAATAGACAGAGTGAAGGTTAGCCATAGAGGCTGCCATGACTCTCACAATATGAGCTGTGACATGGCCTTGAAGAGAAAGACTCTTACTCTCATAAGCAAAGGATATGCATTGTGCAATCCATTTGGATAGAGTTCTCTTGGAGACTGGAAGTCCCAAATGACTAGAATCAAAAGCAATAACAAGTTGAGAAGACTTTCTATGTTGCTGTGTTCTTTGTAAGTAAAAAGCCAAGACTCTTTTACAATCCAAAGTATGAAGGTTCCTTTCTGCATTAGAGGCATGAGGCCTCAGAAAGAATATAGGAAGATAACTTGACTGATTTAAATGAAGACGAAATCACTTTTGGCATAAAGTGTGGACGAGTTCTAAGAACAACCTTATCATGGTGAAACCTAGTCTAAGGAGGATCAGCCACTAAAGCTTGCAATTCACTAACGCGACATGCAGAGGTGATTGTCCTGGAAGGTCATCTTCCTAATTGCAAAGGCTTTAAGGTTGTAGTGGCTAAAGGTTCAAAAGGCGGTTTCATGAGCTGCCTGAGAACTAGGTTTAAATCCCATGCCACCAGTGGCGGCCTGATGGGAGGCTTTGTTAATAGAAGACCTCTCATAAATCTTGTTATGAGTGGATGAGAGGAAATTGGTTGTCCATTTAGAGGCTTATAGGAAGCTGCAATTGCACTGATGGACTCTTACTGAATTGGTCTTTAGACCAGAATTTGATAAATAAAGTAGATACTCTAGTATCGATTCCAAAGGTACCATGAGGGGGTTTAACCCCTTCTGTGAACACCATATAGTAAAACATTTCCACTTGAAGGTGTAAGAGTGTCTTGTGGAAGGTTTTCTAGAAGCCCGAAGGATATCCTTTATCTGCTGGGAAAGGTTAAGATCCTGAAGGTCTAAGCTTTCAGCAACCAGGCCCTGAGATGCAGGGACTGGGGATTCGCGTGCTATAGCATCCCGTTCCCTTGGGAGAGGAGATCTGGAGCATAGCCTAACTCCAGAGGTGCAGCTTGAGAGAGATGTAGAAACAGAGGATACCACGTTTGGCGTGGCCACCGTGGCGCTATGAGGATCATATGACCTCTGTCTCTCTGAAGCTTGAGGAGTGTTTTGGGAATGAGGGGAAAGGGTGGGAAGGCAGAGGAAGCTGTGACCACAGCGAAAAAGAAAGGCGTCCCTTGCCTGGCAATTTTGAGCCAGAATTCTGGAACAGAACCGGGGAAGCTTGGCATTCAGTGGACTTGCAAATAGGTCTATGTCTGGGGTTCCCCAGATCAGAAGTATCTTGGCCACCTGGTCTAGGTGGAGAGACCATTCGTGAGGCAGCAGTACTCAATTGATTTTGTCTGCCCAAAGGTTTTGAATGTCTGGAAGATATACCACGAGAAGGTGAATTTGATGCTCTCTGGCGAGGGCCCATAGTTGTAAAGCTTCATTGCTTAACGACAGAGAGCCTGTTCCGCCCTGCTTGTTCACGTAGAACATAGCTACTTGATTGTCCGTTTGGACTAGGACTGTCTTGTAGCTCAGCTGGGCATGGAATACTCGAAGAGCTAGATAGATTGCTCTGAGTTCCAGGAGGTTTATGTGAAGACAAGCCTCCTGTGGAGTCCAGGTACCCTGGGTAGAGAGATGATGCCGGTGTGCTCCCCATCCCACTTGTGATGCATCTGTTAGGGTGGCCTGGAATAGAGGTTGCTGGAAAGGAGAACCCACTAGAAGATTTTCCAGTGATTGCCACCATTGTAGGGACAAGATCAGTGGTTGTGAGTTTGATATCTTGTCCGACAGACATCCTGTGGCCTGTGTCCACTGTGCGGATAGGGTCCACTGGGCTGCTCACATATGAAGGCGAGCGTAGGGAACCACATGAACCATGGATGCCTTATGTCCCAATAGTTGTAGTTCTCAAGGAGTTAGGGAGGACTTCGCCGCTGCTTGAAAAGCTAGCTGCATTATATGATGACAGCGAGGTTGTGGGAGAAAATCCCTTGACTGTCTGGTATCTAGATGAGCTTCTATAAACTCTAGGGACTGAGATGGAGCAAGTTGGGATTTTGGGAGGTTTATGGCCAATCTCAAGTATTGAAGGATTCGCATTGTGCGAGACAGTGCAGATCTGGCTTCTGGAACCATGAGTGCTCGAATGAGCCTGTCGTCCAAGTAAGGGAAGACGAATATCCCCAGGGTTCGCAGAAAGCACAGTTACTTACCTGTAACAGGTGATCTCTGGGAACAGCAGGAATAAGTCTTCACATATGGGTACATTGGTACCGACGGAGCCTGCGCGGGAATGCTCCCCAGCGTCCAAAGAGAAAGCTTTTGGGAGCATCCCACACGCATGCGCTGCCTTCCTGCCCATTCACTTCCCTCTCATCAGTTGGGTTTGTAGCTGAGACTGAAGGAGGGAAGTAGACAAATTAGAGAGAGAGAGAAACAACTCCTAGAGGAGGTGGGTGGGTTGTGAAGACTTATTCCTGCTGTTCCCAGAGATCACCTGTTACAGGTAAGTAACTGTGCTATCTCCAGAAACAAGCAGGAATGAGTGTTCACATATGGGGACTCCCAAGCTAAAGATGCCTAGAGGGAGTCCCAGCATGTTGCAAATCTAATAGATGGGCCATGCTATTTTCCAGAACCTCAGGCATCCAAGGGATGGAGGGTGGGAGTTGAACTAAAAAGGGTGTGCTGTGGAACAGCTTGACTAAACAAGGCATCTAGAGGGGAGTCCTTGTGTAGATCATAAATGTTAGTAAAAAATTGAATTCCAATTTCTAATGTGGACCTTAGTCAAAAGTATTGCGAAAGTATTTGTTGAGGCTAATATAGGTCTGGTGCTAAGAGCCAGTACATTATCCTCAAAGAAAATACCTCACTGTGAAGTAGAGGAAATAAATTTTGCAATACAGGCAGAAGCCTTAATGGCTAGAACTAATCCCAGAAGAAAAACTGGGGGAGTTTAATGAGGTTGGACTTTGGATGAGAAGCTAAAGCTTCTGTAGGCCAGAGTTTGAAGTTCTTTGTCCTTGGAGCAGAATAAGGCTCTAGGAAAGAGAGGAGATAAATCTGACTGGTTTGCAGAAAAAGGATGGGTCTTTTAAGACCTCTCTATCCAAATGAAAGAAATATTTGTAGTAGGCGATGTAGCCTCCAATTTCTTGAAGATCAATAATGTCTTCCCTAAGTGATGTCACTTAGGATAATGACTTTACATGGAGAGCTTCAGATGTAACTTAACCGGAGAGGTTACAGTAAAAGAAGGTAGTTTCTAATTAGAAATTTGTTTGTCCATTCAAAACCCTACGGTATGCTGGAACAGCATTAATATGGACAGTAACAAATCTTTCAGAGTGAGATATGTGAATATATATATATATATATATATATATATATATATATATATATATATATATATATATATATATGAGACTCACTTAACAAGAAGGGGTAAGACCTGCTTGAGAATATGGATTGAGGATCCCTTACTGATTACACATGGAAGAACCATGAAGGAGGTTACATGGAAACCAGTGGAATGTTCCTAGTCAGAAGGATAGGTCTAGATTTCTTTAAAAATTCTAGACTTTGAATAACCAAACATGGAGATCTACGTGAAGGGGTGCAGAGAAATCCTCAGTCTTAAGACAACAAGTCTGGATCCTTCTATAACTTCAGTGTGGAGAAAAAGACGCAATATAAGGGAATACCATATTTGGCCATTTATGAGGGCAATATGAGTATAATGCGTTCTTTGTTCAGCATAAGCTCCAATGAAGTATTGGGAATTAGAAGGAATGCACTAGACAAGGATCGACTGCAGTGAAAAGAAATGCATCCCTGTTGGAAGAGTTCCACTGGAGATGTGGAACAACTCAGGGAATTAAGCAATTCTTTATGCTTTCACGTGATCTAAGCCCTGGTTCATTTTCCCTAAAAGGAAATTTTAAGGAAGACGGTAAGAGTAGGAAAAAAACGGTCATGTGGGAGCATGACTGGGCAAAGCCTTTTAACCATCTGGAAGTTACCCACCAGGAATGGCTCTAACGCTCTCTAGCAAAGACCCATAGTTGCAGAGCTTTTTGTAGAATTGCAGAGAGCATGTTGTAGGTTGCTTAGGTGAGATCTGGCTGTTTAATTGCCAGTGTGCAACCTAATCTATTCTATTGGAGCCAAAAGAATTGAAGATGGCTAAGAATAGTAGACAGGCCCGTTGCCTGCAACGATAAATTGTCCAAGTAGGTTTTGGAACCTCTCTTGGAATTATCTGTTATTAAGGCAGCAGAAGAGGTTAGGTCCTATAGATTGGAAAAGGACCAACAGACATAATTAGAAGTGATAAAACTCAATTATGGTCTGATAAGCTGTCTTAAAAGAAATATTTGAAAAGATTGCCAAGGGGAGAAACACTGTATGGAAATCACTTAAAGGTAAGCCCTCCAGTCAAATAGTATCACTCTTAGAGTGAAAGTTTCGACTAAGAGGGATAGACAGTAATACAGAGTTGTGAAGACTTACAATTTGGTAAGTCTCTGAAAAAGGGTAAAGCTCCCCTGCAGTCAAAGTACGAGATATCCTCGTATAGGACAACTGTCAAGGTGAAGGGCATAGCCGACCCTGTAATTAGTTGTTACTCCTCTTTTTGCTTTAAAAGGAGAGGAGAAGCCTGTTACCTGTAGGGCATGATTATCCTTAATAGCTCTAAAAGCTAAAAGAATGGATTTCTCTTGGTAAGAGATTCATGCCTAAAGTCGAGGATTGAGGCAGTGTATCATTGACCTCTCAGTAAGGATGAGAAGAACTGTAAATGCTTCTGTTAAGAAGTAGGTAGCGGTTCTGAAACTCAACAGGAAAAAGAGTAATGAATAAAATATCAGAAACCCTGCGACTGCTGGGTTTGCTGAGCCTGTTGAGGTTTTGTTTTTCTTAGCCTGGTATGATGTTGCCCTTGTTTGGAAACATCTGCATGATGGGTAGAAGATGAATAAAATTTTTTCCCTTTAGGGGGATAAAGTTTGTTAGGAGGTTTTTTACTAGCTGGGATAGAGGAAAGTTTTGACAATCCTCTGAAAGCAACAATATCAGTGGATATTGGAATAAAGCATCCTTGTTAAAGAGATTTTCACCAGTACAAGGAGTATTTCCCAGCCTTTCTTGTACCCATTTGTCCAAGTCTGAAGCTTGGAGCTAGGCCATGCGTCGTGCTCCTATGGCTATAGCAGATGTTCTGCTAATAGACTCAAAACAGTCCAGGGAAGCACGATTAAGGAATTTGGAGACATTTTGAGCATGACTGACTAATATGAAAAAGTCTGCTCTTTTATGTTCTTGAAGAAAAGGGTTCAAAAGCTTTAAGCTCTTTGTGACCTCTTCAAGAGATAATCCCATATAGAAAATATATGAGATAATTCTTGCTGAAAGCATGGATGCCTGGAAGCATCGACGTCCAAAGGCATCTAAAGTCCTAGACTCACGACCTGGCGGATAAGAAGAGTGCTTCTTTGCACTCTTAATACGCCTCACTGCTGATTCTACAATAGAATGATGAGGAAGTTGAGTCTTTTGAAAACCTGGAGAAGGTGGCACCTTGTACATAGTGTCAAGTGTCTTAGAATGTGGGGATACCGTTAAAGGAGTTTCCCACATTTTTAATAGTAGATCCTGTGAGATCTGATGTAAAGGAAGCATGATCACCTCCTTTGGAATCCAGGGGAATTGCAGAGTCTCCACAGATGGAACAGCCAGCTGGTCACCTCTGGGTCCAGCCGCCATTCGTGAAGGCGGAGGATCCTGCTGAGTTTGTCCGCAAGGACGTTCTCGTGGCCCAAGAGGTACACCGCTCATAGGGACATCCCCCAACGGAAGGCGAAGGAGCAGAGGACTGCTTCCCAGCAGAGGAGGCGTGATTCCATGCCCCCCTCCTTGTTGATTTAGAACATTGCCACTCGGCTGTCGGTCTGCATGAGCATAGACTTTCCTTTGATATGGTCCTTGAAGGCCCTCAGGGCCCACCGGATCACCTTAAGCTCGAGCAAGTTGATTTGCTGTCGAGCCTCTGTGGGTGACCAGCACCCCTGCATGCACAGAGCACTGCAGTGGGCTCCCCACCCCATCAGGGAAGCATCCATTGTCAGCACTAGTTCGTGCTGTGGGGTCTGGAAAGGCAGCCCCGGAGAAGGTTGTGGGGGATTCTGCCATCAGTCTAAATTCCTGCAAAGGTAGTGGGAGACCCAAATGGGGTCTCTGAGGTGACCGGAGGCCGGGCTCCACTGAGGGATGAGGCACCACTGAACCATCCACATGTGCATGTGGGACCACATGGACGGTGGAGGCTATTTGTCCCAGGAGGCGCAGCATGGTCCGCGCCATGACCCGAGCGTTGCTCGGGACCTGGGCCGCCTGGACTCGGAGGTGAGCCGCATGGTCTGCCGGTAGAATGCCGATCGCCTGCTGAGTGTCAAGGCGTGCGCCGATAAATTCCAAGGCTTGTACCGGTTTGAGGTGGGACTTGGGGTAGTTGACCAAGAACTCCAGAACTTCGAGGAGGAGGATTGGGTGTGATGCTGCCAGGTGGGCTTCCCCGGCCGAGGGCCCCATGACGAGCCAGTCATCAAGGTAGGGGAAGACCGGTACACCCTGCCATCTGAGGAAGGCGGCCACCGCAGAGAGGCACTTTGTGAAAACTCACGGAGCAGATAAAAGTCCGAAGGGGAGCACCCTGTATTGGTAATGCTCCCCCTGCACCCTGAAGCATAGAAAATGCCTATGCTGAAGGTGAATCAAAATGTGGGCGTAAACATCCTGGAGATCCAAGGAACATAGCCAGTTACCTTGCTGGAGGAAGGACAACAGGACACCAAGTGATAGCATTTTGAACTTCTCCCACACCAGAAACTTGTTTAACTTTCAGAGGTTGAGGATGGGCCGTAGACCCCCTGTCTTCTTCAGGACGAGGATGTACCGGGAGTAGAAGCCCTGACCTCAGAGGTGCGTTGGCACCCTCTCGACTGCTCGCTGGGCGAGGAGGTTGTCGAACTCCAACTGTAGGAAGGTCTAGTGCGTGGGGAGTCAAGAAGGCTCTGCTGGGGAGAAGGGAGGGGGAAGCCTGTCCAGACAAAGATGGTAGCCATCCCGGACTACTCGGAGGACCCAAGTGTCTGACATGATGGACGCCCACTGAAGGAGGACAGGTGTCCCCCTATCAGCTGCGGTGCTGTCGGGGGGGGGGTGAAAAGCTACGCTGCTAATGTCAAAACCCCTGGGCGGGCTGAAATGGCACCCGAGTTTAGGCCTTGGGCCCTTTCGGCTTGCGGTGACTGTGTGGCCCAGACTTTCCCTGTGTTGCAGTGGTCGGTGCGGGAGTGGGTGGGTACGTTGGATAGCCTCTGTAGAGTAACCCCTCCTGCCGGAAGAATGACTTCTTAGTTTGCTGTTTCTTCCGAGGGAGGGAGGGAGGGAGGTCTTGCGCGAGAGGCGGGTATGGGTGATGAACTCAGTCTATCTCGTCAGCCTTATCCTCCATCGATTTACCTAAGAGCTGCTCACCAAGGCAGGGTACATCTAGGAACTTTTCCTGGACCCACTGCTTCAAGTCTGAGGACTTCAGGCATGCCTGGAGCCGGGCCCCGATGCCAGCGGCCGCCACTTGAGCCAAAGACTCGAATCCGTCGTAGGCGGTGCAGAAAGGTATTTTGAGCACTCTGCTAAGGACTTCAGAAGGGTCCGGAACCTACTGAGGGGTTCACCCCACGTGAGGACCGCAGAGAAGCCCCCAAGTTCCTTAGCTAGGTCGCCTAAAAACATGCCCATGTACAATTGGTATGCCTGAATATGGCATGAGAGCATGGACCCTGGATAGGCCTTACAGCCTAGGGCGTTGAGGGCTCTCGACTCCCTGCCTGGCAGAACCGAAGAATGTGATTTCGGGCTTTTTTGTTTTCTCATAGCAGACTCCGCCACCATGGAGGTGTGGGGGAGATGTTATTTCCTGAACCCAGGGCCGTGCTGTACCCTGTTAATTGCTTCGAGGCACTTGCTCATGATGGGGACAGATGCAGGCGTCTCCCACATGTGGAGTAGCAGCCTGGACAGAATGGGAGGAACCGGGACAGCAAGAGATTCCAGAGAAGGGGACTCATACTGCAAGATATCAAGCTCTTCAGCTTGAGGTTCCTACTCAGCCTGGTTAGCCAGGTTGAGAGCCCATTCCATATCCCGCATGAACACCAAGAAGGAGGGTTCTTCGAGTGGTGAATGCCGCTGAAATGTGGGCAGGGATGGGTCCGACGGGAGGTCCCAATGGGTACGGGTCTCAGGGGAAGTATCCCCATCCGACTCCCAGCCCGAGAAAGCGGACGAGGAGTCCGATTCAGGTTGGTCGCCTTGCCCGGAGACCGAGGCCCGTTTGGAGCAGGAGGCCCTAGAGGATCTCGCCCCCGAGGAATGGGAAGGCAAGCGAGACCAACGCTGAGGACCCTCACGAGGCCTATGGCTCAGCGGTTTCCAGGGCAGATTTTGGTGTCCCTCTCGAGGGAACCTTGGTCTCTAGGCGCGGACCAGCGAAGCTGGATACACGTGCCTGCTGGGAAGCTATGAATGCAGAAATGCTGCATTCTAGAACCAGCTTATGGGACTCCCACGCAGGCGTGGGGCCCTGCGACGCCATCATTGGGGTCACCGGGTCGGGCATCGAGGAAAAGAT